>JASDDO010000031.1:390940505-393340505 GCA_030015575.1 Agapanthus africanus | reverse complement strand
TCATGGAACCTAAGTGTCCAACACCAAAACTCGAAACATCATGAACCCCGTGTCCAGCATCGTTACGTAAATCGTCATATCTCAGGCGCCGTATCCTCAAATCGGCCCTCAGGCCCCGCATAGTCTGGTCGGCCCTCATATCCATCTTACGACTTCGTTCGGTATCCTCCGGATAACCTCCGAGTGCAAATACTATCACCGGTAGGTAGTGCTCCCTCTGCCAGGCTCATCGTCTACACCACGAAAATCATTTCTTGCCCCGGGGTACCATACCGGGTCCACCATGTACCCACAGACGGTGCTTACCACTCCTTGAATCGGGTTTCACATATCACTCTCAGAACCAAGAAAACACATGGTCGAAGTCTCGAAATATCATATCAAGAGAAACAGGGTTTTTAAAAACAATACATGATTTCCTTTGAAATATAACCACGGTTCTTAAATCCAGAATCTCATGAAAACAGCATCTCAATGCATAAAATCGTAAAGCGTGATATATGCAAACATAGAATAGAAATGTGAGCATATCAAGTATATCATGAGACATGGTATAGTGATGTGAGTATACCAAGTATATCATAGCATGATGAAGAAATTCTACCGTGTAAGTGACATAGCAATCATCGATGATGAAAGTGTGTAAGCCGGCAATCTGTGTCAGTGTAACATACGCATCATCGATAATTGTGCAGGTGTACTAGCACAGGTATATGTAATGCAATGAGAATAACATCAACATAGTATAAGGTACATCGTAAGCGAAAGGATAAAAGGTATACGTATCTATAACATGTCCGAGTCGATGAATCTATCAATCGGCATCCAGCCTCACAAAATCACGTACGGTATAATCCATCGTACGACATCCTCTAGTCAAGGGTATGGGTCAATCATCAGATAAAGCTTATCGCGTACGGTAACCCATCGTACGGCGGCATTAAACAATTAGGGATTCTATCAACCTATATGACAATGAGGGTACGGATCAAAAGTCTCGTACGGCATATCACTCATTATCCATATAATCACATATATATATACCTATATCTCAGATCACATCCATATCAATCTCATATCGACTCGCATCCATATAACGACATATCAACCCAAGTCATCATATCACATCGTATACTCTTTTTATCATATCAATATCTCACATCAAGTCGTATTTATCAGCATCATCACATGCCACTATAATCTCCTATTGATTCTTTTTGCAACTACATATCTATATATATCGTACTTCACATTCACGTTTCACATCCTTATACATCAATTCAAGACATCATTTCTACCATATCATGTCAAAGAGTCATATCCCAATAGCTGTCATCTCATATCTCGATATATACATTCAATCATTCATATCATCTCTAACTATCTTTTTAACCATATCCATAGTTTTCTAATATAGGTTTCCTTGACCATATTCTATATATCGGATTCCATCAAAGTTTGCGGGGGTGTTATACGCCATCCACCCGACTTCCCCCATAGATATAAATCTACTCACCTGCAGAACTCCTTGTTCTGCCATAGTCGATGTGCTCCGTCGTCTCGGAATCCACGTGAAGGTACCTACAAATCAACACATATCGCAATGCTATTAAAATCAAGTCCAGAAAACGAATACGACACACGGTGCGCTCATAGGTTAGAACCTATAGCCTACGCATGCAAAACAACCAAACAACCCTCGTCGCTGACGTACAAACATCAAACCACCCAATACAATATCAAATATCGAAAACCAATAATCCCAATATCGGAAAACATATTAAAACCAAATTCAGCAACATAGGAATTCCCTCCCAGATTTCATCTCAGGTCAAATGGAGCTAAACACGCATGTACAAGAGATAGGTTATAGGGAAATGGAGCTACAGGCAAAAGATCAACACCAGGCTCCACTACAAATCCGGCGACACAGCCCAGAATTCCAAGCTCGCGGGCCGTTTGTTGAGTAAATGGGCTTGTATTCTCAGGGTGGTTTTCTAGTGTTAAATCTAAGTCACTGGCCTTGCTAGATTTTCTCGTAAACATTCCAGGGTGCTCCAGATTCCCTTTAGGCCACAAAACGTCATAAAACCGACACGGGGCACAATTCTAAGTTCGTATTCTCTGTTTTTGGCCATACAGTCCACACTGAGGTCTTGTAACAGGCACTACACATCACAATAGCTCCCATATTTTACCTACAGTCACTACATAAAAATCTAGCAGTACTAAACACCCTAAAACTACAGCAGACAGCTACCCACAGAAACTCAACTCCCCAGTCCCCCAAGTGGCCGAGCTCGCCGGATTTACCTCAAGTGTCGCCGGCCAAAACCGTTCAGATGGGGTTCGTGCTTCAGGTGAACAATCAGGGTCTCGAGTACAACACTACTACACTGCTAGTTTTCCCAGTAAACACTCGTAGTGATAGCAGGTTACGGACATCCTAAAACGACACTAAAACTATGATATGGACTGAAAACTAAATCTTTATCATTCTAAAAAGAAACTAATTAGCAACACAATAATAAAAGAACCTAATTAACAGTAGAGGGGTCATTACCTAACCACACTTGCTCCAAACCCTAGCATCCTATGCTCCAAGTGATCCTAGTGGCTTGATCTTGACTTGTGAAGGGTTTAAGTGAGGTTTAGTGGAGATTTTCTTAGGTTTTGTGAGGATTTGGGTTAGGGTTTAGTGAAGAACAAGGTGAGTGTTCAGTTTGAGGTGTGAGGGAGAAAATAAGATGAAGAAAAATGTCGTGAGAGTGAGAGAATGAGGTGTGAGTGAGGGTGTATGAGTGAAGGTGAGGGATGAGGGAATGAGTGGTGAGTTTAGAGAGAGCCATGCCCTTCTCTTTCTTCATTTAATGCATTGCATGCTTGCCCATGCCTCAAGATGCCCCCCCTCTCTCTCAAGTCAACCTAATTTAAAACCCTTTTTATTTTAAAACCAATTAATTTAATTAATTACATATTACAAATGGCATGACATTAGGTTAGGGTGTCATGGCTACTTAAGCATGGTTAACCCCAAATTAACCCTAGGTCAACATGAACATGTGTGTGCAAGCTCGAAATAAATATTAATAAAATATTAATTAATTTTTATAAAATATTTGAAAACTATTTTGGTAAACTTTTTATTAAAAAAATCCGCGTTATCGCTTTATTAACACCAATCGCATTCTAAGGTGTTACAATCTTCCCCACTTAAAGAAATTTGTCCCCGAAATTAAAAATCTAAATCCCCATTTACTAAAACATTTCAATAATCAACTCAAATCAACGGGACTCCGAAATCACGGAAGATAAAGAAATACCATAGCGCGTCAGGTGCGCCTGAAAACGAGTATGAAATTCAAAATCAAACTCCGTCAAGCGTCACGCAAATCATCGGATTTGCACGCATATTAAAACGGAGATACAGATCTTGAAATCGACTACTGAAATCCAATATGCACTATTCAAATACTATAATACGTGTATAGTATTCACCCTTGAAAAATATTCTAAAAATTGAATAAAATTCATGCAAAATCATTTCTGAATCGCCGTGTGATGCGTAACTCACGGCACAAGTGACGGAAACTCATTTGTAAAGAGATAAATATACTATTATATATGTTTTGCTCAAATATACGTTCCTTCGTTTTGAAATATCCCAAAAGGTTTTCCTTTATAAACGTTCGTGTCTCTCGCGGACACGTAGGAAATAGCGAGACTATAGCTCCTTTTTGAAAACCTCTTATTAAACTTTTAATGCATGCAGAGTACTCAGGTACTGTCCTCAGATCAGTCATGTTCGGCTACTACTTAATATAGTGCCCATCATGAAAACAAGGTGCTCAAGAGCAAAATCATCCTCGAAAGGCGTATCCAACAATCACGTGCGTCTGGTGCGCATGGAAATCAAATCCAAATACAAGTGCCACAATATGCAGAAAAGAAAAACTGAGTGTAACGGGTGTGCACGAAAGCGTCTGTCCAATGCAACGGGTGTGCACGACAATAATATCATATGCATCTATAGTGCACGAAAATCTCAATCGAGTGCATCCGGTGTGCAAAAAATCACATCTCATATCATGCGCCCAACATGCACGAAAATCCAACCTAAGCGCATCAAGTCCGTATAAAGCATCTAGTGCAGTAAAGCGCACGAAAACGAACGTCAAGTGCAAACGCGGAAAAAAAACATAAAATCTGGTAAAACAAATGCTCAAAGACATAAATCGGGTGCAACCAATATACGTAGTACGAATCTAGTGCAACCAATGCACGAAATCAAAATCTAGTGCATTCAGTGCACGAAATATCAAGCTGGTGCAACAAAGGCACGAAAACTCATCAATAACTCAAATGCGTATAAAAAAAACAATACCGAGGGTTCCCAGGTGTATAAAATCAAAAATGTGTGCAACCATGTGCACAAATCCATATCAATGCACTGCAAGCACATGTAAGATATACCGAGTGCAAGAATCGAATCGAGTGCATACCACATGCAAAAAATCAAATCAACCGTATGAAATCCACGAACTCATAAACACGTGCTACCAAGGCACAAAATCAATATCAAGTGCATTAGATATCTACAAATCATAAACCAACATAACAGTGTGTAAAACGTATATCAAATGCAATAAATACGCACAAATCGCAAACCGATGCAGCGATGTACACACATAAATCAAGTGCAATAACTATGCACAAAATGTAAATACCTAGTAGGTGTAGCCATGGTGCACGAAAACAATATCATGAAACTCAATCATTAAAACTCAAATCCAACCGATATAAGCATGATACTCGGATCACAAACGCAAATTGCAACAAATGACATTGAGGTACACCTCTTAGAATGTAGAAAAATGTCGGTGCGTCCAAAACTGGCAGAGCAAGAACATCCGCTTGCCTCCTGCTCACGGTCTGGCGTCCTCTGTCTATGGGTTTTCATTTCTATATGGATTACCAATCTCGCAATCCATCGGCTCATCGGCCTGGTCAGGTGTGCTAACGGAAACGATTCCGCTCTGACACTCCACTGGTCATCTCTAGGCTAATTAGCATGACCACTCATAAAGCAGCACGTCACTTGCGTCAGCCTCTGGCCCTCTGAATACATGTGACACAACTGATCCTCGGTGCAGATATCATCGCAGCAGTGTCCTGGAAGGTACCTGCTCAGGGTTTCTTCCGATCTCGCCTATGCCGAACTATACAGAGGCTGGAACTCTTACATAATCTTTTCTCGTCTTCTGGACATCTGCGTTCTCAGCACAACATTTCCTCGGGAACTGGCCGTATCCCAACGCCTCTGTATACATATCCGATCTCTAATCTCAATGGGGAGTAACAACAGCTCGTTAACATCTCACACGAAACTCTTGTTCCACTTGTCTTTATTATCGTCCACTTCGACGTCTCGTCAAGCTATCTGCGTACTACAATTGTTCTCGGCTATAGTCAATCCGGAATCTCTCACACGGACTCGAATTACGAACTTTGTATCTTCATCACTCTGTAGAAGATATCTAGCCGAACACGTCTTCGGGAACTCGTCCAAACCATCGGAGGAATACACTATATTCGTCCATTCTCGATCAACTCACAACGCATCTGGGTGAGGTCCTCTATCTGAAACTGGTCAACTTACTCATCTTCTATCGGAGCATCCAACGAACAACGTCCTCTCTAGTTCGATCTACTCTAGATCTGAGTAAGACTATCCACACTGGAAATATTCAACTCAACTGGGCCTACATCGGCGCATCAATCAGACGAATCATCTCAGTCGCTCGACTCAACTCAAGATAGACTAGCTATCTACCATCACATCTCTTCCTGAAAGCTCCAGCGTTCTCAGCTCATAAGCTCTGGAAGCGACATCCCATCAATCTCAGCAACAGCTGGGTCATCTGTCTGCAAGGTAGACGACATCACAATCTCTGAGGTAGGCTGTACATCAACAGTCCTCTCACAACCGGCAGGCTCTAATAATGGCCCGAACATACGGTGCAAAACCGAACACTCGCCTCAAACAATAGGCCACAACACAAACGCTACATCGAGACGTTCCCATGTCACCAAAAACACGATGGTCAGTCCTCGTCCATGATGAGCTCTCCCTGACAGCATTACTAGCAGCAGCTCAATCTGTGCTCAAACCATGGTGATAGGAACCTCAAGCATGTATCGATGAAAATAGATCAACGGAATAAAAAGTATCAACAGATCCAGAATTGATACATGATCATATGGAGGAACGGAATCAATGCGAGTATGATCATGGAACAAATAGAATCAAGGATCTCGAATGGATGTATGATCAAGGGAACGAAGAGAATTATAGATCTCAAAATATGTACATCCTAAGGTCACTTAAGTGGAGTATTGTATTGTAAGTATGCCGCGGAACATACGCACAGTACGTCACTCTACTTGAGTTACCTACTCCATCAATCAGGGTCAGCCTATGAAACGAATGTTCAGGTCTAATACCCCCCTGTTCAAGTGTAAGTTCCGTAAGGTCAAGGTTAGGTTCCGAAATAAATCACGCCCCAGGCTACACATAGTCAAATCTAGACTCGAACCAAGGTTAAACCTAGCGCTCTGATCCCAACTTTGCACGACTCGAAATTTAGTTCGTGACCGGCACTTAAATCACGTAATATCTAAAGGCGTAACGTAACTTAAGTAAGCCGAAGCCCAGAAATCTAAACCTTTTTAAATAAAATAAAAGAGGTGAAGTTTTGAAATAAAGATATGATGAAATCAATGTTTTCTTAAAAGCATGGATAATGGAACATGAAAAATGCAAGAGAATTTTACTAGTTGAAAAGCATGTTTCTTCTTTTTTAAAATTTAGGCAGCACCTCCTTTGTATATTTTGTTCCAAAACCACATATACATAATAAAAATAAAGGCATCCCCAAGCGGGAACTAGCACTTCGCCATTTGGCAGAATCACAACCACGCAAGACAGAAATATAAATATACAACGCCCAACGGCGAAGATCAACACAAAAGGATACTAAATAAAGCAAGACATCAAACCCACCAAGCGAACATATAACCCATCGCTTTAAGTCTCGCAACCACAAGTCTTTCTAAGTCTTACTACTTATGAAAATACTAATTTCTGATTGATGGAGTTAACAAGATACAACAGGGATAATAATACAATAGTGGGCACGATCTAATATATCCCACCTACCAAAGCAAATCATCCGAAAGAAAGCTGTGTGCCAGCGATACCGCTACTGATCCATGCGGCCAACCTGCAAGAACTGTGGCATAACGCGGTTGAGTTGCCAACTCGTGAGTAGAAAACATGAGCAGGTAGAAATCGAATAAAACAACGACTCGTAGGTCCACTATATCATAAAGGTAATACTATTATATCTAGGGTGACCATATCTGCATATGTGCCAACAATATAATCGATGCCTGTATGCATATGGATAACATCTACGTGTCCATCAATGACACAACAACATCGTGCATGTAAATATCATGAAAGCATATGCATGTAAATATGAGGATATAACCAACGTGTGTCCATCAACGACACATCAAAATCATGGAACCTGAGTGTCCAACACCGACACTCGAAACATCATGAAACCCGTGTCCAGTATCGACACGTAAATCCTTATATCTCAGACGCCGCATCCTCAAATCGTCCCTCATACGCCGCATACTCTGTTCGGCCCTCATATCCATCTCACGAATCCGGTCGGTATCCTCCGGATAACCTCCGAGTGCAAATACTATCACCGGTACGTATTGCTCCCTCTGCCAGGCTCATCGTCTACACCACGAAAACCATTTCTTGCCCCGGGGTACCATACGAGGTCCACCATGTACCCGCGGATGGTGCCTACCGCTCCTCGAATCGGGTTTCACATATCACTCTCAGAACCGAGAAAACACATGGTGGACGTCTCGAAATATCATATCAAGAGAAACCGGGGTTTTAAAAACATTACATGATTTCCTTTGAAATATAACCACAGTTCTCAAATCCGGAATCTCATGAAAACAACATCTCAATGCGTAATATCGTAAAGCGTGATATATGCAAACATAGAACATAAATGTGAGCATATCAAATATATCATGCGATATGGTATAGTAATGTGAGCATGGCAAGTATATCATAGCATGATGTAGAATTTCTACTGTGTAAGTGACATAGCAATTATCGATGATGAAAGTGTGTGAGCAGGCAATCTGTGTCAGTGTAACATACGCATCATCGATAATTATGCAGGTGTACTAGCACAGGTATATGTAATGCAATGAGAATAACATGAACGTAGCATAAGGTACATCGTAGGCGAAAGGCTAAAAGGTATACGTATCTATAACATGTCCGGGTCGATGAATCTATCAATCGGCATCCAACCTCACAACATCACGTAAGGTATAATCCATCGTACAACATCCTCTAGTCAAGGGTATGGGTCATGTAAGTCTACGTTGCCCACCCCGGTTCTTATGGGGAGGTGGAATAGGTAAAATCGATTTTTTATACAAGGCAACATGGACTAGAAACAAAGGATCTTTGCTAAACAAAAACCTAGCATACTAACTACAAGTTTAGCTACTCGGTTAGGGGGTTATACCTAAGTCTTGAACTCCATCTGTTCTTGCTCCTTGGAGTGATTTGAACGGCTCCTCCTCGTAGTCCTCTCTTTGTCGAAGAACGATCCACCCGAAGGCCTCTACCTTCAGCTCCTACCTCAACCTAGAGGTAACTAAAGTGCTTGGCTTGCTAAACCTAGAACCCTAGAATGAGTAGAGAGGAGTTATGTTGGTTTTACCTCAAGAGCTCATGGTTCTCAACACATGAGAGATGAGAGCTTTGCGAGAGAGGAAGAGGATGAGCAAAAACTATGAGAGAGAAAGTGCAAGAAAGAATGAGGATAATTTAGCAACCGTACTCTCATATTTGGAATAATGATAATAATAATAATAATTAAGAAATTGTGATGGTTAGTTTATGAATGACCATTATAATTTCATCATTTAATGCATTTGCAAAGAACAAGAAGCATCATTGAAATGAAATGATGATGGTCAACAAGTCTATAATGGTCAACCGGTCAACAAAGTCAACAAGTCAACAAAAGTCAAAAGTTCAACTCAACCATGGCAAAATAATCCTTAATTAATATTATTAATCATATTTCTCATTCTCATTAGGGTTTAGAAAAAGTCAACGGTCAACAACCCTAATGAGAATCCTCTGCCTCTGCCTCTATCAACTGTGCATACACACCTGCATCCGTGTTCCGAGGAACACGAATACAATGAGATAAAACCAATCCCAAAACATATACTAGGATCTGGCTTAAACCAAAGCCCGCTAGTAATAACTTCCCGGACACCAAACGTGCACATGTGCGTGGATGTGAACGAACCCCGTCATAAAAGCATGCGAGCTCTACTCTGTTTTGCCCAAAGGCGAACAGCCCTCTGTGTGGGAATCTAAAGACTCGAAACTACGCTGGCAGTGGGTTTAACCACAGGCCGCAAGGTGTACTAGCTGTACATAACGGTCCCCAGGTAGATGCCGATAAGAAGACTGATGAGGTGAACCCATCCGAACTCCTACTGAGCCTGAATGTGACAATCTACGTGCAGTCCAGTCTATTCATCTGAGAGTATCACATGTCAGGCCTAGGGGGGCGGTAAACGTCAGTCCCCTAATAGCGGTACAAGTCGTGTCGGAGTGTAGCCCATAACACCCTGAGATAACACTAGAAACGCTATCAGTATATCTCGCATGCCCTGGCCAGGGACTTTGTGTAATGGCTCTCCTAGACACAGCGCGATATCAACCCCAAATATCGGGAAAGACGAATCCTGTCTAACCATGACTGCCTCCAAGTGCTTCAGGACTGCACCCAACTACTACCTGTTTGCACGACTCATTTGAGATGTGGTAGGGTAGTAATCTAAGAACAGTGGGAACCCACATGAGGCGAAGCGACAGTGTCAAGTCAACGGACTATGCTGTACTCATGTCACCTGGGAACTGATAACTGACGATAGGTATAATACCAAACCAACAGTTCCCAGCGAGTCCTGTCCAGTGTACTCGTAACCTAACGAGCACCTGCATACTATCTCCAGTACGACGTACTGATGGATGTGGGACAGACGATCTCCCCTCCTGGGATGAGAAGCGTATATGATTAAGAGAGGTTTTGTCGATCAAAAATATTTACCGCAATCAAGAACGGCGTCGCATGAAGCTAGCCGGTGAATACGGGTCGGTCCACAGGGATGCGTAAATCTCCTTCTTGTTCGTACGAGTTAATTCCAAATGATGTTGGGTCTTATAAATAAACATAAAATTGAAGTTGTATGAGACTAGGATTAGAAACTTGCTAGGACTAGGTTTAGGGAAAATTTGGTAAACAAAGATCTTCATCTCTTTCCATTGCCATTAATTAAATCTATCATATTAGTGTTATGGTAAATATTTATAGAGGTGATTAGGATGATTGGGATGATTGATTCTTCCTCTAGATCCTTGTCCTTCCTTTATTAATCTTTACCCTAACCTCCATGGAAAACCTTAAAATCCGGGCCTTTAGACTACGGAATCACCGCTACCTTGAGGGTAAAAGTGCCGTAGGGAGCGGAATAAGAAGGTATGCATGGAGTTCTAATGTTCATAAAAGTTTGGCAACGAAAAGAGATGAGAGATCTTCATCTCTCAAATCCTTCCCTATTCCTAACCCTAACAAGCGAGGAAACTACTCGCTCATTGAGGGGATGAAAAAAATATGATTTTATTAAAGAGAGAAAACATTTACTGCAAGTTTAATAAAAACTAACTAACTTAAACTAAGGCGAGAAAATAATTTACCTAGAGCAGATATGAAAAAAACTTCAACTACTGCAAGGAAAATAACCTACTTACTTTTGATGCGCTCTAACTTCAAGAAAACAGAATTTTATTCATGAGTAGAGGCATAAGAAAATACAAGGCTTTGGGTTCTATTTATAGGACATAGAAACCCTAGGTTTACAATTGCACCGCATGTCTACAATTACAAATATACCCCTAGAAAATCTTTCCACAGCCGCCAAAGAATTATGGTAAAATTTCCTGCGCATTAGGGCTTCAAACGGCCGCGGAACCGCGGCATGTGCGCGCTTGGGCCGCGGTTCCGCGGCCCAATGGTGAGTTTGGATCCTGAAATGTTGGTGGCTTGCTTTGGTGTCTTTTGGGCTTCCTGGTTCTTTATTCCTTTTATCAATTGGCCTTCTGTATTAATTCCAGATCTTCAGTGAAAACTTTGCAAGGGATCTTTTAACCGTCTTTCTTGCAAATTTGGATCTTGTGTTGCCTTGTTGATGGTGAACCGTTCTTCTGCTGGGCTTTACCAAGATCCTCCTAATTGTTGGTCAAAAGTCCTTCTTTTGTGTCGTCTTTTGTGTTTTTCACTGTTTTCGCGCCAAGACCCTGTAACCTGTAACATGTAGCAGACAAGGGTCAAAAGCACCTGTTTTCATTGTAAAATGCATAAGAATGGAGAATACAAAATGCAATATTATGTTATGAACAAATACCCCCAAACTTATCTTTTGCTCGCCCTCGAGCAAACTTTTTATTTATTTTCGATAAAAATCTAACCTAGCCACACTTTCGCAGGGAAACGCGATTGCACTGAGCACGTGCAACAAGCTGTTAAACCTCTAGGTGTCCCTAGTAGGAGGAGTGTTGTCTCCTGAGGGTTTTCAGCGGATTACACCCACAAAATCCTATCAATTTGGCCTTTCGACTTCTGTTCTCCAATTGGGTTTTCTAACAAGGAATTCTATTATCGTCGACTCATAAATTATCCACCCATATTCTTCACACTTTCTCATTATTTAACTTAAGATTATATATATCCTGTAGAATTACCTAGCTTTCGGCATTTCATAAGTTTTCCTTCTAGGGTTCCATCTTCACTTAGGAATTTCTATGAACTCTATCAAAGATACAAGTTCTATTCTTCATTCCTTTCTCTTATCTAAACTCCAATCACATTTCCCACGTGTGTGTAAATATCACCCCTACACTTGGAAATTCAAATCAAGCAATCGTACTCCCGTCCGTTGTCCAAAGCACTTATTAATTGGTGAATTTTCGCTTTCACATCCTTCATGCGACTGTTAATACTTCTTGAGGTACCAACAACCGATTACAAGATGCGTTAGCATTTTAAAGCGTACTTCCTAGTTTTGCAACACCCAAGGCTTTTAGCAGTGGCTCCCAAACCAGTTGGTCTAAGGCACTAGGTGATGAAGCACCCTCGCTAAATTTTTTTCTATTTTTACAGCCTTAAGTAATCACAAAAACCAGTGTCCATTTTTTTTCTTTATTCACTTCTTTTCTTTTTATTTTCATTGTGCTAAGGACTTTAGACAAGAGTATTTCAAGGTCTCTTCTACTAATCCAAGTTTCAAGGTGCGTGTTTGTGCATTTTGTAGGATATATGTTTTCAGAATCTAGACTTAAACTAGGAACTATTTTTCAAACTTATTCTCTAATAAGAACATCAATACTCTTCCCTCATTTTGACTTAGCCCAAGAAGTGAACCCAAAATTTGCCTATTTCTAAATAACCTATAAAGACATATACTTTCCACCGTTAAACTCTAAGGAAAGTTATTTTTAGGGTTTTTAATTTGCTAAGTCGAAGATTTAGTTTTTCCTAGCCAATTAACCTATTTATCAAGCTCAAGTCAATTAACCAGAATTGAATACATTAATTTTTATAATTTTTGAATTTTTTCAATTTTTATGGGTTTTTCTGTATTCTAATTTTTTTATTTTTCAAATTTTCAAATTTTTAGGATTTTTTTATATAAAGATGCAGTGCAGAAATTAAATATGCAAAAGGAAAAGAAATATATACAATATGCAATGCAAAGGATAACTATATACACTACCCTCTCCCCCAAACTTGAGCAAAGCAGTGCCCTCACTGCCCGGCCCCACGTCGCGCTCGTGAGCGTGACCGTGATCGTTCCCCTCTAGCCAAAAGGGTTTGAATACCCCTCTCAATTTCCGTCAACCGACGGTCGTGATCTCGTGCCGTCGCCCGAAACTCATCCCTCAAAGAGTCAATTCCTCTCACTGTTCTCCGCATCAATCGCGCATGCTCCTGAGGGGTTAGTTCTTCCCCGCTCGATGTCGAGCTCGAGCTAGGGGTGTGTGCTGGAATATTTTCTGCCGGTTCCGTTCGTGTCCAAATATCAGTGAGTCTAGAGTAGGATGACGTAACACCCTCTACGAGTGGTCGAACCAGAACACCATCTATCATGTATGAGTCAAATTCCTCGGCGGGGAGGAAATAACGGCAGAGTTGGGTAACAAGCATGGGGCAGGGGTATACAGTACCTTGTTTCACCGTACCTATAGATTGGAGCAAAATAGTGCACATGTCGAACCTTGGATTTTTCATCATCAGTGTGTGTACGGCATGTAATGAAGGGGTGAAAAAAGTCGTGTTGTGGGAACTACCAAAGATATTGGTTTGTGCCCACCGGCACACAGTTAAAACGTTCGCGAAAAGGGTCCGTGCTTGGATACCCTTACGCGGCTCTCGTGCGCAGTCATTCCCCATCAAGGGAATATAATCCTCAAAGTGCAATGGGTGTTCATGTGCAGGTACACGTGGTATGAGTGTAACCTCGTGTATCATGTCCCTATCGATGTGAATTTCACGATTTCCCCAATTTAGTTTAATGTAACCTAAGTTGTCTAGGCTATTATCTTCCATAGATTCGTAAAATAGGGCAACTAGGTTAGGTAAGGCAAACGCAGATGAGTGATTATAGAGCAGGAAATTCCAGCCCCTCTGCGCGATTTCATGTGCAAAATATCTACCGTAAACTTCGTGTGTGAAAACCGGGGTAAAATCTCTCTCAAATTGCATTTTATGTGCCATTTAGATTGTATAGAGAAAAATATGCAATAAACGGATAGGATTTCAACAGAGAGTACCTCCCCTGAAGTTGCAGGGGGTGAAGCTTACAGACGGCGGCGGTTCAGCGGCAGGAGACGGCTACCGCGGCGGAAGCGCGACGTTCTGGTGGCGACGCTACGAAAATTTTCTGGAGGGGGCAGGAGGTGGCGGCTAGGGTTTTATGAAGATGAAATATTAGGGTTATGAGGACAGGAGGGCTCGGGTCTCTTTAAATAGAGGGGGAAAAAGGGTCATTGAAGAAAACACCCTAAAAAATGAGGATTTTATTTGTAAATTGAAAATTCAGCTCTTGATTCTGAAAATTTGCAATTAGGTCCAAAAAATTTTTATATATATATATTTTTTTATTTTCTTATTTTCATTTTTTTATGGTATTTTGGGAATATATATTGACAAATTATATACACACCCCCAAACTTATTTGAAATAATGTTTTGGAAGAAAAGAAATTTGGGGGTGAAAGTGGAGGAATATTACTCAGTGTAGATCGGCTCTTGCAAAAACAGGAGCTCCTCCGAAGGGTCCGCTGTGAGGAACGGTTTCAAACGATGCCCATTTACTTTGAAAAGCGTACCGTCCTCCGGGTTTTCCAGATCAACTGCACCGTGCGGATAAACGGTGCGGACTACAAAAGGTCCTTTCCATCTAGAACGGAGCTTGCCGGGATGTAAATGTAACCGAGTATCATATAATAAAACCTGTTGACCTAGTTTAAATGTCTTTCACAAAAGGTTTTTATCATGAAATACCTTAACTCGGTTCTTAGCAATCACGGCATTATCATATGCCTCATCCCGCAGCTCATCTAGTTCATTTAACTGCAGCTTTCGGTTGTTGTCCGCATCTCCTAAAGATAGATTCGGCTCTTTAATGGCCCAAAATGCCTTATGCTCAATTTCTACTGGAAGGTGGCAAGCCTTCCCGTAAACAAGCCGGTATGGAGACATGCCAAGATCGGTCTTGTATGCAGTACGGAAAGCCCATAGCGCGTCGATTAATTTGAGTGACCAATCTTTACGGTTTTTAGAAACCGTTTTCTCCAAGATTTGCTTAATTTGCCGATTCGAGACCTCGGCTTGCCCACATGTTTGGGGATGGTATGGCATTGACAGCTTATGGGTGATAGAGTATTTGCGCATTAAGGACTCAAAAGTCCTATTGCAAAAGTGAGAACCATTATCACTTATTATCGCACGAGGGTGCCCAAATCGAGAAAAGATGTGTTCTTTTAGAAATCGAACGACAACCTTGTTGTCATTTGTTCGACTTGGTGCAGCCTCGACCCACTTTGAAACATAGTCAACAGCCAAAAGAATATACACATTTCCAAAAGAGTTAGGAAATGGTCCCATAAAATCTATACCCCAAACATCAAAAATATCTACAACCAAAATGGGTTGGAGCGGCATTTCATTTCTCCGCGATATCCGGCTCAAGTGTTGGCACCGGGAGCAAGTTTTGCAGTATTCGAATGCATCTTTGAAGAGTCGTGGCCAATAGAAGCCACATTGCAAAACTTTCTCGGCTGTCTTCTTTGGACCAAAGTGCCCGCCACATGCTTGATCGTGGCAAAAAGACAGCACACTCTTGACCTCATTTTCTGGCACACACCGACGAATGATTTGGTCGGAACAATATTTAAAAAGATAAGGTTCATCCCAGTAAAAATGCTTTACTTGGGACAAAAATCATAGTTTGTGTTGTTTCGACCAATCTTTAGGTATCAAGCCGGTGGCTAAGTAGTTTACAATATCGGTGAACCATGGTTCGCAAGAAACGGTCAAGAGTTGCTCATCGGGGAAAGCATCAGTGATAGGCAGTTCAAGTGTAGGCGAAGAAGGAAGTCGTGAAAGGTGATCGGCCACTACGTTTTCACATCCCTTTTTGTCCCTTATAACAAGGTCAAATTCTTGCAGCAAAAGGATCCAAAGTATTAGCCTAGACTTAGCATCCTTCTTCGCAAAAAGGTGGCAAAGAGCTGAGGATCCGTGTACACTATAACTGGAGAGCCGATTAAATAAGGCCGAAATTTTTCAAGGGCAAACACAACCGCTAAAAACTCTTTTTTTGTTGTTGTGTAGTTTAATTGGGCCTCATTTAATGTTCGGCTAGCGTAGTAAATTACATGCGGCATCTTGTTAATGTGCTGTCCAAGAACAGCACCAATGGCAAAATCTGATGCGTCGCACATAATTTCAAAAGGGTGCGTCCAGTCTGGAGATGAAAGGATGGGCGCAGAAATGAGTGAGTGTTTCAAAGACTCGAACGCTTCCATGCAAGTTGAGTCAAAAACAAAAGTAGTGTCCTTGGCCAACAAGAGAGTCAAGGGTCTAGCAATCTTGCTAAAGTCCTTGATGAACCGTCTATAAAAACCGGCATGGCCAAGGAAAGCTCGGATATCTTTGACGCATTTAGGAAGAGGAAGATTAGAAATGACTTCGATTTTAGCTCTATCAACCTCTATGCCGTTTTGCGAGATGACATGTCCTAAGACAATGCCTTCTCGAACCATAAAGTGGCACTTCTCCCAATTCAAAGTCAGGTTCTTTTCCCTACAGCGGGTGAGAACTGCGTCAAGATGTCGTAAACACTCATCGAAGGAGTCACTAAAAATGGAGAAATCATCCATAAAGATTTCCAAAAACTTCTCCACCATGTCCGAAAAGATCCCCATCATACACCGCTGAAATGTAGCGGGTGCATTGCATAACCCAAAGGGCATACGACGATAAGCAAAAGTGCCAAAGGGACAAGTAAATGTAGTCTTGTCTTGATCCTCTTTGGCTATGGGGACTTGATTATAACCGGAATAGCCATCTAAAAAGCAGTAGAATTCGTGCCCCGCCAATCGTTCTATCATTTGGTCAATGAATGGTAAAGGAAAGTGGTCCTTCCTTGTCGCGGCATTGAGTTTTCGGTAGTCGATGCAAACTCGCCACCCAGTTTGGGTGCGAGTGGGAATTAACTCATTTGCCTCATTGGTGATGACCGTGATGCCCGATTTCTTTGGCACGACATGAATAGGGCTAAGCCATTGGCTATCCGAGATAGGGTAAATAATACCGCTATCAAGACACTTAACAATCTCCTTCTTGACCGCCTCTTTCATGATGGGGTTGAGGCGTCTTTGTGGATCCCTTGCCGGCTTGGCATCATCCATCAAGTGTATATGATGTTCGACTATGAAGGGACTAATCCCCTTGATGTCCGCCATAGACCAGCCGAAAGCTTGCCGATTATCGTATAAGACCGTTAAAAGAGCCTTCTCTTGCTCAAGAGCTAGAGAGGCCGATATGATAACTGGTTAGGTCTCATTTTCACCTAGATAAGCATATTTTAGGTGCGACGGCAAAAGCTTTAGCTCGAGTTTAGGTGGTGAAACAATAGATGGTAACAATGGAGTAACTGTTTCAAACTCGAAGGATTCCATCAAAGGTTCAAATTGAGTGTACGCTACCGAGTCGGATGGTTCAACTAACTCATCCGAAAAAGCAAAAGACTCAAACTCGAGTGGAGAGTCTTCAATATCATCAACAAAGGTGAAGCACTCATAATCTTTGTCCGTCGTGAAAGCTGTGTCGGATTCTAGGAGGAACGCACTAGTGGCGTCGAATTTGCTGTGATCAAACATGAAATTCTCGAACTCACAGTCCTCCTCCGCGATCTCATCGATCGAGCACACATCAAGTACGCTAGAATTAGGCTCGCAAGGCTGACTTCCTAACTTGAAAATGTTGAGTTCAACTGTCATATTGCCAAAAGATAGATTCATTGAGCCATTACGACAGTTGATTACCGCGTTAGAAGTCGCGAGGAATGGTCGACCAAGTATCACCGGAATTTGATTACGGGGGTTAGCGACAGGCTGTGTATCCATAACATAAAGTCCACGGGGAAAATGAAATCCCCTACTCTAATTAACACATCCTCCAATTCTCCCCTAGGATGGGTGATTGATCGGTCGGCCATTTGGAGAGTACAATGAGTGGGCTTAAGCTCTCCAACGCCTAATTGTTCGTACACCGAATAAGGTTGCAAATTGACACTAGCACCAAGATCTAATAGTGCTCTATTGATGGTCTTGTTCCCAATTGTGATCGAAATAGTAGGACACCCGGGGTCCTTGTACTTTGGGGGTAAAGAATTGACAAGAGCATCACTAACAACACTAGCCACGAAAACTTTCTTTGGTACTTGTGACTTCCTCTTTTTGGTGCATAAGTCCTTTAAGATTTTTGCATATGAAGAAACTTGTTGGATTGCATCCAAAAGAGGGATATTTATGCTAACTTGTTTGAACAACTCTACAATCTTCTCCATCTGTGGAGTTGGTTTATTGGATCTCAACCGATTTGGAAAAGGAACATTTTGAAAAGTTGTTGAGTCCAATTTTTGCGGATCAGATTGTTGAGTTGGAACGGAACCCCGTGTAGATGTGTTCGTGTAGTGAGAAGAGGGTCCGTTCGAGCTAGAAGAAGTAGAGCCATGTGAAGGGTGGAGAATAAGCTCTAATGAAGAACAAGAGGAAGGTGAAGAAGAAGATGAAGAACCACCGGCCGAGGTGTCATGGTTAATACCCACATTGTTTTGCAGCACTTTTCCGGATCTCAACGTGGTCACAGCATTCACGTTATGATTCTGCTGTTCATGTGCAACATGTGCGTGACCAGGATTTGGGAGTGGTTGAGACGGAAGCTTTCCTTTCTCTCGCTCTTTCAATGCTGCGTTGAGTTGTGCAATTTGTGCCTCAATAGCTTTGATGCTTTGATCATGTGAGGCACTGTTTTGCACCAAAAATTGAACAGAAGTCTCTATCCTAGCTGTGGACTGTGCAGATTGCTTTAGGAATGCTTCTAGACTTCTTTCGAGCGAGCTAACAGCATTTTGAGGGGGAACAAAATTGTTGGGCACAAAATTGTTCATCTGATTAGGGTAAGGTTGCTGTTGGAGAGGTTGCTGAAATTGAGTTTGTGGAGGTGCTTGTTGTTGTGGAGGAGGAGCCCTTTGAAAATTGTTATTTCGTTGGGATTGTTGATTTTGGTTCCAAGCGAAATTAGGGTGGCTCTTCCAACCCGGATTGTATGTCGAAGAGTATGGATCATTTCTTTGTCGTTGTTGAAAGGCAGCATTGACTTGATCTTGTCCTTGAGTAGATGTAGTGTAAGGACACTCTTCGGTGAGATGTGATGGATCCGAACAACAAGCACAAATAGTTCGTGGGGGCACAACAGGGGCAGGAAAAGGTGCTGAGATTTTGGTCTCAAGCGCTTCTAGCTTTTTCGTAAGAGCGGCCATCTCAGCCTTCATAGCAATTGGCATCTCTACTTGATGTATGCCTGCCCTAGGTTGACCAATAGAAGAAGATGATGATGTGGTCTTGGTGCTCTCCCACTGAATTGTTTGTTCACTAAGATCCTCAAGAAACTGCCACGCTTCCTCACTAGATTTGGACAGAAAGTGACCTTGACTGATGGTTTCTAGCAACTGCTTCGTTGCCGGGTTCAATCCCTCGTATAATGTTTGGCAAAGTTGCCATCTTTCGATCCCATGGTGAGGGCATTGAACGAGTAGGTCTTTGAATCTTTCAAAACATTTCCAAAATGGTTCGGCAGGAAGCTGTGAAAATTGTATAATCTCATTACGGATTTTAGTAGTTTTGTGATGAGGATAGAACTTTTTAAGAAAAGCTTTCACAAACTCGTCCCAATTTCTAATTGAGTGTGATGCGGTGCTGTATAGCCACTTCTCGGCTAGGTCACATAAGGTGAAAGGAATGATCCTCAGCCTTATAGCGTCATCACTTAATTGGGTAGTTTTCATCATAGCGCAAACGTTTTGGAATTTGTTGATAAAGATATATGCATCTTCGGATTCCAAACCATGAAACTTAGGCAAAATATTGATGAAGTGGGGTTTGATCTCAAAATTGTCCCCATTAGCCGGTGGAAGCGAAAGACAAGTAGGAAGGGCGGTGCGGACGGGGTAGAAAAGATCCTGGAGCGCGACTCGTGCGGGCGCTTCGACGGGCGGAAGATTCGGGTTATTCGCACCTAACGGAGGTGGAATCCTTCCCGTCGGTAAGGTGTTGTTAGGATCGTATCCCGACATACCTTCGGAAGAATGTGATGGTGAAAGTGAAGAAGTGGACAAGATTTCGACTTCGGAGTCGAAAGGTTCGTCTGTCGGTACCAACGAAACACGGACTAATCGGGCGCTAGGGTCCCTGGTCCAACTGGACATACACTAAAAGGGTTAGTGTAGTCGAAAGATGAAGGACAGAATGTGAAGGTAAGAAAACGTCAATGAGAAGAAGTGGTGTGAGTGAGTGCAAAGATTTCTTTAGCGACAAGTTGCAAGTTTTGAAAAGATTTTCCTTTTTCTTTTTAAGTGAGCTTTTGCAAATAGATTTTTGAAAAGAGACTAGTGACACAAATGCAATTAACCACACATGCACAATCAGGCCTAAGTCTAGGGTCACCTAGGTCAGCTAGACAGCTCCTAACTATTCCAAAGGGCTAGAGATAGGACATCAAACCGCCTCTTCACCGTCCGTTACGGCCAGGTAAGTGCCAGGTAAGTGGGAAGGAACCACGCTGTGGGCCTAATTAAAAACCACTAGCCTTGACACACTTGCCTAGGCACCGCAAAGACAGGTTAGGATAAACGGCCGATGCCTATACTAGTCCTCTGTCCTATTGAGCTCGACGTCCTTAGGCCTGAGTCTAATATTTTTTTAAATTAAAAGTGGTCAATGCAAATGCTTTAAGTGATTTTTGGGGTCCTGGGAAGGGTGATGAAATCCCCACCCAATCTGAATTGGTCAATAGCCCCTTAAAGTCAGATTAAAGTATGCAAAGCAGTAAATCACTTGCAATCAATTTTCTTTTTAGCGCGGCGCAAAGAATCCTGCAGAAAATCAATTTATTGGAAGGGGGAAGAAGATTTTTAGCGCAATGAATCCTGCAGAAAATTTGACAGAAGATATATGGGGATTTGCAGAGGGCAGAATGAGGAAACAAACAGAGCAAATTTCGCGCAAAGAAGACTCCAGACGACCGCGGAATCGCGGTTCTGACCAGGTAAGTGCCGCGGAAACGCGGCTCTTTGGGGGCTTTAGGTCTCCAAATTTCTTCAGCTGCTCTGTGCTTTCAATCTCCTGCTGTTTTGATATACCCTTTTCTGATTTGCCTTCTATGTTGTTTCAGATCCGTCAAACCCTGCAAAGATTCACAAAGAAACCCTTCAAACAATAAAAGATGATAGATATTTTTTTATTTTTGGAGGTTTTTCAGATTTTTATGATTTTTTAGATTTTATATTAACCCGAAATTACAAAAAGAAAATTTTACGCTATCCCCGGCAACGGCTTCATTTGATTAAAAGAGGTTTTGTCGATCAAAAATATTTACCGCAATCAAGAACGGTGTCGCATGAAGCTAGCCGGTGAATACGGGTCGGTCCACAGGGATGTGTAAATCTCCTTCTTGTTCGTACGAGTTAATTCCAAATGATGTTGGGTCTTATAAATAAACCTAAAATTGAAGTTGTATGAGACTAGGATTAGAAACTTGCTAGGACTAGGTTTAGGGAAAATTTGTTAAACAAAGATCTTCATCTCTTTCCATTGCCATTAATTAAATCTATCATATTAGTGTTATGGTAAATATTTATAGAGGGGATTAGGATGGTTGGGATGATTGATTCTTCCTCTAGATCCTTGTCCTTCCTTTATTAATCTTTAGCCTAACCTCCATGGAAAACCTTAAAATCCGGGCCTTTAGACTACGGAATCACCGCTACCTTGAGGGTAAAAGTGCCGTAGGGAGCGGAATAAGAAGTTATGCATGGAGTTCTAATGTTCATAAAAGTTTGGCAACGAAAAGAGATGAGAGATCTTCATCTCTCAAATCCTGCCCTATTCCTAACCCTAACAAGCGAGGAAACTACTCGCTCATTGAGGGGATGAAAAAAAACATGATTTTATTAAAGAGAGAAAACATTTACTGCAAGTTTAATAAAAACTAACTAACTTAAACTAAGGCGAGAAAATAATTTACCTAGAGCAGATATGAAAAAAACTACAACTACTGCAAGGAAAATAACCTACTTACTTTTGATGCGCTCTAACTTCAAGAAAACAGAATTTTATTCATGAGTAGAGGCATAAGAAAATACAAGGCTTTGGGTTCTATTTATAGGACATAGAAACCCTAGGTTTATCGCATGTCTACAATTACAAATATACCCCTAGAAAATCTTTCCACAGCCCCCAAAGAATTATGGTAAAATTTCCTGCGCATTAGGGCTTCAAACGGCCGTGGAACCGCGGCATGTGCGCCCTTGGGCCGCGGTTCCGCGGCCCAATGGTGAGTTTGGATCGTGAAATTTTGGTGGCTTGCTTTGGTGTCTTTTGGGCTTCCTGGTTCTTTATTCCTTTTATCAATTGGCCTTCTGTATTAATTCCAGATCTTCAGTGAAAACTTTGCAAGGGATCTTTTAACCGTCTCTCTTGCAAATTTGGATCTTGCGTTGCCTTGTTGATGGTGAACCGTTCTTCTGCTGGGCTTTACCAAGATCCTCCTAATTGTTGGTCAAAAGTCCTTCTTTTGTGTCGTCTTTTATGTTTTTCACTGTTTTCGCGCCAAGACCCTGTAACCTGTAACATGTAGCAGACATTGGTCAAAAGCACCTGTTTTCATTGTAAAATGCATAAGAATGGGGAATACAAAATGCAATATTATGTTATGAACAATATACACTAGTCTTCTCTGGAGTATCGATGCCCTGTCTCGATAATCCTATGACTAGGAACCTGTATAAGGATGTGCCTGTAGATTACCCAGCCCCCACTGCCGTGACTACTATTACAACGCTGGTAATCAAGCAAAGATCCTAAGGGCTCCATTAATTTGTATAGGCGATATGCTAAAAGAAACACATGCACACATTAAAGTAGAAACTAACCAAGTAGCATACTACCATTTCGAGCAAGATTGTCTATACAACTGTGAATATCCCAAGCTTCCATCAAGTAATATACAAACTAGTATGATACAGTAATGGCCTTTAGTGCATATACACTAACAATCTCCCACTTGCACTAAGGCTATGTATTGGCGTATCGAAGACCTATCGTCTCGATCAGCCGCTCGAACTGAGTCTGGGGTATGGCCATCATGAATAGATTTGCAGTGTTATCTTCTGTAGCAACCCTCCGAACCTCGATCTCCCGACAATCCAGGATCTCCCCGATCAGGTGATACCGCCTCAAGATGTGTCTGGACTTCTGATGGGACCTGGGTTCCTTCGCTAAAGCTATAGCCCCGTTGTTGTCACAATACAGAGGTATTGGAGCAACAATGGATGGAACCACCTGAAGTTCTGTCAAGAAATTCCTCATCCAGATGGCTTCTTTTGCGGCATCAGATGCAGCGATATATTCCGCTTCCATAGTCGAATCAGCAACGGTTTCCTGTTTGGAACTCTTCCAACACACCGCCCATCCATTGAGGGTAAAGACATAACCCGACATGGATTTGGAGTCATCCTTGTCACTCTGGAAGCTGGAGTCAGCAAAGGCCTCCATCTGGAGGTCTTTTCCGCCGTAAACCAAAAACATGTTCTTAGTCCTTCTTAAGTACTTCAGAATGTTCTTTACCGCTATCCAGTGCTTCTCCCAGGGTTTGACTGATACCGGCTTACCACACTCAGTGCATAAGCTACATCTGGTCTGGTATACAACATCGCATATATTATAGAGCCTACCGCAGAAGCGTAGGGTATAATAGACATGCGATCCCTTTCCAAATCATTCTTGGGAGACATCTCTTTAGAGAGGGTGATCCCGTGACAAGCCGGTAAATTACCGCGCTTGGAATCTTCCTTACTGAATCTTTTCAGTATGGTGTCAATGTACCTGGACTATGAAAGTCCTAATATCCTCTTGGACCTATCACGATGGATCCGGATCCCCAGAATGTAAGAAGCATCACCCAGGTCTTTCATGGAGAACCTGTGTGACAAGAACCCTTTGACAGATTGTAGCATAGGAATGTAATTTCCTATCAAGAGAATGTCATCCACGTATAAAACGAGGAATACGACAGTTCGTGCTACAATTTTACTATAGATGCATGGTTCATATGGATTTTTGATAAAGCCAAATCTTTGACCGTCTCATCAAAACAAATGTTCCAACTCCGCGATGCCTGCTTTAGTCTATAAATGGACTTAAGCAACTTGCACACTTTCCCGCTGCTCCCACTCTGAATGAAACCCTCTGGCTGGTCCATATAGACACACTCCTCCAAATTTCCATTTAGAAAAGCGTTCTTTAGGTCCATCTGCCAAATCTCATAATCGTGGAAGGCAGCAATGGCAAGAAGGATCCGAATGGATTTGAGCATAGCCACTGGAGAAAAGGTTTCGTCATAGTCCAAACCAGGTCTTTGACGAAAACCCTTTGCAACAAGTCTAGCCTTATAGGTCTCAACCTACCCATCTACACCAATCTTCCTTTCGAAGATCCATTTGCAGCCTATGGGTTTTACCCCTTCTGGAGCAACGTCCGAAGTCCATACTTTGTTGGTGTACATGGACTCCATCTCGGTCCGCATTGCATCCTTCCATTTTACCGAGTCAGTGCTCTGAATGGCCTGCTGGAAGCTAGTCGGCTCATCATTATCAATGATGCAATCCTCTCTATCCCCGTCTATAAGAAAACCGTAGTATCTCTCGGGCGGATGAGACTGCCTACTACTCCTGCGGAGTGGCGCAGGAATGTCCTGTTCTTTCGAACCTTCTGGTTCTTTTAAGCTTTCAGTAATAGCTTGTGGTTCTAGAATTTCTTCCAGTTCTATTACGCTCCCACTTATTTCTTTTTCTAAGAACCGATGTTCCAGAAAGTGAGCATGACGAGAGACAAAAACCTTTTGTTCTTCTGCGTAATAGAAAAGATACCCTTTGAAGTTCTTTGGGTATCCCACAAACTTGCACTGTACCGAGCGTGCCTCGAGTTAGTCCGCATGCTGCTTTTTGACAAAAGCTGGACATCCCCAATTCTTCAGGTATTGAAGGTAGGGTTTCTTCCCACTCCACATCTGATATGGTGTGGTAGGCACAGTCTTAGTTGGAACTCGGTTCAAAAGATATGCAGCTGATTCTAGTGCATATCCCCAGAAAGATCACGGTAACTCAGCGTTACTCATCATGGAGCGTACCATATCCAATACGGTTCGGTTCCGTCTCTCCGATACACCGTTATGTTGTGGAGTGTATGGAGAAGTAAGCTGAGAGAGAATTCTATTCTCTTTTAGGTAATCCAGGAACTCGGCACTCAAGTATTCACTACCTCGATCAGATCTCAATGTCTTGATACTTTTGCCTGTTTGTTTTTCTACTTCATTTTTGTATTCCTAAAATTTTTCAAAGGCTTCAGATTTATGTTTCATTAAGAAGACATGCCCGAACCTTGAAAAATCAGCCGTAAAAGTAATGAAGTAAGAATAACCACTTCGCGCATATGTAGACATTGGACCGCATACTTCACTGTGTATGAGTCCCAAGAGCTCGCTCTGACTCCATGTCCAGTAAACGGAGTCTTTGTCATCTTTCCTTTGAGACATGATTGACAATTTGCATATGATTGATATTCGAACGGATCCAAATATCCTTCTTTATGTAACTTAGTCAACCTTCTCTCATTGATGTGACCCAGTCTACAATGCCATAAGAAAGCATGATTTATTTCTGGAGTCTTTCTTTTGTGTTTATTCTGGACATTGAAAATCTGTGGTTGGTTCAATACGTATATACCGTTGCTTAATGTACCCGACCCAATCAGAACATGATTAAGGTGAATGTTTACAACATTGATTACAAATGAAAAATCATAACCTTCTTTAGACATTAAAGATACAGATATGATATTACAAGTCGCACTGGGTACAAAATAACAATCATGCAAAACCAAAACATGTCCATCTGACAATAGCAAGTGATAGTCCCCCACGGACTCAGCATCCATGCCATCTCCGTTTGCAACTCTTAGGGTCATATCACCTTCCTTCAAAACCCTACGCTTTCTTAGTGCCTGCAAAGAATTACAGATATGAGATCCTGATCCGGTATCCAATACCCAGGAAATAGAGTTTACTGATAGACAGTTTTCAATAACATACACACCTGAAGCCGAAGACACAACTTGCTTCGGGTCCTGGTTCTTGGCCTTCCAAGCCCTGCAATCTTTCTTCCAGTGTCCTTTCTTATGACAATAAATGCACTCCTCTTTCCCCACAAGCTGTCCCGCTACCTTTGCCATTTTTGCCTTTCCCTTGGTTTCCACTTTACTAACACCGCCCATTGGTTTGGTAGGGGCTTTCTTCTTCTTTCCTCTTGCTTTCGCCTTGGACCTAGAAGAAGAAGGTCCTCCAACAGAAAATGCGGATGTTTCCCTTACTTTCTTCAGGGTGCCCTCTGCACTCCTCAACATGTTAAGGAGTTCCGGATGTTCAACTTCCTTTCCTTGCATGTTGAAGTTCAGGATAAACTGGGCGTAGAAAGAAGAGACTGGAGAATCAAGTCAGTGTAGAGCTCATTCTCTAACGTGGTCCCGAGGTCCGCGAGCTCTTCAATGTTTCCAATCATCTGAAGCATGTGTTCCGCTATAGATGATCCGACGGCCAATCTCGCCGAAAACAACTTTTTCGAGACTTCGTATCTGGCGATACGGGATTGCTCTCCATGCAGATCTTTTGTATGAAGAAATATGGATTCTAATTCCATATCCTCGTGCCTCCTCTGATGTTCATTGTCCATAGAGGCAAGCACGATGCACTTGGCCCTCGCGCAATCAATCTTCCAGGTCTTACTGATTTCCTTATCCGCGATGCTGGATTGAGGACCTGGGACAAGGGGAGCTTTGGTGGTAAGAAGATACCCTAACTTGTCATATGTGATTGCCATTTTGATATTCCTGAGCCAATCTTTGTAGTTTGGCTCTGTCGGTATATTTTTTTCTAGTAGTAACTTAAGTGCGGTCATGATGTTTGGTCGCTGCAAATAGGAGAGAGAGAAGAAACACTTTAGTATGATGCTCTTACAAGTTTAGAATGGTTTTTAGTTTGTCTAAACAGGATGGCTCCAACTGTTTCTCGAATCCTTCCTCAAACCAAAAAAGAAGAATTTGTCGGGATCAATCTCACCATACAATACTTGCTTAACCGTTCAGCCAGGCCAGTGTTGGTACTTCGAGGGAGGTTTTACGATGCTTTCGCGAAGTTCCTTAATTAAATAACCTCTTTTCCCTATTGGCGTAGCCCCACTAACACCTTTCTAGACACCTACTTGGTTTATAGCATTGATCGTTAAGTGAGAAAGTTCCCGAGGAGTAGCATATACTCACAGTAGGATCGGGATCCAAATATCATCGTATAATAAAACTGAAGGAATCCTACCAGAATCATCACACTCCAAATGGTATGCAGCACCAGCAAGTTTCAGTTTCTATAGAAACCCCCGATGTGGATTTTTGCCCCATGCTCTTATGACCTTGACGTAGGCCAAAATATCATAAGTCACATGTCAAGTTCTACCCATCATTTACCAGGTTAATTTGAACCCACCCGTACATACCCTTGACGTAGGCCAAAATGGCAGTATGACTGTCTCAAAATAACGCATCTATCTATGCAACAGATAAATATCCGGCAGCTACCAATCACTATGCCTTGGCGTAGGTCAAAATACATAGCTTGAATACTACCGAATATTTAACTGAAATGATGGAGGGCTACGAATGGTTTTTGCGAAACCGTGAACGTAGTGAACTTGATATAATCGAAGGAATGTGATAGCTTTTAAAGGAGTGGTTCAAGCTCCGCGTTTAAAAACTTTTCTGCTTTTGAAAAGAAACCGAGTGGTTTTGAAATTGTTCCAACGACTTTACTTTGGTTTATTGTCTTGCATTAATTTAATGCGTCCCATTATTTAATCCTACCATTGCAGAAAACATCGAAAATATGACGTACGCTTATGCCATCCGCATTCACCACGTGGCCCCGTCATCACCCGTTAGGTTACTTAACTAACGACAGAGCGGGGGCTGGACTAGCGCGGATGCAAAACATAAGCAACGCCTACTAGATATCATATATAGATATATACATTCTTCAGATGCAATGATAGCCATTCCAGATCACAGATGAACACATTTGATATGTTAGGAATCCGTGTTTCGTTCAAGCCTGCAAAGAATGACGGATTACACGGTCGCGATGAATAGCCAAACCCACCCCTAGACCCATACGGGTGCGGCAAACTACCCGCCAAGTATCCGAAGTGAAGCAACCTCCCTCAACAACGTGAGTAGGCCACTCGGCACTTCGAGGTACCCGGTGGTTTGTGCACCCCACCTTGGGTCTATCCTAGGAGCAAAAACAGTAAAAGAAATAATATACAATGGCGGCTACAACCTCATCCCGGATGTGCGGCCATAAAATAATATTACATCAATTTACATATTACATCAAATGAAAGATAAAGAAAACTCTCATCTCACAACCCCCGGCTATTCATCCGCGACAATCCAACAAGTTCATATACACAATCCAACAACATTACAGATCACAGATATGCACAACCCCCACTAATCGACGTATAGCGATTAGTTGACGTTCAGTGCATATATCACATCACAGATATAACCAATTAGCTAAAGTCTACAGAACTTCGATAAAAAAACGGATTTGTAACTACCCCAAACACAACTTTGTTCTCTGGAAATTCTGGGCAGAAACAAAATACTTTAAAAATCACAAAACGTCAAAATAAGAACACAGCAACAAACCCGAGTCGCGACCGGGTTGACTCGGCCGCGGATCCACGGAAAAACGCATGGTTTCGACACGCTTCCGCGGCGGTCTGGTCGAGTCGTGGTCTCATTTTTCTTGTGTATTCCCAGAAAACCCTGCACGGATTTTTAAGATGTGTGGAATTATTTTTAGAGCAGTTTTAAAAATTGGCAGAAACTTGAGGATTTTGACGTGTTTTGCGATTTTTTCTCGGATCGAAATTCTAAATACTTTGATAACATGCTAGTTGTTGTTTAGTTAGGCTCTGATACCACTGTAAGTCCAAGTTGCCTACCCCGGTTCTTATGGGGAGGCGGAATATGTAAAAAACGATTTTTTTATACAAGGAAACATGGACTAGAAACAAAGATCTTTGCTAAATAAAAACCTGGCATACTAACTACAAGTTTAGCTACTCGGTTAGGGGGTTATACCTAAGTCTTGAACTCCTTCTCTTCTTGCTCCTTGGAGTGGTTTGAACGGCTCCTCCTCGTAGTCTTCTCTTTGTCGAAGAAGGATCCACCCGAAGGCCTCTACTTTGAGCTCCTACCTCAACCTAGAGGTAACTAAAGAACTTCGCTTGCTAAACCTGGAACCCTAGAATGAGTAGAGAGGAGTTATGGTGGTTTTACCTCAAGAGCTCATGGTTCTCAACACATGAGAGATGAGAGCTTTGAGAGAGAGCAAGAGGATGAGCAAAAACTATGAGAGAGAAAGTGCAAGAAAGAATGAGTATAATTTAGCAACCATACTCTCATATTTAGAATAATGATAATAATAATAATAATAATTAAGAAATTGTGATGGTTAGTTTATGAATGACCATTATCATTTCATCATTTAATGCATTTGCAAAGAACAAGAAGCATCTTTGAAATGAAATGATGATGGTCAATAAGTCCACAATGGTCAACCGGTCAACAAAGTCAACAAGTCAACAAAAGTTAACTGTTCAACTCAATCATGGCACAATAATCCTTAATTAATATTATTAATCATATTTCTCATTCTCATTAGGGTTTAGAAAAAGTCAACGGTCAACAACCCTAATGAGAATTCTCTGCCTCTGTCAACTGTGCATACACACCCGCATCCGTATTCCGAGGAACACGAATACAATGAGATAAAACCAATCCCAAAACATATACTAGGATCTGGCTTAAACCAAAGCCCGCTAGTTATAACTGCCCGGACACCAAACGTGCACAAGTGCGTGGATGTGAACAAACCCCGTCGCAAAACCATGCGACCTCTACTCTGTTTTGCCCAAAGGCGAACAGCCCTCTATGTGGGACTCTAAAGACTCGACACTATGCTGGCAGTGGGTTTAACTACAGGCCATAAGCGGAACTAGCTGTACGTAACGGTCCCCAGGTAGATGCCGATAAGAAGACTGATGAGGTGAACCCATCCGAACTCCTACTGATCCTGAATGTGACAATCTCCGTACAGTTCGGTCTGTTCGTCTTAGAGTATCGCATGTCGGGCCTACGGGGGCGGTAAACGTCAATCCCCTAATAGCGGTACAAGTCTTGTCGGAGTGTAGCCCAGAACACCATGAGATAACACTGGAAACGCTACCAGTATATCTCGCTTGCCCTGGCCAGGGACTTTGTGTAATGGCTCTCCTAGACACAGCGTGATATCAACCCCCAATACCGGGAGAGACGAATCCTGTCTAACCGTCACTGCCTCCAAGTGCTTCGGGACTGCACCCAACTACTACCTGTTTGCACGACTCATTTGAGCCATGCTAGGGTAGTAATCTAAGAACAGTGGGAATACACTTGAGGCGAAGCGACGGTGTCAAGTCAACGGACTATGCTGTACTCATGTCACCTGGGAACTGATAACTGACGATAGGTATAATACCAAACCAACAGTTCCCAGTGAGTCCTGTCCAGTGTACTCGTAACCTAATGAGCACCTACATACTATCTCCAGTACGACGTACTGATGGCTGTGGGACAGACCATCTCCCCTCATGGGATGAGAAGCGTATACACTAGTCTACTCTGGAGTATCGATGCCCTGTCTCGATAATCCTACGACTAGGGACCTGTATAAGGATGTGCTTGTAGATTACCCAGCCCCCACAGGTGTGACTTCCATCACAACGCTGGTAATCAAGCAAAGATCCTAAGCGGTCCATTAATGTGTATAGGCGATATGCTAAAAGAAACACATGCACACATTAAAGTAGAAACAAAACAAGTAGCATACTACCATTTCGAGCAAGATTGTCTATACAACTGTGAATATCCCAAGCTTCCATCAAGTAATATACAAACTAGTATGATACAGTAATGGGCTCTAGGGCATATACACTAACAGGTCAATCATCAGATAAAGCTCATCACGTACGGTAACCCATCGTACGACGGCATTAAACAATTAGGGATTCTATCAACCTATATGACAATGAGGGTATGGATCTAAAGTCTTGTACGGCATATCCCTCATTATCCACATAATCACATATATATATACCTATATCTCAGTTCATATCCATATCAATCTCATATCGACTCGCATCCATATAACGACATATCAACCTAAGTCATCATATCGTATCATATCATATACTCTTTTCATCACATCAATATCTCACATCAAGTCGTATTTATCAACCTCATCACATGCCACTGTAATCTCCTATTGATTCTATTTGCAACTACATATCTATATATATCGTAATTCACATTCGCGTTTCACATCTTTATACATCAATTCGAGACATCATTTCTACCATATAATGTCGAAGTGTCATATCCCTATAGCTGTCTTCTCATATCTTGATATATACATTCAATCATTCATATCATCTCTAACTATCTTTTTAACCATATCCATATTTTTCTAATATAGGTTTCCTTAACCATATTCTATATATCGGTTTACATCAAAGTTTTCGGGGGTGCTATACGCAATCCACCCGACTTCCCCCGTAGATATAAATCTACTCACCTGTGGAACTCCTTGTTCTGTCGTAGTCGATGTGCTCCGTCATCTCGAAATCCATGCGAAGGTACCTACAAATCAACACATATCACAATACTATTAAAATCAAGTCCAGAAAACCAATACGGCACACGGTGCGCGCATAGGTTAGAACCTATAGCCTACGCATGCAAAACAATCAAACAACCCTCGTCGCTGACGTACAAACATCAAACCACCCAATACAATATCAAATATCCAAAACCAATAATCCCAATATCGGAAAACATACTAAACCCAAATTCAGCAACATAGGAATTCCCTCCCAGATTTCATCTCAGGTCAAATGGTGCTAAACAAGCAAGTACAGGGGATAGGTTATTGGGAAATGGAGCTACAGGCAAAAGATCAACACCAGGCTACACTACAAATCCGGCGACACAGCCTAGAATTCCGAGTTCGCCGGCCGTTTGATGATTAAATGGGCTCGTATTCTCAGGGTGGTTTTCAAGTGTTAAATCTAGGTCACTGTACTTGCTAGATTTCTCGTAAACATTCCAGGGTGCTCCAGATTCCCTGTAGGCCACAAAACGTGACAAAACCGACACGAGGCATAATTCTATGTTCGTATTCTCTGTTTTTGGCCATACAGTCCACACTAAGGTCTTGTAACAGCCACTACACCTCAGAATAGCTCCCATATTTTACCTATAGTCACTACATAAAAATCTAGCTGTAATTAACACCCTAAAACAACAGCAGACAGCTACCCACAAAACCTCAACTCCCCTGTCCCCCAAGTTGCCGAGCTCGCCGGATTTACCTCAAGTGTCGCCGTCCAAAACCGTTCAGATGGGGTTCGTAATCCAGGTGAACAATCAGGGTCTCGAGTACAAGACTACTACATTGCTAGTTTTCCCAGTAAACACTCGTACTGATAGCAGGTTACAGACATCCTAAAACGACACTAAAAATACGATATGGACTAAAAACTATATCTTTATCGTTCTAAATAGAAACTAATTAGCAACACAACAAGAAAAGAACCTAATTAACAGTAGAGAGGTCATTACCTAACCACACCTACTCCAAACCCTAGCTTCCCATGCTCTAAGTGATCGTAGTGGCTTGATCTTGACTTGTGAAGGGTTTAAGTGAGGTTTAGTGGAGATTTGCTTAGGTTTTGTGAGGATTTTGGTTAGAGTTTAGTGAAGAACAAGGTGAGTGTTCAGTTTGAGGTGTGACGGAGAAAATGAGATGAAGAAAAATGTTGTGAGAGTGAAAGAATGAGGTGTGAGTGAGAGTGTATGAGTGAGGGTGAGGGATGAGGGAATGAGGGGTGAGTTTAGAGAGAGCTATGCCCTTCTCTCTCTTCATTTAATGCATGGCATGCTTACCCATGCCTCATGATGCCCCCCCTCTCTCTCTTCCTCTCTCTCAAGTCAACCTGATTTAAAACCCTTTTTATTTGAAAACTAATTAATTTAATTAATTACATATTACAAATGGCATGACATTAGGTTAGGGTGCCATGGCTACTTAAGCATGGGTAACCCCTAATTAACCCTAGGTCAACATGCACATGTGTGTGAAAATCTGAAATAAATATTAATAAATTATTAATTAATTTTTATAAAATATTTAAAAACTATTTTGGTAAACTTTTTATTAAAAAAATCCGTGTTATCGCTAAATTAACACTAATCGCATTCTAAGTGTTGGGATTCCTTAGCACCATGCCAAGGGTTTGCAAACATCACACATGCCATAATAAAAATTTTGGGGAGGTGCTAAGCAATCTAACGATGAATCTTAACTAGAATAATTAGGGTAACATCAAATAGTATCTTGTACAACAAGAAAACTATCACTAAGTGAAGAGAATACAACCTTTGTAGACCTCTTCTCTTGACTATTTCGATCCTTGAGAGTTTGAACCGGCTCGCTAGAGACCTTTCTAGTCCACGATGATCTACCCGAAGTCCCTTTGCTCAAAGCTCCTTGCTTCACTTGATCAAGGATGAAGATGAAGCAAACACATTACACTAATGGGCTAGAGTAGTGTAGAATAGTGATGTGGTTTGTTTTCTCACTTCAAAACCCTTTCTTTTAATCTACCTCACTCAAAGGAAAACTCAAGAGAGCATGAGAGATGAGGATGAAGAAGATGGCTTGCTTGAGCTCAAGAGTTATGATAAAAATTAAATGAAAAATGAGAATAGAAAATATAAATATTTTCACACTCTCATCTAACCATGGGTTAACAAATATCTAGATATTTATTTTGGAGTTATAGCCAAATGAAAAATTAATCCATGGTTAATAATTAGGTCAAGTGTGGTCAAGTTTAGAAGATTGTAGATAAATATCAACCATGAATTAATCCATTTTCTTTTCTCAAATAATAAATATATATATAGATATTCAATTCCATGTGAGTCTTGCATTGCCATCTTATATGCATCAATAACCATGACACCATGTATGTATGTGTGTGTGCATTCACATCATCATGTGCACGAACAAAAATCTTTGCATACATGCATGCATACATCAAAGTAGAAAAGGGTTTAATAAAGTGAGCTATAAAGTCAATGTTAAATCAACGCTTGATTTAACAAACCGGTCATATCACATATGACCCGACCAGTAGAAAAACGCCCGATTAATATACGGTTTCACATACACGCATTTAATCGGGTCCCGGCGCATATCTCATTTGCACATCACATCGTTTCGCCTGAGCTAGGAAACTCCTGTGTGGGACTCTAAGGCTCGTCAAAATGCCGGCAGTTGGGAATTCACCCGCACACGCAAACGTGTAAGTTATGGAAACGGATATGTAATGAAGGAAACAGAATGCGCACGCGAGATGGTTCTTGTTTTACAATTTATAACCGCAAGTGCACGACGCGTTGTAGCGAGCCAGCAAATACAGGTCGATCCGCGGGGAATTGTGTATTGTTGTTTCTGGTTAAAAAATTAATGAATTGGGGGTTGTCACAAAAATATAAAATACGGAAACAAAGAAAAGCAAGAAAAAAGTTAAAGAAGAATGGTTGTGGCTTGGCTCGGGAGCTCGAATCGCGACGTTTACCTCTACAGTCCCTTGATCATGAGTTGTCCGGCCTTACCTTGATCCCGGCATGAAGCACGACTTGTCAATGCGGTTGTGGAGCACGAACCGTCAAATTACGATAATCGTCACAAACCACGAAACGAGTACTTTTGATCACTTACCGTTTGTTTGTCCGCTCTTGGGATATCAACAATAAATACAAGGGTTAGCTAGCATACCGCAACAACAAAAACACAAAGTGGTTAGTGAGAGCAAATGATATTAGTGTTGAGTTTGCTAAGAAGTTATGATGCTATATCGTATATGAAATTAAGAGATTTTTCATGTCTTTAATCACAAGATACGATATCCAAGCTTAGCAAACTTAACACTAATTAGATTTTAACTTAAACATTGAAAATGGGGAAAGGGAATGAATACGGTATATGAGGAGGTTACAAGTAACCATGGTTCAAGATACCGTATCATATCAATGCATAAACAATATTCAAGTTAGATTCATGAGTTAAGCACGTAAAACAATTACAAGAGATGGAGGAGGCAAAGATTTTCATCTCACTTCCTCAACACACCACAACCAAAGAAAAGATTAGTTAAGCATGAATAAAAAGAAAGCAAGTACGTATGAAAAGAAAGCAACAATATATTAATACTTGAAGAATTGAGATACAAGATTATGGTATCTTGTTCAACCTCCTTAATGAAGCTCTACAAAGAGAGCTTCATGAGGGAAGAAAAAGAAGAAACCAATATGAAGCTCACTCACCCTCAAGCTAAAATAAAAACTAACTAAAACTATAAATGAGAAGTGGTATATACATGGTAGCTCTTTCCCTTGCCACTGATCTGCTATTTATAGGCATAAAAGATGATTAAAAAAACAATAAAAACAAGCCTACGTGGCAAAAAGGGAGGCACTGTAAAAAGAAGGGGACGGATGGGGACAGGGGGCCGAGCTCGCCGGTTCTGGTGAGCATGTGCTCGGCCAAATTCCGAGCATAGGGGCTCGGGTTTGTAGTGTGGGTTTGTGTGCACTCCAATAGCACTCTGGTAATGTTTGCTTGGTCTGAATACTCTGGTTTGCCTTCAGAGTTTTGGAGGGAAACTTAGTGCAACATCTCACATCAACGCTTTAAGAATTTATTGCACCATTCAATGCCCATCACACCACACATGCCCACTTGCTCAATTCATGAAGCCAAGGAAGCCCACCATGGTCCATGGCATGTGCACACTTGTGTGTTGGACCATTTTGACAAAAAGTGTGTACACATGCATTATTTCCAAAAGAGCTCTTGGGATATCGGTCGGTTTCTTGTTCTGTTTGCAGTGTCGGCTCCCAAACGTTATATCTGTGATTTTGAATGTGTTTTCAAGTATTGTATTACGAATACTTGTAAACTGCAATAACTGAGCAGACACTGATTAAAAGTACCGATAAATTGCAAAACAGAAAACGAATGAGAGGTAATAAAATGTAGTTTTCTGTGGGGAAAAAATACCCCCAAACTTATCTTTTGCTCATCCCGAGCAAAACAAAAAATCCTAGCCTCACTTTCGTAAGGAACGCGATTGCACTGAACACGTGCAATAAGCCGTTAAAGCTCTAGGTGTCCCTAGAAGGAGGAGTGTTGTCTCCTGAGGGTTTTCAGCGGATTACACCCATAAAATCCCGTCAAGTTAGTTTCATAAGTTAACGTCGATTCTACTCTTACAGTTTAGTATCTAATTTAGAAAGTTTGTTATCCTAAGTTAGAAATACTCAACCCTTATGTTTCACGTCTCCTATCTATTTAATCTCAGATCATATGCGTATTTACAGTTTAGAAAGATATTGGTATCTCCTGAGTTTTCCTTCTAAAGTGTGGTTTCAAATCAGGAATTTTTTATCAACTTTACAGAAAACATAAGTCTTATTCTTCATTTTTATCTTTCCTCTAAATATCAATCATATACCCCTACGTGTGTGTAAATTTTCACCCCTACACTTGAGAATTCAATTCAAGCTGTAGTACCATTGCCGTAATATCTAATAGTACTTCTTTTCATTAATGGATGGACGGTATTGCTCATACACCTTTCATGCGACTATTAATGCTTCTTGAGGCACTAACAGCCGATTACTAAATGTATGAGCTTAAAGCGTAAATAGCAGTCTCCAAGTCTTGACTTTATTTCTTTTTCTTTTATTTTTCTTTTTCTTTTCAAGCCCGGATATATATATTTTTTTCATTGATACTCTTATGGTGTTTAGCTTTAAATAACAATTTTTCTTTCATATTAGGCTTTCAGGCAAGAGTATTTCTAGGTATCCTCTACTATCCCTAGTTTCAATGTGCGTGCATGTGCAATTTGTAGGGTATATACATCCTAAATTTGGACCTAAGAATAGAAGCTATTTTTCAGACTTATCTTTAAGTAAAGGTTCAATACTTTCCCTTCATCTTGACTTCAAGAACTGAACTCGATCTTATCTATTTCTCAAAAAAAACTGTAAGGACGTATATTTACCAAGGTTAAACAGAATGAGAGTTATTTTTAGGGTTTTCAATTCCTAAGTCTAGGATTTAGTTACTTCTAACGTATCAACTAAACTTTCGGAATAAAATCTAAGTTACCCTATTATCTAACTTGACGACAAAATTTTTATATTTTTCGGAAAATTTTTCAATTTTGATGGATTTTTTAATATGTATACAATGCAAAATATACACATGATGCAGTGCCCACCCCCAAACATGAGTTTTACGATGTTCTTATCGTTGCCCCCATCTCCGGTAGCTAGACTTAGACATCGGGGTGAGAATTTTATTAAAAGAAAAAGAAAAAACCTAAGATTAATTACAACTTGTACAACTTAAAAGACTGGGTTATTGCAGAAATTAATACCAGCCATTCAAAAATTTTGTCGATATAGTGCCATGGCGAGCAAAAGAATAGGTATAATAAAAACAAAAAGAGAATATACACAGAATGGTTAGATGTTAGTAAAGGGCATGGGCGTGTAAAAGTAGGGAGCAAAACATATTGAAGGTGAAAATGAAGTTTTGAAGCGGTCAAAGCATTGCTTTCTGAATGAATTGAATTCTCAATAAGTATGTGTTGAGTTTCGAAGTCAGGTTCGTGTAAGAACTGGAGTTCATCCGCGAAAAGTTCTGAAAAAGAAAGGTTCAAAGGATGATCCCAAAATGATCTTGACCCAAACTCACCAAGATTATCAAGTTCATCAGCAAAAATTTCCTCAAAACTCGGTATAAAAGAATAATTTTCAACACCGTCTTCCTCCCTATTATTTTTCATAAATCTACTCTCATTATTTACACTCTCTCCCAAAAAGATTTCCTCCTCATCACATTCAAAAATGGGTAGGTTCATATCATTTAAAAAAGTAGGTTCCCACACTTGCGTTTCTTCCGAAACAATATCAACAGGTGATACAAAAATTTTGGGTTCCTGGTCATTAATTTCTTCTAATCTATACTAACCATACCCATTACTTTGACAAGCTCCCTTATCTATAATTGGAAAGAAAAAATCAGTCGGTTCAAGAATGTCCTCTTCAAGTATTATTTCAGTTAAATCAACATCTTGATCACAAGTGACAAGAGGTTCAGTAGATACCAGAAGGCAAATGGTGTACTGACTTAGAGGTTTTGCTAGTGTGTCCTAGGAACACTCAGTCGATTCTGTTGTATCATCATCTATGAAATCATCCAAATTGATCTGATCACTTATTTCACTTGGGTGACTCCCTAGCTGACAGACGTTGACATTATGGGGTTTCGATAACCTGTGTTCACTCCCTAGAATTCTCTCAGCTAAATGTTTCATTTGTTCCTCGATTATAGCCAAAGATTGAGCCTGAGCAAAAAATAATTGCTCAGATTGCTGTAAAAACAGGGCTAGCGTCGCAGCTGATTGGTTCTCGACCGTAGTCATTACTTCAATACCCTTTTCAAAAGTGGTCAACCTAGCATCTATCTTACCGTCACTCCCTAATGATGGTTCAATTGTTTCGGGTTGGAGGGGTTGTGATGGTGGTGATGCTAGAGCAGTCATTCTGTCGACCACTTTCTATAAATTCTCAATCATTTGGTCTATGGTTGAAGTGGGACTGGGTTCAGGAGTGTTAGGTGGGTGACCGTTATAAAAAATTTGGGACGGTTGATCACTCCCTAGAAAAGGACAATTATCATGAATGTGGGAAGAATTTTGGCAATTTGAACAAACAGTTTGGGATTGAGTATAAACAAAAGAACAGGAAACGTGAAAAAATGAATTGAATCGTGTATCACCCATATTAACAAGATGCACAAAAGTCACAAAAATAAAGAGTACCCCTAGCAGTCTATGTTATGCTAATCAACTAGACCTGCTCAAGAACCTGATTGACGAAGTAAAATGGTATAGAGAAATAGGTTCAAGATATACTGATCACGAAGCCAGGTAAGTGCTGGAAATAAGGGGAGCTTTTCCAACGCTTTCGCGAAGTTCCTTAATTAAATAACTCTTTCTCTTTTGGCGGTTGCGCCGTGAACACTTGCCTAGACACCAAGTGAACGATATACCGTTAAGCAAAGTTGTAAACACAGTTAACTTCTCCTAATGAGCGCGAAGTCCTTAGAGTCAAAGTTCTAATTGATTTTAATTTACTGGGGGTATGCAAGAATGCAATTTTGTGATTTGTAGGCTACGGAGAAAAGGTGATGAAATCCTTTACCGTATCTTGTTTGGTCTTTTATGCCCTTAAAATCCGTATTAATATGCAATACGCAATCAATAAAAGAATTTAAGATAATCAATCAATTAAAGAAATTCTTTTTCAATTTTAGTTTAGGCACTGAAAAAAATACGGTTAGTTCTCTTGTTCACTTGGCGGCAAAATTGTGCAAAGAATCCTGCAAAATATAGAAAATTGGATTGTGTTGGATTCGAGCGAAGGTGTTAGGAAATACGTACCGATATGATTTGGTTTAAGAAAACCTCTTTGAAAGTGATCCGAGTCATTGAATGTTCGCTTGGGCGGGTCAAACTACCTGGATCATTGGTACTATACTTCACTAATGTCTTGACGTTGTATTTGACCCTCGCTCCGCACGATCGCGGGTCGTAATTCCGCGAAAAACCTAAAATGTCGGAAAATACGATATTAGTGTAAAAAAGCGATATTTCTGCCCCAATGCCTGCACACCCAAAATTTGAAAAATCAAACTATACCAAAAGAGTACTGATAACACACAGGAGATCACACAAAAAGAAAAATTCAAAAACACACACACATGGCCGAGCTCGCCGGATTTCATACTGATGTCGCCGGCCGTATGGAGTTGTTTTGTGATAGATTTTGAGTGATTTCCCCGGACTTTCAAAGTGCTCTTACGGTATTACTATAATTTTAAGTTGAATTTCAGGGTGATTGCAGGTTTTCAGAATAGAGAATAAAAGTGAGAAAAATCTTATTGTTTGTTTTTTTTTGAATTTTTTTTAGTTTTGTTAGTAAGAACCAGAAATAACAATACCTAATGGCTACAACTCTCCGGAAACGGTGCCAAAAACTTTTTGGGAATTCACCCGCGCGCGCAAATGCGTATGTTATGGAAACGGATATGAAATGAAGGAAACGGAATGCGCACGCGAGATCGTTCTCGTTTTACAATTTATAACCGCAAGTGCACGGCGCGTTGTAGCGAGCCGGCAAATACGGGTTGATCCGAAAGGAATTGTGTATTGGGTATTGTTGTTTCAGGTTAACAAATTAATGAATTAGGGGTTGTCACAAAAAAATAGAATACGGAAACAAAGAAAAGCAAGAAAATAGTTAAAGAAGAATGGTTGTGGATTGGCTCGGGAGCTCGAATATCGACGTTTGCCTCTACACTCCCTTGATCATGAGTTGTCTGACCTTATCTTGATCCCGGCATGAAGCACGACTTGTCAACGCGATTGCGGAGCACAAGCCGTCAAAGTCCGATAATCGCCGCAAAGCATGAAACGAGTCCTTTTGATCACTTACCGTTTGTATGTCTGCGCTTGGGGTATCAACACTAAACACAAGGGTTAGCAAGCATACCGCAACAACAAAAACACAAAGTGATTAGTGAAAGCAAATGATGTTAGTGTTGAGTTTGCTAAGAAGTTATGATGGTATATCGTATATGAAATTAAGAGATTTGTCAAGTCCTTAATCACAAGATATGATATCCAAGCTTCGCAAACTTAACACTAATTAGATTTTAACTTAAACATTGAAAATGGTGAAAGGGAATGAATACGGTATATGAAGAGGTTACAAGTAACCACGGTTCAAGATACCGTATCATATCAATGCAAAAACAATATTCAAGTTATATTCATGAGTTAAGCACATAAAACAATTATAAGAGGTAGAGGAGGCAAAGCCTTTCATCTCACTTCCTCACCGCACCACAACCAATGAAAAGATTAGTTAAGCATGAATAAAAAGAAAGCAAGTATAAAAAGAAAGAAACAATATTTTAATACTTAAAGAATTGAGATACAAGATTATGGTAGTTTGTTCAACCTCCTTAATGAAGCTCTCCAAAGAGAGCTTCAAGAGGGAAGAAGTAAAAGAAACCAATATGAAGCTCACTCACCCTCAAGCTAAACCAAAAATTAACTAAAACTATAAATGAGAAGTGGTATATATATGGTAGCTCTTTCCCTTGCCACTGATCTGCTATTTATAGGCACAAAAGATGATTAAACAACCAATAAAAACAAGCCTACGTGGCAACAAGGGAGGCACTATAAAAAGATGGGGACAGGGGGGCCGAGCTCGCCGGTTTTGGTGGGCATGTGCTCGGCCAAATTCCGAGCATAGGGGCTCGAGTTTGTAGTGTGTGTTTGTGTACACTCCAATAACACTCTGGTGATCTTTGCTTGGTCTAAATACCCTGGTTTGCCTTCAGAGTTTTGGAGGGAAACTTGGTGCAACATCTCACATCAACACATTAAGCATTTATTGCACCATTCAATGCCCATCACACCACACATTCCCACTTGCTCAATTCATGATTCCAAGGCAGCCCACCATGGTCCATGGCATGTGCACACTTATATGTTGGACCATTTTGACAAAAAGTGTGTACACATGCATTATTTCCAAAAGAGCTCTTGGGATATCGGTCGGTTTCCTGTTATGTTTGCATTGTCAGCTCCCAAACTTTATATCTGTGATTTTGAATGTGTTTTTCAGTATTGTATCACGAATACCTGTAAACTGCAATAACTGAGCAGACAATGATTAAAAGTACCGATAAATAGAAAAACCGATAACGAATGAGAGGTAATAAAATGCAGTTTTCTGTGGTGAACACCGACAGTAGGTGATGATCACATCAAACACCCACAAGCCGCAAGCGGTCAGCTTAACGTAACGGCCACCCGGGTATTGAGAGATCAGAAGAAAAATAAGCGAAGATGTCAAAAACTCCCGTCGAGCCAACTGGCAACACTTATCGTACAGTCCGGTCTCTTCGTCAGATATGCTGCATATCGAGTCTAGGGGTGGAATCGTCGACCACATTAACTCAATAAGTCATACCAGTGTATGGCTCATAACAGATCGAGAAACTACTGATAACGCTTATCAGTAAATCTCAGCAGCCCTGGACAGGGACTTCCGGTTATAGCCAATCGAGCATAGCGCAACATTAACCCCCAATACCGGGAGAGACGAAACCCTTCCTATCGCTCATTGCCTCCATGTGCCTCGGGACTGTACCTAAATTCCACCTGTTTTCACGACTCAGTAGAGCTATGGTAGGGTGGAGATCAAAGTACAGTGGGAGGACATACAAGACTCTATGACGATCTCGGGTCTACAGAATAACCTGTACCAGTGTCACCTGAGAACTGCTATCCGAGGATAGATATAATACCACATAGTAGTTCTCGGTGAGTCCATTCAGTGTACCCAGTCTTCACTGAGCACCCGTATACAATCTTTGGTGTCATCACACCAGATGGATATAGGATCATCCATCGCCCATCATATGGGAAAAGAATGGTATACGCTAGTCTACTGTAGAATATCGATGCCCCATCTCGATACACCCATGACTAGGAACAGTTTAAGGATATGCTCATAAACTACACGTGTCCCACTAGTATGATCCGAATCATAGTCCCAGTAGTCAAGCAAATATCCTAAGGGGTTTATCAACATGTACCAAATGAGTAAACTGCACGATCAAATGAACATGTCTTGTTAAAGTAAACCAGATAGCATACTATCATGTCGAGTAAGAAAGTCATCTGTATGTATATATATATATATATATATATATATACATGTCCAAGCATCCACTATACATATAATGGCCTCTAGGGCATACATATATCCAACAATCTCCCACTTGCACTAAGGCCAATCATTGGCGTATCTCATACCCAACATCTCAAAAAGTCGCTCATGTTGCGGCTGTGGAAGGGCCTTGGTGAGTGGATCCGCGGTGTTATTCTTTGTATCTACTCTCCGAATCTCGATCTCGTGGCGATTTACTATCTCCCGGATCAAATGATATCGCCTCAAAATGTGTCTGGACTTTTGATGGGACCTAGGTTCTTTGGTCAGTGCCATAGCTCCATTGTTATCACAATACAATGGTATTGGATCAACAATGGTTGGAACTACTCCTAGTTCCGCGACGAACTTCCTCATCCAGACGGCTTCCTTGGCAGCATCATTTGCAGTAATATACTCAGCCTCCATTGTAGAGTCTGCAACGGTATCCTGTTTGGAACTTTTCCAACTAACTGCCTCTCCATTGAGGGTAAATACAAACCCTGAGATAGATTTGCTGTCATCCTTATCACTTTGGAAGCTGGAATCGGTAAAGGCCTCCATTTGGAGATCCCCATTACCATACACCAAGAAAAATTCTTTAGTACTTAAGAATGTTCTTCACTGCTATCCAATGTTTCTCCCTTAGGTTGGATTGATACATGCTTACTACAGCTAGTGCATAAGCTACATCAGGGCGAGTACATAACATCGCATACATTATAGATCCTACGGCTGAAGCGTAGAGTATAATGCTCATGCGAGCTCTCTCTTCATCAGTCTTCGGACATAAGTCTTTGGAGAGAGTGATTCCATGACAAGCGGGCAAGGCACCACGCTTGGAATCTTCCATACGAAACCATTTATGGATGGTGTCAATGTACTTTGATTGGGACAATCCCAATAACCTCTTGGATCTATCTCTATAGATCCTAATGCCCAATATGCAAGAGGCATCACCCAGTTTCTTCATGGAGAACCATTGTGATAAGAACAGTTTGACCGATTATAGCATAGGAATATCATTTTCTACCAAGAGAATGTCATCCACGTACAATACGAGGAATGTGACAGTACTCCCTACAATCTTCTTATAAATGCATGGTTCATCTATATTTTTGACAAAATCAAACTCTTTGATTGTATCATCAAAGCAGATGTTCCAGCTCCGTGATGCCTGCTTTAATCCATAAATGGATTTAAGTAACTTACAAGCCTTTTCGTTGCTCCCACTGTCAATGAAGCCCTCTAGTTGATCCATAAAAACACATTCTTCTAAATCACCATTTAGTATTGCAGTTTTCACGTCCATCTGTCAGATTTCATAATCGTAGTGAGCAAAAATAGCAAGTAGGATCCGAATGGACTTAAGCATTGCTACTGGAGAGAAAGTTCATCGTAGTCTAATCCTGGTCTTTGACGAAAAACTTTCGCTACAAGCCTTGCTTTATAGGTCTTTACCTGTCCATCTACACCAATCTTTCTCTTAAAGATCCCTTTGCAACCTACGGGTTTTATCCCAGGAGGTGCAACGTCCAAAGTCCATACATTGTTGGTGTACATGGACTCCATTTCGGATCTCATGTCATCCAGCCACTTCACTGAGTCACCACTCGTGATAGCTTGCTGAAAACTAGTAGAGTCATCATCATCCATGATGCAATCTTCTCTATCACCATCAATGAGAAACCCATAGTATATCTCCGGTGGGCGAGAAGTTCTACTAGATCTCCGTAGCGGCTGAGCATTTTGAAGTTCTACTGCAACATCAGTTTCAACCAATTCGTCATGAGTAATTTGTGTCTCTAGAACCTCTTCTAGTTCTACCGCATTGCCATCATTACTATTTGTAAAAAATTCATTTTCTAAAAATGTGGCATATTGAGAAACAAACACGTTTTGTTCCTCCTTGTGGTAAAATAGATATCCATATAAATGTTTTGGATATCCCATAAATTTACACATGACCGACCGGACAACCCCATATCCTAACTCTTTTAAGAGATGGTCTCTTTCCACACCGTATCTCATATGGAGTGGTAGACATGGTATTGGTTGGAACCCTGTTTAACAGATACATTGTTGTCTCCAATGCATGTCCCCAAAAGGAAAGCGGTAACTCGGCATCACTCATCATGGACCGTACCATATCTAATAGGGTATGATTCCTCCGTTCTGACACACCGTTGTGCTGAGGTGTGTAAGGGGGGGTAAGCTGAGAGAGAATCCCATTCTCTTTTATGAAGTCTGAAAACTCTGTACTCAAATACTCTCCACCTCGATCCGATCGAAGATTCTTGATGCTTAAGCCTGTTTGTTTTTCTACTTCAAGTTTATACTCCTTGAATTTTTTGAAAGCTTCGGATTTATGCTTTAACAAAAACACATGTCCGAATCTTGAGAAATCATCAGTAAAAGTACTGAAGTATGAAAAACCTCCTCTAGCATGTGTAGATATTGGTCCGCATACATCACTATGTATGAGGCTTAAGAGTTCCACAACTCTTTCTCCGTGTCTAGTAAATGGAGTTTTGGTCATTTCACCTTCGATACAGGACTGACAAGTTGCATAAGATTTATATTCAAAGGGATTAAAATATCCATCTTTATGTAGCTTGTTTAGTCTTGTTTCATTAATATGACCAAGTCTACAATGCCAAAGAAAAGCTTCATTTATGTCTGAAAATTATCTTTTATTTGTATGTTGTATATTGAAAACTGTGTGTTGGTTTACGGCGTAAATACCGTTATTTAGTGTACCATACCCAATCAACTGATGATTCAAGTTAATGTTCATAACATTATTTTGCAACACAAAATGATATCTTTCATTGTCTAACAAAGAAACGGATATTATATTATATAGCATACTAGGTACATAATATCAAGGGTTCAAAACCAAAGTACATCCCGAAGGCAACCCCAGATGATACTCTCCTACAGATACAGCATGTACATTGGAACCATTTCCAACGCGAAGAGTATGGTCACCAGTCTTCAAAACTGTATTGTTTCTCAATCCCTGCATACAATTGCAGATGTGAGAACCAGAACCGGTATCTAATATCCAAGATACAGAGTTTATAGAAAAACAGTTTTCAGTTACAAACACACCTGAAGCGGAAGCATCAGTATGCTTCTTCTTCTTGAGATCAGCAAGATACAGAGCACAATTGTGTTTCCAGTGTCCTGACTTGTGGCAGAAAAAACATTCTCCTTTTCCACTTCCCGCGGCCCCGGAATTGTCTTTCCCCTTTGCCTTTATAACTCCACCTCTCGGTTTAGTGGGTTTCTTCTTCTACTTTCCCTTGGCTTTGGCTTTTAGGACGGAAGAGGAAGATGGCCCAGCAAGCAGAGCGGGAATTTTCGCTGTCTTAAGCATGCCCTCTGCACTTCTCAACATATTGAGAAGTTCAGGAAGTGATTTCTCCAAATCGTTAATATTGAAATTCACAATGAACGGAGCAAAGGCAGGGGGGAGAGACTGTAGAACAATATCAGTATATTGCTCATTGTCCATGGTCCATCCCAGGTCCTCAAGTTCTTCTATAAGACCAATCATCTTCAAGACATGTTCACCTACTGATGTGCCAAGAGCCATCCGCATCTGAAACAACTTTCGAGATGCCTCGTATCGTAATGTCCGAGATTGCTCTCCATACAACTCCTTTGTATGAAGAAAAATGGATTGAACATCCATCTTCTCGTGCTGCTTCTGATGTATACTGTCCATAGAAGCAAGCGCTAGGCACTTGGCCGTATCACAATCAATATCCCATGTTTTTCGGATCTCCTTATCCAAAACAGATGATTCAGGACCAGGGACGGATGGGGCTTTGGCAGTGAGGACATATGAAACTTTATCATATGTGAGTGCAATGTTCAGGTTCCTCAACCATTCTTTATAATTCTGTCCTGTCAGTTTGTTTTTCTCTGAAAGAAGTCCCGTCATCTGGTATCTGCCATTAGGAGAGAGAAAATAATACACTCAGTGAAATGATCTTGAAAAATTTTGATTGGTTATTATCTTATCTAATCGGTGTCTCCCACTGCTTTTATCAAATTTTCTTTCAAAACCTCAAAAAGAAAACTAGCCGGGATTAATTACATTCTACAGTTTCGCTAACCGGTCAGCCATGCCAGTGTCGGTACTTTTAGGGATGTTCCCCGTGCTTTCGTACAGACCTAATTAAAATAAATCTCGTTTTCCCAGATATCTCACAACGTTGACACCTTTCTAGACACCTACTGAATTAGCTAATTGTAAAGTGTAAAACCCTCCTGGGAGTAACTCTTACTCACAGTGGGATTGGGATCCAACTATCATATAGAAGGTATGCAATTTCATTGCAAATTTCAAATCTTGAAACCCCCGATATGGTTTTTACCCCTAGCTGCTTATGACCTTGGCTATGGTCAACATATCATAAGCACTAGACAAGTTTTACCCGTCATTTCATGATTAACTAGACCCACCCATATGACCCTTCATTATGATCAACATAATCATATGAATGTCTTAACTGATCACAACATATGTTTTGTAGAAAGACATCACTTAGCTACCATACACTACGTCTTGACTATGATCAACATACGTAGTACGAATACTAAGTACTCTGATTCCTAAAATGACTGAGGGTTGCGGATGGTTTTTATGAAAACCTTTAATGCTTTGAACTTGATCTCGTTGTAGAATCTAAATAGTTTAGAAAAGGAGTGGCTTAAAATCTGCATCATTTGAAACTTGCATTTTTCACAAAAAGACCGAGTAGGTTTCAAATCTGATTCTAGAACATCTTTAGGTTTCTTTTTCTTTAGATTAATCTTATTTATGTAGTCCCATCATTAAAGTTCCTAAGCTATCACAGAAAAGAAACGAAAATAGAACTTACACTTATGCCATCCGCATTCGCCACAGTGTCCCGTTATGCACCGTTAGGTTACTTAACTAAAGGCATAGAGGGGCGGGACTAGTGCGGATATAAAACATAAGCAATGTTTATTATATATCATATATATAATAATAATCCATTTGTCTCAGATACTAAGTAATCTCATTACAAAATATCAACAACAGAAGCACATATGAAAATATAGGATATCTAGGAGGTCCGTATTTTGTATTCAGCCAACAATAGAAAATACGGATTCCACTGTCGTAATGAATAGCCAAGCCTATACCCCTAGACCCCTATGAAAGTGGCAAGTGACCCTACGAATTCTAGAGTTTAGGAGACCCGGTCTCGACTCCTTGGGATGGCCTCCCACTGAATCCTAGAACCCAGTCACTTGTGCTCCCCTCCTTGGGTCTATCCTAATGCGGAAAAGTAAATAATATACAATAATGGTGACATCATCCTCAATCTGGAAGTGCCCCAAATAAAAGAATATTACATAAAATTAATTTTTACATGAATGAAAATAAAAACTCTCATCTCACATAAAACCCCCGGCTATTCGATCATGACGATCCTGCACATCATATCTCAGCAACATATAATATCACATATCATCAACGTAAGTAAGTATGCGTACCCCGATTGTCGTTGATGTATAGAAACGAAACCGGCGATACACCACATACTATTCTTACGGTCGTAGAAAAGAAAGTGAAAAACTACAACAATTGGAATCGACACTGCTTTTAGACAACATAAACCCGGAATATCACATATTCAGGAATTCATGCTTAACGATGCAAATCATACATTTGGGTCTCAACTATGAAAACGCCTTTTCAAAAGAAGTCGGGTAATTCAACATGATTCCCGATTCTACCGAGGCCAAAATATTAGATTTACACGCAACTAATTACTTTTCACAAAACTAATTAGTGTAGATTCCATTTATTGTATCACATTCACTAATACTAGGCGATGTTAAACCATTCGATTGATTAATCGATTACCCAAACATTTACAGAGAAGCTCAACACTTGAGCAGTATTAAAAATGCCCAGAAACATGCCCTGGTACCTATGGGCCAACCGTAGAAGGGCCGACCCGTGCCTCACAAATGGCGCCGCGGAACCGCCGCTAAAAGCGCGTTTTGCCCGAGGTTCCGCGGTCATTTAATCGAGTTAGGGAATCGTTCTTCTAGAGGGTCCATATAATTACCTGAACGATTTTTTGAATATTTTTAAAGTGAAAAATTCCAACTTTTTGAAAAATTTCCAGAGAACATTTTCTCGGAGCAATCGATGTTCGTTCGAAGTTTTTAACGTCGTCTAGGTTACTCTAAAGTTCCAGCTTGGCTCTGATACCACTGTTGAGATTCCTTAGCACCATGCCTAGGGTTTGCAAACATCACACATGCCACAATAAAATTTTTGGGGAGGTGCTAAGCAATCTAACCATGAATCCTAACTAGAATAATTAGGGTAACATCAAATAGTATCTCATACAACAAGAAAACTATCACTAAGTGAAGAGAATAGAATCTTTGTAGACATCTTATCTTGACACCTTGGATCTTTGAGAGTTCTAACCGGCTCGGTAGAGACCTTCTTAGTCCACGATGTTCCACCTGAAGTCCCTTTGCTCAAAACTCCTTGCTTCACTTGATCAAGGATGAAGATAAAGCAAACACTTTACACTAATGGACTAGAGTAGTGTAGAATGGTGATGTGGTTTGTTTTCTCACTTCAAAACCCATTCTTTTAATCCACCTCACTCAAAGGAAAACTCAAGAGAGCATGAGAGATTAGGATGAAGAAGATGGCTTGCTTGAGCTCAAGAGTTATCATAAAAATTAAATGAAAAATGAGAATAGAAAATATAAATATTTTCACACTCTCATCTAACCATGGGTTCACAAAAATCTAGATATTTATTTTGGAGTTAAAATCCAAATGAAAAATTAATCCATGGTTAATAATTATGTCAAGTGTGGTCATGTTTAGAAGAGTGTAGATAAATATCAACCATGAATTAATCCATTTTCTTTTCTCAAATAATAAATATATATAGATATTTAATTCCATGTGAGTCTTACATTGCCATCTTATATGTATAAACAACCATGACACCATGTATGTATGTATGTGTGCATTCACATCATCATATGCATGAACAAAAATCTATCCATACATGCATGCATACATCAAAGTATAAAAGGGTTTAATAAAGTGATCTATAAAGTCAATATTAAATCAACACTTGATTTAACAAACCAGTCATATCACATACGACCCGACAAATAGAAAAACACCCGAATAATATACGGTATCACATACACGCATTTAATCGGGTCCCCGCGCATATCTCATATGCACACCACATCGTTTCGCCTGAGCTAGGAAACTCCTGTGTGGGACTCTAAGACTCGTCAATACGCCGACAGTAGGTAATGATCACATCAAACACCCACAAGCTGCAAGCGGTCAGCTAAACGTAACGGCCACCCGGGTATTGAGCGATCAGAAGAAAAACAAGCGAAGCTGTCAAAAACTCCCGTCGAGCCAACCGGCAACACTTACAGTACAGTCCGGTCTCTTTGTCAGATATGCTGCATATCGAGTCTAGGGATGGAATCGTCGACCCCATTAACTCAATAAGTCATGCCAGTGTATGGCTCATAACACATCGAGAAACTACTGATAACACTTATCAGTAAATCTTAGCAGCCCTGGCCAGGGACTTCCTGTTATATCCAATCAAGCATAGCGGAACATTTACCCCCAATACCGGGAGAGACGGAACCCTTCCTATCGCTTATTGCCTCCATTTTCTTGGGACTGTATCCAAAATCCTCCTATTTGCATGACTCAGTAGAGCCGTGATAGGGTGGAGATCAAAATACAGTAGGAGGACACACAAGACTCTATGACGATCTCGGGTGTACAGACTAACTTATACCAGTGTCACCTGAGAACTGCTATCCGACGATAGATATAATACCATATAGGAGTTCTCGGCGAGTCCGTTCAGTGTACCTAGTCTCCACTGAGCACCCGTATACAATCTTTGGTGCCATCACACCAGATGGATATGGGATCACCCATCGCCCATCATATGGGACAAGAATGGTATACGCTAGTCTACTCTGGAATATTGATGCCCCATCTTGATACACCCACGACTAGGAACAGTTCAAGGATATGCTTATAAACTACACATGTCCCACTAGTAAAATCTGCATCATAGTCCCAGTAGTCAAGCAAATATCCTAAGGGCTTTATCAACATGTACCAAATGAGTAAAATGCATGATCAAATGAACATGTCATGATAAAGTAAACCAGATAGCATACTATCATGTCGAGCAAGAAAGTCTTCTATACACACACACACACATGTCCAAGCATCCACAATACATATAATGGCCTCTAGGGCATACATATATCCAACAATAAGGTGTTACATATCGTCACGTACGTATGTCATTATAACCAAATAACAATTCAATTTGCTAAGTTATCTATCATATCATTAACAACTAACTAGATAGCATAACTATCCTAGTTAAATGGTTGCGGGGGTGCTATACGCCATCCACCCGACTTCCCCCGTAGATATAAATCTACTCACCAACTTGTCGAGCTCATCGAAATCCATGATTGCTTTGTCCATCCTTGCTGTCTCGGAGACCTCCGCGATCGTACCTACAATCATAGTTATGACATATCGACGTAAATATCCTATCAAAACCAAAATAAGGAGCTAAGCACACAAAGGTTCGAACCTATAGCTTACTTACTCCAAAACGACCAAATACTCCTGACATTAACGTACAAACGTCAATATTTCAGTCGCGGTACAGAAATATGAAAAACCGTATTCACAAATACCGGAAACATTGATAAAACCATACTAGAACTCTCCCAGATTTCTCTATATGAAATCTGGACAAATCAAACAATACAGTAGCTTAATTTACCACCAATTAAAGCTACAAAACAAATCCCAAAACACCAATCTACAGGAAAACCAGCGGCGCAGGCCAAATTGGGAAAACCGCCGGTTGAATAGGGGAGTTAGGGGCTCGGGCTTTAGGTGTGGTCTCCTAGTGGTCTCATCATACTCTACTCTTATTAGTTTTTCTAATGGATTAACCTAATAGTTCTAGATTCAAAGTTATCATCACTGTTATAAAAAAAACTCATTTTCAAACATTGCTCACTAAAAACAGATATTTGTCCAAATAGAAACTTTTAAGGAGGGAGGAGATTTACTGTCACGACCCGAAGGTACAGAACGTGACTGGCACTTAAATTACGAACGTCTCGAGGCGTACATAATCTAAGTAAGCCAAAGCCCAGAAAATCTAAACCAAATAATGAAATAGAGTGAAGGAATTCTTATTTAAAGAAAGCGATTTTCAAAAAACAAGTCGCATTAAACAATTTAAAAACATCGAAATTTACCAAAAATTTCGGCAGAGTGTCCTTTGTAAATACTGGCCCCGAAACGGGTACAGAACAAGAAAATACATATAAATGAAAAAAAGCATCCCCAAGCGGGAGCTAGCTCTTCGCCAAAGGCGGAAACAAACCACATGCAATGAATATATCAAAATAATGCGAAATAAGCATAAAAGCATAAAAGCATCAAGTCGGCTCAAGTGAACATCGACACCAAACCACAAATACAAGTCTCACGAATCTCACCGTCTAGTCCAATATACAAGGATAGATGGAGTATACTAGATACAAATAAAACACACGGTGGGAGAAAACGAAAATCCTCCAAAAACCCACCTATGAGCAAGCTGCAAGCCGAAGCAAAGGAAGCAGAATAGGAGTACGCCCGCCGCTACTGTGCTGACGGGTCAGACCTGCAAGATACTGTGGCACAATGGGGGTGAGTTGCCAACTCGTGAGTAGTAAGTAACATCTAATAAGGCTATCGTAAACATACATGCAAATGCGTCACAACCAACATATTTCGATACGATACGATGCACTAGTATGTATGCAATATGAATGCATAATCAATACGAAACCTGAATATGCTTGGTATGAGAAAATCTGTATTCTTATCTTCATAAAACTTTTATGAAATCACTGAGGTATCATAAATGAAATCATCATAAATCCGTATCAAGCATCGACACAAAATACGAATATCTCAATATCTCAATATATCAATGTCTCAATATCTCAATGTCTCAATATCTCGGGCTCTGTCAGTCCGGATCGGCCCATACCATCAAATCTCACGACTACGATGGTATCATCTGGATATCCGCCGTGCCAGACATCACCGTTAGGTAGTCTGCCCTTACCAGGCTCATCGTCCACAACTCGAGCTTCTTGCCCCGGGGTACCATACCGGGACCACCATGCACCCGAAACGGTTCATCCAACTTCTCGAATCGGGTCTCGAAGCCAACATCAATCATGAAAACTCATGATGGACAACCCATACATCGCGAGAAAACCGCACCATGCATTTTAAAATGATAATAAGTTTTTATAAAATTCTTGCGGTTTTCCCCAAAATCCAGAAATCTCATAAATACCGAAATCCTCGAGAAGAATCACAATATATAAATATGCCGGTGATGATGGAAATCTAAGATACGGTAGTATATACCATACGAAATACAACCAGAAGCTATACATGAACCATGATGCAATGATGTATGTATACATGATTAGCAATCCTATGTATCCATTTAATGAGATGAATATGCAGGTATAAATATATGGATCATATACAATGCAAATGCACAAATATCTATTCTGAGCAAGTTTTATAGCGTTCGTGACATAGAAATTACCAATGGCGTGTGTGTTCGCATAATTAGGGCACGTGCGGCAGGAACCAATGGTAATGGTGCAAGTGTCCTATAAGATGATATCACATATATCTATATATATATATAACGATGCGATGTAATAAGATAGCTATCTAGGAAACTACTCATATAATGCAAATACTATAAGTAATACTAAACAATCGGGCGCCTCGCGCCATCCAGACGATTCCCCCATAGATGTATACATCTACTCACCGGGACGCCTCGGCTAAACTGATCTGATATCCACCCTGTCTTTCCGCGCCGTGTCCGATGCCTCTGCATCCGATCCTAGAATCGCATTCAAGCAATTATGAGGATAATAAACGAATAGTAACAGACACAAATGACACAAGTCAAACAACGCGCGCTAATTAAACGCGCACGCACCTGGCGCACAAACGCGCTCGCGACAACGCCACAAACTACAACTAGGGTCACTATACGTGAAAAACACCAAGCCTAAAACCCAAATCACATCAATTGCGCATTCACAACACATTAAATATTTTAGGAATTAGGTTATAGGTCATCAAAATCTCAATTTAATTCAAATCGATTAATTTCCAAAAACCTAGTAAGCGGTCATTAACCGTTTAATTCAATTCTAGATGTTTTGGTAAATCTAGTGGCCACAATATTCTCTTAATAACTCAATTAAACTACACAAACCCTTACTAGAATTTTATCTTACCTATTTATATTATATCTAAAAACCTAGTTTACAAAATAGCTTAATTAGAAAAATTTAAATGCAGAAGTTAGCAAATTTAACAACTAGATTACCTTTAGCATGACTTAAGATGATAACTCATACTTAGTTAACTTGACTTATTGATCAAAATCCTAACTTGGATTCAAACCCTAATCTTGAATTTTTAAAACTTGCAATTTAAACCATTTAAAATACCTAATTAAGTTTATTCAAAGTATTTAACCAACAATTAAACACTAGGGTTAGGATTATACCTCAAAATCAAAGAGATCTAGCATGCAATCTTGCCTCCAAAGATGCATCCTTGCTCCTCAATCCAATGTAGATTGGCTAAAGAAAATTGGGTAAGGCTTAGATTAGGAAATAGTAGACTTTGTATTGATTTTTTTGATGAATTTTTGGATGATTTTTGAAGAGAAAAAGAGTGGAGAAAAGGGGGCTGCTCATGAGGGAAGAAAGCTCGGCCAATTTGCAGGAGAAGAAAGAGAGAGGAAGTGAGGTGTATGGGTGTGTGTGGAAATGTGTAGAAACATCCAAAGTCAACACATATTAATCCCTTTTCTTTAATTCTCTTTTCTATTACTTTCTGGAAATGAAAAGAGTGGAGAATTGGGGAGGGTTTGATGCAGAGGAGCTCGGCCAGATGTGTGGGAGAGTGTGTGTGAGGTTTGTGTATAAAATTCCTTGACAAGAAACCCCCCTAGTTATATTTATTAAGTCTTTTCATATTTATTTTGTTTTCTTTTCCAAATAAATCCTAGAAACCTCTAGAATTATGGATACATATCGAGGAAAATAGAATATGTTACAAACTTGTTATTATGTTGTCATGGTTCACATTTTTCCAATTAACCCATTCCAATTTGTAATTTACACTAATTAAATGTATAAATGAAAGCTTAAAAAATATTTAAAATAATTAATTAAGAAAATATTTAATTAAAGAAACAATTTATAAGTGACCAAATAAATATCAAATACTAGCAATTATATAGTTAAAATAGGTGTATTTAAGTCTATAATGAAAAATAATTGTAGTTAAGTTTTACGGAAATTACGATTTATTTTACCGATTATCAGAAAATTCACCTAAAGGATTTTATTTATTTATTTATTTTTAAAACGTTACAATCTTCCCCCCTTAAAGAAATTCGGTCCCCGAATTTAAAATCTAATTGCGCGTACCCTCGAAGAGACGGGAATGTTTCTTCCGCATCTCGACCTCGGCTTCCCACGTGACCTCTTCGCTGCTCGGCCACGCCAAAGAACCAATATGGTTAGTGTTACCTCGGACCTCAGTTTCTCACCTGCCGATCTAGAATGACTATCGGCTGCTCGGTTATAGAAATATTGCGCTCCAACTGAATTTTTCGGTACTGAAATGCGTGAGAGGGTCATAAAGGTACCAGCGGAGCATCGATACAAAAAAATGGGACGAACAATCTAGAAAACTAGGTAAAAGAGCCACACGATAAACACTGCGCCAACACATTTGAGAATCTTTAAGGGGCCTACGTATCTTGAACTAGGCTATCCTTCCCTCCTGAATCTCAACACGCCCTTCATCGGAGAAACCTTTAAGAAAAACATGATTGCCAACAGTGGACTTAAATCTATGCCGACGTCGGTCTAAATAAGATTTCTTCCCTCTCTGGGACACTCTCAACCTATCCTGAATCACAGAATCCTTCGGTCATTTCTTACACCATCTGTGGCCCCAAAATACTGCTCTCACTGTGCTTTGTCCAACATACTGCTCAACTTACGGGTGATCAACATTTCCTCCTATATACTACCTTGAAGGGTGCCGTCTGAATCTTCTCCTGGAAGCTGTTATTATTTGAAAAAAAACTCCATCAATGGTAAGTGGAAATCCCAACTGCCATGAAATCTAAAACGCAAGATCGGAGCATGTCCTCAAGAATCTGAATGGTCTTTTCTGATTGACCGTCGGTCTGCGGATAGAAAACTGCACTGAATCTCAATTGGTGTCCAAAGCCTCCTGAAGTTTCTGCCATAACCGGCTGGTCAACGGAGTGCCTCTACCGGAAATAATACAAGTCGGAACTCCATGTAATCGCACCATCTTATCATCATACATCTGAGCATACTGAACGAATCCGAAAATAGTCTTGTCTGGCAGAAAATGAGCTGCTTTCCGTTAATCGGTCTACGATCTCACAAATAGAGTCATACTCTTGACTGTTCCTAAGTAGACCCACGATAAATTCCATAGAAATCTGCTCCTAATTCTATCCCGGAGTGGGTAAAGGTCGTAATTCCCCTGCTGACCCCTGATGCTCAGCCTTGACCTGCCGACAAGTCCGCATCCTGAAACAAAGTTTGTGACATCCCACTGCACCCCTTCACATGATATCCGGACGACGTTAAACATTTCGATCGATTCATCAAAATCCCATAATTCCCCAAGAGCTCAACACTTGAGCACGGTTTAAAAATACCCAGAACATGTGACAATACCTATGGACCAACCGTAGAAGGGCAGACACAAGCCTCATTAATGGCACCGCGGAACTGCCGCAAACCCTAAGGTTCGGAAGCGGTTCTATGTTCATTAAGTCAAGTTAGGGTTTCATTCTTCTAGAGGGTCCACAGAATTACTTGCATGATTTTCCGAATACCTTAAACGTGGAAAAATGGGTTTTTGATATTCGTTTGAACTTTTTAACTTCACCTAGACAACATGCGAATACCCGAAACCATGTTAAACTACGAATACGAAACACTCTGAATTTCCTATATTGTAAGATCACATCACCTGCAAACTTAGCAAAAACAAGCAACACCTGAAAAAAATTTTGAAGCCAGAACTCTCAAACAAGGCCGGCTGTCACGAGGAATCTGCTAATCTGCAGTCGACTGTCTCTGTACTGTGCTCAACCAACAAAACTACCTCCGTCTTCCGACTCAAAACATCTTCCACAACATTCTCCTTGCCCGGATAATAAAAAAATCTCGCAGTCATAGTCTTCACTAGCTCCATCCATCGCCACTATCTCAAATTTTGATCTCACTGTTGAAAATGTACTTTAAGCTTCTTGTTATCCGTAATTATCTAGCACGACCCGCCTTATAGTAGTGTCTCCCGATCTTAAGTGAAAAGACCACCACAACCATCTCTAAGTCATGCGTGGAATAGTTCTGCTCGCGCTTCTTCAACTACCGAGAAGCATCGCAAAACCAACAAAACCTCTTGATCTTGAATGTAAAGGTAGTACTAGCACCGTAGTCAAACGAGTTTCCAACTACTGGAAACTATGCTCGCATGCCTCGGTCCAAAGAAAAGGAACACCCTTCCTGGTCAACCCGGTCAACGGTGCAGCTAGGAAAAAAATCCTGTACGAAACATCGATAGAATTCGGCCAACCGAAAAAGCCGCGAACCTCCATCACTGATACGGGTCTGGGCCAGTGCTGAACGGCCTCGACCCTCCTCAGTTCAATACTTACTATCCCTCATAACTATGTGGCCCAAGAATTTAACATCATCCGACCAGAAAATACACTTGGATAATTTAGCAAATAGCCGGCGTTCCCTCAAAATCTGCAACGAAATCCTCAATTATTGCCCAGGCTCCACTCGGCTCCAAAAGTACACTAAGACGTCCTCAATGGACATGATGATAGACTGATCAAGAAACGGCCTGAATATACGATTCATCAATCCTTAAACGCTGTTGGGGCATTGATGAGCTCGAACGACACCACCAAGACTCATAACGCCCGTAACGTGTGTGAAAAGCAGCCTTCGGAATATCATCCTCTCGAACCCGCAACTGATGGTAACCTGATCACAAGTTAATCTTCGAGAAATGTCCCGCACAGTAACTCAATTCAACTGACAATAATCAATGCATCAACACAAACTGCCGTCTTTCTTCTTGATGAATAGGACATGAGCTCCCCAAGGTGACGCACTCGGACGAACAAGCCCTTATCCAACAATCTTGCAACTGTTCCTTCAGTTCTTTCAGCTCTGCCGAGTCCATCCGATATGGCGGTAATGAAAAAGGCTCCGTGCTTGAAATCAAGTCAATGAAGAACCCAACATCGCGCTCTGGCGACAAACCAAACAACTTGTCAAGAAAGACATCTTGAAATTCCCTCACAAACGGGACCTGGTCCAACGGGACCTCTGCGGCTCTAACATAACAAACATACGCTACGAATCCCTGACGTCCTTTCCTCCAGAACGAAGTAATGCGAAGAGAAGAAATCAAATCGGAAGGATGGCGCTACAGTCTCCCTGCATAACAAGAACCGGCTCATTCAGACAACTAAATCTGACTGCCTCCTCACGGTAGTCCCCGGATGCATAACACGTGGCTAACCACTCCATGCTCAGAAGAACTTCGAAGTCATACATATCGGGGAGAATCAAATCGAAAAAAGAATCCTTATCTCCGATGCGAACGAATCACGAACGAACAACATATCGAGCAACCAAAATATTATCCTATCACAATGGCGTCTATCTAACCGCCTCTGAGCTGGCATACTGGTACAATTCCTCTTTGTTCCAGAAACGACTGAAGTCTCAGAAATGCGCTCTTCTAACAGTAAGGCCACATCCATAGTAGCGGCGTAAGTGAAAAAAGGCTGGGCGCCAATAGCAAGAAATAACTACATGTCCAATCCCCGTACAAACCACTTTATCTGCTTCTCTTTAGTGTCCACCAGGTAAGGAACATATCGAACCACCAAGAAATCTTAATGTTGTACTCGGACCCTGTCATCCCAGGAGTCTTGCACAAAGACTCAAAACAACGAGCTCGACATCTCGAACGCTTTCCGGAAGGAAACCAGCAAGAAATATAGCTATGAACTCATCCCAAATCATAGGAAGTAGATCTACAGCTCGGCCTCTCTCAAATGACTCGCACCACGTCTGAGCAAGACCTCTAGAAGAAAACTTGTAAACTCAACCCATATCTTGTCAGAACATCTCTGTAAACGACAATTCCAGCCATCCTGTCGAGGATTGTCTACGTATCCTCCGCTGCATCTGTACCGGTAAAAGAACAAACTGGAAGCCTCAGCCTCAAAACCCCTATAAGGATACGGAAATAAACTTCGTAATAACAGAAACAACAGGTACAAACATAGTCCCTGAAATAGGAGGGACATCATCGGCTCTCGGAGCTCGGCTAACAACCACTAACAATCCAACCATCTGTCGCAAGTCCTAAATACTCGACTCCAGCCTAGCCATCCTAGAAAAGGCGGACCACTCTGTCCCTGATGGGTAAGCGTACCGCCCTGATCGGACCTCGTCTCAAACGAGCCTACTCTAATCTCATCCCCGGCGGCAGCCCTCTGGCCCTCGTAGTCTCCGGCAGCATAGTGGCTGGAACAAGAAACCGTATTGATAGGAACATCGCGATCGAATCAAAGGATTTCCGGAATCAAAGAAGGAAATACAAGCAAATATATATATATATATATATATATATATATATATATATATATATATATCTCCTAAGGTCACTTAGGCGGAGTACCGTATCATAAGTATGCCGTGGAACATACACACGCTACGTCACTCTGCTCAAGTCACTTACTATATCTACCAAACGTCATCCTACACTCGGAAAGGTAAAACCCTACGCTCTGATACCAACTTTGTCATGATCCGAATGTATAGAACGTGACTGGCACTTAAATTACGAACGTCTCGAGGCGTACGTAATCTAAGTAAACCAAAGCCCAGAAAATCTAAACCAAATAATGAAATAGTATGAGGGAAGACTTATTTAAAGAAAGCGATTTTCACAAAACAAGTCGCATTAAACAATTTAAAAACATCGAAATTTACCGAAAATTTCGGCAGAGTCTCCTTTGTAAATACTAGCCCCGAAACCGGTACAGAATAAGAAAATACATATAAATGAATAAAGGCATCCCCAAGCGGGAGCTATCTCTTCGCCAAAGGCGGAAAAAATCGACATGAAATGAATATATCATAATAATGCAAAATAAGCATAAAAGCATCATGTTGGCTCAAGTGAGCATCGACACCAAACCACAAATACAAGTCTCAAGAATCTCACCGTTTGGTCTAATATACAAGGGTAGATGGAGTATACTAGAGACAAATAAAATACACGGTGGGAGAAAAAGAAAATCCTCCAAAAACCCACCTATGAGCAAGCTGCAAGCTGAAGCAAAGGAAGCAGAATAGGAGTATTCCCGCCGCTACTGTGCTGACGGGTCAGACCTACAAGATACTGTGGCACAACAGGGGTGAGTTGCCAACTCGTGAGTAGTAAGTAACATCTAATAAGGCTATCATAAGCTTGCATACAAATGCGTCACAACCTACATATTCCAATACGATACGATGCACTAGTATGTATGCAATATGAATGCATAATAAACACAAAACCTAAATATGCTTGGTATGAGAAAATCAGTATTCTTAACTTCATTAAACTTTTATAAAATCACTGAGGTATCATAAATGAAATCATCAAAAATCCATGTCAAGAATCGACACAAAATACGAATATCTCAATGTCTCAAAGTATCAATATCTCAATGTCTCAATATATCAATGTCTCAATATCTCAATGTCTCAATATCTCGGGTTCCGTCAGTCCGGATCGGCCCATATCAAAAAATCTCACGACTATGACGGTATCCTCCGAATATCCGCCGGGCCAGACATCACCGGTAGGTAGTCTTCCCCTGCCAGGCTCATCGTCTACAACTCGAGCTTCTTGCCCTGGGATACCATACCGGGCCCACCATGAACCCGAAACGGTTCATCCTACTCCTCGAATCGGGTCTCGAAAACCAACAGCAATCATGAAAATTCATGGTGGACGACCCATACATCGCGATAAAACCGCAACTTGCATTTTAAAATGATAATAAGTTTTTATAAAATTCTTGCGGTTTTCCCTAAAATCCAGAAATCTCCTAAATACAGAAATCCTCTAGAAGAATCACAATAAATAAATATGCTGGTGATGATGGAAATCTATGATACGGTAGTATATACCATACGAAATACAGCCAGAAGCTATGCATGAATCATGATGTAATGCGGTATGTATACATGATTAACAATCCTACATATCCATTTAATGAGATGAATATGCAGGTATAAATATACATATCATATACGATGCAAAGGCACAAATATCTATTCTGAGAATGTTTTATAGCGTTCGTGACAAAGAAATTACCAATGGCGTGTGTGTTCGCATAATTAGTGCACGTGCGGCAGGAACCAATGATAATGGTGCAAGTGTCGTATGAGATGATATCACATATAACTATATATATATAACGATGCGATGCAATAAGATGGCGAACTAGGAAACTACGCATATAATGCAATTAGTATAAGTAATACTAAACCATCGGGCGCCTCGCGCCATTCAGACGATTCCCCCATAGATGTATGCATCTACTCACCGGGACGCCTCGGCTAATCTGATTCGATATCCGCCCTGTCTTTCCGCGCCGCGTCCAATGCCTCTGCATCCGATCCTAGAATTGCATACAAGCAATTATGAGGATAATATATGAAGAGTCGCGGACACAAATGACACAAGTCAAACAACGCGCGCTAATTAAACGTGCACGCACCTGGCGCACAAACGCGCTCGCGACAACGTCACAAACTACAACTAGGGTCACTATACGTGAAAACACCAAGTCTAAAACCCAAATCGCATCAATTGTGCATTCACAACGCATTAAATATTTTAGGAATTAGGTTATAGGTCATCAAAATCTCAATTTAATTCAAATCGATTAATTTCCAAAAACTTAGTAAGTGGTCATTAACCGTTTTAATTCAATTCTAGATGTCATGGTAAATCTAGTGGCCACAATATTCTCTTAATAGCTCAATTAAACCATACAAACCCTCACTAGAATTTTATCTCACCTATTTATTATATCTAAAAACCTAGTTTACAAAATAGCTTAATTAGAACAATTTAAATGTAGAAGATAGCCAATTTAACAACTAGATTACCTTTAGCATGCCTTATGATGATAACCCACACATAGTTAACTTGACTTATTGATCAAAACACTAACTTGGATTCAAACCCTAAGCTTGAATTTTTAAAACTTGCAATTTAAACCATTTAAAATACCTAATTAAGTTTATTCAAGTGTTTAACCAACAATTAAACACTAGGGTTAGGATTATACCTCAAAATCAAAGAGATCTAGTATGAAATCTTGCCTCCAAAGATGCATCCTTGCTCCTCAATCCAAACTAGATTGGCTAAAGAAAATTGGGTAAGGCTTAAATTAGGAAATAATGGACTTTGTATTGATTTTTTGATGAATTTTTGGATGATTTTTGAAGAGTAAAAGAGTGGAGAAAAGGGGGCTGCTCATGAAGGAGGAAGGCTCGGCCAATTTGCAGGAGAAGAAAGAGAGAGGAAGTGAGGTGTATGGGTGTGTGTGGAAATGTATTGAAACATCCAAAGGTAACACATATTAATCCCTTTTCTTTAATTCTCTTCTCTACTATTTTTTGGAAATGAAAAGTGTGGGGAATTAGGGAGGGTTTGTTGCAGGGGAACTCGGCCAGATGTGTGGGGGAGAGTGTGTGAGGTTTGTGTAGAAAATTCCTTGACAAGAAACCCCCCCATAGTTATATTTATTAAGTCTTTTCATATTTATTTTGTTTTCTTTTCCAAATAAATCCTAGAAACCTCTAGAATTATGGAGACATATGGAGGAAAATAGAATATGTTACAAACTTGTTATTATGTTGCCATGGTTCACATTTGTCCAATTAACCCATTCCAATTTGTAATTTACACTAATTAAATGTATAAATGAAAGCTTAAAATAATAATTAAAATAATTAATTAAGAAAATGTTAAATTAAACTAACAATTTATAAGTGACCAAATAAATATCAAATACTAGAAATTATATAGTTAAAATAGGTGTATTTAAGTCTATAATGAAAAATAATTATAGTTAAGTTTTACGGAAATTACGATTTATTTTACCAATTATCAGAAAATTCACCTAAAGGATTTTATTTATTTATTTATTTATTTTTAAAATATTACATTTAACTATGGAGATGGTGTACAAGGAAATCTAGCTTATGAAGTGCATGTGGAAGCTCCTACAGTTTGTAGTGGCTCTAGCATGAGTATATGCTCAAATTTGATAAAGGGATTCATGGCTTTTCTCTTTTGGTTTTGTGTACTCTTGGAATTTTTGTGTTGGATCTTGAGGGAACTAATGGTTTTAGTTTGAGAAATCAAGGAATAACCTAAGGATTGATTAAGGAGATGGTGGAAGTGTCAAGGCATAGTGTAGAGAAAGGAGGAGATGTAAAGGTATAACGAGGAGGTGGAGGGTGGAGAGGGTGTGTGTGGTGTGGAGGTTGTGAAGGTTTAAACCAACTCTAACATATACCCACCCTCACTTTAAAACACAATACATTTTGCAAATAATTACTCTTTACATATAAATAATTTTATGTTACTAAAAATCTAAAATCTTTATTTTAAAAGAAATAAAATACTTATCATAATACTTAAATACCATAACCCTTTTAATAAAATCTCATATCATATTAAAATAATTTAAATATCATTTTTATGATATCAAACCTTTTTCTACATTTTTACGAAAATAATTAAATTTTTGCGGATATAAATCCTATACCAAAATTCATATGCGATATCATTTTTTGTAAACTCATTATTCTCGAATTTTAAGTTATAAATTAATATTTATAAATTTCCAAAATGTTACAATATCCCATCATTAAAGAAATTCGGTCCCCGAATTTAAATTTAAACCCCATCTTAAAATATTTTTCTCAGTAAAATCAGTCAATTCAAATCAAATTGTCGGGGTAAAAATTTTAAAACATATAGTCCGCTCCAATTAACGGAACTCCGAAGTTCCACATGAGCTAAGACATAAAATAACACAACCGTGCGCGTGAGATTCAAAAGGATATAAAACTCAAATAACTGTAACTCTAGCAGTTGCTACGAGAATTACACCAGTTGTGATGAAAAATTCCAAATACAAATACCATTGTGTATATCAAGGACACTATCATTGCCATAGTCGTAGTGCAATATCTGTAGCATATGACCAACTAAAAATATAGAAATCAAATCTATAATATATCTTATCAAGTGCAATGCACGAAAACGAAATCAACCCTAACGGGTTGCACAAAATTCAAACCACATGCAACGGGTGTGCATGAAAACAAAAACAACTCCAGGTGCATCAGGTCTGCACAAAAACAATGCATCAAATGTGCATGGAGCCAATATCAAGTGCATCGGGCTGCACAAAATCAACATCAAGTGCATCGGGGTGCACAAAATCAATATCAAGTGCATCGGGGTGCACAAAATCAACCTCAAGTGCATCGGGGTGCACAAAATCAATCTCAAGTGCCCCGGGGTGCACAAAATCAACATCAAGTGCATCGGGGTGCACAAAATCAACCTCAAGTGCATTGGGGTGCACAAAATCAATCTAAAGTGCCTCGAGGTGCACAAAATCAACATCAAGTGCATCGGGGTGCACAAAATCAACCTTAAGTGCATCGGGGTGCACAAAATCATATCTAGTATGCCTAAAGTATATCAAAATATCAATCAAGTTCAACTGACGTGCACGAAAATATCAGTCTAGTGCATCAAGTGTGCACAACACGCTAATCGAGTGCAGTCATTATGCACGAAAATCTCAAACAAACGCATCTGGTATGCACAAAACACAAATCAAGTGCAACTGTTGTGCACAGAAAACTCAAACAAGTGCACCTGGTATGCGCAAAACATTTGTGTGACCCTCAAATTCCCAGAACACATAAGTCAAAATAACAGAGGTCGAGTTGTCCTTTCTTCAACGTCGAAAATGCAATATTCGGATCATTAAAACGTAAATAAAAACAAATGATATTGAAGTACACATTCTTCAATGTCGAAAGGTGTCTATATACCCGGAACTGGGAGAGCAAGGATTACCACTTGCCTTCTGCCCACGGTCTAGCATTCTTTGTCTCTAAATTCTTGTTCTTTCTACATATCACTAGCACTATGGCCTCTTTATACAATCTTCTGGTGAGGAGCAGCGACGCAAACAGTAATATATTGATACTTCTCAAGACACTTCCTTGCCAAGTAGTCCAGTCTCTCGGAATGCCACATGTCGATGATGGCAATCTCTAACCTGTGTGTACGTGCCAAGAAACTGACCCTGGGTCCAATCTCAATCATTATAGAATCCTGGAAAGAACCCGTCATGGTTCCTGCCGATCTCATCTATCCAATCTTCCCGGAACTAGCACATCTTAATGAATCTACTTCCGTTTTGAAACAACTGCAACCACATCAAGACTTTCCTCTAAATGTGTGGTTGTACACACCTATGCATACGCATCGAATCTCCAGTATCGACGGAGAAGAACAACCGCACATTGAGATTTCGCACATATCTCATATTCAATTACCCTTCAGTATTGATCAAATAAGGAGCGTATCGTGATAGTTACGCGAATTGCAAGTCATACTCGGTTATGATCAAGCTCGGAGTCTTACAAAAACTTGAAAATACGAATACAGCATCCTTAACACTCTGTTGAAGAATCTGGCTAAGCCCGCCTTTCGAGAAGTCATCCCAAAAAGTCGGAGGAAGCTTAATACACGGTCTCTCTCGAGTGATTCATATCAGGTCTGAGCAAGACCCATCAAAAGAAGCTAGTCAACTTCACCGATCATGTATCAGAGTGCTGCAACGAATTAAATATCCTAGCCATCATACTCATGAATGATTACAAATCCTATGTCCCATCTATACTCGTAAACATCGGTGACTTTTAATTTCATGAACTCTGTAAGCAACACCTCGACAATCTCAGTAGCGGTTGGTACAATTGTCTGAACAGTAAGCAACACAACGATCTTCAGAGTAGGGTATGTTAGTGTAATATTCCCTAGAGGCCATTATTGCATAGTAGTAGTTTGTATAACTGTCTGAACAGTAAGCAACACAACGGTCATCGGAGTAGGGTATGTTAGTGTAATATGCCCTAGAGGCCATTATTGTATTGTATTAGTTTGTATATTACATTTTGGAAGCTTGGGATATATACATGGATTTATGATAGTCTTGCTCGATATGCTAGTATGCTACTTGGATTTTATCTATCTAATATGTGTATACGTTTTTCTTGACGTATCGCCAATACATATTGGTAGAGCCCTTAAGATCTTTGCTTCACTGCCAGTGTTGTGATGGCAGTCACACTAGTGGGGCTAGGTAGTCTACAAGCACATCCTTATAAAGGTCCCTAGTCATAGGATTATCGAAACAGGCCATCGATACTCCAGAGTAGACTAGTGTATACGCTTCTCATCCCAGCAAGGGAGATGGTATGTCCTACAGCCATCAGTACGTCATACTGAAGATAGTATGCAAGTGCTCATTGGGTTATGAGTTACACTGGACGGACTCGTAGGCAACTGCTGTTTGGTACTATACCTATCGTCAGGTAGCCATTCCCAGGTTACATGAGTACAACATAGTTCGTTGACTTGACACTGCTACTTTGCCTCAAGTGTGTTCCCACTGTTCCTAGATTACTACCCTACCGCGGCTCTATTGAGTCATACAAACAGGTAGTAGTTGGGTGCAGTCCCGAAGCACTTGGAGGCAGTGGCGGTTCGATAGGATTCGTCTCTCCCGGTATTGGGGGTTGATGTCGCGCTGTGATTCAGAAAGCTATTACATAAAGTCCCAGGCCAGGGAAAGCGAGATTTTCTGGTAGGAATTGTAGTAGTTTCTCAGGCTGTTTTTGGCTGCACTTCGACACGACTTATTATGCTATTAGGGGTCTGACGCTTGCCGCCCCCTAGGCCCGATATGCGATACTCTTAGACGAACAGACCAGACTGTGCGAAGATTGCCACAGACAGGCTCAGTAGGGTTATGGATGAGTTTGCTCGTCAGCCTTCTTATCGACAGATACCTGGGTAGCCGTTACGTGCAGCTAGTACCGCTGATGCGCTTGTGGTTAAACCCAATGCCAGTGTACTGTCGAGTTTTTAGAGTCCCACACAGAGAGTTTCTCTGCTTCGAGCGAAATGAGTAGAGCTCGTATGGTTTTTACAACAGGGTTCGATCACACATGTGTACTTGTGCGCATATGATGTTCAAAAGGACAATATTAGTGGGCTTTGGTTTAAGCCAGATCCTACTATTTGCTTATTGGAATAGTTATGTCGCATTGTATTCGTGTTTCTCAAAATACGGATACGGGTATGTATATACGGATGCGAGGGGGAATTCTTGTAATTATTCAAGTTTTCTGTAAGATGATTAAATCTCATTATTTTTTTAAGCATTTTAGGTTAAATGGTTAATGAGGTGGATATTTGAGAGGAGGAAAACTTCATGGTATTTTAGTGAAATTGAGCATGGCTTCATGTTGACTTCCTTGGACTCTTGTGAGAAATGGAGACTTAGATATTTTTGAGATATTTGTGAGAGATAATTTTTCTTTGCATTGGAGTTCAAATGGATGCCATGTTTAAGAGTTAACATTATTATCACAAACACATTTTCTCTCCTCTCAAGCTCTCTCTTCATCTTCCTCTAAACCCTAATTGTCTCATGTGTTGAGAATCCAAGGGTTTGTGACAAAACTAAATCCATTAACACTCTTTACTCTCTCTAGGCTACTTAGTTTATCACACCAAGTGACCTAGTTGCCTCATCCTAGAGGAGAAAGCTCAAAGTAGACACTCTCGGGTGGATCTTCTTCGATTTGGAGAAGCCGACGAGGAGGCGCGATCCATTCTCACTTCGAGGAGCTCACGACGAGGAGAAGAACAGCGAGGCGAAGAAGGACAACAAAGACTTGAGGTATAACATTCTCACATAGTAGTTAAACCTCCGATTAAGTTTGTTAGTTAAGGTTTAGTATCGATCCTGGAATTCAATCGATGTTACGAAGCACATAAAAATCATTTTTTGCAAACTCCGCCTCCCCGCAAACATGTGAGGTGCGTGGCATCATCTTACAGTGGTATCAGAGCCAGCTAAACCATAACTAACAGATTAAATGACAAGTAAAACTACAAAACCGAAATAACCCCAAAATATCGAAGCATAGATCCTAGTTTCTGTTGATTTTTTAGGATGCTCTAAATTTTTTTTAAACAACTTCAGAGTGCTCTACTTGTTGTATGATGAATGTAGAACAAAAACAAGGCTATTTCACTATAATGTGGCCGGCCAAACCCTCAAAAATCCTGGCCTCACCCATTTTTTATGGTGAAATTTATTGAGTTTTGTTTTGTGTTCGAGTTGCTTGGATCTAGGGTTTCAGAAGTTGCTTGTTTTTACCAATTTTGAATATGCTGTCAATTCTTTATTGTGGCAATACGAGGTGTTACGAAGTCGCAGTTTTAACGTTGTTTAATGTTTCAAATTGTGATATATGTGTTCGTAAACTTCCGCTAATTACTATATGTCTGTTAGTTGGGGGTTGCACATATCTATGATGCTTTTGTGGTTTGTGTATATGAATATTGTTGGATTGTCATGAATGAATAGCCGGGGATGTGAGGTGTTATATTATTTCATTCAAATGTAAATTTTAATTTGATGTAATATTTTTCCGCGGGGCACATCCGGGTTGAGCTTGTAGCCACCGTTGTATTATTGCATTTACTGTTTATTGCTCCTAGGATAGACCCAAGGTGGGATGCACAAACTACCGGGTACTTTGAAGTGCCAAGTGGCCTACTCATTTTACTGAGGGAGGTTTCTTCACTTCGGGTATTTGGCGGGTAGTTTGCCTCACCAGTAGCGGTCTGGGGTGGGGTTTGGCTATTCATCACGACCGTGGAATCCGTCTTTCATTATAGGCTTAAACGAAATGCAGAATTCCTAGTATATCCAATGTTCATCTGTGATCTGGAATGCCTATTATTGCGTCGACGAATGGATATTATTATTATTGTTATATATATATATATATTTATATATATTATATAATAGACGTCGCTTATGTTTTGCATCCGCGGATTGGTTCGAAAAAGTGTGTTTGTAGTTAAAGTACCCGCAATCAATAACGGTGTCGCGTGTAGCTAGACCAAGATGAGTACGGGTCGTCCTTTGGGAAACGTGGAACCTTTTACTCTTACTTTAGATGTGTTGAGAAAGGAGGAAGAAATAAGAATGTTGATGAATGGGTTCTAGATCTACGTTAAGCACTAATGCAGAATATAGATCTAGATTATTTATGGATGTAGTTAATATAATAAGGAGGCTTGTAGGATTCGTTAGGATTTAGTAGTCATGGACGATTAATTAAAAGTTACCCTTTTTATCCTTTAATAGATTTAAAACTAGAACGACGGTGATGCGTGTAGATTATGGTTTCTGGAGGGAAAAGGAATCCCACTCTTAACCCTTATCTCGACACGGAACTCCGTTCATATCTAGCCTTTACCAAAACAATCATTAATCTAATCTCTAATCGTGGCCGGGACTAACAAAGAATTGTTAGCGCGCCCGATTAAGATGTTAATGATTCTTTTGATAAAATTTATAAACTTTATAGGACTTAAAAAGGTTTTAGGGATGTTCATCATCCATTAGCCTACCATAATCCTACGAACCCTAACAAGCGGAGAATTACTCGCGCATGTTGGGAGAAAAAGAGATGGAGAGAAAATGCATAATTAAACTACGAAGAAATAGAATAAGAAGAAGAAAACTACCTTTATTAATCAACAATATCAAGTACACTTTGATTCCTTAGAAAATGATTACAAAAACCTAGTTTGCTTCTCGATCTCTTCTAAGGAGGTAGATGAACCGTTAATGATCAGCCTGGATGCGTGAGCCGTCTGGGACTTCGTGATCTCGTCGGCTTTGATGATTTTTCCAAGAGACTCTCGGTCTTTATTTATAGTCTCAAAGCCAGAATCCATGCTTCCAAATATGGAAGATAACAGTAAAGATTCTCCCCAAAAAAATGCAGCATCTAAATCTTCTATCTTGCCGCGGATCCGCGGCCCGGGGGGGTATGGCCGCGGATCCGCGGCCATATGATCTCAGCTGTTCATCATTTTCTTGGGGCTCTGTCTTTGTGACATTTGGTGTTCTCTGGAATCTATGAAATCTTCTCGTAGTTGCTGCCAGACTTGATCTCCAAGTTTTGCTTTCTTAATTAGGCAAGCTTTCTTTAACAACTTGATTTCTTGAAAAATTCTGCACAACAACTTGGAAAAATTCTGCACAACAACTTAAATAATATTTAGTAGACTTTGTTCTACTAGAATTTGGTCAATGATATTATTTGCAAACATTTTTCCTACCAAATGCTAATTATAATATATCAACACATGGAAAATAGTATTTTTACAAATAAACCCTCATATGTATGATATATTATAATAAAGTCCTTTTTAAATATGGAAATGGTAGGAAAAATGTAATAACAAATGTGCAGTTTTATCAACTGAACAAATACCCCCAAACTTATCTTTGATCGTCCCGAGCAAACTAGTTTATTGAAGAGAATGAGAAAAAAGAAAGGAGAAAACTAAGCACACTTTCGTAGGTAAACACGATTGCACTGAGTACGTGCAACAAGCCGTTAAACCTCTAGGTGTCCCTAGTAGGAGGAGTGCTGTCTCCTGAGGGTTTTCAGCGGATTACACCCACAAAATCCTATAATAAAAGAGAGATTGTGAAATTTACATATAAAGGTAAGAATCATAAAAGAAATACTTTGAAAATTTAGAGTTTCCAATTATACTAGCCTTTCAGTTGTCATGAGCCCTATCTTAATAGTCATGAAAAAATGTCAGAAATCACATTATCGCTCAATAAAACATCGTCTTTATTCTTCATTCCTACCTTTCATCCAAACATCGATCATATACCCCTATGTGTGTGAATAGAACATCCCTACACTCGGAGAATTCAATTCAAGCTATCATACTCCTATCCATTTGCCGCAGTACTTTTTAATTTGATGAATATTTAGATTTGCTCACACATTTTCATGCGACCGTTAATACTTCTTGAGGTACTAACCGACCGATTATTTATGTGCTTGCAGATTAGGTGATAGTATTTTTCTCGTCTTGCACCACATAAGGCTTAGCAGTGACTCCCAAACCAGTTGGTCTAAGACATTAGGTGATGAAGCACCCTCGCTATATTTTTTTATTGCTGCCTTGGCGATAAAAAAACCAGTGTTCATTTTTTATCTTTTCACCATTTTATATTTTCTTCATTTTTTTTATTTCCTTTATACTTTGGCTTTTAGACAAGAGCATTTCAAGGTATCCTCTACTATCTCGAGTTTCAAGACGTGTGTGAGTGCATATAGTAGGGTATCAACATTCCTGTTTGGCTTCCAGAATAAAAACTATTTTTTAGACTTATTTTTATTCTCAGATTAGTGACTTCCTTCATATTACTAACCCTTGGGACAACATCTCATAACTACTTATTACTAGTTCGTTTAAGAAAACTTCTAATTTTCTTAGTTTTCTTAAACTATTCCTATCTTTTGGATGTAATTTTTCACTTTCTACACTTTTGTTAAAAAAAAAATTTAAATTTTTTTGAAAATGTTGTGCTTATGCAAAATATGATGCAAATTGATGTGTAAATATGCACAAACCTCCCCCAAACTTGTTTTCAACAGTGTCCTCACTGTTTATATTTGCTGGATCATAAAAACCTATAAGCTTGGGAGGACATTATTAATAGGGACAAGAATATATGAAAGTGAAAATCCTCCCGCAAACTTATTTTTGGCTCACAAATTTGAGGACAAAAGTTATGTTCAAGAGACAAAAATATACCCCCTCTCAAACATGATTTAGACAATACGAAGCATTTTAAGAGGGGGTGAGTCATTTGGTCAAAGTAAGACTTTACAAAGACCAAAAGTTAACACCAAACATTCAAAGATTTTATCAGTATAGCGTATAGGTTGGTGGATGAATGTGTTGTATCGAGTCAAGAAATAATGGGAAGGGATAAGAGGTGGTCTGGAAAGGGTTTGAAATTAGAGAAAAGAAAGAATGAGGATGAATGTGAATGATTAGGAAGAAGGAATGGTGGCGGTTCAACCTCTATAGGTAGAGATTGATCAATCACAAAATCCGTATTGTTTAAAAATTCAAGTTCGTCAGCAAAAATTTCTTCAAAACTTTTATCAATGGTGTGATTGAACATTTTGCTGTCAAAGAGTTTTGTGCCAGAATTTATCCTACTTGATTCATCAAAAATCATTAGGGTAGAGGACTCGAAAAACTCATCTACCTCATTTTCAAAAATATCCAAATCAAGTTGAATTTCTGGTATTATTGAACTTGAATTAACGGATTGTGATTCATCAAAACTCACTGAAACTATAGGAGCAGAAGAAGAACCGGAGAAAATAGAAGGTGAAGTGGGTAAACAAATTGGTGTGTCGAGTGTTGCTGAACCAGATGTGGAAGATGGAGGCTGTATTTCGGTCTGATCTTCGGGTATACTATTATCATCAACTTCAAGACATATTTGGGTTTCGGGAAGAATTAAAGGCTCAAGATGATGACCACAAGGAAGTGAAAGGATTTGATGAATTGGTGGGACAAAATCATCCAAAATTTCGGGTTCATCAATCAATATATCCCCAACGTCAATCACCTCATTCAAGTTAAGGTTAAAATTCTCAAACACCTCATCAAAAGTATGGTTTTCAATCAGTTTTGGTTCAAGAGTGGAGGTATAGAGATCACAAGGATTGGGTATGGTTTCACTTGAAATGGACCCTTCACAGTCGGGTAAATCAAATACTACAAAGTCGCACAACTTATCAGACATTCTATTTGGTATACTTGATGAATCTATGAAACTGGAGTTGTGGATTTCAGTTTGGAATGGGGAGGTTTGATTAGGAAGGGTGTACAGTTCTGTCTCACTACCCAAATTCTCATTTTTTCCTATGCCCGAATCATATACTAAAAAATTTTGGGCAGGTTTGAAATTCTTTGCTTGCATCCACTCTGTTGTTTCCTTTCTAATTTGGTTCGACAATTCCAGAAATTTTTCTAATGTCTGCTCCAGACTAGACTTGGGTTGATAAGGGGTTTTAGTATAAGATTGAAATTCCTGTGGATAATTGAAACTCCAAAATGACTGATTAGAAGAACTGTCTAGAGAAGGTGGAAAAGTCGGATTGGATTGATAGGAATAGAATGGTTGCGAAAATTGGGTGGGAGTGTGATCAATATTATGATAAGAAGAATATTGATATGGGTTGGTTGGTTGGATATTTTCAATAGACATCTTATATGCCACAAACCTCCTATCAAACTCTTCTTTGGACAGTGGTGGTGATGGTTGATATTGGTTCGGGTTGAAACTTTGGCCTCTAGCCCTAGCTATGTGCTCAGCAATGGACATTCGTTTAGGGGCTTCCTCACTCTGGGTATGAACTGAAACAGGTGTAGTATTAGGATACGGTTGATAAGACCTAGACTGAGGTGGCCAACTGTTTCTTCCCTCTTGTTCTATATGATCTCTTAAGGACATGGAAGAGCCGGACGGTATACCGAAGGGATTAAGAAAATAAGAAATATCTGGTTGTGGACAGCAAAACTCGGCAAGTGTTCTTCTGTTTAGGTCACCCATTATAAGAGGAGGAGAAGGGGGAAGGGGTAAAAAGGGGAGAAAATAATTGGTTTGTTTTGAAAAATGACGGACTCAAGACAAATCACTCTAAAATGCACAAGCAACCCTAGAACTAAGGTCACCTAAGTCCAGTCTCTAGACCGCTCCTAGACTTCCAAAGGACATGCCGCAGGATCAATCCTCTACCACCTCTTTACTACTCTTGTGGCCAGGTAAGTGCCATGTAAGTGGGAGGTATCCGCTATACGAATCACCGAAAATAGCGGGCCTAATTAAGTAAACCAGTTGCCTTAGACACACTTGCCTAGGCACCACAAAAGTAATGCGGATAAGCGATAGATTACCCACGACCTTCCTCTGTCATTAATGAGCGCGATAGTCCTTAGAGTCTGGTCTAGATATTTTTTTAAATTAATGTAGGGTTGATGCGAATGCTCGGTTTGTGATTTGTGGGGATTAGGAAGTGATGAAATCCCCACCTAATCTTGATTTGGTCTTTGCCCCTTAAAGTCCGTATTAAAATATGCAAAAAAAAACCAATCACAAAACTTTTGCAAAAAGATTTTTCAGCGGCGCTATTTTGCAAAGAATATGCAGAAAATAGATTTTATTGGATTTTAGAGGAGAGAGAAAGAGTTAGGAAAGATACCAGAGGAGTTTAGAACCCTAGATCTCCTGTTTCCTCAAGTCTGTGACTCCAGATCTCCTTGCAAAAATTCATGCACAAATCGTTAAATATACAATTTGCAGTTTTGTGTTAATAATGATATGAATCGTCTAAGAATTCAACACAAATAGTAAGAATAAAAAAAAAAAGCACGTATCCCCGGCAACGACGCCATTTGATTGGTTCGAAAAAGTGTGTTTGTAGTTAAATAACTGCAATCAATAACGGTGTCGCGTGTAGCTAGACCAAGACGAGTACGGGTCGTCCTCTGGAAAACGTGGAACCTTTTACTCTTACTTTAGATGTGTTGAGAAAGGAGGAAGAAATAAGAATGTTGATGAATGGTTTCTAGATCTACGTTAAGCACTAATGCAGAATATAGATCTAGATTATTTATGGATGTAGTTAATAAAATAAGGGGGCTTGTAGGGTTTGTTAGGATTTAGTAGTCATGGACGATTAATTAAAAGTTACCCTTTTTATTCTTTAATAGATTTAAAACTAGAACGACGGTGATGCGTGTAGATTAGGGTTTCTGGAGGGAAAAGGACTCCCACTCTTAACCCTTATCTCGACACGGAACTCCGTTCATATCTAGCCTTTACCAAAACAATCATTAATCTAATCTCTAATCGCGGCCGAGACAAACAAAGAATTGTTAGCGCGCCCGATTAGGATGTTAATGATTCTTTTGATAAAGTTTATAAACTTTATAGGACTTAAAAAGGGTTTAGGGATGTTCATCGTCCATTAGCGTACCCTAATCCTACGAACCCTAACAAGCGGAGAATTACTCGTGCATGTTGGGAGAAAAAGAGATGGAGAGAAAACGCATAATTAAACTACAAATAAATAGAATAAGAAGAAGAAAGCTACCTTTATTAATCAACAATATCAAGTACACTTTGATTCCTTAGAAAATGATCACAAAAACCTAGTTTGCTTCTCTATCTCTTCTAAGGAGGTAGATGAACCGTTAATGATCAGCCTGGATGCGTGAGCCGTCTGGGACTTCTTGTTCTCGTCGGCTTGATGATTTTTCCAAGAGGCTCTCGGTCTTTATTTATAGTCTCAAAGCCAGAACCCATGCTTCCAAATATGGAAGATAACAGTAAAGATTCTCCCCAAAAAAATGCAGCATTTAAATCTTCTATCTTGCTGCAGATTCGCGTCCCAGGGGGGGTATGGCCGCGGATCCGCGGCCATATGATCTCGGCCGTTCATCATTTTCTTGGGGCTCTGTCTTTGTGACATTTGGTGTTCTCTGGAATCTTTGAATCTTTGAAATCTTCTCTTAGTTGCTGCCAGACTTGATCTCCAAGTTTTTCTTTCTTAATTAGGCAAGTTTTCTTTAACAACTTGATTTCTTGAAAAATTCTGCACAACAACTTGGAAAAATTCTGCACAACAACTTAAATAATATTTAGTAGACTTTGTTCTACTAGGATTTGGTCAACGATATTATTTGCATACATTTTTCCTACCAAATGCTAATTATTATATATCAACACATGGAAAATAGTATTTTTACAAATAAAACCTCATATGTAAGATATATTATAATAAAGACCTTTTTAAATATGGAAATGGTAGGGAAAATGTAATAACATATGTGCAGTTTTATCAACTGAACACTAGTCCAGCCCCCAGCTCTGGCGTTAGTTATCTAACCTAACGGTGTAAGACGAGGCCTAGTGGCGAATGTCGATGACATAAGAGTACGTTGTATTTTCGTCTTTTTCTGCAATAGTAGGTTAATTGATGGGACTGCATTACATTAATGCAAAGCAAGCAAACTAAAGCAGAATCGTTGGAACAATTTGAAAACCAATCGGTTTTTTCAAAACAGTAAAACTTTTAAAATGCGGAGCTTAAACCACTCATTATAAAAGCTATCGGGTTCCTTCGATTATATATGGTTCACTACGTTCACGGTTTCGCCAAAACCATTCGTAGCCCTCCGTCATTTCAGTTGGACATTTAGTAGTATTCAAGCTTTGTATTTTGACCTTCGCCAAGGCATAGTGATTGGTAGCTGCTGAATATTCATCTGTAGTATAGATAGATGCGTTGGTTTGGGACAGTCGTACTACTATTTTGGCCTTCGTCAAGGGTTTGTAAGGGTGGGTTCAAATTAACCTGGACAATGACGGGTAGAACTTGACATGTGACATATGATATGTTGGCCTTCGTCAAGGTCATAAGAGCATGGGGAAAAAATCCACATCGGGAGTTTCTAAAGAAACTAAAACTTGCTAGTGTTGCATACCATTTCGAGTGTGATAATTTTAGTAGAATTCCTTCGACTTTATCACACGATGATATTTGGATCCCGATCCTACTGTGAGTATATACTACTTCTCGGGAGATTTTTTCACTTAGCGATCAATGTTATAAACCAAGTAGTCTAACAAGGTGTTAGCGGGGCTACGCTTCCATGGAAAAGAGGTTATTTAATTAAGGAACTTCGCGAAAGCGTCTTAAAACCTCCTTCGAAGTACGGACACTAGCCTAGCTGAAAGGTTAAGCAAGTTTTGTACGGTGAGAGTAATCCTGACTAATTCTTCTTTTATGATTTGAGGAATGATTCGAGAAACAGTGGGAGCCATACTGTTTAGATAAACTAAAAACAAATCGAAACTTGCTAGAGCATCATGCTAAAGTGTTTATTCACTCTCTCCTAATTGCAGCAACCAAGATGACGGGCCTTAAGTTACTATTAGATAAAAACCTATTGACAGGGTCAAACTATAAAGATTGGTTCAGGAATGTCAAAATGGCAATCACGTATGACAAATTGGGCTATGTCCTTACTACTAAAGACCCACCATCCCAGGTCCAGAGTCCAGCGTCGCGGATAGGAAAATCCGTAAGACCTGGGAGATTGACTGCGCGAAGGCCAAGTGCCTCGTGCTTGCCTTAATGGACAATGAGCACCATAGGCGGCACAAGAATATGGATCATGAATCCATATTCCTCCATACCAACGAATTATATAGAGAGCAATCTCATATCGCAAGATTCGAGACCTCGAAGAAGCTATTTCAGACGAGGTTGGCCATCTGGTCATCTGTAGGGGAACATGTCCTTAAGATGATCGACTAAATTGAGGAGCTCATGGACCTCAGGACCATGTTGGTGAATGAGATGTATACAGACTTAATTCTGCAGTCTCACCCTTCCACCTACGCCCAGTTTATCTTGAATTTTAATATTCAAGGGAAAGAAGTTGAACTTCTGGATCTCCTCAACATGTTTAGGGGTGCTGAGGGCACCCTGCATAAATCCACTGAAACACCCGCTCTACTTGTTGGTGGAGCTTCCTCTTCTAGATCCAAGGTGAAAGCCAAAGGAAAGAAGAAGAAGGCCCCCACCAAGTCGAAAGGCGGTGTCAGTACGGTGGAAGCGAAGGGCAAGACAAAAGTAGCGGGGCCGACATTAGGAAATAAAGAATGCTTCTACTGTCATAAGAAGGGACATTGGAAGAAAGATTGCATGGCTTGGAAGGCCAAGAACCAGGACCCGAAGCAAGTTGTGGCTTCGGCTTCAGGTGTGTTTGTAACTAAAAACTATTTGTCAATCAACTCTACTTCCTGGGTATTGGATACTGGATCAGGATCTCATATCTGTAATACTTTGCAGGCACTAAGAAGCCATAGGGTTCTGAAGACCAGTGATATGACCCTCAGAGTTGCTAACGGAGCGAGCGTGGATGCTGTGTCCGTAGGGGAATATCACTTAGGGTTGACAAGTGGACATATTTTGGTTTTGTACAACTGTTTTTGTGTACCTAGTTTGATTTGTAATATCATTTCTGTATCTTTGTTAGCTAAAGAAGGTTATGATTTTACATTTTTAAGCGATGCCGTAATTATCCACCTTAATCATGGTCTGATTGGGTCAGATACTCTAAACAGTGGTATATACGTATTAAACCAACTGCAATTTTTCAATATCCAGAACACAGATAAAAGAAAGACTCCAGAATTAAATCATACTTTCTTATGGTATTGTAGACTGGGTCATATCAACGAAACAAGGTTGACCAAGTTACATAAAGAAGGATATTTGGATCCGTTTGAATATCAATCTTATGCAACTTGTCAATCATGTCTCAAACGAAAGATGACCAAGACTCTGTTCACTGGACACGGAGTAAGAGCGAGCGAGCTTTTGGGACTCATATACAGTGACGTGTGTGGTCCAATGTCTACACATGCAAGAAGTTGGTATTCCTATTTCATTACTTTTACGGATGATTTCTCTAGGTATGGACATATTTTCTTGATGAAACATAAATCCGAGGCCTTGGAGAAATTCCGAGAATATAAGAATAAAGTGGAAAAACAAACCGGCAAAAGTATCAAGACACTGAAATCTGATCGAGGTGGTGAATACTTTAGTGTCGAGTTGCTGGATTACCGAAAAGATAATGGAATTCTCTCCCAGCTTACTCCTCCATACACACCACAACACAACGGTGTATCGGAGAGACGGAACCGAACTTTATTGGATATGGTACGTTCCATGATGAGTAACACTGAGTTACCGCGATCATTCTGGGGCTATACACTAGAATCAGCTGCATATCTTTTGAGCAAGCTTCCTACCAAGACCATGCCTACCACACCATATCAGATGTGGTGTAGGAAGAAACTCTATCTTCAGTATCTGAAAATATGGGGATGTCCAGCTTTTGTTAAAAAGCAGCATGCAGACAAACTCGCGGCACGCTTAGTACTGTGTAAGTTTGTGGGATACCCAAAGAACTCCACGGGGTTTATCTTTTCTATTACGCAGAGGAACAAAAGGTTTTTGTTTCTCGTCATGCCCACTTTTTGGAACATCAATTTGTAGAAAATGGAACTAGTGGGAGTGCAATAGAACTGGAAGACATTCCAGAACCACAAGCTTTTACTGAAATCTTGATAGAACCAGAAGTTTCAGAAGAACGGGATATTCCTATGCCACTCCGCAGGAGTAGTAGGCTGTCTCATTCGCCCGAGAGATACTTCGATTTTCTCGTAGACGGGGATAGAGAAGATTGCATCACTGATAATGATGAGCCAACTAACTTCCAGCAAGCCATTCAGAGCACTGACTCGGTAAAATGGAAGGATGCAATGCGGACCGAGATGGTGTCCATGTACACCAGCAAAGTATGGACTTTAGACATTGCTCCAGAAGGGGTAAAACCCGTAGGCTACAAATAGATCTTCAGAAAGAAGATTGGTGTACATGGACAGGTTGAAACCTATAAGGCTAGACTTTTTGCAAAAGGATCTCGTCAAAGACCTGGTTTGGACTATGATGAAACCTTTTCTCCAGTGGCTATGCACAAATCCATTCGGATCCATCTTGCCATTGCTGCCTTCCATGATTATGAGATTTGGCAGATGGACGTAAAGACCGCTTTTCTAAATGGAAATTTGGAAGAGTGCGTCTATATGGACCAGCCAGAAGGTTTCATTCAGAGTGGGAGCAGCGGGAAAGTGTGAAAGTTGCTTAAGTCCATTTATGGACTAAATCAGGCATTGCGGAGTTGGAACATCTGTTTTGATGAGACAGTCAAAGAATTTGACTTTATAAAAAATCCAGATGAACCATGCATTTGTAGTAAGATTGTAGCAAGAAGTGTAGTATTCCTCGTCTTGTACGTGGATGACATTCTTTTGATAGGAAATGACATTCCTATGCTACAATCTGTCATAGGGTTCTTGTCACAAAGGTTCTCCATGAAAGACCTGGATGATGCCTCTTACATTCTGGGGATCCAGATCTATCATGATATATCTAAGAGGATGTTGGGACTTTCACAGTCCGGGTACATCGACACCATACTGTAAAGATTCAGTATGGAAGATTCAAAGCGCGGTAATTTACCGGCTTGTCACGGAATCACCCTCTCCAAAGAGATGTCTCCCAAGACAGATTTGGAAAGGGATCGCATGTATATTATACCCTACGCTTCTGCGGTAGGCTCTAAAATGTATGCGATGTTGTGTACCAGACCAGAAGTAGCTTATGCACTAAGCATGGTAAGCCGGTATCAGTCAGACCAAAGGGAGAAGCACTAAACAGCAGTAAAGAACATTCTCAAGTATCGGAGAAGGACTAAGGAAGTGTTCTTGGTGTACGGCGGAAAAGAGCTCCATATTGAGGCCTTTGCTAACTCCAGCTTCCAGAGTGACAAAGTGACTCGAAGTCCATGTCAGGTTATATCTTTACCCTCAATAGAGGGGCTGTCTGTTGGAAGAGTCCCAAGCAAGACACCGTTGCAGACTAGACGATGGAAGCGGAGTATATCGCAGCTTCTGATGCCGCAAAAGAAGCAGTCTGGATGAGGAAATTCTTAACAGAACTTCAGGTGGTTCCGTCCATTGTTGATCTAATACCTCTGTAATGTGACAAAAATGGGGCTATAGCTTTAACAAAGGAACGCAGGTCCCATCAGAAGTCAAGACACATCTTAAGGTGGTATCACCTGATTAGGGAGATCGTGGATCGCCGGGAGATCGAGGTACGGAGAGTTGCTACTGAGGACAACACTGCAGATCCATTCACAAATGCCATCTCTCAGACATGGTTTGAGAGGCTAATCGAGATGATAGGTCTGCGATATGCCAGCACATGGCCTTAGTGCAAGTGTGAGATTGTTAGTGTAATATGCCCTAGAGTCCATTATTGTATAGTACTACTTTGTGTATTACATTTTGGAAGCTTGGGATATATACATGGATTTATGACGGTCTTGCTCGATATAGTAGTATGATACTTGGTTTGTATCTATCTTAATATGTGTATATGTTTGTCTTGACGTATCGCTAATACATATTGGTAAAGCCCTTAGGATCTTTGCTTGACTACCAGCGTTGTGATGGAAGTCACACTAGTGAGGCTGGGTAGTCTACAAGCACATCCTTATAAAGGTCCCTAATCATAGGATTATCGAGATAGGGCATCGATACTCCAGAGTAGACTAGTGTATACGCTTCTCATCCCAGCAGGGGAGATGGTATGTCCTACATCCATCAGTACGTCGTAATGGAAATATTATGAAGATGCTCATTGGGTTATGAGTTACACTGGATGGACTCATGGGGAACTGCTGGTTGGTACTATAGCTATCGTCAGGTAGCAGTTCCCAGGTGACATGAGTATAGCATAGTCCGTTGACTTGACACTGCTACTTCGCCTCAAGTGTGTTCCCACTGTTCTTAGATTACTACCCTACCACGGCTTTATTGAGTCATGTAAACAGATAGTAGTTGGGTGCATTCCCAAAGCGCTTGGAGGCAGTGGCGGTATGATAGGATTCGTCTCTCCCGGTATTGGGGGTTGATGTCGCGCTGTGATTTGGAAAGCCATTACACAAAGTCCCTGGCCAGGGCAATCGAGATTTGCTGGTTGGAATTCCAGTAGTTTCTCAGGGTGTTGATCGCACGCTTTTGACGTGTCGTGTTTTAAAATTCTAAAGTTTAACCGCGATCAGGACGGTGTCGCTTTGCAGCTAGCCGCGATGAGCACGGGTTGTCCGCAGGGAGACGGAGCGTTTTAAGTTATTGTTTTCACGAGTTAATGCGTGGGGAGGAATTGTTCATATCTAACTTATGTGTATATATGCAAGTATAAATTTGTTAGGAATAGACAGGATGGTGTAAGCTAGTGAATTCTTTACTCAAATCCTTGAGCCGAGTCTGAACCAATTGAAGCTAGGGCAATCGGCAACAACGTGGATTGGGGTACTTAAGCACGGTACATTTTGGAGTGTGATAACTTGAGTGGCTTCCATCAAGTTATCATGCGATGATAATAAGATCTCGATTCCCACTGATGGGTAGGATTACTCCTCGGGTGATTTTACATGATCCCGACTAATTCTCCTTTTGTGTTTGGAGTAGAATTCAAGAAAACAGAGGGAGAAATCCTTATTAGATAAAGTGATTAACCATTCTTATCTATGTTAGAGTGCACACTGAGTGTTTCTTTTCTCTCTCTCTTTCTCTGGCAGCGACCATGGCCCGACCCTTGACTAAAACTCATGAACCAAGTTAACCGAACCTTCTTAAAACATTTTGGATTTTTGGAATGTCACGGTGTCCCATGTATCATTACCACTTCTATATCACCTTTGCATTTCTCTAGAACAACCTGTATCACTACGAACATCCACTCATATTGGATAAATCCATCGTATAGTTACATACGACTCGAAGGAACTTGTTCCAGATTCGAGGATGGATTCTGGTACTGGAGAGATTTAATAAGATTATTCGGTTGCATTTTCTCTTTACCTTCTCTCAGGTTGTGAGGGTTCCTTGGATTAGGAGAGGGTACACCTATTGAGATTATTGGATAGTCTTCCTCCAGACCATAGGCAGGTGCCGAAAGGTGGGGAAGGAAGAAAACCAATTAGCCTAAAGGTGGTGTACAGAAGGTAATAAGTAAAGACATATAAAGGGATTAGAATAACGGCAAAGAAAATTGCGACTGCTATCATTCACCACAAAACCGTGTATACCCCTACCACTCCCACATCCACTTTGGATTTCTCCAGAACACTTCGTATCACTACGGACGTCCATAACGCTTGGACATGCCATCGTATAGTTACATACGAACTCGAAGGACTTCGTTCCAGATTCGAGAATGGTTTCCGGTTCAGGAGAAATAGAATAGGATTATTCAGATGTCCTTTCCCATTACCTTCTCTCACGTTGCGAGGGCTCCTGGCATAAGGAGTGTACACCTATTACGCTTATTGGGTAGTCTTCTTCTAAACCTTAGGCTAGTGCTGAAGGGTAGGGAAGGAAGAAAACCAATTAACCTAAAGAAGGTGTACAGAAGGTTATAAGTAAAGACATAATAAAAGGATTCAAGTGAGGGCAGGTAAGTATATGGCTATTGTCATGAATCAGGATAGTGGAAGAGGCGTTACTAGGAATACCAGGTTAACCCCTTCAAATCATTTTCATGTTTCAGTCCGACTGTGCGATGTTAATTGAAAACTGTTTTCCTAATTGGAATCTAACTCCATAGTATGTAATTACCAGAACAGTTTCTCACATCTGATCTTATTACAGATGTTGAGTGGGAGTAAGATATTGGGAATTAGGTGATTATATTCTCATTATATCGGAATTCGTTGTAATTGGTGATATTTGAGGAAATCATCTGGTTTTTGCCGGATGGAAAATATTTAGTTTTGAATATCCGTTGTTATGCACCAATTTTAAACTGATATATCGGTACGTTTATTTTATAAAGTGAGATATAACTTTTTGAAATTATGTCTATGACATTTACCTATATCAGTTGGTGGTTAGGTAAGGTGCATTAAACAACGGTGTAATTCTTCTTAACAATTGCACAGTTTTCAACCTACGATGCACAAGGTTTGAGTTATTGAACTCAGGGGACATATACAAAGTATTGTATATAGTCCGGTGTCAATTAGGTCAATGGGGTTGGTACTCGTACTATTTTTTGTTTACTCATGACTTCTCCAGTTCTAGGCAAGAATTTCGTTGAAATGCAAAGTCCAGATATTGAGAAGTTATAGGTATAAGAATAAAGTATAGAACCATTTGTTGGAAGTATCAGAATCCTTCGAGGTACTCGAAGATGTAGATAATTGTGTTTGGTATTCCGTTGATAGTAATGGTTTTAAGAACTTGATTCTCTTTCGGGTTACTCATATATGGATGCACTCCTAGATGAGTAATGCTGATTGGCCTCTTTCCATTTGGTTGATATGCACTGGAGACGGCTGCATGATTTTGAATCTGGTTCCAATTAAATTAGTGCTTTTGTTTCTATATTGAATACATATAGAATCAATTTATATCTTAATGATGTTATGGTATATGTAGTTGTCCGACTTATGCTTAAAACCAGACTCTGGACAAACTCAAGGCACGTTTCAGAAATGGCGGTTTGTGGGTTATCCTGGGCTTTGATGAGGGTTAAGTTTCTACCATCAGGAAGATCAATAGTGATATTGTTCTTCACTCACCACATTTTTAGTAAAATGGAATTTTTTAGGAAACAGAAGTGGGAGTATGTTAGAACTGGAAGTGATTCCATAACCACAAACGATTACTGAAATTTAATAGAACCTAAGGATTCAATTGGTTTTGACATTCTATTAGCCACTCCGCAGATTTGGTGGGTAACCTCAGTCGCCCGAGAGGTACTTCGGTCTTCTCAGAGACGGTGACAGGAAGGTTCTTGTTTACCCAGACTTGTCATTGCTGCTGTTCTTGACTATAAGACCCCGCAGGAGGATGAGTATAGCGTCGTTCTAAACTACCTTTAGAAGTGCACGTGTATATGACTCTGCCAGAGGGTTGTTGTAGTCAGTGGGAGCAGCGGAAATATAGTGGGCAAGTAGCTTATGTCTATTTATAGACTAAAGCGGGTATAGCGGAAATAGATCATCTATTTTTGATGTGACAGTCATAGGCTTTGAATTCATCAGAACAACAGATGGATCTGGTAAGAAGGTAGTAGGGTGTGATGTCCTGGTATTTGGGTGACATGCACTTTATAGGAAGTGAAATTCCTATACTACGATCGGTTATAATGTGGTTGTCACACAGTTGTTTCTCCACATAGGATATGGATATAATATTAGGCTTTCTGGTTACTAGATCTATGGTTTTAGATCTAGATTTGGGAAGTGTCCTAATTCGGGTACTTTGACACTATTCTAAAGTGTTTTAGAATGGAGGACTCCTGGAAAGGTAGTGTACCCGTAGGTGATGGAGTCACCCTCTCTAAAAAGATGTCTTCTAGACTGATGAAGAGAGGGATTTGCATGATTGGCATATCACTTGCTTAGGCAATTGAGTCAATCATGAAATGTCAAGTACAACACCAGATATTGTTTTTATACTAGCTACACTAAACATATATTAATCCAATCCTGGAAAAACATTGTGAAGGAGTTATGAACATAAGAGGATGTTCTTAAGATATGGTAATGGCAGCCACCTTCAGGAGACGATTATCATTTCAGGCTTCCAAGGTGACTTGGATGACAGAGTGACTGTCAGAGTTTTATTTTATTTCCTCTATTGAGAGACGGTATGTTGGACAGGTTGTCCAAGCGGATACTGTGGATGGCATGGCGCAGCATACTGATTAAATTCAGTAGACGATACAGTCTAAGAAGTTTGCATGATTTGGAGTTCATTTGTGAACTGGGTCTCGCCAGATATCCAAACAAATTCTAAGACAAATATTGCTCATTTCGGGAGATGGTCTTTCTCCACGAAGTTGAGATATAGAGAGATAAAGAAAGAAACATTGGAGCGAATCCACTTACTGAGGCTATTTCTCGAACACAATAGTTTCACAAACGAGCATTGCGAAACTGATTAGTAGAGAAGTTGGGTGTTTGGTATCATACGAGTTATGAGTATGCGACACCGCAATAATTGGCCTTAAGTGCAAATGGGATATTGTTGGCTATAGTGCCCTCAAGACAAATATCATAGTCGTAGGCAGGTGATTATGATGATTGAGAGAGGACCTATACCGATAGAACAGTCTTACTCGAGATGATAGTATGCTATCTGGTTAGTCTTTATCACCATGTACATGCTTAAGGTGGTATTACAGATCACTATTACATGTTGATAGAGCCCATAGGATTCTTGCTTGACTACCAGTATTATGATGGCGGTCATAAACGTGGGAGCTGGGTGGTCTATAAGCACATCCTTAAATGTCCCTAGTCGTAGGAGTATCGAGACTGGGCATCAATACTCCGGAGTAGACTAGTGTATACTTATCTAGACCCTGACGAGGGGCGGTCGCCATTCTCACAAGCCATTGGCGTCAGTTAGTCACCTAAAATAGTATACAGGTGCTCATTGAGTTATGAGTACAGTGGACGGACTCGCTGGGAACCTGCTAGAAGGTATTATACCTATTGTCAGATGGCAGTTCCTGTTGGAGATAGTGCCCTCAGAGTCAATTGTTGGATCACAGGCACGTAATTGCAATGATTGAGGGAGGACCTGTCCCAGTAGGACAGTCTTACTCAAGATGATAGTATGCTATCTAGTTTATCTTTATCATCATGTACTGCTTTAGATGACTTTACGAGTTGCTATTACACGTTGATAGAGCCCCTAGGATTCTTGCTTGACTACCAGCAGTATGAGGGCGATCATATGTTAGTTATATGTATGCCCTAGAGGCCATTACTGTACATGCGATGTATATTGTAGTGGATGCTAGGACATATATAGGGAGGACTTTCTTGCTCGACATGATAGTATGCTATCTGGTTGTACTTTATCTTAACATGTACTCTGATTGTCTCTATGTTACATGTTGATAAAGCTTTTAGGATATGTACTCGACTACTGGGACTATGATGAGATCATACTAGTGGGGCCACGGTAGTCGACGAGTACATCCTATAACTGTTCCTAGTCGAGGGTGTATCGAGACAAGGCATCGATGCACCAGAGTAGACTAACGTATACGCATCTTGACCCATATGATGGGCGATGGATGATCCCATATCCATCGATGTTTGACATCAAGGATGGTGTACGGGTGCTCAGTAGAGACTGGGTACACTGGACGGACTCGCCGAGAACTCCTAGATGGTATTATACCATACGTCAGATGGCAGTTCTCCGGTGACACTGGTACAGAGTAGTCTGTTGACCCGAGATCGTCATAGAGTCTTGTGTGATTCCCACTGTGCTTTGATTTACATCATACCACGTCCAAGAGGGCATGCAAAAAGGTGGCTTTTGGGTACAGTCCCGAATCACATGGAGGCAATGAGCGATAGGAGGGGATTCGTCTCTCCCGGTATAGGGAGTTGATGTTGTGCTGTGTTCGATTGGCTATAACCGGAAATCCCTGGCCAGGGTTGCTTAGATTTACTGGTAAGTGTTATCAGTAGTTTCTCGAACTGTTATAGACCTCATATCGACACGCCTTATCGAGCTACTGGGGTCTGACGTTTACCACCCCTAGGCGAGATATGCAACATATCAGACGACAAGACCGGACTGTATGGGAGTGTTACTGTTTGGATTCACAGGAGAAGTTACAGGCTTGCTTGTTGATCTTCTGAGCGCTCAATACCTTGGTAGCTGTTACGTTTAGCTGACCTCTTGCAGCTTGTGGGTGTTTGATATGATCATCACCTACTGCCGGCGTATTGACGATTCTTTAGAGTCCTACACAGAGGTTTCTTGACTCAGGAAAAACGGAGTAGGAGCACATATGTGATATGTGCGGGACCAAGGATAATGCGATATGTGATACCGTATTCTATTCTCGCGATATTTGATATCAGCCGGGTCATCGGATCAAGTGTTGATTCGATGAATCGGTACGGAAAAATATTAGTCGGTTATATGCGATATAGCCGGATTGTCGGATCAAGTGTTGATTCGATAATTTAATGTATAATAATATATATGATATATTAAATCACATTAACTAATATTTGCTCACTAAAAGATTCTTTTTCTCACTCGGGTAATACATTGATATATATGCGATATATGTTAAATGTATTATTTTATTTTGTTGCAATAAATATTGTATATGTGATATATAATATTGTAACATGTTATAATTATTAATGCAACATGATTAGAGGAGTTTAAACAAGATTAGGGTTTGATTTGGGTTAATGCATTCTAGATGTTTCTAGATGGTTTTACTTTGTCATGATAAAGATATTTGTGTTGATTTTTATCCATGACTCACACTTAACCCAACCCAAACCCTAACCCTAGTAAACTCTCTACATTGGTTACTACAACCATGGTTGCATAAATAATTATGATAACCTTTTTATTATTCATCAAACAACATTATTCATCTTCTTCCTCCTTCATTCTTCCATGAAAAACCTTGCTTGATTTTTCAAAAGTGATGAATAAATATGAGATAAAGATAAATAAAGAGAGCAAAAATCCTACTTCATCATTCTCATCTTCCCTTGCCATTTAGATGAGGGTGTTCACATCATTTCATGAGTGTTAGCTTGTGTTAAAGAAACTTCAAGGTAGATCATCTTAGTATCGATGATCGGAAGCAAAGGTTGTGTCTTTCTCTTCGTGGAACCTCTCGAGAGTCCGGATCCCGATGATCGCAGCGAAGGGACCATAACACGGAGCATATGAAGTGAAGGACCGGATCTACAAAGGTTGTAATCCCTCTCACTTAGTGTTAAAGTGTTTAGCATGCTTGTTTTCGCCTAATCTCTAGTTTAAAGTTCCGTATTCGGGTTGTTCGGCACGGCTAATTTTGAAATCGGGCATGGTTGATGCCTCGTAGACCCTTGTGCGCGTACCTAGCAACCCTACAGTGGTATCAGAGCCAAGCTAGAGCTTTAGGCGAAGTCTAGACGAAGTTTAAAGTCCGATCGAACCCGGAAAACCCGATAAAACCCACTTTCTGGAAAAATTTTCAAAACTGTGATTTTTCCATATTAAAAATATCCAAAAATTACAGCAGGTAATTACAAGAATTACTGTGAAGCACGTGAGCGCAATTCAAGCAAAGAGCCGCGGAACCGCGGCCCCACCCCAGCTTGCACGGCGGTTCCGCGGCCACATGGTCGATTCTTGGCACGTGCGTTTCACAGTAACTCCTATTTTTTAATGTTGTATTTTCTGGGAATGTTTAATATTTATTCAACTGTTGAATTATCTGGGTTGTATTGGGGACTTAAAGATTCGATCGAATATTTTAACTTTGTTTAGTTTTTTCCGGATAATTTTTAGAAACTGTTAAAAAGTTCGAACGGATATCAATAACTCAATTTTTCCCCTATCGGAAAATTTTTCAAAAGTTGGATTTTTCCTCGTGTTTAAGAACGTTCTAAGTCATGCAAGTAACTCGGTGGACCCTCTAGAAGACAACAAATCTTAACTCGATTATGTGACCGTCTTGAACTGCCTTTTGAACCTTAGGGTTTGGGGCAGTACGGCGTGCCACATGTGAGGCGTTGGCTAGACCCTTCTACGGCTGGACTATTGGTACCGTGGCATGTGATGGACGTTTTTAAACTGATTTCAAGTGTTGAGATATATTGGGGAAATCTTGGGTGCTTGAGGATTCGATCGGAATGTTTAACTTTTTCTATTTTATCTGGAATGTGATACAATAATTGGAATCCACAGGTAGTTATGAGATAACTGATTTGAATATTATAAACATAGCAGTTCAGTCTCATTTGATCGGTTGCCACGGAATTTTGATGTGATCAAAAGTCCGTCGCAATCACGTAGTGTACGCGGATACTCGCCGGGTAAATTTAATAGACAGCCTCACTCCATAGCCCCGACCAAGTGACTGTAGGAGAACCCCGTCGCCGAAAGCATCCGTTCGGGTGCTCCCGGTAGCGGTGTTCCACCTTGGTGTACTTCGTCGACGGTATCGGGGGTGCGGCCGTCTACTAAAGTTTGCGACGAGCATTCGATCAGGACGTCGGGAATCTTGTTGAATTGCCCGACTTGATATTGAAAAGAGTTTTCGATAATGAGACTAAAATGCGGGGTTTATAATTGTTAGGCATGTGATGTCTAAGGAATTCATTTGGTTAGGCATGCGATGTCTAAAAAGATTGCGGATTCTAACTGTTGCAGTTTTGCACTTTCTTTTCTGTGACCGTAAGCGTAGTATGTGGTGTATCGCCGGCTTCGTTGCTATACATCAACGACAATCGGGATACGCATACTTGCTTACGTTGATGATATGTGATATTATGTGTTGCTGTGATATGTTATATTGGATCGTCGTGTTTGAATAGCCGGGGGTTTTATGTGAGATGAGAGTTTTTCTTTTTCATTCATGTAAAATTCATTTATATGTAATATTCTTTTATTGGAGCACTTCCAGGTAGCGGAAGATGTCACCGTTGTATATTATTTACTTTTCCGCATTAGGTAGACCCAAGGAGGGGAGCACAAGTAACCGGATTCTAGGGTCCAGTGGGAGACCATCTCGAGGAGTCGAGACCGGGTCTCCTAACCCTAGAATTGGCAGTGTTACTTGCCGCTCTCGTAAGGGTCTAGGGATGTGGGATTGGCTATTCATCGCGACCGTGGAATCCGTGTTTTATACAGGCTCGTATTGAAAACACGGACGTCCTAGTATATCCAATATTTCATATATGTTCTTCTGCTGCAATGTTCTGTGATGAGATCATATTACTGCCTGTGACGAATGTTTATATTATATATATGAGATATATGTTATATTGCAGATTTCGTTTCAAAAGAGATGCTTGTGAAGCATAATTAAAATGGGACTTCATTAATGAGATTAATAAATTAAAAGAAACCTAAGATGTTATAGAAACTTGTTTAATAAAAACTGGTAGCTCAAGTTCTTGCTTTGCATAGCGGTGTTCCTTGTAGAACATCCAGCACCTTATTCGATAAGGAAAGGACCGAGATCCCTTCACCGGGAGTGACTCCTTTAGCAATAACTGGCAGATGCTACAACCCTCGGTTTGTCTTTTGATTGCTTCTATAGTTTCTGCTTTGCACAGCGGTATATATGATATATCCTGCACCTTATTCGATGAGGAAAGGGCCGACGATCCCTTCACCGGGAGTGACCCCTTTAGCAAAACTAGAAAAGCCTCAAAAGCATTCCATTTAAAATCACTCGATCCTACAACGATATCATGTTCATTACGCAAAGGGTTTTCTGAAAAACCCGTCGTAGCCCTCCGTCATTTCAAGTAAGTACTAGTTAGTATTCGTGCTACGTTTGTTGACCATGTTAAGGCGTAGTGTGCGGTAGCTAATTAGTGCTTATCTGTATAAGCATATGATGCGATTGGATTAGGGTAGTCGTGCGACTTTGTTGACCATGTTAAGGGTCGTGCGGGTGGGTTTAATTCAATCGGGAAATGACGGGTTCAACTTGACTAGCACTTATGATTTGTTGACCAAGTTAAGGTCATATAGCTGCTAGGGGCAAAATATTATTGGGAATTTCAAGTGTTGAAATTTGCAATGAGATTGCATACCTTCTATAAGATAGTTGGATCCCGATACCCGCTGCGAGTAAGAGTTACTCCTGGGAGAGTTTTACACATTACAATTAGCCGATCAAGTAGGTGTCTAGAAAGGTGTTAACGGGGTTACGCCTCTGGTAAAACGAGGTTTACTTTAATTAGGTTCGTGCGAAAGCACGGGGGACCTCCCTCAAAGTACCGACACTGGCCTGGCTGAAAGATTGGCGAACTTGTAGCGTGTAATTAATCCCGGCTAGTCTTTCCTTTTAGGGTTTGAAGGAAGATTTGATTAAAACAGTGGGAAATATCCTGATTAGATATATTATATAACCAATCTAATCTTGCAAGAGCATACGCTGAGTGTTTTCTTCTCTCTCTCTCCAGATAGCGACCATATCACGCCTTAATCAAGATAATAAAACGGATATATTGACCGAACCCGCTTGTTATACTGAGCTGGGGAACATTGGTCCCGCTCCAACTTATAATTGTTATAAGACAGAGCAGGAAATTGGGGAATACTAGATTTCCCGAGCCGCCCAAACGAAGAAAGTGCATGCTGATGCATCATCTTCGGGTGTGTTCATTACACAGAACTGTTTCTCAGTATCCTTTACGTCCTGGGTATGTGATACCGGATCAGGATCCCGTATATGTAATCTGTTACATGGGCTACAGATAGGTAGAGAACTGAGAACGGGTGATAAGTTTCATGAGACAGAAAACGGTGCAAGTGTTGCAGCCAAGTCTGTTGGTCACTATCACCCTGTATTACCAGAATACATTGATTCTGAACGAATGTTATTAGATACCGAACCTGATATACAAAATCATGTCAGTCTCTTTATTAGTAAAGAAAGGATATAATTTTGTATTGTTGGATAATGTTTTGAATATTTCCTATATCAAGAGTTGATCGGTTCAGGCACGTTATCTAAAAGCATTGACGTTTTAAATCAAACTACAGTTCTTAGTATACGGAACACACACAAGAGGAAGAGTTCAGAAATGAATGAATCCTTCTTGAGGTATTGTAGACTAGGTCATATCAATGCGACCAGACTGGCTGAAGTTACATATAGATGCATATTTAAATTAGTTTGAATTTACATCTTGTGAAACTTGTCTGTCATGTCACAAAGATAAGATGACCACAGCTCTGTTTATTGGAAACAGAGAAAGGGTTAGTGAACTTTTGGGATTGATACATGCTGATGTATGAAGGTCCCCTGTCTACACATGCCAAGATCGGTTCTTTGTACTTCATTACATTCTCTTATAATCTCTCAAGATTCAGACATATGTTCCTGCTGAAACACAAGTCCGAAGCTTTTGAGATATTCACAGAATATAAGTTAGAAGTATAGAACCAAAATACGGGTATAAGTATTATGTCCTTTGATGAGATCAAGGAGGAGAATACTTGAGCACGGAATTCCTGGACTATTCTAAAGGAGAATGAGATTCTCTCTCGGCATTACTCCTCCGTATACTCCACAGCACGATGGTGTATCGGGGCGGAGCAATAGCACCCTATGTGATATGGTGTGCTCTATGATGAGTACTACTGAGTTGCTTATTTCCTTTTGGGAGTTATGCACTTGAGAAGCTGCATACCTATTGAATAGGGTTCAAATAAAATCAGTTGCCTACCACTTCATATATGATATGGAAAGGGAAGAGCCCATATCTTAAGCTTGTTAAGATTTGGGGTTGTTCGGACTATGTCTAAAAGCAAAATCCGGACAAGCTCGAGGCAAGGTCCGTTATGTAGAACTGGAAAGGTTCCATCTATACAAACTGCAGCTGATGATTTGGTAGAACCAAAGGATTCAATAGTTTCCAACGAACCTCAGCCTCTCCGCCGATCTAGTACGGTTCTCACCCACCTGGGAGATACTTCGGTTTCTCTATGACAGTGGGAGCGAGGATTGCATCATGAGATGATGACCTAACTAGTTTCGAGCTGGCCATCAGGAGTGGGACTCCGTAAGAATGGCTGGATGCTTATCGATCTGAGATGGAATCCTTATACACCAACAAAGTATGGACTTTGGTTGCTTTATTTGAAGGGTTAAATCCCCATCAGGAGCAAGTATATCTTGAGAAGATTACTTGGTGTACATGGAAAAGTTGAGACTTTCAAAGCTAGACTTGTTAAAGGTTTGCATCATTGACCAGGTATGGATTATATTGAAACCTTTTCTAAGGATCTATGCTTAATTCCATCCAGATTCTCTTGCCACGGCTACATACCATGACTACGATATCTGGTGGTTGGGTGTCATGACTGCTTTTCTAAATGATGTTTTAGAAAAGAGCATCTATAAGTACACAGCCAGAGGGCTTCGTAGACAGTGGGAGCAGCGGAAACGTGTGCAAGATGTTTTATATGATAAAACAGGCATCGTGGAGTTGGAACGTCAGTTTTGATGTGGTAGTCAAAGAGTTTGACTTCATCAAAATGGTAGATGAACCTTGTATATACGAAAAGGTAGTAGAGAGTATGGTGGTGATCCTCGTAGAGTACGTGGATGACATATTCTTGATAGGGAAGGAGTTTCCTATGCTACGCTCGGTTAATCTCCGCTTATCACAAGGATTCTCCACATAGGATCAAAGTGATACCTCCTAAATCCTGGGTTTTGGATCTATGAGATAGATCTAATTGGATATTAGGATACTCACTAGTTGTAGTGAGATGGTATCAATCGATCCTGGGGAGAATCATTGGAAAAGTTCCAGGGTGATAAGGATGACTGAATGTCAGTTGCAGGCATTGTCTATACCCTCAGTAGAGGGACGGTATGTTGGAAGAGTTCCAAGCTAGATACCGTGACATACTAGACGATTAAAGGCAAGATACATCGTTACCAACGATGCTACCAAAGAGGCAGTCTGGATATTTATAAGTTCATAAGATGAACTTCGTTTCTACCATTGTGTGACAATGGAGTTGTGGCTTTAGCCAAGGAACTACCGTCCCATCAGAAATCCAGATATAATTCTTAGGCAGTATCACCTGATCATGGAGATGGTTGATCTCCATAGAGATCGAGGTTAGGAGAGTAGACCAAGAGGACAACAGCGCGGATCCACTCACAAAGGCCTTTTTCCCAGTAGAGACTTTTATGGGATGGTTGAGTATGAGATACTTCAACCACAGCTAATTGTTGGGTATGTGATACCATAACAGATGGCCCTAGTGCAAGTGGGAGATTGTTAGTTATATGTATTCCCTAGAGGCCATTACTGTACATGCGATGTATATTGTAATGGATGCTATGACATATATAGGGAGGACTTTCTTGCTCGACATGATAGTATGCTATCTGGTTGTACTTTATCTTAACATGTACTCTGATTGTCTCTATGTTACATGTTGATAAAGCCCTTAGGATATGTACTCGACTACTGGGACTATGATGAGATCATACTAGTGGGGCCACGGTAGTCGACGAGTACATCCTATAACTGTTCCTAGTCGAGGGTGTATCGAGACAGGGCATCGATGCACCAGAGTAGACTAGCGTATACGCATCTTGACCCATATGAAGGGCGATGGATGATCCCATATCCATCGGTGTTTGACATCAAGGATGGTGTACGGGTGCTCAGTAGAGACTGGGTACACTGGACGGACTCGCCGAGAACTCCTAGATGGTATTATACCATACGTCAGATGGCAGTTCTCCGGTGACACTGGTACAGAGTAGTCTGTTGACCCGAGATCGTCATAGAGTCTTGTGTGATTCCCACTGTGCTTTGATTTCCATCATACCACGTCCAAGAGGGCGTGCAAAAAGGTGGTTTTGGGTACAGTCCCGAATCACATGGAGGCAATGAGCGATAGGAGGGGATTCGTCTCTCCCGGTATAGGGAGTTGATGTTCTGCTGTGTTCGATTGGCTATAACCGGAAATCCCTGCCCAGGGTTGCTGAGATTTACTGGTAAGTGTTATCAGTAGTTTCTCGAACTGTTATAGACCTCATATCGACACGACTTATCGAGCTACTGGGGTCTGACGTTTACCACCCCTAGGCGAGATATGCAACATATCAGACGACGAGACCGGACTGTACGGGAGTGTTACTGTTTGGATTCATAGGAGAAGTTACAGGCTTGCTTGTTGATCTTCTGAGCGCTCAATACCTGGGTAGCTGTTACGTTTAGCTGACCGCTTGCAGCTTGTGGGTGTTTGATATGATCATCACCTACTTCCGGCGTATTGACGATTCTTTAGAGTCCTACACAGAGGTTTCTTGACTCAGGCAAAACGGAGTAGGAGCACATATGTGATATGTGCGGGACCAAGGATAATGCGATATGTGATACCGTATTCTATTCTCATGATATTTGATATCAGCCGGGTCATCGGATCAAGTGTTGATTCGATGAATCGGTACGGAAAAATATTAGTCGGTTATATGCGATATAGCCGGATTGTCGGATCAAGTGTTGATTCGATAATTTAATGTATAATAATATATATGATATATTAAATCACATTAACTAATATTTGCTCACTAAAAGATTCTTTTTCGCACTCGGGTAATACATTGATATATATGCGATATATGTTAAATGTATTATTTTATTTTGTTGCAATAAATATTGTATATGTGATATATAATATTGTAACATGTTATAATTATTAATGCAACATGATTAGAGGAGTTTAAACAAGATTAGGGTTTGATTTGGGTTAATGCATTCTAGATGTTTCTAGATGGTTATACTTTGTCATGATAAAGATATTTGTGTTGATCTTTATCCATGACTCACACTTAACCCAACCCAAGCCCTAACCCTAGTAAACTCTCTACATTGGTTACTACAACCATGGTTGCATAAATAATTATGATAACCTTTTTATTATTCATCAAACAACATTATTCATCTTCTTCCTCCTTCATTCTTCCATGAAAAACCTTGCTTGATTTTTCAAAAGTGATGAATAAATATGAGATAAAGATAAATAAAGAGAGAAAAAATCCTACTTCATCATCCTCATCTTCCCTTGCCATTTAGATGAGGGTGTTCACATCATTTCATGAGTGTTAGCTTGTGTTAAAGAAACTTCAAGGTAGATCATCTTAGTATCGAAGATCGGAAGCAAAGGTTGCGTCTTTCTCTTCGTGGAATATCTCGAGAGTCCGGATCCCGATGATCGCAGCGAAGGGACCACAACACGGAGCATATGAAGTGAAGGACCGGATCTACAAAGGTTGTAATCCCTCTCACTTAGTGTTAAAGTGTTTAGCATGCTTGTTTTCGCCTAATCTCTAGTTTAAAGTTCCGTATTCGGGTTGTTCGGCACGGCTAATTTTGAAATCGGGCATGGTTGATGCCTCGTAGACCCTTGTGCGCGTGCCTAGCAACCCTACATCATATACGTGGGAGCTGGAGTCTATAAGCACATCCTTAAAAGGTCCCTAGTCGTGGGAGTTTCGAGATAGGGCATCGATACTCCAGAGTAGACTAGTGTATACAGTCGAGACCCCGACGAGGGGCGGTGGCTGGTCTCACAAGCCACTGGTGTCAGTTGGTTCACCTAAGATGTATACAGGTGCTCATTGGGTTATGAGTACCCCGGACAGGACTCGCCGGGAATCTGCTAGTTGGTATTATACCTGACGTCAGATAGTAGTTCCCTGGTGACATGTGTACAGGTTAGTTCATTGACCTGAGATCGTCATTTGTCTCGTGTGAGTTCCCACTGTGCTTTGATTACTACCTTACCACGCTCAAAGTAGACTTGCAAACAGGTTTTAGTTGGGTACAGTCCCGAGCCACATGGAAGCAGTGAGCGGATCTGCAGGGGTTCGTCTCTCCCGGTATTGGGGGTGAGGTCGCGCTGTGTCTAGGAGAGCCAGTACATGAAAAGTCCTTGGCCAAGGCAAAAGATTTACTGGTAGGTATTCCAGTAGTATCTCAGGGTGTTCTGGGCGACACCCCGACACGACTTGTACCGCTTTTGGGGGTCTGACTTTTACCAACCCCCTAGGCCCGCTATGCGATGCTCATAGACGAACGGACTGGACTGTACGGATATTGTCACTGACAGACTTAGTAGGGTGTCAGGATGAGTTCGCTCATCGACGTCCCTTTTGGTCAATAGCTTGTAGCCCGTCACGTATGGCTAATACCTCTGGCGTGCTAGTAGTTAAATCCACAGCCATAGTATTGACGAGTCTTTAGAGTCCACCACACAGACTTACTCAAGTTTCGGGCGAAACGCTGTAGAGGACGTATGGAGATATGGCAGGGTTCGATCAGATACGTGCGGTATTGCATGGATCGTGATTGGACGGATTTTACTAGCAGGCTTTGTTTTAAGCCGGATCCTAGTATTAGACATTGTAGTTTTATCTCTTTGCATTTGTATTCAGTGGGAATACAAATGCGGGCATGTATATGCAGTCGCGGGGTTTTCCTGTAATTTTTTACGGGATCAGTTTTCTGAAGTTGCCAGTTTGAATTCCGTTCCGGCAAGTTTTCCTTTGTTCCTTCCCGGCCGTACTTTTGTGATGGAGGGGCTAATTTGCAAGTTCACAAATTAGCATTTGTTGAGGGGTTATTTGTGATTTGATTGATTATGAAAGCATCTTTGCTTTTCTTGCATTAATGAGATTAGATTAGATTTGAAATGGAAATGACTTTGTTATCATCAGATTTGGTTATGGTCACCTTTTTGCTTTTACAACTCTCCCCTCCCTTCATGGTTTGGTTTTCTTCTTCCCTCCACCATTTTGATTAGAAGGGGCCGGCCATTACTAGAGAGGGAGAGGGGTTCATTTCAAGTATGAGGAATTTTCATTTCATCTCATTTCTTCTTGCTACAAAATTCTACACATCACTTGAAAGTTCATTCATTCCTGCATCAAAGGCAACTTAAACCCCAAATGAGACAATAGTTTCTACACTACTTCTACATCACTCCTTGGACGCGTCGGCTAGCAAACTTCGCGCCCGAGTTGCCTCGGTCTAGAGGTGGGAGCCCGTAAAAGAACCCGGCGTTGTGGTGCCCGTTTCGACGAGGAGGCGACAACCGGAGATTCCGCGAGGAGATCGGAGTGGAGGCGAAGACCGAAGGACACGGATCGCTTGGTATATCTCTCTACCCATCTTTTAGTTTGCTAGTAGCTAGGTTAATGGCTCGATCTGGGTTAAAAGTGCGCGGAGGTGCCGGTTTGCAAGTTTCGCAAAGTTTTTCGTTTCCGCGTTTCCGGCGTCGGATCGACGGCCGGGGCGCCGCCGTGCACTTACATTGGTATCAGAGCCACGCCATTAACCTTGCCTAGCTTTCTCTAGTATGTTTAAAGACTCGATCGAACAAAAATCCCAAAAACCGTATTTCGTGTGCATCAGGTTTCTGTCGAAATTTTTTGGGCTCTAAAAATTTTTCAGGTTGTTTCAGAAACATATGCAGGCAATTCTAAGCATACTGGGAAAATTCGATGCAATGAATCCTCACTATGACCGCGGAAATGCGGCCAAACCCCTGGTTTGGCCGCGGTTCCACGGTGGGTAAGTGTAATCGTTGCACCAGATTTTCACAGTAGGCTTCTGAATAGGAAATAGGGTTTATGGAATGTTCTTTTTGGGCCCAGATTTTCTGTGAGTGCTACAGTAGTGCTTGGGGCCCACTTCGATAAATTTGATCGATCGAAAAGTTTAAACATGTTAGTTCACGATATTTACATTATATCTGCGACCGTGAATGTCATTTGATCGGTAAATCCTGTCTAACTGCTATAGCCCTTTTAGACGGATTTGCGAACGTGACATTCACGTTGATGTTCTGTATTGTGCTGTGATATTGCGGATTGGTCGTGGGGGATAGCCTGGATGCAATGGTAGTACAGTTTTGTTTTATATGTACATTTGATATTGCGGGGCGAGCGTCCGACATGTGGACTGCCGTCACTGCCTGTTTGTATTATTCTTTTGGGGCACGACCGGGTCGAGGTCGATGTACCCGTTGTATGTATATTTTACTTTCTGTACTAGGATTACCCCGCGGGGTGCACGGATAGCCGGGTTCTAGAGGGCAACGGGGCCGCATCTCATGGCTTTGAGACGGAGGGGGCTTTACTCTAGAATTGGTGGGCTATTCGCCGCACTCGTAGGGGGTACAGGTTGACCCAAGTAGTGATGCCCAAGTTACCGGATTCCGTGAAGTGCTGGGTGGTCCATTCACGTTGCTGAAGGGGGCTGCCTTGCTTCAGGTTTTGGCGGGTAACTTGCCGCGCCCGTAGGGGTCTAGGATTTCATTGCACAGGCTATCCACACGACCACGGGAACGTCGGGTTTCAGTAGCGGCTCTATGAAACCCGGTGATCCCAGATATCTGTATTGTTCTGTGATGCTGATTACATTTCTGTGATGTTGCATTTTATCACGCCTTGAGCGAAATATTATATATTGATATATATACTAGTAGATGTTGTATATGTTTTGCATCCGCGCTAGTCCAGTCCCCGCTCTGTCGTTAGTTAAGTAACCTAACGGGTGATGACGGGACCCAGTAGCGAATGCGGATGGAATATACGTACATCATTATTTTCGTTCTTTTGTGGTGTGATCAATTGATGGGACTGCGTTGATTCGGATCAATGCATGCTAAACAAACCTATTCTGATGTTGTTGAAACACTTTTTCAAAAAGTTGTTATTGCAAAGGCGTTCTCTTTGTTTTGCATCGTGGTATTCAGTTGGAATATTCTGCTCCTAAGTCGACGAGGCAAGGGCCGAGATCCCTTCACCGTGAGTGACCGCTTGGACAAAAGTTTGCGTCAGGGCAATAACTTCACTATAGCCGATTACTTTTGTTTTGCATCGTGGTATTCAGTTGGAATATCCTGCACCTTATTCTACGGGGAAAGAGCCGAGATCCCTTCATCGGGAGTGACCTCTTTAGCAAAGGTTTTCGTCACTATATTTTTAAAAAGCTATACGGTTCCTTCAACGATATCAAGTTCATTACATTAAAGGTTTTTGCCAGAAACCATTCGTAGCCCTCCGTCGTTTCATATGAATAGTCAATAAGTATTCAAGCTGTGTATGTTGGCCAAAGTCAAGGCACGGTGATTAGTAGCTATTGGGTATTCATATGCAGCATAGATAGATGCGTTGGTTTAGGACAGTCGTACTACTATTTTGGCCAAAGTCAAGGGTATGTACGGGTGTGTTCAAATTAACCTAGAGAATGACGGGTAGAACTTGACATGTGACTTATGATATGTTGGCCAAAGTCAAGGTCATAAGAGCATGGGGCAAAAATCACATCGGGAGTTTCTAAAGAAACTGAAACTTGCCAGATATGCACATACCTTCTAGAGTGTGATAACGTGAGCGGATTCCGTCACGTTATCATGCGATGATAGTTGGATCCCGATTCCCACTGATAAGTTGGTTTACTCCTCAGGTTATCCCGACTAATTCTTCTTTCAGGTTTGGGGAAGAATTTGACGTTACAGTGGGAGGTTTCCAGATTAGATAAAGTTATAACCATTCTGATCTAGGTTAGAGTGCACGCTGAGTGTTTCTTTTCTCTCTCTCTCTTTGGCAGCGAACATTGACCCGACCCTAGACTATGACTCAGTGACCAAAACTAACCGAACCTTCTTAAACACTGGCTTTTGGATTGTCAGAGTTGCAAACCTCATTGCCACTCCTACTTTTACCCTTTTCTCCAGGACACCCCTTATTACTACGAACGTCCACTTCCATTGGACAAAACCATCGTATGGTTATATACGAACTCGAAGGAATTTATTCGAGGATGGTTTCCGGTTCTGGAGAAAATGAATAGGACTATTCAGTTGTCTTTGCCTTTTACCTTCTCTAAGGTTGCGAGTACTCCTTGGTTTAGGAGATAGTACACCTATTACGCAAATTGGATAGTCTTCTTCCAAACCTTAGGCTGGTGCCGAACGGTGGGGAATGAAGAAAACCAATTAGCCTAAACGGTGTACAGAAGGTATTAAGTTAAGACAAAGAAATGGATTAGTAAGAGGGCAAAGAAAATTGCAACCGCTATTCATGACCAAACCAAGTATTTCTTCGCCAATCCTAAATCACCTTTGTGTTTCTCCAAGACACTCCGTATCACTACGAAGATCCACAGTTTATTGGATAGTCCATCGTATGGTTATATACAAACCCGAAAGGAACTTGTTCCAGTTCGGAGATTGATTCTGGTTCAGGAGAAATAGGAATAAGGTTTATTCGATTGTCTTTTATCTTTACCTTCTCTCGCATTGCGAGTGCTCCTAGGATTAGGACAGTACACCCATTATGATTATTGGATAGTCTTCTTCCAAACCATAGGCTGGTGCCGAACGGTAGGGAAGGAAGAAAACCATTTGGCCTAAAGGGGTGCGCAGAAGGTAATGACTAAAGACATATAAAGAGATTTGGAGAGGTGGTAAAGAAATATACGGTTACAGTTGTGAATCTGGATAATGGAAGAGGCATTACTAGGAATACCCAGATACCCCATCGAAACATTTCAATGTTTCAGTATTACTGTGTACTGTTAATAGAAAACTGATTTCCCAATTAGACACTTGCTCCAGGGTATGTATTTACCAGGTATGATTCTCACATCTGTATGGTTTTACAGATGATGAGTAGGAGTAAGTTATTGGGAATTAGGTGGTCATCCTCATTATATCGGGATTCGTTGTAATTGGTGATATTTGAGGAAGTCACCTGGGTTGTTTGCCGGACGGCAAATGTTTGGTTTTGAATATCCGTTATAATGCACCAATTTCAAATTGATATATCTGTACGTCTATTTTTATAGAGTGAGATATACCGTTTTGAAATTATGTCTATGACATTTACCTATACCAGTGGATGGTTAGGTAAGGAGCATTGAACAGCGGTGTAATTCTTCTTAACCATAAGTACAGTTTTCAACCTACGAAACACAGTGAATGAGTTATTAGACTCAGGGGATTTGTACAGAGTATTGTATATTGTCCGGTGTCCATTAGGACAGAGGGGTTGGTCCTCGTACTATATTCTGTTTACTTATGACTTCTCTAGTTCTTAGACATGTGTTTCGTAGAAATGCAAGGTCTATGTTTTAAGGAGTTATAGGTATAAGAATAAAGTAGAGAACCAGATGTTGAAAGTATCAGGATTCTTCAAGGTGATCGAAGATGTAGATACTTGTGTATGGTATTCAGTTGATAGTAATGATTAAGAGAACTTGCTTCTTTTTCAGGTTACTCATAATTGGAAGCATTCCTAAGTTGAGTAATGCTGATCGGCCTCCTTCCATTTAGTTTACATGCACTGGAGACAGCTGCATGATTTGAATCTGGTTCAATTAAATCAGTGCCTCTATTTCTGTATTGGATATAGAACAGTTCATATCTTAACGATGTTAAGGTATAGGGAGTTGTCCAGCTTATGCTTAAAACCAGACTCTGGATAACTCAAGGCATGTTTCTGTAATGGTTGTTTGTGGGTTGACCTGGGCTATGACGAGGGTTGACTTTCTACCATCTGGAAGATCAATAGTGATATTGTTCTTAACACGCCACAGTTTTAATTAAAAATGGATTTATTCAGAAAACAGTAGTGGGAGTATGGTAGAACTGGAAGTGATTCCAGAACCGCAAACGATTACTGAAGATTTGATAAGAACCTAAAGATTCAATCTGGTTTGACATTCCATTGGCCACTCCGCAGGTATGGTGGGTAACCTCAGGCACTCGAGAGGTACTTCGGTATTCTCAAGGACGGTGGTAGGGAGGTTCTTGTTTACCCAGACTTTTCATTGTTGTTGTTCCAGACTGTGAGATCCGGCAGGAGGATGAGTATAGCGTCGTTCTAAACTAGCTTTAGAAGTGCACGTGTATATGACTCTGCCAGAGAGTTGTCATAGTCAGTGGGAGCAGCGGAAGCATGGTGGAAAAGTGGCTTATGTCTATTTATAGACTAAAGCAGATATAGCGGAGATAGATCATCTATTTCTGATGTGACAGTCATAGGTTTGACTTCATCAGAATAAAGGATGGATCTGTTAAGAAGGTAGTAGGTGTGATGTCCTTGTATTTGATGACATACACAGAGTAGGATGTGAAATTCCTATACTACGGTCGGTTAAACTTTGGTTGTCACACAGTGGTTTCTCCACATAGGACTTGGATATTATATCAGACATTCTGGTTACTAGATCTATAGATCTAGATTTGGGTGGTTTCCCAATCTGGGTACTTAGACAACATTCTATGAGTATTTAGAATGGACGACTCCTGGCATGGTAGTATACCTGCAGGTGATGGAGTCGCCCTCTCTAAAGGTGTCTTACAGACTAAAGGGGAGAGGGATACGCATGATTGGCAGATCACTTGCTTAGGCAATTGAGTTGATCATGAGATGTCAAGTACCACACCAGATGTTGTTTTTGCAGTAGATGCAATAAGTTAATATTGATCCAATCCTGGAGAAACAGTCGGAAGCAGTTTTAGAACATAAGTTGATGTTCTAGGGATATGATAACAGCATTCTCCTTCGGGAGACATTTATCATTCCAGGCTTCCAAGGTGACCTGGATGTCAGAGTGGCTGTCAGAGTTATAGTTTTCCCTCTGACGAGGGGAAGTATTTTGGACAGGTGGTCTAGGTGGATACTGAGGGAAGGCATGGAGCAGGATACTGATTAAGTTCAGTTGACGATACAGTCTAAGAAATTTGGATTTGGAGTTCACTTATGAGCTAGATCCCATCAGATATCCAGACACATTCTAAGACAGGTATTGCTCATTTCGGGAGATGGCTTTCTTCGCGAACTTGAGATAAAGAGAGACATAGATAGAAACATCAGAGCGGATCCACTCACTGAGGCTATTCCTCGAACGCAATAGTTTTGCAAATGAGCTTTGTGAGACTGACTAGTAGAGGAGTTGGGTGTTCGGTATCACACGGGCTGTGAGTATGCGATATCGCAATAATTAGACTTGAGTGCAAGTGGGAGATTGTTGGAGATAGTGCCCTCAGAGTAAATTGTTGGATCACAGGCACATGATTGCAATGATTGAGGGAGAACCTGTCCCAGTAGGACAGTCTTACTCAAGATGATAGTATGCTATCTGGTTTATCTTTATCATCGTATACTGCTTTAGTTGACCTTACGAGTCGCAATTACATGTTGATAGAGCCCCTAGGATTCTTGCTTGACTGCCAGCAGTATGAGGGCGATCATATACGTGGGAGCTGGGGTCTATAAGCACATCCTTAAAAGGTCCCTAGTCGTGGGAGTTTCGAGACAGGGCATCGATACTCCAGAGTAGATTAGTGTATACAGTCGAGACCCCGACGAGGGGCGGTGGCCGGTCTCACAAGCCACTGGTGTCAGTTGGTTCACCTAAGATGTATACAGGTGCTCATTGGGTTATGAGTACACCGTACATGACTCGCCGGGAACCTGCTAGTTGGTATTATACCTGACGTCAGATAGCAGTTCCCTAGTGACATGTGTACAGGTTAGTTCATCGACCTGAGATCGTCATTTGTCTCGTGTGAGTTCCCACTGTGCTTTGATTACTACCCTACCACGCTCAAAGGAGACGTGCAAACAGGTTTTAGTTGGGTACAGTCCCGAGCCACATGGAGGCAGTGAGCGGATCTGCAGGGGTTCGTCTCTCCCGGTATTGGGGGTGAGGTCGCGCTGTGTCTAGGAGAGCCAGTACATGAAAAGTCCTTGGCCAAGGCAAGAGATTTACTGGTAGGTATTCCAGTAGTATCTCAGGGTGTTCTGGGCTACACTCCGACACGACTTGTACCGCTTTTGGGGGTCTGACTTTTACCAAACCCCTAGGCCCGCCATGCGATGCTCATAGACGAACGGACCAGACTGTATGGATATTGTCACTGACAGGCTCAGCAGGGTGTCAGGATGAGTTCGCTCATCGACGTCCCTTTTGGTCAATAGCTGGTAGCCCGTCACGTATGGCTAATACCTCTGGCATGCTAGTGGTTAAATCCACAGCCATAGTATTGACGAGTCTTTAGAGTCCACCACACACAGTTACTTAAGTTTCGGGCGAAACGCTGTAGAGGCCATATGGAGATATGGCAGGGTTCGAACAGATACGTGCGGTATTGCACGGATTGTGATCGGACGGATTTTACTAGCAGGCTTTGGTTTAAGCCGGATCCTAGTATTAGACAGTGTAGTTTTGTCTCTTTGCATTTGTATTCAGTGGGAATACAAATGCGGGCATGTATATGCAGTCGCGGGGTTTTCCTGTAATTTGTTACGGGATCAGTTTTCTGAAGTTGCCAGTTTGCATTCCGTTCCGGCCAGTTTTACTTTGTTCCTTCCCGGCCGGACTTTTATGATGGAGGGGCTAATTTGGAAGTTCGCAAATTAGCATTTGTGGAGGGGTTATTTGTGATTTGAAAGATTATGAAAGCATCTTTGCTTTTCTTGCATTAATGAGATTAGATTAGATTTGAAATGGAAATGACTTTGTTATCATCACATTTGGTTATAGTCACCCTTTTGCTTTTACTACTCTCACCTCCCTTCATGGTTTGGTTTTCTTTTTCCCTCCACCATTTTGATGAGAAGGGGCCGGCCACTACTAGAGAGGGAGAGGGGTTTATTTCAAGTATGAGGAATTTTCATTTCATCTCATTTCTTCTTGCTACAAAATTCTACACATCACTCCAAAGTTCATTCATTCCTCCATCAAAGGTAACTTAAACCCCAAATGAGACAATGGTTTCTACACTACTTCTACAGCACTCCTTGGTCGCGTCAGCTAGCCAACTTCGCGCCCGAGTTGCCTCGGTCCAGAGGTGGGAGCCCTTAAAAGAACCCGGCGTTGTGGTGCCCGTTTCGACGAGGAGGCGACAACCGGAGATTTCGCGAGGAGATCGGAGTGGAGGCGAAGACCGAAGGACATGGATCGCTCGGTATATCTCTCTACCCATCTTTTAGTTTGCTAGTAGCTAGGTTAATGGCCCGATCTGGGTTAAAAGTGCGCAGTGGTGCCGGTTTGCATGTTTCACAAAGTTTTTCGTTTCCGCGTTTCCGGCGTCGGATCGACGGCCGGGGCGCCGCCGTGCACTTACAGTTCCCTAGTAACATGTGTACTTGTTAGTCTGTCGACCTGAGATCGTCATTTGTCTCGTGTGAGTTCCTACTGTGGTTTGATTACTACCCTACCACGGCTCAAAGGAGTCGTGCAAACAGGTTTTAGTTGGGTACAGTCCCGAGCCATATGGAGGCAGTGAGCGGATGGTCAGGGATTCGCCTCTCCCGGTATTGGGGGTTGATGTCGCATTGAGCATGGGTGGCCATCACCAGAAATCCTCGGCAGGGGTATACGAGAATTACCGATCCAGGATCGATAGTTTCTCAGGTGGTGATGGGTTTCATACCGACACTAAATGTCTTGTTGTTAGGGGTCTGACTTTATCCACCACTAGACTCGATATGCGAAACTCTTATACAAATAGACCGGACTGTATGGATATTTTCAAAGTCAGGCTCAGTATGGGTTTGGATGAGTTTGCTTGTCGGCCTTCCTTTCTCTCAATACCTTGGTTGTCGTTACGTACAGCTAGTGCCGCTGACGTGCTTGCGGTTAAACCCACTGCCGGCGTATTGACGAGTCTTTAGAGTTCCACACAGAGGGTTTTCACAGTTCAGGCGATATGGTGTAGATGACGTATGTTGGTACATACAGTTGTCCGATTAAATATGTGTACAGGCTGCACAGACTTTAATCGGACGGTTGATAATACTAGCGGGTTAGGATTAAGCCGGATTATTAAATCAGGTTTTGATTTAATAATTTATATATGTAATTATAATACATGTATTCTAGTATTATTGTTCACTATTCATTTTCTCTCTTGGCTATTCGTATTTTTGTATGAATACGCGTATATGTATTTCGATACGTATACCGGGTTGTATTCCGTATTTATACGGAATTGCTTCTAAAAGACTGGACACCTCATTTGTATGATTTCCTTTTTTAGAAAATCATTTGTTTTACAAATGAGGTAGAGGGGGTGACATGGCATGAACGATGCAAGGCATGTAGAGAGTTATGGCATGGATTTGTTTATTGGAAAAATGAGGAGATATTTTTTATGCATGATTGAGAGAGAGGGGGGCAGCCACATTCTTGAGTGGCCTTGCTCATTTTCTTTTCTTCACTTGGTCATTCATTCTCACTTGGTGAGACTTAGCCATTTTCTTTAGTTGCTCATGCCACATGTTTCCTCACTTCCTCTTGATCTTCTATGGTTACTCATGGAGCATTTGTGATGAGAGAAAAATTATAGTGACACATTCCTACACCTCCACTCTCCATTGCTAGCAACCTTGGAGCATCGATTGCGTCGCTTAGCGAGGCTGAAGCTTGCGCCGTTTCCCTCAGGTGGACCATCATAGATGGAGGAAGACTAGCAAACAAAATCTAGAAGCTTGGGATGAAGGTAGAAGATCGAAGTACACGGATCAACTCGGTATAACCATTCCTAACTTCTTTTATATGCTTGCTAGTATAGGGTTTAGGTTAGATTCGGGCATCGGGTCATGGTAGCGCCAGTTTAGAAAAATTTTGTTCCGTATTTGGCCATGGTTTGATAGCCGGGGCGCTGCCGTAACCCAACAATAAATACCAGAATAGATATTGAGCAAGAGACCACATGTATATACCCATTTCTAGTTTAGTTTTTCGTTTAGCTTGAGAGTTGTGTGGTTATTAATCATCCTTTTGTGTGTAGTAAAATGTTTCACAACCAAAGAAATTTATACCGCAATCAATTAACGGTGTCGGTGTAGCGCGTTAATGAATACGGATCGTCCACTGAGATGTGTTTTTTTATCGATCTTGTTTTAGATGAATCAAAATGAAAAGATAAAAGAAATTGCAAGAAAATTGATTCAAGATTTGTATGTTTTCATTTCAAGAAACATAAAGAACATAAAGATCTAGAATCAAGAATCAAGAATTGTCCCAATCAATTTAGTTATCAAGATTTGTAGAATAGCTTGTAAGATTCGATTAAGTTGATAGTTAATGATGAATCTAATAATTCATAATCTTATCTATTGATAATTTGTAGCTAGAAAGATGATGATGAATGAAGATTAGGGATCTATTGAAGAAACTAGGGTTTCTCCTTCTACTCCTTGTCTTTTTATTAATCATCATTCAAATCTAGCCTCTAGCAAAGAAAATCATCAATTGTTTGATCCCTAATTTGAAATGAAATAATCAAGAAGTCATTTCGCTCCAAATTAGGTCATCAACGATTCTTTTTGCTAAAGTTCACAAATCTCATAAGAATTAAGACTAGTATTAAGATTTGGTCATCATTAGATCTATCAATTCTCTCGAATCCTCCACAAGCGGAGATTTCACTCACACATCATGAAAATTAATGAATCAAAGATCAAGAAGTTTCATAACGCAAGAATGTAAAGGAAGCAAGAATTTCAATTATCACCTTTATTAAATCGACGACTGATTACACATTCCCTCAATTCGAGGTTACAAGATGTTGCTCTCGATCGCTCCTTTTGAAGAGCTAACTAGATCCGTCGAATTTCGCTCCGCTCGATCTCCGTGAGTCGCGGATCGTCGTGGATCTCTTTCTCGGATGAAGATTGGCTTTCGCGGATAAAGGATCGATGGTTGCTTGCTTGATTTGCTTCTCAAAATGAATCTTGATTTGGCTTTGGATTTGGATTTGAGCTAGGGTTTTGGTATAAGGTTGTGTCACTCAACTTGTGGAAATTTGGTTCAATGTTCAACCCTAATTGTGTAACCTCAAAATGCTAGATCTAGATCTCTTTTCATAACCAACTCATTTGAATCTTCCCTCCAAAACTAGGTTGTTAGGGAGAGTCTTCTAGAAGAAGTTTGTTGGAGGGAATATTCTAGAATAAGGATATTCTATGATAAGGTTGTTAGGCCGAGCCTTCTGGATAAAGCCGCGTGCTCTTTGGGAGTCTTCTGGAAGCCTGGCCGTTACGAGAAGCCACGTGGAGGAATTTGGACCAATGAAGAGCTACTATAGCCGCGGATCCGCGGCGGATCAACCAACTCGGCCGCTGATCCGCGGCCAAGTTGGGAGCTCAGTGCATGGTTTTCTTTGGGCTATTATGTGTTGATATTTGGGTCTTCATGGAATGCCTGGAATCTTTTATTCTTTCTTGTTTTACTGCCAGACTCTTATTCTTTGACCTGATGTATTTTTGTCGGCACTTTTAGCTGTTCCGGCTCTTTTACCTGGAAAATTTCCTGCACACAATCTCGAGACAAGGATTGATATATACAGATCAATGCATGTAGTAATAAACACTTGATTTCCCTTTAAATTGTCGATTATAACTATAACACAGGTTATTTGGTATTTTCCAGATGAATTCGTAAGTTGTGTTATAATTATAATAAACACCTATATATGAATGATAAAAGTAGGGAAATTAACTTGTTGAGAATACACTATTTTTGACTGATCATGTGGGTTTTAACTTGGTTTCGTTTTCTTCTTCCTTCTTGAAGCTTTCTTTTAAGAGCTTCATTATGGTGGTTGAACAAGTTACCAACATCTTGTATCTCAACTACATCAAGTGTTAAATATTATTGCTTTTGTTTTGTTTCTTTATTTATTTTGTGATTTCTTTTATTTTCATTATGTGTAACAAATCTTTCTTTGGTTGTGGTTATGGTAAAGATGTGAGATGAAAGGCCTTGCCTTCCTCTTCCTCTTGTTCATGTTTAATGAGCTTATATATGTGATTCTAACTTAAAAATTGTTTTATATAATGATGTGATATGGTATGTTGAAATCATGGTTACTTTGTAACCTCATCATATACCATATTCACTCTCTTTCCCCATTTCACAATGTTTAAGTTAAAATCAATTTGGTGTTAAATTTGCTAAGTTTAGATACGGTATTTTTTGACCAAGTGCTTGACAAACCCTCGGTTTTTATATACCCTATACTATCACAAACACTTAGCAAAGGTAACACTAAAACTAATTGCTCTCACTCGCCACTTTGTGTTTTTTATGTTGTCGTATGCTTGCTAACCCTTCTGCTTAGTGTTGATACCTCAATCTTGGACATACAAACGGTAAGTGACCAATACTTCGTGTTTTCCGTCGAGATCTAGGAACTTGATGATTTGTGCTCCGCAACCGCATTGAAAATTCATGCTTCACACCGGGATCGACATAAGGACGGACAACTCATTAGCAAGGGAGCGTTGAATGAATCGTTGCGATTCGACCATCCGAGCCAAAGACACGGCCATTTCTTTCTTAACTTGTTTTTTTTGTTTTCGTGTTTTATATTTTCGTGACAAACCAACCAATTCGTTATTTATTGAACCTTAAACAACAAAACCTAATACACAATTCCCTGCGGATCGACCCGTACTTGCCGGCTTGCAACAACGCGCCGTGCACTTGCGGTTTATAAATTTTAAAACGAAACCGAACACGCGTGCACATCCATTTCCTTAAAATGATTCCATTTCCAAAACATACGCGTTTGCGTGCGCGGGTGAATTCCCAACAAGTTTTTGGCGCCGTTGCCGGGGAGTTGGTAGTCATTAGGAATTGTTATTTCTGGTTCGTACTAACTCACTAATTTTTAACATAATTTTTTCAAAACTAACACAACAAACATTCTTTTTACCTTGTTCTCTGTCTTTGCAACCTGCTAACACCCTGTGCTTAAATTAAAAAATCAAGGTATACCAGTAGAATAATAATATATCCTAGAGAAGTCACACAAAATTTTAGCACCATTGGAGTTCATATGGTCGGCGACATTTAGAAAAATCCGGTGCTGCCGGATCTATAGTGGGAATTTTGGTTTTTTCTTTTTGTGTGATCTGCAGTGCAGTGTTGGTATTCTAGTGGTATTGTTTGATTTTTATAATTCTAAGTGTGCAGGAATTAGGGCATATATATCGCTTTTGACACTAAATATCGTATTTTCCGACATTTCAGATTTTTAAGGAATTACGACCCACGTTCGTGTCGAGCGGGGTTCAAATTCAATTGCAAAACGTTAGTGAAGTATAGTGCCAAAGATCCGGATAGTTTGACCCGCGCAAAAGAACATTCAAATACCCGTAATCACTTCAAAGGGGTTTCTTAACCCAAAATCACATCGGTACGTATTTTCTAACACCTTCACTTAAATCCGACGCATTCTAATAGTCTATCTTCTGTAGGATTCTTTGCACAAACTTGGCACCAATTGCACAGAGAACTAACCCATATTTGTTGCAGCGCTTAAGCTTAAACGAAAAAGAATTGCTTAAATTGCTTGATTTCTTAAATTCTTTTACTGAATTGTGCATTTGCATCTTAAATACAGATGTTAAGGGAACGACCAAACAAGATACGGTAAAGGATTTCATCCCCTTTCTCCGTAGCCCAGAAATCACAAAACTGCATTCTTTCATTCCCACGGTAATTTAAAATCAATTAGAACTCTGACTTTAAGGACATCGCGCTCATTAGGAGAAGTTAGCTGTGTTTAGAACACCGCTTGACGGTATATCGTTCTCAGGGTGTCTTGGCAAGTGTTCATGGCAAAACCGCCAAAAGTGAAAAGGGTTATTTTAATTAAGGAACTTCACGAAAGAGTTGGAAAACATCCCCTTATGTCTGCGCTTACCTGGCTTCGTGATCCGTATATCTTAAGCCCATTTCTCGATACAGTTTTACTTTGAAAATCAGGTTTTTGAGCAGGTCTAGTTGACTTAGTATAAGATAAACTGCTAGGGGTATGATATTCTTGGTTTTTGTGAATTCTTGTTAATATGGGTAATACACGATTCAATTCAATTTTTCACGATTCTTATTCCTTTGTCTATACTCAGTCCCAATTCTTTTGTTCAAATTGCCACGATTCTTCCCACATTCATGAAAACTGTCCTTTTCTAGGGGGTGACCAACCGTCCCAGATTTTTGATAACGGACGCCCACCTAACACTCTTAAACCCAGTCCCACATCAATTAGAGACCTAATGATTGAAGATTTAGAGAAAGAGGTCAACAGGGTAACTGTTTTACCATCACCACCATCATAACCCTCCCGTCCTAAAACAACTGACCCATCATTAGGGAATGATGGTGAGATTGATGCTAGGTTGACCGCTTTAGAGAAGGGTATTGAAGTGATGATTGCGGTCAAGAATCAAACAGCTGCTACGCTAGCCCTGTTTATCCAGTAGTCTGAGCAATTGTTTCACGCTCAAGCTCAATCTTTGGCTAGAATTGAAGAGTATGTAGCTATAGTGATTCTAAAGAGTGAACACAGTCAAATAGAACCACATAGTGTAAATATCTATCATCTAGGAAGTCACCCAAGTAAAATAAACGATCAAATGAATTTTGATGATTTCATAGATGTTGATACAAATGAATTGACTAAGTGTTGTCAGGACACACAGGAAAACCGTCTAAGTCATTCCACCAATAATCTTCAGGTACCCACTGAACCTCCTGCCACTTATGATTTTGAGGTTAATTTAACTGAAATATTATTTGAAGAAGAAATTCATGAACCGACTGATTTTTGCATTCAAATTGTGTACCTGAAGTCTTAGGTTCAGAAATAGAAATTCATGAACCGACTAGAATATTATTTGAAGAAGTTCAGAAATAGAAATGTTCATAGGAATGAAATGTTTAGAAATAGAAATGTACCCACCTATCTTATGAACATTTCTATTTCTGAACTTTTTGCGGATGAACTCCAGTTTTTACACGAACTTGATTTTGGAACCCAACACGTGCTTTTTGAACATTCAATTTATCAAGAAAACAATTCTTTAAACTCTTCAAAACTTCATCTTCACTTTCAGCGTCTTCCGATGCCTACTTTTACCCACCCATTCCTTTCACTAACATCTAACATATACATTTTTTTTTATATACACATTATTTTACCAGCCCTTGCACTATATAGACAAAATCTTTAAACGGCTCGTATTAATTTCTGGACTAACCCAATCTTTTAACTTGTATATGCTGTAATTATTCTTAGGTTTTTTCTTTTTCCTCGAATAAAATTCTCACCCTGATGTCTAAGTCTAGCTACCGATGACGGGGGCAACAATGAGGACATCGTAAAACTCATATTTAGGGGTGAGCATTGCATTTATTTTGCTGCATCATGTATATATTCTGCATTGCATACATATTTAAAAAACCTATAAAAATTGAAAAAAAATTGCCAAAAATATAAAAACATTTTCATGTTAGCTAGTGGGGGAACATAGATTCGAAGTCTAACGATTTGGTTGATAAGTTAGAAATAACTAAATCCTTTTCGTGAGACCGACGAACCGAAAGATAACCCTCATTTGTGTTTAACCATAGCTAATATACGTCTTTTATAACACTTTACACGTTTCATATGTTTTTGAGAATTTGATGAAAGTCTGACATGTTTGTAAAACTTTTAAAATTGATAAACATCTTTAGGATGAAACAAATTTGTTCTAAGTTAAGTAATATCCAGAATAGTTCATAAAGTAAGGTAGATATGAAGGATATGATTGAGGGTTTTAATAGAAGCTATATGTCTGAAAAATAACCCATCTGGAACTTTGTTGGAGTAATTACACACCTTATCCACATGTAACGTCTTCGGATTTAAAAGAAATGCTGGCTATATCTCCATTTTCACTGAGTTCAGAATATTTTAAATAAAATGAGTCTTTTATTTTGTGGCCTTGGTAACTTGGGTAATTAAGTTCTTGGGGTGTCTCCACACCTAATGCCCTAAAACCATCTGGTTTGGGAGTCATTGACCTAAAGCTCGCTATGTTTCCAATCGCCAAATAAAACAAGTTAAGAAAGTGTTCTCTCCAAGTTAAAAGTTCTCATGGTTCTTTATAGGAGAACAATCTTGGCGGAGACGAGTTTTCTATTAAAACAGTTTTTCTCGCGGAGATATAAAGGTATATTTATAAAGACGTTTTGCACGATAACTTGGGTGTGTATGAAAAAAAATAGGTGAAAGGTAGGAATGAAGAATAAGACATAGGTTCTTTGTTAAAAACGATAGAAATTCTGATGTTGATGCCTAACTTGAGAACAAAACTTGAGAAAATCTTAACACCTTTCAAACTCGTGTGGTCCTTTAGAAGTTTATCTTTGTCCGTACTTATGACATGATGGCCCTAATCAAGTTCTTAAAAACTTGTCGACACTACTCGCACAACCACGTAAAGACGCGTATAAGCTTATGTTAAATAGATTGTGAGGAGTGAAAAATTGGGTTTAACGTTTCTGACTTGGGTGATAGAACTTCTAACTTTGATCTCTAACTTAAGATTAGAATCAACAGTTTCTCCAGGACGCTAACTTGACTGAATTTGTGGGTGTAATCCTCTGAAAATGCTCAGGAGACATGTCTCCTCCTACTAGGGACACCTAGAGATTTAACGGCTTGTTGCACGTAATCAGTGAAACCGCGTTCCCTGCGAAAGTGAGGCTAGGATTTTTTGTTTCGCTCGGGACGATCGAAAGATAAGTTTGGGGGTATTTGTTCATCTCAGAAAACTGCATTTTAATACCTCTTATTCATTATCAATTTTGTTATATATCGGTACTATTAATCAGTGTCTGCTGAGTAATTGCAGATTATAGGTATTCATGATAAAATACTGTAAACACACTCAATATCACGGATATAGCGTTTTGGAGCAGACACTGCAATCAGAACAGAAAACCGACCGATATTCAAAGAGCTCTTTTGCAATAAACATGTGTACACAATTTTGGTCCAACACAATACAAGTGTACACATTGATCTTTTGATCCTTGGACCATGGTGGGGCTGCCTTGGCACATGTAGGCATCATAACTTGTGCAAGTGGGCACATATGGTTTGGCGTCATGAGTTAATGTTAAAAGTTGTGATGTGATATATAGCTCATTTTCCCTCCATTTCTACAAAGTAAAACCCAGGTTTATTTAGAGAAAACAAACAATACCAGTAGACTTGTTGAGTACACTCGAGTTCACTATGCCAACACGAGCACAAATGCATAAGTTTGGACCGACGAAAGCTCCCAAAAAACCGGCCTCACCGGTCCTATTTCTTCCAAATGTCCCCATTTTTCTTCTTGTCATTTCTTAGGGTCACATCAGTTCATATATATTGTTTCTTTATTCTGGAGTTGAGCCTATAAATACCAGAATAGATATTGAGCAAGGGACCACATGTATATACCCATTTCTAGTTTAGTTTTTCGTTTAGCTTGAGAGTTGTGTGGGCTTTAACTTGGTTTCTTCTTCTTCTACCCACTTGAAGCTTTCTTATGAGATTCATTATGGAGGTTGAACAAGTAACCAACATCTTGTATCTCAACTACATCAAGGGTTCAATAATATTGCTTTTGCTTTGTTTCTTTATTTCTTTTGTGATTTCTTTTCTTTTCATTATGTGTAACTAATCTTTCTTTGGTTGTGGTTATGGTAAGGATGTGAGATGAAAGGCCTTGCCTTCCTCCTCCTCTTGTTCATGCTTAATGTGCTTATATATGTGATTCTAACTTATGTTGAAACCATGGTTACTTTGTAACCACTTCATATACCATATTCACTCCCTTTCCCCATTTCACATTGTTTAAGTTAAAATCAATTTGGTGTTAAATTTGCTAAGTTTAGATACGGTATTTTATGACCAAGTGCTTGACAAACCCTCGGTTTTCATATACCTTATACTATCACAAAAACTTAGCAAAGGTAACACTAAAACTAATTGCTATCACTCGCCACTTTGTGTTTTTGATGTTGTCGTATGCTTGCTAACTCTTGTGCTTAGTGTTGATACCTCAAGCTTGGACATACAAACGGTAAGTGAACAATACGGGCTCATTTCGTATTTTGCGTCGAGATCCGGAAACTTCATGATTTGTGCTCCGCAACCGCTTTGACAAGTCATGCTTCACACCGGGATCGTCATAAGGACGGACAACTTATTAGCAAGGGAGCGTCGAAGAAATCGTTGTGATTCGACCATCCGAGCCAAAGTTACGGCCATTTCTTTCATAACTTGTTTTCTTTGTTTTCTTGTTTTATATTTTCGTGACAAACCAACCAATTAGTTATTTGTTTACAAAATTCCCTGCGGATCGACCCGTACTTGCCGGCTTGCTACAACGCGTCGTGCACTTGCGGTTTATAAATTTTAAAATGAGACCAAGCTCTCGTGCGCATCCATTTCCTTAAAACGATTCTATTTCCAAAACATACGCGTTTGCGCTCGTGAGTGAATTCCCAACAACCTCATATAGTTTTCTAGCTAGGGTTTTCTATTCGATCATTGGTTCAAGTCGGTGTTACGAAGCCCGTAAAAATTATTTTTTGCTAATTCAGCCTCCCCGCGAACACGTGGGGTGCGTGACATCGACTTACAGAAGCCCTCTGGCTGTGTCATGTATACGTTATTGGTTATAGTGCCCTCAAAGTCAATTATTTGATCGCAGGCACGTGATTGCAATGATTGAGGAAGGGCCTATACCGATAAAACAATTTTACTCGAGATAATAGTATGCTATCTAGTTTGTCTTTATCATCATGATAGAGCCAATAGGATTCTTCCTTGACTGCCAGCAGTATGATGGCGATCATATATGTGGTAGCTGGGGTCTATAAGCACATCCTTAAATGTTCCTAGTCATTGGAGTTTCGAGACGGGGCATCGATACTCCAGAGTAGACTAGTGTATACAGTCGAGACCCCGACGAGGGGCGGTGGCCGGTCTCACAAGTCATTGGTGTAAGTTGGTTCACCTAAGATATATACAGATGCTCATTGGGTTATGAGTACACCAGACAAGACTCGCCGGGAACATGCTAATTGGTATTATACATATCGTCAGATAGCAGTTCCCTGGTGACATGCGTACAGGTTAGTCTGTCGACCTGGGATCGTCATTTGTCTCGTGTGAGTTCCCACTGTGCTTTGATTACTACCCTACCACGGCTCAAAGGAGTCGTGCAAATAGGTTTTAGTTGGGTACAGTCCCGAGCCACATGGAGGCAGTGAACGGATCGTCAGGGATTCGTCTCTCCCGGTATTGGGGGTGAGATCGCGGTGTGTTTAGGAGAGCCATTACAAGAAATCCCTGGCCAGGGTAATCGAGATTTACTGGTAGGTATTCCAGTAGTATCTCAGGGTGTTCTGGGCTACTCTCTGACATGACTTATACATCTGTTGGGGGTCTGACGTTTACCAGCCCCCTAAGCCCTATACACGATACTCATAGACGAACGAACCGGACCGTACGGATATTGTCACTGTCAGACTCAGTAAGGTTTCTGGATGAGTTCGCTCGTCATCTTCCCTTCCGATCAATACATAGGCAACCGTTACGTACAGCTAGTACCTGTAGGGTTCCTAGGCACACCCATGAGGTTCTACAAGTGATTAAACATGGCCAATTCAAGATTTCCTATGTGCCGAGAAACCCTAAACAAGATCGATAACTAGAGGTAAAGGCGATGCAATATATGTTAACAACTTAACTAAGAGTAAACGGAAAATACAACCTTTGTAGATCCGGTCCTCCACCTCCTTGGCTCCGTGATGACGTCCCTCCGCTGTACCCATCAGATCTGTAGGGTTCCTAAGCACACTAATGAGGTCTCACAATAGATCAAACGTGCCCAATTCAAATTTTTTCATGTGCCTACAAACCCTAATACGGATCGTTAACTAGAAGTATAGGCTATGCAAGCAAGTAAACAATTTTATTGCTAAAGGAAAGAGACTACAACCTTTGTAGATCCGGACCTCCACCTCCTTGGCTCCGTGATGACGCCCCTCCACTGTACCTATCGGAATCCGGACTCTGGCGATGGTTTCGTCGGAGAAATGATCGGGCTAGGTCGTCGACTTCGATGCCGAAGATGATCTATGTCGAGGCAACTCAAGATTAAGCTCCTGCTTCACCAAGTCATGAAACTTGTGAAGAAAACAACCTATACTACTTGGCAAGTGTTAGAGGATGAAGAAATAGGAAGTGGGTTCACTTTAGAATTGGATTTCTCACTCTTTTTCTCATGTTGCCATTGATGGTAGCAAGCTCTCTTCATGTTGAAGAAGAAGAAGAAGAAGAAAAAGAATATATGATAAGTATATTGAAAATAGAAAATAATATGATACTTATCATATTTGCAACCATGATTAAGTGTAGAGAATAAACTAGGGTTAGGTGATTGGTTAGGGTTAAGGAGAAGAAGACAAAATGGTCACTTGGTCAAAGATGCATGAAGCATCAAGAAAGTTCTAGTATAAAAGCAACCAGTTTGTTTTCTTTCCAAATAAAGAATAAATAAATAAATAGTTAAGAAAATCAAAACCCTAACCATTACATAACCATGGTTTAATCATACAAACCCAAGTTTGCATGTATCATCAAACATGATACAAACAAGTGTACAAAAATATATCATATATACAATGTGCACTTCAAGTGAGAAAATCCATTTAAAGTGAACAATATTAGTCAATGTAAAGTAATATATCTAATATATAATTATACATTAAATAATTAAATCAATACTTGATTTAACGATCCGGTCATATCGCATATAACCGACTAATATCAATAGTAACAACTTCTCGAATCAACACTTGATCCGATAACCCGGCTATAACGCATATAACCGATCAATGTCAAAAATCACGAGAATCGAATACAGTATCACATACTGGTATTATTCTCGGTCCCGCACATATCTCATATGCGCTCCAATTTCGTTTCGCTTGAGCCAGGAAACCTCTGTGTAGGACTCTAAAAACTCGTCAATACGCCGGCCGCAGGTGATGATCATATCAAACACCCACAAGCCACAAGCGGTCTGCTAAACATAACGGCCACCCGGGTATTGAGCAATCAGAAGATCGATGAGCAAGCCCGCTCACACTCCTGTGAATCCAACCAGTAACACTTACCGTACAGTCCGGTCTGTTCGTCTGATATGTTGCATATCTCGCCTAGGGGTGGTAAACGTCAGACCCAGTAGCTCGATAAGTCATGCCGACGTAAGGTCCATAACATTCGTGAAACTACTGATAACTCTTACCAGTATATCACTGCAACCGTGGCCAGGGATTTCCAGTTATGGCCAGTCGAGCATAGCACAACATCAACCCCCAATACCGGGAGAGTCGAATCCCCTCCTATCGCTCATTGCCTCCATGTGAATCGGGACTGTACCCAAAAACCACCTGTTTGCACGACTCGGTAGAGCCGTGGTAGGGTGGAAATCAAAGCACAGTGGGAGACACACAAGACTCTATGACGATCTCGGGTCAACGGACTAAGCTGTACCAGTGTCACCAGAGAACTGCCATCTGACGTGAGGTATAATACCATCTGGGAGTTCTCGGCGAGTCCGTTCAGTGTACCCAGTCTCCACTGAGAACCCGCATACCATCTCCGATGTCAAACACCAATGGATATTGGATCATCCATCTCCCATCACATGGGTCGAGAAGATACACGCTAGTCTACTCTGGAATATCGATGCCCCGTCTCGATATTCCCACGACTAGGAACAATGAAGGATGTACTCATTGACTACCCAGGCCCCACTAGTATGATCTACATCATATTCCTGGAAGTCGAGTACACATCCTAAGGGCTGTATTAACATGTAACAGAGAGACTGAAAGTATACATGTTAAGATAAAGAGCAACCAGATAGCGTACTATCATGTCGAGCAAGAATGTCCTACCTATATATGTACCAGCATCCACAACAATATACATCCAATGTACAGTAATAGCCTCTAGGGCATATATATAACTAACAATCTCCCACTTGCACTAGGGCCATCTGTAGCAGTGGTTGCAGTATCTAATACTCAACCATCCCATATGAGTCTCTCTCTGGGAAAAGGTCTTAGTGAGTGGATCCGCCGTGTTGTCCTCTGAGCCTACTCTCCTTACCTCGATCATCCTGAAGATCAACTATCTCCATGATCAGGTGATGCTGCCTCAGAATATGTCTGGGTCATTGATGGGATCATGATTCCTTTGCCAAAGCCACACTTCCATTGTCACACAATGGTTGGAACCTAGTTCATCTTATGAACCAATATACACCCAAACTTCCTCTTTGGTAGCATTTTTAATAGCGATGTTACCAGCCTTTATCGTCTAGTTTGCCACGGTATCTAGCTTGGAACTCTTCCAACATACCGTCCCTTTACTGAGGGCAAAGACAATGCCTGTGACTGACACTCAGTCGTCCTTATCACCCTGGAACCTTTCCAGTGATTCTCCCCAGGATCAACTGATACTATCTCACTATAGTTAGTGAGAATCCTAACATCCATTTAGATCTATCTCATAGATCCAAATCCCAAGATTTAGGTGGTATCACTTTGATCCTATATGGAGAATCTATGTGATAAGAGAAGATCGACCGATCGTAGCATAGGAAACTCCTTTCCTATCAAGAGTATGTCATCCACGTACTCTACGACGATGAGCACCTCTCTCTCTACTACCTTTTTGTATATACAAGGTTCGTCTACCATTTTGATGAAGTCAAACACTTTGACTATCACATCAAAACAGACGTTCCAACTCCGCGATGCCTGCTTTATTATGTAAAGCAACTTGCACACGTTTCCGCTGCTCACACTGTTTACGAAGCTCTCTGGCTGTGTACTTATAGACGTTCTCTTCTAAATCAGTATTTAGAAAAGTAGTCATGGCACCCAACCACCAGATATGGTAGTCATGGTATGTAGCAATGGCAAGTAGGATCTGGATGGACTTAAGCATAGTCCCTGGAAAAGTTTCATCATTATCCATGCCTGGTCGATGACAATAACCTTTAACAAGTCTAGCTTTGAAAGTCTCAACTTTTCCATCTACACCAAGTAATCTTCTCAAGATACACTTGCTCCTGATGGGGATTTAACCCTTCAGTTATAGCAGACAAAGTCCATACTTTGTTGGTGTACATGGATTCCATCTCAAATCGCTAAGCATCCAGCCATTCTTACAGAGTCCCTACTCTTGATGGCCTGCTCGATTCTAGTTGGGTCATCATCTCATGATGCAATCCTCGCTACCACTGTCATCGAGAAACCGAAGTATCTCTCAGGCAGGTGAGGAACCCTACCAGATCGTCGGAGAGGCTGAGGTTCGTCGGGGACTATTGAATCCTTTGGTTCTGTCAAATCATCAGCTGCAGTTTTGTATAGCTGGAACCATTCCAGTTCTACATAACTGACCTTGCCTCGATCTTGTCCGGATTTAGCTTTTGACATAGGCCGGACAATCCCAAATCTTAACTTACTTAAGAGATAGGCTCTTCCCATACCATATCTTATATGGAGTGGTAGGCACTGATTTGAATTGAACCCTATTCAATAGGTATGCAACTTCATAAGTGCATAACTCCCTAAAAGAAACAGGTAACTCGGTAATACTCATCATATAGCACACCATATCATATAGGGTGCTATTGCTCCACCCTGATACATCGTTGTGCTGTGGTATAATCAGAGGAGTAATACCGAGAGAGAATCTCATTCTCCTTTTAGAATAGTCCAGGAGTGCCATGCACAAGTATTCTCTTCCCTGATCTTATCATAGGACATAATACTTATACCCGGTTTTTGGTTCTCTACTTCTAACTTATATTCTGTGAATATCTCAAAAGCTTTGGACTTATTTTTCAACAGGAACATATGGCTGAATCTTGAGAGATTATCAGAGAATGTAATGAAGTACAAAGAACCGGTCTTGGCATATGTAGACATGGGACCTACATACATCAACATGTATCGTCCCAAGAGTTTACTAACTCTTTCTCTATTTCTAGTAAACGGAGCTATGGTCATCTAATCTTTGTGACATGACTGGAAAGTTTTATAAGATGTAAATTCAAACTGATTTAAATATGCATCTAAATGTAACTTCAGTTAGTCGGGTCGCATTGATATGACCTAGTCTACAATACCACAAGAAGGAATCGTTCATTTCCGAACTCTTCCTCTTGTGTGTGTTCTGCATACTAGGAACTGCAGTTTGATTTAGAACGTCAATGCTTTTAGATAACGTGCCTGAACCGATCAACTTTTGAAATAGAAAATGTTCAAAACATTATCCGACAATACAAAATTATATCCTTTCTTTACTAATAAAGAGACTGATATGATTTTGTATATCAGGTTCGGTATCTAATAGCATTTGTTCAGAATCAATGTATTGGTAATACAGGGTGACAGTGACCAACAGACTTGGCTGCAACACTTGCCCCGTTTTCTGTCTCAAGAAACATATCACCCGTTCTCAGTTATCTGCCTTTCTGTATCCCTATGTAACCGATTACATATCTGGGATCCTGATCCGGTATCAAATACCCAGGATGCAGAGGATACTGAGAAACAGTTCTTTGTAATGAACACACCCGAAGGAGATGCATCATATGCACTTTCTTCGTTTGGGCGGCATAGGAATTCAGGTATTTCCCTATTTCCTGCTCTGTCTTATAACAATTATAATTTGGAGCGGGAACAACGTTCCCAATATATCCATATTATTATCTTGATTAAGGCATGATATGGTCGCTACCTGGTGAGAGAGAGAAGAAAACACTCTGCGTGCGCTCTTGCAAGATTAGATTGGTTATATATTTTATCTAATCAGGATGGCTCCCACTGTTTTTATCAAATCTTCCTTCAAACCCTAAAAGGAAAGACTAGCCGGGATTAATTACACTCTACAAATTCGCCAATCTTTCAGCCAGGCCAGTGTCGGTACATTAAGGGAGGTTCCCCGTGCTTTCGCACGGACCTAATTACAGTAAACCTCGTTTTCCCAGAGGCGTAACCCCGTTGACACCTTTCTAGACACCTACTTGATCGGCTAATTGCAAAGTACAAAACACTCCCAGGAGTAACAATTACTCGCAGTGGGAATTGGGAACCAACTATCACATAGAAGGTATGCAATCTCATTGCAAATTTCAACACTTGAAACTCCCGATAATGGTTTTTACCCCTAGCACCTATGACCTTAACTATGGTCAACAAATCGTAAGTACTAGTCAATTTCTACCCGTCATTTCTTGATTAATTAGACCCACCCACATGACCCTTAACTAAGGTCAACAAAGTCACGCGACTGTCCTAACTAATCGCATCATATGCGGTGTAGGAAGACATCACTTAACTACCGTACACTGTGCCTTGACTATGGTCAACAAACACAGCACGAATACTAAGTACTCTACTTCCTAAAATGATGGAGGGTTGCAAATGGTTTTTATGAAAACCTTTAACGCTTTGAACTTGATCTCGTTGCGGAATCAAATGGTTTTTAAATGGAATGTTTTTGAGGCTTTTCTAGTTTTGCTAAACGGGTAACTCCCGGTGAAGGGATCGTCGGCCCTTTCCTCGTCGAATGAGGTGCGGGATATATCATATATATCACTGTGCAAAGCAGAAACTATAGAAGCAATCAAAAGACAAACCGAGAGTTGTTGCATCTGCCAGTTATTGCTAAAGGAGTCACTCCCGGTGAAGGGATCTCGGTCCTTTCCTTATCGAATAAGGTGCAGATGTTCTACAAGGAACACCGCAATGCAAAGCAAGAACTGTAGCTACCTGTTTTATTTTGAAATTCGATTCCACAACATCTTTTAGGTTTATTTTCTTTCATTAATCTCATTAATGAATGTCTCATCATTTAAGTACACCTAAACATCACAGATAAATATAATGTACGCTTATGCCATCCGCATTCGCCTCGATGTCCCGTCTGCACCGTTAGGTTAGGTAACTAACGGCAGAGCGAGGCAGGGGTAGCGCGGGTGTAAAACATAAGCAACGTCTATATAATATATCATATATACTATATACAACATCTATCTGAACAAAACACATGATCACATCACAGATAACGCATCAGAAAGTATCATATGAAATATTGGATATACTAGGACGTCCGTGTTTTCAATACGAGCCAGTATAAAACACGGATTCCACGGTCGTGATGAATAGCCAATCCCACACCCATAGACCCCTACGAGAGCGGCAAGCAACCCTACCAATTCTAGGGTTAGGAGACCCGGACTCGACTCCTCGAGATGGTCTCCCACTGAACCCTAGAACCCGGTTACTTGTGCTCCCCTCCTTGGGTCTATCCTAATGCGGAAAAGTAAATAATATACAAATGGTGACATCATCCGCAACCTGGAAGTGACCCAATAAAAGAATATTACATACAAGTTTTTACATGAATGAAAATGAAAAACACTCATCTCACATAAAAAAAAACCCGGCTATTCAAACACGACGATCCAATATAACATATCCAGCAACACATAACATCACATGTCATCAACGTAAGTAAACATGCGTATCCCAATTGTCGTTGACATATAGCAACGAAACCGGCGATATCACATATTACACTTACGGTCACAGAAAAGAATGTGTAAAACTACAACAGTTGGAATCCGCAACCTCTTTAGACATCGCATGCCTAATCAAATGTATTCCTTAGACATCGCATGCCTAACAATTATAAACCCCGCATTTTAGTCTCAATATCGAAATCACTTTTCAATATAAAGCCGTGCAATTCAACAAGATTCCCGGTATCCTGATCGAATGCTCGTCGCAAACTTTAGTAGGCGGCCGCACCCCCGATACCGTCGACGAAGTGCACCAAGGCGGAACACCGCTGCCGCGAGCACCCGAACGGATGCCTTCAGCGATGGGGTTCTCCTACAGTCACCTGGTCGGGGCTATGGGGTGAGGCTGTCTATTAACTTTACCGGCGAGTATCCGCGTACGCTACCCGATTGCGACGGACTTTTGATCGCATCAAAATTCCGTGGCAACCGATCAAGTGAGACTAAACTGCTATGTTTATAACATTCATATTACTTATCTAATAACTATTTGTGAATTCCAATTATTGTATCACATTCCGGATAAGATAGAAAATGTTAAACTTTCCGATCGAATAATCGAACACCCAAGTTTTCCCGAAACAGCTCAACACATGAAATAAGTTTAAAAAACATTCACTTCATGCCTCAGTACCAACGGTCCAGCCGTAGAAGGGTCAAGCCAAAGCCTCACATGTGGCACGCTGTACTGCCCCAAACCCTAAGGTTCAAAGGGCAGTTCAAGACGGTCACATAATCGAGTTAAGGTTTGTTGTCTTCTAGAGGGACCATCGCGTTACTTGCACTACTTAGAAAGTCATTAAACTACGGAAATTCTAACAATTGGAAATTTCCCTGCAGGGGAAAAAGTGGGTATTTATATCTGGTCAAACTTTTAACGTATTCTAAAAATACCCGGCAAAACACATAGACGAAGTTAAAGATTCCGATCAAAATGTCGAACTCCAAATACAACCCAGAAAACTCAACACTTAAGTATACATTAAAAATTCCCAGAAAACTCAGCAATGAAATTGTTAGTTATGTATATGCCCTAGAGGCCATTGTTGTACATATGATGTATATTATGATGGATGCTTAGATATATACAGAGAGGACTTTCTTGCTCGTCATGATAGTATGCTATTTGGTTTCTCTTTGTCTTAACATGTTGACTTGTAATGGTTTACTGTCTTACTCTCATATGTTGATGAAGCCCTTAGGATCAGTACTCGACAACTGGGACTATGATGAGATCATACTAGTGGGGCCATGATAGTCGATGAGTACATCCTATAACTGTTCCTAGTCGAGGGTATATCAAGACAGGGCATCGATACACCAGAGTAGACTAGCGTATACGCATCTTGACCCATATGATGGGCGATGGATGATCCCATATCCATCGGTGTTTGACATCAGAGATGGTGTACGGGTGCTCAGTGGAGACTGGGTATACTGGACGGACTCGCCGAGAACTCCCAGATGGTGATATACCACACGTCAGATGGCAGTTCTCCGGTGACACTGGTACAGGGTAGTCTGTAGACCCAAGATCGTCATAGAGTCTTGTGTGATTCCCACTGTGCTTTGATTTCCACCTTGCCACATCGAATAGGGCATGCAAAACGGTAGCTTTTGGGTACAGTCCCGAATCACATGGAGGCAATGAGCGATAGGAGGGGATTCGTCTCTCCCGGTATAGGGAGTTGATGTTTTGCTGTGTTCGATTGGCTATAACTGGAAGTCCCTGGCCAGGGCTAATATAGAGATTTACTGGTAAGTGTTACTAGTAGTTTCTCGACCCGTTATGAGCCATACATCGACACGACTTATCGGTTATTGGGGTCTGACGTTTACCACCCCTAGACTTGATATGCGACATATCAGACGAACATACTGGACTGTACGGGAGTGTTACTGATTGGATTCACAGGAAAACGCACAGGCTAGCTTGTTGATCTTCTGATCGCTCAATACCTGGGTGGCTGTTACGTTTAGCTGACCGCTTGCAGCTTGTGGGTGTTTGATATGATCATCACCTGCTATCGGCGTATTGACGATTCTTTAGAGTCCTACACAGAGGTTTCTTGGCTCATGCGAAACGGAGTAGAGGCACATATGTGATATGTGCAGGACCGAGAATAATGCGATATGAGATACCGTATTATATTCTCGCGATATTTAGATATGAACCGGGTCATCGGATCAAGTGTTGATTCGATGAATCGTTACATGATATATTAGTCGGTAATATTCGATTTAGCCGGATCGTCGGATCAAGTGTTGATTCGATGATTTAATGTATAATAATATATATGATATATTGTATTACATTATCTAATATTGGCTCGCTTTACTATTTCATTTTCTCACCGGATGATGCATTGATATATATGCGATATATGTTAATTGTATTATTTTCTTTTGTTGCAAATATATAATATATATGCGATATATATTATTGTGACATGATATGATTTATTATTAAACATGTTTAAGGATGATTAAAAGGGATTTGGGTTTGATTAGGGTTAGTTGCTTCATGCACTTTCTAGAAGCTTTTTCTTTTGTCATGGTTAAGATATTTGTTGATGACTCATTGCTAACCCAACCAAACCCTAACTCTAGTTTATTCTCTACAAATTATTAGCCACTCATCCTTGACCATGGTTGATACATCAATCATATACTTTTATTTCTATTCATCACAAAAGGAATGATCATTATCTTTTTCCATTATCTTCTTCTCTCTTGATTTTGAGCTCACTAGAAATTCCATTTGTGATGATAAATTGTGAGAAAGTGAATTAAAAAGAAAGCATAAATACTACTCCTTCAACCTCATCTCATCTAGCCCATGAGATTAGTGTGTTCATCTCTTTAGAGTGAGAAAGCTTGAGTTATTGGAACTTCGACGTAGATCATCGGAGATTTGGAACACTTAAAGCAAGCATGGATCGTTCGAGTCGTGGAGCCTCTCTTAAGTCCGGGAGATCGTGGCGAAGGGACTTCTACTCGGAGCTTGTGAAGCGAAGGAGCGGACTACATAGGTTGTAATCCCTCACACTTAGATAAAAAGATATTATCTTGCATGCTTAACCCTAATAATCTAGCAAAGATCCCGGCTTTGGGTTGTTCGGCACGTCTAAATTTTTATCCGAGCATGTTTGATGCCTTATGAACCTTCTCAAGAGTGCCTAGGAACCCTACAGTGGTATCATAGCCTAGCTAGAGCATTAGGAGACGTGTTTACGAAGATAAAACTACGATCGAACCCGAACCGACAAAATTTACCCCCTCTCTGGAAATTTTTCAAAATCTGGGATTTTTCTGAATTAAAAATACGTAGGTCATGATGCGTTTTGGCGACCATGTTTTTCTGAAAGTCTCTCCGATGAAGGGCGTGATGCGTTTTGGGCAAAAGGGGAAGCTTAGCCCTAGATTCGTAGGTCCCTTCGAGATCCTCGAGCGTGTCGGCGCTGTTGCTTATCGTTTGGCCCTTCCACCCAGCTTTCCCGATGTTCACCCCGTCTTCCATGTTTCGATGCTCCGCAAGTACCTTCACGACCCTTCGCATGCGATTCAGCACCCGACAGTCCAGCTAGAGCGCGACCTTTCTTTTGCAGAGCAGCCGGTGGCCATCCTGGATCGGCAGGTGAAGAAGCTGAGATCGAAGATTATACCAACCGTCAAGGTCCTTTGGCGTAGCCCAAGCAGCGAGGAGGTTACCTGGGAGACCGAGGGCGAGATGAGGAAGAAATATCCCCATCTCTTTGAAGGTACGCGTAGTTATATTTTTAAATTCGGGGACCGAATTTCTTTAAGGGGGAAGATTGTACCGCCTTAAAAAGTCGTTTTGGTATTTTCCTGAAAATCGGTGAAAATTCGGTATTTTTCCGAAAACCGTCTTTCTTGTTATTTTGCAGTTTAGGACTAATTATACCTAAAATGGATAGGTAATTGCTTGTTTTTAGTAGCTAATGAGTTACTTATGAAATTCTGGTCGTTTAAAAATTTTCCCTAATTTTTCAATTTTTTTATATTATTTTAAGCCGGTAAGAAAATACATTAAATTAGCGATAAATACAAATTTTTCCGGGCTAATTTTAATCTTTAAAATTATGATAATTAAAATCTAGTTGTAACATAAATTTTTAGTATTTTATTTTGATTTTTAACAAATTTTTATGATAGGAAACGAATTTATTGACTTTTAAGCTAAAACTTGCAATTTTTGACTTGTAGGGGGTCTTTTTGCATAAAATTTCTTTTGTAAAACCCCTCTCTCTCTTCCCTCAGCCCTAGGACAGCCCCACCTTGTTCAGGTCCAGAAATTTCTGGCCTCACATTGATTTTCTTTCATGTGTGGAATTGTTTTGTTTAGGAATTTATTTTAAATATAGTTGTTGAAGTATGGTGCATTGACTTTTGGGGAGTTGACTCTTGACCTTTCCCACACACCCACACCCCTCCCCCTTCCTGTAATCTGGCCGAAACCTGCACTCCCTCCTCTTCATCTCTTTTCTTTTCATTTCTTCAAAATTCTTCGTTTAATTCATCAAAATTGCAATTTCAAGCTTACAAATTAAACCCATCCTTCATCTTTCTTTTCCTTCACCTCCCTAGCTTGGATCTTGATGCTTGAGGCCATCATTTGAAGCAAATTTATTCTTGCTAGATCTCAAATTGAGGTATAATTTCCATCAAGTTAATTTCTTTTGGCTAAATTCCTTTAATTATATTGTTTTAGTGTTAAAAGTTTAACTAATTTCTAATCTAGTTTATAAATGAGTAGCTTGTTTTAAACTAGGGTTTTTTAGCACACCATTATTTGGTTAATTAAATTTATTTTGCTTGCTAGTTCCTACACAACCAAATAAAAGAAGTTACCTTGTTTATGTGGTCTTCAAATTAAGCTAATTTAGTTAATTTTAAAAGTGTGATTTTGGGTGTAAATTGTTGTTTTAGGAAATTCAAGAAAGGGTTTATGTATGGAAAATGGGTTGTGAAGCATGATAAATGTGTTGTAATTATAGTGTTTGTAGATTGCTAGTTGTGTGGATTGGATGGTTGTGTTGGACCGTGATAACTTGGTCGCTATTGTCGATGTTTGCACCAAATTGCTATTCTAGCTTACTAGTTTTTACTAAAATGTTGTGATAAATCAATTGCGATGTCTTGATGACATTTTTAGCGTATCCTATGACATTTAGGATGCGTGTGTGCGGTTTTTTTTTTGAGTAGTCGGGTTGTAGTTTTGCCGGGCGGCCAAATCGACTTTCTTGTAGATTTTTGCGATTTTCGCGTGTGTTCCGCGGACCCTGTGCACGTTGTACCTAGCTAGTGAACATTAGTATTTTCGTTTGGGTTTTGCGTCAGTCTTGATAGGTAACCTTATGTTTGGTATTGATGTAAATTCCAGGTTCGGTCGCGGAGACGTCAGACGCGGCACGAAAGGGAAAAGCGGTGATTGGACACAGCTAGCCAGGGATTCCGGTGAGTAGATGTAACATCTACGGGGGACTATCGTTGGATGGCGCAAGCCGCCCGATAGTTTTAGTAACTTAAAAGATTCTTAGTAATGTTAGTAATTAGGGGTGTAATACTTGTATGATTATTTGCTACATTCATGCCCTATATTGACATACCTATACGAAACCATTTTATAGGACACCTGCACCATTACCAGGGTTTTTATTTGCAGCACGAGCACTATTCATGCTTACACACAAACCCTGGTAATTGCCATGCCACCACACTAGATAACCTTTAAATTTAAACCTTTTACTAATTGATACTTAAACTTGTGCTATTGCCTTTAATTTCTTAAAATGAAACCGTAGGATTGCTATTCATGTGCATGTACTTCATCATATTAATTGTTCATGCCTAATCTATTAATCACACATCGCAACTTGATTATTGATACCATATGCATTCATTATCATTGATATATGCACTTATGAGGATTTCTTGAGATTTTATGATATTTCTGGATTTCGGGGGAAAGCCGCAAAATTTCTAAACTTATTATATTTTTAAAACATGTAAATTGCGGTTTTCTAGTGATGTAAGTGTCGTCCACCATAAGTTTGCTGTGGTTTTTGAGACCCGTTTCGAGGAGTTGGATGAACCGTCTCGGGTACATGGTGGGCCCGGTAGGGTACCCCGGGACAAGAAGCTCGTGGTGCTGACGATGAGCCTGGCAGGGGACGGATTACCTACCGGTGACTTCATTGGGCACGACGAATATCCAGAGGATACCGACCGGGGCCGCGAGAGGATGAGATATTGATATTGAGATGGGTCAGCCGGATGGCTGAGGCCAGAGACACTATGACATGGATTTATGAGATTTGAGACAGCTTTTGGGTGTCGTTGCTGGACACCGGTTCTCGTCGATTCTTTGAGTATTATGCTGGCATTCTAAAAGAGTTTCAAAAACAAAAAGAGATAAAATGTTTCTTATATATACCTATTGAGACCTCAGATATTCATGTTGCATACATATTAGTACACTGATGTTGTATACACACCTGCTAGTGCATCCAGTCATACCTGTATTTTAGATGCTAGGATGCTTGTGTGCATGCATACGATAGCCTTTGTAGATGTTATTTTTTACTCACGAGTTGGCAACTCACCCCCGTTGTGCCACAGTCTTTTGCAGGTCCGCTCCGTCAGTTCAGTAGCGGCGGGCGCACTTGTTCTTTTGCCTCCTTTGCCTGGACTCGAGGTTTTGCTCCTAGGAGGGTTATATCATTATTTTGTACCACCTTGTATATTCTTCGTATCTAGTACACTCCATCTACTGTATTTACCAGTATTGTTGTATATTGACCTAGAGATGAGACTGTGAGGTTTGTGGACTTTTATGCTGTATTTTGGGGTCGAGCTCACTTGAGTCGACATGCTGTTTTTCTTATGCTTCATTATGATTATTTTGCTTGTTGTCATTTTATATTGCGTGGGATTTGTGACCGCCTTGTGGCGAAGAGCTAGCTCCCGCTTGGGGATGCCCTATTTTGTTGGATTCATATATATTTTGTTGTACCCATTTTGGGGGCCAGTATTTACAAAGGAGACTCTGCCGAAATTTTCGGAAAAATTTGTATTGTTTTTAAATAAAAGGGTTTACATGACTTATTTGATAAACTCTCTTTCAACTGATCGGGTTTTCTTCACTCTTTTGCTTAATTGGTTTTTTTTTCTGGGCTTTGGCTTACTTACTTTACGGACGTCTTTAGACGTTTCGTAAACTTAAGTGCCAGTCACGTTCCGTACCCTGCGGGTCGTGACAAAGTTGGTATCAGAGCGATAGGTTTTACCTTTTTGAGTGTAGGATGACCCTTGGTAGATGGAGTAAGTGACTTAAGTAGGGTAACGTAGCGTGTGTATGTCCGCGGCATACTTGCGATACGGTACTCCGCCTAAGTGACTTTAGGATATACTTGCTTGAAAATTCCTTCTTCAATTCTGTGTATCCTATGATTCTATTGCACTGTTCTTACTATCCGTTTTCCTGTAACAGCCACTATGCCGCCGAAGGCTACGAGGGCATAGAGGGCTGCCGCCAGAGACGAGATTCGAGCTGGCTCGTCCGAGACTAGGACTGAGCAGGGTGGTATGCCTACGCCGCAGGGACAGACCGATCCACCTTCCCCAGGCCGTATGGATAGGCTCGAGACTGGTATGGAGGAGTTGCGACAGATGATGGGAGGCATGCAGGAGCTACGTCAGATGGTAGGATCCCTAGTTGCAGCCAGTCGTACACCGAGACCGGATGACGTACCTACTACATCACAGACGACCATGATACCTGCTCCTACTACTACCACCGTGACCATCCCGGTTTCACTACAGGATTTCATGAGGCTGAGACCTCCAGTATTCACCGGCACCGAGGCAGCGGAGGACCCACAGACGTTACTTGACAGTTTAGCCAGGATCTGCCGTTCGCTGAGATGTTCGGATGATCGATGGGTAGAGCTTGCGAGTTTCCGACTAGAGGGTCTCGTGCAGACATGGTGGGAGTCAGTCTTGAGAGGTCGAGCTGCAGGTCTACCGCCTATGACTTGGGTCGAGTTTACAGCGGTCTTTCTAGCCCGTTTCCTTCCAGAGAGCGTTCGTGACGCCAGAGCTCGTAGCTTCGAGGCCTTAGTCAAGACACCTGGGATGACGGTGTCTGAGTATGACATCCAGTTTACACAGTTATCCCGATACGCTCAGTATTTGGTGGATACCGAGGAGAAGATGGTGAAGAGGTTCGTACAGGGACTTGATGCCCAGCTATATCTTGCCATTGGCGCCCAGCACTACGATACTTATTCAGCTGCTAGGGATACGGCATTGCGGATGGAGGCACGCATATCACAGACTTCGGCCGTTTCTGGGCCGAAGAGGATTCGCACCGAGGTACCGTCTCAGAGGCAGCGCGCCAGATTCTTTCCGAGAGATAGGCCTGGCAGAGGATTTGGGCGGGGACAGTTATATGGTTCTTATCCCCAGGGGCAGCAGCCGTCGCCAGGGTTTTTTGGGTGCGGGAGTTTGCACCATCTTGTCAGAGACTGTCCGGCGAGACGACAGGGAGCCACGACAGTTCCGCATGTGACCCTACCACCATCACCACCCCCTCCTCAGAGAGCCCTACTTCCTACCACCGGCGATGCTCCACGCCAGTTAGGTGCACCCAGAGGCCGTGGACGCGGCGGTCCTGTTCAGAGAGGACGAGGAGGCAGAGGCCGAGGTCGAGGTCAGCCCGCTATCGGTGGAGGACAGGCTCGAGTTTTTGCTTCGACACCGCAGGATGCGCAGGCATCCAATGCCGTTGTGACAGGTACCTTGCCAGTTTGTTCTTTCGACGCCCGGGTATTATTCGACCCAGGTTCCACACATTCGTACGTCTCTACACACTTTGCACCGATGTTGGGCCGTGAGTCGTCGTCGTTAGATCATCCGCTTGTTGTTAGTACTCCGGTAGGCGAGTCGTTTGTCGCTCGTTTTGTTTTTCGTTTGTGTTCCGTTCGTATCGGGGAGAGGGATTCATCGGTTGATTTGATTCTCCTCGATATGTTGGACTTTGATGTGCTTCTGGGCATGGATTGGCTAGCCACTTGTTATGCTTCGGTGGACTGCCGTGAGAAGGCAGTCAGATTTAGCTTTCCGGGAGAGCCAGTCCTTGTTATTCAGGGAGACCGCAGCGTCACCCTTCCCAGCTTGATTTCGTCTCTTCGCGCTGGTCAGCTCTTGCGGAAGGGATGTCAGGGATTCTTAGCGTTTATTTGTGATACTCGAGCTGCAGAGGTTCCGTTGGACCGGGTCCCGGTTGTTTCTGAGTTCCCTGATGTTTTCCCTGATGAGCTACCTGGGCTACCGCCTGAGCGCGAGGTTGAGTTCTGCATTGATTTGATTCCCGGCTCGGGGCCTATTTCTATACCGCCTTATCGGATGGCCCCGGCAGAGCTTCGAGAGCTGAAGGATCAATTGCAGGATTTGTTAGATAAGGGGCTTATTCGACCGAGTGTTTCTCCGTGGGGTGCTCCGGTCCTGTTTGTCAAGAAGAAGGATGGAAGTTTGCGCTTATGTATCGACTACCGCCAGCTGAACAAAGTTACCGTTCGGAACAGATATCCGTTGCCGCGCATTGATGATTTGTTCGACCAGCTTCAGGGTGCGGGGTATTTTTCGAGGATCGACTTGCGATCAGGATACCATCAGCCGCGAGTTCGACAGGAGGATATACCGAGGACAGCTTTCCGCACGCGCTACGGCCACTACGAGTTTTTGGTGATGTCGTTCGGACTCACCAACGCCCCAGCAGCATTCATGGATTTGATGAACCGTACATTCAGGCCGTATCTTGACTTGTTCATCATCGTGTTTATCGACGATATCTTGGTGTACTCCCGGAGCAGAGAGGAGCACGAGCAGCACTTGCGGATTACGTTACAGACTCTGAGGGAGCACCAGCTGTTCGCGAAGTTCTCCAAGTGTGCTTTCTGGCTGGACAGCGTCGGATTCTTAGGTCACGTGGTTACGAGAGACGGCATTTGTGTGGACCCGAAGAAGATTGAGGCTGTTCAGCAGTGGCCCCGACCTACATCGGTTACTGAGATCCGTAGTTTTCTAGGCTTGGCGGGCTACTACAGGCGTTTTGTTCAGGACTTCTCCCGTATAGCTGCACCGTTGACCGGTTTGACCCGGAAGGGAGTTCCTTTCGTCTGGATAGAGGAGTGCGAGCGCAGTTTTCAGCAGCTACGGACTTGTTTGACTACGGCGCCGGTATTATCTTTGCCTTCGGGATCAGGCGGATTTGTTGTCTACTGTGATGCTTCGCGAGTGGGATTAGGATGCGTATTGATGCAGCATGGCTGGGTGATCGCTTATGCTTCTCGGCAGTTGAAGAAGCATGAACAGAACTACCCCACTCATGATTTGGAGATGGCTGCAGTGGTCTTTGCACTGAAGATTTGGCGACAATTCCTATACGGTGTGTCGTGTCAGATATTCACCGATCACAAGAGCTTAAAGTACATATTTTAGCAGCGAGACCTGAACCTCAGACAGCGTCGTTGGATGGAGTTGGTGAAAGACTACGACTGCGAGATCTTATATCACCCAGGCAAGGCGAATGTGGTGGCAGATGCGTTGAGTAGGAGGCCCGGGGGTAATCTATCCTTTTTGCGCGCAGTGCAGAGGCAGTCGTCAGCAGATTGGCAGATGTTATGAGACAGCCGAGTTGAGTTCGAGTTCACTCAGACAGGGGGACAACTCGCTCATGTTCGTGCACGCCCACAGTTGCTTGACCGTATATATGAGGCACAGCGCAGTGACGACCGTTGCTCAGAGATCATGGCACAGATGGGACATGGCAGATTTTCCGAGTTCATGATTGACGATCAGGGGATTTTACGATATGGATCTAGACTGTGCGTACCAGATGCTGATGGATTGCGGCGCGACATTCTTGAGGAGGCACACCGATCAGTGTATAGTGTCCACCCCGGTTCCACCAAGATGTACCATGATATGAGAGAGACCTACTGGTGGGACGGGATGAAGAGGGACATTGTGGAGTTCGTTTCGAGATGCCTGACTTGTCAGCAAGTCAAGGCCGAGCACCAGAGGCCCGCAGGAGAGCTACAGCCGTTACCCATTCCAGAGTGGAAATGGGAGCAGATTTCGATGGATTTCGTTGTGGGTCTACCCAGGACCAGTCGAGGGTACGACTCCATCTGGGTGATCGTGGATAGATTGACGAAAGCGGCTCACTTCCTACCAGTGAAGACCACTTTCAGCTTCGCTCAGTATGCTCAGCTCTACATCGATGAGATCGTGCGGTTGCATGGCGTACCGACTTGTATCGTGTCAGATCGAGGCACTCAGTTTACCAGCCGACTATGGCAGAGACTCCAGGAGGCTTTGGGCACTCGTTTGAGCTTCAGCACAGCATTTCATCCGCAGACCGACGGACAGTCAGAGCGGACCATTCAGACTCTCGAGGACATGCTCAGAGCGTGCGTTTTAGACTTTGGTGGTAGCTGGGATCGTCATTTACCTCTAGTGGAGTTCTCCTACAACAACAGCTTTCATGATACTATTCAGATGGCACCTTTCGAGGCATTGTATGGGAGGAGATGCAGATCGCCCGTTTGTTGGACAGAGCTCAGCGAGAGCAGTAATTTGGGGCCGCAACTTGTTGAGGAGACGACAACAAAGAGACAGTTGATTCGAGACCGGATGAGGGCAGCTCAGAGCAGACAGAAATCCTATGCAGACAGGCGCCGTCGCAGATTAGAGTTCGCAGTTGGCGACCATGTTTTTCTGAAAGTCTCTCCGATGAAGGGCGTGATGCGTTTTGGGCAAAAGGGGAAGCTTAGCCCTAGATTCGTAGGTCCCTTCGAGATCCTCGAGCGTGTCGGCGCTGTTGCTTATCGTTTGGTCCTTCCACCCAGCTTTCCCGATGTTCACCCCGTCTTCCATGTTTCGATGCTCCGCAAGTACCTTCACGACCCTTCGCATGCGATTCAGCACCCGACAGTCCAGCTAGAGCGCGACCTTTCTTTTGCAGAGCAGCCGGTGGCCATCCTGGATCGGCAGGTGAAGAAGCTGAGATCGAAGATTATACCAACCGTCAAGGTCCTTTAGCGTAGCCCGAGCAGCGAGGAGGTTACCTGGGAGACCGAGGGCGAGATGAGGAAGAAATATCCCCATCTCTTTGAAGGTACGCGTAGTTATATTTTTAAATTCGGGGACCGAATTTCTTTAAGGGGGAAGATTGTAGCGCCTTGAAAAGTCGTTTTGGTGTTTTCCTGAAAATCGGTGAAAATTCGGTATTTTTCCGAAAACCGTCTTTCTTGTTATTTTGCAGTTTAGGACTAATTATACCTAAAATGGATAGGTAATTGCTTGTTTTTAGTAGCTAATGAGTTACTTATGAAATTCTGGTCGTTTAAAAATTTTCCCTAATTTTTCAATTTTTTTATATTATTTTAAGCCGGTAAGAAAATACATTAAATTAGCGATAAATACAAATTTTTCCGGGCTAATTTTAATCTTTAAAATTATGATAATTAAAATCTAGTTGTAACATAAATTTTTAGTATTTTATTTTGATTTTTAACAAATTTTTATGATAGGAAACGAATTTATTGACTTTTAAGCTAAAACTTGCAATTTTTGACTTGTAGTGGGTCTTTTTGCATAAAATTTCTTTTGTAAAACCCCTCTCTCTCTCCCCTCAGCCCTAGGACAGCCCCACCTTGTTCAGGTCCAGAAATTTCTGGCCTCACATTGATTTTCTTTCATGTGTGGAATTGTTTTGTTTAGGAATTTATTTTAAATATAGTTATTGAAGTATGGTGCATTGACTTTTGGGGAGTTGACTCTTGACCTTTCCCACACACCCACACCCCTCCCCCTTCCTCTAATCTGGCCGAAACCTGCACTCCCTCCTCTTCATCTCTTTTCTTTTCATTTCTTCAAAATTCTTCATGTTTAATTCATCAAAATTGCAATTTCAAGCTTACAAATTAAACCCATCCTTCATCTTTCTTTTCCTTCACCTCCCTAGCTTGGATCTTGATGCTTGAGGCCATCATTTGAAGCAAATTTATTCTTGCTAGATCTCAAATTGAGGTATAATTTCCATCAAGTTAATTTCTTTAGGCTAAATTCCTTTAATTATATGGTTTTAGTGTTAAAAGTTTAACTAATTTCTAATCTAGTTTATAAAAGAGTAGCTTGTTTTAAACTAGGGTTTTTTAGCACACCATTATTTGGTTAATTAAATTTATTTTGCTTGCTAGTTCCTACACAACCAAATCAAAGAAGTTACCTTGTTTATGTGGTCTTCAAATTATGCTAATTTAGTTAATTTTAAAAGTGTGATTTTGGTTGTAAATTGTTGTTTTAGGAAATTCAAGAAAGGGTTTATGTATGGAAAATGGGTTGTGAAGCATGATAAATGTGTTGTAATTATAGTGTTTGTAGATTGCTAGTTGTGTGGATTGGATGGTTGTGTTGGACCGTGATAACTTGGTCGCTATTGTCGATGTTTGCACCAAATTGCTATTCTAGCTTACTAGTTTATACTAAAATGTTGTGATGAATCAATTGCGATGTCTTGATGACATTTTTAGCGTATCCTATGACATTTAGGATGCGTGTGTGCGGTTTTTTTTTAGTAGCCGGGTTGTAGTTTTGCCGGGCGGCCAAATCGACTTTCTTGTAGATTTTTGCGATTTTCGCGTGTGTTCCGCGGACCCTGTGCACGTTGTACCTAGCTAGTGAACATTAGTATTTTCGTTTGGGTTTTGCGTCAGTCTTGATAGGTAACCTTATGTTTGGTATTGATGTAAATTCCAGGTTCGGTCGCGGAGACGTCAGACGCGGCACGAAAGGGGAAAGCGGTGATTGGACACAGCTAGCCAGGGATTCCGGTGAGTAGATGTAACATCTACGGGGGACTATCGTTGGATGGCGCAAGCCGCCCGATAGTTTTAGTAACTTAAAAGATTCTTAGTAATGTTAGTAATTAGGGGTGTAATACTTGTATGATTATTTGCTACATTCATGCCCTATATTGACATACCTATACGAAACCATTTTATAGGACACCTGCACCATTGCCAGGGTTTTTATATGCAGCACGAGCACTATTCATGCTTACACACACACCCTGAAAATTGCCATGCCACCACACTAGATAACCTTTAAATTTAAACCTTTTACTAATTGATACTTAAACTTGTGCTATTGCCTTTAATTCCTTAAAATGAAACCGTAGGATTGCTATTCATGTGCATGTACCTCATCATATTAATTGTTCATGCTAATCTATTAATCACACATCGCAACTTGATTATTGATACCATATGCATTCATTATCATTGATATATGCACTTATGAGGATTTCTTGAGATTTTATGATATTTCTGGATTTCGGGAGAAAACCGCAAAATTTCTAAACTTATTATATTTTTAAAACATGTAAATTGCGGTTTTCTAGTGATGTAAGTGTCGTCCACCATGAGTTTGCTGTGGTTTTTGAGACCCGTTTCGAGGAGTTGGATGAACCGTCTCGGGTACATGGTGGGCCCGGTAGGGTACCCCGGGACAAGAAGTTCGTGGTGCTGACGATGAGCCTGGCAGGGGACGGATTACCTACCGGTGACTTCATTGGGAACGGCGGATATCCAGAGGATACCGACCGGGGCCGCGAGAGGATGAGATATTGATATTGAGATGGGTCAGCCGGATGGCTGAGGCCAGAGACACTATGACATGGATTTATGAGATTTGAGACAGCTTTTGGGTGTCGTTGCTGGACACCGGTTCTCGTCGATTCTTTGAGTATTATGCTGGCATTCTAAAAGAGTTTCAAAAACAAAAAGAGATAAAATGTTTCTTATATATACCTATTGAGACCTCAGATATTCATGTTGCATACATATTAGTACACTGATGTTGTATACACACCTGCTAGTGCATCCAGTCATACCTGTATTTTAAATGCTAGGATGCTTGTGTGCATGCATACGATAGCCTTGTAGATGTTATTTTTTACTCACGAGTTGGCAACTCACCCCCGTTGTGCCACAGTCTTTTGCAGGTCCGCTCCGTCAGTTCAGTAGCGGCGGGCGCACTTGTTCTTTTGCCTCCTTTGCCTGGACTCGAGGTTTTTCTCCTAGGTGGGTTATATCATTATTTTGTACCACCTTGTATATTCTTCGTATCTAGTACACTCCATCTACTGTATTTACCAGTATTGTTGTATATTGACCTAGAGATGAGACTGTGAGGTTTGTGGACTTTTATGCTGTATTTTGGGGTCGAGCTCACTTGAGTCGACATGCTGTTTTTCTTATGCTTCATTATGATTATTTTGCTTGTTGTCATTTTATATTGCGTGGGATTTGTGACCGCCTTGTAGCGAAGAGCTAGCTCCCGCTTGGGGATGCCCTATTTTGTTGGATTCATATATATTTTGTTGTACCCATTTTGTGGGCCAGTATTTACAAAGGAGACTCTGCCGAAATTTTCGGAAAAATTTGTATTGTTTTTAAAAAAAAGGGTTTACATGACTTATTTGATAAACTCGCTTTCAACTGATCGGGTTTTCTTCACTCTTTTGCTTAATTGGTTTTGTTTTCTGGGCTTTGGCTTACTTACTTTACGGACGTCTTTAGACGTTTCGTAAACTTAAGTGCCAGTCACGTTCCGTACCCTGCGGGTCGTGACAAGGCATGAAATGCGGAGTATGTGATATTTCGGATTTATGATGTCTAAAGTGATTGTGAATTCCAAATATTGTAGTTTTACACTTTCTTTTCTGTGACCGTAAGTGTAATATGTGATATCGCCGGTTTCGTTGCTATATGTCAACGACAATTGGGATGCGCATATTTACTTACGTTGATGATATGTGATATTATGTGTTGCTGTGATATGTTATATTGGATCGTCGTGTTTTGAATAGCCGGGGGTTTTATGTGAGATGAGGGTTTTTATTTTCATTCATGTAAAATTCATTTGTAATGTAATATTCTTTTATTTGGGGCACTTCCAGGTTGAGGTTGTTGTCACCAGTGTATATTATTTACTTTTTCGCATTAGGTAGACCCAAGGAGGGGAGCACAAGTAACCGGGTTCTAGGGTCTAGTGGGAGGCCATCTCGAGGAGTCGAGACCGGGTCTACTAACCCTAGAATTGGCAGTGTTACTTGCCGCTCTCGTAGGGGTCTTGGGATGTGGGTTTGGCTATTCATCGCGACCGTGGAATCCGTGTTTTATACAGGCTTGTATTGAAAACACGGACGTCCTAGTATATCCAATATTTCATATATGTTCTTCTGCTGCAATGTTCTGTGATGAGATCATATTACTGCCTGAGACGAATGCTTATACTATATATATATATGCTCATATATAAATATTACTGCTTTCGTTTCTTCTGTGATGCTTAGGAAGCATAAGCTGATGGGATTTTATTAATGAGATTAATAAAAAGAAAAGAAACCTAAAGATGTTGTAGAATCGAAACTTTATAAAAAGGGTAGCTACAGTTTTGCTTTGCACAGTGATGTATATGATATATCCTGCACCTTAGTCGATGGGGAAAGAGCCGACGATCCCTTCACCGGGAGTGACCTCTTTAGCGAAACTGGCAGATGCTACAAAACTCGTTTTGTCTTTTGATTGCTTTTAGAGTTTTGCTTTGTACAGCGGTATATATGATATATCCTGCACCTTATTCGATGAGGAAAGGGCCGACGATCCCTTCACCGGGAGTGACCCCTTTAGCGAAACTAAGAAAAGCCTCAAAAACACTCCTTTTTCAAAAACTACTCGATTCTACGACGATATCAAGTTCATTACGCAATAGGTTTTCTGAAAAACCTGCGTAACCCTCCGTCATTTCAGATAAGTACTACTTAGTATTCGTGCTGCGGTTGTTTGGCCTCCGTCAAGGCGTAGTGTACAGTAGCTAACTAGTGCTTATCTGCTAGCATATGATGTGATTGGATTAAGGTATTCGTACAGCGTAGTTTGGCCTCCGTCAAGGGTCGTACGGGTGGGTTTAATTCAATCAAGAAATGACGGGTTGAACTTGACTAGCGCCCTATGGGTAGTTTGGCCTCCGTCAAGGTCATGGGACGCTAGGGGTAAAAATAATATCGGGAATTTCAAGTGTTGAAATTTGCAATGAGATTGCATACCTTCTATGAGATAGTTGGATCCCGATACCCACTGCGAGTAAGTGTTACTCCTGAGAGAGTTTTACACAGGACAATTAGTCATTCAAGTAGGTGTCTAGAAAAGTGTTAACGGGGTTACGCCTCTGGGAAAACGAGGTTTACTTTAATTAGGTCCGTGCGAAAGCACGGGGAACCTCCCTCAAAGTACCGACACTGATCTGGCTGAAAGATTGACGAAATTGTAGGGTGTAATTAATCCCGGCTAATCTTACCTTTTAGGGTTTGAAGGTAGATTTGATAAAAACAGTGGGAGACATCTTGATTAGATAAGATAATAACCAATCTAATCTTGCAAGAGCATACGCTAAAGTGTTACCGAATATCAATGCGACACGACTGGCTAAGTTACAGAAAGATGGATATTTGAACCCGTTCGAATTATCATCTTATGATACTTGCCATTCATGTCTCAAAGGAAAAATGACCAAAGCTCCGTTTAGTGGACACGGAGAAAGAGTTACCGAACTCTTAGGACCGGTACATAGTGATGTATGCGGTCCCATGTCTACGCATGCCAGGAACGGTTCTTCCTACTTCATTACATTCACTGACGATCTCTCTAAATACGGACATGTGTTTCTGATGAAACACAAGGCTGAAACTTTTGAGAAATTCAGAGAATATAAGCACGAAGTAGAGAACCAAACGGGCAAAAGTATTAAGATTCTTCGATCCGATCGAGGAGGTGAATACTTAAGCAGTGAGTTCCTAGATTATCTAAAAGAGAATGGGATTCTCTCTCAGCTTACTCCTCCTTATACACCACAGCACAACGGTGTACCTGAGCGGAGGAATCGCACCCTATTAGATATGGTGCGCTCTATGATGAGCGAGGCTGAGTTACCTATTTCCTTTTGGGGATATGCACTGGAGACAGCTGCATAGATACTGAATAAAGTTCCTACCAAATCTGTGCCTACCACCCCATATGAGATATGGGAAGGGAAGAGACCATATCTTAATTTTATTAAGATATGGGGTTGCCCGGCCTATGTTAAAACACACAATCCGGGCAAGCTCGAGGCAAGGTCTGTCCTATGTAAGTTTATTGGATATCCCAAGCATTCGCGAGGGTATATCTTCTACCACTTCGAGGAACAAAAGGTGTTTGTTTCTCGACATGCCACCTTTTTAGAAAAGGGTTTTCTTATGAAAAAAATTGATGGCAATGAGGTAGAACTGGAAGAGGTTCCAGCGACACAAACTAAGACAGATGATTTAGTGGAACCAGAGGATTCAGTAGTACCCGACGAACCCCAGCCTCTCCGCCGATCTAGTAGGGTTTCTCATCCACCTGAGAGATACTACGGTTTTCTCATTGATGGTGGAAGCGAGGATTGCATCATGAATGATGATGACCCCACTAGTTTCGAGCAGGCCATCACGAGTAGTGACTCTGTGAAATGGCTGGATGCAATGCGATCTGAGATGGAATCCATGTACACCAACAAAGTATGGACTTTGGAAAATGCTCCTGAAGGGGTAAAACCCATAGGGAGCAAGTGGATCTTTAAAAAGAAATTTGGTGTAGATGGAAAAGTTGAGACTTTCAAAGCTAGACTTGCAGCAAAGGGATTTCGTCAAAGACCAGGGGTGGATTATGACGAAACCTTTTCTCCAGTGGCTATGGTTAAATCCATCCGGATCTTACTTGCCATTGCTGCATACCATGACTACAAAATCTGGCAAATGGGTGTTAAGACCGCCTTTCTAAACGGTGATTTAGAAGAGAGCGTGTACATGACTCAGCCAGAGGGCTTCGTAGATAGTGGGAGCAGCGAAAAGGTGTGCAAGCTGCTTAAATCCATTTATGGGTTAAAGCAAGCATCGTGGAGTTGGAACATCTGTTTTGATGTTGTAGTCAAAGAGTTTGACTTCATCAAAAATATAGATGAACCTTGTATCTATAAAAAGGTAGCAGAGGGTAAGGTTGTCTTCCTCATATTGTACGTGGATGTCATACTCTTGATAGGAAATGATATTCCTATGCTGCAATCAGTCAAGCTCTTCTTATCATAAAGATTCTCAATGAAAGATCTAGGTGATGCCTCCTGCATATTGGGAATCATGATCTATAGAGATAGATCTAAACGGATACTGGGATTGTCCCAATCCAGGTACATTTACACCATACTAAAGATATTTAGTATGGAAGAATCCAAGCGTGGGAACCAACCCACGATCTCTGGACTCACTCTCTCCAAAGAGATGTCTCCCAAGACTGATTTGGAGAGAGCTCGCATGCAAGGGATACCCTATGCTTCGGCAGTAGGCTCTATCATGTATGCGATGCTATGTACCAGACCCGATGTAGCATACTCACTAAGTGTAGTGAGTCGGTATCAAGCAGATCCTGGACAGAGTCACTGGACAGCTGTAAAGAACATTCTCAAGTACTTGCGAAGGACTAAGGAGATGTTCTTGGTGTATGCTAACGGAGAACTCCAGGTGGAGTCCTTTACCGATTCCAGCTTCCAAAGTGATAAGGACGACTCTAAGTCGCACTCGGGATTTTTCTTTACCCTCAATGGAGGGGCGGTATGTTGGAAGAGTTCCAAACAAGATACCGTTGCAGACTCGACGATGGAGGCTGAATACATCGCTGCCAACGATGCTGCCAAACAGGCTGTCTGGATCAAGAAGTTCATTAGTGAACTTGGTGTGGTTCCATCCATTGATCATACAATACCTCTGTATTGCGATAACAATGGAGCTGTGGCTTTGGCCAAGGAACCTAGATCTCATCAGAAGTCCAGACATATTCTGAGGCGGTATCACCTAATCAGGGAGATAGTTGATCGCCGGGAGATCGAGGTCAGGAGAGTAGATACGAAGGACAACACTGCGGATCCATTCACGAAGGCTATTCCCAAGATACAGTTTGAGAGATTATTCGGGATGCTAGGTATGAGATACTACAGCAGCTGGCCTTAGTGCAAGTGGGAGATTGTTAGTTATGTATATGCCCTAGAGGCCATTGTTGTACATATGATGTATATTATGATGGATGCTTAGATATATACAGAGAGGACTTTCTTGCTCGTCATGATAGTATGCTATTTAGTTTCTCTTTGTCTTAACATGTTGACTTGTAATGGTTTACTGTCTTACTCTCACATGTTGATGAAGTCCTTAGGATCTGTACTCGACTACTGGGACTATGATGAGATCATACTAGTGGGGCCATGATAGTCGATGAGTACATCCTATAACTGTTCCTAGTCGAGGGTATATCGAGACAGGGCATCGATACACCAGAGTAGACTAGCGTATACGCATCTTGACCCATATGATGGGCGATGGATGATCCCATATCCATCGGTGTTTGACATCAGAGATGGTGTACGGGTGCTCAGTGGACACTGGGTACACTGGACGGACTCGCCGAGAACTCCCAGATGGTGATATACCACACGTCAGATGGCAGTTCTCCGGTGACACTGGTACAGGGTAGTCTGTAGACCCGAGATCGTCATAGAGTCTTGTGTGATTCCCACTGTGCTTTGATTTTCAACTTACCACGTCCAAGAGGGCGTGAAAAACGGTGGCTTTTGGGTACAATACCGAATCACATGGAGGCAATGAGCAATAGGAGGGGATTCGTCTCTCCCGGTATAGGGAGTTGATGTTGTGCTCTGTTCGATTGGCTATAACTGGAAGTCCCTGGTCAGGGCTGATATAGAGATTTACTGGTAAGTGTTACTAGTAGTTTCTCGACCCGTTATGAGCCATACATCGACACGACTTATCGGTTATTGGGGTCTGACTTTTACCACCCCTAGACTTGATATGCGACATATCAGACGAACAGACCGGACTGTACGGGAGTGTTACTGATTGGATTCACAGGAAAACGCACAGGCTAGCTTGTTGATCTTCTGATCGCTCAATACCTGGGTGGCTGTTACGTTTAGCTGACCGCTTGCAGCTTGTGGGTGTTTGATATGATCATCACCTGCTATCGGCGTATTGACGATTCTTTAGAGTCCTACACAGAGGTTTCTTGGCTCAGGCGAAACGGAGTAGAGGCACATATGTGATCTGTGCAGGACCGAGAATAATGCGATATGAGATACCGTATTATATTCTCGCGATATTTAGATATGAACCGGGTCATCGGATCAAGTGTTGATTCGATGAATCGGTACATGATATATTAGTCGGTAATATTCGATATAGCCGGATCGTCGGATCAAGTGTTGATTCGATGATTTAATGTATAATAATATATATGATATATTGTATTACATTATCTAATATTGGCTCGCTTTACTATTTCATTTTCTCACTGGATGATGCATTGATATATATGCGATATATGTTAATTGTATTATTTTCTTTTGTTGCAAATATATAATATATATGTGATATATATTATTGTGACATGATATGATTTATTATTAAACATGTTTAAGGATGATTAAAAGGGATTAGGGTTTGATTAGGGTTAGTTGCTTCATGCACTTTCTAGAAGCTTTTTCTTTTGTCGTGGTTAAGATATTTGTTGATGACTCATTGCTAACCCAACCAAACCCTAACTCTAGTTTATTCTCTACAAATTATTAGCCACTCATCCTTGACCATGGTTGATACATCAATCATATACTTTTATTTCTATTCATCACAAAAGGAATGATCATTATCTTTTTCCATTATCTTCTTCTTCTCTCTTGATTTTGAGCTCACTAGAAATTCCATTTGTGATGATAAATTGTGAGAAAGTGAATTAAAAAGAAAGCATAAATACTACTCCTTCATCCTCATCTCATCTAGCCCATGTGATTAGTGTGTTCATCTCTTTAGAGTGAGAAAGCTTGAGTTATTGGAACTTCGACGTAGATCATCGGAGATTTGGAACACTTCAAGCAAGCATGGATCGTTCGAGTCGTGGAGCCTCTCTTGAGTCCGGGAGATCGTGGATCGTGGTGAAGGGACTTCTACTCGGAGCTTGTGAAGTGAAGGAGCGGACTACAAAGGTTGTAATCCCTCACACTTAGATAAAAAGATATTATCTTGCATACTTAACCCTAATAATCTAGCAAAGATCCCGGCTTTGGGTTGTTCGGCACGTCTAAATTTTTATCCGAGCATGTTTGATGCCTTATGAACCTTCTCAAGAGTGCCTAGGAACCCTACAGAAATAAAAAAAGTTACTGTGCAAAAATTAATGCAAAAGGTGACCATATGGCCGCGGAACCGCCGCACGAGCCCTGCTAGTATCGCGGTTCCGCGGCGCCTTTGTCGAATTGGCCGCACGAATTTCACAGTAATTCTTAATAACGCCTGCTGATTTTTCTGCATATTTTTAATTCGTAAAATTCCCCGATTTCAAAAAATGTACGGAGAGCAATTTGAGATTAGGGTTTCGGTTCGATCGGACTTCTAACTCAGTCTACGCATCGCCTAACGCTCTAGCTAGGCTCTGATACCACTGTAGGGTTCCTAAGCACACTAATGAGGTCTCACAATAGATCAAACATGCCCAATTCAAATTTTTTCATGTCCCTACAAACCCTAATACGGATCGTTAACTAGAAGTATAGGCGATGCAAGCAAGTAAATAATTTTATTGCTAAAGGAAAGAGGCTACAACCTTTGTAGATCCGGTCCTCCACCTCCTTGGCTCCGTGATGACGCCCCTCTGCTATACCTATCGGAATCCGGACTCTGGCGATGGTTTCGTCGGAGAAATGATTGGGCTAGGTCGTCGACTTCGATGCCGAAGATGATCTACGTCGAGGCAACTCAAGATCAAGCTCCTACTTCACCAAGTCATGAAACTTGTGAATAAAACACCGTATACTACTTGGCAAGTGGTAGAGGATGAAGAAATAGGAAGTGGGTTCATTTTAGAATTGGATTTCTCACTCTTTTTCTTATGTTGCCATTGATGGTAGCAAGCTCTCTTCTTGTTGAAGAAGAAGAAGAAGAAGAAAAAGAATATATGATAAGTATATTGAAAATAGAAAATAATATGATACATATCATATTTGCAACCTTGATTAAGTGTAGAGAATAAACTAGGGTTAGGTGAATGGTTAGGGTTAAGGAGATGAAGACAAAATGGTCACTTAGTCAAAGATGCATGAAGCATCAAGAAAGTTCTAGTATAAAAGCAACCATTTTGTTTTCTTTCCAAATAAAGAATAAATAAATAAATAGTTAAGAAAATCAAAACCCTAACCATTACATAACCATGGTTTAATCATACACACCCAAGTTTGCTTGTATCATCAAACATGATACAAACAAGTGTACAAAAATATATCACATATACAATGTGCACTTTAAGTGAGAAAATCCATTTAAAGTGAACAATATTAGTCAATGTAAATTAATATATCTAATATATAATTATACATTAAATCATTAAATCAATACTTGATTTAACGATCCGGTCATATCGCATATAACCGACTAATATCAATAGTAACAACTTCTCGAATCAACACTTAATCCGATAACCCGGCTATAACGCATATAATCGATCAATGTTACAAATTGCGAGAATCGAATACAGTATCACATACTGGTATTATTCTCGGTCCCGCACATATCTCATATGTGCTCCTATTTCGTTTCGCTTGACCCAGGAAACCTCTGTGTAGGACTCTAAAGACTCGTCAATACGCCGGCAGCAGGTGATGATCATATCAAACACCCACAAGCCGTAAGCGGTCTGCTAAACGTAAAGGCCACCCGGGTATTGAGCGATCAGAAGATCGACGAGCAAGCCTGCTCACACTCCTGTGAATCCAACCAGTAACACTTACCGTATAGTCCGGTCTGTTCGTCTGATATGTCGCATATCTCGCCTAGGGGTGGTAAACGTCAGACCCCAGTAGCTCGATAAGTCATGCTGGCGTATGGTCCATAACATTCGTGAAACTACTGATAACTCTTACCAGTATATCACTGCAACCCTGGCCAGGGATTTCCAGTTATGGCCAGTCGAGAACAGCGCAACATCTGTTAGTGTATATGCCCAAGAGGCCATTACTGTATCATACTAGTATGTATATTACTTGATGGAAGCTTGGGATATTCACAGTTGTACAGACAATCTTGCTCAATATAGTAGTATGCTACTTGGTTTATCTCTGCTTAAATGTGTACATGTGTGTTTCTTTATTATATCACCTACACGCATTAGTAGAGCCCTTAGGATCTTTGCTTGATTATCGGCGTTGTGATGGAGATCACACTCGTAGGGGCTGGGTAATCCACAAGCACATCCTTATACACGTCCCTAGTCGTGGGATTATCGAGACATGGCATCGATACTTCGGAGTAGACTAACGTATGCGCTTCTCATCCCAGCACGGGAGACGGTCTGTCCCACAGCCGTCAGTACGTCGTACTTGAGATAGTATGCGGGTGCTCGTTAGGTTACGAGTACACTGGACAGGACTCGTCAGGAACTGATGGTTGGTATTATACCTATCGTCAGTTATCAGTTCCCAGGTGACATGAGTACAGCTTAGTCCGCTGACTTGACACTGTCACTTCGCCTCGAGTGTGTTCCCACTGTTCTTTGATTACTACCGTACCACGGCTCTACTGGGTCGTGCAAACAGGTAGTAGTTGGGTGCAGTCCCGAAGAACTTGGTGGCAGTGACGGTTAGACATGATTTGTCTCTCCCAGTATTGGGGGTTGACATCGCGCTGTGTCTAGGAGAGCCATTACACGAGTAGTCCCTGGCCAGGGCAAGCGAGATATACAAGTAGGTTTCCAGTGTTATCTCAGGGTGTAATGGGCTTCACTCCGACACGACTTATACCGCTATTAGGGGACTGACGTTTACCGCCCCCCTAGGCCCGCCATGCGATGAATCAGACGAACAGACCAGACTATACGGAGATTGTCACATACAGGTTCAGTAGGAGTTCGGATGGGTTTACCACATCGGCCTTCTTATCGACATCTACCTGGGGACCGTTACGTACAGCTAGTGCCGCTTGCGGTCTGTGGTTAAACCCACTGCCTGCGTAGTGTCGAGTCTTTAGAGTCCCACATAGAGAGTTTCCCTGCACTGAGCGAAACGTGTAGAGGCCGTATGGTTTTACGGCAGGGCTGCGATCACTTACATACACTTGTGTGCGTGTGGTGTTCGGGCAGGCAGTACTAGTGGGCTTTGGTTAAAGCCAGATCCTAGTATTGCACGGATGGATTTGTTTTGCCTTCTGTGCATCCGCATTCTACGGAATGTGGATGCAGGTGTGTATGCACAGTTTTCCGGAGCGATGAAGGAGGAGATGCCTCATCAGGATTTTGGCAGTTGGTTCGACCAAAACCGTTATGTGGCAGGCTCATTAGGGTTTTGACAGTTGATTCGGTCAAAACCATTTTTAGGCGGACTCATTAGGGTTTTGACAGTTCGTTTTGGTCAAAACCATTATGAGCCGCGGGCATCATTTACTAATTCTTTTAGTGATAATTTTATGATGGCTAATTGCATTGACCATTTGGCCCCGTTGACCTCTCTTTACTTTGTTAACCGGTTGACCGTGTTGACCATTGACTTTCAAGAGGGATCTACACTCTTCTTTTCTTTTTCTTTTTCTATTTTGATTATGATAATGGTCATTTAAATGTAGCCATCAAACTTTATCTTGATGGGATTAGCAATGATGTTGTTTTTGCATTATTGCAACCATTGTTACTTTTCTTTAGTTGATAATTTCTTTCTCATTCTCTCTCTTGCCTTTCATGTCAGAAGAAAAAGATGTGAACCATGGTTGCTAGCTCCTCCTTCTTCTTCCTCCTCTTGATTCATCTTTTGATCTCATATGTTGAGAGATAAAGATCCCACAAAGACAAAACCATCCCTTCATCACTTCTACACAACCTAGGGCTTCTAGATTAGCAATCTCTTTGCCCTAGTTACCTCGGCTCGAGGTGGAGCTCGGTGTACATCTTTCGGGTGGATCGTCTTCGACTCAAGGAGGACGCGGAGGTGACCAAAGTCCGGATCAAGCAAGGAGAAGAACAACAAGAAGAGAAGGAGTTCAAGTTGAGGTATATCCCCTAACCGAGTAGATAAATCTCTAGTTAGGTTGCTAATGTATTGTTTAGCAAAGATCTGACTTTTACGGTCCATGTTACCACGTCTAGAAAAATTTTGTTTTACCGTTTCCGCAACCCCGAAAGTACTGGGAGAGGTAACGTGGACCTAACAACATCAACCCCCAATACCGAAAGAGACAAATCCCCTCCTATCGCTCATTGCCTCCATGTGAATCGGGACTGTACCCAAAAACCACCTGTTTGCACGACTCAGTAGAGCCGTGGTATGGTGGAAATCAAAGCATATTGGGAGACACACAAGACTCTATGACGATCTCGGGTCAACAGACTAAGCTGTACCAGTGTCACCCGAGAACTGCCATCTGACGTGAGGTATAATACCATCTGGGAGTTCTCGGCGAGTCCGTTCAGTATACACAGTCTCCACTGAGCACCCGCATACTATCTCCGATGTCAAACACCAATGGATATGGGATCATCCATCGCCCATCACATGGGTCGAGAAGATACACGCTAGTCTACTCTGGAATATCGATGTCTCGTCTCGATATTCCATGACTAGGAACAATGAAGGATGTGTAAGTCCATGTTGCCCACCCCGGTGCTTGCGGGGAGGCGGAAACGGTATAAAAATCGAATTTTTTGGCACACTAGGCAACATGGACTAACAAAAGTCGGGATCTTTTCTAAACAAAACTAGCTACCAAGCTAAAGATAGTTAGCTACTCGGAAAAGAGGTTATACCTAGGGCTTTATGTCCTTCTCTCCTTGTTCCTTGTAGTGAACGGAAGTGATCTACTTGTCGTCTTCTCTCGTCGAAGAAGGATCCACCCGAGAGCCGCAACCTTTGGTTTCAACTTCAAGCTAGAAGTAACTAAGATGCTAGAAGTGCTAATCCTAGATCCTTAGATGAGAGTAGTGATTGTTTTGGAGTGGTTTTTATCAAGCTCAAGTGTTTCTCAACACATGAGAGGGGAGAGCTTGAGGAAGAGGAAGAAGAGGAGAGAGAATCAATATGATAAAATGAAATGATTTTTACAACCATAACAAAATATATGTGATTTTTCAAATAATAATATTAATCAAAAATGAAAAGGTGATGGTTAGTTTGAAGAGACCATTATCATATCACAATAAATGATTTTGCAAAGATCAAAGAGTATCTAAACAAGTAATGATGATGGTCAATGTATCAAACCTAGTCAACTAGTCAACCTTGGTCAACAAGTCAACAAGCCCAACCATGACACAATTTCACTTAGTTAATATTATTAATTGATAAATCACAATATCATTAGGGTTTGGAAAAACACGACTGTCAACTGTGCATACACACCTGTTCCAAAACCCTAATGAAAAACCTCTTCCTCCGCCTCAATAAACTGTGCATACGCACCCGTATTCGTGATATGAAGAACACGAATACAAAGAGATAAAACCAATGCCAAATCATATACTAGGATCTGGCTTAAACCAAAGCCCGCTAGTATAAGCTGTCCGGACAGCAAACGTGCACAAGTGCGCGGATGTGAATGAACCCTGTCGCAAAACCATGCGACCTCTACTCATTTTGCCAAAAGGCGAATAACTCTCTGTGTAGGACTCTAAAGACTCGACACTATGCTGGCAGTGGGTTTAACAACAGACCGCAAGCGGCACTAGCTGTACGTAACGGTCCCCAAGTAGATGCCGATAAGAAGACTGACGAGGTGAACCAATCTGAACTCCTACTGAGCCTGTATGTGACAGTCTCCGTACAGTCCGGTCTGTTCGTCTGATACATCGCATGGCGGGCCTAGGGGGGCGGTGAATTTCAGTCCCCTAATAGCGGTACAAGTCGTGTCTGAGTGTAGCCCAGAACACCTTGAGATAACACTGGAAACCTACCAGTATATCTCGCTTGCCCTGGCCAGGGACTACTTTTGTAATGGCTCTCCTGGACACAGTGCGATGTCAACCCCCAATACCGGGAGAGACGAATCCTGTCTAACCGTCACTGCCTCCAAGTGCTTCGGGACTGCACCCAACTACTACCTGTTTGCACGACTCCTTTGAGCCGTGATAGCGTAGTAATCAAAGTGCAGTGGGAACACGCTCGAGGCGAAGTGACAGTGTCAAGTCAGCGGACTAAACTGTACTCATGTCACCTGGGAACTGATAACTGACGATAGGTATAATACCAACCAACAGTTCCCGACGAGTCCTGTCCAGTGTACTCGTAACCTAATGAGCACCCGCATACTATCTCAAGTACGACGTACTGACGGTTGTGGGACAGACCGTCTCCCACGCTGGGATGAGAAGCGCATACGCTTGTCTACTACGGAGTATCGATGCCCTGTCTCGATAGTCCAACGACTAGGGACCTGTATAAGGATGTGCTTATAGATTACCCAGCCCCCACGAGTGTGAGCGCCATCACAACGCTGGTAATCAAGCAAAGATCCTAAGGGCTCTACTAATATTTATATATATAAGCGATATTCTAAAAGAAACACATGCACATATTGAAGTAGAGACAAACCAAGTAGCATACTACCATTTCAAGCAAGATTGTATATACAACTGTGAATATCCCAAGCTTTCATCAAGTAATATACATACTAGTATGATACAGTAATGGCCTCTAGGGCATATACACTAACAATCTCCCACTTGCACTAAGGCCATGTACTGGCGTATCGAAGACCTATCATCTCGATCAGCCGCTCGAACTGAGTCTGGGGCAAGGCCTTGGTGAATGGATCTGCAGTGTTATCTTCTGAAGCAACCCTCCGAACCTCGATCTCCTGGCGATCCACGATCTCCCTGATCAGGTGATATCGCCTCAAGATGTGTCTGGATTTCTGATGGGACCTGGGTTCCTTCGCTAAAGCTATAGCCCCGTTGTTGTCGCAATACAGAGGTATTAGGTCAACAATGGATGGAACCACCTGAAGTTCTTTCAAGAACTTCCTCATCCAGACAGCTTCTTTTGCGGCATCAGATGCAGCGATGTATTCCGCTTCCATAGTCGAGTCAGCAACGGTTTCCTGTTTGGAGCTCTTCCAATACACCGCCCCTCCATTGAGGGTAAAGACAAAACCCGACATGGACTTGGAATCATCCTTGTCACTCTGGAAGCTGGAGTCAGCAAAGGCCTCAATCTGGAGGTCTTTTCCGCCATACACCAAGAACATCTCCTTAGTCCTTCTCAGGTACTTGAGAATGTTCTTTACCGCTATCCAATGTTTCTCCCCAGGGTTTGACTGATACCTGCTTACCACACTCAGTGCATAAGCCACATCTGGTCTGGTACACAACATCGTATACATTATAGAGCCTACCGCAGAAGCGTAGGGTATAATAGACATGTGATCCCTCTCCAAATCAGTCTTGGGAGATATATCTTTGGAGAGGGTGATCCCGTGACAAGCCAGTAGATTACCGCGCTTAGAATCTTCCATATTGAATCTCTTCAGTATGGTGTCGATGTACCTGGACTGTGAAAGTCCAAATATCCTCTTGGATCTGTCACTGTAGATCCGGATACCCAGAATGTATGAGGCATCACTCAGGTCTTTCATGGAGAACCTGTGTGACAAGAACCCCTTGACAGATTGTAGCATAGGAATGTCATTTCCTATTAAGAGAATGTCATCCACGTATAAAACGAGGAATACTACAGTTCTCGCTACAAATCTACAATAGATGCATCGTTCATCTGGATTTTTGATAAAGCCAAATTCCTTGACCGTCTCATCAAAACAGATGTTCCAACTCCGCGATGCCTGCTTTAGTCCATAAATGGACTTAAGAAACTTGCACACCTTTCCGCTGCTCCCACTCTGAATAAAACCCTCTGGCTGGTCCATATAGACAAACTCCTCTAAATGTCCATTTAGAAAAGCGGTCTTTACATCCATCTACCAAATTTCATAATCGTGGAAAGCAGCAATGGCAAGAAGGATCCGAATGGATTTCAGCATAGCTACTGGAGAAAAGGTTTCGTCATAGTCCAAACCTGGTCGCTGACGAAAACCTTTTGCAACCAGTATAGCTTTATAGGTCTCAACCTGTCCATCTACCCCAATCTTCCTTTTGAAGATCCACTTGCATCCTACGGGTTTTACCCCATCTGGAGCAATGTCCAACGTCCATACTTTGTTGGTGTACATGGACTGCATTTCGGTCCGCATTGCATCCAGCCATTTTATCGAGTCGACGCTCTGAATGGCTTGCTGGAAGCTAGTAGGCTCATCACAATCTATGATGCAATCCTCTCTATCCCCGTCTATGAGAAAACCGTAGTATCTCTCGGGCGGATGAGAATGCCTACTACTCCTGCGGAGTGGCGTGGGAATGTCCTGATCTTTCGAACCCTCTGGTTCTACTAAGCTTTCAGTAATAGCTCATGGTTCTGGAATTTCTTCCAGTTCTATTGCGTTCACACTTATTTCTTTTTCTATGAACTGGTGTTCTAGAAAGTGGGCATGGAGAGAAACAAAAACCTTTTGTTCCTCTTCGCAATAGAAGAAATATCCCTTGGAGTTCTTTGGATATCCTACAAACTTGCACTGTACTGAGCGTGCCTCGAGCTTGTCCACATGCTGCTTTTTAACAAAAGATGGACATCCCCATGTCTTAATGTGATTAAGATAGGGTCTCTTCCCATACCACATCTGATATGGTGTAGTAGGCACAGTCTTAGTTGGAACTCGGTTCAAAAGGTATGCAGCTGATTCTAGCGCATATCCCCAGAACGATCGCGGCAACTCAGCGTTACTCATCATGGACCGTACCATATCCAATAGGGTTCGGTTCCGTCTCTCCAATACACCGTTATGTTGCGGAGTGTATGGAGGAGTAAGCTGAGAGAGAATTCCATTCTCTTTTAAGTAACCAAGGAACTCGGCACTCAAGTATTCACCACCTCGATCAGATCTTAGTGTCTTGATACTTTTGCCTGTTTGTTTTTCTACTTCATTCTTATATTCCTGGAATTTTTCAAAAGCCTCGGATTTATGTTTCATTAAGAAGACATATCCGTACCTTGAAAAGTCATCCGTAAAAGTAATGAAGTAAGAATAACCGCTTCGTGCATGCGTAGACATTGGACCGCACACGTCGCTGTGTACGAGTCCCAAGAGCTCGCTCGCTCTTACTCCGTGTCCAGTGAACGGAGTCTTTGTCATCTTTCCTTTGAGACAGGATTGACAAGTTGCATACGATTGATATTCGAACGGATCCAAATATCCTTCTGTATGTAACTTAGTCAACCTTCTCTCATTAATGTGACCCAGTCTACAATGCCATAAGAAAGTTTTATTGATTTCTGGACACTTTCTTTTGTGTGTATTATGGACATTGAAAATCTGTGGTTGGTTCAATACGTATATACCGTTGTTTAATGTACCTGACCCAATCAAAACTTGATTTAGGTGAATGTTCACTACATTACTTACAAATGCAAATTCATAACCTTCTTTAGATAATAAAGATACAGAAATGATATTACAGGTTGCATTTGGTACAAACTAACAACTACGCAAAACAAAAAAGTGTCCATCTGACAATCCCAGGTGATAGTCCCCAACGGCCTCAGCATCCATGCTAGCTCCGTTTGCATCTCTGAGGGTCATGTCACCTGCCTTCAAAATTCTACGCTTTCTCAATGCCTGCAAAGAATTAAAGATATGAGATCCTGATCCGGTATCCAATACCCAGGATGTAGAGTTTATCGATAGACAGTTTACAATAACATACACACCTGAAGCAGAAACCGCAACTCGCTTCAAATCCTGGGTTCTGGCCTTCCAAGCCTTGCAATCCTGTTTCCAGTGTCCACTTCTGTGACAGTAGAAGCATTCTTCCTTTCCCACCAGCTTTCCCACTACCTTTGTTGCCTTTCCTTTTCCCTTCGTATCCACTTTACTGACACCGCCTCTTGGTTTGGCGGAGGCTTTCTTCTTCTTACCCTTGGCTTTTGCCCTGGACCTAGAAGAGGAAGATCCTCCTACAAACAAAGTGGATGTCTCTCTACCCTTCTATAGGGTGCCCTCAGCACTCCTCAACATGTTCAGAAGTTCGGAAAGTTCAACCTCCTTTCCTTGCATGTTGAAGTTTAGAATAAACTGGGCGTAAGTGGAAGGAAGGGACTGGAGAATCAAATCAGTGTAGAGTTCATTCTCCAACGTGGTCCCAAGGTCCGCGAGCTCCTCTATGTAGCCAATCATCTTAAGCACGTGTTCCGCTACCGATGATCCGACGGCCAATTTTGCCGAAAATAGCTTCTTCGACACTTCGTATCTGGCGATACGAGACTGATCTCCATACAGTTCTTTTGTATGGAGAAATATGGACTCTAGGTCCATATTCTCGTGCCTCCTCTGATGTTCGTTGTCCATCGAGGCAAGTACGAGGCATTTGGCCTTCGCGCAATCTATCTCCCATGTCTTACGGATTTCTACATCCGCGACGTTGGAGGTGGGACCTGGGACAGGGGGAGCTTTGGTGGTAAGGATATACCCCAACATGTCGTAAGTGATTGCCATCTTGACATTCCTGAGCCAATCTTTGTAGTTTGGCCCTGTCAGTATGTTTTTATCTAGTAATAACTTAAGTCCGGTCATGTTGAATGGTCGCTGCAATTAGGAGAGAGAAAAGAAACACTTTAGCATGATTCTCTTGCAAGTTTAGAGTGGTTTTTAGTTTGTCTAAACAGGATGGCTCCCACTGTCTCTCGAATCCCTTCTCAAACCGTAAAGAAAGAATTAGTCGGGATCAATCTCACCGTACAATAATTTCTTAACCGTTCAGCCAGGCCAGTGTCGGTACTTCGAGGGAGGTTTTCCAACGCTTTCGCGAAGTTCCTTAATTAAGTAACCTCTTTTCCCTGTGGGCGTAGCCCCGCTAACACCTTTCTAGACACCTACTAGGTTTACAGCATTGATTGTTAAGTGAGAACTTTCCCAAGGAGTAGCATATACTCACAGTCGGATCGGGATCCAAATATCTTCGCGTGATAAAATCGAAGGAATCCTACCAGAATTATCACACTCCAAATGGTATGCAGCGCTAGCAAGTTTCAGTACTTATGAAACTCCCGATGTGGATTTTTGCCCTATGCTCTTATGACCTTGACTTTGGCCAAAATATCATAAGTCACATTTCAAGTTCTACCCGTCATTCTCCTGGTTAATTTGGACCCACCTATACCTATTCTTGACTTTGGCCAAAATGGCAGCACGACTGTCCCAAACCAACGCATCTACCTATGCTACACATGAATACCCAAATAGCTACCAATCACTATGCCTTGACTTTGGCCAAAATACATAGCTTGAATACTTTTTGACCATTCATGTGGAATGACGGAGGGCTACGAATGGTTTTGGCGAAACCGTGAACGTAGTGAACTTGATATAATCGATGGAACGAGATAGCTTTTAAAAAAGGAGTGGTTCAAGCTCCGCGTTTAAAAGTTTAGTTTTGAAAAGAACCGAGTGGTTTTCAAAGTGTTCCAATCGACTTTTACTTGGGTTATTTTCTTGCATTTGTTCTTTTAATACATCCCATCATTTAATCCTACCATTGCAGAAAACAACTAAAATATGACGTACGCTTATGCCATTCGCATTCGCCACGGGGCCCCGTCATCACCCGTTAGGTTACTTAACTAACGACAGAGCGGGGGCTGGGCTAGCGCGGCTGTAAAACATAAGCAACGCCTAAATAGTTATCATATATAAATATATAGCAATGATAGACATTACAGTTCACAGATGAATACATTGGATATACTAGGAATCTGCAATACGTTCGAGCTTGCAACGAAAAGAGGATTACACGGTCGCGGTGAATAGCCAAATACCCACCCAAGACCCCTACGGGCGCGGCAAACTACCCGCCAAGTACCCGGAGCGAAGCAACCTCCCTCAACACCGTGAGTAGGCCACTCGGCACTTCGAGATACCCGGTAGTTTGTACACCCCCTCCATGGGTCTATCCTGGGAGCAAAAACAGTAAAAAGAATTATACAATGACGGCTACAACCCCGACCCGGTTGTGCGGCCATACAAATAATAATACATCAATTTACATGTTACATGAATGAAAAGAAAAAGAAACACTCATCTCACATCCACCCCGGCTATTCACCCGCGACAATCCAACGCATTCATATACGCATACCATCAACAAACACAGATCACAGATATGTATAACCCCCACTAATCGACATATAGCGATTAGCCGACGTTCAATACATATAAACATCACAGATATAACCCATTAGTCAATGTGTAGTGAAGTTCGATCAAAAAATACGGATTTATAGGCCTCCAAAAACAAATTTCTTTTCTGGAAAACCTGGGCACAAATAAACCATCTAAAAAATCCCAAAACCATGTCAGAAGAACACTGCACCAAACTCGATCCAGAACCGAGTCAACTCGGCCGCGGTTACGCGGCAATAGCTTGCTATTGCCGCGGAACCGCGGCGCTTTGAACGATTCAATGGACCGGGTTTGGTGAGTTTCTTAACAAAACCATGAGATGATTTTTGACATATGATATTTTATTTTTAGAGCAGAAAAAATTTCAACAGAAACTCAGGGTTTTGTATTTTTAGTTTTGTGATTTTTTCCGATTGAACTTCCATACACTTCACTACCCAGCTAGTTTATGTTTAGTTAGGCTCTGATACCACTGTAAGACCACGTTGCCCACCCCGGTGCTTGCGGGGAGGCGGAAACGGTATAAAAATCAAATTTTTTGGCACACTAGGCAACATGGACTAACAAAAGTCGGGATCTTTTCTAAACAAAACTAGCTACCAAGCTAAAGATAGTTAGCTACTCGGAAAAGAGGTTATACCTAGGGCTTTATGTCCTTCTCTCCTTGCTCCTTGTAGTGAACGGAAGTGATCTCCTTATCGTCTTCTCTCGTACAAGACGGATCCACCCGAGAGCCTCAACCTTTGGCTTCAACTTCAAGCTAGAAGTAACTAAGATGCTAGAAGTGCTAATCCTAGAACCTTAGATGAGAGCAGAGATTGTTTTGGAGTGGTTTTTATCAATCTCAAGTGTTTCTCAACACATGAGAGGAGAGAGCTTGAGGAAGAGGAAGAAGAGGAGAGAGAATCAATATGATAGAATGAAATGGTTTTTACAACCATAACAAAATATATGTGATTTTTAAAATAATAATATTAATCAAAAATGAAAAGGTGATGGTTAGTTTTAAGAGACCATTATCATATCACAATAAATGATTTTGCAAAGATCAAAGAGCATCTAAAAAAGTAATGATGATGGTCAATGTTTCAAACCTAGTCAACTAGTCAACCTTGGTCAACAAGTCAACAAGCCCAACCATGACACAATTTCACTTAGTTAATATTATTAATTGATAAATCACAATATCATTAGGGTTTGGAAAAAGACGACTGTCAACTGTGCATACACACCTGTTCCAAAACCCTAATGAAAAACCTCTTCCTCCGCCTCAATCAACTGTGCATACGCACCCGTATTCGTGATCCGAGGAACACGAATACAAAGAGATAAAACTAATCCCAAATCATATACTAGGATCTGGCTTAAACCAAAGCCCGCTAGTATAAGCTGTCCGGACAGCAAACGTGCACAAGTGCGCGGATGTGAACGGACCCTGTCGCAAAACCATGTGACCTCTACTCATTTTGCCAAAAGGCGAATAACTCTCTGTGTGGGACTCTAAAGACTCGACACTACGCTGGCAGTGGTTTAACCACAGACCGCAAGCGGCACTAGCTGTACGTAACGGTCCCCAGGTAGATGCCGATAAGAAGACTGACGAGGTGAACCCATCTGAACTCCTACTGAGCCTGTATGTGACAGTCTCCGTAAAGTCCGGTATGTTCGTCTGATACATCGGATGGCGGGCCTAGGGGGGAGGTGAACGTCAGTCCCCTAATAGCGGTACAAGTCATGTCGGAGTATAGCCCAGAACACCCTGAGATAACACTGGAAACCTTCCAGTATATCTCGCTTGCTCTAGCCAGGGACTACTTGTGTAATGGCTCTCCTGGACGCAGCGCGATGTCAACCCCCAATACCGGGAGAGACGAATCCTGTCTAACCGTCACTGCCTCCAAGTGCTTCGGGACTTCACCCAACTACTACCTGTTTGCACGACTCCATTGAGCCGTGGTAGGGTAGTAATCAAAGTGCAGTGGGAACACACTCGAGGCGAAGTGACAGTGTCAAGTCAGAGGACTAAGCTGTACTCATGTCACCTGGGAACTGATAATTGACGATAGGTATAATACCAACCAACAGTTCCCGACGAGTCCTGTCCAGTGTACTCGTAACCTAACGAGCACCCGCATACTATCTCAAGTACGACGTACTGACGATTGTGGGACAGACCGTCTCCCACGCTGGGATGAGCAGCGCATACGCTAGTCTACTACGGAGTATCGATGCCCTGTCTCGATAGTCCAACGACTAGGGACCTGTATAAGGATGTGCTTATGGATTACCCATCCCCCACGAGTGTGAGCGCCATCACAACGATGGTAATCAAGCAAATATCCTAAGGGCTCTACTAATATGTATATATATAAGTGATATGCTAAAATAAACACATGCACATATTGAAGTAGAGACAAACCAAGTAGCATACTACCATTTCGAGCAAGATTGTATATACAACTGTGAATATCCCAAGCTTCCATCAAGTAATATACATACTAGTATGATACAGTAATGGTCTCTAGGGCATATACACTAACAGGATGTACTCATTGACTACCCAGGCCCCACTAGTATGATCTACATCATATTCCTGGAAGTCGAGTACACATCCTAAGGGCTTTATCAACATGTAACAGAGAGACTGAAAGTATACATGTTAAGATAAAGAGCAACCAGATAGCATACTATCATGTCGAGCAAGAAAGTCCTACCTATATATGTCCCAGCATCCACTACAATATACATCCAATGTATAGTAATGGCCTCTAGGGCATACATATAACTAACAGGATCCTGTACTCTAGCGTCGGCTTCATCGGAGAAATGGGCGGGCTAGGTCGTCGACTTCGATGCCGAAGATAATCTACGTCGAGGCAACTCAAGATCAAGCTCCAACTTAACCATGTCATGAAACATGTAAAGAAAATACCCTATACTACATGGCAAGTGGTAGAGGATGAAGAAATAGAAAGTGGGTTCACTTTAGAATTGGATTTCTCGCTCTTTTTCTCAAGACACCATTGAATCTAGTACGCTTTCATGAAGCTTGATGAAGATGAAGAAGATGAAAGAATAAAAAGGATTATCTTAAAAAAGAAAATCCAAGTCATTCTTATCATAATGCAACCTTGGTTAAGTGTAGAGAATCAACTAGGGTTAGGTGAATGGTTAGGTTAAGGCTAAGAAACAAAATGGTCAAAGCTTCAAAACTTCATGAAGTTTCAACAAAAGACAAAAGAAGCAACCATTTCATTTCTTTCCAAAAATGAATTAAAGAAAATAAATAGATGAATAAGTAAATAAAACAAACCCTAACCATTAACCAAATCATAGTTAAAAGCATACACACACCCAAGTTTGCATGTATCATCAAACATGATACAAACAAGTGCACAAAAATATATCACATATACAATGTGCACATCAAGTGAGAAAATCCATTTTAAGTGAACCAATACTAGTTAACGCAAAGTAATATATCAAATATATAATTATACATTAAATCATTAAATCAACACTTGATTTAACGATCTGGTCATATCGCATGTGACCGACTAATATCCAATGTATCGACTTATCGAATAAATCCTCGATTCGATAACTAGGTTATATCACATACAACCAATCGATACATTCATCTAGAGAATAGAATACGGTATCACATACATACATTATTCTCGGTCCCGCACATATCTCATATGCGCTCCTATTTCATTTCGCTTGAGCCAGGAAACCTCTGTGTAGGACTCTAAAGACTCGTCAATACGCCGGCAGCAGATGATGATCATATCAAGCATCCACAAGCCGCAAGCGGTCTGCTAAACGTAACGGCTACCCGGGTATTGAGCGATCAGAAGATCGACGAGCAAGCCCACTCACACTCCTGTGAATCCAACCAGTAACACTTACCGTACAGTCCAGTCTGTTCGTCTGATATGTCGCATATCTCGCCTAGCGGTGGTAAACGTCAGACCACAGTAGCTCGATAAGTCATGCCGATATAAGGTCCATAACATAGCATGAAACTACTGATAACACTTACCAGTAGATCATTGCAACCCTGGCCAGGGATTTCCTGTTATAGCAAGTCGAGCATAGCACAACATCAACCCCCAATACAGGGAGAGACGAATCCCCTCCTATCGCCCATTGCCTCCATGTGAATCGGGACTGTACCCAAAAACCACCTGTTTGCATGACTCAGTAGAGCCTTGGTAGGGTGGAAATCAAAGCACAGTGGGAGACACACAAGACTCTATGACGATCTCGGGTCAACAGACTAAGCTGTACCAGTGTCACCAGAGAACTGCCATCTGACGTGAGGTATAATACCATCTGGGAGTTCTCGGCGAGTCCGTTCAGTGTACCCAGTCAACACTGAGCACCCGCATACCATCTCTGATGTCAAACACCAATGGATATAGGATCATCCATCGCCCATCACATGGGTCGAGAAGATATACGCTAGTCTACTATGGAATATCGATGTCCCGTCTCGATATTCCTACGACTAAGAACAACGAAGGATGTACTCATTGACTACCCAGGCCCCACTAGTATGATCTTCATCGTAGTCCTGGAAGTCGAGTACATATCCTAAGGGCTTTATCAACATGTAACAGAGAGACTGAAAGTATACATGTTAAGATAAAGAGCAACCAGATAGCGTACAATCATGTCGAGCAAGAAAGTCCTACCTATATATGTCCCAGCATCCACTACAATATACATCCAATGTACAGTAATAGCCTCTAGGGCATACATATAACTAACAATCTCCCACTTGCACTAGGGCCATCTATAGCAGTGGTTGCAGTATCACATACTCAACCATCCCTTATAAGTCACTCTCTGGGAAAAAGCCTTTGTGAGTGGATCCGCCGTGTTGTCCTCTGAGTCTACTCTCCTAACCTCGATCATCCTGGAGATCAACTATCTCCATGATCAGGTAATGCTTCCTCAGAATATGTCTGGGTCACTGATGGGACCAGGGTTCCTGGGCCAAAGCCTCTCTTCCGTTGTCACACAATGGTAGGAACCTAGTTCATCTTATGAACCACTATACACCCAAACTGCCTCTTTGGTAGCATCTTTAATAAAGATGTTACCAGCCTTTATCGTCTAGTTTGCCACGGTATCTAGCTTGGAACTCTTCCTACATACCGTCCCTCCACTGAGGGTAAAGACAATGCCTGCGACTGACATTCAGTCGTCCTTATCATCCTGGAACCTTTCCAGTGATTCTCCCCAGGATCAACTGATACCATCTCACTACAACTAGTGAGAATCCTAACATCCATTTAGATCTATCTCATAGATCCAAAACCCAGGATTTAGGAGGTATCAACTTTATCCTATATGGAGAATCCATGTGATAAGCGGAGATTGACCGTGCGTAGCATAGGAAACTCTTTTCTTATCAAGAGTATGTTGTCCACGTACAATACGAGGATCACAACCTTACTCTCTACTACCTTTTTGTTATATACAAGGTTCATCTACCATTTTGATGAAGTCAAACTCTTTGACTACCACATCAAAACAGATGTTCCAACTCCGCGATGCCTGCTTTATCCTGTAAAGCAACTTGCACACGTTTCCGCTGCTCCCACTATTTACGAAGTCCTCTGGCTGTGTCCTTATAGACGTTCTCTTCTGAATCATTATTTAGAAAAGTAGTCATGGCACCCAACCACCAGATATCGTAGTCATGGTATATGCAGCAATGGTGAGTAGGATCTGGATGGACTTAAGCATAGTCACTTGGAAAAGGTTTCATCATTATCCATGCCTGGTCGATGACGAAAAACCTTCAACAAGTCTAGCTTTTAAAGTCTCAACTTTTCCATCTACACCAAGTAATCTTCTCAAGTTATACTTGCTCCTGATGGGGATTTAACCCTTCAGATATCGCAACCAAAGTCCATACTTTGTTAGTGTATATGGATTCCATCTCAGATCGCTAAGCATCCAGCCATTCTTACAGAGTCGATACTCTCGATGACCTGCTCGAATCTAGTTGGGTCATCATCTCATGATGCAATCCTCGCTCCCACTGTCATCGAGAAACCGAAGTGTCTCTCAGGCAGGTGAGGAACCCTACCATATCGGCGGAGAGGCTGAGGTTCGTCGGGAACTTTTGAATCCTTTGGTTCTGTCAAATCATCAGCAGTTTTGTATAGCTGGAACCTTTCCAGTTCTACAGAACTGACCTTGCCTCGATTTTTTCCGGATTTTGCTTTTGACATAGGCCGGACAATCCCAAATCTTAACTTACTTAAGAGATAGGCTCTTCCCATACCATATCTTATATGGAGTGGTAGGCACAAATTTGTTTCGAATCTAATTCAATAGGTATGCATCTTCTCAAGTGCATAACCCCAAAAGGAAATAGCTAACTTAGTAGTACTCATCATAGAGCACACCATATCTAATACGGTGCGATTGCTCCGCCCTGATACACCGTTGTGCTGTGGTGTATTCAGAGGAGTAATACCGAGAGAGAATCTCATTCTTCTTTAGAATAATCCAGGAATTCTATGCACAAGTATTCTCCTCCCTGATCTTATCATAGGACATAATACTTATACCCAGTTTTTGGTTCTCTATTTCTAACTTATATTCTGTGAATATCTCAAAAGGTTCGGACTTGTGTTTCAACAAGAACATATGTCTGAATCTTGAGAGATTATCAGAGAATGTAATGAAATAGAAAGAACCGGTCTTGGCATGTGTAGACAGGGGATCTTACATACATCATCATGTATCAATCCCAAGGGTTTACAAACTCTTTCTCTATTTCAAATAAACAGAGATATGGTCATCTTATCTTTGTGACATGACTGGCAAGTTTCACAAGATGTAAATTCAAACTGATTTAAATATGCATCTAAAATGTAACTTCAGCCAGTCGGGTCGCATTGATATGACCTAGTTTACAATGCCTCAAGAAGGATTCGTTCATTTTTGAACTCTTCCTCTTGTATGTGATCCGTACACTAAGAACTGTAGTTTGATTTAGAACATCAATGCTTGTAGATAACGTGCCTGAACTGATCAACTTTTGAAATAGGAAATTTTCAAAACAATATCCAACAATACAAAATTATATCCTTCTTTACTAATAAAGAGACTGATATGATTTTGTATATCATGTTCGGTATCTAATAGCATTTGTTTAGAATCAATGTACTGGTAATACAGGGTGACAGTGACCAACAGACTTGGCTGCAACACTTGACCCGTTTTCTGTCTCATGAAACTTATCACCCGTTCTCAGTTTTTCTACCTTTCGGTAGCCCTATGTAACAGATTACATATCTGGGATCCTGATCCGGTATCAAATACCCATGATTCAGAGAATACTGAGAAATAGTTCTTTATAATGAACACACCCGAAGGAGATGCATCTCATTCACTTTCTTCGTTTGGGCGGCATGGGAATCCTGGTATTCCCCTATTTCCTGCTCTGTCTTATAACAATTATAAGTTAGAGCGGGACCAACGTTCTCCAGCTCAGTATAACAAGCGGGTTCGGTCAATACATCCATATTATTATCTTGATTAAGGCGTGATATGGTCGCTACCTGGAGAGAGAGAAAAGAAAACACTCTGCGTGCGCTCTTGCAAGATTAGATTGGTTATTTATTTTATCTAATCAGGATGGCTCCCACTGTTTTATCAAATCTTCCTTCAAACCCTAAAAGGAAAGACTAGCCGGAATTAATTACACTCTATAAGTTCGCCAATCTTTCAGCCATGCCTGTGTCAGTACCTTGAGGGAGGTTCCCCGTGCTTTCGCACAGACCTAATTAAAGTAAACCTCGTTTTCCCGGAGGCGTAACCCCGTTGACACCTTTCTAGACACCTACTTGATCGGCTAATTGAATGTGTAAAACTCTCCCAGGAGTAACAATTACTCACATCGGGTATCGGGATCCAACTATCATATAGAAGGTATGCAATCTCATTGTAAATTTCAACACTTGAAACTCCCGATAAAGGTTTTTACCCCTAGCACTTATGACCTTAACTATGGTCAACAAATCATAAGTACTAGTCAAGTTCTACCCGTTATTTCGTGATTAATTAGACCCACCCACATGACCCTTAACTAAGGTCAACAAAGTCACGCGACTGTCCTAACTAATCGCATCATATGCGGTGTAGGAAAACATCACTAAGCTACCGTACACTGTGCCTTGACTATGGTCAACAAACACAGCACGAATACTAAGTACTCTACTTCCTAAAATGATGGAGGGTTGCAAATGGTTTTTATGAAAACCTTTAACGCTTTGAACTTGATCTCGTTGCGGAATCAAATGGTTTTTAAATGGAATGTTTTAGAGGCTTTTCTAGTTTTGCTAAAGGGGTCACTCCCGGTGAAGGGATCGTCGGCCCTTTCCTCGTCGAATGAGGTGCGGGATATATCATATATATCATTGTGCAAAGCAGAAACTATAGAAGCAATCAAAAGACAAACCGAGTGTGTAGCATCTGCTAGTTATTGCTAAAGGAGTCACTCCCGGTGAAGGGATCTCGGTCCTTTCCTTATCGAATAAGGTGCAGGATGTTCTACAAGGAACACCGCGATGCAAAGCAAGAACTGTAGCTACCTGTTTTATTTTTGAAATTCGATTCCACAACATCTTTTAGGTTTATTTTCTTTCATTAATCTCATTAATGAATGTCCCATCATTTAAGTCCACCTAAACATCACAGATAAATATAACGTACGCTTATGCCATCCGCATTCGCCTCGATGTCCCGTCTACACCGTTAGGTTAGGTAACTAACGCTAGAGCGAGGCAGGGCTAGCACGGGTGTAAAACATAAGCAACGTCTATATAATATATCATATATACTATATATAATATCTATCTGAACAAATCACATGATCACATCACAGATAACGCAGCAGAAAAAAAAAATAAATATTGGATATACTAGGACGTCCGTGTTTTTAATACGAGCCAGTATAAAACACGGATTCCACGGTCGTGATGAATAGACAATCCCACACCCCTACGAGAGCGGCAAGTAACCCTACCAATTCTAGGGTTAGGAGACCCGGACTCGACTCCTCGAGATGGTCTCCCACTGGACCCTAGAACCCGGTTACTTGTGCTCCCCTCCTTGGGTCTATCCTAATGCGGAAAAGTAAATAATATACAAATGGTGAAATTGAAAAACACTCATCTCCCCTCCTTGGGTCTATCCTAATGCGGAAAACTAATCCGCAACCTGGAAGTGCCCCAATAAAAGAATATTACATACAAGTTTTTTACATGAATGAAATTGAAAAACACTCATCTCACATAAAAACCCCCGGCTATTCAAACACGACGATCCAATATAACATATTCAGCAACACATAACATCACATGTCATCAACGTAAGTAAATATGCCCATCCCAATTGTCGTTGACATATAGCAACGAAACCGGCGATATCACATATTACACTTACGGTCACAGAAAAAAAGTGTAAAACTACAACAGTTGGAATCCGCAAACTCTTTAGACATCGCATGCCTAACCAAATGAATTCCTTATACTTCGCATGCCTAACAATTATAAACCCCGCATTTTAGTCTCATTATCGAAAACTCTTTTCAATATCAAGTCGGGCAATTCAACAAGATTCCCGACATCCTGATCGAATGCTCGTCGCAAACTTTAGTAGACGGCCGCACCCCCGATACCGACGACGAAGTGCACTAAGGCGGAACACCGCTGCCGCGAGCACCCGAACGGATGCTTTCGGCGACGGGGTTCTCCTACAGTCACTTGGTCGGGGCTATGGGGCATGGCTATCTATTAAGTTTACCGGCGAGTATCAGCGTACGCTACGTGATTGCGACGGACTTTTGATCACATCAAAATTCCGTGGCAACCGATCAAGTAAGACTAAACCGCTAGATTTATAACATTCATTCAGTTATCACATAACATACTTGTGAATTCCAATTATGGTATCACATTCCAGATAAATAGAAAATGTTAAACTTTCCGATCGAACAATCAAACACCCAAGTTTTCCCGAAACAGATCAACACATGAAATAAGTTCAAAGACATCCATTTCATGCCTCAGTACCAACGGTCCAGCCGTAGAAGGGTCAAGCCAACGCCTCACATGTGGCACGCCGTACTGCCCCAAACCCTAAGGTTCAAAGGGCAGTTCAAGACGGTCACATAATCGAGTTAAGGCTTGTTGTCTTCTAGAGGGACCATCGCTTTACTTGCACTACTTAGAACGTCATTAAACTACAGAAAAATCCAACAATTGGAAATTTCCCGGCTGGGGAAAAATTGGGTATTTATATCCGGTCGAACTTTTTAACATATTCTAAAATTACCCAGAAAAACACATAGATAAAGTGAGACAATCCGATCGAATCTACGAACTCCCAATACAACCCAGAAAACTCAACTCTTGAGTAGAAGTTAAAAATTCCCAGAAAATACAGCACAACACTATAGGAATTATTGTGCAAATTAAAATGTATGATGCTTTCGTACAGCCGCGGAACCCCCGCACGAGCCATGCTCATGCCGCGGAACCGCGGCGATTTGATCGAATTGAGCTCTCATTTTGCACGGTAATTTCTAGAAAACACTGCTGATATTTCTGCATATTTTTAATTCACAAAAATCCCCAATTTCAAAAAATGTACAGAGAGCAGATTTGGATTAAGGTTTCGGGTTCGATTGGGTTTCTAACTTCTTCTACTCATCGCCTAAGGCTCTAGCTAGGCTCTGATACCACTGTAAGGTTCCTAGGAACACCCATGAGGTTCTACAAGTGATCAAACATGGCCAATTCAAGATTTCCTATGTGCCGAGAAACCCTAAACAAGATCGATAACTAGAGGTAAAGGCGATGCAATATATGTTAACAACTTAACTAAGAGTAAACGGAAAATACAACCTTTGTAGATCCGGTCCTCCACCTCCTTGGCTCCGTGATGACGTCCCTCCGCTGTACCAATCGGATCCTAGACTCCAGCGTCGGCTTCATCGGAGAAATGGGCGGGCTAGGTCATCGACTTCGATGCCGAAGATGATCTACGTCGAGGCAACTCAAGATCAAGCTCCAACTTCACCAAGTCATGAAACATGTGAAGAAAACACCCTATACTACATGGCAAATGGTAAAGGATGAAGAAATAGGAAGTGGGTTCACTTTATAATTGGATTTCTCACTCTTTTTCTCAAGCCACCATTGAAACTAGTAAGCTTTCATGAAGCTTGATGAAGATGAAGAAGATGAAAGAATAAAAAGGATTATCTTAAAAAAGAAAATCCAAGTCATTCTTATCATAATACAACCATGGTTAAGTGTAGAGAATCAACTAGGGTTAGGTGAATGGTTAGGTTAAGGCTAAGAAACAAAATGGTCAAAGCTTCAAAACTTCATGAAGTTTCAACAAAAGACAAAAGAAGCAACCATTTCATTTCTTTCCAAAAATGAATTAAAGAAAATAAATAAATGAATAAGTAAATAAAACAAACCCTAACCATTAACCTAATCATAGTTAAAAGCATACACACACCCAAGTTTGCATGTATCATCAAACATGATACAAACAAGTGCACAAAAATATATCACATATACAATGTGCACATCAAGTGAGAAAATCCATTTTAAGTGAACCAATACTAGTTAACACAAAGTAATATATCAAATATATAATTATACATTAAATCATTAAATCAACACTTGATTTAACGATCTGGTCATATCGCATGTGACCGACGAATATCAATGTATCGACTTATCGAATCAATTCTCGATTCGATAACTAGGTTATATCACATACAACCAATCGATACATTCATCGCGAGAATAGAATACGTTATCAAATACACACATTATTCTCGATCCCGCACATATCTCATATGCGCTCCTATTTCGTTTCGCTTGAGCCAGGAAACCTCTGTGTAGGACTCTAAAGACTCTTCAATACGCCGGCAGCAGATGATGATCATATCAAGCACCCACAAGCCGCAAGCGGTCTGCTAAACGTAACGGCCACACGGGTATTGAGCGATCAGAAGATCAACGAGCAAGCCCGCTCACACTCCTGTGAATCCAACCAGTAACACTTACCGTACAGTCCGGTCTGTTCGTCTGATATGTCGCATATCTCGCCTAGGGGTGGTAAACGTCAGACCCCAGTAGCTCGGTAAGTCATGCCAATATAAGGTCCATAACATAGCATGAAACTACTGATAACACTTACCAGTATATCACTGCAGCCCTGGCCAGGGATTTCCTTTTATGGCCAGTCGAGCATAGCACAACATCAACCCCCAATACCGGGAGAGACGAATCCCCTCCTATCGCGCATTGCCTCCATGTGAATCGGGACTGTACCCAAAAACCACCTGTTCGCACAACTCAGTAGGGCCGTGGTAGGGTGGAAATCAAAGCACAGTAGGAGACACACAAGGCTCTATGACGATCTCGGGTCAATAGACTAAGCTGTACCAGTGTCACCAGAGAACTGCCATCTGACGTGAGGTATAATACCATCTGGGAGTTCTCGGCGAGTCCGTTCAGTGTACCCAGTCAACACTGAGCACCAGCATACCATCTCTGATGTCAAACACCAATGGATATGGGATCATCCATCGCCCATCACATGGGTCGAGAAGATATACGCTAGTCTACTCTGGAATATCGATTTCCCGTCTTGATATTCCCACGACTAGGAATAATGAAGGATGTACTCATTGACTATACAGGCCCCACTAGTATGATCTTCATCATAGTCTTGGAAGTCGAGTACACATCCTAAGGGCTTTATCAACATGTAACAGAGAGACTGAAAGTATACATGTTAAGATAAAGAGCAACCAGATAGCGTACTATCATGTCGAGCAAGAAAGTCCTACCTATATATGTCCCATCATCCACTACAATATACATCCAATGTACAGTAATGGCCTCTAGGGCATACATATAACTAACAGTACCTCTGACGTGCTAGTGGTTATACTCAGTGCCAGTGTGTTGATGAGTCATTAGAGTCCCCCACAGACAGTTTCCCAAGTTCAGGCGAAACGTTCTATAGGCCGTATGGTTTTATGGCAGGGTTCGGAAAATGCACGTGCGTTTACGCACGTGTCATATTTCGGGCAGATAATACTAGTGGGCTTTGGTTTAAGCCGGATCCGAGTATTATACTGTGTAGATATAATATCTTTGTCTCTGTTGCATTTGTATTCGGTCGTAATACAAATGCGGGTATGTTTATACTGTTACGGGGTTATCCTGAAATTCGTTTCAGGATCGCTTTTGAAAGTTGCCAGTTTCCAGTTTTCTATCACCCGTATTATACATTCGGTTTAATACGGTTTTATCTTTTCTTCATGAGGGTGAGTCATTTGGTGAGTCATGAGAGTGAGTCACCATTTTGCTTTAATGGTTGATGACTAGGATTAGTGAGTCACCATTATGCATTTAATGTTTTATGCAAGGTGGATTTTGCATTAATGAGGTTTTGTAATGCTTAAGATATTTCTCCTTGATCTTTTACCTTATGATTACCACCCCTTGCTCCTACTCTCACCTCCCTCTTCTTCTTTTAGTGGCCGGCCCGTCTTGGTGAAGATGATTGTTGTTCATTTGGAAAAAGTATATGAAATTTGCTTCATGGAAATTTCATAAGTCGATTTCTCATTTCACCCGATCCAAAAAGGCAACTTCATTAACCGTTCATCTATAGCTTTGGATGTAATGAGACAAAGTGTTCTACTCATTCTCTACATCAATCTTGGTCATCTCTTTTGGCAGACTTGATGACCGAGTTGCCTCGGTTCAGAGGAGGAAGCCCGTTTAAAGATCCGTCGACGTGGTGCCACCTGGACGAGAAGACTGGAGATTCAGGAGATCGGAGCAGCCGCAACAAAGCGTGGGATGATGGTTAAAGAACGAAGGACTTGGATCGTTCGGTATAACATTTCCACCCTCTTTACAGTATGTTACTGTAGCGTTAATGGAATATCCGGGTTATACTATACGATAGCGCCAGTTTAGAAAAGTTTTTGTTCCGCATTTGGCGTCTGAAAGACCGCCGGGGCGCTACCGTAGACTTACATTGGTATCAGAGCCTAGCCATTAAGCTTTACCAACTTGTGCTAACACGTTTAAAACATCGATCGAACAGATTTTCGCAAAACTATAATTTTCTGTACAAAGTTTCTGTCGATTTTAAATCAGGTCTAAAAATTATTTTGAGCATCAAAGAAAATTGTGCAGGCTTTTTGAAGAAAACTGGTGAAATTTCATCATGTGAGCACACAGTACGGCCGCGAATCCGCGGCACAAATAGGGTTTGGCCGGGGATCCACCGCGATATTGTGAGAACAGTGAGTCAAATTTCTACAGTGTGTTCTCCATGGTAAATTGTGGTTTTTGGTATATTTCTTTTGGGCCCAGATTTTATTACTGTACACCAGATGTACGTGGGGCCCACTTCGAGAAGTCTTGTCGATCGAAATTTTAAACTTGTTAGTATGCATTACTTACATTATATCTCCGACCGGGAATGCCATTTCAGCGATAAATTGCGTCTAATTGCTATAGTCCTTTTAGACGGATTTGCGAACGTGACATTCACGTTGATGTTCTGTGTTGTGCTGTGATGTTGCGGATTATGTCGTGGTGGATAGCAGTGTGCAATGGTAGTGCTGTTTGGATTTATTTGTACATTTGATATTGCGGGGCGAGGGTCCAACATGTGGACTGCCGTCGCTGCCTGTTTGTATAATATTCTTTTGGGGCACGACCGGGCTGAGGTCGATGTACCCGTTGTATATATTTTCTTTTCTGTACTAGGATTACCCCGTGATGGGGTGCACGCATAGCCAGGTTCTGGAGGGCAACGGGTCCGCATCTCATGGCTTTGAGAGGCAGAGGGCCATCACTCTAATATTGGCAGACTATTCGCCGCACTCGTAGGGGTACAGGTTGACCCAAGGAAGGGTGCTCAAGTTACCGGATTCCGTGAAGTGCAGGGTGGTCCATTCACTATGCTGTGGGGGCTGCCTCGCTTTAGGTTTTAGCGGGTAACTTGCCGCACCCGTAGGGGTCTAGGTATCCTTGCACAGGCTATCCACACGACCAAGGGAACGTCGGGTTTCAGTAGCGGCTCTGTGAAACCCGAGGATCCCAGATTATCTGTATTGTTCTGTGATGCTTAATACTTTTCTGTGATGTTGCATTTATCATGCCTGGAGTGATTATTATATATTTATATATACTAGTAGATGTTGTATATGTTTTGTACCCGCGCTAGCCCAGTCCCCGCTATGTCGTTAGTTAAGTAACCTAACGGACAATGACGGGACCCAGTGACGAATGCGGATGGCATACACGTACATTTTATTTTCGTTCTTTTCTGGTGTGATTAATTGATGGGACTATATTGATTCTTATCAATGCAAGGATAAAACTGACCTATATTTGATGTTGTTGGAACCAATTTTAAAAAGTGTTATTACAAAGACGTTTCCTTTTGCTATGCATAGAGGTATTCGGTTATGAATATCCAGCACCTCATTCGACGAGGCAAGGGCCGAGATCCCTTCATCGGGAGTGACCCCTTCGGCAGAAGTTTGCGTTAGGGTAATAACTTCACTATAGTCGATTACAAGTTGTTACGCATCATGGTATTCGGTTATGAATATCCTGCACCTCATTCGACGAGGAAAGATCCGAGATCCCTTCACCGGGAGTGAGCTCTTTAGCAAAGGTTTTCGCCACTATATTTTTATAAAAAGCTATCAGGTTCCTTCAACGAGATCAAATTCATTACGTTAAAGGTTTTTCGCCAAAAACCAGCCGTAGCCCTCCGTCATTTCTTATGGATGGTCAGTAGTATTCAAGCTATGTTTGTTGGCCTACGTCAAGGCATAGTGTTTGGTAGCTGCTGGGGTATTCATTTGCTGCATAGATAGATGTGTTGGTTTGGGACAGACGTATAGCCTTGTTGGACTATGTCAAGGGCTTGTAGGGGTGCTTCAAATTAACCTGGACAATGACGGGTAGAACTTGACATGTGACTTATGATTTGTTGGCCTGCGTCAAGGTCATAAGAGCATAGGATAAAAATTACATCGGGAGTTTCAAACTTACAGGAAACTTGCCAAACTTGCTCATACCTTCTGGAGTGTGATAACGTGAGTGGATACCGTCACGTTATCATGCGATGAGAGTTGGATCCCGATTCCCACTGATGAGTTGGTTTACTCTTCGGGTGATCCCGACTAATTCTTCTTTCAGGTTTGGAGGAGAATTTGAGATTACAGTGGAAGGTTTCCTGATTAGATAAAGTGATAACCATTCTGATCTAGGTTAGAGTGCACGCAGAGTGTTTCTTTTCTCTCTCTCTTTAGCAGCGACCTTTGACCGACTCTAGACAACGACTCAATGACCAAGTTGACCGAACCTTCTTAAAATACTGGCTTTTGGATTGTCCGAGTTGCATAAGTCATTGCCGCTCCTCTTTTACCCTTTGTATTTCTCAGAACACCCCGTATTACTACGGACATCCACTTCCATTGGATAGATCCATCGTATGGTTATATACGAACTCGAAGGGACTTCTTCGAGGATGGATCAAGGTTCGGGAGAAATAGAATTGGTTTATTCAGTTATCTTTTATTATCACCTTCTCTCAGGTTGCGAGTACTCCTAGGATTAGGAGAGTACACCTATTATACTTATTGGATAGTCTTCTTCCAAACCATAGGCAGGTGCCGAAAGGTAGGAAATGAAGAAAACCAATTAGCCTGAGAAGGGTGTACAGAAGGTAATAACTAAAGACAAAATAAAGGAATTAGAAAGAGGGCAAAGTAAATTACGACTGTTATCATTCACGACCAAACTGCATACATCATCGCCACTCCTATTTAACCTTTGCTTTTTTCCCAGTTCGGGAGAAATAGAACAAGGTATCATTCAGTTGTCTTTTATCATCACCTTCTCTCAAGTTGTGAGTACTCCTTGGTTTAGGAGGGTACACCTATTATGCTTACTGGATAGTCTTCTTCCAAACCATAGGCTGGTGCCGAACGGTAGGGAAGGAAGAAAACCATTTAGCTTAACAATGGTGTACAGAAGGTAATGAATAAAGACAAATAAAAGGATTTGGGGAGATGGAAAACAAATATACGGTTAAAGTCATGAATTGGATTATGGAAGAGGCATTACAAAGAATACCAGGATACCCCTTCGAAACATTTTCATGCTTCAATTACACTGTGCATTGTTAATTGTAAACTGATTTCCCAATTAAACCCTTGCTCCAGGGTATGTATTTACCATGTATGCTTCTCACATCTGTAAGGTTTTACAGATGATGAGTGGGAGTAAGCTATTGCGAATTAGGTGACCATCCTCATTATATCGGAATTCTTTGTAATTAGTGATATTTTAGGAAATCGGCTGGGTACAGTTTTCAACCTACGACGTACAGGTTTTGAGTTATTCAACTCAGCGGACATATACAGAGTATTGTATGTTGTCCAGTGTCCATCAGGACAAAGGGGTTGGTCCTCGTACTCTGTTTTGTTTACTTGTGACTTCTCTAGTTTTTAAACAATTGTTTTATAGAAATACAATGTCTAAGTTTTGAGAAGTTGTTGGTATAGGAATAAAGTATAGAACCAGGAGTCACAAGTATCGGGATTCTTCAAAGAAATCAAAGATGTAGATTCTTATGATTGGTATTCAGTTAATGGTTTTGAGAAACTTGTTTCTCTTTCAGGTTACTCATAATTGGATGGATTCCTAAGTTGAGTAATGCTGATTAGCCTTTCACCATTGAGTTGATATGCACTTGAGACAGTAGCATGATTAGAATCTGGTTCCAATTAAATAAGTGCCAAAGTTTCTATATTGGATATAGAATGGTTCATATCTTAACGATGTTAAGGTACGGTGAGTTATTCAGCTTATGCTTAAAACCAGACTCTGGAAAACTCAAGGCACGTTTCTGTAATGGCAGTTTGTGGGTTGACCCGGGCTTTGACGAGGGTTGACTTTCTACCATATGGAAGATCAATAGTGATATTGTTATAGACTCGCCATAGTTTTAGTAAAATGGATTTTTTCAGAAAACAATAGTGGGAGTATGGTAGAACTGGAAGTGATTCCAGAACCGCAAACGATTACAGAAAATTTACTAGGACCTATATATTCAATCAGGTTTGACATTCCAATAGCCACTCTACAGATATGGTGGGTAACCTCAGACACCCGAGAGGTACTCCGGTAGTCTCAAGGACGGTGGCAGGGAGGTTCTTGTTTACCCAGACTTGACACTACTGTTGTTCCAGACTATGAGACCCGGCAGGAGGATAAGTATAGCGTCGTTGTAAATGAGCTTTAGAAGTGTACGTATATATTATTCTGCCAGAGGGTTGGCATAGTCAGTGGGAGCAGCGGAAGGATAGTGGGCGAGTAGCTTATATCTATTTATAGGCTTGAGCACATATAGCGGAGATAAGATCATCTATTTTTGATGTGACAGTCATGAGTTTGACTTCATCAGAATAGGGGATGGATCTGTTAAGAAGGTAGTAGGGTGTGATGTCCTGGTATTTGGATGACATACACAGAGTAGGAAGTAAAATTCCTATACTACGATCGGTTGTACCGTGGTCGTCACACAGTTGTTTCTCCACAAAGGATATGGATATATATCTGACATTCAGGTTACTAGATCTATGGTTTTAGATCTAGATTTGGGTAGTTTCCCAATGTGGGTACTTTGACAGTATTCTAATAGTATTTTAGAATAGATGACTCCTGGCATGGTGGTGTATCTGCAGGTGATGGAGTCACCCTCTCTAAAGGTGTCTTACAGACTAAAGGGGAGAGGGACGTGCATGATTGGCAGATCACTTGCTTAGGCAATTGACTCAATCGTGAGATTTCAAGTACCACACCAGATGTTGTTTTTGCACTAGATGCGATAAGTTTATATTAATCCAATCTTGAAGAAACATAAGGAAGCAGTTTTACGGATTTGATGACAGCAGCTTCCTTCGGAAGACGATTATCATTCAAGGCTTCAAAGGTGACATAGATGATAGAGTGATTGTCAAAGTTATAGTTTTCCATCTGACGAGGGACAGTATTATGGACAGGTGGTCCAAGAGGATACTGTGGGAGGCATAGTACTGGATACTGATTAGGTTCAGTGATCAATACAGTCTAAGAAGTTTGGATTTGGAGTTCATTAATGAACTAAGTCCCATCAGATATCTAGACATATTCTAAGATAGATATTACTCAATTCAGGAGATGGATTTCTCCGTGAATTTGAGATTAAGAGAGACATAGAAAGAAACATCAGGGCGGATCCACTCACTGAGGCTATTTCTCGAACAAAATAGTTTTACAAACGATGTTTGTGAAACTGATTAGTAGAGGAGTTGGATGTTCGGTATCACACTGGCTGTGAGTATGCGACATCGCAATAATTAGCCTTAAGTGCAAGTGGGAGATTGTTGGATATAGTGCCCTCAAAGTCAATTATTGGATTGCAGGCACGTGATTGTTATGATTGAGGAAGGGCCTATACCGATAAAACAATCTTACTCGAGATGATAGTATACTATATGGTTTGTCTTTATCATCATAATAGAGCCCATAGGATTCTTGCTTGACTGCCAGCAGTATGATGGCGATCATATATGTGGGAGTTGGGGTCTATAAGCACATCCTTAAATGTCCCTAGTCGTTGGAGTTTCGAGACAGGGTATCGATACTCCAGAGTAGACTAGTGTATACAGTTGAGACCCCGACGAGGGGCGGTGGCCGGTCTCACAAGCCATTGGTGTAAGTTGGTTCACCTAAGATGTATACAGGTGCTTATTGGGTTATGAGTACACCGGACAAGACTCGCCGGGATCATGCTAGTTGGTATTATACATATCGCCAGATAGCAGTTCCCTGGTGACAAGTGTACAGGTTAGTCTGTCGACCTGGGATCATCATTTGTCTCGTGTGAGTTCCCACTGTGCTTTGATTACTACCCTACCACGGCTCAAAGGAGTCGTGCAAACAGGTTTTAGTTGGGTACAGTCCCGAGCCACATGGAGGCAGTGAGCGGATCGTCAAGGATTTGTCTCTCCCGGTATTGGGGGTGAGATCACGTTGAGTTTAGGAGAGTCATTACACGAAATCCCTGGCTAGGATAATCGAGATTTACTGGCAGGTATTCAAGTAGTATCTCAGGGTGTTCTGGGCTACTCTCTGACACGACTTATACAGCTGTTGGGGGTATGACGTTTACCAGCCCCCTAAGCCCTATATGCGATACTCATAGATGAACGAACCGGACTGTACGGATATTGTCACTGTCAGACTCAGTATGGTTTCTCGATGAGTTCGCTCGTCGGCTTCCCTTCCGATCAATACATAGGCAACCGTTACGTACAGCTAGTATCTCTGACGTGCTAGTGGTTATACCCAGTGCTAGTGTGTTGATGAGTCATTAGAGTCCCCCACAGACAGTTTACTAAGTTCGGGCGAAAAGTTGCAGAGGCCGTATGGTTTTATGGCAGGGTTCGGAAAATGCACGTGCGTTTACGCACGTGTCATATTTCGGGCAGATAATACTAGTGGGCTCTGGTTTAAGCCGGATCCGAGTATTATACTGTGTAGATATAATATCTTTGTCTCGGTTGCATTTGTATTCGGTCGTAATACAAATGCGGGTATATTTATACTGTTACGGGGTTATCCTGAAATTCGTTTCAAGATCGCTTTTGAGAGTTGTCATTTTCCAGTTTTTTTATCACCCGTAATATACATTCGGTTTAATACGGTTTTATCTTTTCTTCATGAGGGTGAGTCATTTGGTGAGTCATGAGGGTGAGTCACCATTTTTATTTAATGGTTGATGACTAGGATTAGTGAGTCACCATTATGCATTTAATATTTTATGCAAGGTGGATTTTGCATTAATGAAGTTTTGTAATGCTTAAGATATTTCTCCTTGATCTTTTACCTTATGATTACCACCCCTTGCTCCTACACTCAGCTCCCTCCTCTTCTTATAGTGGCCAGCCCCTCTTGGACAAGATGATGGTTGTTCATTTGGAAAAAGTATATGAAATTTGCTTCATGGAAATTTCATAAGTTGATTTCTCATTTCACACAATCCAAAAAGGCAACTTCATTAACCGTTCATCCATTGCCTTGGATGTAACGAGACAAAGTGTTCTACTCATTCTCTACATCAATTTTGGTCATCTCTTTTGGCAGACTTGATGACCGAGTTGCCTCAGTTCAGAGGCGGGAGCCCATTTAAAGATCCGTCGACGTGGTGCCACCTGGACGAGAAGACTGGAGATTCAGGAGATCGGTGCAGCCGTAACAAAGCGTGGGATGATGGTTAAAGAACGAAGGACTCGGATCGTTCGGTATAACATTTCTACCCTCTTTACAGTATCTTAGTTTAGCGTTAATGGCAGATCCGGGTTATAGTATACGATAGCGCTAGTTTAGAAAAGTTTTTGTTCCGCATTTGGCGTCTGAAAGACCGCCGGGGCGCTACCGTAGACTTACATACGCTCTCTTCTAAATCACCATTTAGAAAAGCGGCCTTGATGTCCATCTGCCAGATTTCCTATTCATGGTATGCAGCAATAGTAAGTAGGATCCTGATGGACTTAAGCATGGCCACAGGAGAAAAAGTTTCATCATAGTCGACACCTGGTCATTGACGAAAACCTTTTGCTATAAGTCTAGCTTTGAAGGTCTCAACCTTTCCATCTACACCAAGTTTCTTCTTAAAGATCCATTTGCTCCCAATAGGGTTTATCTCTTAAGGAGCAACTTCCAATGTCCATACTTTGTTGGTGTACATGAATTCCATCTCAAATCCCATAGCATCCAGCCATTTCACAGAGTCCCCACTTGTGATGGCCTACTCGAAACTAGTCGGTTCTTCATTTTCCATGATACAATCCTCACTCCCACCGTATTCGAGAAAATCGTAGTATCTCTCTGGTGGAAGAGGAACCCAACTAGATCTGCGGAGTGGCTGCGGTTCATCGGGGACTATCGAATCCTTCGGTTCTACCAAATCGTCAGTTGTAGTTTGTGCAGCTGGAACTTCTTCCAGTTCTACCCCATTACCACTAATTTCTTTTACAAGAAATTCCTTTTCTAAAAAGGTGGCATATTGAGAAACAAACACTTTTTGTTCCTCGGTGTGGTAGAATATATATCCATGTGAATTCTTAGGATATCCAACAAACTTGCAAAGAACAGATCGTGCCTTGAGTTTTTCCGGATTCTGTTTTTTAACATAGGCTAGACAACCCCATATCTTAACTCGTTTATGATGTGGTCTCTTTCCACTCCATATTCCATATGGTGTTTTAGGCACTGATTTAGATGAAACTTGATTCAATAGGTATGCAGCTGTCTCAAGTGCATAACCCCAAAAGGAATTAGGTAACTCGGCAATACTCATCATAGAGTGCTCCATATCTAATAGGGTGCGATTCCTCCATTCTGATACTCCATTGTGCTGTGGTGTATACGGAGGAGTAAGCTGAGAGAGAATCTCATTCTCTTTTAAATAGTCTCATAATTCCGTGCTTAAGTATTCTCCTCACCGATCAGATCGAAGGACTTTAATACTTTTACCCATCCGGTTCTCTACTTCGTACTTATATTCCTTAAATTTCTCAAAACCTTCAGATTTGTGTTTCAACAGGAATATATGTGTAACGTTTTAAAAATCATTTAGGAGAATTTTTCCATAATCGGTAAAATAATTTGTGTTTTCCATAAAAAAAACCAAGATATAATTATTTTTCCACTAAGACTTTAATACACCTATTTTAACTATGAAATTGCTAGTATTTGGTATTTATTTAGTCACTTATAAATTATTAGTTTGCTTAAATATTTTTCCTTAATTAATTATTTTAAATATTGTTTTAAGCTTTCACTTATACATTTAATTAGTGATAATTACAAATTGGAATGGGTTAATCATTCATTTGTGAACCATGACAACTTAGCATCAAGTTTGTAACATACTCATGCTTCTTAATTGTGTCTCTATAATTCTAGAGAAGTCTAGGTCTCAAAATAAAAGAAAATTAAATAATTAAGGAAATAAGTAAATTAGTGTAATAATTAGGGATGTTTCTACACACACACACCTCACTCTCTCTCTCTTCCCTCTTTTTCTGGCCGAGCCTCTCTCTCCCTGCTGCAGCCCCATTCTTCATCTCATTTCACATCAAAAATCCACAAAATCCATTCAAAAATCAACACAAAATCTCACTAATTCTTCATTAAACCTTTACCCAATATTCTTTGGCCCAATCTAGCTTGAATCTTGGAGCAAGAGACCATTTTGGGAAGGCCAAGTTGCAAGTTAAATTCTATATTCTTGAGGTATAATCCTAACCCAATGGTTAATTGTTGATTAATTACTTCAATCTAAGCTAATTAGGTGTTTAATTATGGTTTTAATTGCAAGGTTTGGTTTTCAAGAAAAGGGCTTGAGATCAAGTTAGGGTTTTTATCATTTGTTTATGGTTATAAAGTGTAGTTTAATATATTAAGGCATGTAAAATCTAATCTAGTTGTTAAGTCTACTAATTGTTGCTCCTAAATTGTCCAGATTATATAATCTTGCAAACTAGATTTTTAGGATTAATGTAAATAAATGAGATTAAAATCTAGTTAATATTTTTGTGACCTAATTAAGATATAAAATGATCATTGTGGCAACTAGATTTGTTAAAACATCTAGATTTGTACAAAAATGGTTAGGTGATGCTTACTAGGTTTTTAGGATAAATCGATTTTAATCAAGTTTGCGGTTTTGATTGTCTCTAACCAATTCCCTAAAATATTTAATGTGTTATGAATGCGCGTTTGGGTTCTAGACTTGGTTGTGGTCACGTATAGCGATCCTTGTGGTGGTTATGGCATTGCTCCGAGCGCGTTTTGTGCACCTAGTGCGTGCGCGTCCAGTACTGCGCGTTGGTTGTCTTGCATCGATTGTGTCTGCGACTATTTGTATATCTATCCTCTGATTTACTTTTGTACGATTCTAGGATCCTGTGCAAAGGCGTCGGACATGGCACGGAAAGACAAGGATGAGATCGGATCAGTTTAGCCGAGGCATCCCGGTGAGTAGAGGTACACATCTATGAGGGGATCGTCTGGATGGCGTGAGGCGCCCGATAGTTAGGATTACTAGTAGTACTTGCAATTATATGCATAGTTTTCTAGTTATTCATCTCATTACATTGCATCATCTTATATATATATGATATTATCTCATAGGACACTTGTACCATTACCATTGGTTCATGCCGTACGTGCACTATTCATGTGAACACGCACACCTTTGGTAATTTCTATGCCACGAACACTATAGAACTTGCTTAAATTAGTATCTAAACCATTTGCGTCATATATGATATGTAAGCTGGTAGTTGTATATTAATTTCATCATGATGGATATGTAGGATTGCTAGTCATATATATATAACTCATTGCATCATCAATCATACATAGTTTTATGGTCATGCATCGCATTTTATTGCTATCATAGACATCTATCATCACCGGCATGTTTATATATTGTGATTCTTCTCGAGGATTTCAGTATTATGAGATTTCTGGATTTTTTGGAAAACCGCAAGAATTTTATAAACCTGTTATCATTTTAAAAATGCAAGTTGCGATTTTCTCCTGATATGATGTACGGGTTGTCCACCATGAGTTTTTCTGATTCTGTTGGTTTTCGAGACCCAATTCGAGGAGTAGGATGAACCGTTTCGGGTACATGGTCGGCCCGTTATGGTACCCCGGGGCAAGAAGCTCGAGTTGTAGATGATGATCCTGGCAGGTGCAGACTACCTACCGGTGATGTCTGGCACGACGGATATCCGGAGGATAGCGACCATAGTCGTGAGATTGATGATATAGGCCGATCCGGACTGACGGAGCCCGAGATATTGAGACATTGAGATATTAAGACATTGAGATATACATATTTTGTGTCGATGCTTGACACGGATTTCTGTGGTTTTCTTTGATGATACTTAAGTTATTTCACAGGAGTTTTACTAAGATAAGAATACAGATTTTCTCGTACCAAATATATTCAGGTTTCGTGTTGATTATGCATTCAAGTTGCATACATACTAGTGCACCGCATCATATCGGTATATGTAGGTTGTGACGTATTTGCGTGCATGCTTACGATAGCCTTATTAGATGTTACTTACTACTGATGAGTTGGCAACTCACCCTAGTTGTGCCACAGTATTATCTTGCAGGTCTGTCACGCCCCGCATCCCAAAATACGGAAAACGAGGGATGACTAGGCCATCCATGCTCCTACGGTCAAGGAATAAACCCGCCGTAGTTACACTTCGGCTTTCAGCATTACATGGTAATCAGTAAACAAAGCACAGAAGTAAGGGAAATACATCACTGAAATATTACATCAAGTTCATTGTTCACAATTTACAATTAAACAAGAAGAGCCACTAACCAAGTTCGAATACACGATCTCTTTAGGGAAAGCAGAAAAGAAGAAAAAGGTACTCCAGACTAGATCTCCGCAAGCTCGAAAGGTAAATCCGACTCCTGCGTTGTTTCTTCCTCGAGGTCTGAGCATGCATACTCAGGTCGTCATAGCGACGTAATAGTAATTTTATAATAATGACATGAAACATGCAAATAAGGTAATAACAGTGAAAGTAAAATGCGGATAATCACTATGTCACTAAATGATGCAAAGTATGATCTGTGTCCCTATCGGTCTGTAGGTCATGTTTGAAATCGTATAGTGGAAAGGAGGATCATGTTTAACTGGAGCCTCGTATATACCCGAGACAACGGCCCACACGCCCGAGACATAACCCTGTCAGCTGGATCGTTAGATCCTACTTAATATATATAAGAATCACTGTTCGAATGATCATCCTCTAAAACACGGTCCCGCTAAATACGATGCCCTTTCTACTTCGATTTCCACTTTCTCCCTAGGTTTATACTATTGATGATTATGATTTAGTCGTGTACAAGTATACACCAATAACACGTTTTTTTCACTGTTCACTGTATTAATCACTGTCACGAATCATTCACTTTTTCCATTGGCATATGATTAGTCGAAAATATTGCATCTTTTAGCCGGCAATTTCCTCATCATTTGCATTCATATAGAAGTGTTCGGCATTCATATTTCACATATTAGCAAATCTGTCGCAAAATATCAGATTACATGTGTTAGATCTTAAAACCGGCATTTCTAAGGAAATTGACTGCATTTCATGGCATCGCATCATCCCTATATTGCGCAACACTTGTTTTGAGATCTGTGCAGGAAAACCCAGAAGAAAAGCCAAAAATTTACATGGTGCTGATCAAACATTACGCCAACTCAATGATTTCAATTCTGGTAGTAATCCAAAAGGCAAAATACAATTCAACATATCAGCTAAAGCTCCAAATAATAGCCCAAGACCACAGAAGAAGCACGAAGCCATAAGGAGCCAACATGGCTGCGGAACCGCGGCCGGAGCCGGCTTGCGCCGCAGTTCCGCGGCGGCCTTGCCACGTCATCAATCCAATTTTGCTGCACAATGCTTACCTCAGCTCCTACAGTTCAGAAATGTACTTCAAGTTCCAGAAGACTCCAGAGACTTCTGCCAGATCAGCAAACTAGGGTTTTCTAAGCTTAATTAATCCTAGCTTAAAGCCTAAGCTAAACTCCTAACAAACTGTTTCTAGAAGCTCCTCAACAAACTTTTGGAGGGAATTGTAATTTCAAACCTGGACCTAGGGTTTGGGAAGTCTATAAATAGAAGCTTAGACCTAGGGTTATGAATCTAATCTTTTTTAGCCAATTTTAGTATCAATCTATACCCATTCACTCTCTTTCTTCATCTTCTTCCACAAGTCTAGTGAGAAGACTTGTGTGAAACCCTAACCCTAATTCCAATCAAAAGCCAAGATTCCCGATTACCCCATCAAGCAAGAAGCCCTGCAACCTTTTAGGAGCCGAGCCGTTCTTCAATAGAGCAAGTGGTCCAAGCCGACCCATGACTCACGGAGAAAAGCGACGCCAGATCGGCAATTTAGTTCTTCCTCTTGTAGTTCTTGAGTGACTGTAATCAAATTGTTGATATAAATAAAAGGTGATATTCTTTTATCTTGTGTTCTTTAAATTCTTGCATCATGATTCAATCTAAATTTCTAGTTGTAATTCTTGTTGTGATGTTTGAGTAATACTCCGCTCGTTGAGGAGTCGAGACGATCAATAGAATGATGATGTAACATATCTTAAATCGATTCTTGAATCCTACGTGTTTTGTAAACCCTAGCAAGTTCAAGAACCGACGACCCAATTCGTCGCGATACTTTCTTGATTGATATCGCTCGAAATTGGGGAGTTACTATCGTTTCTTGAAATTCCTAGAGGCTAGAGTGTGAATGATATCGACGAAAGAACAAGGGTTAAATGATGAAACCCTAGTTTCACGAAGAAGCCCTAACTCTCGTCGATCATCATCGATCTAGTATCAATTCTTCGAAGGACAAGAACACGATATCTCGAGATTACATCACGTCTATAGATCCGATCGTTTCCTACGAGCCTCATTTAGATTCTTGACATTTGGTTGGAAATATCATCGAAACCCTGATTCTCAATTGTTTATCATTTTCTTGATTCTTGATTAGAATAGTGACACTTGAAACATTTGATAAAATCTTGAATCATGTTTTCTTTTCTTTTCGATTAACTTTTCAATTCAAACAAATTAAATATAAAAACGAATCGCACAATCCCTGTGGACGATCCGCACTCGCTTACGATCTACAACCGACACCATAATTGATTGCGGTCAAATATAATTCTGTGATTGTGAATTTTATTCAATTTTCTAATTACCGACACAAAGAAACTCTTATCGATCAAATGAAACCGTTATCGGGAACTATTTGATTCGATATTACACATCAAGAATTCTTTTCAATCAAATGGCTCCGTTGCCGGGGATTATGCGCTAATTCGTTTCATATTAAAGTTTGAATTGAAGATTTATTCCATTGTAATTTTTGTAATCAAAATTCGTGCAAACCCTAAACAATTTGTTGTGGTTCGTTGCAAGGAGATCTGGAGCTTGCTGGGAAATTGGAAATTTTTTTGGAATATACCAGAGAGCAGAGGGAGTCTACAGAGCCTCTCTAAAAAGTTTTGGTCCAGTGATTCCATCATTAGACCGCGGATGCGTGGTGGGAGCCCCCTATTGCGGCGGAACCGCGGCCCTTTTGAGGGTTCTCTGTACAATTTTTGTCTCAGGTAATTTCTTACCTCCTCCCCTCTCCTCTTTTTAGCTCCAACTAACAGTTTGTGCAGTATTCTTTGCAAATAATCGCAGCTCGCAAATTGCAAAATTAAATTTGTGCGTGTTTTTGTTTCTTGGTTGTTTCCATCCTAAATACGGATATTAAAGGGCACGGCCAAATCCAAATTAGGTGGGGATTTCATTACCCTTCCTAGGCCCCGAAAATCACAAACTTGCATCCGCATTGACCCACATTAACTAAAAAAGATCTAGAGATTACTCTAAGGACAACAGCTAGAATGATTCAATTCCACTTTTTCAACAACTCGCTGCGCTCGGCCCTGCGGGGCTGTGCGCCAGGGTCGGTTCCCAAAAGGATCGTTCGCTTCGCTCTCTTGCATGAACCGCAAATCGAAAACTGATTTCGCTCAGCGCATTCCATTGATAGGCTCGGGTTCGTTCAAAAGAGGTATAAAGACAAGGACTTGACTCATTGCCATCGGTTCAATTCATCTATTCGCCTCTATCTATTTGTTGGTCTCACTCATGTCTGTTATCAAATTGTAAACGAGTATGTTTTGAATCTTTGATGTAATAAACGCGTGCTCACTTAGGACAGAAGAAGGTCGTGGGTAATTCATTGCTTATACGCGTTTTCTTATGGTGTCTAGGCAAGTGTGTCGAAGGCTAGTGGTTATTAATTAGGTCCACTACTTACGTAGTGGAGTACCTTCCCACTTACCTGGCACTTACCTGGCCACAGGGGAACAAAGAGGCAGTGGAGGATTCTATCCTGCGACTTGTCTTTTGGCAGTTAGGAGCGGTCTAGACCCGGACCAAGGTGACCACTAGATTCTAGGGTTTTGTGTGCTGCATTTGTTGTGTCGCATCATTTTTTCAAAAATCCGTCCCTTTTTCAAGGCAAACACCGCATTCATTCATTACCCCTAATTATAAGCCAACGCTGCCACTTGTACTAACCCTTTTTAGTACAAGATAGGCTGGACACGGGATTCTAGTGCCCGTTTATTCCGCGTACCCTTTATCGACTCCGAAGTGGATATTTCTCCATTTACTTCTTCTTTACCCACTACCACACCCACACCGATGGATCCACCTCCATGAAACTTCTTTAACCCTAATCTGCCGCCGTCCGTTGGTGCGCAAAATCCACCCCGCATCTCTCTCCAGGAGAGGTGTTATCCACTTCGAGGTCCTCTTTCGACCTGCTTATCCACACCACCAGCCAATAGGGATAACTTTGAGATTAAACCCCAATACATCAACCTTTTACCTAAATTCCACGGACTCGAGACTGAGGACGCTTACGTTTTCATTACCAAATTTGAAAACGTATGCGCAATGATGGGTACGTCACAACTTTCAGTGGATGCGATGCGTCTATGACTTCTTCCATTTACATTGTGCGATATAGCCGAGAAGTGGCTATATAACACTACCGCACATTCTATTACGAATTGGGAAGAATTCGTCGCTGCATTCCTTAAGAAATTTTACCCAATACAAAAGACAGCTTGAATCCGTAGCGAACTGAATCAATTTGCCCAGCTCCCTACTGAACCATTCTCTAAATGCTTTGAACGTTTCAAGGATCTATTGGTTCAGTGTCCTCATCACGACATCCTGAGATGGGAGTTTGCCGAATCATATATGAGGGCATTAACCCAAACACTAAACAGAGCCTTGAAAACATGTGTCAAGGTACTTTTATGACTAAGGATGATGGGGAAGCTTGGAAGTATTTAGAAGAGTTCGCTGAAAAATCACTACAGTGGGAGAGTGGAACCCAACCATTGAATAGGGGTGGCGTACACCAAATAGATGTGTCCATAGGTGTTCGAGCTGAGAGGGCGGCAATGCAAAAGAAGCTCGACGCTATGGAACACAAATTTGCAGCAGCCTCCCTAAACCCAATGTCACTCCCCAAAACTGTTTGTGGGTGCTGTTCTGATCCGTCTCATTTAACGGAAGAATGTCCATTAAACTCTGCGTTTCAAGGTCACGAGCATTCTAATGCCGCATTTCAAAGACCTAGAAACGATCCATATTCTTCCACGTACAATCAGGGTTGGCGGAATCACCCGAATTTCGCTTGGAACCAAAACCAATCTCAAAACACGGTTCCAAACACGAATAATTTTCAAAGGACTCTTCCTCCTCCACAACAGCAACCCCTTCAACTCACTCAGCACCCTTATCAGTCACAAAATTTCCAAAACCAGGTCAACAATCCTGCACAGTCTAATCCTATGCAGTTGTCCTGTTCTGATGAATTCTCTCAATTCACTCAAACCATGAAATCACTTTTATCAAATTTTATAGAGGTTTCGACTGAGGTTAGATCTTCCGTCAGTGAGATAAAGAAAAACTCAGCGTCTCAAGCTGAGAGTATCAGATCGATGGAAGCTGAAATCGCACGCCTTAAAGCCGAAATGAGTGCGAGAGAAAAAGGGAAACAACCCTTTCAACCGCTACAGAATCCTAGGCATTACAATGTAAATGCCGTCACAACGTTGAGGTCGGGAAGAGTGATGAACAATCATTTCGGGGAAGGTATTGATGATATTGGAAATCATATCAACACCCCGGCTGAGACCTTTCCACACACACACACTTCTCCTTCTGATCCTTCTTCTTCTACCACACCACCTTCTCGCGAGCCTATTCTCCATTTCCCACTAGGCTCAACACCTGAACCCAACCCTTATAGTTCTCCACAGACGATCCCCACACCTCTTTTGGGATCTCGTCTACCCCTTCTTCCTTCTCCTATGATGGACCCAGCGCTTATTGCGAAAGCTCCTTACCCGAATCGGTTAAGGGGTAATAGAACGAGTCCTCATATGGAGAAAATTATGGAAATGTTCAAACAGGTTAACATCAACATCCCTCTCCTAAATGCAATTCAACAAGTCCCCGCTTATGCGAAAATTCTTAAGGACATGTGCACTAGGAAGAGGAAGGCCCAAGTGCCGAAGAAGGTCTTCATGGCTAATAATATCAGCACTGCTTTTAGTCCCCAGCTACCAAAGAAACGAAAGGACCCAGGATGTCCTACAATATCGATTTCTATTGGGGGTAAAAACATAAACCGTGCTCTTTTTGACCTTGGGGCAAGTGTTAACCTCCTTCCATATTCTTTCTATGAGAAATTAGGGATTGGATAGCTGAAACCTGCTCACTGCACTCTCCAAATGACAGACCGTTCAATCACCAAACCAAGGGGTGAATTAGAGGATGTGTTGATAAAGGTCGGGGAATTTATTTTCCCTGTAGACTTCATTGTGCTCGACACACATCCTGTAGCAAACCCCCGGGGCCAAATTCCGGTGATTCTGAGTTGTCCTTTCCTTGCCACTTCCAACGCTGTTATAAACTGTAGAAACGGTTCAATGAACTTATCATTTGGAAATATGACCATTGAACTAAATATCTACAAAGTTGGAAGTCAGCCATCAGAACCCTCTGCTCATATTTTAGATGTGTGCTCTGTCCATGAGATCGCTCCCGATAGTTGTGCAGCTAAGGAACTTTGCTTTACTGATTTCGATGACATTACCACATCTCTGTTTGATTTCACACAAGATCTTAGTGAGGACACTTTACCTACACTTGAGTCCTGCACTCCTGACTTTTCTCCACCCGAGTCTGTATCTTTCACAGGCTCTGAGCTTCTTTGTAAATCCGAAAATCACTCAATGATCCCTCTTTCTATCATTTCTCCGCCCGAATTAGATCTCAAAATTTTACCGTCTCATCTGAAATATGCTTATTTAGGTGAGAAGGAGTCTTTACCGGTTATAATATCCGCTTCTCTAGCATTAGAGTAAGAGAATGCACTTTTATCGGTATTGAGATCTAACAAAGAGGCGTTTGGTTGGAGTATGGCGGACATCAAAGGGATTAGTCCCTTGATAGTTGAACATCATATACAAGTGATGGATGATACCAGACCAACCCGAGAACCACAGAGACGGTTGAATCCCGTCATGAAGGAAGCGGTAATGAAAGAGATCGTCAAATGCTTAGATAATGGTATTATATACCCCATCTTCGATAGCCAATGGGTGAGTCCTATACATATCGTTCCTAAGAAATCCGGCATCACTGTTATAACCAATGAGGCAAATGAGTTGATTCAGACACGTGCCCAAACTGGGTGGCGTGTATGTATCGATTATAGAAAACTCAATGCTGCCACGAGGAAAGACCACTTTCCTCTACCATTCATTGATCAAATGCTGGAACGCTTAGCGGGACGAGAGTATTATTGTTTTATGGATGGATACTCAGGCTATAATCAGGTCCCCATCGCCGAAAAGGATCAAGATAAAACCACTTTTACTTGTCCTTTTGGTACTTTTGCTTACAGTCGCATGCCCTTTGGGCTATGCAATGCTCCCGCTACCTTTCAGCGGTGTATGATGGGGATATTCTCTGATATGGTAGAAAATTTTCTGGAAATCTTTATGGACGATTTCTCGATTTTTGGAGACTCTTTTTCTGATTGCCTATCGAATCTTGACGCTGTTCTTACTCGTTGCAAAGAGAAGAACTTGACTTTGAACTGGGAAAAATGTCATTTTATGGTCCAAGAAGGAATTGGTCTTGGACATGTCATTTCACAGAAAGGCATTGAGGTTGACAGAGCTAAGATAGATGTCATTCAAAATCTCCCTCATCCTAAAAGCGTCAAAGATATTCGATCTTTCCTTGGCCATGCGGGCTTTTATAGAAGATTCATTAAGGATTTTTGCAAAATTGCTAGACCTTTAACTCTTCTCCTGGCCAAGGATGCGACCTTCAATTTTGACTTGGACTGCGAGACAGCTTTCGACTCACTTAAACACTCACTCACTTCAGCCCCCGTTTTATCATCACCAAACTGGGACTACCCCTTTGAGCTAATGTGTGATGCATCCAACTTTGCAGTAGGTGCAGTCTTAGGACAGCACATCGAAAAGATGCTACACGTGATATACTATGCAAGTAAGACCCTGAATGATGCTCAAATCAATTATACAACCACCGAAAAGGAACTTTTAGCGGTTGTATTTGCATTAGAAAAATTCAGGCCTTACTTAATTGGCTCACCTATAGTTGTTTATACTGACCATTCCGCCTTAAAACATCTTCTGGTGAAGAAAGATGTAAAAGGTCGACTAATACGTTGGATCCTTCTGTTACAAGAATTCGATCTTGTTATCAAAGATAAGAAAGGATGTGAAAACGTAGTACCTGACCATCTTTCACGCATCTCTTCTTCCCCTGTGACCCTGCCGATCAATGATTCGTTCCCTGATGAACAACTCTTGAGCATATCCAATGAACCATGGTTCAGGGATATCGTGAACTATCATGCCACGGGACTGATACCCAGCGATTGGTCAAAACAGGACAAATACCGTTTTCTATCCCAAGTAAAACAGTTTTACTGGGACGAGCCCTATTTGTTTAAATATTGTCCTGATCAGATCGTTCGCCGGTGTGTCCCGAATGAAGAGTTCAAGAGTGTTCTTTCTTTTTGTCATGATCAGGCCTGTGAGGGTCATTTTGGTCCTAAAAAGACGGCGGAGAAGGTTTTGCAATGTGGATTTTATTGGCCGACCATATTCAAGGACGCATTTGACTATTGCAAAACCTGTACACAATGTCAGTACACGGGTAGAATCTCCCGGAGGAATGAAATGCCTCAGCAACCCATCTTGGTTGTTGAAATATTCGATGTTTGGGGCATAGATTTTATGGGTCCTTCTCCCAGCTCCTTTGGGAATTTGTACATACTGCTCGCGATTGATTATGTCTCAAAGTGGGTAGAAGCCATTCCATGTCGCACTAATGACAAGAAAGTTGTCATTAAGTTCTTGAAAGAGATATCTTTTCGCGATTTGGACACCCACGCGCTATTATTAGCAATAATGGGACACATTTCTGCAACAGGTCTTTCGAGACTCTGATACGGAAATACTCAATCAACCACCGACTTTCTACACCCTATCACCCCCAAATAAGCGGGCAGGCTGAAATCTCAAACAGACAAATCAAATTTATCCTGGAGAAGATTGTTGCTAAAAATAGAAAAGACTGGTCTACCAAACTGACGGATGCTCTTTGGGCATTCCAAACTGCATTTAAAACCGACCTAGGGATGTCTCTATATAGGATAGTGTTTGGAAAAGCATGTCACTTACCTGTCGAGATAGAGCATAAAGCATTGTGGGCTATTAAGGAAATAAATTTTGATCTAAACTTAGCTTGCAACTTTCGGAAGCTGCAACTTAATGAGCTAAGCGAACCCCGTGATGAAGCTTATGATAACGCTGTAATCATAAAGAATAGGACCAAGGTTTTTCACGATAAAAATATTTTCACCTGGTCAACAAGTCCTTCTTTATGATTCACGACTACACCTTCACGCGGGTAAGCTCCGATCTCGGTGGAAGGGACCCTTTGTCTGCGGTCTGTATACCCGCACGGGAAGGTAGAAGTTGAAAATGTCAAAAACGGCACCTTTTTCAAAGTGAATGGACATAAACTAACCGTATTTTTCCACTGACCCTACGGAGGAGCTCCTGTTCTTACAGGAGCCAGTTTATTTGGATTAAAATTCCTCTGTCTCACCTTCATATCCAGTATATCATTGCATCATCTTTTGAATGGAGGTGAGTGAAAAGAGTAAGTTTGGGGGAAGTTCTTCACTTATATATATTTTGCCCCCACTAATAATTCCCCCAGGCTTACAATTTTTGTAGGTATAGCGATTGGCAACAGTAAGGACACTGTTGAAAACAAGTTTGAGGGAGGTTTGTGCTTATTTTTGCATCATTTGCATATCATTTGCATAAGCACAAAACATTTCTTTTTAAAAATCTATAAAAATTGAAAAATTTTCAAAACCCATAAAAATTTAAAAATTTTCAAGTATAAAAATAATTTTAATATTTACATTTTTTGTACATAAATAAGATAATAAAAGTTTAGATAGTAAAAAATTACATCCATGAGATTAGAAAATTTAAGAAAACTAAGAAAATTAGAAGTTTTCTTATACGAACTAGTAATAAGTAGTTATGAGCCGTTGTCCCAAGGGTTAGTAAGATGAAGGACGTCACTAATCTGAGGATAAAAATAAGTCTGAAAAATAGTTTCTATTCTGGAAGCCAAACATTTTGAACGTTGCTACCCTGCTATTCGCACTTACACACGTCTTGAAGCCTGGGATAGTAGAGGATACCTTGAAATGCTCTTGTCTTAAAGCCGATGTATGAAGGAAATAAAAAGAAAAAAAAGTGAATAAAGAAAATATAAAGTGGTGAGAAAAATGGACACTGGTTTTGTTATCACCGAACGCAATAAAAAATATATAGCGAGGGTGCTTCTTCACCTAGTGCCCTAAGGCCAACTGGTCTGGGAGTCACTGCTATGCCTGAGGTGGTGCAAGACGAGGAAAATACACCAAGTAAGCAAGCACATGAGTAATCGGTCGGTTAGTACCTCAAGAAGTATTAACGGTCGCATGAAAGTGTGTGAGCAATCTCATCTAAATATTCATTAATTAAAAAGTACTGAGGCTGATGGACAAGAGTATGATAGCTTGAATTGAATTCTCCGGGTGTAGGGATGTCTTTACACACACGCAGGGTTATATGATCGATGTTTGGAAGAAAGATAGGAATGAAAAATAAGACGTTGTTTTATTGAGGGAGGACGTGATTTCTAACATCTTTTCATGACCATTAAGATAGGGCTCATGACAACCGAAAAGCTAGCTTAGTTGGAAACCCTAATTTTCAAGGCTTTTCTTTTACGATTCTTTTCTTTAAATGTAATATTCATGATCTTTTCTTTTATTATTGGATTTTGTTGGTGTAATCCGCTGAAAACCCTCAGGAGACAACACTCCTCCTACTAGGGACACCTAGAAATTTAAAGGCTTGTTGCACGTGCTCAGTGCAATCGTGTTGCCTACGAAAGTGTGCAAGTTAGTTTTTTCTCTTTCTTTATCTTCTCCTTCTCTTTTTAATAAAAGTTCGATTGAGACGATCGAAATTAAATTTGGGGGAATTTGATTAGTCGAAAATATTGCATCTTTTAGCCGGCAATTTCCTCATCATTTGCATTCATATAGAAGTGTTCGACATTCATATTTCACATATTAGAAAATCTGTCGCAAAATATCAGATTACATGTGTTAGACCTTAAAACCGGCATTTCTAAGGAAATTGACTGCATTTCATGGCATCGCATCATCCCTATATTGCGCAACACTTGTTTTGAGATCTGTTCAGTTGATAAAACTGCACATTTGTATTACATTTTTCCTACCATTTTCATAGACTTTATTATAATATATTATACATATGAGGGTTTATGTGTAAAAACACCATTTTCCATGTGTTAATATATTTTAATTAGTATTTGGTAGAAAAATGTATGCAAATAAATTCATTGACCAAATCCTACTAGAACTAAGTCTACTAAATATTATTTGAGATTATTGTGCAGAATTTTCCAAGTTGTTATGCAGAATTTATCAAACAAATCAAGTTGTTGAAGAAAACTTGCCAAATTAAGAAGCAAAACTTGGAGACCAAGTCTGGGAGCAACCGAGAAAAGATTTCTGAATTCTGAAGGTGCCTAGGATTGCCACATGTCACAATCACAAAGCCCAAGAAAAATGATCAAGAGATCCCCACCATTGGCCGCGGAACCGCGGCCAAACCCCCATGTTGGCCGCGGATCCGCGGCAATCTAGAGAGATCATTTGCTAAGATATTGTGGCTTAAATCTCTGCTATATTTTACCAACTTTTGAAGCAAAAGATTGTGGCTTTGGACTATAAAAGGGCACCGAGAGCCTCTTGGAAAAGTTATCAAGCCGACGAGATCACGAAGCCCCAGACGCTCACGCATCCAGGCTGATCATCAACGGTTCATCTACCTCCTTGGAAGAGATCGAGAAGCAAACTAGTCTTTGTAATCATTTTCTAAGGAATCAAAGTGTAGATTGTTCAAGTTGATTAATAAAGGTAGTTGTTTTATTTAGTTCTTTTGCATTTTACATTATGTTTTCCCTCTCTTTCTTTTCATCTTCTTCTCCCAACATGCGCGAGTAATTCTCCGCTTGTTAGGGTTCGTAGGATTAGGGTAGGCTAATGGACGATGAAAATAATTAAACCCTTTTTAAGTCCTATAAAGTTTAGGAACTTTATCAAAAGAATCATTAACATCCTAATCGGGCGTGCTAGCAATTCTTTGCTAGTTCCGACCGCGATTAGAGATTAGATTAATGATTGTTTTGGTAAAGGCTAGATATGAACGGAGTTCCGTGTCGAGATAAGGGTTAAGAGTGGGATTCCTTTTCCCTCCAGAAACCCTAATCTACACGCATCACTGTCGTTCTAGTTCTAAATCTATTAATGGATAAAAAGGGTAACTTTTAATTAATCGTCCATAACTACTAAATCCTAACGAACCCTACAAGCCTTCTTATTATATTATCTAAGTCTCTAAAATAATCTAGATCTATATTTTACAATCTTGTTTAACGTAGATCTAGAAACCATTCTATAAAATTCTTTATCCCTCCTCTCTTTCTCAACACATCTAAAGTAAAAGTAAAAGGTTCCACGTTTCCCAGAGGACGACCCGTACTCATCTCGGTCTAGCTACACGCGACACCGTTATTGATTGCGGTTAACTACAAACACACTTTTTCGTATCAATCAAATGGCGCCGTTGCCTGGGAAACGTGCGTAATTTTTTATTTTTACTATTTGTGTTGAATTCTTAGACGAGTCATATCATTATTAAAACAAAACTGCAAATTGTATATTTAACGATTATTGTGTGAATTTTTTCGAGGAAATCTGGAGTCACGGACATGAGGAAACAGGAGATCTAGGGTTCACACTTCTCTGGTAAGATTCTAACTCCCTTCTCTCTCCTCCAAAATCCAATAAAATCTATTTTCTGCAGGATTCTTTGCAAAATATCGCCGCTCAAAAATCTTTTTGTAAAGTTTTGTTTTTCGGTTTGTTTTTGCATATTTTAATACGGATCTTTAAGGGGCAAGGACCAAATCAAGATTACGTGGGGATTTCATCACCCTTCTTAAGCCCCATAAATCATAAACCAAGCATATAGATCAACCCTTCATTAATTTAAAAAATATCTAGACCAGACTCTAAGGACTGTCGCGCTCTATAAGGACAGAGGAAGGTCGTGGGTAATCTATCGTTTATCCGCATTATTTTTGTAGTGCCTAGGCAAGTGTGTCGAAGGCTAGTGGTTTTTAATTAGGCCCACGACGTGGTTCCTTCCCACTTATCTGGCACTTACCTGGCTACAAGGGTAGTACGGAGGCAGTAGAGGATTTATCCTGCGGCTTGTCCTTCGGAAGTCTAGGAGCGGTCTAGAGACTGGACCTAGGTAACCATAGTTCTAGGGTTGTGCATTTTTTGTGATTTGTCTAAATCCGTCATTTTTTTAAAACAAACCAATTACTTTCTCTCCTTTTTACCCCTTCCCCCTTCTTCTCTTCTTATAATGGGTGACCTAAACAGAAGAACACTTGCCGGGCTTTGCTGTCCACAACCAGATATCTCTTGTTTTCGAAATCCCTTCGGTATACCGTCCGGCTCTTCTATGTCCTTAAGAGATCATATAGAACAAGCATGAAGAAACAGTTGTCCACCTCAGTCTAGGTCTTATCAACCGTATCCTAATCCTACACCTATTTCAGTTCATACCCAGAGTGAGGAAGCCCCTAGACGAATGTCCAATGCTGAGCACATAGCTAAGTCTAGAGGCCAAAGTTTCAACCCGGACCAATATCAACCATCACCACCACTGTCCGGAGAAGAGTTTGATATGCGGTTTGTATATAGCCAACCAACCAACCCATATCAATATTCTTCTTATCATAATATTGATCCTAGTCCTACCCAAGTTCAGCAACCATTCTGTTCCTATCAATCCAATCCGACTTTTCCACCTACTCTATACAGTTCTTCTAATCAGTGATTTGGGAGTTTTAATTATCCACAGGAATTTCAATCTTATACTAAAACCCCTTATCAACCCAAGACTAGTCTGGAGCAGACGTTAGAAAAATATATGGAACTGACGAATCAAATTATGAAGGATTTGCGTAGTAAGACAGAACTGTACACCCTTCCTAATCAAAACTCCCCTTTCCAAACTGAAATCCACAACTCCAGTTTCATAGATTCATCAAGTACACCAAATAGAATGACTGATAAGTTGTGTAACTTTGTAGTGTTTGATTTACCCAACTGTGAAGGGTCCCTTTCAAGTGAAACCATACCCAACCCTTGTGATCTCTACACCTCCACTCTTGAACCAAAACTGATTGAAAACCATACTTTTGATGAGGAGTTTGAGAATTTTAACCTTCACTTGAATGAGGTAATTGACATTGGGGATATATTGATTGATGAACCCGAAATTTTGGATGATTTTGTCCCACCAATTCATCAAATCCTTTCACTTCCTTGTGGTCATCATCTTGAGCCTTTAATTCTTCCCGAATCCCAAATATGTCTTGAAGTTGATGATAAAGGTATACCCGAAGATCAGATCGAAATACAGCCTCCATCTTCCACATCTGGTTCAGCAACACTCGACACACCGATTTGTTTACCCATTTCACCTTCTACTTTCTCCGGTTCTTCTTCTGTTCCTATAGTTTTAGTGAGTGTTGATAAATCACAATCCGTTAATTCAAGTTCAGTAATACCAGAAATTCAACTTGATTTGGATATTTTTGAAAAAGAGATAGATGAGTTTTTCGAGTCATCTACCTCAGTGATTTTTTATGAATCAAGTAGAATAAATTCTGGCATAAAACTCTTTGACAGTAAAATGTTCAATCACACCATTGATAAAAGTTTTGAAGAACTTTTTGCTGACAAACTTGAATTTTTAAACAATACGGATTTTATGATTGATTAATCTCCACCTATAGAGGTTGAACCGTCACCATTCCTTCTTCCTAATCATTCACATTCCTCCTCATTCTTTCTTTTCACTAAATTCAAACCCTTTCCTGACCACCTCTTATCCCTTCCCCACTTTTTCTTGACTCGATACAACACATTCTTCCACCAACCTATACGATATACTGATAAAATCTTTGAATGGTTAGTGTTGACTTTTGGTCTTTGTAAAGTCTTACTTTGACCAAATGACTCACCCCCTCTTAAAATGCTTCGTATTGTCTAACTCATGTTTGAGGGGGGATATATTTTTGGCTCTTGATCATAACTTTTGTCCTCAAATTTGTGAGCCAAAAATAAGTTTGGGGGAGGATTGTCTCTTTCATATATTCTTGCCCCCATTAATAATTTCCTCCCAAGTCTATAGGTTTTTGAGCTTAACAGATGACATCAGTGAGGACACTGCTGTAAACAGGTTTGGGGGAGGTTTGTGCTTATTTACACATCAATTTGCATCATATTTTGCATAAGCACAACATTTTCAAAAAATTTATAAAAAAAAAATTCTTTTATAACAAAAGAGTAGAAAGTGAAAAATTACATCCAAAATATAGGAATAGTTTAAGAAAACCAAGAAAATTAGAAGTTTTCTTAAACGAACTAGTAATAAGTAGTTATGAGCTGTTGTCCCAAGGGTTAGTAAGATGAAGGAAGTCACTAATCTGAGGATAAAAATAAGTCTGAAAAATAGTTTCTATTCTGGAAGCCGAACATTTGAATGTTGATACCCTACTATATGCACTTACACACGTCTTGAAACTCGGGATAGTAGAGAATACTTTGAAATGCTCTTGTCTAAAAGCCAAAGTATGAAGGAAATGAAAAAAATGAAGAAAATATAAAAATGGCGAAAAGAAAAAAATGAACACTGGTTTTGTATCGCCAAGGAAGCAATAAAAAAATATAGCGAGGGTGCCTCTTCACCAAGGGCCCTAAGGCCAACTGGTCTGGGAGTCACTGCTAAGCCTTAGGTGGTGCAAGACGAGGAAAATATTATCACCTAATCAGCAAGCACAGGAGTAATCGGTTGGTTAGTACCTCAAGAAGTATTAACGGTCGCATGAAAATGTCTGAGCGAATCTTAATATTCATCAAATTAAAAAGTACTAAGGTAGATGGACAAGAGTATGATAGCTTGAATTGAATTCTCCGAGTGAAGGGATGTCCATTTCACACACGTAGGGTTATATGATCAATGTTTGGATGAAAGGCGGGAATGAAGAATAAAGACGATGTTTTATTGAGGGATGATGTGATTTCTAACATTTTTTCATGACTATTAAGATAGGGCTCATGACAACTGAAAAGCTAGTATAGTTGGAAACTCTTCTTTTCAAGGCCTTTCTTTTATGGTTCTTATCTTTATATGTAAATTTCACCATCTTTCTTTTATTATTGGATTTTGTGGGTGTAATCCACTGAAAACCCTCAGGAGACAACACTCCTCCTACTAGGGACACCTAGAGGTTTAACGGCTTGTTGCACGTGCTCAGTGCAACCGTGTCTGCCTATGAAAGTGTGCTTAGTTTTCTCCTTTCCTTTTCTCCTCTTGAATAAACTAGTTTGCTCGAGACGATCAAAGATAAGTTTGGGGGTATTTGTTCAGTTGATAAAACTGCACATTTGTATTACATTTTTCCTACCATTTTCATATTAAAAAAGGACTTTATTATAATATATTATACATATGAGGGTTTATGTGTAAAAACACCATTTTCCATGTGTTAATATATTTTAATTAGTATTTGGTAGAAAAATGTATGCAAATAAATTCATTTACCAAATCCTAGAAGAACTAAGTCTACTAAATATTATTTGAGATTATTGTGCAAAATTTTCCAAGTTGTTATGCAGAATTTATCAAACAAATCAAGTTGTTGAAGAAAACTTGCAAAATTAAGAAGGAAAACTTGGAGACCAAGTCTGGGAGCAACCGAGAAAAGATTTCTGAATTCTGAAGGTGCCTAGGGTTGCCACATGTCACAATCACAAAGCCCAAGAAAAATGATCAAGAGATCCCCACCATTGGCCGCGGAACCGCGGCCAAACCCCTCTATTGGCCGCGGATCCACGGCAATCTAGAGAGATCATTTGCTAAGATTTTGTGGCTTAAATCTCTGCTATATTTTACCAACTTTTGAAGCAAAAGATTGTGTCTTTGGACTATAAAAGGGCACCGAGAGCCTCTTGAAAAAGTTATCAAGCCGACGAGATCACGAAGCCCCAGATGCTCACGCATCCAGGCTGATCATCAACGGTTCATCTACCTCCTTGGAAGAGATAGAGAAGAAAACTAGTATTTGTAATCATTTTCTAAGGAATCAAAGTGTAGATTGTTCAAGTTGATTAATAAAGGTAGTTGTTTTATTTACTTCTTTTGCATTTTACATTATGTTTTCCCACTCTTTCTTTTCATCTTCTTCTCCCAACATGCGCGAGTAATTCTCCGCTTGTTAGGGTTCGTAGGATTAGGGTAGGCTAATGGACGATGAAAATAATTAAACCCTTTTTAAGTCCTATAAAGTTTAAGAACTTTATCAAAAGAATCATTAACATCCTAATCGGGCACGCTACCAATTCTTTGCTAGTTCCGACCGCAATTAGAGATTAGATTAATGATTGTTTTGATAAAGGCTAGATATGAACGGAGTTCCGTGTCGAGATAAGGGTTATGAGTGCGATTCCTTTTCCCTCCAGAAACCCTAATCTACACGCATCACTGTCGTTCTAGTTCTAAATCTATTAATGGATAAAAAGGGCAACTTTTAATTAATCGTCCATAACTACTAAATCCTAACGAACCCTACAAGCTTTCTTATTATATTATCTAAGTCTCTAAAATAATCTAGATCTATATTTTACAATCTTGTTTAACGTAGATCTAGAAACCATTCTATAAAATTCTTTATCCCTCCTCTCTTTCTCAACACATCTAAAGTATAAGAAAAAGGTTCCATGTTTCCCAGAGGACGACCCGTACTCATCTCGGTCTAGCTACACGCGACACCGTTATTGATTGCGGTTAACTAAAACACACTTTTTCGTATCAATCAAGATCTGTGCAGGAAAACCCAGAAGAAAAGCCAAAAATTTACATGGTGCTGATCAAACATTACGCCAACTCAATGATTTCAGTTCTGGTAGCAATCCAAAAGGCAAAATACAATTCAACATATCAGCTAAAGCTCCAAATATCAGGCCAAGACCACAGAAGAAGCACCAAGCCCCAAGGAGCCAACATGGCCGCGGAACCGCGGCCGGAGCCGGCTTGCGTCGCGGTTCCGCGGCGGCCTTGCCACGTCATCAATCCAATTTTGCTGCACAATGCTTACCTCAGCTCCTACAGTTCAGAAATGTACTTCAAGTTACAGAAGACTCCAGAGACTTCTGCCAGATCAGCAAACTAGGGTTTTCTAAGCTTAATTAATCCTAGCTTACAGCCTGAGCTAAACTCCTAACAAACTCTTTCTAGAAGCTCCTCAACAAACTTTTGGAGGGAATTGTAATTTCAAACCTAGACCTAGGGTTTGGGAAGTCTATAAATAGAAGCCTAGACCTAGGGTTATGAATCTAATCTTTTTTAGCCAATTTTAGTATCAATCTAGATCCATTCACTCTCTTTCTTCATCTTCTTCCACAAGTCTAGTGAGAAGACTTGTGTGAAACCCTAACCCTAATTCCAATCAAAAGCCAAGATTCCCAAGTACCCCATCAAGCAAGAAGCCCTGCAACCTTTTAGGAGCCGAGCCGTTCTTCAACAGAGCAAGTGGTCCAAGCCGACCCACGACTCACAGAGAAAAGCGACGCCAGATCGACAATTTAGTTCTTCCTCTTGTAGTTCTTGAGCGACTGTAATCAAATTGTTGATATAAATAAAAGGTGATATTCTTTTATCTTGTGTTCTTTAAATTCTTGCATCATGATTCAATCTAAATTTCTAGTTGTAATTCTTGTTGTGATGTTTGAGTAATACTCCGCTCGTCGAGGAGTCGAGACGATCAATAGAATGATGATGTAACATATCTTTAATCGATTCTTGAATCCTACGAGTTTTGTAAACCCTAGCAAGTTCAAGAACCGACAACCCAATTCGTCGCGATGCTTTCTTGATTGATATCGCTCGAAATTGGGGAGTTACGATCGTTTCTTGAAATTGCTAGAGGCTAGAGTGTGAATGATATCGACGAAAGAACAAGAGTTAAATGATGAAACTCTAGTTTCACGAAGAAGCCCTAACTCTCGTCGATCATCATCGATCTAGTATCAATTCTTCGAAGGACAAGAACACGATATCTCGAGATTACATCACGTCTATAGATCCGATCGATTCCTACGAGCCTCATTTAGATTCTTGACATTTGGTTGGAAATATCACCGAAACCCTAATTCTCGATTGTTTATCATTTTCTTGATTCTTGATTAGAATAGTGACACTTGAAACATTTGATAAATCTTGAATCATGTTTTCTTTTCTTTTCGATTAACTTTTCAATTTAAACAAATTAAATATAAAAACGAATCGCACAATCCCTGTGGACGATCCGCACTCGCTTACGATCTACAACCGACACCGTAATTGATTGCGGTCAAATATAATTCTTTGATTGTGAATTTTATTCAATTTTCTAATTACCGACACAAAGAAACTCTTATCGATCAAATGAAACCGTTATCGGGAACTATTTGATTCGATATTACACATCAAGAATTCTTTTCAATCAGCATACTTGACATTCCTAAACCAATATCTTTCACGCACGATAATGTAATTTCCACTGAATAATAACACCCACTACCACTTTGTATATGGCAGTTGGGTTAGGTATTTACATTTATGCAGTTAACAAGTCATGTGTGATATGAACTATTATGCACGTCATAAGCTTACAAAAATTATAGTAATTCATATGCTCAGAATTTAGCGAAACGATACAAAGAGGGTAATAAGTAGACTTAGACATAAGTACATTAAAAAAAATTTCAGTGCTATCGGATTAATGGTATTCAAGTTACGGCCATTTCAATTTAAGTGCTCGCTGCAGGAAATTCAGTTTCTGAACTGAACGCCCGTTTCGCGGCACAATTTTCACCCAGTTGCGATCAGAATTTAGCGACGCTACTGTTGAATGAAATTTAGGGTTTTCAATAGGGTTTCCAACGCAATAGACGGATTATAAATCTCGTATGTATGTCAGAAGTTATGCACTGTTCAACACTAGTGTGTCAATTCTGTTTCTGTTTGGGACTGCTATGCGTCCAGTTCTATTAAATTGCAGTTTAAATAGTAAACGACGATAAAAATGGGTGAAATCACTTGAGTTATTTAGCTAACAGATTCATCTTCAATACAGTTTAGGGTTCCGCAACATACAAGTTCAGGCAACAACGTAGTAAACATTACGAGACAGAAAACAACAACCAGAGCCGCTCTCCGAACCAATTCTCGTCATAATTTCAGTACAAAAACAATTTAGAACTTGCATAGGGTTATAGTTCATCGAGTCGGATTCGATTTGAGCCCTCGAACGCATCATTTCAATATGTACACAATTAAGTGTGATTTAAACAAATTTCAGGTGCGGGAATTTCTCAGTTTTTACGGGTGTAATTGGGGTGATCGTTTGAGTCAATAACAACCATATTTTTCAGTCAAATTTATACACAGTGTTTGTCTTCACACGGGCCAACATATGCAATCGAGTTCTGTCAGTTTAATGTAATATTTTCGTTCGGGTCTCGCATCAAACACAAATGTCATTTAGGTATTCATGAATCGTAAACACGGAATTAATGGTATTTTGGTTTCTAACGGAAATAATCTAGCATATAGCAAGTAGGGTGCTTGCCTGGAGATGCTTTGGCGACGCATGGCAGCGGCAACGACGCGAACGCGCGACGAACGGCACGGTTTGGATTCGCTGCCTCGGCTCGCGTTTCGGGTTCGTCGTCGGAGTTGTCCGGGGAACGACTTGTGGTCACTGGAGGCGGAGTGTGATGCTATGGATCTCTATGAGTGCGCTGGGGTCGACGATGGTCGACGGTGTCGCTCCGGCGATGGGCAGCAGCGGGGTTCGGAGCCCACAGTGAGGTTTTTCGTGTGGTTTTGGAGAGAGAGGGGGGGTAGGTAGTGGGGCTCGGGTGTGGTGATAATGATGATGATGTTAAGGACGAAGGGGGTCAATGAGGGGTTTCAGGTGCAGTGGAAGCTCGCCAGCGTCGAGGTGCAGGGGTGGCCGAGATGGGTGTCGAAGGTCGGCGGTTGAAGAGAGTGGGTGTTGAGGTGAAGGTGAGGGCTTTAGGAGGAGGCTAGGGTGCTCGGTGATGAAGGAGGAGGTCGGAGGAGGTTCGTTGTCGTCGTCGGAGGGTGAGTGGGTGATGGGAGCTCGAGGTTGGGTTTTCTGTAGAGAGAGAGAGAAAGGAGGAGTTGAGATTGTGAGAGAGAGAGGAGTTGAGATGAGGGTGACTTGTTGGAGGGGCGCGCGGTCGTGGTCGGGGTCGTGGGGACATGGTGAAACGGCAGGGGCGACGTGGGTGCGAGGGGGAGGCTCGGGGACATGGGTACGCTGGAAAATGAACGGGAAAAAGTTTTAGAATGAAGGGAGAAGAAACGCTTGCGGGTCGGGTCGGGTTCGGCGGGTGCGGTGTGGGAAAGGCTTGGCTAAGGGGTTTTGGGCTGGTGGAAGTAATTAAGGTGAATTGTTTATAGGTTTAATTTACAAAGAATGGGGAGTGGGCCGGCTTAGGTTGCTGGGCTGGGGATTATATTAATATATATTTAGTTTTAGATTTTGGGCTTTGATTTTAAATTTATTTTGATTTTGGAAGGTTTGAATACTAAAAGCTAAGTGACTAATTTCACACAGGGTAATAAGGGAAGAATAGGATAATATTCGGGGACTTGGGAATTATAGAGAAAAATTTATTGAAGAAAACGGGGATTTACATCATACCCCCTTACAAAAATTTCGTCCTCGAAATTTAACAAGGATACAAAGAAACAAAAGTACCAAATAAAGATATGTGGAAAACATGCACCGATATCCTCCTCCCGCTCTCTGGTAGATTCTCCTGGGGAACGACCGCCCCAAGACACTCGGACCAACGGAATGACCTTGTTCTTCAGCACTTTCTCTCTACGGCCGAGGATGGTGGTTGGCTGCTCCTCGTATGATAGGTCGGTACCTAAAGCTAACTCCGAATAGTCCAGGACATGGCTCTCATCCCGAACATAACGCCGCAACTGTGAAACGTGGAAGGTATTGTGCACACCAGCTAGCGATGGAGGCAAGGCAAGTCGATAGGCCACCTCTCCTACTCGCTCTAGCACCTCAAAAGGTCCGAAGAAACGGGGACTGAGCATTCCCCGACCTCCGAACCTGATAACTCCACGGGTAGGGGAAATCTTCAGGAATACAGGATCTCCGACTTCAAATTCTAGTGCCCTCCGGCTGGTATCTGCCCGACTCTTCTGTCGATCCCGAGCCGTCTTAATACGCTGCCTGATCATTTGGACCTTGTCGGCTGTCTGAACAATGAGCTCGGGACCCAGTAACCTTCGCTCTCCCACATCATCCCAACACACTGGGGATCGACACTTCTGCCCATAAAGTGCTACGAAAGGAGCCATCTCGATGCTAGCCTGATAACTGTTGTTATAAGAAAATGTCACGACCCGAAGGTACGGAACAAGACCGGCACTTAGACTACGAAACGTCTCGAGGCGTACGTAATCTAAGTAAGCCGAAAAACCCAGAAATCCAAACCAAAAAAAGTAGTAGAGTGAAGGAAAACCAATTTAAATCAAGTAGTTTTAATATATAGCATAAGCCGAATTATGCCTTTTTAAAAACATCAAATATTTCCTGAAAAATTCGGCAGAGTCTCCTTTGTAAATACTGGCCCCAAAATGGGATACAACATGAATAGTATACGAAATCAAAAACAAAGCCATCCCTAAGCGGGAGCTAGCTCTTCGTCAAACGACGGTCACAACCACACAAGCAATATAATATACAACGCCAAGGGCGAGGATCAAAACTCAAAACAACAAGAAATCCACAGAAATACAACGCGCGACTCTAAGGTCGAAAGAATAAACACTACTGGTCTCTATCTCAAATAAATACATGTTTGGTTGATGGAATTTACTAGATACAACTGAATAATAATATACAATGTATATTGATGGGTACGATACAAATAAACCCACCTACTAGCAAGTCACCCGAAAGAAGCAGTGCCAGCAAAGCCGTAAAGAAACCTGTACGGCAAAACCTGCAAGAAACTGTGGCACAACGGGGGTGAGTTGCCAACTCGTGAGTAGAAAAACATCTACGAATAGAAACCGCATGAACAACGCAATCCTAGGTCAACGATCATAATATATCCTCAAATATATATAACATGCAGGGTTCCTAGGCACTCAAAGGAGGTCTCACAAGGCATCAACCATGCCAACTTAAAATTTTACTAATGCCGAGAAACCCTAATACGGATCGTTAACTAGAATTTTAGGCGAAAGATGCAACTAGTTAACAACTTAACTAAATGAACCAACATACAACCTTTGTAGATCCGTTTCTCCACCTCTATGGCTCCGCGATGAAGTCTCCTCGCTGTCCAAATTGAATCCATGACTCTAGCTTCGGCTTCATCGGAGAAATAGGCGGGCTAGGTCGTCGACGTCGATGCCGAAGATGATCTACGTCGAGGCATCACAAGATCAAGCTCCCACTTCATCAAGTCATGAAACTTGTGAAGAAAACACCCTATACTACTTGGCAAGAGGTAGAGGATGAAGAAATAGGAGGTGGGTTCACTTTAGAATTGGATTTCTCACTCATTTGCTCAAGTTGCCATTGATGGAGCAAGGTTTCTTCATGTTGATGATGAAGAAGAAGAAGAAGAAAATATTATGATAAGTATATTCAAAATAGAAAATAAATTGAATACTTATCATAAACCCACCATGGTCAAGTGTAGAGAATGAACTAGGGTTAAGTGGAATGGTTAGGGTTAAGAATGAGACAAAATGGTCACTTAGTCAAAGCTTCATGAAGCTTCAATATACAAACAAAGAAAGCCACCATTTTCTCTTTATGCTTATTATTTTTCAAAATGAATAACTAAATAAGATAAATGAAAAAGAAAACAAAACCCTAACGATTCATATAACCATGGTTTAATCTTTACACAAACCCAAGTTAGCATGCATCATCAAACATGATACAAACTTGTGCACAAAAATATATCACATATACAATGTGCAAAAACAAGTGAGAAAAACCATTTAAAGTGAACCAATACTAGTTAATGCAAAGTAATATATCAAATATATAATTATGCATTAAATCATTAAATCAACACTTGATTTAACGATCCGGTCATATCGCATACAACCGACTAATATCCAATGTATCGGCTTATCGAATCAACCCTTGATTCGATAACTAGGTTATATCGCATACAACCAATCGATACATTCATCGCGAGGATGAAATACGGTATCACATACACGCATTATTCTCAGTCCCGCACATATCTCATATGCGCTCCTATTTCGTTTCGCTTGAGCCAGGAAACCTCTGTGTAGGACTCTAATGACTCGTCAATACGCCGGCAATAGATGATGATCATATCAAACACCCACAAGCCGCAAGCGGTCTGCTAAACGTAACGGCCACCCGGGTATTGAGCGATCAGAAGATCGACGAGCAAGCCCGCTCACACTCCTGTGAATCCAACCAGTAACACTTACCGTACAGTCCGGTCTGTTCGTCTGATATGTCGCATATCTTGCCTAGGGGTGGTAAACGTCAGACCTCAATAGCTCGATAAGTCGTGTAGATATGAGGTCTATAACAATTCGATAAACTACAGGTAACACTTACCAGTAAATCTCAGCAACCCTGGCCAGGGATTTTCGGTTATAGCCAATTGAACACAGCGCAACATCAACTCCCTATACCGGGAGAGACGAATCCCTTCCTATCGCTCATTGCCTCCATGTGATTCGGGACTGTACCCAAAAACCACCGTTTTGCACGCCCTCTTGGACGTGGTAAGGTGGAAATCAAAGCACAGTGGGAACCACACAAGACTCTATGACGATCTCGGGTCAACAGACTACTCTGTACCAGTGTCACCTGAGAACTGCCATCTGACGTAAGGTATAATACCATCTGGGAGTTCTCGGCGAGTCCGTCCAGTGTACCCAGTCTCCACTGAGCACCCGTATATCATCTCTGATGTCAAACACCAATGGATATGGGATCATCCATCGCCCATCTGTATGGGTCGAGAAGGTATACGCTAGTCTACTCTGGTATATCGATGCCCTGTCTCGATACACCCACGACTAGGGACCTTGAAGGATGCACTTATAGACTACCATGTCCCCACTAGTATGATCCGCATCATAGTCCAGGTAGTCAAGTACACATCCTAAGGGCTTTACCAACATGAAATAGAGAGACAATCAGTATACACGTTAAGGTAAAGAGTAACCAGATAGCATACTATCATGTCGAGCAAGAAAGTCCTCCCTATATATGTCCCAGCATCCACTACAATATACATCCTATGTACAGTAATGGCCTCTAGGGCATATATATAACTAACAATCTCCCACTTGCACTAGGGCCATCTGTAGCAGTGGTTGTAGTATTTCATACTCAACCATCCCTTAAAAGTCTCTCTCTGGGAATAGGCCTTCGTGAGTGGATCCGCCGTGTTGTCCTCTGAGTCTGCTCTCCTAACCTCGATCAGCCTAGACATCAACCATCTCCATGATCAGGTGATACTGCCTTAGAATATGTCTGGATCACTGATGGGACGGACGTTCCTTGGCATAAGCCACAACTCCATTGTCACACAATGGGAGGAACTAAGTTCATCTCATGAACAAATATACATCCAGACTGCCTCTTTGGTAGCATCTTAAGTAGCGATGTATCCAGCCTTTATCGTCCAGTATGCCATGGTATCTAGCTTGGAACTCTTCCAACATACCGTCCCTTTACTGAGGGTAAAGACAATGCCCGCGACTGACATTCAGTCGTCCTTATCACCCTGGAACACTTCCAGTGATTCTCCCCAGGACCAATTGATACCATCTCACTACATTTAGTGAGAATCCTAGCATCCAATTACATCTATCTCATAGATGAAAACTCAGGATTTAGGAGGTATCACTTTGATCCTATATGGAGAATCCTTGTGATAAGCGGAGATTGACCGAGCGTAGCATAGGAAACTCCTTCCCTATCAAGAGTATGTCATCCACGTACTCTACGAGGATCACTACCATACTCCCTACAACCTTTTTGTATATACAAGATTCATCTACCATTTTGATGATGTCAAACTGTTTGACTAACTCATCAAAACAGATGTTCCAACTCCGCGATACCTGCTTTATCACATAAAACATCTTGCACACGTTTCCGCTGCTCCCACTGTCTACGAGGCCCTCTGGCTGTGTACTTATAGACACACTCTTCTAAAACATCATTTAGAAAAGCAGTCATGGCACCCAACCGCCAGATATCGTAGTCATGGTATGTAGCCATGACAAGTAGGATCTGGATGGACTTAAGCATAGGAACTGGAAAAAGGTTTCATCATTATCCACACCTGGTCGAAGACGAAAACCTTTAACAAGTCTAGCTTTGAAAGTCTCAACTTTTCCATCTACACCAAGTAATCTTCTCAAGATATACTTGCTCCTGATGGGGATTTAACCTTTCAGATATAGCAACCAAAGTCCATACTTTGTTGGTGTATAAGGATTCCATCTTAGATCGCTAAGCATCCAGCCATTCTTACAGAGTCCCACTCTGATGGCCAGCTCGAAACTAGTTAGGTCATCATCTCATGATGCAATCCTCGCTCCCACTGTCATAGAGAAACCGAAGTATCTCTCAGGTGGGTGAGGAACCCTACTAGATCGGCGGAGAGGCTGAGGTTCGTTGGTTACTATTGAATCCTTTGGTTCTGTCAAATCATCAGCTACAGTTTGTATAGCTGGAACATTTCCAGTTCTACATAACAGACGTTGCCTCGAGCTTGTCCGGATTTTGCTTTTAGACATAGGCCGGACAACCCCAAATATTAACTAACTTAAGATATGGGCTCTTCCCTTTCCATATCACATATGAAGTGGTAGGCATCTGATTTGATCGGGACCCTATTCAATAGTTATGCATCTCCATAAGTGCATAACTCCCAAAAGGAAATAGGTAACTCAGTAGTACTCATCATAGAGCACACCTTATCACATAGGGTGTGATTGCTCCGCCCCGATATACCATCTGGCTATGGTGTATTCGGAGGAGTAATGCTGAGAGAGAATCTCATTCTCCATTAGAATAGTCCAGGAATTCCATGCACAAGTATTCTCCTCCTCGATCACATCAAAGGACATAATACTTATACCCGTATTTTGGTTCTCTACTTCTAACTTATATTCTATGAATATCTCAAAAGGTTCGGACTTGTGTTTCAACAAGAACATAGGTCTGAATCTCGAGAGATTATCAGAGAATGTAATGAAGTACAAAGAACCGGTCTTGGCATGTGTAGACTGGGGACCTACATACATCAACATGTATCATCCCAAGAGTTCAATAACTCTTTCTCTGTTTCCAGTAAACAGAGCTATGGTCATCTTATCTCTGTGACATGACTGGCAAGTTTCACAAGATGTAAATTCAAACTGATTTAAATATGCATCTAAATGTAACTTAGCTAGTCGGGTCGCATTGATATGACCTAGCCTACAATACCTCAAGAAAGATCCGTTCATTTCTGAACTCTTCCTCTTGTATGTATTCAGTATACTAAAGAACTGTAGTTTGATTTAGAACATCAATGCTTTTAGATAACGTGCCTGAACCGATCAACTTTTGATATAGGAAATGTTCAAAACATTATCCAACAATACAATATTTTATCATTTATTTACTAATAAAGAGACCGATATGATTTTGTATATCAGGTTCGGTATCTAATAACATTCGTTCAGAATCAATGTATTGGTAATACAGGGTGACAGTGACCGACAGATTTGGCTGCAACACTTGCCCCGTTTTCTGCCTCATGAAACTTATCACCTGTTCTCAGTTCTTCACCTATCTGTAGCCCATGTATCATATTACATATCTGGGATCCTGATCCGGTATCATATACCTAGGACGTAAAGGACATTGAGAAACAGTTCTGTATAATGAACACACCCGAAGATGATGCATCAGCATGCACTCTCTTCGTTAGGGCGGCATGGGAATCTTGGTATTCCCCTATTTCCTGCTCTGTCTTATAACAATTATAAGTTGGAGCGGGACCAACGTTCCCCAGCTCAGTAAAACAAGCGGGTTCGGTCAATATTCCGTATTAATATCTTGATTAAGGCGTGATATGGTCGCTACCTAGAGAGAGAGAGAAGAAAACACTCAGCGTGCGCTCTTGCAAGAATAGATTGGTTATTATTTTATCTAATCAGGATGGCTCCCACTGTTTTTATCAAATCTTCCTTCAAACCCTAAAAGGAAAGACTAGCCGGGATTAATTACACACTACAAGTTCGCCAATCATTCAGCCAGGCCAGTGTCGGTACTTTGAGGGAGGTGCCCCGTGCTTTCGCACGAACCTAATTAATGTAAACCTCGTTTTCCCTGAGGCGTAACCTCGTTGACACCTTTCTAGACACCTACTTGATCGGCTAATTGTAATGTGTAAAACTCTCCCAGGAGTAACTCTTACTCGCAGCGGGTATCGGGATCCAACTATCTCATAGAAGGTATGCAATCTCATTGCAAATTTCAACACTTGAAATTCCCGATAATTTTGCCCCTAACCTCCTATGACCTTGACAAAAGCCAACAAACCATAGGATGCTAGTCAAGTTCAACTCATCATTTCCTGATTGAATTAAACCCACCCGCACGACCCTTGACAAAGGCCAACAAGGTCGCACGACTACCCTAACCCAATCTGCATCATATGCATAAGCAGATAAGCACCAGTTAGCTACCGCACACTACGCCTTGACAAAGGCCAACAAACGCAGCACGAATACTAACTACTACTTATCTGAAATGACGGAGGGCTACGACAGGTTTTTCTGAAAACCTATTGCGTAATGAACTTGATATCGTTGTAGGATCGAATGAATTTTGAAATGGAGTGTCTTTGAGGCTTTTCTAGTTTTGCTAAAGGAGTCACTCCCGGTGAAGGGATCGTCGGTCCTTTCCTCGTCGAATGAGGTGCGGGATATATCATATATATCACCGTGCAAAGCAGAAACTATAAAAGCAATCAAAAGACAAACCGAGAGTTGTAGCATCTGCCAGTTATTGCTAAAGGAGTCACTCCAGGTGAAGGGATCTCGGTCCTTTCCTTATCGAATAAGGTGCAGGATGTTCTACAAAGAACACCGCGATGCAAAGCAAGAACTGTAGCTACCTGTTTTTAATCTTGAAATTCGATTCCACAACATCTTTAGGTTTCTTTTCTTTCATTAATCACATTAATGAAGTCCCATCTTTTAAGTCCCTAAACATCACAGATAAATACGACGTACACTTATGCCATCCGCATTCGCCTCGATGTCCCCTCGTGCACCGTTAGGTTAGGTAACTAACGGCAGAGCGGGGCAGGGCTACCGCGGGTGTAAAACATAAGTAACGTCTATATAATATATCATATATACTATATACAGTATCCATCACAGAACATATCACATGATCACATCACAGATATCGCAGCAGAAGATATACTAGGACGTCCGTGTTTTCAATACGAGCCAGTATAAAACACGGATTCCACGGTCGCGATGAATAGCCAAAACCCACACCCCTAGACCCCTACGAGAGCGGCAAGCAACACTACCAATTCTAGAGTTAGGAGACCCGGACTCGACTCCTCGAGTTGGTCTCCCACTGGACTCCAGAACCCGGTTACTTGTGCCTTCCTCCTTGGGTCTATCCTAGTGCAGAAAAGTAAATAATATACATCAACGGTGACAACTTCCGCAACCTGGAAGTGCCCCAATAAAAGAATATTACATACAAGTTTTTACATGAATGAAAATGAAAAACACTCATCTCACATAAAAAAACCCCGGCTATTCAAAACGCGACGATCTAATATAACATATCCAGCAACACATAACATCACATGTCATCAACGTAAGTAAACATGCGTATCCCAATTGTCGTTGACATATAGCAACGAAACCGGCGATATCACATATTACACTTACGGTCACAGAAAAGAAAGTGTAAAACTACAACAATTGGAATCCGCAATCTCTTTAGACATCGCATGCCTAACGAAATGAATTCCTTAGACATCGCATGCCTAACTATTATAAACCCTGCATTTTAGTCTCTTTATCGAAAAATCTTTTCAATATCAAGTCGGGCAATTCAACAAGATTCCCGAAAAACTGATCGAATGCTCGTCACAAACTTTAGTAGGCGGCCGCACCCTTAATACCGTCGACGAAGTGCACCAAGGCGGAACACCGCTACCGCGAGCACCCGGACGGATGCTTTCGGCGATGGGGTTCTCCTACAGTCACTTGGTCGGGGCTATGGAGTGAGGCTGTCTATTAAGTTTACCCGGCGAGTATCCGCGTACCCTACGTGATTGCGACGGACTTTTGATCGCATCAAAATTCCGTTGCAACCAATCAAGTGAGACTAAACCGCTAGATTTATAACATTCATTAAGTTATCTCATAACTACTTGTGGATTCCAAGCATTGTATCACATTCCGGATAAGATAGAAAATGTTAAACTTTCCGATCGAACAATCGAACACCCAAGTTTTCCCGATACAGCTCAACACATGAAATAAGTTTAAAAACATTCAGTTCATGCCTCAGTACCAACGGTCCAGCCGTAGAAGGGTCAAGCCAACGCCTCACATGTGGCACGCCGTACTGCCCCAAACCCGAAGGTTCAAAGGGCAGTTCAAGACGGTCACATAATCGAGTTAAGGTTTGTTGTCTTCTAGAGGGACCATCGCGTTACTTGCACTACTTAGAACGTCTTCAAAACACGGAAAAATCCAACACTTGGAAATTTTCCGACAGGGGAAAAATTGGGTATTTATATCCGGTCGAACTTTTTAACATATTCAAAAATTATCCGGAAAAGCACACAGACAAAATTAGACAATCCGATCGAAATACCGAGTCCCTAATACAACCCAGAAAACTCAACTCTTGAGTAAATATTAAAAATTCCCATAAAACTCAGCATTTAAATAAAGAAGTTACTGTGCAAAAATGGTTGACTGAAGAGACAAAATGGGCGCGGAACCGCCGCAATAGGCGGCTAATGCCGCGGTTCCGCCGCGCTTTAGAGACATCATTAGGTAATTTTTGCACCGTAATTCTTAGAATTTCCTGCTGAATTTTTTAAGCATTTTTAATTTGGAAATAACCCAGTTTTTGAAAAAAGTCCAGAGAGCATTTTGGAAAAGGGGTTTCGGTTCGATCGGACTTCAAACTCCGTCTACGCTTCGCCTAAGGCTCTAGCTAGGCTCTGATACCACTGTAGGGTTCCTAGGCACTCAAAGGAGGTCTCACAAGGCATCAACCATGCCAACTTAAAATTTTACAAGTGCCGAGAAACCCTAATACGGATCGTTAACTAGAATTTTAGGCGAAAGATGCAACTAGTTAACAACTTAACTAAATGAACGAACATACAACCTTTGTAGATCCGTTTATCCACCTCCATGGCTCCGCGATGAAGTCTCCTCGCTGTCCAAATTGAATCCATGACTCTTGCATCGGCTTCATCGGAGAAATAGGCGGGCTAGGTTGTCGACGTCGATGCCGAAGATGATCTACGTCGAGGCATCACAAGATCAAGCTCCCACTTCATCAAGTCATGAAACTTGTGAAGAAAAAACCCTATACTACTTGGCAAGAGGTAGAGGATTAAGAAATAGGATGTGGGTTCACTTTAGAATTGGATTTCTCACTCATTTGCTCAAGTTGCCATTGATGGAGCAAGGTTTCTTCATGTTGATGATGAAGAAGAAGAAGAAGAAAATATTATGATAAGTATATTCAAAATAGAAAATAAATTGAATACTTATCATAATCCAACCATGGTCAAGTGTAGAGAATGAACTAGGGTTAAGCGGAATGGTTAGGGTTAAGCATGAGACAAAATGGTCACTTAGTCAAAGCTTCATGAAGCTTCAATATACAAACAAAGAAAGCCACCATTTTCTCTTTATGCTTATTATTTTTCAAAATGAATAACTAAATAAGATAAATGAAAAAGAAAACAAAACCCTAACCATTCATATAACCATGGTTTAATCTTTACACAAACCCAAGTTAGCATGCATCATCAAACATGATACAAACTTGTGCACAAAAATATATCACATATACAATGTGCACAAACAAGTGAGAAAAACCATTTAAAGTGAACCAATACTAGTTAATGCAAAGTAATATATCAAATATATAATTATGCATTAAATCATTAAATCAACACTTGATTTAACGATCCGGTCATATCGCATACAACCGACTAATATCCAATGTATCGGCTTATCGAATCAACCCTTGATTCGATAACTAGGTTATATCGCATACAACCAATCGATACATTCATCGCGAGAATGAAATACGGTATCACATACACGCATTATTCTCGGTCCCGCACATATCTCATATGCGCTCCTACTTCGTTTCGCTTGAGCCAGGAAACCTCTGTGTAGGACTCTAATGACTCGTCAATACGCCGGTAGCAGATGATGATCATATCAAACACCCACAAGCCGCAAGCGGTCTGCTAAACGTAACGGCCACCCGGGTATTGAGCGATCAGAAGAACGACGAGCAAGCCCGCTCACACTCCTGTGAATCCAACCAGTAACACTTACCGTACAGTCCGGTCTGTTCGTCTGATATGTCGCATATCTCGCCTTGGGGTGGTAAACATCAGACCCCATTAGCTCGATAAGTCGTGTCGATATGAGGTCTATAACAATTCGAGAAACTACAGGTAACACTTACCAGTAAATCTCAGCAACCCTGGCCAGGGATTTCCGGTTATAGCCAATTGAACACAGCGCAACATCAACTCCCTATACCGGGAGAGACGAATCCCTTCCTATCGCTCATTGCCTCCATGTGATTTGGGACTGTACCCAAAAACCACTGTTTTGCACGCCCTCTTGGACGTGGTAAAGTGGAAATCAAAGAACAGTAGGAACCACACAAGACTCTATGACGATCTCGGGTCAACAGACTACTCTGTACCAGTGTCACCTGAGAACTGCCATCTGACGTAAGGTATAATACCATCTGGGAGTTCTCGGCGAGTCCGTCCAGTGTACCCAGTCTCCACTGACCACCCGTATATCATCTCTGATGTCAAACACCAATGGATATGGGATCATCTATCGCCCATCTGTATGGGTCGAGAAGGTATACGCTAGTCTACTCTGGTATATCGATGCCCTGTCTCGATACACCCACGACTAGGGACCTTGAAGGATGTACTTATAAACTACCATGTCCCCACTAGTATGATCCGCATCATAGTCCAGGTAGTCAAGTTCACATCCTAAGGGCTTTACCAACATGAAACAGAGAGACAATCAGTATACACGTTAAGGTAAAGAGTAACCAGATAGCATACTATCATGTCGAGCAAGAAAGTCCTCCCTATATATGTCCCAGCATCCACTACAATATACATCCTATGTACAGTAATGGCCTCTAGGGCATACATATAACTAACAGTGCTGGTGTCCTAACAGCATGATATTAATAATAGGATATTAATCATAATATTAGCATGCGATGCGGAGCGAACAACAATAATGAGCGGGAGCTAAATACTAAACAATGGTGCCCTTTGAAATAACACGAATCGTGGGGTTTTGAAAATAAGGGCTACGGTGGTTTTAATAAAGGATACATCTTTTGAAATATCCGTAGATCCCTTGACCTCTCTTTTAAAATACCCACGATCCGTTAGTTTTGAAATAGGTAGAAATCTAATCTAGTCTGACAACTACACTAAACTATACGGCTGAACTAAAGGTAAGGAAACCGCCTAGCATCTGAGTCGATACATATATGAATATATATTAGTCGGTGATCCCGCCTCGATACTATAAATCCGATACCATATCAATAATCAGATATTCTCAAGTCAAGAGTGCAGATCAATCATCAATATATAGCTCGTACGTAAATCCGTCGTACGGCATCCCAAATCTGGGTACGGATCAATATCACATTCATCACATTGTTCATCTGGTATCCTCTTTATCAAAGATCATAATCCGGGGTACTGATCTACGTCTAGTACAATACTGATACCGTCTAAGTAAGCATGCACGTGTGTGAAACACTACGTCAAGGACCCGCTACAACGTCATGTAGTATCTCAAATATGAACCCTGCCATATCACCGATCTCACGGCCTCAAATCAAATCTCATCGACTCATCTCAAATCCCAATTACTATCCTCGTCATCCATGCATGTGTATATGAATGTATATATGCGTAGTCCCATACCCACGCATATATACATATATACACATCCCCATCTACGCACAAGAAAGTAATGTATGCAAGTCTGTGTGTGCGTATGTGGGTGTAACAACTACTCTTGGGTTTCGCAACTAACACTAAACTAAACCATGAACACCTAGAATCTACCTTTATCATCAAGTCTCGTATCAACATAAAATATATAATCAAAATATATGTGTGTATACGTATTCGTATACATCACCACGAACTGCGGGGGTGTTATACGCCATCCATCCGACTTCTCCTCGTAGATATAAATCTACTCACCTGGTCCTCGCTCGCCGGTGCCGACGTCGCCACGCGCTTGCTTGTCGTCTCAAAGTCCACATGGGGTACCTACATATCATAACGCACCATATCGCATTAACATCCGACTAATGACCAAAACGACACACGAATCCCACATAGGTCAAAACCTATGGTTGCTTTCACAAATCAACCCAAAAACCCTCGACGTCAGCGTACAAACGTCAAACCATCGAGAAAAACCCAAATACACTTATTTTCACAATCACAAGCACTAATTATAATATAAAATAGCTTAAAATTCGCAAAAACCTTAAACTCAGTTTAAAAGCTATTTTTCCGAAAATCTAGCAAGCAAAATTACCCGTTTTAGTACAAAACTCGACGTTTAAACAAATCTAGCAGCCAAAATTCTCATTAAAGATATTAACTAAGCCACACAACCAATAACTAGATTTTAATCTCACTCTTTATATTAATTACGAAAAATCTAATTTGCAAAACAAACATAATTAGGACAATTTACATAAAACAATTTGCAATTTAACACCAAAGTTAGGTTTTACATATTTTAAGATGTCAAACTATACATTTCAACCTTGATGATATAATAAAAAACCCTAATTTAAAACACAACCCTCACTAGATTTTTAATTTCATCTAATGCAATAATAAAAATCTAGTAAGCAAAATAGCTTAAATATTACAATTCCAACTTATAAATTTGCAAACTAACAATTTGATTATGTTTCGCATTTCACAAAATGATGAATTCCACTTTGCAACCATAATCACACAACAAAAACCCTAACTATAATCTAATCATTCTCTTGAAAACCCAAATCTTTCAGTTAGAACCATAATTCATTTCCTAATTAAGCTAGATTAAAATAACAACCAACAATTTAACAAAAAGGTCAAGATTTTATACCTCACAACCCATTGATCCAACTTGAAATCTAGCCTCTCCAATTGCCATCTCGTTCCCTAGATCCATACTAGAATGGTTAAGTAAAAATGGGTAGGGATTAGATTTTGATTTTAGCTTGATTTTTGTGTGGGTTTGGAGGCATTTTAGATGGATTTTGAAGAGAATTGAAGTCGTGAAAGAGGGGGGGCTGTTGGCTACAGAATTTTGGGGAGGCTCGGCTGAAAATATGAGAGGGGAGAGAGAGAGAGAATATGTGGGAGTAAGTGAGGAATTGTCCAAGTCAACATAATACCCTTCCTTCATTAATTAAACTCCAAGATTTCTTTTCTTTCCTAAAGCTTTTCTAGTGGCCAAATTGTGGGGACATGGGGATTGGGGGCAGCCCATTTTCAGCCAGCAAGAGGGGGAGGGGAAGGTGGTGTGTGTATGTGAAGCAATGAACACCAAACACCAATTCAATATGCACCAAAACCCTTTTATTTTCACAAAATAAGCCTTTTTCTTCAATATTTTCTAAACCGTTTTGGCAAACCATTTCATTTCAAAAATCACATGATAAAATTTTGATTAATATGTTATGATGCACAAAATTTGTTTCAACTCATTCCAATTTGTAATTTTCCTTAATTAAATGTATCGGTGACGGCTTAAAATAATATTAAAATAATTAATTTCGGAAAAATTTTCAGAAAATTTGAAATTTCACCATTGGCTCAATAAAGAAAAAATACTAGCAATTTCATAGCTAGAATATGTATATTTAATTTTATAATAAAGATATTTGTATTTTGACTTTTTACAGAAAACCTCCTTATTTTAGCGATTTTTCCGAAATTTCACCGAAACGATTTTCAAAACGTTACAATCTTCCCCCCTTAAATAAATTCGGTCCCCGAATTTAAATTAAAACTCCCCCCAGATACTAAAACATCTAAGCAAAATCATCAAGTCGTCGGGGCTCCGAAATCATAAATACATAAAACAAATCGTAGCGCAGCGCATGCGCATGAAAAATGAGCATATTACTCAAAATCAAAACCCCGTCAAGCATCCCGCAATCATCGGAGTCATGGTAAAGACACAAATGTCAAATCCAATACAAAACCAATATGATATAACTCGAAACTATACACGTAAATATCAAATCTATATATGTAAATATCTGAAGGAGATGCATGCCAAATCTCTCAAAGTCGCTGTGCAATGCGCGTAACACTGCACAGTGGCGGACGTCTATCATAAGAAAATAATCATATACATATATAGCTTTTGTTTGAACTGTACGTTCCGCCATTTTAGGAAACAATTTGGAAGGGTTTTCTTGTTTTAAACGTTTCGTGTCATATCAGACACGTAGGTAAATACTGAGACTATAGCTCGCTTTTTGGAATTCCCTTCGATAGCTATCAATGCATGCAAAATACATTCAGGTACTGTCCTCTGACTAGTCCTGCTCAGTACGAAAACACATAGCAAATATAATAAAATGTACTGCTCTATAAGAAATCAATCCCAAAATATGCATACGAATACTACGTGTGTCTGGTGCACACGGAAATCAAAATCCATATATGTGCCAACATGTGCACAGAAACAAGATCTAAGTGTATCGGGTGTGCACGAAACATCTGTCATAGGCAATGTGGGTGCCTGACAGCAAAATCAGGTGCATCTGACATGCACGAAGAATCTCGATTTAGTGCATCAGGTGTGCACCAAAATCGCACCTCAAAACATGCGTCCAATATGCGCGAAAATCCAAATCAGGTGCATCCATCGTGCACGAAATCATGAAATCCAATATCAAACGCCGAATATGCGCAAATCCAATCAGGTGCACAGGGTGCACAAAACAAATATCGAACATCACAATTGAAATCGAAGTCCAGTGCATCTAAATGCACAACATACGTAACACTGCACTGCAAGCATATATGAACTATACTGAGTGCAAAAACCAAATCGTGTACGTACATACGCACAAAATCAACTCAACTGTATGAAACCCGTAAAATCATAAACATGCGAAACCAAGGCACGAAAATGATATCAAGTGCAACAACTGTGCAAAAATCATAAATACTCAGTAGGTGCAACCATGGTACATGAAAACAAATATCATGAAACCCAATCATCAAAATCAGTCATGCGAATAGATCGTCCAAAATACCGAAATCAAATATAGCGGAATAGTCCCGCTCAAGCACATCCTCAAGAATCTCTGGCCAACTGCCGTGGTCACTCATAGCATGTCTCATCGACGATCCTCAACTCTGACCTGCCGGTGTGCGTAACCTGACCACTCCTGGGTCCAAGTCTTCTCGTAATTCAATCCAGAAAGGTCCTGTCGAAATCTCTCCCAAATCTCGTCTCTGCCGAACTGTCCAGAAGTCATCGTCCCTTACTAGATATGTTCTCGTTCCGGAACGGCTGCATACTCATCACGACTCCTTCTTGAAGGTATATCACAGTACAATGCATCGGCATGCGTATCGCATCTCTGATGTCGGCTGAGTGGAACGTCGTCTCATCAGGATCTCGTACGAACCTCTTACTCCACTTTCTTTAATGTCGACTGCTTCGGACTCGTCTCGTCGTAGCTGCATGGACTGAGCTCCTATGGCTATCCTTGTATCTGGAGTCTCCCAAGAAATGCATTTCACCGCCTAGCATCCGAATGAAGTCGAACCATCCGATCAATTTGTCAAAACCTCATAATCCCCCAAGAGCTCAACATCTTGGGTACAGTTTAACAGTATCGAGTACGTACCACAGCATCGATGGTCCAGCTGTAGAAGGGCAAACCCAAGCCTCACTAATGGCGCCGCGGAACTGCCGCAAACCCTAAGGTTCAAAGGCTTTCACACGGTCATTAGGTCGAGTTAGGGTTTCATTCTTCTAGAGGGTCCATAGAATTGCCTGCATGTCTTTCCGAATACTTTAAACTTGGAATAATAGGTTGCTGACATTCAATCGTCTCTGTCGACTCTCAACGTCTCCGCGTGAAGTCGTCTCTAGCTGGAATCAATCTATCTGATGACCTCGCATCGGGGTAGCGAACGAACCACATGTCCTAGTCATTCATCCTTAGTGACTAGCGACCTTCTGTCATCTCTTAGTACAACTCGTACTGCAATAGCTCCAACACCTGGGGCGATATCCCGTCGTCCGCAGCAACAACTGGCTCACTCATCCGCACGTTGAATAGTGCCTCAATCATCATGAGTAAGCAATACACCAACGGTCATCAAAATCTGGCTGGCCTCTGTCAGTGGCTTAATCCTCTAGTGCTTATCGGCACATCCAAGTAATCTCATACAGCGATCCACCCAACGCTCGTGGCGCGAAAGCACAATCAAAAGACACATCTCTACAATCGTGTGTCGCCGGAATTATGCTCTGGTCAGTCCTCGTTCGTAACGAGCTTGTGCTGACCGCAACTCTAGCCGTAGCTTTCCCTTCCCGTAATCATGGCAGCAAAACCATAACTCGTACCGATGAGGCTAGATCAGAATGAATATAATACTGAGCAAAGAAATGTACATCCTAAGGCTCCTTAAGTGGAGTGACGTGTCGTAAGTATGCCGCGGAACATACCCACGGTACATCACTCTACTTTAGTCACCTATTCCATCAACCAAGGGTTATCCTACGCTCCGAAGGTCAAACCTAACGCTCTGAAACCAACTTTGTCACGACCCGAAGGTACGGAACAAGGCCGGCACTTAGACTACGAAACGTCTCGAGACGTACGTAATCTAAGTAAGCCGAAAACCCAGAAATCCAAACCAAGAAAAGTAGTAGAGTGAAGGAAAACCAATTTAAATCAAGTAGTTTTAATAGCATAAGCCGAATTATGCCTTTTTAAAAACATCAAATATTTCCTGAAAATTTTGGCAGAGTCTCCTTTGTAAATACTGGCCCCCAAACGGGATACAACATGAATAGTATACGAAATCAAAAAAAAAGGCATCCCCAAGCGGGAGCTAGCTCTTCGTCAAACGACGGTCACAACCACACAAGCAATATAATATACAACGCCAAGGGCGAGGATCAAAACTCAAAACAACAAGAAATCTACAGAAATACAACGCGCGACTCTAAGGTCGAAAGAATAAACACTACTGGTCTCTATCTCAAATAAATACATGTTTGGTTGATGGAATTTACTAGATACAACTGAATAATAATATACAATGTATAATGATGGGTACGATACAAATAAACCCACCTACTAGCAAGTCACCCGAAAGAAGCAGTGCCAGCAAAGCCGTAAAGAAACCTGTACGGCAAAACCTGCAAGAAACTGTGGCACAACGGGGGTGAGTTGCCAACTCGTGAGTAGAAAAACATCTACGAACAGAAACCGCATGAACAACGCAATCCTAGGTCAACGATCATAATATATCCTCAAATATATATAACATGCAGCCTAACAAAGATTAGGGTAAATATCTAACCCGAGTGTAATCCCATGTGCCCGTGTCAGTGCCTCAGTAGCGATATATCATATGGATGATGTATGAATGCATGAAATAGAATGCATGTACTGAATAAAGCTACTTTCATAAATCAGTGAGATTTCTGTATTTTAAATAGGAGGTACCATAAATGAAATCAGCATAAAACAGTGCCCATCATCGACACAAAACAAGTATCCAAATATCTCGATATCTCTGTGTCACAATCTCTGTACCTCAATATCTCAAAATCTCAATGTCTCAATCACAATATCTAGGACGCCGTTAGTCCAGACCTTCCCCTACCATCCATCTTAAGACCACGACGGTATCCTCAGGATATCCGACGCGTCGGGAAAAATCACCGGTCGGTAGTGCTCCCCTGCCAGGCTCAACGTCAACAACACGATCCTCTTGCCCCAGGGTACCGCACCGGGCCTACCATGTACCCGAAACGGTTCCTCCACTCCTCGAATCGGGTCTCGAAATCCATCAGCAAACTCATGGTGGACGACTCATACATCATGGGAAAACCGCACTTTTTATTTTAAAAGAGATAAAAGGTTTATTTATGTTTTTGCGGTTTTCCTCCAAATCCAAGAAATCTCATGAAATCCGAATCCAAGTCATCAATAGCATGTAAACGGTGAATATAGGCATGAGAATCCATGAATGCGACACAACAGTGAATAATAACATGCATGAACTAGCTGGCAATAACTACAATGTCTAACTAGCATATAAGGCAAGTACACTAATATCATGTCTAAACTATTAGCTAACAACCTATGTCAAATGAAATAGTATTTTCTAAAGTGTTCATGACATGGCAATTACCGATGAAGATGTGTGTGAGCCGGCAAGTAAGTGTACGTGGTACATACGCGTCATCGGTAATGGTGCTGGTGTCCTAACAGCATGATATTAATAATAGGATATGAATCATAATATAAGCATGCGATGCGGAGCGAACAACAATAATGAGCGGGAGCTAAATACTAAACAATGGTGCCCTTTGAAATAACACGAATCGTGGGGTTTTGAAAATAAGGGCTACGGTGGTTTTAATAAAGGATACGTCTTTTGAAATATCCGTAGATCCCTTGACCTGTCTTTTAAAATACCCATGATCCGTTAGTTTTGAAATAGGTAGAAATCTAATCTAGTCTGACAACTACACTAAACTATACGGCTGAACTAAAGGTAAGGAAACCGCCTAGCATCTGAGTCGATACATATATGAATATATATTAGTCGGGGATCCCACCTCGACACTATCAATCCGATACCATATATATAATCAGATATTTCCAAGTCAAGAGTGCGGATCAATCATCAATATATAGCTCGTACGTAAATCCGTCGTACGACATCCCAAATCTGGGTACGGGTCAATATCACATTCATCATATTGTTCATCTGGTATCCTCTTTATCAAAGATCATAATCCGGAGTACTGATCTACGTCTAGTACAATACTGATACCGCCTAAGTAAGCATGCACGTGTGTGAAACACTACTTTAAGGACCCGCTACAACGCCATGTCGTATCTCAAATACGAACCCTGCCATATCTCCGATCTCACGGCCTCAAATCAAATCTCATCGACTTATCTCAAATCCCAAGTACTATCCTCGTCATCCATGCATGTGTATATGAATGTATATATGCATAGTCCCATACCCACACATATATACATATATACACATCCCCATCTACGCATAAGAAAGTAATGTATGCAAGTCTGTGTGTGCGTATGTGGGTGTAACAACTACTCTAGGGTTTCGCAACTAACACTAAACTAAACCATGAACACCTAGAATCTACCTTTATCATCAAGTCTCGTATCAACATAAAATATATAGTCAAAATATATGTGTGTATACGTATTTGTATACATCACCACGAACTGCGGGGGTGCTACACGCCATCCACCCGACTTCTCCCCGTAGATATAAATCTACTCACCTGGCCCTCGCTCGCCGGTGTCGACGTCGCTACGCGCTTGCTTGTCGTCTCAAAGTCCACATGGGGTACCTACATATCATAATGCACCGTATCGCATTAATATCCGACTAATGACCAAAACGACACACGAATCCCACAAAGGTCAAAACCTATGGTTGCTTTCACAAATCACCATAAAAACCCTCGACGTCGGCGTACAAACGTCAAACCATCGAGAAAAACCCAAATACAATTATTTTCACAATCACAAGCACCAATTATAATATAAAATAGCTTAAAAATCGCAAAAACCTCAAACTCACTTTAAAAGCTATTTTTCCGAAAATCTAGCAAGCAAAATTACCCGTTTTAGTACAAAACTCAACGTTTAAACAATTCTAGCGGCCAAAATTCTCATTAAAGATATTAACTAAGCCACACAACCAATAACTAGATTTTAATCTCACTCTTTATATTAATTACGAAAAATCTAGTTTGCAAAACAAACATAATTAGGACAATTTACATATAACAATTTGCAATTTAACACCGAAGCTAGGTTTTACATATTTTAAGATGTAAAACTATACATTTCAACCTTGATGATATAATAAAAAACCCTAATTTAAAACACAACCCTCACTAGATTTTTAATTTCATCTAATGCAATAATAAAAATCTAGTAAGCAAAATAGCTTAAATATTACAATTCCAACTTAACAATTTGCAAACTAACAATTTGATTATGTTTCACATTTCACAAAATGATGAATTCCACTTTGCAACCATAATCACACAACAAAAACCCTAACTATAATCTAATCATTCTCTTGAAAAACCAAATCTTTCAATTAGAACCATAATCAATTTCCTAATTAAGCTAGATTAAAACAACAACCAACAATTTAACAAAAAGGTCAAGATTTTATACCTCACAACCCATTGATCCAACTTGAAATCTAGCCACTCAAATTGCAATCTTGTTCCCTAGATCCATACTAAAATGGTCAAGTAAAAATGGGTAGGGATTAGATTTTGATTTTAGCTTGATTTTTGTGTGGGTTTGGAGGCATTTTAGATGGATTTTGAAGGGAATTGAAGTGGTGAAAGACGGGGGGCTGTTGGCTACAGAATTTTGGGGAGGCTCGGCTGAAAATATGAGAGGGGAGAGAGAGAGAATATGTGGGAGTAAGTGAGGAATTGTCCAAGTCAACATAATACCCATCCTTCATTAATTAAACTCCAAGATTTCTTTTCTTTTCTAAAGCTTTTCTAGTGGCCAAATTGTGGGGACATGGGGATTGGGGGGAGCCCATTTTCGGCCAGCAAGAGGGTGGAGGGGAAGGTGGTGTGTGTGTGTGAAGCAATGGACACCAAACACCAATTCAATATGCACCAAAACCCTTTTATTTTCACAAAATAAGCCTTTTTCTTCAATATTTTCTAAACCGTTTTGCCAAACCATTTCATTTCAAAAACCATATGATAAAATTTTATTTAATATGTTATGATGCACAAAATTTGTTTCAACTCATTCCAATTTGTAATTTTCTCTAATTAAATGTATCAGTGACGGCTTAAAATAATATTAAAATAATTAATTTCGGAAAAAAAATTCAGAAAATTTGAAATTTCACCAGTGGCTCAATAAAGTCAAAATACTAGCCATTTCATATCTAGAATATGTATATTTAATTTTATAATAAAGATATTTATATTTTGACTTTTTACAGAAAACCCACTTATTTTACCGATTTTTCCGAAATTTCACCGAAACGATTTTCAAAACGTTACAGAAAACTCGACTAAATGCAGATGATCTTCCCAGGAACCCTGAAAGTCCAACATGCAGGCTCTCAACATATCCTCGAGCGTCTGAATCGTACGCTCGGATTATCCATCCATCTGCGGGTGATAAGCTGTGATGAACTTGAGGCTGGTACCTGTTCAGTTGATAAAACTGCACATTTGTATTACATTTTTCCTACCATTTTCATATTAAAAAAGGACTTTATTATGATATATTATACATATGAGGGTTTATGTGTAAAGACACCATTCTCCATGTGTTAATATATTTTAATTAGTATTTGGTAGAAAAATGTATGCAAATAAATTAATTGACCTAATCCTAGTAGAACTAAGTCTACTAAATATTATTTAAGATTATTGTGCAGAATTTTCCAAGTTGTTATGCAGAATTTATCAAACAAATCAAGTTGTTGAAGAAAACTTGCCAAATTAAGAAGCAAAACTTGGAGTCCAAGTCTGGGAGCAACCGAGAGAAGATTTCTGAATTCTGAAGGTGCCTAGGATTGCCACATGTCACAATCACAATGCCCAAGAAAAATGATCAAGAGATCCCCACCATTGGTCGCGGAACCGCGGCCAAACCCCCCTATTGGCCGCGGATCCGCGGCAATCTAGAGAGATCATTTGCTAAGATTTTGTGGCTTAAATCTCTGCTATATTTTACCAACTTTTGAAGCAAAAGATTGTGGCTTTGGACTATAAAAGGGCACCGAGAGCCTCTTGGAAAAGTTATCAAGCCGAAGAGATCACGAAGTCCAAGACGGCTCACGCATCCAGGCTAATCATCAACTGTTCATCTACCTCCTTAGGAAAGATCGAGAAGCAACTAGTTTGTAATCATTTTCTACGGAATAAAAGTGTAGATTGTTCAGTTGATTAATAAAGGTAGTTATTTTATTCAATTCTTTTGCATTTTATATTATGTTTTCCCTCTCTATCTTTTCATCTTCTTTTCCCAACATGCGCGAGTAATTCTCCGCTTGTTAGGGTTCGTAGGATTAGGGTAGGCTAATGGACGATGAAAATAATTAAACCCTTTTTAAGTCCTATAAAGTTTAGGAACTTTATCAAAAGAATCATTAACATCCTAATCGGGCGCGCTAGCAATTCTTTGCTAGTTTCGACCGCGATTAGAGATTAGATTAATGATTGTTTTGGTAAAGGCTAGATATGAACGGAGTTCCGTGTCGAGATAAGAGTTACGAGTGGGATTCCTTTTCCCTCCAGAAACCCTAATCTACACGCATCACCGTCGTTCTAGTTCTAAATCTATTAATGGATAAAAAGGGTAACTTTTAATTAATCGTCCATAACTACTAAATCCTAACGAACCCTACAAGCCTTCTTATTATATTATCTAAGTCTCTAAAATAATCTAGATCTATATTTTACATTCTTGTTTAACGTAGATCTAGAAATCATTCTATAAAATTCTTTATCCCTCCTCTCTTTCTCAACACATCTAAAGTAAAAGTAAAAGGTTCCATGTTTTCCTGAGGACGACCCGTACTCACCTCGGTCTAGCTACGCGCGACAACGTTATTGATTGCGGTTAAACTACAAACACACTCTTTCGTATCAATCAAATGACGCCGTTGCCGGAGAAACGTGCGTAATTTTTTTATTTTTACTATTTGTGTTGAATTCTTAGACGAGTCATATCATTATTAAAACAAAACTGCAAATTGTATATTTAACGATTATTGTGTGAATTTTTGCGAGGAAATCTGGAGTCACGGACTTGAGGAAACAGGAGATCTAGGGTTCACACTTCTCTGGTAAGGTTCTAACTCCCTTCTCTCTCCTCTAAAATCCAATAAAATCTATTTTCTGCAGGATTCTTTGCAAAATATCGCCGCTCAAAAATATTTTTGCAAAGTTTTGTTTTTCGGTTTGTTTTTGCATATTTTAATACGAATCTTTAAGGGGCAATGACCAAATCAAGATTAGGTGGGGATTTCATCACCCTTCCTAAGCCCCACAAATCACAAACCGAGCATCTGCATCAACCCTACATTAATTTAAAAAATATCTAGACCGGACTCTAAGGACTGTCGCGCTCAATAAGGACAGAGGAAGGTCGTGGGTAATCTATCGTTTATCCGCATTATTTTTTTAGTGCCTAGGCAAGTGTGTCGAAGGCTAGTGGTTTTTCATTAGGCCCACGACGTGGTTCCTTCCCACTTACCTGGCACTTACCTGGCTACAAGGGTAGGACGGAGGCGGTAGAGCATTTATCCTGCGGCTTGTCCTTTGGAAGTCTAGGAGCGGTCTAGAGACTGGACCTAGGTAACCATAGTTCTAGGGTTGTGCATTTTTGTGATTTGTCTAAATCCGTCTTTTTTTTAAAACAAACCAATTACTTTCTCTCCTTTTTACCCCTTCCCCCTTCTTCTCTTCTTATATTGGGTGACCTAAACAGAAGAACACTTGCCGAGCTTTGCTGTCCACAACCAGATATCTCTTGTTTTCGAAATCCCTTCGGTATACCGTCCGGCTCTTCCATGTCCTTAAGAGATCATATAGAACAAGCAAGAAGAAACAGTTGGCCACCTCAGTCTAGGTCTTATCAACCGTATCCTAATCCTACACCTGTTTCAGTTCATACCCAGAGTGAGGAAGCCCCTAGACGAATGTCCATTGCTGAGCACATAGCTAGGTCTAGAGGCCAAAGTTTCAACCCGGACCAATATCAACCATCACCACCACTGTCCGGAGAAGAGTTTGATATGCGGTTTGTATATAGCCAACCAACCAACCCATATCAATATTCTTCTTATCATAATATTGATCCTACTCCTACCCAAGTTCAGCAACCATTCTGTTCCTATCAATCCAATCCGACTTTTCCACCTACTCTAGACAGTTCTTCTAATCAGTCATTTGGGAGTTTTAATTATCCACAGGAATTTCAATCTTATACTGAAACCCCTTATCAACCCAAGACTAGTCTGGAGCAGACATTAGAAAAATTTATGGAACTGACGAATCAAATTATGAAGGATTTGCGTAGTAAGACAGAACTGTACACCCTTCCTAATCAAACCTCCCCATTCCAAACTGAACTCCACAACTCCAGTTTCATAGATTCATCAAGTACAATGTCTGATAAGTTGTGTGACTTTGTAGTGTTTGATTTACCCAACTGTGAAGGGCCCCTTTCAAGTGAAACCATACCCAACCCTTGTGATCTTTACACCTCCACTCTTGAACCAAAATTGATTGAAAACCATACTTTTGATGAGGAGTTTGAGAATTTTACCCTTCACTTGAATGAGGTGATTGACATTGGGGATATTTTGATTGATGAACCCGAAATTTTGGATGATCTTATCCCACCAATTCATTAATTCTTTTCACTTCCTTGTGGTCATCATCTTGAGCCTTTAATTCTTCCTGAATCCCAAATATGTCTTGAAATTGATGATAAAGGTATACCCGAAGATCAGATCGAAATACAGCCTCCATCTTCCACATCTGGTTCAGCAACACTCGACACACCAATTTTTTTACCCATTTCACCTTCTACTTTCTCCGGTTCTTCTTCTGTTCCTATAGTTTCAGTGAGTTTTGATAAATCACAATCCGTTAATTCAAGTTCAATAATACCAGAAATTCAACTTGATTTGGATATTTTTGAAAAAGAGGTAGATGAGTTTTTCGAGTCCTCTACCTCAGAGATTTTTTATGAATCAAGTAGAATAAATTCTGGCATAAAACTCTTTGACAGCAAAATGTTCAATCACACCATTGATAAAAGTTTTGAAGAACTTTTTGCTGACGAACTTGAATTTTTAAACAATAAAGATTTTGTGATTGATCAATCTCCACCTATAGAGGTTGAACCGTCACCATTCCTTCTTCCTAATCATTCACATTCCTCCTCATTCTTTCTTTTCTCTAAATTCAAACCCTTTCCTGACCACCTCTTATCCCTTCCCCACTTTTTCTTGACTCGATACAACACATTCTTCCACCAACCTATACGATATACTGATAAAATCTTTGAATGGTTGGTGTTGACTTTTGGTCTTTGTAAAGTCTTACTTTGACCAAATGACTCACCCCCTCTTAAAATGCTTCGTATTGTCTAACTCATGTTTGAGGGCGGATATATTTTTGGCTCTTGATCATAACTTTTGTCCTCAAATTTGTGAGCCAAAAATAAGTTTGGGGGAGGATTTTCACTTTCATATATTCTTGCCCCCATTAATAATTTCCTCCCAAGTCTACAGGTTTTTGAGCTTAACAGGTGATATCAGTGAGGACACTGCTGTAAACAGGTTTGGGGGAGGTTTGTGCTTATTTACACATCAATTTGCATCATATTTTGCATAAGCACAACATTTTCAAAAATTTAAAAAAAAAATTATAACAAAAGAGTAGAAACTGAAAAATTACATCCAAAAGATAGGAATAGTTTAAGAAAACAAAGAAAATTAGAAATTTTCTTAAACGAACTAGTAATAAGTAGTTATGAGCTGTTGTCCCAAGGGTTAGTAAGATGAAGGAAGTCACTAATCTGAGAATAAAAATAAGTCTGAAAAATAGTTTCTATTCTGGAAGCCGAACATTTGAATGTTGATACCCTACTATATGCACTTACACACGTCTTGAAACTCGGGATAGTAGAGGATACCTTGAAATGCTCTTGTCTAAAAGCCAAAGTATGAAGGAAATGAAACAAATGAAGAAAATATAAAAATGGTGAAAAGAAAAAAATGAACACTGGTTTTGTATCGCCAAGGCAGCAATAAAAAAATATAGCGAAGGTGCCTCTTCACCTAGTACCCTAAGGACAACTGGTCTGGGAGTCACTGCTAAGCCTTAGGTGGTGCAAGACGAGGAAAATATTATCACCTAATCAGCAAGCACAGGAGTAATCGGTTGGTTAGTACCTCAAGAAGTATTAACGGTCGCATGAAAATGTGTGAGCGAATCTTAATATTCAACAAATTAAAAAGTACTATGGTAGATGGACAAGAGTATGATAGCTTGAATTGAATTCTTCGAGTGAAGGGTTGTCCATTTCACACACGTGGGGTTATATGATCAATGTTTGGATGAAAGGTAGGAATGAAGAATAAAGACGATGTTTTATTGAGGGATGATGTGATTTCTAACATTTTTTCATGACTATTAAGATAGGGCTCATGACAACTGAAAAGCTAGTATAGTTGGAAACTCTTCTTTTCAAGGCCTTTCTTTTATGGTTCTTATCTTTATATGTAAATTTCACCATCTCTGTTTTGTTATAGGATTTTGTGGGTGTAATCCGCTGAAAACCCTCAGGAGACAACACTCCTCCTACTAGGGACACCTAGAGATTTAACGGCTTGTTGCACGTGCTCAGTGCAATCGTGTCTGCCTACGAAAGTGTGCTTAGTTTTCTCCTTTCTTTTCTCCACTTAAATAAACTAGTTTGCTCGGGACGATCAAAGATAAGTTTGGGGTATTTGTTCAGTTGATAAAACTGCACATTTGTATTACATTTTTCCTACCATTTTCATATTAAAAAAGGACTTTATTATGATATATTATACATATGAGGGTTTATGTGTAAAGACACCATTTTCCATGTGTTAATATATTTTAATTAGTATTTGGTAGAAAAATGTATGCAAATAAATTCATTGACCTAATCCTAGTAGAACTAAGTCTACTAAATATTATTTGAGATTATTGTGCAGAATTTTCCAAGTTGTTATGCAGAATTTATCAAACAAATCAAGTTGTTGAAGAAAACTTGCCAAATTAAGAAGCAAAACTTGGAGATCAAGTCTGGGAGCAACCGAGAGAAGATTTCTGAATTCTGAAGGTGCCTAGGATTGCCACATGTCACAATCACAAAGCCCAAGAAAAATGATCAAGAGATCCCCACCATTGGCCGCGGAACCGCGGCTAAACCCCCCTGTTGGCCGCGGATCCGCGGCAATCTAGAGAGATCATTTGCTAAGATTTTGTGGCTTAAATCTCTGCTATATTTTACCAACTTTTGAAGCAAAAGATTGTGGCTTTGGACTATAAAAGGGCACCAAGAGCCTCTTGGAAAAGTTATCAAGCCGAAGAGATCACGAAGTCCAAGACGGCTCACGCATCCAGGCTGATCATCAACTGTTCATCTACCTCCTTAGGAAAGATCGAGAAGCAACTAGTTTGTAATCATTTTCTACGGAATAAAAGTGTAGATTGTTCAGTTGATTAATAAAGGTAGTTATTTTATTTAATTCTTTTGGATTTTATATTATGTTTTCCCTCTCTATCTTTTCATCTTCTTTTCCCAACATGCGCGAGTAATTCTCCGCTTGTTAGGGTTCGTAGGATTAGGGTAGGCTAATGGACGATGAAAATAATTAAACCCTTTTTAAGTCCTATAAAGTTTAGGAACTTTATCAAAAGAATCATTAACATCCTAATCGGGCGTGCTAGCAATTCTTTGCTAGTTCCGACCGCGATTAGAGATTAGATTAATGATTATTTTGGTAAAGGCTAGATATGAACGGAGTTCCGTGTCGAGATAAGGGTTACGAGTGGGATTCCTTTTCCCTCCAGAAACCCTAATCTACACGCATCACCGTCGTTCTAGTTCTAAATCTATTAATGGATAAAAATGGTAACTTTTAATTAATCGTCCATAACTACTAAATCCTAACGAACCCTACAAGCCTTCTTATTATATTATCTAAGTCTCTAAAATAATCTAGATCTATATTTTAAATTCTAGTTTAACGTAGATCTAGAAATTGTTCTATATAATTCTTTATCCCTCCTCTCTTTCTCAACACATCTAAAGTAAAAGTAAAAGGTTCCATGTTTCCCTGAGGACGACCCGTACTCACCTCGGTCTAGCTACGCGCGACACCGTTATTGATTGCGGTTAAACTACAAACACACTCTTTCGTATCAATCAGTACCCAAACTCTCCTGCAAGCTCCTCCAGAAGTGCGAAACGAATCTGGTGTCTCGATCTGACACAATGCTGACCGGGACTTCGTGAAGTCGTACTATCTCCTGCATGTATCTCTCTGCCAGTGACTCTATCGACTGCCCCACTCTGAATGGTAAGAAGTGTGCAGCTTTCGTGAGGCGGTCAACGATAACCCAAATGGAGTTGTTGCCCCTAGGGCTCCGTGGTAAGTCCGTCACGAAATCCATAGTAATGTGCTCCCACTTCCATTCTGGTATCGGAAGTGGTTGCAGCAGTCCCACTGTCTACTGATGTTCCGCCTTCACCTGCTGGCATACCAAGCACCTGGATACGAACCTCGCAATTTCTCACTTCATCCCGTTCCACCAAAAATGTTGCTTTAGATCCCGATACATCTTTGTACCTCCCGGATGCATAAAATAAGCTGAACTATGCGCTTCATCCAGTACCTCTTCTCGAACATCTCCCTTGGGTATGCAGAGTCTGCTACCGAATCTCAAAGAACCATCTTCATGTATGATTAAGTCTGATCTCAGCCCAGCTTCTACTTGCGCTCTGAACTTTTGTAATCGAGGATCATCCGCTTGTGCAGCCTTGATGCGATCCATAAGGGAAGACTGCACCTGTAGTTGCCAAAATTGACTGAGTGCGCTTGGTGTAATGACTTCAAGCACGAGTCTCTGAAAGTCCTCAATAATGCTCCTCTGACTGGTCAACATCATGACCGCTGGCTTACGACTGAAAGCATCTGGTACAACATTTACTTTCCCCGGGTGATACTGAAGGTCCAAGTCGTAATCTGCCATCAGCTCTAGCCATCGGCGCTGCCTCATGTTAAGTTCTTTCTGATTGAAGACGTACTTCAGACTTTTATGATCCGTGTACACCTCCACTTTCTCGCCCAATAGATAGTGCCTCCAAATCTTCAATGCAAAGACTACTGTAGCTAACTCCAAGTCATGCATAGGATAGTTCTTCTCGTGATTTCTCAACTGTCGAGAGGCGTAAGCAACCACCCGACCGTGCTGCATCAGAACATAGCCTAATCCCTTCCCTGAGGCATCACTATGTATCACCAATCCACCAGAATCATCTGGTACTGTAAGAATTGGCGCTGTGGTTAACTTTTGTTTCAGCGTCTCAAATGCCTGAGTACACTCGTCTGTCCACGCAAACGGTACCTCCTTCCGTGTCAGCTTCGTCAACGGTTCATCGATTCTTGAAAAGTCTTGGACGAACCTCCGATAATAACCTACCAATCCCAGAAAGCTTCAGATCTCAGCCACAGACTTCGGCGTTGGCCAATCTCTGACAGATTCTATCTTTGCCGGGTCCACCGAGATGCCTTCGCCCGAAAAAATATGTCCCAAGAACTGAACCTTGTCGAGCCAGAATTCACACTTGCTTAATTTCGCATACAGCTTCTCTTCCCGAAGAATTTGTAGAACCGTGCGCAAATGCTCAACATGCTCCTCCCGGGTCTTCGAGTAGACAAGTATGTCGTCGATGAATACAACGACAAACATGTCAAAGTACTTTGCAAACACCCTATTCATCAAATCCATGAATATCGCTGGAGCATTGGTAACACCGAACAGCATGACAAGGAACTCATAATGTCCGTATCGGGTCCTGAAAGCCGTCTTGCATACATCCTCGGCTGCTACTCTGATCTGATGATATCCCGAACGGAGATCCAACTTCGAAAATACCTTGGCCCCACTTAGCTGATCGAATAAATCGTCGATGCGCGGAATTGGGTACTTGTTCTTTATTTTGACTTTGTTCAGCTCCCGATAATCTATACACATCCGCAGCGATCCATCCTTCTTCTTCACTAACAGAAATGGTGCACCCCACGGTGAAACGCTCGGCCGGATAAATCCCTTCTCCAGGGGCTCTTCAATTTGCTTCTTCAATTCTGCCAACTCGACCGGTGCCATTCTGTACGAGGCCTTGGAAACTGGTGTTGTACCCAGTGTCAAATCGATCGAGAATTCCAAGATGCGAGGAGGTGGTAGACCTGGTAAATCTTCAGGGAACACGTCCAGAAAATTCCGAACAATCTCTGGGGCTGCGCTCTCATCAATCTCCATAGCTGTCAGCTCCTTTGGCATGGCTCTATACTTGGGTGGCTCCAAAGATTCGCTCCCGCCTTCGAAAATAAACTCCGGGTGATTGGGGATGCGGAAGATCACGTTCCTTGCTCGACAATCAATAACTGCATGGAAGGTACTCATCCAATCCATCCCGAGAATTGCGTCATAGCTGTCTATCCCGATCAAAAGGAAATTCGCATAGAATTCCCTGCTACACACTACAATCGGACATGATCTACATTTTCGACTAGATATTATAATGCCATTACCCGTATGTATCTCCCAGCCCTTGGTTAGTGGTTCTTGTGGTACGGAGTGTGTATCAATGAAATGCTCAGATATGAAACAGTGCGATACTCCAGAATCAAATAGTACTCTAGCTGGAAAGGAATGTACAAGTAGAGTACCTGTAACAACTTCCCCTGAAGCCTCTGTCTGCTCGGCGGTCAAGGTTAAAGCCCGTCCCTGACCGTGACCTGTATAGGGTTGCCTCTGCTCCTGTGGTCTCTGCTGCTGCGGTCCAGAACCTCCCTGTATCTCTGCTCGCTCGGGGCAACCGCTAATCCTGTGCTGACTGGATCCGCAAATCAAGCACTGTCCCTTGGCGCGGCGACAGTCCATCTAGGTATGCCCATCTCTATTGCAGTAGCTGCAAACTACGTTCTGTCTTTAGGGGCGATGCTGGGGCACGAATGGGCGCTTCATCTGAGTCGTTCCAGGCCTGTGAACCGGTATGGCTCCTCGAAAAGTTGCATGGGTACATGTTGGAACGACCGGGGGCTTCCTGAACTTGCTGATCAATTTCTCCTGAATTCTCACCGCGTTGAGTACCTATGCAAAAGTCTGCAACTCCAGGGACGCGATCAATTGCTGCAGCTCGAAATCAAGTCCCTGCAAGAAGCGTTTGGCCCTGGTGGCTTCTGAAGCGACCATGTATGAAGCAAATCGGCTCAGACAGTTGAACATTGCCGTATATACGTCCACGGGGCGGCCATTCTGCTTCAGTAGAATGAATCTTTCTTCCGTCTCTGCCTTGGCGGTGGAAGGGAAATAGTGGTCTAGGAAGCACTCCTTGAATTTACTCCATTAGATTGGCCGGTCTAGCCTGCTTTCTTCCACTGACCACCATGTACGGGCTTCATCTTCCAACTGGATCTTTATCACATTCACTTTATCTTCCTCTGGTACCCTAGCAGCCGTCTGCAAGTTCTCCATATTAACTAGCCATTGCTCGGCCTCAAGTGGCTCGGCTAGCCCTGTGAATACAGCTGGATGCAACCTTCGAAAATTTGACATGGTGCCGGCCATGGCAGAGTAAGCTGGCGGAGTAGTGCCCTCGGGGGCGGTAATGAGTGCGGAGGGTCCCCCTGCAGTGGTAATAGCCCTGAGTCCCTCGGCGAGTAAGTCCGTCTTCCTCTCCTGAGCTTCTGCGAGGGAGGTCAGTGCACTAAGTATTCTTTCCGTACGATCCTGAGAACTTGAGTCCGAGGAGTGGTCGTTCGGGGACGTCATATCGCTGGAAGATTCAAAAGGATATGATTAGGTTCAAGGATTAAAATCAGGAACAGTGAAGCGAAAATAATGTAATACAGTTTAGTTAATGTTATCCCTTGTTAGTAAACACGGCTCTGATACCAACAAAACCATGTCACGCCCCGCTTCCCAAAATGCGGAAAACGAGGGATGACTAGGCCATCCATGCACCTACGGTCAAGAAATAATCCCGCCGTAGTTACACTTCGGCTTCTAGCATTACATGGTAATCAGTAAACAAAGCACAGAAGTAAGGGAAATACATCATTGAAATATTACATCAAGTTCATTATTCACAATTTACAATTAAACAAGAAGAGCCACTAACCATGTTCGAATACACGATCGCTTTAAGGAAAGCATAAAAGAAGAAAAAGGTACTCCAGACTAGATCTCCGCCAGATCGAAAGGTAAATCCGACTCCTGCGCTGTTTCTTCCTTGAGGTCTGAGCATGCATACTCAGGTCGTTAAAGAGACGTAATATCAATTTTATAATAATGACATGAAGCATGCAAATAAGGTAATAACAGTGAAAGTAAAATGCGGATAATCACTAGGTCACTAAATGGTGCAAAGTATGATCTGTGTCCCTATCAGTCTCTAGGTCATGTTTGAAATCGTATAGTGGAAAGGAGGATTATGTTTAACAGGAGTCTCGTACATACCCGAGACAACGGCCCACACATCCGGGACATAACCCTGTCAGCCGGAACGCTAGATCCTACCTAATATATATAAGAATCACTGTTCGAATGATCATCCTCTAAAACAAGGTCCCGCTAAATACGATGCTCTTTCGACTTCGATTTCCCCTTTTTCTCAAGGTTTATACTATTGATGATTATGATTTAGTCGTGTCCAAGTATACACCAATAACACGGTTTTGTCACTGTTCACTGTATCAATCACTGTCACGAATCATTCACTTTTTCCATTATCATACTTGACACTCCTAAACCAATATCATTCACGCACGATAATGCAATGTCCACTGAATAATAACGCGCACTACCACTATGTATATGGCAGTTGGGTAAGGTATGTATATTTATGCAGTTAACAAGTCATGTGTGATATGAACTATTATGCACGTCATAAGCTTACAAAAACTGCAGTAATTCATATGCTCAGAATTTAGCAAAACAATACAAACACGGTAATAAGTAGACTTAGTCATCAGTTCAGAAAAATTTGTTTTAGTGCGATCGGATTAATGGTATTCAAGTTACGGCCATTTCAATTTTAGTGCTCGCTGCAGGAAATTCATTTTCTGAACTGAACGCTCGTTTCGCGGCACAATTTCCACCCAGTTGGGATCAGAATTTAGTGATGATACAGTTGAATGAAATTTAGAGTTTCAATAGGGTTTCCAACGCAACATACGGATTTTCAATCTCATCTGTACGTCAGAAGTTATGCACTGTTCAACACTAGTATATCAATTCTGTTTCTGTTTGGGACTGCTATGCGTCCAGTTCTTTTAAATTGCAGTTTAAATAGTAAACGACGATAAAAAGGGGTGAAATCACTTGCGTTATTTATCTAACAGATTCATATTTAATAAAGTGTAGGGTTCTGCAACATACAAGTTCAGGCAACAAGGTAGTAAACATTACCAGACAGAAAACAACAACCAGAGCTGCTCTGGACTGCAGTCCAGATCCGCTCTCCGAACCAATTCTCGTCATAATTTAAGTACAGAAACAATTTATAACTTGCATAGGGTTACAGTTCATCGAGTCGGCTTCGATTTGAGCCACGAACGCATCATTTCAATATGCACACAATTAATTGTGATTTAAACAAGTTTCAGGTGCGGGAATTTCTCAGTTTTTACGGCTGTAATTGGGGTGATCGTTTGAGTCTATAACAACCATATTTTTCAGTCAAATTTCTACACAGTGTTCATTATCACACGGGCCAGCATATGCAATCGAGTTCCTTCAGTTTAATGTAATATTTTCGTTCGGGTCTCGCATCAAACACTTATGTCATTTAAGTTTTCATGAATCGTAAACACGACATTAACGGTATTTTGGTTTGTAACGGAAATAATCTAGCATGTACCAAGTAGGGTACTTTCCTGGAGACTCTTTGGCGACGCACGGTAGCGGCAACGACGCGAACGCGCGATGAACGGCACGGTTTGGATTCGCGGCCTCGGCTCGCGTTTCGGGTTCGTCGTCGGAGTTGTCCGGGGAACGACTCGTGGTCACTGGAGGCGGAGTGTGGTGCTATGGATCTCTGTGAGTATGTTGGGGTCGACGATGGTCGGCGGTGTCGCTCCGGCGATGGGCAGCAGCGGGGTTCTGAGCTCGTAGTGAGGGTTTTGGTGTGGTTTTGGAGAGAGAGAGAGGGTAGGTAGTGGGGCTCGGGTGTGGTGATAATGATGATGATGTTGAGGACGAAGGGGGTCGAAGAGGGGTTTCAGGTGCAGTGGGGGCTCGCCGGCGTCGAGGTGCAGGGGTGGCCGAGATAGGTTTCGAGGGTCGGCGGTTGAAGAGAGTGGGTGTTGAGGTGAAGGTGAGGGCTTTAGGAGGAGGCTAGGGTGCTCGGTGATGAAGGAGGAGGTCGGAGGAGGTTCGTCGTCGTCGTCGGAGGGTGAGCGGGTGATGGGAGCTCGAGGTTGGGTTTTCTGTAGAGAGAAAGAGAATAGGAGGAGTTGAGATTGAGAGGGAGAGAGGAGTTGAGACGAGGGTGAGTTGTTTGAGGGGCGCGCGGTCATGGTCGGGGTCGCGGGGACGTGGGGCAACGGTGCGGGCGACGTGGGCGCGAGGGGGGAGGCTTAGGGATGTGGGTATGCTGGAAAATGAGCGGGAAAAAGTTTTAGAATGAAGGGAGAAGAAAAGCTATCGGGTCGGGTCGGGTTCGTCGGGTGCGGTGTGGGAAAGGTTGGGCTAAGGGGTTTTGGGCCGGTGGAAGTAATTAAGGAGAATTGTTTATAGGTTTAATTTACAAAGAATGAGGAGTGGGCCCGCTTAGGTTGTTGGGATGGGGATTATATTAATATATATTTAGTTTTAGATTTTGGGCTTTGATTTTAAATTTATTTTGATTTTTGAAGGTTTAAATACTAAAACCTAAGCGACTAATTTCACACAGGGTAATACGAGAAAAATAGGATAATATTCGGGGACTTGGGAAATATAGAGAAAAATTTTAATGAAGGAAACGGGGATTTACAAGGTCTGACATGTAAGTCTATGTTACACACCCCGGTACTTACGGGGTGGCGGAATAGGTAAAAATCGAATTTTTTATCTCAAGGTAACATAGACTATGTTTGAGGATCATTGCTAAACCGTTTCTAACAAATAAACTAGAGGTTTTATCTACTATGCTTGAAGATTATACCTCATGTTACAAGTCCTTCGAGTTTCTCCGCTGTCCTCCTCGTCTCCGTAGGCTCCATGGGTCGATCCGGATCGTGGCTTCTTCAACGGTCTCCTTGAGTCGAAGATGATCCACCCGAGAGTTTATAGTGCGAGCTCCACCTCAAGACCGAGGTAACTAGGGCAACAAGTTTGCTAAGCTTGATGTCCTAGGTGATGTAGAGTATGATGATGGATTTGTTTGTCTATTAGATTCCTAATTTTCTCAACACATGAGAGCTTAAGGGATTTCTAGTGAGGAAGAAGGAGGAGAGCAAGCATGGGAGCTCTTAAGAAGAGAGAGAAGGTGAATGAGATTATCAACCATGGAAAAAAGAAAACAAATCTTTTATCATGATAATTGTGATGGCTAAATTTGATTTGACCATTATCATGTCACAATAAATGCTAAGCCAAAATATCTAGTGCTTAACAAAAATATCTAAGTCAATAAAAGTCAACAAGGTCAAATGGTCAAATCCAATTAGCCATGACACAATTATCACTAATAAGATTAGTAAACATTTTCCACCACCTCATAAAGGTTTTAATCAAGTCAATGGTCAAAACCCTAATGAGATATCTCCTTCTTAGCTCCTCACGTCCATGCATACACACTCGCATCCGCATTCCGAAGAATACGAATACTAAGAGACAAAACTAGTCCATCAATATAATACTAGGATCCATCTTAAACCAAAGCCCACTAGTATTATCTGCCCGAACATCATACGCGCACAAGTGCTCGTAAGTGATCATAGCCCTGCCGTAAAACCATACGGCCTTTACACCTTTTTCCCAGTGCAGGGAAACTCTCTGTATGGGACTCTAAAGACTCGACACAACGCTGGCAGTGAGTTTAACCACAGGACGCAAGCAGTTCTATCTGTACGTAACGGTCCCCAGGTAGATGTCGATAAGAAAGCCGATGAGGAAAACCCATAAGAACTCCTACTGAGCCTGAATGTGACAATCTCCGTACAGTCCGGTCTGTTCGTCTAAGAGTATCGCATATCGGGCCTATGGGGGCGGTAAACGTCAGACCCCTAATAGAGGAATAAGTCATGTCAGAGTGTAGCCCAGAACACCCTGAGAAGCTACTGGAACACCTACCAGTAAATCTCGCTTGCCCAGGCCTGGGACTTTGTGTAATGGCTCTCCAGACACAGTGCGATATCAACTACCAATATCGGGATAGACGAATCCTGTCTAATCGCCACTACCTCCAAGTGCCTTGGGACTGCAACCAACTACTACCTATTTGCATGACTTCTTTGAGCCATGGTAGAGTAGTAATCAAAGTACAGTGGGAATACTCTCGAGGCGAAGTGGCTGTGTCAAGTCGACGGACTAAGCTGTACTCATGTCACCTGGGAACTGCTATCTGACGATAGGTATAGTACCAACCAGCAGTTCCGACGAGTCCTGTCCGGTGTACTCGTAACCTAACGAGCACCTGCATACTATCTCTAGTACGACGTACTAATGGCTGTGGGACAGACCATCTCCCCTGCTGGGATGAGAAGCGTATACACTAGTCTACTCCGGAGTATCGATGCCCCGTCTCGATAATCCTACGACTAGGGACCTGTATAAGGATGTGCTTATAGATTACCCAGCCCCCACTAGTGTGACTGCCATCACAACGCTGGTAATCAAGTAAAGATCCAAAGGCTCTACTAATATGTATAAGCGATATGCTAAAAGAAACACATGCACATATTGAAGTAAAAACAAACCAAGCAGCATACTACCATTTTGAGCAAGACTTTTAATACAATTGTGAATATCCCTAGCTTCCATTAAGTAATATACAAGCTAGTATGATACAGTAATGGCCTCTAGGGCATATACACTAACAATCTCCCACTTGCACTAGGGCCATGTACTGGCGTATCGAAGACCTATCATCTCGATCAGCCGCTCGAACTGTATCTGAGGAATGTCCTTCGTGAGTGGATCTGCGGTTCTATTCTCCGAATCTACTCTCTTCACCACGATCTCCCGGCGATCTACGATCTCCCTGATCAGGTGGTACCGCTTCAAGATGTGCCTGGATTTCTGATGGGACCTGGGTTCCTTCGCTAAAGCTATAGCGCCGTTGTTATCGCAATACAACGGTATTGGATCAACAATGGTTGGACCCACCTGAAGTTCTGTGAGGAACATCTTCATCCAGACAGCTTCTTTTGCGGCATCGCAAGCAGCTATGTACTCTGCTTCCATCGTCGAGTTAGCAACGGTGTCCTGCTTGGAGCTCTTCCAACAGACCGCCCCTCCATTGAGGGTAAAGACATAACCCGACACGGACTTGGGGTCATCCTTGTCACTCTGGAAGGAGGAGTCAGCAAAGTGCTCGATCTGAAGGTCTTTTCCGCCATACACCAAGAACATCTCTTTAGTCCTACTCAGGTACTTGATAATGTTCTTTACTGCTATCCAGTGCTTCTCCCCTGGGTTCGACAGATACCGGATTACAAAGCTCAATGCGTATGCTACATCTGGTCTGGTACATAACATCGCATACATTATAGAGCCTACCACAGATGTGTAGGGTATAGATGACATGCGAGCCCTTTCTAAATCAGTTTTTGGAGACATCTCTTTTGAGGGGGTGATTCCGTGACAAGTCGGCAGGTTACCGCGCTTAGAATCTTCCATACTTAAACTTTTCAGTATGGTGTTAATGTACCTGGACTGCGAAAGTCCCAACATCCTCTCAGATCTATCACGATAAATCTGGATCCCTAGAATGTAAGAGGCATCACCCAGGTCCTTCATTGAGAACCTCTGTGATAAGAATCCTTTGACTGACTGTAGCATTGGAATGTCATTTCCTATTAAGAGAATGTCATCCACGTACAAGACGAGGAATACCACAGTTCTCCCTACAATCTTACTGTAAATGCATGGTTCATCTGGATTTTTGATAAAGTCGAATTCTTTGACAGTATCATCAAAACAGATGTTCTAACTCCGCGATGCCTGCTTCAGTCCATAAATGGACTTAAGAAACTTGCACACTTTACCGCTGCTCCCACTCTGAATGAAACCCTCCGTCTGATCCATATAGACGCACTCTTCTAAATTACCATTTAGAAAAGCCGTCTTTACATCTATCTGCCAGATCTCATAATCATGGAAGGCAGCAATGGCAAGAAGGACCCGAATGGATTTGAGCATAGCCACTGGAGAAAAGGTTTCATCATAGTCCAAACCAGGTCTTTGACGAAAACTCTTTGCAACAAGTCTAGCCTTATAGGTTTCAACCTGTCCATTTACACCAATCTTCTTTATGAAGATCCATTTGCAGCCTACGGGTTTTACCCCTTCTGGAGCAATGTCCAAAGCCCAAACTTTGTTGGTGTACATGGATTCCATTTCGGTCCGCATTACAGCGAGCCATTTTACCGAGTCGCCACTCTGAATGGCTTGCTGGAAGCTAGTAGGCTCATCATTGTCAATGATGCAATCCTCTCGATCCCCATCTATGATAAAACCGTAGTATCTCTCAGGCGGATGAGACTGCCTACTACTCCTGCGGAGTGGCGTTTGGATGTCCGGTTCTTCTGAAACCTCTGGTTCTACCAAGCTTTCAGTAATAGCTTTTGGTTCTGGAATTTCTTCTAGTTCTATTGCGCTCCCACTTTTCTGATTTTCTAAAAATTCAGCTTCCAAGAAGTGGTGATGCTGAGAAACAAAAGTCTTTTGTTCCTCTGCGTAATAGAAAAGATACACCCTGGAGTTCTTCGGGTATCCCACAAACATACACAGTACTGAGCGTGCCTCGAGCTTGTCTGCATGCTGCTTTTTTATAAAAGCTGGACATCCCCATGTCTTAAGATACTTAAGACAGGATTTCTTCCTACTCCACATCTGATATGGTGTGGTAGGCACAGTCTTGGTTGGTACCTTGTTCAAAAGATATGCAGCTGATTCTAGTGCATAACCCCAGAAGGATCGTGGTAACTCAGCCTTACTCATTATGGAACGAACCATATACAATAGGGTTCGATTCCCCCATTCTGATACACCGTTATGTTGTGGTGTGTATGAAGGAGTAAGCTGAGAGAGAATTCTATTCTCTTTTAAGTATCCCAGGAACTCAGCACTGAAGTATTCACCACCTCGATCCGATCTCAGTGTCTTGATACATTTTCATGTTTGCTTTTCCACTTCATTCTTGTATTCCCGGAATTTCTCAAAGGCCTCTGATTTATGCTTCATCAAAAAGATATGTCCATACCTAGAGAAATCATCCGTAAATGTAATGAAATAGGAATAGCCACCTCGCGCATGTATAGACATTGGACCACATACATCGTTGTGTATGAGTCCTAAGAGCTCGCTGTTAAGTAGAGCACACGTGAGGAGCTCGTGGTGCGCTTGGCGTTGAGCACCAGTCAATGGGCGCAGAGGGCTTCTTATGAAAGTAGCGCACATGTGAGGAGCACTAGCGCGCTTGGCGTTCAGCGCCAGTCATTGAGCGCGGAGCGCTTCTTGTATAGTAGCGCATACGTGAGGAGCACGTGGCGTGCTTGGAGTTAAGCGCCAGTCAATTAGTGCAGAGCGCTTCTTATGAAGTAGCGCACACATAAGGAGCACGTGGCGTGCTTGGCGTTGAGCGCCAGTCAATGAGCACAGAGCGCTTCCTGTGAAAGTAGCGCACACGTGAGGAACATGTGGCGCGCTTGGCGCTGAGCGCCAGTCAATGAGCGCAGAGCGCTTCTGTTAAGTAGCGCACATGTGAGGAGCACGTGGCGCGCTTGGTGTTGTGCTCCAGACTTGGAGTGCTGAGGTGTTTCTTTAAATTTGGAGCGCTAAGGCTCTGCAGCGTTGTGCGCTAGATTTGGAGTGCTGAAGTGCTCCGTTTAATTGGAGCACTAGGGCTCTTTTTAGGCAGCTCTCCTCTCTGAGAATTAAATTCTCTCTTATAAGAGACTTTGTCTCATTGATCTAAAAACAAAGTTCTTATTTTATAGGAGATGTTTCAATCCCTTATGTTTTTGGTGAAAGGCTTCGCCTTTATGGATCTATGATCCTAAGAGAATTGAATTATTCTCCCCCCTTTTTTATAATGAGATGTTATGATCTCTTTTGTGAAAGACAATTTGTCTTATAGATTTATGATCTAGCATAAGAACTAAGTTCTTTTTCTGATGAGATGCTTTGATCTCTTTATTTTACCTTGAAGAAATTCTTCTTCTGTCAAGAACTTGCTCTTCTTTCTGAACTTTCTCAAAGTTTGGGGAGGGGGGGTTCTTCTCTCTCAGAATTGAAGTCTTGGGGCCTTTATATAAGGAAGGCTGATTTATTGAATCAGTTGAAGATATCTTTTCTCTAATTGATTTAGGGATTTCCCCACCGTTGGATCTTTTGATCCAAGGGCTTCTTTTTTAAAGAAGGCTGTCTTCTTGTTTTTAACAAGATTGGGAAATCTTTTCCCATACAGAGTTTATTCTGTATTTTAGTGATTTTTAATCAACATTGGATCATTGATCCAACGGTGCTCTGATATTCAGAGCATAATCTTTCCTGTTTGGAAAGATTCTGAGGAATGTTTCCTTAACAGAATTTTATTTTGGTCAATTGATGATTTTTAATTATGTTCGTTGGATCTTCGATCCAAGGGCCGAGAACATTTTGTTCTATCGCTAGCACTCACGTGCTTTGCACGTAGTGCGCTGCTTAGAGTGCAGCGCTCTCAGCGTTAGCGCTCACGTGCTTTGCATTTGGTGCGCTGCTTAGAGTGAAGCGCTCTTAGCGCGAGCGCCCATGTGCTTTGCACGTGAGCGCTGCTTCAGAATCTTTGACTCTCAGCGCTGGCGCTGCTATGAAGCGTCGCTTTATTTCAAATTTTAAAATTTGAACAGAGCTTTGCTCTGATTGGGGAAACACTCGCTCGCTCTTACTCTGTGTACAGTGAACGGAGTCTTTGTCATCTTTCCCATGAGACACGATTCACAAGTAGCATAAGACCGATATTCGAACGGATTCAAATATCCCACTCTATGTAACTTTGTCAACCGTGTTTCATTGATGTGACCCAGTCTACAATGCCATAAGAAAACCTGATTTATTTCCGGAGACTTTCTTTTAAGTGTGTTCTGGAAACTGAAAACCTGAGCTTGATTTAATACGTATATACCGTTATCTAATGTACCTGACGCAATCAGATTCTGATTAAGGTGGATGTGGACCACATCGCTTACAAAAGTAAAATCATATCCTTCCGTAGAATGTAAGGTTACAGATATGATATTACATGCTAGACTAGGCACATATAAACAGTTACGTAGAATCAATATCTGCCCAATTGTCAATCCTAGGTGATATTCCCCTACGGATTCAGCGTCCACGCTCATTCCGTTCGCAACTCTGAGAGTCATATCACCTAACCTAATAACTCTACGATTTCTCAAAGCCTGTAATGAATTACATATATGTGATCCTGATCCGGTATCTAGTACCCAGGAAGTAGAGTTAATTGACAAACAGTTTTATATTACAAACACACCCGAAACCGAATCCACAACATGGTTCGAATCCTAGCTACTGGCTTCCAAAGCCCAGCAATCCTTCTGCCAATGTCCTTTCCCACTACAATGGGGACGTCCCACCTTCCCTATTTTTAGTCCCGAAACTTTTTCCATTCCCTTTCGTTCTACCTTACTGACACCGCATAACGTCTTTGTGGAGGTCTTCTTCTTCTCACCCTTTGCTTTCGCCTTGGATGCAGAAGAGGAAGGTCCCCCATTAAGCAGAGCGGGTGTCTCCCCGGTTTCTTTCAGGGTGTAAGTAGAGGGTAGAGACTGTAGAATTAATTCAGTATGTGACTCGTTCTACAACGTGGTCTTCAGGTCCGTGAGCTCATCAATATAGCTAGTCATTGTAAGGACGTTGTCCCCTACAGATGACCCTATAGCCAACCTCGCTTGAAGCAATTCTTTCGAGGTCTCATATCTTGCGATACGAGATTGCTCTCCATATAAATCTTTGTTATGGAGGAAGATGGAAGCTAAGTCCATCTTCTCATGCTGCCCCTGGTATATACCATCAACTGGGGCCAACACGAGGTACTTGGCATTCGCACAGCCTTTTTCCGATGTCTTATGGATATCATTATCTATGGCGGTGGAAACTGGTCCTGAGACGGCGGGGGTTTGAGTAGTGAAGAGGTGTCCCAGCTTGTCATAGGCAATGGACATCTGGACAGACCTTTGCCAGTCATTATAGTCAGATTCTGTCATTTTATTATCTAGATGTAACCTATGTCTGGTCACTGGGTCGCTGCAATTAAGAGGAAGAGAAGAAAACACTTGGCATGATCCTCTTGCAAGTTTCGATTGGTTTTGAATTTATCTAAATAGGATGGCTCCCACTGTTTCTCGAATCCTTCCTCAAACCATAAAAGAAGAATTAGTCAGGATTAATCTCACCGTACAATTCTTGCTTAACCGTTCAGCCAGGCTAGTGTCGGTACTTCGATAGAGGTTTTACGATGCTTTCGCGAAGTTCCTTAATTAAATAACCTCTTTTCTCTGGAGGCGTAGTCCCGCTAGCACTGTTTATAGACACCTACTTGATTTATAGCATTGATCGTTAAGTGAAAGATCTCCTGAGGAGTAGCGGATACTCACAGTAGGATCGGGATCCAAAAATCATTGTGTGATAATGCTGAAGGAATCCTACCAACATTATCAAACTCCAAATGGTATGCGACACCAGCAAGTTTCAGTTTCTTTAGAAACTCCCGATGTGGATTTTTGCCCCATGCTCCTATGACCTTGAGGAAGGTCAACAAATCAGAAGTCATATGTCATGTTCTACCCATCATTGCCTAGGTTAATTTGAACCCACCCGTATATACCCTTGACGAATGTCAACAAGGTAATACGACTGTCCCAAACCAACGCATCTATCTATGCCACATATGAACATCCAGCAGCTACCAATCACTATGCCTTGACGAAGGTCAACAAACATAGCTTGAATACTATTGAATATTCATATGAAATGACGGAGGGCTACGAATGGTTTTGGCGAAACCGTGAACATAGTGAACTTGATATAATCGAAGGAACCTGATAGCTTTTAAAAGGAGTGGTTAAAGCTCCGCATTTGAAAAGTTTTGCTACTTTGGAAAAACCGAGTGGTTTTGAAATTGTTCCAACAATTCAGTTTTGGTTTGTTTTCTTTGCATTAATATAATGCGTCCCATCAATTAATCCTACCATTGCAGAAAACAACGAAAATATAATGTACGCTTATGCCATCCGCATTCGCCACTGGGCCCCGTCATCACCGGTTAGGTTGCTTAACTAACGACTGAGTAGGGGCTGGACTAGCGCGGATGTAAAACATAAGCAACATCTACTAGATATTATATATAGATATATACATTCGTCAGATGCAATGATAGTCATTCCAGATCACAGATGAACATATTGGATATAATAGGAATTCGCACTTCGTTCGAGCCTGCAACGAAAGACGGATTACACGGTCGAGATGAATAGCCAAACCCTACCCTAGACCCCTACGGGTGCGGCAAACTACCCGCAAAATACCCGAAGTGAAGCAACCTCCCTCAACAAAGTGAGTAGGCCACTCGGCGTTTCAAAGTATCCGGTAGTTTGTGCACCCCACCTTGGGTCTATCCATGGAGCAGAAAACAGTAAAAGAAATAATATACAATGGTGGCTACAACCTCAACCCGGATGTGTGAACATAAAATAATATTATATCAATTTACAATTTACATCGAATGAAAGATAAATAAACGCCCCTACATATTCATCCATGATGATCCAATAAGTTCATATACACAATCAAACATCACAGAATACAGATATGTACAACCTCCACTAATCGACGTATAGCGATTAGTAGACGTTCAATACATATATCACATCACAGAAAATCCGATTAGCTAAAGTACTTAGAATTTCGATCGATTACCAGATTTGAATCTACCCTAAGCACAACACAGTACTCAACAACTCTGGGCAGAAACAAAATATCAGAGAAATCACAAAACACCAAGATAGACATTCTGCAGGAAAAACGAGTCGACTCGGTCACGGATCCGCGACGAAACTCAAGGTTTCGCCGCGCTTACGCGGCGGCCTCAACGAATCACGATCTCATTTTTCTTGGGTCTTCTTAAAAAATCCTGTATGTATTTTTAAGGTCCCTGAAAAAAAATTCGGACCAGATTTTAAAATCTATAGAAAACGTGCAATTTTTGACGTGTTTTGCGATTTTTCCGGCGATCGAATTTCTAATACTTTGCTAACATGTTAGTAATGGTTTAGCTAGGCTCTGATGCCACTGTAAGTCTATGTTACTCACCCTGGTACTTACGGGGTGGTGGAATAGGTAAAAATCGAATTTTTTATCTCAAGGTAACATAGACTATGTTTGAGGATCTTTGTTAAACCGTTGCTAACAAACAAACTAGAGGTTTTATCTACTATGCATGAAGATTATGTTAGTTATATGTATGCCGTAGAGGCCATTACTGTACATAAGATGTATGTTGTAATGGATGCTTGGACATATAAAGGGAGGACTTTCTTGCTCGACATGATAGTATGCTATCTGGTTGTACTTTATCTTAACATGTACTCTGATTGTCTCTATGTTACATGTTGATAAAGCCCTTAGGATATGTACTCGACTACTGGGACTATGATGGGATCATACTAGTGGGGCCACGGTAGTCGACGAGTACATCATATAATTGTTCCTAGTTGAGGGTGTATCGAGACAGGGCATCGATGCACCAGAGTAGACTAGCGTATACGCATCTTGACCCATATGATGGGCGATGGATGATCCCATATCCATCGGTGTTTGACATCAAGGATGGTGTATGGGTGCTCAGTGGAGACTGGGTACATTGGACGGACTCGCCGAGAACTCCCATATGGTATTATACCTCACGTCAGATGGCAGTTCTCCGGTAACACTGGTACAGAGTAGTCTGTTGACCCGAGATCGTCATAGAGTCTTGTGTGATTACCACTATGCTTGATTTCCATCATACCACGTCCAAGAGGGCATGCAAAGAGGTATCTTTTGGGTACAGTCCCGAATCACATGGAGGCAATGAGCAATAGGAGGGGATTCGTCTTACCCGGTATAGGGAGTTGATGTTGTGCTGTGTTCAATTGACTATAACTGGAAATCCTAGGCCAGGGTTGCTGAGATTTTGTAACACCCGAGCCCAATACTACTATTTTCTATTATTGGTTGAGCATTAGATATTACTCATTTCATTTATCTTGCTTGTTTGGGTCTTACTGTAAAATTTTATCTGGCTAAGTCATTCTGCATATAACAAATTTTAGCACCTAAAATAAAATTGAAAATATTCATCTTGGCCTACTTGACACCCCTAGCCTCGTGGTAGCGTCCGTGCATTGTGTTCTCGTCCCGTTCAGTGAAACGGGCGAGTTTAGATGGCTACGTGCATGCACGTGTGTCCGTTTTGGGGGTATGCTTTTGATCATAAAACACTTCATTTTAAATTTTGGATCCCGCCTAAAATTCTATTATTTCAATTTCAAATTTTTAGACTCGACCCGGGCGCGATTTGGAAATGTTTTATTTGGCGCCAAAATCCCAAATTTTAATATTATTAAAACCTTCGCATATATTTTTTCTAACTAATCTGATATCTTACTGTTCATTACTTATCTTTTAAATCTTTAAGTTAACCATATAATACTTTTACAATCTTTTATATCCTTCTCAATTTATTCTCTAAGCCAATCGCAACCTCTCCTTTAACCCCGTGGGCCCCACTTTCTCTCTCTCCACTTTTTCTCTCTCTCTCATATATCCTCTCGTACTTCTCTTTATCATTCTTTCTCTTCTTCCTTCATGTCTCGTTTCTCATTTTTTTAACCGTTCTTTTGTTGCCGGAATTCCGTCGTGCCGGTGACGCTTCTCGACGTTCCAGCGAGGTACCCTGACCCGTGTGGTTCTTTTGTTCGTCGTTTGGGTTCATTCCGTGAACCGTGCGCCCGTCGCGAGTTTTCCCCGCCGACGGTTAACGTTCCGTTTTCCCGATTCGCGACCCATCAAGGCAAGTTAATCTTGCTACATGCTATATAATTCATTTTATACCTATTTAAATAAATACCATACGTATAGTTTAAATCTAGTGCCTCATGTTTAATTTTATAACGTTTCGATGTTCCATTTGCATCCGTTTATATCATATTAAATCTAGATCATGAAAACTTATCTTGTGACATACTAGATTACATTATACTGCAACCATATCATTTAAAATATATATCGTCGTAATATTTATTATTATTATCTTTAATTAGTTTATAATCTTCATTTTATAATGCTATACATTTGAAAATCTTATAGTTTACACATGAAACGTCGTTGGAAAATCGGATATGACAAATCTGAAATTTACTATACACCTTATCTTATAAAATTCATTATAAATCATAGAAAAATCATTAGTATACGTTCTTTAGTTCGTTACGAAGATAACTCAGAATACTATAAATGTATGAAATATTTACTTGCAAAATAAATTGTTTAAATAACGTAAAATGCAAATGAAAATGTCTCCAAACTGCTGTCCAGGGAAATTCCAGCAGCAAACTTTCAACTTCGAATATTCATAGCTTTTTGTAGGGACAACCTGAGATGCTTATACTTATAAAACTGAAAATCTTATTGAATTATCTTCGTTTTGGTATAAGACATGTCCCTTTTGGAGAACGTTTGTTATTTTTAAGCTATTTTACAAATTAGGGTGACGCTGAATTTCTGAACGGAACTTTCTTGTGTTGGTTAATCAATACCACTTTTATAGTTATTAATCGCTTTGAATATGCTATCCATATTAATATTTATATCACATATTGCTTAGTTGTAAATCCCACGTTTCCATTTTATAGTTTTATAACTTTTCGGATACCCGTTTGCATCCATCGCATTTAAGATACATATAATTGCATCCATAGATCACATTACTACATAATAATGTGATATTAACACTCCATGTTTAATAAATTGCATCCTAATTAATATTGGAACAATAAATATAACCCTAATCGATAACTGTGCATCCATATCCTTGAAATTATATCTATTTGCATATCATATTACATGTTCCAGTTTATTGTTCTATAGTACTCATGCTTGTTTATTTATACACATGCTTATGTTAGTTTGATTATGAGCACCCACATGACATCTTGTGCTTCCTGACATGACCTGTTACACTTCCTACTTTACATGACATGGTACCGTACACTCTTAACATGACATGACACCTTTATACATTACCTGGCTTGACCTGATGTACCATGGCTTTACCTGTTACCTGATCTTGTGTCTAATGCCAACAAACATAACATGTAGTCCTCATGGACCGTTCTTGTTGTCTATCCAGACAAACCTGCTTTTACCTGATCCTGTGTTGGCATTAGTTCTTGACTACTGAATACCTGACTTGACATACATAACTTGGGGGTATGGGGAAATCAAAGGTGAAACCTGACTTGTAACTCAACAGTTCGATACCTGTTCTGATCAGTCTTACGGGCTTGGCCAGCCCCGGAGTGATGATGCTGACATCACTCGCCCATCCTGCTACCTGTTACTGCCTAGCGGCACGTCTCGGATTCAGCCCCGAGGGTCTTGACCGTGGTCCCGGGCATGCACGGGATACTATTGAGTTACATCGATGATTCATCAATTGATTTCAAAGACTTTAGAATAGAAAACCTGATAGAGCAGTTTAGTTTACCCACTGCACGCTACCCTGTACTGGTATGATTCATATTATTGTTATTCTTGCTGTATTCATGTTTATATTACATTGCCTGCTACACTGTTCATATTATATCACTTGATGACATGACGCGCTGACGTCTGGGTTTTGCATGGCCCAGATTCTGTACCGCCATCGCAGTCCGAGCAGAAGTACTTCAGCCAGCAGGCTGAGCTGTGAGTTCAGTAGTAGTTAGTTTTATTTCCTGCATTTACTTCCAGATGTGAGCCCGTATTATGGGACATACATTTCAGTTATTTGTATTGGATCATTTGCTTCCGCATTTATTTATTATTGACTCCTGTTATTCTGGATTATGGACATGTTTTAGATAGTTTTATCTTGTTCTTGATATCTCTACAGCCATAATGTGACTGTGGATGGATACTTCCTGCCCACAGGTAGCATGGTTGGCTATGTCACGTGCCCAATCTAGCGTACTCTGGGAAGCGGGGCGTGACATGGTTCTTTTGGTATCAGAGCCATAGGATAGTCGGGTTGATTCTTTTGTAGTTGGGTATTGTACCCAATACACGAATCAGAATACCCGTGTTTAGGAAACATGTCCTGCCACCTTGACCGTTTTTACCATTCTTGAATCACATTCTTCCTGATTATATCTTTTACGATGTGCAAACTTCCTTTGCATATCGATTCAAAAACCTGATTCCTTGTTATCTCTAGGACTTAGGTGACTTGGATGGAGTTATGTAATTGTGGCTATGATACCCCGGCATAGTTACAATGCAGTACTCTATTTAAGTATCTTGGAGTTCTAGCCTTGACCTTTATTTTGAATCTATCATCATGCTAATGTTGGGTATTTTGTTATAGCCGATAAGAATTTGAAGACGTACCAGAGGCGTGTGGATGAAGCCACCGTGCTTGGAGTGATAAGAGGAATGCTGGAGAATCAAAAGAGACAGACTGAGCTGATCAAGCAATAGCAGATTCGTTTCAGGAAGGTTTGCAGATCGTTCAGCAGTCTGTAAACAACGCTGGAGGTAAACCAGTTAACCGAGTAGGGACCGTGGCAGATTTCAGACGTTTGGGGTCCGTCTACATTCACTGGTTTGGAGGAGCCGTTGTCAGCCGAGTAGTGGCTAGTTGACACGGAGAATTTACTGATTGCGGCACAGATTCCAGTTGACAAAAGAGTTGATATGGTGCGCATTCAGCTAGTGGATTACGCCCGAGAGTGGTGGCTTGTGGAAGACACCCGCTTGCCCAAGCCGATCAGTTGGGCGAAGTTTTCTAAGAGTTTTCTGGAGGAGTGCTTCCCGCGGACTAAACGGGAGGAAATGGAAGAGAAATTTATTGGGCTGAGGCAGAATGGAGCACCCATGGACGTGCATGCAGCAGAGTGGACGAGACTCAGCAGTCTCGCTGGACCTTTAGTCGCCAACGATGCAGTCAGGGCAGGAAGGTCCATGCGCAGATGGGATGTGGACATCCAAAGGCAGACCGTCTCCCTGGGTTTGACCACTTTCTCACAGGTTCTTACGGCAGCTCGAGAACAGTAGAGCATATCGGGAAAATTGGGAGTTCACAGCAGACAGCAGTTGCGGTAAGGAAGCAGTTCTGTCGGGCCAGTCGAGTTTAGGGCTAGGCCGACAAACAATATTCTTGCAGCAATGGAATTTGATAGTGGTGAAGAGCCGGCGGTTGTTCACGATTTTATGGACGTATTTGAAGATATACCGGGTTTACCGCCGAAGCGAGACGTGGAGTTCGTAATTGACCTTATTCCTGGTGCAGCGCCAGTATCTAAAGCGTATTATCCAATGGCGCTAGTAGAGTTGGAAGAAGTAAAGAAACAGGTTGCTGAATTGCTTGAAAAGGGTTGGATTCGAAGCAGTAACTCGCCTTGGGGAGCTCCAGTTCTTCTAGTAAAGAAGAAGGATGGCACAAGAAGGATGTGCATCGACTATCGAGAATTAAACCGGGTGGCTATCAAGAACAAGTACCCGATCTCTCACATTGGAGAACTTTTTGAGCAGCTTAGTGGCGCGAGGGTATTCTCGAAGCTGGATTTACGATCCGGATATCATCAGGTCCGAGTGAAAACAGAAGATATTTGCAAGATGGCGTTCCGAACTCGGTATGGACATTACGAGTACTTAGTGATGCCCTTCGGAGTAACGAATGCGTCGGCAGTATTCATGGACTTGATGAACCGAATCTTTTCACCGTTCTTGGATCAGTTCATTGTGGTATTCATTGACGATATTCTGGTTTACTCGAAGAGTTTTGAAGAGCATGCTGAGCATTTGAAGATCGCACTGCAGACGTTGAGACAGGAGAAATTGTATGCGAAAATGAGTAAGTGCGAGTTTTGGCTGGAGGAAGTAAGGTTTTTGGGGCATGTTGTGTCTGGCGATGGCATTGCCGTCGATCCAGAAAAGATTGCAGCAGTTCGAGATTGGCCTATTCCAAAGAATGTTGCTGAGATAAGAAGTTTCCTTGGATTAGCCGGATACTACAGGAGATTTGTGGAGAACTTTGCTCGTCTGGCAGAGCCGTTGACCAAGCTTAAGCGCAAGGAGGTACCTTTTGTATGGACGGATAATTGTGCGTTAGCTTTTGAGACGTTGAAGCAGAAGTTGATAACCGCCCCTATCCTGACCATACCAGACAATTCCGGAGGACTGGTGATTCACAGTGACGCATCTGGGAAAGGATTGGGATGTGTTTTGATGCAGCATGGGAAGGTCGTAGCATACGCATCAATACAACTGAAGACCCATGAGAAGAATTATCCAACTCATGACTTGGAGCTTGCGGCTGTGATCTTCGCTTTGAAGATTTGGAGACACTACCTTTTGGGTGAGAGAGTTGAAGTTTTTACAGATCACAAGAGTCTGAAGTATGTGTTCACTCAGAAGGAGTTGAATATGAGGCAGCGTAGATGGTTGGAGCTGATGGCCGACTACGACCTTGATCTTAAATACCATCCGGGAACGGTTAACGTCGTGCCGGATGCGCTTAGTCGGTTACCGGCAATTCAGGTGTTAACTACGCAGAGGGAGATCATTGCAGATTTTCGAAGATTTGACTTGGAAGTTGTGCTACCGCGTTCTACGGGACAGTTGATGCAATTGCAAGTACAGTCGTCTTTAATTGAGAAAATTAAAGCAGCACAATCGCAGGATCCTAGACTACAAAAGTTTCGAGAGCAGGTTGAAACCGGACTACGAACAGATTTACTGGTCCACGAAGATGGTTCGTTGAGGTATGGTAGCCGTTTGTGTGTGCCAAAGGGGGATGTTCGTGAAGAGCTTATGAAGGAGGCACACAGTTCAGCTTATTCTATACATCCAGGAGGTACAAAGATGTACCGAGATATTCGACAGCATTTCTGGTGGGAAGGCATGAAACGGGAGATTGCTCGCTTCGTGGCTAAGTGCTTGGTATGTCAGCAAGTCAAGGCTGAACACCAAAAGGTTGCTGGTTTGTTGCAACCACTTCCGATTCCTCAGTGGAAGTGGGAACATATTACCATGGATTTCGTGACGGCTTTACAGCGAAGTCCAAAGGGCAACAATGCAGTATGGGTGATTGTCGATCGATTGACCAAGGCAGCCCACTTTATTCCTTTCCGGGTTGGTCAATCAACGGAGACTTTGGCAGAGCGGTACATACAGGAGATTGTAAGATTGCATGGCGTACCGGTGAGCATCATGTCCGATCGGGACACTCGGTTCTTATCACACTTCTGGAGGAGTTTACAGGAAAGTTTGGGGACTCGATTGAAGTTTAGCACAGCTTATCATCCTCAAACTGATGGTCAGTTGGAGAGAACGATCCAAACTCTTGAAGATATGTTGAGAGCATGCATGTTGGACTTCAAGGGTTCATGGGAGGATTCCTACACTTGGTGGAGTTTTCTTACAACAATAGTTTCCAAGCAACTATCCAGATGGCTCCGTTTGCGGCTTTGCATGGTCGTAAGTGCCGTTCACCTGTTGGTTGGGATGATGTTGGTGAACGAAGATTATTGGGACCAGATTTGGTAGTGCAGACAGTTGAGAAGGTTAACACTATCAGAAGGCATATGAAGGCAGCTCAAGATAGACACAAGAGTTGGGCTGACACGTCAAGAAGACCTCTAGAGTTCGCCGTGAGTGATTTGGTATTCTTGAAGCTATCACCGACTAGAGGGGTGATTCGTTTTGGGAGTCGAGGAAAGCTTAGTCCTCGATTCATTGGACCCTTCGAGATATTGGAGCGCACTGGAGAGGTAGCGTACCGTTTGGCGTTACCGCAGTCTTTGGCAGATGTGCACGATGTGTTTCACGTATCTCAACTACGAAAGTATGTTCGAGATGAAACACACGTCTTGGATCATTCGGACTTAACAGTACGGGAAGACCTGATTTTTGAGGAGCGACCGGTTGAAATCATGGATCGAAGGGAAAAGGTTCTTAAGAACAAGGTTATCCCCCTTGTGCGAGTTTCTTGGGATAATCGATCGCATGGAGAGTCCACGTGGGAGCGAGAAGACGAGATCCGACAGAAGTTTCCTCACCTTTTCCTGTAGTTTTCTATCTTGTATTCTTGGAATTTCGACGACGAAATTCTTTTGTAGTTGGGTATAATGTAACACCCGAGCCTAATACTACTATTTTCTATTATTGGTTGAGCATTAGATATTACTCATTTCATTTATCTTGCTTGTTTGGGTCTTACTGTAAAATTTTATCTGGCTAAGTCATTCTGCATATAACAAATTTTAGCACCTAAAATAAAATTGAAAATATTCATCTTGGCCTACTTGACACCCCTAGCCTCGTGGTAGCGTCCGTGCATTGTGTTCTCGTCCCGTTCAGTGAAACGGGCGAGTTTAGATGGCTACGTGCACGCACGTGTGTCCGTTTTGGGGGTATGCTTTTGATCATAAAACACTTCATTTTAAATTTTGGATCTCGCCTAAAATTCTATTATTTCAATTTCAAATTTTTAGACTCGACCCGGACGCGATTTAGAAATGTTTTATTTGGCGCCAAAATCCCAAATTTTAATATTATTAAAACCTTCGCATATATTTTTTCTAACTAATCTGATATCTTACTGTTCATTACTTATCTTTTAAATCTTTAAGTTAACCATATAATATTTTTACAATCTTTTATATCCTTCTCAATTTATTCTCTCAGCCAATCGCAACCTCTCCTTTAACCCCGTGGGCCCCACTTTCTCTCTCTCCACTTTTTCTCTCTCTCTCTCATATATCCTCTCGTACTTCTTTTTATCATTCTTTCTCTTCTTCCTTCATGTCTCGTTTCTCATTTTTTTAACCGTTCTTTTGTTGCCGGAATTCCGTCGTGCCGGTGACGCTTCTCGACGTTCCAGCGAGGTACCCTGACCCGTGTGGTTCTTTTGTTCGTCGTTTGGGTTCATTCCGTGAACCGTGCGCCCGTCGCGAGTTTTCCCCGCCGACGGTTAACGTTCCGTTTTCCCGATTCGCGACCCATCAAGGCAAGTTAATCTTGCTACATGCTATATAATTCATTTTATACCTATTTAAATAAATACCATACGTATAGTTTAAATCTAGTGCCTCATGTTTAATTTTATAACGTTTCGATGTTCCGTTTGCATCCGTTTATATCATATTAAATCTAGATCATGAAAACTTATCTTGTGACATACTAGATTACATTATACTGCAACCATATCATTTAAAATATATATCGTCGTAATATTTATTATTATTATCTTTAATTAGTTTATAATCTTCATTTTATAATGTTATACATTTGAAAATCTTATAGTTTACACATGAAACGTCGTTGGAAAATCGGATATGACAAATCTGAAATTTACTGTACACCTTATCTTATAAAATTCATTATAAATCATAGAAAAATCATTAGTATACGTTCTTTAGTTCGTTACGAAGCTAACTCAGAATACTATAAATATATGAAATATTTACTTGCAAAATAAATTTTTTAAATAACGTAAAATGCAAATGAAAATGTCTCCAAACTACTGTCCAGGGAAATTCCAGCAGCAAACTTTCAACTTCGAATATTCATAGCTTTTTGTAGGGACAACATGAGATGCTTATACTTATAAAACTGAAAACCTTATTGAATTATCTTCGTTTTGGTATAAGACATGTCCCTTTTGGAGAACGTTTGTTATTTTTAAGCTATTTTACAAATTAGGGTGACGCTGAATTTCTGAACGGAACTTTCTTGTGTTGGTTAATCAATACCACTTTTATAGTTATTAATCGCTTTGAATATGCTATCCATATTAATATTTATATCACATATTGCTTAGTTGTAAATCCCACGTTTCCATTTTATAGTTTTATAACTTTTCGGATACCCGTTTGCATCCATCGCATTTAAGATACATATAATTGCATCCATAGATCACATTACTACATAATAATGTGATATTAACACTCCATGTTTAATAAATTGCATCCTAATTAATATTGGAACTATAAATATAACCCTAATCGATAACTGTGCATCCATATCCTTGAAATTATATCTATTTTCATATCATATTACATGTTCCAGTTTATTGTTCTATAGTACTCATGCTTGTTTATTTATACACATGCTTATGTTAGTTTGATTATGAGCACCCACATGACATCTTGTGCTTCCTGACATGACCTGTTACACTTCCTACTTTACATGACATGGTACCGTACACTCTTAACATGACATGACACCTTTATACATTACCTGGCTTGACCTGATGTACCATGGCTTTACCTGTTACCTGATCTTGTGTCTAATGCCAACAAACATAACATGTAGTCCTCATGGACCGTTCCTGTTGTCTATCCAGACAAACCTGCTTTTACCTGATCCTGTGTTGGCATTAGTTCTTGACTACTGAATACCTGACTTGACATACATAACTTGGGGGTATGGGGAAATCAAAGCTGAAACCTGACTTGTAACTCAACAGTTCGATACCTGTTCTGATCAGTCTTACGGGCTTGGCCAGCCCCGGAGTGATGATGCTGACATCACTCGCCCATCCTGCTACCTGTTACTGCCTAGCGGCACGTCTCGGATTCAGCCCCGAGGGTCTTGACCGTGGTCCCGGGCATGCACGGGATACTATTGAGTTACATCGATGATTCATCAATTGATTTCAAAGACTTTAGAATAGAAAACCTGATAGAGCAGTTTAGTTTACCCACTGCACGCTACCCTGTACTGGTATGATTCATATTATTGTTATTCTTGCTGTATGCATGTTTATATTACATTGCCTGCTACACTGTTCATATTATATCACTTGATGACATGACGCGCTGACGTCTGAGTTTTGCATGGCCCAGATTCTGTACCGCCATCGCAGTCCGAGCAGAAGTACTTCAGCCAGCAGGCTGAGCTGTGAGTTCAGTAGTAGTTAGTTTTATTTCCTGCATTTACTTCCAGATGTGAGCCCGCATTATGGGACATACATTTCAGTTATTTGTATTGGATCATTTCCTTCCGCATTTATTTATTATTGACTCCTGTTATTCTGGATTATGGACATGTTTTAGATAGTTTTTATCTTGTTCTTGATATCTCTACAGCCGTAATGTGACTGTGGATGGATACTTCCTACCCACAGGTAGCATGGTTGGATATGTCACGTGCCCAATCTAGCGTACTCTGGGAAGCGGGGCGTGACAGATTTACTGGTAAGTGTTATCAGTAGTTTCTCGAACTGTTATAAACCTCAAATCGACAAGACTTATCGAGCTACTGGGGTCTGACGTTTACCACCCCAAGGCGGGATATGCGACATATCGGACGACGAGACCGGACTGTACGGGAGTGTTACTGATTGGATTCACAGGATAATGTATAGGCTTGCTTGTTGATCTTCTGAGCGCTCAATACCTGGGTGGCTGTTACGTTTAGCTGACCGCTTGCAGCTTGTGGGTGTTTGCTATGATCATCACCTACTGCCGGCGTAATGACGATTCTTTAGAGTCCTACACAGAGGTTTCTTGACTCAGGCAAAACGAAGTAGGAGCATATATGTGATATGTGCGGGACCGAGGATAATGCGGTATGTGATACCGTATTGGATTCTCGCGATATGAGATATCGGCCGGGTATATGCGATATACCCGGTTCATCGTATTAGTCGGTTATTTGTGAAATAGCCGGATTATCGGATCAAGTGTTGATTCGATAATTTAATGTATAATAATATATATGATATATTAAATTACATTAACTAATATTAGCTCACTAAAAGATTCATTTTCTCACGGGATAATACATTTATATATATGTGATATACGTTAATTGTATTATTTTCTATTGTTACAAAATATATTGTATATGTGATATATAATATTGTAACATGTTAGGGTTGCAAATTTAACAATGGTTTAGGGTTTAAACTTGGTTAGGGTTTGGATTAGGGTTAGCTTTTGCATGAAGCTTCCATGAAGCTTCATGAAGCTTTGACTTTGTGTTTTGCTTGATATTTTGTGAAGATATTATGTTAACCCAATCCAAACCATTAACTCTAGTTAATTCTCTATAAGGGTTAACTCCTTCATGCTTAACCCTTGGTTAGATTTATAACCACTTCAACAATTCATTATTCATCACAAATGGTTTAAGGCTTCTTCTTCTTCCTTCTTCCTTTCATGGAAAAAGCTTTCTAGCTTTTTTCAAAGTGATTAAAATGAGTGAGAATAAGAAAATAAAAGAGAGCAAAAATCCTACTTCATCATTCTCATCTATCCTTTCCCTTTAGATGAGAGTGTTCACTTCATTTAGTGAGTGTTAGCTTGTGTTAATGAAACTTCAAGGTAGATCATCTATGTTATCGAAGATCGGAAGAAAGACTGCATCTTTCTCTTCGTGAAGCCTCTCGAGAGTCCGGAACACGATGATCGCAGCGAAGGGACCTCAACACGGAGCTTAAGAAGTGAAGGAGCAGATCTACAAAGGTTGTAATCCCTCTCACTTAGTGTTAAAGAGTTTAACATGCTTGTTTTCTCCTAAACCCTAGTTTAAAGATCCGGCTTTGGGTTGTTCGGCACGACTAATTTTTTAATCGGGCATGGTTAATGCCTCATAGACCCTTTTACGCGTACATAGCAACCCTACAGTGGTATCAGAGCGAGGCTAGATCTTTAGACGAAGTCTAGACGAAGTTTAAAGTCCGATCGAAAACCGAAACCCTAATTTGAACCCCTCTCTGGATATTTTTCAAAAATGTGATTTTTTATGTATTAAAAATGCTCAGAAAATTAAGCAGGAAAAACTAAGAATTACTGTGAAGTATGGACCTGTAATACGTTGATTTGACAGCGGAACCGCGGCCAAACCAAGGGTTTGGCGGCGGTTCCACGGCCAAAATTTTGAATTAGTCCCTGTAACTTCATATATTTATTCTTAGGTCCTTTCTTGTCATTTTTTTCTGGGAATTTTTTAATTCCACTCAAGTGTTGAGTTTTCTTGGGTTGTATTGGGGACTCGTTGATTCGATCGGATAATTTAACTTCGTTTGGTTTTGTCCGGGTAATTTTTAGATCGTGTTAAAATGTTCGACCGGATATCAATAACTCACTTTTTCCCCTGCCGGAAAATTTCCAAGAGTTGGATTTTTTCGTAGTTTAGGAACGTTCTAAGTTGTGCAAGTAACGCGATGGACCCTCTAGAAGACAACAAACCTTAACTCGATTATGTTACCGTCTTGAACTGCCTCTGAACCTTAGGGTTTATGGCAGTACGACGTGCCACATGTGAGGCGTTGGCTTGACCCTTCTACGGCTGGACCATTGGTACTGTGGCATGTGATGGATGTTCTTAAACCAATTTCAAGTGTTGAGAACTATTTGGGAAATCTTGGGTGTTTGTTTATTCGATCGGAAAGTTTGACATTGTCTATTTATCTGGAATTTGATACAATATTTGAAATCCACATGTAGTTATGAGAAAACTAAATTGAATGTTATAAATCTAGCAGTTCAGTCTCAGATGATCGGTTGCCACGGAATTTTGATGTGATCAAAAGCCCGTCGCAATCATGTAGCGTACGCGGATACTCGCCGGGTAAACTTAATAGACAGCCATGCCCCAAAGCTCCGACCAAGTGACTGTAGGAGAACCCCATTGCCAAAATCATCCGTTCGGGTGCTTGCGGCAGCGGTGTTCCGCCTTAGTGCACTTCGTCGACGTCATCCGGGGGTGCGACCGTCTACTAAAGTTTGCGACGATCATTCGATCAGGATATCGGGAATCTTGTTGAATTGCCCGACTTAATATTGAAAAGTGTTTTCGATAATGAGACTAAAATGCTGGGTTTATAATTGTTAGGCATGCGATGTCTAAGGAATTCATTTGGTTAGGCATGCGATGTCTAAAGAGGTTGCGGATTCCAACTATTGTAGTTTTACACTTTCTTTTCTATGACCGTAAGCGTAGTATGTGGTGTATCGCCGGCTTCGTTGCTATACATCAACGACAATCGGGATACGCATACTTGCTTACGTTGATGATATGAGATATTATGTGTTGCTGTGATATGTTATATTGGATCGTCGTGTTCTGAATAGCCGGGGGTTTTATGTGAGATGTGGTTTTTTTTCATTCATGTAAAATTCATTTGTATGTAATATTCTTTTATTAGGACACTTCCGGGCTGAGGATGATGTCACAATTGTATATTATTTACTTTTCCGCATTAGGTTGACCCAAGGAGGGGAGCATAAGTAACCGGGTTCTAAAGGTCCAGTGGGAGACCATCTCGAGGAGTCAGGACCGGGTCTCCTAACCCTAGAATTGGCTGTGTTGCTTGCCGCTTTTGTAGGGGTCTAGGGATGTGGGTTTGGCTATTCATCGCGACCGTGGAATCCGTGTTTTATACAGGCTCGTATTTAAAACACGGACGTCCTAGTATATCCAATATTTCATATATGTTCTTCTGCTGCAATGTTCTGTGATGAGATCATATTACCGCCTGAGACGAATGTTTATATTATATATATGAGATATATATTATATATTGTTGATTTCGTTTCATATCGGATGCTTGTGAAGCATAATTAAAATGGGGCTTAATTAATGAGATTAATGAAATAAAAGAAACCTAAGATGTTGTAGAAACGTGTTTAAAAACTGTTAGCTCTAGTTCTTGCTTTGCATAGCGGTGTTCCTTGTAGAACATCCAGCACCTTATTCGATAAGGAAAGAGCTGAGATCCCTTCACTATGAGTGACCTCTTTAGTGAAACTCGATGATGCTACAAACTCGGTTTGTCTTTTGATTGCTTCTATAGTTCTTGCTTTGCACAGCGGTATATGTGATATACCCTGCACCTTATTCGATGAGGAAAGAGCCGACGAACCCTTCACTGGGAGTGACCTCTTTAACGAAACTAGAAAAGCCTAAAAAACATTCCATTTAAAATCACTCGATTCTACAACGATATCAAGTTCATTACGCAAAAGGTTTTCTTAAAAACCAGTCGTAGCCCCACCAACTCGACGTCTCTATTGCGATGAAAGCTGAAATGGCTGCGATAACACGAAAGCTTGAAGCGATAGAGAGCAAATTTTCTGCTCCTGCTCCTGCCCCTGTTCTTCCCCTTCGTACCATCTGCGCTTGTTGTTCTGATCCTTCCCACTTGACCGAAGAGTGTCCTTACAATCCACCCTCGCAAGGACAGGATCAGGTTAATGCTGCCTTCCAGCAAAGACCGAGGAATGATCCATACTCTTCCACCTACAATCCCGGTTGGAGGAACCACCCCAATTTCGCCTGGAATCAGAATCAGAATCAATTCCAAGGCAACAACTTCCAAAGGGCCCCTCCGCCGCAACAACAACCGCCACAACAAACTCAGCATCAATATCAGCAGCCCTTCCAACCCCAACCTTACCAAAACCAGACGAACAATTTTGCACCAAACAATTCTTTTCCACCAAATAACAACTTTGTTCCGTCAAACACTGATAAGGTTTCCTCGCTCGAGCGAAGTCTGGAGGCGTTTGTTAAACAATCGACTCAATCCACCGCCAACATCCAGTCTTCGATCCAATCTTTAGTGCAACACACCGCCGCACACGGGCAGAGCATCAAAACCATCGAGGCCCAGATTGCACAGCTGAACGCGGCCTTGAGCGAGCGAGAGAAGGGGAAGCTTCCGTCCCAGCCACTGCCGAATCCCGGTCACCCACATAATGCACATGTTGCTCTTGAACAACAAAACCATAATGTGAGTGCCGTGACTACGCTGAGATCAGGAAGGATGCTGCAAAACAACATTGGCAAGCGAATCATCGATGACACCCCGGCCGCCGCTTCTTCTTCTTCTCCTTCTTCTTCTTCGTCTTCCGAGCCTATTCTCCGTTTTTCACAAGGCTCTCCTTCCTCTTCTTCTGCTCTGAACGGACCCACTTCTCACTCCACGAAAACACCTATTCTGGGATCCGTTCCAACTCCAAAATCTCCTCCTCCAGCATTAGACTCAACCAATTTTCAAAATGTTCCATTTCCAAACCGGTTGAGGTCTAATAAACAAAATCCTCAAATGGAGAAGATTTTGGAGTTATTCAAGCAGGTTAACATTAATATTCCTCTTTTAGATGCTGTCCAACTAGTCCCGTCCTACGCAAAAATCCTAAAGGACTTGTGCACGAAAAAGAGGAAGTCTCAGGTACCCAAGAAAGTTTTCTTGGCTAGTGCTGTGAGTGATGCCCTTACCCAATCTTTACCACAAAAACGGAAGGACCCTGGCTGTCCTACGATTTCAATTACCATTGGGGATAAGAAAATCAACCGTGCATTATTAGATCTTGGTGCCAGTGTTAACCTGCTTCCGTATTCAGTATACGAGCAATTAGGTGTCGGAGAGTTGAAACCCACACACTGCACTCTCCAAATGGCTGACCGATCGATCACCCACCCTAGGGGTGAGCTAGAGGATGTGCTAATAAAAGTAGGGGACTTCATATTCCCCGTTGACTTCATTGTATTAGATACACAGCCTGTAGCTAACCCCCGGAATCAAATTCCGGTGATACTCGGTCGCCCATTTCTCGCAACCTCAAATGCTGTGATCAATTGTCGCAATGGTTCAATGAACCTCTCTTTTGGAAATATGACGATTGAACTCAACATTTTTAGGTTAGGGAATCAGCCCGCCGAACCTAATGCTCATATACTGGATGTCTGCTCGATCCAGGAGATCACACCAGAAGAGTGTGAATTCGAGGAGTTTCTGTTTGACCACGATCATCTTGACGCCACTAGTGCGTTTCTCTTCGAATCTGCTGCTGTTTCTGCGCCCGATAACGAAAACGAGTGTTTCACGTTCTCGAACGATCTTAGCCGCGCACAACCCGAGTTCGAATCTTTCGACTTTCCGGATGAGTTACCTGAACCATCCGACTCGGTTGCCTACACTCGTTTTGAACCTTTGCTGGAATCCTTTGAGTTCGAGACCTTTGCACCAGTCTTGCCTTCCATCATTTCACCTCCAACGCTCGAACTCAAGCCGTTGCCGTCTCACCTTAAGTATGCTTACTTAGGTGAGAATGAGACCCTCCCTGTCATCATTTCGGCTTCTCTAGCTCCCGAGCAAGAGAAAGCCCTTCTCGCGGTCTTGCACAGCAACAGGCAAGCTTTTGGCTGGTCCATGGCGGACATCAAGGGGATTAGTCCCCTGATCGTTGAGCATCACATTCATCTGATGGATGATGCCAAACCAGCCCGGGATCCACAAAGACGTCTTAATCCAGTCATGAAGGAGGCTGTGAAGAAGGAGATCGTCAAATGTCTAGATAGTGGTACCATTTACCCTATCTCTGATAGCCAGTGGGTTAGCCCCATTCACGTTGTCCCCAAAAAGTCGGGCATCACGGTCATAACCAACGAGGCGAATGAGTTAATCCCTACTCGCACCCAAACTGGGTGGCGAGTTTGCATTGATTACAGAAAACTCAACGCCGCAACGCGGAAAGACCACTTTCCGCTACCTTTCATTGACCAGATGCTGGAACGATTGGCCGGACATGAGTACTATTGTTTTCTTGATGGCTACTCTGGCTATAATCAAATTCCCATCGCCGAAAAAGACCAGGACAAGACCACTTTCACTTGTCCTTTCGGCACGTTTGCATATCGACGCATGCCCTTTGGGTTATGCAATGCGCCCGCTACCTTCCAGCGGTGTATGATGGGAATTTTCTCAGACATGGTGGAGAAATTTTTGGAGATTTTCATGGATGACTTCTCCATCTTCGGCGACTCCTTTGACGAGTGTTTGCTGCATCTTGACGCTGTCCTTACCCGATGTAAGGACAAGAATCTCACTTTAAACTGGGAGAAATGCCACTTCATGGTGCGCGAAGGTATTGTCTTAGGACATATCATCTCGCAAAATGGCATAGAGGTTGACAGAGCAAAGATTGAGGTCATTTCCAATCTGCCTCCTCCCCGATGCGTCAGAGATATCCGAGCCTTCCTTGGCCATGCCGGTTTCTATAGACGGTTTATCAAGGACTTTAGCAAGATTGCTAGGCCCTTGACGCTTTTGCTGGCCAAGGACACGCCTTTCGACTTCGACTCGAGCTGTGTGACTGCATTTGAGTCACTGAAACGCTCACTCACTTCTGCTCCCGTTCTCTCTTCTCCTGACTGGACGCACCCATTCGAGATCATGTGCGATGCATCCGACTTTGCCATCGGTGCTGTCCTTGGACAGCACATCAACAAGATGCCGCATGTAATCTATTACGCAAGCCGGACCCTGAACGACGCCCAACTGAACTATACAACAACTGAGAAGGAATTCTTAGCTGTTGTATTTGCTTTAGAAAAGTTCAGGCCCTACCTCATCGGCTCTCCAGTCATTGTCTATACGGACCATTCAGCTCTGCGCCATCTTTTTGCGAAGAAAGATGCCAAGTCTAGGTTAATACGTTGGATCCTCTTGCTTCAAGAGTTCGACCTTGTCATTAAGGACAAACGAGGATATGAAAACGTAGTTGCCGACCATCTCTCGCGACTTCCTTCTTCGCCTTCGCTTCCAATTCCAATAAACGACGTTTTTCCGGACGAACAACTCTTGACAGTATCGTGCGAACCCTGGTTCGCAGATATTGTGAACTATTTGGCCACGGGATTACTACCGACCGAATGGTCGAGTCAGGACAGACTTCGGTTCTTATCCCAAGTAAAACACTTTTACTGGGACGAACCCTACTTGTTCAAGTACTGTCCCGACCAGATCATTCGTCGGTGTGTCCCTAATGAGGAATTCAAGAGTGTTCTGTCATTTTGCCACGATCAAGCGTGTGGCGGGCACTTTGGGCCCAGAAAGACAGCAGAGAAGATCTTGCAATGTGGTTTCTACTGGCCACAACTTTTCAAAGACGCTCACGAATATTGCAAGACTTGCTCCCGGTGCCAACACATGGGCCGAATATCCCGGAGAAACGAGATGCCGCTCCAACCGATCTTGGTTGTGGAGATTTTCGATGTGTGGGGGATAGACTTCATGGGGCCGTTTCCCAGCTCTTTTGGGAACTTGTACATACTTCTAGCTGTTGATTACGTATCTAAATGGGTCGAGGCTGTGCCCAGCCGGACTAACGACAACAAGGTTGTCGTTAAGTTCCTTAAAGAAAACATTTTCTCCCGGTTTGGGCACCCCCGAGCGATCATTAGCGACAATGGAAGTCATTTCTGCAAAAGGACTTTCGAGGCCTTGATGCGGAAGTACTCCATTAATCATAAGCTTTCTACGCCCTACCACCCCCAAACCTGCGGGCAGGCCGAAGTTTCAAATCGGCAAATCAAGCAGATATTGGAGAAGACGGTTTCCAAGAACCGTAAGGATTGGTCTCTGAAACTCACTGATGCCCTTTGGGCATTTAGAACTGCTTATAAGACCGACCTTGGCATGTCTCCCTATCGGCTTGTGTACGGAAAGGCCTGCCACCTTCCTGTCGAAATCGAGCATCGCGCATTTTGGGCGATTAAGGAGCTGAATCTGTCTCTTGAGGACGCGGGCAGCCATCGGAAGCTGCAGCTGAACGAACTGAACGAGCTTAGGGATGAGGCGTACGACAACGCGGTTGTCGTTAAGAATCGAACGAAGGTGTTTCATGATAAACACCTTTTGCGCAAAACCTTCGTACCTGGTCAGCAGGTACTTCTTTACGACACCCGACTTCACTTCCATCCTGGAAAGCTCCGATCTCGCTGGAAAGGGCCATATTTTGTGCGGAATGTGTATCCGCAGAGCGCTCTGGATTTGGAAAATCCAAAGGATGGTTCACTCTTCAAGGTAAACGGACACCGATGCAAACCGTACCTTAGCGCCGAACCAACAGAGGAGCTCCTGTTCTTACAGGAGCCGGTTTACCCTGAATGATCTTCCTCTGCCTACCTCCAAACTTCGGTTATCCAGCCAAGAACAGTGGACACTGTTCCAAATAAGTTTGGGGGTATGTACAAACCATTTTGTTTATATTTGTGTATATTCTTTTTCTTTTCTTTAAAAACAAAAACAAATAAAAATTTGTGTATCACTAACCGACAATTTTGAACCTTCCAACTGCTCTCTTCATGCTACGACAGTGAGGACACTGTCCAGTTTAAGTTTGGGGGTACGCTCGGTACGCATTTCTTACCTTCGCATTCATATGTATATTTTGCATCTGCATATTAATATCCATAAAATCCATAAAAATTTGAAAATTTTCTAAAAATATATAAACTTTTTTGTCAAGTTAGCTTGTGGAAGAACTCTGATTCAACATTCGACGGTTTTTGTTTGAAAAAATAGGAATAACTAGATCTTATGTTTGGATTTTGAAAACCTGAAAGATAACTCTCCTTTGAAGTTAACTATAACTGATATACGTCTTTACATCACACTACACGTGTCGTAAGATTTTGGGAATTAGATGACAAGTCTTTCATGTTTTAACTTTTAAACAGATACATAATTTTCTGAGGATCAAATAGGTTTGTTCTGAAATAAGTAATGTCAAGAATAGTTTATGAAGTAAAGCAAATATGAAGGAATGTTATTGATGCCGTAATTGGAGCTAAGTCTGAAAAATAACCCATCTAAAACTTGATTGGAATGATTACACACCAAACCCACTAGACACGTCTTTTATCCAAAAAAATATTTGAACTGCCGGTTATACCTCCGTTCGTATTAAATCATCTGATTTTCACGACAAAACTGTCTTTTGTTTTTGGACCTAGGTAACTTGAGTAATTAAGTCCGCTGGGGTGTTTCTACACCTAATGCCCTAAAACCAACTGGTTTGGGTGCATTGGCCCAAAGCTCGCTAAGAAGCCTAGAAAGTCCAGTTTTAAAACAAAGTCAAGCAAGTGTTCTCTCCGAGTTAAAATTCCTAACGGTTCTTTGTGTGAGAATAATCTTGATAAAAGACAGGCTTTTATAAAATTTTTAACGGAGATATGAAGGTTTTACTCTTTGATAAAAGACTATTGCACGTTCACAGAGGTGTGTATGAAATGAAAACAAGAAAAAGGTGGAGTGAAAAATACGACTTAGTTTCCTGTTAAGGAAAATAGAAATTCTGAAGTTGAAACCTTGCTGGAAAACGAAACTTGAAAAATGCTTAACTCATTATGAAACTTAAGTGATCCTTTTAAAATTGTTATCTGGGCTTTATTGTGCGACATGATGACTTTAATCGATCCTTCTGGAACTTAACAACACTATTTGCACTGCACGTAAAGACATATAAAATCTGTAGTTAAATAAGAAATGAGGTGTGAAAATAAAGGTTCGATAGTCTAGACTTAGGATAATAGAATTGTTATTTTCTGAAACAAAACTTTAGGGGTTTGAATCTTAGTTACTTTACAAAACTAGCTTGACTGGATTTTGTGGGTAGTATCCGCTGAAAACCCTCAGGAGACAACACTCCTCCTATTAGGGACACCTGGAGGTTTAATGGCTTGTTGCACACGCTCAGTGCAATCGCGTTCCCTGCGAAAGTGCGGTTAGGATTCTCTTTTATGAATAAATGGTTTTGCTCGGGGCGAGCAAAAGATAAGTTTGGGGGTATTTGTTCATCACAGAAAACTGCATTTTATACCGCCCATTCTTATGCTCGTTTGTTTATAGGCAGGTGCTTTTAATCCGTGTTTGCTACATATTTACAGGCTACAGGTTTCTATTCCAAAATAACGTAAATGATACAAAATCTTTACTGTTACGCTAAAATCCAGGACATCTGTTGCCAGCAGAAAAAAGCCGGGTTTCGATCATCCGTATCCGTCCAGTGCCGCGTACCTGTTCCAGAGACAAGACAAATGACAGTGGTCATTCATGTCTCAGACAAGCACAAAGCACGAGAGGGGCAGCACAAAGCACGAGAGGGTCAAACACAAAGCACGAGAGGGACATGCACAGAGCACGAGAGGGTATGGTGCATTCAATGCATAAAGTGTTGATGTGATTCAAAAATTCAAAAATTCAAACTTCCCTCCAAATTTTGGATGAATTCAAATTCAAATTAAAGGAAAGGTCTCTTTCTTTGCCTATAAAAGCAAACCATGGGCAAAGGAGAAGGGGGTCCAATTTTGTGTCCACTCTTTTGTAGTTTTTTGTATAGTTTTTCTTCTTCTTCTTCATTCTTTTTCCATGAAATTGTAGTGAGATCTTTTGAGTGAGAGATTAATGAAGATGAGGGTTTTGTATCATTCTCTTGTGTTTCTTCTTCCCCTTAAGATTTTTGCTTTCTCTTGCTCATTCAACCTCTTCATTGAGCTTGAATGGTTAAGGGTTAGTTATTGATCTCAAGGGTCGTATTTTCTCACGGGACTAGCACTTCATTTCACATGCGTTCTCTACCCTTCCCTTGATCTTGCAACCTCTTCATTGAGCTTGCAAGTTTAAGGGTTGGCTATTGATCACATGCTTGTCTTGAGTCCTAGTTTCGTATTCATTTTATCGCTTTTTATTATTCGCAATTTATTACCTTGTCTTTTATTACTTGCAATTTACTTACATGCAATTTTATTCCATGTACTTTAATTACTTGTATCTCTTCTTTTCTTTGTTCTTTTCTTTTTGTCCTCTCTTTTTGGTTCTCTTTTGTGAATGTATGTAATTATTGTTGTTAAGATAAAATACGGTATTATAAGTTAACATTTCTTTGCCAATTCCTTTTCCCGTTATTTTCCATTTGAACTTCGCCCAAACCATACGCGAGCGCTCCGTTAGGCACCGTACCCTGACAAGGTAACGGTGATTCCTAACCGCGACCGGTTGCGTTCGGTTTGGCCGGAGGCGAAAGCAAGAGACAAGAACGGAAGGACAAGGGTAAATAAGCCGGATTCCACGAATACCGCGCTTAAATCCCCTAATCCACGATGTTGCCAATTGCTTAGCTTCAATTGGTCAAGACTCGGCTCAAAGGTTTTGAGTATGGATTTCTTAGCTTACAATCTCGTATCTTTTCTTAACAACTTTATACTTGAAAATAAACACATAGGTTAGAATCAAACAAAAATACAGATTCTTTATTGACTCGTCTAAGACAAGAAGGTAAGATACCACCATCTCCCTGTGGACCGACCCGTGCTCAACCGGCTAGCTGCAAAGCGACACCGTCCTGATCGCGGTTACACTTTAATTCTTTGAACATCCGACACGCCCAAAAGCGTGCGATCATGCGGTAGCTGATTAGTGCTTATCTGTATAAGCATATGATGCTATTGGATTAGGGTAGTCGTGCGACTTTGTTGATTATGTTAAGGGTCGTGCGGGTGGGTTTAATTCAATCGGGAAATGACGGGTTGAACTTGACTAGCAGTTATGATTTGTTGACTATGTTATGGTCATATAGCTGCTAGGGGTAAAATATTATTGGGAATTCCAAGTGTTGAAATTTGCAATGAGATTGCATACCTTCTATGAGATAGTTGGATCCCGATACCCGCTGCGAGTAAGAGTTACTCCTAGGAGAGTTTTACAAATTACAATTAGCCGATCAAATAGGTGTCTAGAAAGGTATTAACGGGGTTATGCCTCTGGGAAAATGAGGTTTACTTTAATTAGATTCTCACGAAAGCACGGGGGACTCCCTCAAAGTACCGATACTGGCCTGGCTGAAAGATTAGCGAACTTATAGCGTGTAATTAATCCCGGCTAATCTTTACTTTTAGGGTTTGAAGGAAGATTTGACTAAACCAGTGGGAGACATCCTGATTAGATATATTAGATAACCAATCTAATCTTGCAAGAGCATACGCTGAGTGTTTTCTTCTCTCTCTCTCCAGGTAGCGACCATATCACGCCTTAATCAAGATAACAATACGGATATATTGACCGAACCCTCTTGTTATACTGAGCTGGGGAACGTTGGTCCTACTCCAACTTATAATTGTTGTAAGACAGAGCAGGAAATAGGGGATTACCAGAATTCCCGTGCCGCCGAAACGAAGAAAGTGCATGCTGATGCATCATCTTCGAGTGTGTTCATTATAGAGAACTGTTTCTCAGTATCCATTACGTTCTGGGTATGTGATACCGGATCAGGATCCCGCATATGTAATATGTTACATGGGCTACAGATAGGTAGGGAACTGAGAACGAGTGATAAGTTTCATGAGATAGAAACGGTGCATATGTTGCAGCCAAGTCTGTTGGTCACTATCACCCTGTATTACCAGAATACATTAATTCTGAATGAATGTTATTAGATACCGAACCTGATATACAACATCATATCTGTCTCTTTATTAGTAAAGAAGGATATATTTTGTATTGTTGAATAATGTTTTGAACATTTCCTATATCAAGAGTTGATCGGTTCAGGCACGTTATCTAAAAGCATTAACGTTCTAAATCAAACTACAGTTCTTAGTATACGGAACACACACAAGAGGAAGAGTTCAGAAATGAATGAATCCTTCTTGAGGTATTGTAGACTAGGTCATATCAATGCGACCCGACTAGCTGAAGTTACATTAAGATGCATATTTAAATTTGTTTGAATTTACATCTTGTGAAACTTGCCGGTCATGTCACAAAGATAAGATGACCATAGCTCTGTTTTTTGCAAACAGAGAAAGAGTTAGTGAACTCTTGGGATTGATACATGTTGATGTATGTAAGGTCCCATGTCTACACATGCCAAGACCGGTTCTTTGTACTTCATTACATTCTCTGATGATCTCCCAAGATTCGGACATATGTTCCTATTGAAACACAAGTCTGAACCTTTTGAGATATTCACGGAATATAAGTAAGAAGTAGAGAAACCAAAAACGGGTATAAGTATTATGTCCTTTGATGAGATCAAGGAGGAGAATACTTGAGCACGGAATTCCTGGACTATTCTAAAGGAGAATGAGATTCTCTCTCAGCATTACTCCTCCATATACACCATAGCACGATGGTATATCGGGGCGGAGCAATAGCACCCTATATGATATGGTGTGCTATATGATGAGTATTACTGAGTTTCTTATTTCCTTTTGGGAGCTATGCACTTGAGAAGCGGCATACCTATTGAATTGGGTTCAAATCAAATCAGTTGCCTACCACTTCATATATGATATGGAATGGGAAGAGACCATATCTTAAGTAAGTTAAGATTTGGGGTTTTCCGGCCTATGTCTAAAAGCAAAATCCGGACAAGCTCGAGGCAAAGTCTGATCTGTGGAAGTTTGTTGGATATCCCAAGCATATGCAATGGAATATCTTCTACCTAACCGTGGAACAAAATATGTTTTGTTTCTCAACATGCCACCTTTGTGAAAGGGAATTTCTTGTGAAGAAATTAGTGGTCATGAGGTAGAACTGGAAGGAGTTCCAGCTATACAAACTACAGCAGATGATTTGGTAGAACCAAAAGATTCAATAGTTTCCAACGAACCTCGGCCTCTCCGCCGATCTAGTAGGGTTCCTCACCCATGTAAGTCCATGCTGCCTCTCCCGGTACTTACGGGCTTGCGGAATTTGATGAAAAACAATTTTCTAGAGGCGGCAACATGGACTCAAACCGGATCTTTGTTAAACTATCTACCTAACCACCTAACTAGAAGTAGTTAACTACTCGGTTAGGGGGTTATACCTTGTTTTCTTGAACTCCTTCGTCTTCTACACTTGATGGTTGTACGGATCGGCTTCACCCCGTCGTCTCCTTGCGCCGAAGATCGATCCACCCGAAAGCTTCTACCTTTGGCTTCTTCTTCGAGCTTTGAAGAAACTAGTTCACTCGGTTTGCTAAACCTTGTGAACTAGAGTGAGTAGAGGAGAGTGTGTTGGGATTTTTCTCTATGGTTCTTGCTTCTCAACTCATGAGACAAATGAACCATAGACTAGAGAGAAAGGGAGAGCAAGAGGAAGAGGGTGAGAGCTCAAGCCAAGAGAGAGAGAAAAAATGAGAGAATGGGCAAGACTTTTCTCTCTTGGCTCTCATAATCCAAAGACATCATAACCAATAATAACAATCAAGTATTAGTGATGGTTTAAGCTACAATAGCCATATCATTTCATGCACTCATTTTGCACAAGAGAAACAAGCAAGCAAAAGTCTATGCCATGAAATGATAGCCATTGTCATCATGATGGTCAACTGGTCCAACCTAGTCAACCGGTCAACAAAGTCAACCCCTCAACAACCATATTACTACAATACTTAATTAATATTATTGTTAATCATATATCATATTCTCATTAGGGTTGAGCAAAAAGTCAATAGTCAACAGTCAACAGTCAACAACCCTAATGAGAATCCTCTACCTCTGTCTCTCCATCAACTGTGCATACACACCCGCATCCGTGTGTGTATGCACACGGATGTTTTACGTGTGTCGGTACTTCGATAGAGGTTTTACGATGCTTTCGTGAAGTTCCTTAATTAAATAACCTCTTTTCCCTGGAGGCGTAATCCCGCTAGCACTGTTCATAGACACCTACTTGATTTATAGCATTGATCGTTAAGTGAAAGATCTCCTGAGGAGTAGCGGATATTCACAGTAGGATCGGGATCCAAAAATCATTGTGTGATAATGCTGAAGGAATCCTACCAACATTATCAAACTCCAAATGGTATGCAACACCAGCAAGTTTCAGTTTCTTTAGAAACTCCCGATGTGGTTTTTTGCCCCATGCTCCTTTGACCTTGAGGAAGGTCAACAAATCAGAAGTCACATGTCATGTTCTACCCATCATTGCCTAGGTTAATTTGAACCCACCCGTATATACCCTTGACGAATGTCAACAAGATAATACGACTGTCCCAAACCAACGCATCTATCTATGCCACATATGAACATCCAGCAGCTACCAATCACTATGCCTTGACGAAGGTCAACAAACATAGCTTGAATACTATTGAATATTCATATGAAATGACGGAGGGCTACGAATGGTTTTGGCGAAACCGTGAACGTAGTGAACTTGATATAATCGAAGGAACCTGATAGCTTTTAAAAGGAGTGGTTAAAGCTCCGTATTTTAAAAGTTTTGCTATTTTGGAAAAACCGAGTGGTTTTGAAATTGTTCCAACGATTCAGTTTTGGTTTGTTTTCTTCGCATTAATATAATGCGTCCCATCAATTAATCCTACCATTGCAGAAAACAACGAAAATATAATGTACGCTTATGCCATCCGCATTCGCCACTGGGCCCCATCATCACCCGTTAGGTTGCTTAACTAACGACTGAGTAGGGGCTGGACTAGCGCGGATGTAAAACATAAGCAACATCTACTATATATCATATATAGATATATACATTCGTCAGATGCAATGATAGTCATTCCAGATCACAGATGACATATTGGATATAATAGGAATCCGCACTTCGTTCGAGCCTGCAACGAAAGACGGATTACACGGTCGTGATGAATAGCCAAACCCTACCATAGACCCCTACAGGTGCGACAAACTACCCGCAAAATACCCGAAGTGAAGCAACCTCCCTCAACAAAGTGAGGAGGCCACTCGGCGCTTCAAAGTATCCGGTAGTTTGTGCATCCCACCTTGGGTCTATCCATGGAGCAGAAAACAGTAAAAGAAATAATATACAATGGTGGCTACAACCTCAACCCGGATGTGCGAACATAAAATAATATTACATCAATTTACAATTTACATCGAATGAAAGATAAATAAACGCTCATCTCACATCCCCAGCTATTCATCCAAGATGATCCAACAAGTTCATATACACAATCAAACATCACAGAATACAGATATGTACAACCCCCACTAATCGACGTATAGCGATTAGTAGACGTTCTATACATATATCACATCACAGAAAATCCGATTAGCTAAAGTACTTAGAATTTCGATCGATTACCAGATTTGAATCTACCCCAAGCACAACACAGTACTCAACAACTCTGGGCAGAAACAAAATATCAGAGAAATCACAAAACACCAAGATAGACGTTCTGCAGGAAAAACGAGTCGACTCGGTCGCGGATCCGCGGCGAAACTCATTGTTTCGCCGCGCTTACGCGGCGGCCTCAACGAATCACGATCTCATTTTTCTTGGGTCTTCTTAAAAAATCCTGTATGTATTTTTAAGGTCCCTGAAAAAAAATTCGGACCAGATTTTAAAATCTATAGAAAACGTGCAATTTTTGACGTGTTTTGCGATTTTTCCGGCGATCGAATTTCTAATACTTTGCTAACATGTTAGTAATGGTTTAGCTAGGCTCTGATGCCACTGTAAGTCTCTGTTACACACCCTGGTACTTACGAGGTGGTGGAATAGGTAAAAATCGAATTTTTTATCTCAAGGTAACATAGACTATGTTTGAGGATCTTTGTTAAATCGTTGCTAACAAACAAACTAGAGTTTTTATCTACTATGCATGAAGATTATGTTAGTTATATGTATGCCCTAGAGGCCATTACTGTACATAAGATGTATATTATAATGGATGCTTGGACATATATAGGGAGGACTTTCTTGCTCGACATGATAGTATGCTATCTGGTCGTATTTTATCTTAACATGTACTCTGAATGTCTCTATGTTACATGTTGATAAAGCCCATAGGATATGTACTCGACTACTGGGACTATGATGAGATCATACTAGTGGGGCCACGGTAGTCGACGAGTACATCCTATAACTGTTCCTAGTCGAGGGTGTATCGAGACAGGGCATCGATGCACCAGAGTAGTGTAGCGTATACGCATCTTGACCCATATGATGGGCGATGGATGATCCCATATCCATCGGTGTTTGACATCAAGGATGGTGTACGGGTGCTCAGTGGAGACTGGGTATACAGGACGGACTCACCGAGAACTCCCATATGGTATTATACCTCACTTCAGATGGCAGTTCTCTGGTGACACTGGTATAGAGTAGTCTGTTGACCCGAGATCGTCATAGAGTCTTGTATGATTCCCACTGTGCTTTGATTTCCATCATACCACGTCCAAGAGGGCGTGCAAAAAGGTGGCTTTTGGGTACAATCCCGAATCACATGGAGGCAATGAGCGATAGGAGGGGATTCGTCTCTCCCGGTATAGGGAGTTGATGTTGTGCTGTGTTCGATTGGCTATAACTGGAAGTCCCTGGCCAGGGTTGCTAAGATTTACTGGTAAGTGTTATCAATAGTTTCTTGAACTGTTATAGACTTCAAATCAACACGACTTATCGAGCTACTGAGGTCTGACGTTTACCACTCCTAGGCGAGATATGCGACATATCAGACGACGAGACCGGACTATACGGGAGTGTTACTTATTGGATTCACAGGAGAATGTACAGTCTTGCTTGTTGATCTTCTGAGCGCTCAATTCCTGGGTGGTCGTTACGTTTAGCTGACCGCTTGCAGCTTGTGGGTGTTTGATATGATCATCACCTACTGTCGGCGTATTGATGATTCTTTAGAGTCCTACACAGAGGTTTCTTGACTCAGGCAAAACGGAGTAGGAGAACATATGTGATATGTGCGGGACCGAGGATAATGCGGTATGTGATACCGTATTGGATTCTCGCGATATGAGATATCGGCCGGGTATATGTGATATACCCGGGTCATCGTATTAGTCGGTTATTTGTGAAATAGCCGGATTATCGGATCAAGTGTTGATTCGATAATTTAATGTATAATAATATATATGATATATTAAATTACATTAACTAATATTAGCTCACTAAAAGATTCATTTTCTCACGGGATAATACATTGATATATATGCGCTATATGTTAATTGTATTATTTTCTATTGTTACAAAATATATTGTATATATGATATATAATATTGTAACATGTTAAGGTTACAAATTTAACAATGGTTTAGGGTTTAAACTTGGTTAGGGTTAGGATTAGTGTTAGCTTTTGCATGAAGCTTCCATGAAGCTTCATGAAGCTTTGACTTTGTGTTTTGCTTGATATTTTGTGAAGATATTATGTTAACCCAATCCAAACCATTAACTCTAGTTAATTCTCTACAAGGGTTAACTCCTTCATGCTTAACCCTTGGTTAGATTTGTAATCACTACAATAATTCATTATTCATCACAAAAGGTTTAAGGCTTCTTCTTCTTCCTTCTTCCTTTCATGGAAAAAGCTTTCTAGCATTTTTCCAAGTGATGAGAATGAGTGAGAATAAGAAAATAAAAGAGAGCAAAATACGACTTCATCATTCTCATCTATCCTTGCCCTTTAGATGAGTGTGTTCACTTCATTTAGTAAGTGTTAGCTTGTGTTAATGAAACTTCAAGGTAGATCATGTCTGTTACTGAAGATCGGAAGAAAGACTGCATCTTTCTCTTCGTGAATCCTCTCGAGAGTCTGGAACACGATGATCACAGCGAAGGGACCTCAACACGGAGCTTAAGAAGTGAAGGACCGGATCTACAAAGGTTGTAATCCCTCTCACTTAGTGTTAAAGAGTTTAACATGTTTGTTTTCGCCTAAACCCTAGTTTAAAGATCCGGCTTTGGGTTGTTCGGCACGACTAATTTTTTAATCGGGCATGGTTGATGCCTCGTAGACCCTTGTGCGCGTGTATAGCAACCCTACAGATTATACCTCATGTGACAAGTCTTTCGGGTCTTCTCCGCTGTCCTCCTCGTCTCCGTAGGCTCCATGGGTCGATCCGGATCGGGGCTTCTTCAACAGCCTCCTTGAGTCCGAGATGATCCACCCGAGAGTCTATAGTCCGAGCTCCACCTCAAATCCGAGGAACTAGGGCAACAAGTTTGCTAAGCTTGATGCCCTGGATGATGTAGAGTATGATGATGGATTTGTTTGTCTATTAGATCCCTAATTTTCTCAACACATGAGAGCTTAAGGGATTTCTAGCGATGAAGAAGGAGGAGAGCAAGCATGGGAGATCTCAAGAAGAGAGAGAAGGTGAATGAGATTATCAACCATGGAAAAAAGAAAACAAATCTTTTATCATCATAATTGTGATGGCTAAATTTGATTTGACCATTATCATGTCACAATAAATGCTAAGACAAAATATCTAGTGCTTAACAAAAATATCTAAGTCAACAAAGGTCAACAAGGTCAAATGGTCCAACCCAATTAGCCATGATACAATTATCACTAAAAGGATTAGTAAACATTTTCCACCACCTCATAATGGTTTTAATCAAGTCAATGGTCAAAACCCTAATGATGTATCTCCTTCTTTGCTTCTCACATCCGTGCATACACACCCGCATCCGCATTCCGAAGAATACGAATACTAAGAGACAAAACTAGTCCATTAATATAATACTAGGATCCGGGTTAAACCAAAGCCCACTAGTATTATCCGCCCGAACATCATACGCGCACAAGTGCACGTAAGTGATCGTAGCCCTGCCGTAAAATTTTACGGCCTCTACACCTTTTGCCCAGTGCAGGGAAACTCTCTATGTGGGACTCTAAAAACTCGACACTACGCTGGCAGTGGGTTTAACCATAGGTCGCAAGCTGTACTAGCTGTACGTAACTATCCCCAGGTAGATGTCGATAAGAAGGCGGATGAGGAAAACCCATCCGAACTCCTACCGAGCCTGAATGTGACAATCTCCGTACAGTCCGGTCTGTTCGTCTAAGAGTATCGCATATCGGGCCTAGGGGGCAGTAAACATCAGACCCCAAATATGTAAGTCCACGTTACCTATCTCGGTACATACGGGCTTGCGGAAATGATGAAAAACGATTTTTCAAGAGGTGGTAACATGGACTCAAAATACGGATCTTTATTAAACAACAACCTAACAACCTAACTTGAGTTTTACCTACTCGGTTAGGGGGCTATACCTTTCTTGAACTCCTTCGTCTTCAACTCTTTCCGGTGTACGGATCGGCCTCACCTCGTTGTCTCCTTGCGCCGAAGATGGATCCACCTGAAAGCTTCTACCTTTGGCTTCTTCTTCGAACTTGAAGAAACTAGAACACTTGGTTTGCTAAACCATGTGAACTAGGATGAGTAGAGAAGTGGTTTGGGTTTTCTTTTATCTCTAAGGCAATGTTTCTCAACTCATGAGATGGATTTGCCTTGAACTAGAGAGAGAGCAAGAGGAAGAGCAAGAGGGAGAGCTTGAGCATGAGAGAGCTCAAGAGAAAGAAAACAAATGAAAGAATGAGCATCACTTTTCTCAACCTCTCTCTCATAATCCAAAAAAAAATAATAATAATAATAGTAATTGAGTATTATGTAATGGTTCATATCATATCAAGTGGCATTATCATTTCATGCACTCATTTTGCAAAGCTCAACAAGCAAGCAAAAGTCTTTGCATGAAATGATAACCATTGTAATGATGATGGTCAACTAGTCCAACCTAGTCAACCGGTCAACCAAGTCAACAAAGTCAACCTTTCAACCCAGCCATGGCACAATAATACTTAATTAATATTATCATTAATCATATTTCTTATTCTCACTAGGGTTTAGCAAAAGTCAATGGTCAACAGTCAACAGTCAACAACCAAAATAAGAATCCTCTGCCTCTGTCTCTCTGTCAACTGTGCATACACACCCGCATCGTCGTTCCGAGGAACACGAATACAAACGAGATAAAACCAACCCCAAAACATACACTAAGAACTGGCTTAAACCAAAGCCCGCTATTGTTAACTGTCCGGACACTAAACGTGCACAAGTGCACGGATGTGACCGAACCCTGTCGCAAAACCATGCGACCTATCGCAAAACCATGCGATCTCTACTCTTTTGCCTAAAGGCGAATAGCTCTCTGTGTGGGACTCTAAAGACTCGACACTACACTGGCAGTGGGTTTAACCACAGACCGCAAGCTGCACTAGCTGTGCGTAACGACCCCAGGTAAATGCCGATAAGAAGACGGACGAGGTGAAACCCATATGAACTCCTACTGAGCCTGAATGTGACAATCTCCGTACAGTCCAGTCTGTTCGTCTGATACATCGCATGGCGGGCCTAGGGGGCGGTAAACGTCAGTCCCCTAATAGCGGTTCAAGTCGTGTCGGAGTGTAGCCCAGAACACCCTGAGATAACACTGGAAACCTACCAGTATATCTCGCTTGCCCTGGCCAGGGACTACTTGTGTAATGGCTCTCCTAGACAAAGCGCGGTGTCAACCCCCAATACCGGGAGAGACGAATCCTGTCTAACCGTCACTGCCTCCAAGTGCTTCGGGACTGCACCCAACTACTACCTGTTTTCACGACTCCTTTGAGCCGTGGTAGTGTAATAATCAAAGTACAGTGGGAACACACTCGAGGCGAAGTGATAGTGTCAAGTCAGCGGACTAAGCTGTACTCATGTCACCTGGGAACTGATAACTGACGATAGGTATAGTACCAACCAATCAGTTCCCGACGAGTCCTGTCCAGTGTAGTCGTAACCTAACGAGCACCCGCATACTATCTCGAGTACGACGTACTGAAGGCTGTGGGACAGACCGTCTCCCCTGCTGGGATGAGAAGCGCATACGCTTGTCTACTCCGGAGTATCGATGCCCTGTCTCGATAGTCCTACGACTAGGGACCTGTATAAGGATGTGCTTGTAGATTACCCAGCCCCCACGAGTGTGACTGCCTTCACAACGCTGGTAATCAAGCAAAGATCCTAAGGGCTCTACTAATATGTATAAGCAATATGCTAAAAGAAACACATGCACATATTAAAGTAGAAACAAACCAAGTAGCATACTACCATTTTGAGCAAGATTGTCTATACAAGGTGAATATCCCAAGCTTCCATTAAGTAATATACAAACTTGTATGATACAGTAATGGTCTCTAGGGCATATACACTAACAATCCCCCACTTGCACTAAGGCCATGTACTGGCGTATCGAAGACCTATCATCTCGATCAGCCGCTCGAATTGAGTCTGGGGTAAGGCCTTCGTGAGTGGATCTGCAGTGTTATCTTCTGAATTTACTCTCTTCACCTCAATCTCCCGGCGATCTATGATCTCCCTGATCAGGTGGTACCGCCTCAAAATGTTCCTAGACTTCTGATGGGACCTGGGTTCTTTCGCTAAAGCTATAGCGCCGTTGTTGTCACAATACAGCGGTATTGGATCAACACTGGTAGGAACCACCTGAAGCTCCGTGAGGAACTTCTTCATCAGACAGCTTCCTTTGAGGCATCGCAAGCAGCTATGTACTCCGCTTCCATAGTTGAGTCAGCAACGGTTTCCTGCTTGGAGCTTTTCTAGCAAACCGCCCCTCCATTGAGGGTAAAGACATAACCTGACATGGACTTGGAGTCATCCTTGTCACTCTGGAAGCTGGAGTGTGCAAAGGTCTCGATCTGGAGGTCTTTTCCGCCATACACCAAGAACATCTCCTTAGTCCTTCTCAGGTACTTGAGAATGTTCTTTACTACTATCCAGTGTTTCTCCCCTGGGTCCGACTGATACCGGCTTACAACGCTTAATGTGTATGCTACATTTGGTCTGGTACACAACATCGTAAACATAATAGAGCCTACCGCAGATGCGTAGGGAATTAATGACATGCAAGCCCTTTCCAAATCAGTTTTGGGAGATATCTCTTTGGAGAGGGTGATTCCGTGACAAGCCGGTAGATTACCGCACTTGGAATCTTCCATACTGAATCGTTTCAGTATGGTCTCGATGTACCTGGACTGTGAAAGTCCCAACATCCTTTTAGATCTATCACGATAGATCTGGATCCCCAGAATGTAGTTGGCATCGCCCAGGTCCTTCATGGAGAACCTCTGTGACAAGAATCCTTTGACTGACTGTTACATAGGAATATCATTTCCTATTAGGAGAATGTCATCGACGTACAAGACGAGGAATACCACATTTCTCCCTACAGTCTTACTGTAAATGCATGGTTCATCTGGGTTTTTGACAAAGTCGAATTCTTTGACAGTATCATCAAAGCAGCTGTTCCAACTCCGCGATGCCTGCTTCAGTCTATAGATGGACTTTAACAACTTGCACACTTTACCGCTGCTCCAACTCTGAATGAATCCCTCCGGCTGATCCATATAGACGCACTCTTCCAAATTTCCATTTAGGAAAGCCGTCTTTACGTCCATCTGCCAGATTTCATAATCGTGGAAGGCAGCAATGGCAAGAAGGATCCGAATGGATTTAAGCATAGCCGCTGGAGAAAAGGTCTCGTCATAGTCCAAACCAGGTCTTTGACGAAAGCCCTTTGCAACAAGTCTAGCTTTATAGGTTTCAACCTGCCCATCTACACCATTCTTCTTTCTGAAGATCCATTTGCAGCCTACGGGTTTTACCCTTCAGGAGCAAAGTCCAAAGTCCAAACTTTGTTGGTGTACATGGACTCCATCTCAGTCCGTATTGCATCCAGCCATTTTACCGAGTCACCGCTCTGAATGGCTTGCTGGAAGCTAGTAGGCTCACCATAGTCAATAGTGCAATCCTCTCTATCCCCGTCTATGAAAAAACCGTAGTATCTCTCGGGCGGATGAGACTGCCTACTACTCTAGCGGAGCGGCGCAAGAATGTCCGGTTCCCTTGAAATTTCTGGTTCTTCCAAGCTTTCAGTAATAGCTTGTGGTTCTGGAATTTCTTCCAGTTCTATTGCGCTCCCACTTATCTGATTTTCCAAAAATTCAGTTTCCAAGAAGTGGGCATGCGGAGAAACAAAAACTTTTTGTTCTTCTGAGGAATAGAAAAGATACCCGCTGGAGTTCTTTGGGTATCCCACAAACTTACACAGTACTGAGCGTGCCTCGAGCTTGTCCGCATGCTGCTTTTTTACAGAAGCTGGACATCCACATGTCTTAAGATACTTAAGACAGGGTTTCTTCCCACTCCACATCTGATATGGGGTGGTAGGCACAGTCTTGGTTGGAGCCTTGTTTAAGAGATATGCAGTTGTTTCTAGTGCATAACCCTAGAAAGATTACTGTAACTCCGCCTTACTCATCATGGAATGAACCATATTCAATAGGGTTCGATTCCGTCTTTCAGATACACCGTTGTGTTGTGGTGTGTATGGAGGAGTACGCTGAGAGAGAATTCCATTCTCTTTTAAGTAGTCCAGAAACTCGGCACTCAAGTATTCACCACTTCGATCAGATCTCAGTGTCTTTATACTTTTGCCTGTTTGTTTTTCAACTTCATTCTTGTATTCCCGAAATTTCTCAAAGGCCTCGGATTTGTGCTTCATTAAGAAGACATGTCCATACCTAGAGAAATCATCTATGAAAGTAATGAAGTATGAATAACTACTTCGCGCATGTGTAGACATTGGACCACACACATCACTGTGTATGAGTCCCAAGAGCTCGCTCTCTCTTACTCCGTGTCCAGTGAACGGAGTTTTTGTCATCTTTCCCAAGAGACAAGATTCACAAGTGGCATAAGACTGATACTCGAACGGATTCAAGTATCCCTCTTTATGTAACTTAGTTAATCGTGTCTCATTAATGTGACCCAGTCTACAATGCCATAAGAAATACTGATTTTTTTCCGGAGACTTTCTTTTAAGTGTGTTCTGGACGCTGAAAATCTGAGCTTGATTCAATACGTATATCCCGTTATTTAATGTACCTGACCCAATCAGAACTTGATTTAAATGGATGTGTACTACATCGCTTACAAAAGTAAAACCATATCCTTCCTTAGAAAATAAGGATACAGATATGATATTACAAGTCGCACCTGGCACATACAAACAGTTACACAAAATCAATATCTGCCCAGTTGTCAGTCCAAGATGATATTCCCCTACGGATTCAGCATCCATGCTCATTCCGTTAGCGACCATGAGAGTCATATCACCTTTCCTGATAACCCTACGGTTTCTCAGAGCCTGTAATGAATTACAGATGTGAGGTCCTGATCCGGTATCCAATACCCAGGAAGTAGGGTTAACTGACATACAGTTCTCTACTATAAACACACCCGAAGCCGAAGCCACAACATGCTTCGAATTCTTGCTACTGGCTTTGCAAGCCCTGCAATCCTTCTGCCAATGGTCATTCCCGTTACAATAGGAACGTCCCTCTTTATATACATCCAGTCCCGAAACTTTTGCCCTTCCTTTTCCTTCTTCTTCCCTGGTTCCTTTCAAGGAATAAGCAGAGGGCAGGGACTGTAGAATCAAGTCAGTATTCGACCTGTTCTCCAACGTGGTCTTCAGGTCCGTGAACTCAAAATAGCTAGTCTCTGTAAGGACGTTGCCCCCTACAGATGACCCGACAGCCAACCACGCTTGAAGCAATTCGTTCGAGGTCTCATATCTTGCGATACGAGATTGCCCTCCATATAAATCTTTGTTATGGCGGAAGATAGAAACTCCATCTTCTCATGCTGCCTCTGGTTTACACCATCAACTGAGGCTGACACGAGGCACTTGGCTTTCACACAGTCTTTTTCCGATGTCTTACGGATATCACTATCCGTGATAGGGGAAACTGGTCCTGAGACGGCAGGGGTTTGATTAGTTAAGAGGTGTCCCAGTTTGTCATGGGTAATGGACATCTGGACAGACCTTTGCCAATCATAACAGTCAGGTTCAGTCATTTTATTATCTAGATGTAACCTATGTGTGGTCACTGGGTCGCTGCAATAAAGAGAGAGAGAAGAAAACACTCAGCATGATGCTCTTGCAAGTTTAGATTGGTTTTTAATTTATTTAAACAGGATGGCTCCCACTGTCTCTCGAATCCCTCCTCAAACCAAAAAGGAGGAATTATTCAGGATCAATCTCACCGTACAATACTTGCTTAACCGTTCAGCCAGGCTAGTGTCGGTACTTCGAGGGAGGTTTTCCAACGCTTTCGCGAAATTCCTTAATTAAATAACCTCTTTTCCCTAGGGGCGTAGCCCCGCTAACACCTTTCTAGACACCTACTTGGTTTATAGCATTGATCGTTAAGTGAGAAAGTTCCCGAGGAGTAGAATATACTCAAAGTAGAATCGGGATCCAAATATCATCACATGACAAAACTGAAGGAATCCTACCAGAATCATCACACTCCAAATGGTATGCAGCACTAGCAAGTTTCAGGTTCTTTTGAAACTCCCGATGTGGATTTTTGCCCCATGCTCTTATGACCTTGACGAAGGTCAACAAATCATTAGTCACATGTCAAGTTCTACCCGTCATTGTCCAGGTTAATTTGAACCCACCCGTATATACCCTTGACGAAGGTCAACAAGGTAATACGACTGTCCCAAACCAACGCATCTATCTATGCTACATATGAACACCCAACAGCTACCAATCACTATGCCTTGACGAAGGTCAACAAACATAGCTTGAATACTTTTGAATATTCATACGAAACGACGGAGGGCTACGAATGGTTTTGGCGAAGTCTTGAACGTAGTGAACTTGATATAATCGAAGGAACCTTGATAGCTTTTAAAAGGAGTGGCTTAAGCTCCGCGTTTTAAAAGTTATTTTTGAAAAGAAACCGAGTGGTTTTTGAAATTGTTCCAAAGACTTTTACTTGGTTTATTTTTATTGCATTAATTCTTTTTAATGCATCCCATCATTTAATCCTACCATTGTAGAAAACAACCAAAATATGACGTACGCTTATGCCATCCGCATTCGCCACGAGGCCCCGTCATTACCCGTTAGGTTACTTAACTAACGACAGGGCGAGGGCTGGACTAGCGCGGATTCAAAACATAAGCAACGCCTAAATAAAATCATATATAGATATATTGAAATTATAGTCATTTCAGAATACAGATGAACACATTGGATATACTAGGAATCCGCAATTCGTACGAGCCTGTAACGAAAAGCGGATTACACGGTCGCGGTGAATAGCCAATACCCCACCCAAGACCCCTACGGGTGCGACAAATTACCCGCCAAGTACCCGAAGCGAAGCAACCTCCCTCAACTCGTGAGTAGGCCACTCGGCACTTCGAGGTACCCGGTAGTTTGTTCACCCCCTCCATGGGTCTATCGTGGGAGCAAAAACAGTAAAAAGAAATTATACAATGACGGCTACAACCCCGACCCGGTTGTGCGGCCATACAAATAATATTAAATCAATTTACAAATTTTACATGAATTGAGAGAAAAGAAAACTCTTATCTCACAACCCCCGGCTATTCACCCGTGACAATCCAATGAATTCATATACACATACCATCAACATTACAGATCATAGATATATATAACCCCCACTAATCGACGTATAGCGATTAGCGGACGTTCAATACATATATCACATCACAAATATAACCCGTTAGCTTAAGTCTTTTAGAAGTTCGATCAAAATATGGATTTTCAAGCCCCAAAAACTAATTTTGCTTTCTGGAAAAACTGGGCCGAAAAACCATATTGTAAAAATCCCAAAACACCCCACCGAGCACACTGCATGAAAAATCTCCCACGGCCGAGTCAACTCGGCCGCGGTTCTGCGGCGGGAGCATGCTCCGGCCGCGGTTCCGCGGCTCTTTGACCGAATCGTGGGACCATTTTTCTACAGTGTGTTCTAAAAAGCCTGAGCCGATTTTTAGTGTAAGATTTTTTATTTTTTGAACAGAAAACAGAATCGGCAGAAACTTGATTTTTCGGGCATGTTTCGCGACTTTTTCTTCGATCGAATTTCTAGTTACTTTGGAAACATGTTAGATAGTGTTTAACTAGGCTCTGATACCAATGTATGTCCACGTTACCTCTCCCGGTACTTACGGGCTTGCGGAAATGATGAAAAATGATTTTTCAAAAGGTGGTAACATGGACTCAAAATACGGATCTTTGTTAAGCAACTACCTAACAACCTAACTTGAGTTTTACCTACTCGGTTATAGGGCTATACCTTTCTTGAACTCCTTCGTCTTCAACTCTTTCCGGTGTACGCATCGGCCTCATCTCGTCGTCTCCTTGCGCCGAAGATGGATCCACCTGAAAGCTTCTACCTTTGGCTTCTTCTTCGAACTTGAAGAAACTAGAACACTTGGTTTGCTAAATCTTGTGAACTAGGATGAGTAGAGAAGTGATTTTGGTTTTCTTTTATTTCTAAGGCAATGTTTCTCAACTCAAGAGATGGAGTTGCCTTGAACTAGAGAGTGAGCAAGAGGAAGAGCAAGAGGGAGAGCTTGAGCATGAGAGAGCTCAAGAGAGAGATAACAAATGAAAGAATGAGCATCACTTTTCTCAACCTCTCTCTCATAATCCAAAAAAAAATATTAATAATAATAATTGAATATTATGTGATGGTTCATATCATATCAAGTGGCATTATCATTTCATGCACTCATTTTGCAAAGCTCAACAAGCAAGCAAAAGTTTTTGCATGAAATGATAACCATTGTAATGATGATGGTCAACTAGTCCAACCTAGTCAACCGGTCAACCAAGTCAACAAAGTCAACCTTTCAACCCAACCATGGCACAATAATACATAATTAATATTATCATTAATCAAATTTCTTATTCTCACTAGGGTTTAGCAAAAGTCAATGGTCAACAGTCAACAGTCAACAACCCCAATGAGAATCCTCTGCCTCTGTCTCTCTGTCAACTGTGCATACACACCCGCATCCGCGTTCCGAGGAACACGAATACAAACGAGATAAAACCAACCCCAAAACATACACTAGGATCTGTCTTAATCCAAAGCCCGCTAGTGTTAACGGTCCGGATACTAAACGTGCACAAGTGCATGGATGTGACCGAACCCTGTCGCAAAACCATGCGATCTCTACTCTTTTGCCTAAAGGCGAATAGCTCTCTGTGTGGGACTCTAAAGACTCGACACTACGCTGGCAGTGGGTTTAACCACAGACTGCAAGCGGCACTAGCTATGCGTAACGGCCCCCCAGGTAGATGCCGATAAGAAGACGGACGAGGTGAAACCCATCTGAACTCCTACTGAGCCTGAATGTGACAATCTCCGTACAGTCCGGTCTGTTCGTCTGATACATCTCATGGAGGGCCTAGGGGGGCAGTAAACGTCAGTCCCCTAATAGCGGTACAAGTCGTGTCGGAGTGTAGCCCAGAACACCGTGAGATAACACTGGAAACCTACCAGTATATCTCGCTTGCCCTGGCCAGGGACTACTTGTGTAATGGCTCTCCTAGACACAGTGCGATGTCAACCCCCAATACCGGGAGAGACGAATCCTGTCTAACTGCCACTGCCTCCAAGTGCTTCGGGACTTCACCCAATTACTACCTGTTTGCACGACTCCTTTGAGCCGTGGTAGGGTAGTAATCAAAGTACAGTGGGAACACACTCGAGGCGAAGTGACTGTGTCAAGTCAGCGGGCTAAGCTGTACTCATGTCACCTGGGAACTGATAACTGACGATAGGTATAGTACCAACTAATCAGTTCCCGACGAGTCCTGTCCAGTGTACTCGTAACCTAACGAGCACCCGCATACTATCTCAAGTACGACGTACTGACGGCTGTGGGATAGACCGTCTCCCCTGTTGGGATGAGAAGCGCATACGCTAGTCTACTCCGGAGTATCGATGCCCTGTCTCGATAGTCCTACGACTAGGGATCTGTATAAGGATGTGCTTGTGGATTACCCAGCCCCCACGATTGTGACTGCCATCACAACGCTGGTAATCAAGAAAAGATCCTAAGGGCTCTACTAATATGTATAAGCAATATGCTAAATAAAACACATGCACATATTGAAGTAGAAACAAACCATGTTGCATACTACCATTTTGAGAAAGATTGTCTATACAAGGTGAATATCCCAAGCTCCCATTAAGTAATATACAAACTAGTATGATACAGTAATGGCCTCTAGGGCATATACACTAACAAAATAGCGGTATAAGTCGTGTCGGAGTGTAGCCCAGAACACCCTGAGAAGCTACTGGAACACCTACCAGTAAATCTCGCTTGCCCCGGCCAGGGACTTTGTGTAATGGCTCTCCAGACACATCGCGATATCAACCCCCAATACCGGGAGAGACGAATCCTGTCTAACTGCCACTGCCTCCAAGTGCTTCGGGGCTGCACCCAACTACTACCTGTTTGCACGACGCCTTTGAGCCGTGGTCGGGTAGTAATCAAAGTACAGTGGGAACACACTCGAGGCGAAATGGCAGTGTCAAGTCGACGGACTAATCTGTACTCATGTCACCTGGGAACTTCTATCGGACGATAGGTATAGTACCAACAAGCAGTTCCCGACGAGTCATGTCCGGTGTACTCGTAACCTAACGAGCACCTGCATACTATCTCCAGTACGACGTACTAATGGTTGTGTGTCACGACGTGAAATGGCACGTGACTGGCACTTGAATCATATGAAGTTTATAGGACTCCATCTAATTCAAGTACGCCAAAAATCCAAGAAATCTAAACCTTTTAAAAGAAGAAAGAAGGAAAAGTTTAGTTTTAAAGCAAGTAGTTTAACAACATATGCCAAAGTATGCATTTTTAAAACATCAAGTCCATTCTGAAAATTTCGGCAGAGTTTCCTTTGTAAATACTGGCCCCAAAAGGGGTGCAACATGCATAATATGAATAAAGGCATCCCCAAACGGGAGCTAGCTCTTCGTCAATTGACGGTGACAACCACGCAAGCAATATATTATACAACGCCAAAGGGCGAGGATCAAAACTCAAAAGGAAACTCAAAACATCAAGAAAACCTATAATAATACAACGCGCGACTCTAATGTCGAAAGAATAAAAAACTGGTTTTCTATATTTGAAATAAATATACAAGTCTGGTTGATGGAATTTTCCAGATACAACTGAATAAATAAAATACAATGGTGGTCATGATGATAGTAACCCACCTACCAAAGCAATCACCCGAAAAGGAGCAGTGTGCCAGCAAAGCCGCAACGAAACCTGTACAGCAAGACCTACAAGAAACCGTGGCACAACAGGGTGAGTTGCCAACTCGTGAGTAGAAAACATCACAGTGCAGAAATCGTATGTATGACTCAATCCTAGGTCAATACGATCAGTAATATATATTCTCAATATGATAAACTCTGAAGCATGATAGGGTGGCAAAGGTAAGCATCTATACATATGTGTAATACCATGTGCTCTTGTTAGTGCCTCAGGTATCAACATATCATAAATATGTGGTATTAATGCAATATAATGGAAAAAGAATACATCATGAATGAGAAATATATTTTTTTTAATTGGTGAGATTTCTATATGTATAAATCGAGGTATCATCAATGAAATCAACAGAAAATCAGTGTCTAGTATCGACACAAAATATATATCTCAAAATCCCAGGCTCCGGCTATCCGGACTGGCATGTATCATCAAATCTCAATACCTCAGGCTCTGGCTATCCGAACTGGCCTGTATCATAAATCTCAATATCTCAGGCTCCGGCTATCTGGACTGGCCTGTATCATAAATCCCAAGACCATGTCGGTATCCTCCAGATATCCAACGTGTCACAATAAAATCACCGGTCAGTAGTGCTCCCCTGTCTCAGGCTCAACACCATCATCTGCGACCTTCTCACCCCGGGGTACCGTACCGGGTCCACCATGTACCCACAGACTGTTCCTCCTCCTCCTCGAATCAGGTGTATGATATCGCTCAAGAGCCGAGAAAACTCATGGTGGACATATCTCAATCATAATATCAGAAAACCGTACTTTTTATCTTTTGAAATAAAAATGAGTTTATAAATCTTGCGGTTTCTCTTTATCCAGAAATCTCATGGAACACTCCGAAACCCAAAATGAAGAATCAATAATAATGAATACTGGATTCCAGCAATCCGGACTGGCCCGTATAATATTGCATGACAAATGAATTTGTAAATATGCATGAAATATCATAATAATAAATGCAACATCTAAACTAGCACAGTGATGATATATCGGAACTATGGACTAGCAAGCGATATCAATGAATTAATATTCTCTAAAGTGTACGTGACATGGCAATTACCGATGATGATGTGTGTGAGCCGGCAAGCAAGTGTACGTGGATCATACGCATCATCGGTAATGGTGCCGGTATCCTGACAGCATGGTTTCAAAATCACTAAAGTACACAATAAACATGCAATGCGATGATAACAACATGGATAAACGGAGAATGAATACTAAACGCAGCAATACCGAATATACCAAAATGAATAGTAAATGCAACAATAAGGGATCTACATTAACATATATGGGTCATACAGTTTTGCTGTTTGAAATAACACGAATCGTGGTGTTTAGAAAATAGGGCTACGGTGTTTTTAAGAAAATGTGCGTCCTTTGAAATATCCGTAGAATCCCTTGGCCCGTCATTAAAATACTCACGATTCGTTAGTTTTGAAATAGGTATGACCCGAGTCTAGTCTAACATTTACAAGTAAACTACTGGACTAAACTAACAGACTGATCGAAAGGGTAAGGAAAACCACCTAAGTCTGAGTCGATATATATATATATATATATATATATATATATAATAGTCGGTGATCCCGCCTCAATAGTATCACATACGATACAATATATATAATATGATATCCTCGAGTCAAGAGTGCAGATCTATCATCAATATAGCTCGTACCGTAAATCCATCGTACGACATCCCAATCTGGGTATGGGTCGAATATCACATTTATCTCATTATTCATATGGTATCCTTATCATCATATCCTGTATTAGGGGTACTGATCTAATTCTAGTATATACTGATACCATCTACATATATATGTGCGTGTGTATAAAAACACATCGCCAAGGACCCGCTGTAACATCATGCCGTACTCAATATACGAACCATATCACATCACCGATCTCGTGGTATCATGCCTAATCTTATCGACTCATCTCCAAGTATCATATACGATCCTCATCATCCATGTATATGTATACATACATATATATACATAGTCCCATATCTGTGTGTGTGTGTGTATGTGTATATATACATATCCCCATATACGCACAAGAAAAATAAATGCATGCAAGTGTGTGTGTGTGTGAGTGTAAACCTTATTCTAGGGTTCGCGACTACAACTAACTAACGACACTATCAATCACTTACACTAACATTTAATCCATGATCTACCAAATCTTAATCGCTAAATATCCATGTTTCACTTACACATAATCATATACATATATCATATATATCGTATACTACACTTCTAACTGCGAGGGTGCTATACCCCATCCACCCGACTTCCCCCGTAGATATATATCTACTCATCTTGATCCTTGGTTGCCGAAGTCGACGTCACCGTCCTCTTCATCATTATCCGAAGTCTACGTGGGGGTACCTACATATCATAACATATCGTGTCGCATTAAAATCCAATTCAAAACCAAAACGACACGCGAATCACACATAGGTTAAAACCTATAGCCTCGCACGCAAAACACAACCAATGACCCTAGTCGTTGACGTTCAAACGCCACACGACGGAATAAAAAATCAAATACCAAATCCCAATTCATTAAAATCCGCAAAACGAATTCAGAAACTTCGTAAAACACTTTCAGATTTTACCCTAGGTGAAATTAGCCAATTTTGCATAATGGAGGGTCTATTTTACAACCAAAGGAGCCATAAGCCAAAAATGGAACCCTGGCCGCAAATTGCGGCCAGGAACATTAAAATTGCAGCCAAGTAAAGGGGTTGGGTCTCGGGTTTTCAGGGTACACTCCAGGTTGCCTGCACATCTCTTTGTGTTTGCTAAATAATTTCTAGGGTTCCCGGGTGTTAGCAGATCTCTAATTAGCATCACAATTTCCAAAAATCTAATATCGGCAGAATTTCAAAGTTCATATTTGGGGTTTAAGTCTATGGTCTAGTCCAGAATTTAACACTAAAGGGGGTCTAAGATCACTACTAACCCTTAATTTCACCATCTCAATTCAAATCAATCCTTAACCCCTTCTAGGAATTTTCAAAGTTCACTAAACACCGCTTAATGACTTCTAAACTAACATGGAAGCTAAAATGAATGTAATTCTACACTAATGGTAAAGATATTACCTCATTTGGCAACTCAAGAAATATCTTAAGTTGCCCCAAGTGTCCAAAATCCTTGCTTTCTTGGTCCAAAGTGTTTTAGGGAGCCTGTGCACATTTTTAATGAAATGGAGATGAACTTTTGATAAGTTTTTAGTGGTGAAGTGAGGAGGTAGAGGGGAGAGGAGAAGGGGGATGCTATGGGGAAAGAGGAAGAAGAAACGGTGAAGAGATGAAGAGGGAAACAATGAGCCATGACTAAGTTTAACACATCACCCTCTCTCTCTCTCTCTCTCTCTCTCTTGCTCATACTTCTTTGTTTAACATTTTCTTTTTTTTTCTTTTCTTTTGATTTCTTTTCCTCTCATTTTAAAACCCAAACCAAGCATGAAGAAATAAGAAAAGCCATGGTAGAAAATGTAGAAATTTTAGCAAAAGATATGGTGCATGTCATGTGCACAAATCCGGCTTAAAGCATGATTAGTGATAATTAATCACGATTGGCATTAAAGTGCAATATAATTAATTATAAAAATTCATAATTTACCTAAATCGCATAAAACACCTTCATTTCCGTAATTCCTATAATTTTCTAAATATTTTCCCAATTTATCTGTATTTAATTATACCGCATTATTAAAATATTCATAATATTTATTATTTAATTTTATAAAGTCCCAAAAATAATATTTTATTTTTCTGAAATAATACAGTCTTCCCCCCTTAAAGAAATTCGGTCTACGAATTTAAATTTAAACTCCCTCAATTTCTAAAACATTTCAGTAAAAAGATCAAGTCGTCGGGGTTCCGAAATCATAAATACGTAAAACACACCGTAGCGCAATGCATGCGCATGAAAAATGAGTATGTAAACCAAAATAAAAACTCCAACAAGCATCACGCAATCATCGGAGTAATGGTGAAGACACAAATGTCCTAGTCCAATACGAACACCAACATGATATACTCAAAACTAAAACCTGTACATAGTACGCATCATGGTAAACTCGTCAAAACATCTGAAGAAATGCATGCCAAACCCTTTTCAAGTCGCTGTGCAATGCGTGTATCGCTGCACAGTGGCGGGCGTTCATTGTAAGAAAAGAACTATATGTATATATACCCTTTGTTTAACATACACGTCCCGCCGTTTTGAAAAATAATTTAGAAGGATTTCCTTTGTTAAATGTCTCGTGTCATCTCGGACACGTGGGTAAATACTTATACTATAGCTCCTTTTTGGAAATCCCTTTGGTAATTATCAATGCATGAAAAAATATATTCAGGTACTGTCCTCTGACTAGTCCTGCTCAGCTACTATATCAAATAGTAAATATCATAAAACATGCTGCTCAAAGGAAATCAATCCCAAAATGCATATAAGAATGCCACGAGCGTATGGTGCGCACGGAAATCGAAATCAATAAATGTGCCATACATGTACACAGAAACAGACTCTAAGTGCAACATGTTTGCATGAAAATACCTGTCAAGGGCAACGTGTGTGCCTGACAGCAATACCAGGTGCATCTGATATGCACGAAGAATCTCGATTTGGTGCATCTGGAGTGCACCAAAATTGCCTCAAGCGCCCAAGTATGAGCAAGAATCCAAATCAAGTGCACAAGGTGCACGGAAACAAATATCGAATATCACTATCGAAATCGAAGGTATACAACATATATCAATCCAAATTCAAATCAGGTATACCGTGGTATATAATCTCACAATCATGTGCATCATCGTGCACAAAATCGAATCAAAATACTAAAGTGCATGAAAACTATGCCGAAAGCATAAGTCAAGTCACATGCATACCATAGGTATGAAATCAGAATCAACATCTCGAATGACATCAAATCGAAGTCAAGTGCAACCGTGGTGCACAAAATCTCAATCATGCAAATAAATCACCCAAAATACCGAAATCAAAAATGGCGGAAACTGTCCTTCTCTGGCACATCCTCTAAAGATCTCTAGCCAACAGTCATGGTCTTTCATAACATATCTCGTCGACGATGCCGATCTCTGGCCTACTCGGTCTGCGTAATATGACCGATCCTGGGTCCAATTCTTCTCGTATTGTATTCCAGAAAGATCCTGTCGAGGTCTCTCCTAAATCTCGTTTCTGCCGAACTTCCCGGAAGTTATCATCCTTTACTAAATCTATTTCTTGTTCGGGAACGGCTGCATACTCATCGCGACTCCTTCTAGAAGATATATCTATATTCGATGCCTCTGCATGCGTATCACATCACTAATGTCAACAGAGTGGAATGTCATCTCATCAAGATCTCGTACGAACCTCTTACTCCACTTTTCTCTAATGTCGACTGATTCGGACTCGTCTCTTCGTGGCTGCATGGACTGTGCTCCAACGACTATACTCGTATCTGGAGTCTCCCAAGCAATATATCCTATCACATGATATCCGAATGAAGTCGAACATTCCGATCGATTCGTCAAAGTTCCATAATCCCCCAGGAGCTCAACATCTTGGGTATAGTTTAACAGTATTCTAATACATGCCACGGTACCTATGGACCAGCCGTAGAAGGGCAAACCCAAGCCTCATTAATGACACTGCTGAAATGCTGCAAACCCTAAGGTTTCAAAGCGTTCTCATGGTCATTATATCGAGTTAGGGTTTCATTCTTTTAGAGGGTCCACGGAATTACTTGCATGTTTCTCCGAATACCTTAAACTTAGAAAAATGGGTTTCTGACATTCGATCGTCTTCTACCGACTCTCAACCTACCTGCGTGAAGTCGTATCTAGCTGGAATCAATCAATCTGATGACCTCGCATCGGGGTAGGCAACGAATCGCATATCCTAGTCATTCCTCCTTGGGTGAATGGCGATCTTCTATAATATCTCTATGTACAACTGTGCGGTAATAGCTTCAAACATCTGGGGTGATATCTCGTTATTCGCAGCAACAACTGGCTCATTTGTCCGCACGCTAAACAGTGCCACAATCATCAAAATAATCGGTGCATTGACGGTCATCACATTCTGGCTGGCCTCTAGCAGTGGCCTAAATCCTCTGGTGCTAATCTGCACATCCGAGAAATTTTGCAAAAGAGATCCATGAAACGCTCATGGCGCGAAAACACAATAACGACGCATCTATGCAAATCGCATGTCCCTGGAATCACGCCCTGGTCAGTCCTCGTTTGTGACGAGCTCATGATAACGCAACTCTAGCGGTAGCGCTCTCTTCCCGTTTAATCGTGGCAGCAAAAACCAAAACCCGATAATGATGAGAATAGATCATAGGAATGAATATAATGCTGTGCAAGGAAATGTACATTCTAAAGCTTCTTAAGCGGAGTAGCGTATCGTAAGTATGCCGTGGAATATACACACGGTACGTCACTCTCCTTAAGTCACCTACTCCATCAACCAAGGTCAACCTACACGACAAAAGTTTGGGTCTAATACCCCCTCTACTAAGTCTAAGTTCCGTAAGGTCAAGCCTAGTTCTGTATATATTCAAACGCCCTAGGCTCCGCATAGTCAAACATAGACTCGAACCAAGGTTAACCTAGCGCATTGATACCAACTTTGTCACGACCCGAAATGGCACGTGACTAGCACTTAAATCATATGAAGTCTAAAGGACTCCATCTAATTCAATTACGCCAAAAATCCCAGAAATCTAAACCATTTAAAAGAAGAAGGAAAAGTTTAGTTTTAAAGCAAGTAGTTTAACAACATAAGCCGAAGTATGCATTTTTAAAACATCAAGTCCTTTCTGAAAATTTCGGTAGAGTTTCCTTTGTAAATGATGGCCCCAAAAGGGGTACAACATGCATAATTTGAATAAAGGCATCCCCAAGCGGGAGCTAGCTCTTCGTCAATTGACAGTCACAACCACGCAAGCAATATAATATACAACGCCAAGGGCGAGGATCAAAACTCAAAAGGAAACTCAAAACATCAAGAAAACCCATAATAATACAACGCGCGACTCTAAGGTCGAAAGAATAAACAACTGGTTTTCTATGTCTGAAATAAATATACAAGTCTGGTTGATGGAATTTTCTAGATACAACTGAATAAATAAAATACAATGGTGGTCATGATGCGAGTGAACCAACCTACCAAAGCAATCACCCAAAAAGGAGCAGTGTGCCAGCAAAGCCGCAACGAAACCTGTACGGCAAGACCTGCAAGAAACTGTGGCACAACGGGGGTGAGTTGCCAACTCATGAGTTGAAAAACATCACAGAGCAGAAATTATATGTATGACTCAATCCTAGGTCAATACGATCAGTAATATATATCCTTAATATGATAAAGTCTGAAGCATGATAGGATGACAAGGGTAAACATCTATAAATAAGTGTAATACTAGGTGCTCGTGTCAGTGCCTCAGGTATCAACATATCATAAATATGAGGTATTAATGCAATATAATGAAAACAGAATACATCAAGAATGAGAAAACTGTTTTCTTTAATTGGTGAGATTTCCGTATGTATAAATCGAGGTATCATCAATGAAATCAACAGAAAATTAGTGTCTAGCATCGACACAAAATATATATTTCAAAATCCTAGGCTCCGACTATCCGGACTGGCCTGTATCATCAAATCTCAATACCTCAGGCTCCGGCTATCCGGACTGGCCTGTATCATAAATCTCAATATCTCAGGCTCCGACTATCCGGACTGGCCCGTATCATAAATCCCAAAACCACGTCGGTATCGTCCGGATATCCGGCGTGTCACAATAAAATCACCGGTCAGTAGTTCTCCCCTGTCTCTGGCTCAATGCCATCATCTTCGACCTTCTCGCCCCTGGGTACCGCACCGGGTGCACCATGCACCCAAAGACGGTTCCTCCTCCTCCTCGAATTGGGTGTATGATATTGCTCAAGTGCCGAGAAAACTCATGGTAGACATATCTCAATCATGACATGAGAAACCACACTTTTTATCTTTTGAAATGAAAATGAGTTTTTAAATCTTGCGGTTTCTCCAAATCCAGAAATCTCATGGAAAACTCTGAAATTCAAAATGAAGAATCAATAATAATGAATACTAGACTCCGGCAATCCGGACTGGCCCGTATAATATTGCATGACAAATGAATATGCAAATATGCATGAAATATCACAATAATAAATGCAACATCTAAACTAGCACAGTGATGATATATCAGAACTATGGACTAGCAAGCGATATCAATGAATTAATATTCTCTAAATTGTACGTGACATGGAAATTACCGATGATGATGTGTATGAGCCGACAAGAGGTGTACGTGGATCATACGCATCATTGGTAATGGTGCTGGTATCCTGACAGCATGGTTTCATAATCACTAAAGTACACGATAAACATGCAATGCGATGATAACAACATGGATAAACGGAGAATGAATACTAAACACAGCAATACCGAGTATACCGCAATGAATAGTAAATGCAATAATAAGGGATCTACATTAACATATATGGGTCATACAGTTTTGCCGTTTGAAATAACACGAATCGTGATGTTTAGAAAATAGGGCTACAATGTTTTTAAGAAATAGTACGTACTTTGAAATATCCGTAGAATCCCTTGGCCTGTGTTTAAAATACTCACGATTCGTTAGTTTTGAAATAGGTATGACCCAAGTCTAGTCTAACATCTACAAGTAAACTACTGGACTAAACTAACAGACTGATCGAAAGGGTAAGGAAAACCACCTAAGTCTGAGTCGATATATATATATATATATATATATATATATATAAAATAGTCGGTGATCCCGCCTCAATAGTATCACATACGATACAATATATATAATATGACATTCTCGATTCAAGTGTGCGGATCTATCATCAATATAGCTCGTACGTGTCACGACCCGAAATTGGCACGTGACGGCCCTAATACTACGCAACGTCTTCTGCCGTAACGCAGTAAAAGAAATCCAAAACCCAGAAATCTAAACCATCAAAAAAAATAAGAAAGTGATAATAGTATTTTCAAAACCTTTGAAATCAACACAAATTCTTTAAAACCTCACTTTTATTCCTTAAAATTTTGGCAGCACCTCCTTTGTAAAACAAGCCCCCAAAATGGGTACAACATAAATATAAAGTAAAGCATCCCAAACAGGAGCAAAATCCATGCCCAACGGCGGAAAACAAACACCACAACAGATATACGACGCTGTAGCGAAGAAAGAGACGATATAAATAAAACTGCATAAAAAGTTCCAAGTCACAAAATAATATACAATATCGTCTTCACACCAAGTCACTAAGTCATACATAATACTGTTAGATGGAGAGTACATGGATACAACGAATATACAATATAACATCGGATGACCACAAAACCCACCTGGGAAAAACTGCACACTGTCAGGCGAAGTGGTATCCGCAGCAAAAAGATGATACTGAGGATGAAAATAGCCTGCCTCTGACTATCCTGAGGAACACCTGCAAACACTGCGGCACAATGGGAGTGAGTTGCCGACTCGTGAATAGTAAATAACATATGCAGGTAATCGCGAGTATGCACGTACAACGCGAATCTAACATAATCATTTAAAAGCAATGAATGGTCATATCTAATGCATCAGTCATGAAAAGTAAGCTGGTAGGTACTACTAATACATGAAGCAATAATAGTATGACTATCTGTATGCACAATCATGTACGGTATTATATCGGTACTACTAATACATTAAGAAATGATATGGATAAAGGTATGTAAATGCAACAGTCATGGAAGGTACTCTAACAGGTACACTAATGCATGAAGCAGTGCATAAACGGTAAATGTGGAGTATAGAATACAACATGTCATTTCCACGGAAATCCTAACCTCGTGGTAGGAACAAAATCCAACATGACAGTCCAATTCCCAATTTCCACAAATCAGTCCCCAAACTTGCTCTCATATCATGTAAATCTCACATATCCTGAATGTACAACATCAAATAGATCTCACATATCCCGTATGTACAATATCAATTATATCTCACATACCTCGAATTTACAACATCAAGTAGATCTCACATATCCCGTATGTACAATATCAAGTATATCTCACATATCTCGAATGTACAACATCAAGTATATATCTCACATATCCCGTATGTACAATATCAACAATCTCATATATCTCCTGTAATCAATATCAAATGAGTTCTCAAATGTCCTAAATCCAATGTCAATGAGTTCTTTACATTCTAGGTATATTCGCATGAATAAAAACGATGATGTATATAATTAAGGTCAATACACATATATTAGCGTCCCATTCCACTAATATTGGTGTAAGGGCATATATAACAGCGGCATAATCCCCTGTAATATATACAAAGGAGTAAAAAGAAATATCATGAAACCAATGTGTCAAGCATCGACACAGAAATGCTGATCTATCAGGTGCTGTCACCATGACTGGCCCCCTGATAGGTACGTATTATACGCTATCCCGAAAGCTCGAGTGCCTAGCTCTGACCCTCGTCTTTCGACGTATCCATACGCACATGACTCCCGTCGGTATCCCCATGATAACCGCTGAGTCATTGGTAATGTCACCGGATGGTATGGTTCCCCCACTAACTCATCTCCTCACTGAGATTCTTGCCCCGGGGTACCTCCGGGCCCCACCATGTAGCCGCACACGGATCCCTCCTTTCCTCGCGTGGGGTATATATATATCCGAATCGATAAATCTCATGGTGGCTGCTGAAATATCATATCAAGGGAAACCAGGTTTTTCAAATAATGCATAATTTCATGAAACTCCCACGGTCCCCAAAATCCAGAAAATATCATGAAAAATCCATAACTCAATGCGAAAATCCATGAATAAAGTATACGCAACATAAAACTGTAATGTAAGCGTATAAAGGAAAAACCGCTAATTAACAGCAACCAGTTAATATAAATATCATGCGGTTCCTAATATCTCCAATTCTTAACAATACATCAATAATGGTAAATACGTAGCTATAGCCAGATATATGTGAACACATGAAGGTATAGCAGAAAATATATGTATCTATCTATTAGTAATGATATGATATACCCTCCAGGTATAAGTGAAGTATGAAATGCAAAGTACACCTCTAGCTATGTCCTTAGGTGTGTATGTACCTATCGCTAATGGTACGATACCCTATAGGTATACAGGTAACTAGCATGTCAAAACATATGTATAAGCATGTAGGTATACAGGCATGCTATATGTCATATGCGATAAGAAATATGAATCAATGTCACAATGTCCCTAACCAGACAATATCATTTCTATATGCAGGTTGTGCGTGACATGGCAATTATTGACGGTCTGTGTGGCATACAATCAGTGCTTGTGCGACATGAGCCGTCAATAATAGTGTAGTGTCCTAAGGATACTAGTCCAAGCACAACAATTTACTAAGCAGTAGGGTAAATGCTCAATTCTAAATATGACATAGAATATGCGACAAAGTTAACATCGCTAGCCCTGACGCATAACGCCATGCGGGCGATTCCCCTGTAGATGTTAAATCTACTCACCAACACTCCTGGCTAAGTGTAGCCAACCACCTGTTTTCCCTTTGCAGCAGTGTCCGTTGTCCCCGCCTGCGAACCTACCACACCAAAACAATAAAGCAAGCATATATTAATAATAGACTAAAAACACGCACACACTATATTTAACCGACACAACAACACAAAACATCCTCTTAAGTGTTCGTATTGTGGATAACATGCGTAGCGACACGACGAAAATAACTTAAGTGCAAAACCACACAAAGTGCAAGATCCGTGTCGTATAACGTATCGCGCGAACACAAAACACTACAACCTACCTAAGTGATCCCAGATTTTGTATACAGAGAAAACTAAATAAACAAACAGAACCAAATACACCCAAACCCCAGCATAGATCTACCCTTAAAAACCCACACCCCAACTCCAAACCCTAACCGATCTCGCCGGAATTCGTCAAGGAGGTCTCCAGCCCCGACCGGTGGGGTGGGTATCATGTCTCAGGTGAGGTCTTAGGTTCTCTGGTACAACACAACAATTTTGTTTGGTTTTCTCGTACACTTTCCAGGTCATAGCAGGTCACAGATAACACAAACCGACACTAAAATACGATATATTGCACAAAACCTAACTTTAACCAATCTGAACTGAAAATAACTAGCTACAAAGCACAAAAACTAATTAAAGAAAAGATAGAGATCATTACCTAGCTAAAAGAACTCAAAGATCCAAGCTTTGCATGGTCCTAAGCATCCAAGAGGCAAAAGTGATCAAAGATGTGATTTTTGTGATATAATTTGGGATATTGGAGAATTATTGAGCTAGGAGTTGTTGCAAATAGAGAAAGAAATGCACAAGGGCAGAAGAGAAAGGGAGGGCTCGGCCAATATGGAGGAAGGTGAGGGAATTTCCTATCACTTTCATGTGATAAATGCACATAAATGCATTCACACTCACATGCATGCATCTCATCAATTTATTTTCTTTTCTTTTAAATTTAAATCAAAACCCATACAAATATATAGATGCTATGTGAAGGGTTTATTAACTCAACTTAATTTTTGAAAAGAAGACTTAAGAGAAAATTCCCAAAATGTGAATACCGCATTAAAAATATTAAAATTGGAAAAAATTCAAATTGGACCAAAACGTCCTATATACCCCCAAAGCTTGCGTACTAGCTTTATTTTAGCTAAACTAGGAGCTGGCAAGTCTATATGGCCGTTTGATCACAGTCGGTTTAAAACGGAAAATACGGACAATTTTACCCAAAACGGAAAAATTAACATAACGATTTCTAAAACGTTACAGTACGGTAAATCCATCGTACGACATCTAAATCTGGGTACGGGTCGAATATCACAATTATCTCATTATTCATCTGGTATCCTTATCATCATATCCTGTATTAGGGGTACTGATCTAAGTCTAGTACATACTGATACAATCTACATATATATGTGCGTGTGTATGAAAACACATCGCCAAGGACCCGCTATAACATCATGTCGTATCTCAACATACGAACCATATCACATCATCGATCTCGTGGCATCATGCCTAATCTTATAGACTCATCTCCAAGTATCATATACTATCCTCATCATCTATGTATATGTATACGTACATATATATATATAGTCCCATACCTATGTGTATATATATATAAATATCCCCATATACGCACAAGAAAAATAAATGCAAGCAAGTGTGTGTGTGTGTGACTGTAAACCTTATTCTAGGGTTCGCGGCTATAACTAACCAGCGACACTATCAATAAATTACACTAACATTTAATCCATGATCTACCAAATCATACTTGCTAACTATCCATGTTTCACCTAACACATAATCATATACATATATCTTATATATCGTATACTACACTGTTAGTTGTATGTATGCCCTAGAGGCCAGTATTGTACAGATGTTGTATATTATATTGGATGCTTGGACATATATAGAGATGACTTTCTTCCTCGACATGATAGTATGCTATCTGGTTGCTCTTTATCTTAACATGTACACTTGTCTCTTTATACTGTCTTATAGTTACATGTTGGTAAAGCCCTTAGGATGTGTACTTGACTACCTGGACTATGATGCAGATCATACTAGTGGGGACATGGTAGTCCATAAGTACATCCTTCAAGGTCCCTAGTCGTGGGTGTATCGAGACGGGGCATCGATATACAAGAGTAGACTAGCGTATACGCTTCTCGACCCACGAGATGGGCGATGGATGATCCCATATCCATTGGTGTTTGACATCAGAGATGGTATACGGGTGCTCAGTGGAGACCGGGTACACAGGACGGACTCGCCGAGAACTCCCAGATGGCATTATACCTCACGTCAGATGGCAGTTCTCAGGTGACACTTGTGCAGGTTAGTCTGTAGACCCGAGATCGTCATAGAGTCTTGTGTGATTCCCACTGTGCTTTGATCTCCACCTTACCACGTCCATGAGGGCGTGCAAAACGGTGGTCTTTGGGTACAGTCCCGAGTCACATGGAGACAATGAGCGATAGGAGGGGTTTCGTCTCTCCCGGTATTGGGGGTTGATGTTGCGCTGTGCTCGATTGGCCGTAACAGGGAAGTCCCTGGCCAGGGCTAATCAGAGATTTGCTGGTAAGTGTTACCAGTAGTTTCTCAACCCGTTATGAGCCTCACATCGGCACGACTTATCGGTTATTGGGGTCTGACGTTTACCACTGTTCATAACAGAATACTGCATTTTATACCGCCCATTCTTACGCTCGTGTGTTTATAGGTAGGTGCTTTTAATCTGTGTTTGTTACATATTTACAGATTACAGGTTTCCAGTACAAATATTGCAAATCAAGACGAAATCTCCACAGTTACGCCAAAAGCAGAACATCTGTTGACAGCAGATAAAAGCCGGGTTCCGGTCTTCCATATCCGTCCAGTGCCGAGTACCAGTTCCTGAGACAAGACATATGACAGTGGTCATTCGTGTTTGGGACAAGAACAGAGCACGAGGGGGGCTGCACAAGAATCAATGGGTGCGCGGAGCTCGAGGGAGATAAAGTCAAAAGTAAAGAAAAGAAAGCAATCTTGGACTAAGAAATCTGAAGATATTCTGGAAGATTTTGTGCAGTTTCAAGTTTTCAAACATGAGGAAAAAGAAAACCAGGGAACACGACAAAACGCCACGACCCAACTCCACCATATGGCCGCGGAACCGCGGCCAATAGGGGGTATTGGCCGCGGATCCGCGGCCAAGTGGGCCCCTCTCCCTGTCATTTTTTCTGGGCAGTTTGGTAATTTTATATTGGTGCAGATTCTTGCCCTATGTTTTCATTTCCCTGCCTATAAATACTCCAGAACTGAGCTAAGCCAAGGGTCGAATTTTGTGCCCATTCTTTTAGCCACTTTAGTGTAGTTTTAGTTTTTCTTTTTCTTCTTCTTCTTCTTCATTCTTCCTCCATGGAAATGTAGTGAGAGCATTGAGTGGATGTGAATAAAGATGAGGGTTTTTGTATAATTCTTTTTGCTTAGCTTCCCCCTTGAGCTCTCTACCTTAACTTGATCTTGCAACCTCTTAAGTGAGCTTGCAAGTTTAAGCTTTGGTCATTGGTCTCAAGGGGTTGTATCATTTTGTTCTCTGCTTAGTGCTTCATTTCACATGAGTTCTTTACCCTTCTCTTGATCTTGCAACCTCTTGATTGAGCTTGCAAGTTTAAGGGTTGGCTATTGATCCCATGCTTGTTTTGAGTTCTATGGTTGTTGTAATTACTTTCTTGCATTTTTCATTCTTGCTTTACTTACTTGCAATTTAATTCCATGCACTTTAATTACTTGTTTGTAATCTTTTCTTTTCTTTGTTCTTTTCTTTTTGTTCTCTCTTTTTGGTTCATTTTTGTGAATGGTTGTAATTATTATTGTTAAGAAGAAATACGGTATTATAAGTTAACGTTTCTTTGCCCATTTCCTTTTCCCGTATTTTCCATTGAACTCCGCCCAAACGATACGCAAGCGCTCCGTTAGGCACCCTACCATAACAAGGTAACGGTGATTCCTAACCGCGACCGGTTGCGTTCGGTTTGGCCGGAGGCGAAAGCAAGAGACAAGAACGGAAGGACAAGGGTAAATAAGCCGTATTCCACGAATTCCGCGCTTAAATCCCCTAATCCACGTTGTTGCCGATTGCTCTAGCTTCAATTGGTCAAGACTCGGCTCAAAGATTTTGAGTACGGATTTCTTTAGCTTATAATCTCGTATTTTTTTCTAACAACTTTATACTTGCAAATAATACACATAGGTTAGTCTTGAACAAACCTCATACAAATTCTTTATTGACTCGTGAAAGACAAGAAAGGACATACAACCATCTCCCTGTGGATCGACCCGTGCTCAACCGGCTAGCTGCATAGCGACACCGTCCTGATCGCGGTAAACTTTAGAACTTTGAACATCCGACACGCCAAAAGCGTGCGATCAAATGTCGCCGTTGCCGGGGAGACGGTAGCGTATTTTCTTTCTTGTTATTCGTGTTAATATTCTTTTTGTATATATTTATAAAAATAAAAAAAATTAAAAAAAAATCTTTTTGTTATTTTTGATCATTTCTGTGGGCAAGAGTGCAGATTTTTACGGATTTGCAAACTACGATTGTGGGGAGCAAAGTGTACGTTCAAAGCTAAGGTGATTGCAAAGTACAGTGCCAAAGATCCGGGTAGTTTGACCCGCGCAAGCGAACTTTTCAAGCTTACCGGATTTGATTCAACGGGGGTTTCCTAACCCAAAACTTAACGGTACGTACTTTACTAACACCTTCTTCTCAAATCCGACGCATCCAATATACTATTCTTTGCAGGATTCTTTGCAAGTTCGCTTGCAAACGCTAAAAATTGACTAACCCGTATTTGTTGCAGTGCCGCGCTTAAACTAAAAAACGATTGTTTGATTCTTTATAGAATTTTTATTGAATTGCGCATTGCATACATTAATACGGACTAAGGGCAAGCGAACCCCAAAACATACGGTAAAGGATTTCATCACCTTTTCCGTGGCCCACAAATCACGAACTTAGCATAACGCTTACCCGCACAAAATTTAAAAGAAACTAGACTTTAAGCCTTAAGGACTTCACGCTCACTAGGAGAAGTTAACTGTGTTTAGAACCTTGCTTAACGGTATATTATTTACGGGGTGTTTAGGAAAGTGTTAACGGAGAAACCGCCAAAAGAGAAAGGGTTATTTAATTAAGGAACTTCGCGAAAGCGTTGGAAAACCTCCCCTTATCTCTGCACTTACCTGGCCTCGTGATCAGTGTATCTTGAGCCTGTTTCTCGACACAATTTTACTTCGACAATCAAGTTCTGGAGCAGGTCTAGTTGACCTAGGTGAACCCTAGAACGATTACGTGTGTGGTATTTTTGTGTCGTGATTGTTTTTGTCCATATTCTTTTTGTTTGTATATTTCATTCTTTTGTTAATATATAACTAAAAATAAATAAATCACATTCTTTTTCCCCTCCTTTTCTCTGCCTTTCTCTCTTTCTCTCTTCATATCATGGGTACTCCACCTCGCAAAACTCTTGCCGAACTTTGGTACCCACAACCAGACATAACTTCCTACGGTTCTTGTTTTGGTCGAACTTCGAACGACCCCTCCATGCCCAAAATTTATTTGAAAGATCGGATAGACGCGTCTAGGACGAACAACTGGACCCCGCAATCCACTTCGTATCAACCGTTTCAAACATTCACCCCTTCTTGCGTTGATACCCCTTTTGAAAGTCCAGTTGTAGCCACAAGACTTATGTCTCTTGCTGAACAAATTGAACAATCCCGTAGCCGATCTTTCACTCCTTTCACCACTACAAATTCTTGGGATCAACAATTTCATTCACCTTCCTATCTAAATGTTGATCCTGCTCCTGTCCAGCCATTCAATTCCTACCAATCCTACCCTACTTTTGCACCTTCCCTAGATATTGCATCAGAACCGCCATTTGGGAGTTTTCAGTATCCAAACAACTTTGAATCTTTTACTGAAACCCCTTCACAACCAATGTCTAGTCTAGAACAGTCGTTGGAAGACTTTAGGGTAGCGTCAAGCCAATAGATGATGGATTTGAATGCGTCCATGGCCGCTCCCGTACAACATACTGACCCGGTAGCTAGTTTTCAACTAGCTCCTAATTTTCCAATGTATGATGAGGCGGCAGGACAGGCTGAGAATTTGAGTGGAGAGAGTGAGATGTACCCCCTTCCGAATCAAGCCTACCCGTTTCAACTTGAATCCCGTAACTCCTGTTTTGAAAGTCTATCGAGTGTCCCACATGATTTATCAATTGAAGATAGAATGATGAATGAGTTGTGTGACTTTGTAGTGTTTGATTTACCAGATTGTGAAGGGACCTTTCCAAGTGAAACCACACCCAATCCTTTTGACCTCTACACCTCTATCTTAGAACCTGAATTGATTGAAATCCATGCTTTTGATGAGGTGTCTGAGAATTTTGATTTTCACTTGATTGAGGATATTGACGCTGGGAATATTTTGGATGATGAACCCATAGATTTAGCTGAATTTTTCTCTCCAACTCATCATCCCGAGTCATTAACTGTTTTTCCCGAACCTCATATGCGTCTGGATATTGATGAAATATGCATGGATGAGCTTAATTTTGAGGAGAATATTGAGGATAGTACTGAGGATGAACCAGTTTTAATTGATGAGTCGGATTTTCCAATTCATCCTGTCCCTTCCACTGACTGTGTACACCCTCCTGAACCTTTAACCGATAACCTTCCTCAACCACTTCCCTCCATCATTTCCATCGTTCCGACCTGGCAAGAAACCGTATCACTTCCATTTCCATTGTCTGGTTTACCAAGTTCGGCGTACCCATGGTTTCTCAAGAACCTTGAGGGATTTGACCCCATTTCTCGACGGGTAAATATATTAGCACAATCACTTTTCACACATCGGTCATCACAAATTGTGCTAATCTATTTACTCCATTTGCACCCTCAAGTTCGTATTCCACTTCTTTTTCCCTTCCGCCATTCTTCTTCCTCTCATATACCGAGACCGTATCCCGCTTCTCTCTGCATACAGTCTCACGTATTCTCCATTTTCCTCCTCTTCACCTTCTTTCACCAGCCACTGCTTTGTTACGATAAGATCTTTGAATGGTTGGTACTAACTTTTGGCCTGTGTAAGGCCTTGTATAGCTTGATACTGTTCTCTTTCCCCCCTAATCCTGAATTTCAACGCTTAACAGTGGAAACACTGTTTTACTTAAGTTTGGGGGGGACACCATTTTTGTATATATTTTTGGTTTTCCTTTTTGTTTTGTATATAATTTGTTTTTAGGGAGCGCCGACAATTTTGACCCTCTTGGTATAGGCTGACAGTGAGGGCACTGTCAAGTTTAAGTTTGGGGGTGTGCTCGGTAAGCTTTCTTCCTTCGCATTCATTTGTATATTTTGCATTTGCATACCTTATTAAAAACCCACAAAAATCGAAAATTTTCCAAAAAAATATATAAACTTTGTCGTCAAGTAAGCTAAATAGGGTAACTTAGATTTTTATTCTGAAAGTTTAGTTGATATGTTCGAAATAACTAAATTCTAGGCTTAGGAATTGAAAACCCTAAAAATAACCCTCATTCTGTCTAACTTTGGTAAGTATACGTCCTTACAGTTTTTTTTGAGAAATAGGTAATCTTGAGTTCAATTCTTGAGTTAAGTCAAGATGAAGGGAAAGTATTGAAGCTTTACTGGAGGATAAGTCTGAAAAATAGTTTCTTTTCTTGAGTTTAAATTTAGAAAGTATATACCCTACAAACTGCACTTACACGCACCTTGAAACTTGAGATAGTAGAAGATACCTAGAAATACTCTTGCCTGAAAGCCTAGTATGAAAGAAAAAACGGTATTTAAAGCTAAACACCAAAATGAGCATATTGAAAAATATATCCGGTCTTGAAAAAGAAAAAGAAAAAGAAAAAGAAAAATAGAATAAAGCCAAGACCTGGAAACTGCTATTTACGCTTTAAAGTTCACGCATTCAGTAATCGGCCGTTAGTGCCTCAAGAAGCATTAATAGTCGCATGAAAGGTGTGTGAGCAGATCCGTCCATCCTTAATGAAAAGAAGTAGTATTAGGTATTAAGGCAAGGGTATTATAGCTTGAATTGAATTCTCAAGTGTAGGGGTGCAAATATACACACACGTAGGGGTATACAATCGATATTTGAATAAAAGATAGAAATAAAGAATAAGACTTATGTTTTCTGTAAAGTTGATAAAAATCCCTGATTTGAGGCCACACTTTAGAAGGAAAACTCAGGAGAACCAACATCTTTCTAAACTTTTTTGGAACGTATAGGACCTAAGGTTAAATAGATAGGAGGTGTGAAAAATAAGGGTTGAATATTTCTAACATAGGATAATAGAGTTTCTAACGTAAATACTAAACTGTAGGAGTAGAATCGATGTTAACTTATGACACTAACTTGACAGGATTTTGTAGGTGTAATCCGCTGAAAACCCTCAGGAGACAACACTCCTCTTACTAGGGACACCTAGAGGTTTAACGGCTTGTTGCACGCGCTCAGTGCAATCGCGTTCCCTGCGAAAGTGCGGTTAGGATTTTATTTTTGTGAATAATTGGTTTTGCTCGGGACGAGCAAAAGTTAAGTTTGGGGGTATTTGTTCATAACAGAATACTGCATTTTATACCGCCCATTCTTACGCTCGTGTGTTTATAGGTAGGTGCTTTTAATCCGTGTTTGTTATATATTTATAGATTACAGGTTTCCAGTACAAATATTGCGAATCAAGACGAAATCTCCACAGTTACGCCAAAAGCAGAACATCTGTTGACAGCAGATAAAAGCCGGGTTCCGGTCATCCATATCCGTCCAGTGCCGAGTACCAATTCCTGAGACAAGACATATGACAGTGGTCATTCGTGTCTGGGACAAGCACAGAGCACGAGGGGGGCTGCACAAGAATCAATGGGTGCGCGGAGCTCGAGGGAGATAAAGTCAAAAGTAAAGAAAAGAAAGCAATCTTGGACTAAGAAATCTGAAGATATTCTTGAAGATTTTGTGCAGTTTCAAGTTTTCAAACACGAGGAAAAAGTAAACCAGGGAACACGACAAAACGCCACGACCCAACTCCACCATATGGCCGCGGAACCGCGGCCAATAGGGGGTATTGGCCGCGGGTCCGCGGCCAAGTGGGCCCCTCTCCCTGTCATTTTTTCTGGGCAGTTTGGTAATTTTATATTGGTGCAGATTCTTGCCCTATGTTTTCATTTCCCTGCCTATAAATACTCCAGAACTGAGCTAAGCCAAGGGTCGAATTTTGTGCCCATTCTTTTAGCCACTTTAGTGTAGTTTTAGTTTTTCTTCTTTTTCTTCTTCTTCATTCTTCCTCCATGGAAATGTAGTGAGAGCATTGAGTGGATGTGAATAAAGATGAGGGTTTTTGTATAATTCTTTTTGCTTAGCTTCCCCCTTGAGCTCTCTACCTTAACTTGATCTTGCAACCTCTTAAGTGAGCTTGCAAGTTTAAGCTTTGGTCATTGGTCTCAAGGGGTTGTATCATTTTCTTCTCTCCTTAGTGCTTCATTTCACATGAGTTCTTTACCCTTCTCTTGATCTTGCAACCTCTTGATTGAGCTTGCAAGTTTAAGGGTTGGCTATTGATCCCATGCTTGTTTTGAGTTCTATGGTTGTTGTAATTACTTTCTTGCATTTTTCATTCTTGCTTTACTTACTTGCAATTTAATTCCATGCACTTTAATTACTTATTTGTAATCTTTTCTTTTCTTTGTTCTTTTCTTTTTGTTCTCTCTTTTTGGTTCATTTTTGTGAATGGTTGTAATTATTATTGTTAAGAAGAAATACGGTATTATAAGTTAACGTTTCTTTGCCCATTTCCTTTTCCCGTATTTTCCATTGAACTCCGCCCAAACGATACGCAAGCGCTCCGTTAGGCACACTACCCTAACAAGGTAACGGTTATTCCTAACCGCGACCGGTTGCGTTCGGTTTGGCCGGAGGCGAAAGCAAGAGACAAGAACGGAAGGACAAGGGTAAATAAGCCGTATTCCACGAATACCGTGCTTAAATCCCCTAATCCACGTTGTTGCCGATTGCTCTAGCTTCAATTGGTCAAGACTCGGCTCAAAGGTTTTGAGTACGGATTTCTTTAGCTTATAATCTCGTATCTTTTTCTTAACAACTTTATACTTGCAAATAATACACATAGGTTAGTCTTGAACAAACCTCATACAAATTCTTTATTGACTCGTGAAAGACAAGAAAGGACATACAACCATCTCCCTGTGGATCGACCCGTGCTCAACCGGCTAGCTGCATAGCGACACCGTCCTGATCGTGGTAAACTTTAGAACTTTGAACATCCGACACGCCAAAAGCGTGCGATCAACCACCCCTAGACTTGATATGCGACGTATCAGACGAACAGACCGGACTGTACGGTAAGTGTTACTGGTTGGATTCACCGGAGTGTGAGCGGGCTAGCTCGTCGATCTTCTGATCGCTCAATACCCGGGTGGCCGTTACGTTTAGCAGACCGCTTGCGGCTTGTGGATGCTTGATATGATCATCATCTGCTACCGGCGTATTGACGAGTCTATAGAGTCCTACACAGAGGTTTCCTGGCTCAAGCGAAACGAAATAGGAGCGCATATGAGATATGTGCAGGACCGAGAATAATGCGTGTATGTGATACCGCATTTCATTCTCGCGATATATGTTTCGATTGGTTATATTCGATATGACCTAGTTATCGAATCATTGATTCGATAAATCGATACATTGGATTCTAGTCGGTTATGTGCGACATGACCGGATCATTGAATCAAATGTTGATTTAATGATTTAATGCATAATTATATATTTGATATATTACATTGCATTAGCTAGTATTGGTTCACTTTATATGGATTTTCTCACTTGATGTGCATGATGTATATGTGATATACTTTTGTGCACTTGTTTGTATCATGTTTGATGATGCATGTTTAAATGGTTAAGTGTAAAGAATAAAACCATGGTTAAGTAGATAATTAGGGTTTTGTTTTACTCTCTCATTTATTTATCTATTCTTATTTATTTAAATAATTTTATGAAAACAAAATGGTTTTCCTTTTTGTCATGAAGCTTGATGAAGCTTCATGAAGGTTTGACTCAAAGAACATTTTGTCTTCATGCTAAACCCTAACTATTCCCACTTACCATGGTTTGCTCTCTACACTTAACCTTAGTTATATTATGATAAGTATTAATTTTATTTCATTATTAAAAAGGACTTATCATAATTCTAGCTCATCTTCTTCTTCATCTTCAAGTTTGAAACCTTGAGGCCATCAATGGCAACTTGAGCTAAAGTGAGATAAATCCAATTCTAAAGTGAACCCACCTCCTATTTCTTCACCCTCTACCTCTTGCCAAGTTGTTTTGGGTGTTTTCTTCACAAGTTTCACAACTTTGTGAAGTCGGAGCTTGAACTTGTGAAGCCTCGACGTAGATCGTCTTTGACACGAAGCCGACAACCTATTCCGCTCGTTTTCCCGATGAAGCCGATGAACGAGTATAGGATTCGAGATGGACAGCGAGAGGATGCCTTCGTGGAGCCAAGGAAGGGGGTAACCGGATCTACAAAGGTTGTAGCATCTAACCTTTAGTTAAGTAGTTAACTAGTTTGCTTTTTCGCCTAGATTTCTAGCAACGATCCGTTAACTAGGGTTTCTCGGCACCATATTTTTGTAAAATGGCATGGTTGATGCCTTTTGAGACCTCCTTAAGGTGCCTAGGAACCCTACAGTGGTATCAGAGCCTAGCTAGAGCCTTAGGCGAAGTCTAGACGGAGTTTGAAACCCGGACGAACCGAAAACCCAACCCCAAAATAGCTCTCTGGAAATTTTTCAAATTTGTGGTTTTTGTCAATTAAAAATGCTTAAAAATTCAGCAATAAAATCTAAGAATTACTGTGCAAAACGTTTCCAGTGAACAGTACAAAGTGCGGCGGAACCGCGGCAGAAGCTAGGCTTCTGCGGCTGTTCCGCGGCTAAATAGTGACGTCAGCCCTTGGTTTTTGCACTGTAATTCCTGATTAATTGTTCTGAGTTTTCTGGGAATTTTAATTTGACTCCAGAGTTGAGTATTCTGGGGTTGTATAGGGAATCGACGATTCGATCGGATTATCGAACTTTGTCTAAGTGTTTTTCGGATAATTTTTTGAATATGTTAAAAAGTTCGACCGGATATAAATACCCAATCTTTCCCCTGCCAAAAATATCCAAGTGTTGGATTATTGTGTGGTTTAAGGACGTTCTGAGTAGTGCAAGTAACGCGATGGTCCCTCTAGAAGACAACAAACCTTAACTCGATTATGTGACCGTCTTGAACTGCCCTTTAAACCTTCGGGTTTGGGGCAGTACGGCGTGCCACATGTGAGGCGTTGGCTTGACCCTTCTACGGCTGGACCGTTGGTACTGAGGCATGAAACGAATGTCTTTGAACCTATTTCATGTGTTGGATGGTTTCGGGAAAACTTGGGTGTTCGAATGTTCGATCGGAAAGTTTAATATATTCTATTTATCTGGAATGGGATACAATAATTGGAATTCACAAACAGTTATGTGATAACTGAATGAATGATATAAATCTAGCGGTTTAGTTTCATTTGATATTGAAAAGAGTTTTCGATAATGAGACTAAAATGCGGGATTTATAATAATTAGGCATGTGATGTCTAAGATATTCATTGGATTAGGCATGTGATGTCTAAAGAAGTTGCGGATTCCAATTGTTGTAGTTTTACACTTTCTTTTCTGTGACTGTAAGTGTAGTATGTTCATATCGCCGGTTTCGTTGCTATATGTCAGCGACAATTGGGGTATGCATACTTACTTACGTTGATGACATATGATATTATGTGTTGCTGGATATGTTATATTGGATCGTCGTGTTTAAATAGCCGGGGGTTTTTATGTGAGATGAGTGTTTTTCATTTTCATTCATGTAAAAACTTGTATGTAATATTATTTTATTTGGGGCACTTCCAAGTAGCGGAAGTTGTCACCCTTTGTATATTATTTACTTTTCCGCATTAGGATAGACCCAAGGAGGGGAGCACAATTAACCGGGTTATGGGGTCCAGTGGGAGACCAACTCGAGGAGTCGAGTCCGGGTCTCCTAACCCTAGAATTGGCAGGGTTGCTTTCCGCTCTCGTAGGGGTCTAAGGGTGTGGGATTGGCTATTCATCACGACCATGGAATCCGTGTTTTATACTGGCTCGTATTGAAAACACGGACGTCCTAGTATATCCAATATTTTATATGTTTTTCTGCTGCGATATCTGTGTTGTGACTCTGTGATGGATATAGTATATAGTATATATGATATATTATATAGACGTTACTTATGTTTTACACCCGCGCTAGCCCTGCCCTGCTCTGTCGTTAGTTACCTAACCTAACGGTGCACGAGGGGACATCGAGGCGAATGCGGATGGCATAAGTGTACGTCATATCTATCTGTGATGTTTAGGTATTTAAATGATGGGACTTCATTAATGTGATTAATGAAAGATAAGAAACCTAAGATGTTGTGGAATCAAATTTTAAATAAAACAGGTAGCTACAGTTCTTGCTTTGCACAGCGGTATATATGATATACCCTGCACCTTATTCGATGAGGAAAGGACCGAGATCCCTTCACCGGGAGTGACTCCTTTAGCAATAACTGGCATATGCTACACACTCGGTTTGCTTTTTGATTGCTTCTATAGTTTATGCTTTGCACAGTGATATATATGATATATCCCGCACCTCATTCGACAAGAAAAGGGCCGACGATCCCTTCACCGGGAGTGACCCCTTTAGCAAAACTAGAAAAGCCTCAAAATCACTCCATTTCAAAACTTCATTTGATTCTACAACGATATCAAGTTCATTACGCTCATGGTTTTATGAAAACCTGCGTAGCCCTCCGTCATTTCAGATAAGTACTAGTTAGTATTCGTGCTACGTTTGTTGACTATGTTAAGGCGTAGTGTGCGGTAGCTGACCAGTATTTATCTGCTTATGCATATGATGCAGATTGGATTAGGGTAGTCGTGCGACTTTGTTGACTATGTTAAGGGTCGTGCGGGTGGGTTTAATTCAATCAGGAAATGACGGGTTGAACTTGACTAGCACTTGTGATTTGTTGACTATGTTAAGGTCATATAGATGCTAGGGGCAAAATATTATCGGGAATTTTAAGTGTTGAAATTTGCAATGAGATTGCATACCTTCTATGAGATAGTTGGATCCCGATACCCGCTGCGAGTAAGAGTTACTCTTGGGAGAGTTTTACACATTGCAATTAGCCGATCAAGTAGGTGTCTAGAAAGGTGTCAACGGGGTTACGCCTCTGGGAAAACGAGGTTTACATTAATTAGGTTCGTGCGAAAGCACGGGGGACCTCCCTCAAAGTACCGACACTGGCCTGGCTGAAAGATTGGCGAACTTGTAGTGTGTAATTAATCCCGGCTAGTCTTTCCTTTTAGGGTTTGGAGGAAGATTTGATAAAAAGCAGTGGGAGCCATCCTGATTAGATAAGATAATAACCAATCTGATCTTGCACGAGCATACGCTAAAGTGTTTTCTTCTCTCTCTCTCCAGGTAGCGACCATTTCATGCCCTAATGAAGATAATAATATGGATGTATTGACCGAACCCGCATGTTATACTGTGCTGGGGAACGTTGGTTCCGTTATTTCCTATAAGAGTTATAGGAATGAACAGGATATAGGGGAATGCCAGGATTCCCATGCCACCCGAATGAAGAAAGTACATGTTGATGCATTTTCTTCGGGTGTGTTCGTTACTGAGAACTGTTTCTCTATTTGCTCTACGTCCTGGGTATTGGATACCGGGTCGGGATCCCATATATGTAATCAGTTACATGGGCTAAGGAAAGGTAGAGAACTTGGAGAAGGTGATAAAGACATTAGAGTTGGAAATGGTGCAATTGTTGCAGCTAAAATTGTCGGGGAATATCACCTTGTATTACCAACTGGTAATACATTGGTTCTGAACGAATGCTATTACATGCCGAACCTGATATGCAACATTATATCGGTTTCTTTATTAAGTAAAGAGGGATATAATTTTGTATTACAGGATAATGTTATGAACATTTTCCGTAACCAAAAGTTGGTTGGATCAGGCACGTTATGCAATGGCATTTATGTTCTAAATCAATCAACAGTTCTGAGCATAACAAACACACACAAGAGGAAGAGTTCTGAACTCAACGAATCCTTCTTGTGGCATTGTAGACTGGGTCACATCAATGTGACACGACTGGCTAAGTTGCATAAGGATGGATATTTGAAAACTTTCGAATTTTCATCTTATGACACTTGCCAGTCATGTCTCAAAGGCAAGATGACCAAAACTCCGTTTACGGGACACGGAGAAAGAGTTACCGAACTCTTGGGACTGATACATAGTGATGTATGCGGTCCCATGTCTACACATGCCATGGATGGTTCTTCGTACTTCATTACATTCACTGACGATCTCTCTAGATTCGGATATGTGTTCTTGATGAAACACAAATCAGAAGCTTTTGAGAAATTTAGAGAATATAAACAAGAAGTCGAGAACCAAACCGGAAAAAGTATTAAAATCCTTCGATCTGATCGAGGAGGTGAATACTTGAGCAATGAATTCCTGGACTTCCTAAAAGAGAATGGGATTCTCTCTCAGTTGACTCCTACATAAACACCACAGCACAACGGTGTATTGAACGGAGGAACCGCACCCTATTAGATATGGTGCGCTCTATGATGAGCACAGCTGAGTTACCTATTTCCTTCTAGGGTTATGCGCTGGAGACAGCAGCATACCTATTGAATCAAGTTCCATATAAATCTGTACCTACCACACCATATGAGATATGGAGTGGGAAGAGACCATATTTTAAATGAGTTAAGATATGGGGTTGTCCGGCCTATATCAAAAGGCAAAATCCAGACAAACTCGAGGCACGGTCAGTTCTTTGCAAGTTTGTGGGATATCCTAAGAATTCTCAAGGATATTTTTTCTACCATGCTGAAGAACAAAAAGTGTTTGTTTCTCAATATGCCACCTTTTTAGAAAAGGAATTCCTTGAAAAAGAAATTAGTGGCAAGGTGGTAGAGCTGGAAGAAATTCCAGATACACAAACTATAACTGAAGATTTAGTGGAACCAGAGGATTCGATAGTACCCGACGAACCCCAGCCTCTCCGTCGATCTAGTAGGGTTTCTCGTCCACATGAGAGATACTACGGTTTTCTCATTGATGGTGGAAGCGAGGATTGCATCATGGAAGATGATGACCCGACTAGCTTCGAGCAGGCCATCACGAGTGGTGACTCAGTGAAATGGCTGGATGCTATGCTGTCCGAGATGGAATCCATGTACACCAACAAAGTATGGACTTTGGATGTTGCTCCTGAAGGGGTAAAACCCATTGGGAGCAAATGGATCTTCAAGAAGAAACTTGGTGTAGATGGGAAAGTGGAGACTTTCAAAGCTAGACTTGTAGCAAAGGGTTTTCGTCAAAGACCAGGTGTGGACTATGACGAGACCTTTTCTCCAGTGGCTATGCTTAAATCCATCCGGATCATGCTTGCCATCGCTGCTTATCATGATTACGAAATCTGGCAAATGGATGTTAAGACCGCCTTTCTAAATGGTGATTTAGAAGAGTGCGTGTACATGACTCAGCCAGAGGGCTTCGTAGACAGTGGGAGCAGCGGGAAGGTGTGCAAGCTGCTTAAATCCATTTATGGATTAAAGCAAGCATCGCGGAGTTGGAACATCTGCTTTGACGTCGTTATCAAAGAGTTTGATTTCGTCAAAAATCCAGATGAACCTTGTATCTACAGGAAGGTGGCAGAGAGTAAGGTTGTCTTCCTCGTATTGTACGTGGACGACATACTCTTGATAGGAAATGATATTCCTATGCTGCAATCGGTCAAGCTATTCTTATCACAAAGATTCTCAATGAAAGATCTTGGTGATGCCTCCTGCATATTGGGAATTGGGATCTATAGAGATAGATCCAAACGGATTTTGGGATTGTCCCAATCCAGGTACATTGACACCGTACTAAAGAGGTTTAGTATGGAAGAATCCAAGCGTGGGAACTTGCCCACGATCTCTGGAGTCACTCTCTCCAAAGAGATGTTCCCCAAGACTGATTTGGAGAGAGCTCGCATGCAAGGGATACCCTATGCTTCGGCAGTAGGCTCTATCATGTATGCGATGCTGTGTACCAGACCCGATGTAGCATACTCACTAAGTATAGTGAGCAGGTATCAAGCTGATCCTGAAGAGAGTCTGTCACGACCCGAAAATACGGAACATGACCGGCACTTAAACTACGAACGTCTCGAGGCGTACGTAATCTAAGTAAACCGAAAACCCAGAAATCCAAACCAAGAAAATAGTAGAGTGCAGGAAAAACCAACTTAAAGCAAGTAATTTCAATAGCATAAGCCGAATTATGCGGTTTTTAAAACATCAAAAATTTACTGAAAATTTCGGCAGAGACTCCTTTGTAAATACTGGCCCCCAAACGGGATACAACATGAATAGTATACGAAATCAAGAAAAGAGCGTCCCCAAGCGGGAGCTAGCTCTTCGTCAATCGACGGTCACAACCACACAAACAATATGATATACAACGCCAACGGCGAGGATCAAAACTCAAAAGGAAACTCAAAACCACCAGAAATATAACGAGCGACTCTAAGGTCGAAAGAATAACCAACACTGGTCTCTATCTCAATAAATACATGTTTGGTTGATGGAACTTCTAGATACAACTGAATAATAATATACAAGATATAAGGATGGGTGAGATACAAATAACCCACCTACTAGCAAGCCACCCGGAATGGAAATAGTGCCAGCAAAGCCGTAATGAAACCTGTACGGCAAACCTGCAAGAAACTGGGGCACAACGGGGGTGAGTTGCCAACTCGTGAATAGAAAAACATCTACGCACAGAAATCGCATAAATAACACAACCTAGGTCAATGATCATAATATATCCTCAAATATATGTATAACAGGCAGCCTATGACAATGTCTAGGGTAATATCTAACCCGAGTGTAATCACATGTGCTCGTGTCAGTGCCTCAGGTAGCAATATATCATATGAGTGAGGTATGAATGCATGAAAACAGCATACATGTAAATGAAGAAACTGTTTTCATAAATTAGTGAGATTTCCTTTGTATTTTTTTCAAATGAGGTATCATAACTGAAATCAACACCAACAGTGTCTAGCATCGACACAAAACATAAATCTCAATGTCTAAATCACAATATCTAGGGCGCCGTCAGTCCAGACCGGCCCCTACCATCCATCTCAAGACCACGACGGTATCCTCTGGATATCCGACGCGTCGGGTAATATCACCGGTAGGTAGTCTCCCCCTGCCAGGCTCATCGTCATCACCACGAGCTTCTTGCCCCGGGGTACCTTACCGGGTCCACCATGTACCCGAAACGGTTCCTCCACTCCTCGAACTCGGGTCTCACATGTCGCTCTCAGCACCGAGAAAACATATGGTGGACGCACTGAAATATCATATCCAGGGTAACCGGGTTTTAAAACAATTACATATTCTCTTTTGAAATCTCCACGGTTCCCAAATCCAGAAATATCAAGGAAATCCGAGTCCAAAACCTCAATAGCACATAAACTAGTGAATAAAGGCATGAGAATCCATGCGTGCGGTATAACAATGAATAACAATATGCATGAAGTAGCAAGTAATAACTGAAATGTCTAATATGGCATATAAGGAAAGTACACTAATATCATGTCAAAACTACTAGCTAACAAGCTAAGTCAAGCAAATATATTCTCTAAAGTGTACGTGACATGGCAATTACCGATGAAGATGTGTGTGAGCCGGCAAGTAGGTGTACGTGGTACATACGCATCATCGGTAATGGTGCTGGTGTCCTAACAGCATGATATCAATAATGGAATATGCAGCAAAATAAATATGCGAGGCAGAGCGAACAGCAAAAATGTGCGGGAGCTGAATACTAGACACAACGATAACTAATCTGCAATAATCTAATATAAGTCCTACGACTGGTGCCTTTTGAAATAACACGAATCATGGGGTTTTGAAAATAGGGGCTACGGTGTTTTTATGAAAAGATACGTCGTTTTTGAAATATCCGTAGATTCCCTTGAGCTGTCTTTAAAAATGCCCACGATTCGTTAGTTTTTGAAATAGGTAAGAAGTCTAATCTAATCTAACAACTACACTAAACTATACGGCTGAACTAACAAGCTGAACTACAGGTAAGGAAACCGCCTATCATCTGAGTCGATACATATACATACATGTATATGTATAGTCGGTGATCCCGCCTCAATAATATCATATCTGATACCATATCTATAATCAGGCATCCCAAGTCAAGAGTGCGGATCAATCATCAATATAGCTCGTACGTAAATCCGTCGTACGGCATCCCAATCTGGGTACGGGTCAATATCACATTCATCATACTATTCACCTGGTATCCTCTTTATCAAATATCATGATCGGGGTACTGATCTACGTCTAGTACCATACTGATACCGCCTACGTATGCATGGACGTGTGTGAAACACTACGTCAAGGACCCGCTACAACGTCATGTCGTATCTAAGATACGAACCATGCTATATCACCGATCTCACGGCCTCAAATAAAATCTCATCGACTCAGCTCAATCCCAAGTATCATCCTCAATCCGTATGTGAACACATAGTCCCATACCCATGTGAACACATAACTATAAAGAATCCCATGAGCACATATCAATAGGAATGTATGCAAGTATGTATGTGTGTATGTGTGTGTAACACTACCCTAGGGTTCGCAACACTAAAGTAATCCAACACACCAATATCCATCCTAAGCATCGTTATTAATCCCAAATAACATATAAAAAATGTTGGTGTGTATACGCATCCGTATACACCACCACGGACTGCGGGGGTGCTATACGCCATCCACCCGACTTCTCCCCGTAGATATAAATCTACTCACCTGGTCCTCGCTAGCCGGTGCCGACGTCGCCACGCGCTTGCTTGTCGTCTCGAAGTCCACATGGGGGTACCTACATATCATAACGTACCATATCGCATTAAAACTAAATTCGAAATCGAAACGGCAAACGAAAATCAAATCGGCACGCGTATCACGCATAGGTCCAAACCTATCGCCCACGCATGCAGGAATAGTCAAACCAACCCTCGATGTCGATGTACGAACGTCAAACCATCGAGAAAATCCAATCACACTCATTTGCACATTCACGAACACTAATTTTAATATAAACTAGGTTAAAACTCACAAAAACGCCAATTTCACTTAAAAAGTCATTTTTCCGAAAATCTAGCAAGCACAATTCGCCGTTTTTGTACAAAACGGGATGTTTAAATGAATGTAGCGGCCAATATATTTATTAAATATCTTAAATAAGTCATAGAAAAAAATTCCGGAATTTAATCTCATTAAATTCCAAAAATCCTAATATTCTAGTTTACAAAATACCATTTTTTAACAATTTTCAAAATAACAATTCACAAATCATCAACTTGACTAGGTTTTGCATGAACTATGGTGGTAAACTACAACTTATAAAATTAATGATATCATGAAGAACCTAATTAGATTTTTAATCTTACAATTTGATTTAATTTTAAAACCTAGTTTGCAATATAGCTTAATTATTACAATTTTAAGTTAACAATTTGCAACTAGCAACTAGATTAGGTTTTAACATGTCTTAAGATGTTAAATACATCACACAATCATAATCCCACTACTCAAAACCCTAACTTGAAATCAACCTCATTCTTGAATTTTTCAATCATGCAATTAGAACCAATCTAAAACCAAATTAAACACTTAATAAGCTAACATAAAGCAATTAAACAACAATTTCACTAAAGGGTTAAAATTTATACCTCCCAATTGAGTTCTAGCATGCAAATCCTAGCCTCCAAAAGTAGCTTCCATGCTCCTAGATCCATGCTAGATAGGCAAGAAATAATCGGTAGGAGTTGGATTTTGGATTAGTGATGTTTTTGATGGATTTTGATGCAAAATTGATGAAATTTGGAGGTGAAATGAGGTGGGATTTTTTTGGGCTGAAGCTAGGGGAAGGCTCGGCCAGAAAAGTGGGTGGGGGAGAGAGAGGGAGGTGTGGAAAATGGGGGGGGACAAGGTCAAGGTCAAACAAAGTCAAAAGTCTAACTACTTCACTCATTTTCTTTTCTTTTCTTTCATTTCTTTTTCTTTAAAAAAAACAAGTGGGGAAAAATATGGTGGGTGATGAATTCAGCCATGGGGAGGAGTAAGTGGGGGTGTGTGGGTGTGGGCACGGGTGTGGGGTGATGAAAAATGATAAATATAATACCCCAAACATCCATTTACGCTAAAAAAAAGCCTTTTTTCTTCAATAATTTCTAAACCGTTTTGGCAAATGATTTCGTTCCAAAAACCACATGATAAATTTTTATTTAATGTTTTATGATGCACAAAATTTGTTTCAACTCATTCCAATTTGTAATTTTTCCTAATTAAATGTATTAGTGACGGCTTAAAATAATAATAAAATAATATTTTTTTCAGAAAATTTGAAATTTCACCAGCGGCTCAATAAACACCAAATAATAGCAATTACATAGCTAGAATATGTATATTTAATTTTTATAATAAGATATTTGCATTTTGACTTTTTACAGAAAACCCCCTTGTTTTACCGATTTTTTCGAAATTTCACCGAAACGATTTTCAAAGCGTTACAATCTTCCCCCCTTAAAGAAATTCGGTCCCCGAATTTAAATTCAAACTCCCCCAAATACTAAAACATCTAAGAAAACCCATCAAGTCGTCGGGGCTCCGATACTGTAAATACATAAAACAAATCGTAGCGCAACGCATGCGCTTGAAAAATGAGCATATAACTCAAATCAGAACTCCGTCAAGCATCCCGCAATCATCGGAGTCATGGAGAAGATATCAATGCCAAATCCAAATCAAAACCAATATGACATAACTCGAAATTATACACGTAAATATCGAATCTATATATGTAAGTATTTGAAGGAAATGCATGCCAAATCTCTTTATGTCGCTGTGCACGCGTATAACACTGCACAGTGGCGGACGTCTAACATAAGGAAATAACTATATACATATATACCCTTGTTTGAAATGTACGTTCCGCCGTTTTGGAAACAATTTAGAAGGGTCTCCTTGTTTTAAACATTTCGTGTCATATCAGACACATAGGTAAATACTGAGGCTATAGCTCGCTTTTTTTTTTTTTTGGAAATCCCTTCAATAACTATCAATGCATGCAAAATATATTCAGGTACTGTCCTCTGACTAGTCCTGCTCAGTACGAAAACACATAGCAATATCATAAAAACGTACTGCTCTATTCGAAATCAATCCCCAAAATATGCACATGAATGCTATGTGCGTCTGGTGCGCACAGAAATCAAAATCCATGAATGTGCCATACATGCGCACAGAAACAACATCTAAGTGCATCGGGTGTGCACGAAACATCTGTCGTAGGCAACATGTGTGCCTGACAGCACAATCAGGTGCATCTGACATGCACGAAACATCTCAATTTAGTGCATCTGGTGTGCACCAAAATCGCATCTCAAGACATGCGCTCAACATGCGCGAAAATCCAAATCAGGTGCATCCATCGTGCACGAAATCATGAAATCCAATATCAAGCACCGAACGTGCGCAAAATCAATCAGGTGCACAAAACAAATATCGAGTATCACAATCGAAATCGATGTCCAGTGCATCTAAGTGCACAAAAGGCGTATCACTGCACTGCAAGCATATATAAACTATACAGAGTGCAGGAACCAAATCGTGTGCGTGCATATGCACAAAATCAACTCAAATGTCTAAAACCGTAAAATCACAAATATGTGAAACTAAAGCACGAAAACGATATCAAGTGCAACACTGTGCAAAGATCTTAAATCCTCAATCATCAAAAATTAAATCATACGAATAAATAACCCAAAACATCGGAATCAATAATGGCGGAATAGTACTGCTCCAGCGCATCCTCTAAGAATCTCGGCCAACTGTCGCAGTCACTAGTGGGACGTCTCGTCGATGATCATGAACTCTGTCCTGCTGGTGTGCGTAACCATGACCACTCCTGGGTCAAGGTCTTCACTGTGAATTACCAATCTTTCGGTCCATCGGCTCATCGGCCCTGTCGGGTGTACTAACGGGGATGATCCAGTTCTGGCACGTCTCTTGTCATCTCCCGGTCAATCATCACGACCACTCGTAAGACAGCATATCACTGGCGTCGGCCTCTGGCTCTTTGAATGTACATGACACCTCTGATCCTGGGTGCAAGTATCATTGCAGCAGTGTCCTCGAAGGAATCCTGCTCATGGTCTCTTCCATGTCTTGTCTCTGCCAACTGTCCGAAAGTCGTTGTCCTTTCCTATATCTGCATCTTGCTCTGGAACGACTGCATACTCATCGCGACTCCTTCTGGAAGGTAAGTCCAAGTACCATGCCTCGGCATGCACATCGCCTCTCTGATGTCGGCGGAGTGGAACATCATCTCATCTAGATCTGGTGTGAACCTTTTACTCCACTTTTCTCTAATGTCGACCGCTTCGGACTCGTCTCGTCGTGGCTGCATGGACTGAGCTCCAACGGCTATCCTCGTATCTGGAGTCTCCCAAGAATGCATCTCACCACCTAGCATCCGAATTAAGTCGAGCCATCCGATCGAGTCGTCAAAACCTCATAATCCCCCAAGAGCTCAACATCTTGGGCACAGTTTAATAGTATCGAGTACATACCACAGCATCGGTGGTCCAGCCGTAGAAGGGCAAACCCAAGCCTCACTAATGGCGCCGTAGAACCGCCGCAAACCCGAAGGTTCAAAGGCTTTCACACGGTCATTAAGTCGAGTTAGGGTTTCATTCTTCTAGAGGGACCATAGAATTGCCTGCATGTCTTTCCGACTACTTTAAACTTGGAATAATAGGTTTCCGACATTCGATCGTCTCTGTCGACCCTCACGTCTCTGCGTGAAGTCGTCTCTAGCTGGAATCAATCTATCTGATGACCTCTCATCGGGTAGGCGAACGAACCACATGTCCTAGTCATTCATCCTCGGGTGACTAGCGACCTTCTATCATCTCTTAGTACAATCTGTACTGCAATAGCTCCAATTTATGGGGCGATATCCCGTCGCTCGCAGCAACAACTGGCTCACTCGTCTGCATGCTGAACGGTGCCTCAATCATCAGGAGTAAGCAACACACCAACGGTCATCAAAATCTGGCTGGCCTCTGTCAGTGGCTCAATCCTCTAGTGTCGATCAGCACATCCGAGTAACCTCATAAAGGCGATCCGCCAAACGCTCGCGGCGCGGAAACACAGTAAAAAGACACATCTCTGCAATCGTGTGTCGCCGGAATTTCGCCATGGTCAGTCCTCGTTCGTGACGAGCTTGTGCTGACCGCAACTCTAGCCGTAGCTCTCCCTGCCGGTAACCGTAGCAGCAAAACCAAACTGGTACCGATGAGGCTAGATCAGGAAGGAATATAATACTGAACAAGGAAATGTACATCCTAAGGCTTCATAAGTGGAGTGGCGTGTCGTAAATATGCCGCGGAACATACCAACGGTACGTCACTCTACTTTAGTCACCTATTCCATCAACCAAGGGTCATCCTACGCTCCGAAGGTTAAAACCTAACGCTCTGATACCAATTTTGTCACGACCCGAAAATACGGAACATGACCGGCACTTAAACTACGAACGTCTCGAGGCGTACGTAATCTAAGTAAACCGAAAACCCAGAAATCCAAACCAAGAAAATAGTAGAGTGCAGGAAAAACCAACTTAAAGCAAGTAATTTCAATAGCATAAGCCGAATTATGCGGTTTTTAAAACATCAAAAATTTACTGAAAATTTCGGCAGAGTCTCCTTTGTAAATACTGGCCCCCAAACGGGATACAACATGAATAGTATACGAAATCAAGAAAAGGGCGTCCCCAAGCGGGAGCTAGCTCTTCGTCAATCGACGGTCACAACCACACAAACAATATGATATACAACGCCAACGGCGAGGATCAAAACTCAAAAGGAAACTCAAAACCACCAGAAATATAACGAGCGACTCTAAGGTCGAAAGAATAACCAACACTGGTCTCTATCTCAATAAATACATGTTTGGTTGATGGAACTTCTAGATACAACTGAATAATAATATACAAGATATAAGGATGGGTGAGATACAAATAACCCACCTACTAGCAAGCCACCCGGAATGGAAATAGTGCCAGCAAAGCCGTAATGAAACCTGTACGGCAAACCTGCAAGAAACTGGGGCACAACGGGGGTGAGTTGCCAACTCGTGAATAGAAAAACATCTACGCACAGAAATCGCATAAATAACACAACCTAGGTCAATGATCATAATATATCCTCAAATATATGTATAACAGGCAGCCTATGAAAATGTCTAGGGTAATATCTAACCCGAGTGTAATCACATGTGCTCGTGTCAGTGCCTCAGGTAGCAATATATCATATGAGTGAGGTATGAATGCATGAAAACAGCATACATGTAAATGAAGAAACTGTTTTCATAAATTAGTGAGATTTCCTTTGTATTTTTTTCAAATGAGGTATCATAACTGAAATCAACACCAACGGTGTCTAGCATCGATACAAAACATAAATCTCAATGTCTAAATCACTATATCTAGGGCGCCGCCAGTCCAGACCGGCCCCTACCATCCATCTCAAGACCACGACGGTATCCTTCGGATATCCGACGCATCGGGTAATATCACCGGTAGGTAGTCTCCCCCTGCCAGGCTCATCGTCATCACCACGAGCTTCTTGCCCCGGGGTACCTTACCGGGTCCACCATGTACCCGAAACGGTTCCTCCACTCCTCGAACTCGGGTCTCACATGTCGCTCTCAGCACCGAGAAAACACATGGTGGACGCACTGAAATATCATATCCAGGGTAACCGGGTTTTAAAACAATTACATATTCTCTTTTGAAATCTCCACGGTTCCCAAATCCAGAAATATCAAGGAAATCCGATTCCAAAACCTCAATAGCACATAAACTAGTGAATAAAGGCATGAGAATCCATGCGTGCGGTATAACAATGAATAACAATATGCATGAAGTAGCAAGTAATAACTGAAATGTCTAATATGGCATATAAGGAAAGTACACTAATATCATGTCAAAACTACTAGCTAACAAGCTAAGTCAAGCAAATATATTCTCTAAAGTGTACGTGACATGGCAATTACCGATGAAGATGTGTGTGAGCCGGCAAGTAGGTGTACGTGGTACATACGCATCATCGGTAATGGTGCTGGTGTCCTAACAGCATGATATCAATAATGGAATATGCAGCAAAATAAATATGCGAGGCAGAGCGAACAGCAAAAATGTGCGGGAGCTGAATACTAGACACAACGATAACTAATCTGCAATAATCTAATATAAGTCCTACGACTGGTGCCTTTTGAAATAACACGAATCATGGGGTTTTGAAAATAGGGGCTACGGTGTTTTTATGAAAAGATACGTCGTTTTTGAAATATCCGTAGATTCCCTTGAGCTGTCTTTAAAAATGCCCACGATTCGTTAGTTTTTGAAATAGGTAAGAAGTCTAATCTAATTTAACAACTACACTAAACTATACGGCTGAACTAACAAGCTGAACTACAGGTAAGGAAACCGCCTATCATCTGAGTCGATACATATACATACCTGTATATGTATAGTCGGTGATCCCGCCTCAATAATATCATATCCGATACCATATCTATAATCAGGCATCCCAAGTCAAGAGTGCGGATCAATCATCAATATAGCTCGTACGTAAATCCGTCGTACGGCATCCCAATCTGGGTACGGGTCAATATCACATTCATCATACTATTCACCTGGTATCATCTTTATCAAATATCATGATCGGGGTACTGATCTACGTCTAGTACCATACTGATACCGCCTACGTATGCATGGACGTGTGTGAAACACTACGTCAAGGACCCGCTACAACGTCATGTCGTATCTAAGATACGAACCATGCTATATCACCGATCTCACGGCCTCAAATAAAATCTCATCGACTCAGCTCAATCCCAAGTATCATCCTCAATCCGTATGTGAACACATAGTCCCATACCCATGTGAACACATAACTATAAAGAATCCCAAGAGCACATATCAATAGGAATGTATGCAAGTATGTATGTGTGTATGTGTGTGTAACACTACCCTAGGGTTCGCAACACTAAAGTAATCCAACACACCAATATCCATCCTAAGCATCGTTATTAATCCCAAATAACATATAAAAAATGTTGGTGTGTATACGCATCCGTATACACCACCACGGACTGCGGGGGTGCTATACGCCATCCACCCGACTTCTCCCCGTAGATATAAATCTACTCACCCGGTCCTCGCTAGCCGGTGCCGACGTCGCCACGCGCTTGCTTGTCGTCTCGAAGTCCACATAGGGGTACCTACATATCATAACGTACCATATCGCATTAAAACTAAATTCGAAATCGAAACGGCATACGAAAATCAAATCGGCACGCGTATCACGCATAGGTCCAAACCTATCGTCCACGCATGCAGGAATAGTCAAACCAACCCTCGATGTCGATGTACGAACGTCAAACCATCGAGAAAATCCAATCACACTCATTTGCACATTCACGAACACTAATTTTAATATAAACTAGGTTAAAACTCACAAAACGCCAATTTCACTTAAAAAGTCATTTTTCCGAAAATCTAGCAAGCACAATTCGCCGTTTTTGTACAAAACAGGATGTTTAAATGAATGTAGCGGCCAATATATTTATTAAATATCTTAAATAAGTCATAGAAAAAAATTCCGGAATTTAATCTCATTAAATTCCAAAAATCCTAATATTCTAGTTTACAAAATACCCTTTTTTAACAATTTTCAAAATAACAATTCACAAATCATCAACTTGACTAGGTTTTGCATGAACTAAGGTGGTAAACTACAACTTATAAAATTAATGATATCATGAAGAACCTAATTAGATTTTTAATCTTACAATTTGATTTAATTTTAAAACCTAGTTTGCAATATAGCTTAATTATTACAATTTTAAGTTAACAATTTGCAACTAGAAACTAGATTAGGTTTTAACATGTCTTAAGATGTTAAATACATCACACAATCATAATCCCACTACTCAAAACCCTAACTTGAAATCAACCTCATTCTTGAATTTTTCAATCATGCAATTAGAACCAATCTAAAACCAAATTAAACACTTAATAAGCTAACATAAAGCAATTAAACAACAATTTCACTAAAGGGTTAAAATTTATAGCTCCCAATTGAGTTCTAGCATGCAAATCCTAGCCTCCAAAAGTAGCTTCCATGCTCCTAGATCCATGCTAGATAGGCAAGAAATAATGGGTAGGAGTTGGATTTGGGATTAGTGATGTTTTTGATGGATTTTGATGCAAAATTGATGAAATTTGGAGGTGAAATGAGGTGGGATTTTTTTGGGCTGAAGCTAGGGGAAGGCTCGGCCAGAAAAGTGGGTGGGGGAGAGAGAGGGAGGTGAGGAAAATGGGGGGGGGACAAGGTCAAGGTCAAACAAAGTCAAAAGTCTAACTACTTCACTCATTTTCTTTTCTTTTCTTTCATTTCTTTTTTCTTAAAAAAAACAAGTGGGGAAAAATATGGTGGGTGCTGAATTCAGCCATGGGGAGGAGTAAGTGGGGGTGTGTGGGTGTGGGCACGGGTGTGGGGTGATGAAAAATGATAAATACAATACCCCAAACATCCATTTACGCTAAAAAAAAGCCTTTTTTCTTCAATAATTTCTAAACCGTTTTGGCAAATGATTTCATTCCAAAAACCACATGATAAATTTTTATTTAATGTTTTATGATGCAAAAAAATTTTTTCAACTCATTCCAATTTGTAATTTTTCCTAATTAAATATATTAGTGACGGCTTAAAATAATAATAAAATAATATTTTTTTCCAGAAAATTTGAAATTTCACCAGCGGCTCAATAAACACCAAATAATAGAAATTACATAGCTAGAATATGTATATTTAATTTTTATAATCAGATATTTGCATTTTGACTTTTTACAGAAAACCCCCTTATTTTACCGATTTTTTCGAAATTTCACCGAAACGATTTTCAAAGCGTTACAGAGTCACTGGACAGCTGTGAAGAGCATTCTCAAGTACTTACGAAGGACTAGAGATATGTTCTTGGTGTATGGTAACGGGGAGCTCCAAGTGGAGTCCTTTACCGATTCGAGCTTCCAGAGTGATAAGGACGACTCTAAGTCGCAGTCGGGCTTTGTCTTTACCCTTTACGGAGGGGCGGTTAGCTGGAAGAGTTCCAAGCAGGAAACCGTGGAAGACTCGACGATGGAGGCTGAATACATCGCTGCCAACGATGCTGCCAAAGAGGCTGTCTGGATCAAGAAGTTCATTACTGAACTTGGTGTGGTTCCATCCATTGAGCATCCAATACCTTTGTATTGCGATAACAATGGAGCGGTGGCTTTGGCCAAGGAACCCAGGTCCCATCAGCGATCCAGGCATATTCTGAGGCGGTATCACCTGATCCGGGAGATAGTTGATCGCCGGGAGATCGAGGTCAGGAGAGTTGACACGAAGAACAACACGGCGGATCTACTCACGAAGGCCATTCCCCAGATACAGTTTGAGAGACTCTTCGAGATGCTCGGTATGCGATACTACAGCAGCTGGCCCTAGTGCAAGTGGGAGATTGTTAGTTGTATGTATGCCCTAGAGGCCAGTATTGTACAGATGTTGTATATTATATTGGATGCTTGGACATATATAGAGATGACTTTCTTGCTCGACATGATAGTATGCTATCTGGTTGCTCTTTATCTTAATATGTACACTTGTCTCTTTATACTGTCTTATAGTTACATGTTGGTAAAGACCTTAGGATGTGTACTTGACTACCTGGACTATGATGCAGATTATACTAGTGGGGACATGGTAGTCCATAAGTACATCCTTCAAGGTCCCTTGTCGTGGGTGTATCGAGACGGGGCATCGATATACCAGAGTAGACTAGCGTATACGCTTCTCGACCCACGAGATGGGCGATGGATGATCCCATATCCATTGGTGTTTGACATCAGAGATGGTATACGGGTGCTCAGTGGAGACTGGGTACACTGGACGGACTCGCCGAGAACTCCCAGATGGTATTATACCTCACGTCAGATGGCAGTTCTCAGGTGACACTTGTGCAGGTTAGTCTGTAGACCCGAGATCGTCATAGAGTCTTGTGTGATTCCCACTGTGCTTTGATCTCCACCTTACCACGTCCATGAGGGCGTGCAAAACGGTGGTCTTTGGGTACAGTCCCGAGTCACATGGAGGCAATGAGCGATAGGAGCGGTTTCGTCTCTCCCGGTATTGGGGGTTGATGTTGCGCTGTGCTCGATTGGCCGTAACAGGGAAGTCCCTGGCCAGGGCTGATCAGAGATTTGCTGGTAAGTGTTACCAGTAGTTTCTCGACCCGTTATGAGCCTCACATCGGCACGACTTATCGGTTATTGCGGTCTGACGTTTACCACCCCTAGACTTGATATGCGACGTATCAGATGAACAGACCGGACTGTACGGTAAGTGTTACTAGTTGGATTCACAGGAGTGTGAGCGGGCTAGCTCGTCGATCTTCTGATCGCTCAATACCCGGGTGGCCGTTACGTTTAGCAGACCGCTTGCGGCTTGTGGATGCTTGATATGATCATCATCTGCTACCGGCGTATTGACGAGTCTTTAGAGTCCTACACAGTGGTTTCCTGGCTCAAGCGAAATGAAATAGGAGCGCATATGAGATATGTGCAGGACCGAGAATAATGCGTGTATGTGATACCGCATTTCATTCTCGCGATATATGTTTCGATTGGTTATATTCGATATGACCTAGTTATCGAATCATTGATTCGATAAATCGATACATTGGATTCTAGTCGGTTATGTGCGACATGACCGGATCATTGAATCAAATGTTGATTTAATGATTTAATGCATAATTATATATTTGATATATTACTTTGCATTAGCTAGTATTGGTTCACTTTATATGGATTTTCTCACTTGATGTGCATGATGTTTATGTGATATACTTTTGTGCACTTGTTTGTATCATGTTTGATGATGCATGTTTAAATGGTTAAGTGTAAAGAATAAAACCATGGTTAAGTAGATAATTAGGGTTTTGTTTTACTCTCTCATTTATTTATCCATTCTTATTTATTTAAATAATTTTATGAAAACAAAATGGTTTTCCTTTTTGTCATGAAGCTTGATGAAGCTTCATGAAGGTTTGACTCAAAGACCATTTTGTCTTCATGCTAAACCCTAACTATTCCCACTTACCATGGTTTGCTCTCTACACTTAACCTTAGTTATATTATGATAAGTATTAATTTTATTTCATTATTAAAAAGGACTTATCATAATTCTAGCTCATCTTCTTCTTCATCTTCAAGTTTGAAACCTTGAGGCCATCAATGGCAACTTGAGCTAAAGTGAGATAAATCCAATTCTAAAGTGAACCCACCTCCTATTTCTTCACCCTCTACCTCTTGCCAAGTTGTTTTGGGTGTTTTCTTCACAAGTTTCACAACTTTGTGAAGTCGGAGCTTGAACTTGTGAAGCCTCGACGTAGATCGTCTTTGACACGAAGCCGACGACCTATTCCGCTCGTTTTCCCGATGAAGCCGATGAACGAGTCTAGGATTCGAGATGGAAAGCGAGAGGATGCCTTTGTGGAGCCAAGGAAGGGGGTAACCGGATCTACAAAGGTTGTAGCATCTAACCTTTAGTTAAGTAGTTAACTAGTTTGCTTTTTCGCCTAGATTTCTAGCAACGATCCGTTAACTAGGGTTTCTCGGCACCATATTTTTGTAAAATGGCATGGTTGATGCCTTGTGAGACCTCTTTAAGGTGCCTAGGAACCCTACATACACTTCAAACTGCGGCGGTGCTATACGCCATCCACCCGAGTTCCCCCGTAGATATATATCTACTCACCTTGATCCTTCCTTCCCGAAGTCGACGTCGCCATCCGCTTCTTCATCATCCGAAGTCCATGTAGGGAAGATTGTAATGTTTTAGAATATCGTTATGTGAATTTTCCGTTTTTAGGGTAAATTTTCGGTGTTTTCCGTTTTAACCCGATTGTGATCAAACTTCAGTATAGACTTCACGGCACCAAGTTTAGCTAGAATGAAGCTAGTGCGCGGGGTTTGGGGGTCAATGGGTCAATGGGAAACTTCAGTATAGAATTTTTCCCTAATTAAATATTATTTTAATGCTTTATTTGTGCACTTTATTAATGGTAATTACATTTTTATGTGGGTTAATTACTACTAATGTGAATCTATGCAAATCTAATCACTAGAATTATGTTTAAACCTTTTCACCAAAATATCTTGATATTTGTGGAAATTAATTGATTTTTTAAAGAAAAGAAAATGGTGACAAAATGCTATTTTGTTTTGTATTGCAATTATTGCAATTTTGTTCTAGAATTTCCTACACAATTCCACACTCTCCTCTTTCTTCTTCAAGTGGCCGAATTCCCCTCCCACTTCTGCCATCATTCCCCCCCCCCCTTCCATTTTCATCTCATTATGCTTCATAAAAAAAATCATCAAAAATCCAAATTTATTCATCCAAACTCAAATATAATCAAAACCCATCATTCTTCTACTTCAATCTAGCTTGGATCTTTATCAAATTAGGATTTTTGGAGGCTAACTTTGAATTTCTAGTTGCTTGATTTTGAACTTTTGTTAGGTATAAAACCTTAACCCTAATCCTTAATTGTTATGTTTAAATCATAAACTAGCTATTTAATTGTTTAATTATAGCTTTAAATTCATGTTTAATCCATTCATGATAATTTTAATGAAGTTCAAGTTAGGATTTAACTTGATGAAATGGTTAATTGTTAATTGAAGTTTATGAAAACTTAACCAAGTTGCTAATTTGTTAAATGATTTTTTCCTAATTGGATAATTAAGCTAATTAGAAAACTAAAATTTTACTAATCCTAATTAGTGAGACTTAAAATTATAGTAAAGGTTTAAATGGTTTAACCTTGCTATTTTGTGATGTTTGTAAATTCTAGTTTTGGTAAAACTTGTAGTTTTGTGTTAAAATGATGAAATGCTGCTTACTAGATTTCCGGATATTTTAGGTGTGGGTTTCTTTTGACGTTGCGACATTATTTATATTAGATTCCACGTTTATTATTGTGTTGTGACTGCGTGATCGGTATGATCAGGGTCTAGGCTTGATGGTTGTGTCGCTTAGCATTCCTAGTTAGGGTTATGCCGAAGTCGTTCGTGTCCTTTTGTAGCTTTTGCTCTTGAGTTGGTTCCGTAGTGTAGCTACGCGCGTTCGCCACTTGACGAACACTTGAGAGTATGTTTGGAGTTGTGCGTCGGTCAAACGTAGTTTGTACGTGTTATTGGTCGATTGCTAATATATACTGGTTATATTGTTATATGCATTCAGGATCGCCGGTGAGGACTTCGGACACTGCGAAGAGGGGGAACAGATGGTTGGCTTTAGTTAGCCAGGATGGTTGGTGAGTAGATTTAACATTTATAGGGGAATCGCCCGCATGGCGTTATGCGTCTGGGCTAGATTTATGATATGACTATTGGTTAGATGTATACGAATATTGATTGTGCATGTGTACCTTAGTTGCATTATCTCATTACCTATTTGGTATGGACTTAGTATTAATAAGACACAACACCATTATTGACGGTTCATGTTTCACGAACACTAATTGTATGCTACACACACCCCGTCGATAATTGCCATGACATGCACAACTTATATACATACGAGATGTAGTTGACACCTATACATACGTGATACTGTACGGTTAGGGACATTGAGACATTGATTCATATTTCTTTGTGCATATGATATATAGCATACCTGTATACCTACATGCTTGCACATATGCCTTAACATGATTACATGCTAGTTACCTATATACCTATATGTTATTGTACAATTAGTGATAGGTATATTCACACTTGAGACATAGCTACATGTACCTTTTGCATACATACTTATGCATATACCTGGAGGGTATTACATCATTACTGATAGGTAGATACATATACCTTTCTATACCTTCGTGTTTACACATATCTGGCTATAGCTACATGTTCACCTTTATTTGATATTATATTGGACTTGGAGAATTAGGAACCGCATGATTTATATATTAACTTGTTGCAGTTAAATAGAGGCTTTTCCTTCTTATGCTTACATTACAGTTTTATGTTGCATATATTATATACATGGGTTTTCGCATTGAGATATGGATTTTTCATGATATTTTCTGGATTTGAAGACCGTGGTAGTTTCATGAAATTATGCATTATTTGAAAAAACCGGTTTCTCTTGATGTGATATTTCTGCAACCACCATGAGTTTTATCGGTTCTGATTATATACCCGATTCGAGGAGCGCACCGTCTTTGGGTACATGGTGGGGCCCGAAGGTACCCCGGGGCAAGAAAGGTATTTCGATGGACCACGCCGATGAGCCTAACAGGGGAACCATACCTACCGGTGACAGTACTTTTGACTCGCCGGTTATCGTGGAGATACCGACGGGAGTCATGTACGTATGGATACGTCGAAAGGCGAAGGTCGAAGCTGGGCACTCGGGTTTTCGGGATAGCGTATGATACGTACCTATCAGGGGGCCAGTCGTGGTGACAGCACCTGATAGATCAGTATTTATGTGTCGATGCTTGACACTTGGTTTCATGATATTTTTACTCCTAAGTATATATAACAGTGGAATGGGACGCTGTTATATATGCATATATATATATATATATATATTAGTGGAATGGGACGCTAATATATATGTATACCTATCAATTTATATACATCATCATAATGATTCATGCAAATAGACTTATTCAGGATATATGAGATTCACTTGATATTGAATACAAGATATATGAGATTTACTTGATATTGGACACTCAGGATATATGAGATTTACATGATATGAGAGCCAATTTGAGGGCTAATTTGAGGAAATTGCGATTTGGATTGTCTTGATGGACTTTGGTCCTACCACGAGGTCAGGATTACGTGGGAATGACATGTTTTATCTCATACTCAGCATTTAATGTATTGCCATTTATTGTTCTTGTATCAATAGTACCTGATAGTGTACCTTACATGATTGTTGCTTACAGATTGTCATAGTATTGCTTAATGTTTTAGTTGTACCTGGTAGTGTTCCTTTCATGACCGTTGCATTCATATGACCTTTTATTGCTATTAGCTTACCTATGTTGGATTCGCGCTGTACGTGCATACTCGCGATTCCCTGCATATGTTATTTACTATTCACGAGTTGGCAACTCACCCCCATTGTGCCACAGTGTTTTGCAAGTTGTCCTCAGAGTAGTCAGAGGCAGGGCTATTTTCATCTATCGTGTCATCTTTTGCTACGGATATCGCTTCGGCTCACAGTGTGCATTTTTGGTTTAGGTGGGTTTTGTGGTTATCCGTTTATGTTCATTGTATATTCGTTGTATCTTGTACTCTCCATCTACCACTTTCATGTATGACATAGAGACTTGATGTGAGGACGAAATTGTATGTTATTTTGTGACTTGGAGGTTTTTTATGCAGTTTTGCTTATATCGTCTTTTATTTTTTCGCTACGGCGTCGTATATCTGTTGTGGTGCTTGTTTTCCGCCATTGGGTGTGGATTTACTCCCGTTTGGGGATGCTTTTACTTTATTTATATTGTACCCATTTTTGGGGCTAGTTTTTACAAAGGAGGTGCTGCCAAAAATTTAAAGGAATTAAATTAGACTTTAAAGTATTTGTATTTGAGGTTTCAAAAGCTTAAACAATGTTCTTATCTTTTACTACTTTTGATGGTTTAGATTGCTGGGTTTTTGGCTTACTTAGATTGCGTTACGCCTGTGGGCATTGCGTGGTTTAAGGGCCGTCACTTGCCACATTCGGGTCGTGAAAAAGTTGGTATCAGAGCACTAGGTTTTACCTTTCGGAGTGTAGGATGACCTTGGTATAATGGAGTAGGTAGCTTAAGAAGAGTAACGTAGTGTGTGTATGTCCGCGGCATACTCACGATACGGTACTCCGCCTAAAGTGACCTAATGTCACGACCTGAAAGTACAGAACATGACTGGCACTTAAATTACGAAACGTCTAAAGGCGTAACGTAATCTAAGTAAGCCGAAGCCCAGCAATCTAAACCATTTAAAGGAAGAAGTGTAGAAAAACATGTTGTAAAAGCAACATCAAATTTCTTAAAAATTTCGGCAGAGTCTCCTTTGTAAAAACTGGCTCCCAAACGGGTACAAACAAGAATATATATACATAAGCAATAAAAAGGCAACCCCAAGCGGGAGCTAGCTCTTCGCCAATTGGCGATCACAACCACGCAAGCAATATAATATACAACGCCGAAGGGCGAGGCTCAAACTCAAAAGAAAACCAAATCCACCAAAAACCATAATGATACAAGCGCGACTCTAAGGTCGAATTAAAAACAACTGGTCTTCTAAATCTATCAAGTAATACAAGTCTGGTTGATGGAGCTTACTAGATACTATTGAAATAATAAAAGTACAACGGCGATCCTAATACAAGTGAACCAACCTACCAAGCAAATCACCCTGAATGAAATGATGTGCCAGCAAGCTGCCAAGGAAACCTGTACATCGAAACCTGTAAGAAAATTTGGCACAACGGGGGTAAGTTGCCAACTGATGAGTAGAAGACATCTGCGAGCAGAAATCGCATGCACGATGCTCTCCTAGGTCATATAATATAATTAACCTAACACTAGACAACTAGTAGTGACAGGGTAATAATATATACGTAAGTGCAATGCTCAGTGCTCGTGTCAGTGCCTCAAGTAGTAACATGTCATGTGTTTGAGTATGCATGCACCATGAATGTAAAACCATCAACCATGAAATTTGGATATATCTGTATAAGAAATCTTTAACTTTTATAATAAAATTTGTATGGTGATCTGAAATATCATCAATGAAATCCATGGAAATCCGTCTCAAGTATCGACACAAAACATGTAAATCTCAAAGTCTCAATACCTCATAGTCTCAATATCTCATAGTCTCAATATCTCGGGCTCCGTCAGTCCGGATCGGCCCATATCATCAAATCTCACGACAACGGTCGGTATCATCCGGATATCCGTCGCGCCAGACATCACCGGTAGGTAGTCTTCCCCTGCCATGCTCATCGTCTACAACTCGAGCTTCTTGTTAGTTATATATATGCCCTAGAGGCCATTACTGTACATTGGATGTATATTGTAGTGGATGCTGGGACGTATATAGGGAGGACTTTCTTGCTCGACATGATAGTATGCTATCTGGTTGCTCTTTACCTTAACGTGTACACTGATTGTCTCTCTGTTACATGTTGGTAAAGCCCTTAGGATGTGTACGTGACTACCTGGACTATGATGCGGATCATACTAGTGGGGACATGGTAGTCCATAAGTACATCCTTCAAAGTCCCTAGTCGTGGGTGTATCGAGACGGGGCATCGATATACCAGAGTAGACTAGCGTGTACCTTCTCGACCCATACAGATGGGCGATGGATGATCCCATATCCATTGTTGTTTGACTTCAGAGATGATATACGGGTGCTCAGTAGAGACTGGGTACACTGGACGGACTCGCCGAGAACTCCCAGATGGTATTATACCTCACGTCAGATGGCAGTTCTCTGGTGACACTGGTACAGAGTAGTCTGTTGACCCGAGATCGTCATAGAGTCTTGTGTGGTTCCCACTGTGCTTTGATTTCCATCTTACCACGTCCAAGAGGGCGTGCAAAACGGTGGTTTTTGGGTACAGTCCCTAGTCACATGGAGGCAATGAGCGATAGGAGGGGATTCGTCTCTCCCGGTATAGGGGGTTGATGTTGCGCTGTGTTCGATTGGCTATAACAGGAAATCCCTGGCCAGGGTTGCTGAGATTTACTGGTAAGTGTTACCAGTAGTTTCTCGAAGTGTTATAGACCTCATATCGACACGACTTATCGAGCTATTGGGGTCTGATGTTTACCACCCCTAGGCAAGATATGCGACATATCAGACAATCAGACCGGACTGTACGGTAGTGTTACTGGTTGGATTCACTGGAGTGTGAGCGGGCTTGCTCGTCGATCTTCAGATCGCTCAATACCCGGGTGGCCGTTACGTTTAGCAGACCGCTTGCGGCTTGTGGGTGCTTGATATGATCATCATCTGCTGCCGGAGTATTGACGAGTCTTTAGAGTCCTACACAGAGGTTTCCTGGCTCAAGCGAAACGAAATAGGAGCGCATATGAGATATGTGCGGGACCGAGAATAATGCGTGTATGTGATACCGTATTTCATTCTCGCGATCAATGTGTCGAATGGTTGTATGCGATATAACCTAGTTATCGATTCAAGCGTTGAATCGATAAGCCGATACATTGAATACTAGTCGGTTGTGTGCGACATGACCGGATCATTGAATCAAGTGTTGATTTAATGATTTAATGCATAATTATATATTTGATATATTACTTTGCGTTAACTAGTATTGGTTCACTTTAAATGGATTTTCTCACTCGGATGTGCGCATTGCATATGCGATATGATTTTGTGCACTTGCTTGTATCATGTTTGATGATACATGCCCTTTTAGTTAAGTGTATAGAATTAAACCTTGGTTAATGGAATGGTTAGGGTTTACTATTTGATTATTCATTTATTTATTTATTTATTTGTTTATTCATTTTGGAAAAGCAAAAAGGGAAAAATGGATGCTAGTTTTGTTTTGTTCATGAATCTTCATGAAGGTTTGAATAAAGGTAACCATTTTTGTCTCATGCTTGACTTAACCATTCCACTAAACCATGATTGATTCTCTACACCTAACTATGGTTCAATTATGATAAGAATGAATTTCTTTTCTCATTTTTATTATTCTTATCATAATATATCTTCTTCTTCTTCTTCATCTTCATGAAGAAACCCTTCACTTCATCAATGGTGAAGTGATAAAAAGAGTGAGAAATCCAAAACTAAAGTCTACCCACTTCCTATTTCTTCATCCTCTACCTCTTGCCAAGTAGTAGAGTGTGTTTTCTTCACCAGTTTCTTGACTTGGTGAAGTCGGAGCTTGATTTAGCGATGCCTCGACGTAGATCATCTTCGGCATGGACATCGACGACCTAGCTCGCTTATTCTCCGATGAAGTCGACGCTAGAGCCCGGATTCTTATTGGACAGCGGAGAGGACTTCGTTGCGGAGCTATGGAGGTGGAGCACCGGATTCTTATTCTCCGATGAAGTCGACGCTAGATTTCTGTTTCGCCTAAACATCTAGTCTAAGATCCGTAGTCGGGTCTCTCGGCACCTAGAATTTTTAATTTGGCATGATCGATGCCTTGTGAGACCTCACTAGGGTGCCTAGGAACCCTACACTTCTTGCCCCGGGGTACCATACCGGGCCCACCATGTACCCAAGACGGTTCATCCACTTCTCGAATCGGGTCTCGAAATCCAACAGAAAACATGAAATCTTATGGTGGACGACACATACAACACGAGAAAACCGCAACTTTACATTTTAAAAATGATAATAATAAGCTTTTATTAAATTCTTGCGGTTTCCCCCCAAATCCAGAAATCTCATAAAAATCCAAAATCCCAAAATCATGAGTAAGTAAATAATGAGTATCGGCATAAGCCTTACAACACTGCATGATAATATGAATATGTGAATGCATGAAGAGTCTAAGTAATAAATTCAATGTCTAAACCAGCACACGAGAGTAATCACACAATGTTATATTAGACTAGCATCTAGCTGATTATATCCATAAAAGATAATATGTTCTAAAGTGTACGTAACATGGCAATTACCGATGATGATGTGTGTGAGCCAGCAAATAAGTGTACGTGGAACATGCGCATCTTCGGTAATGGTACTAGTGTCCTAACAGGCAGAGTTTCATATTAGCTAAAGAAACATATGTGTGAACATGCAATGCGAAGAATACAAAATGAATATAACAGTGAATGTTTAGTAAACGCACAACTAGAGAATACATAATAATTACGAATCATACAGTTTGTTGTTGAAAAAGAACGATTCATTAGTTTTGAAAATAAGTATGACTTGAGCCTAAACTGAGATCTACCTAACCAACTAAGGAACTAACTAAAGATACTAGTCGAAAGGTAAAAAGAATCCTCCTAAAGTCTGAGTCGATACCTCAAGTAGTCGGCGATCCAGCCTCAATAGCGTCACGTACGTAGTACGACTTCCTCGAGTCAAGAGTGTGGATCAATCATCATATCTATGCCTCGTACGGTAAAATCCATCGTACGGCATCCTAAAATCGGGGTACGGGTCAACTATCATATATATACATCATCGTTCGTATAGTATCATCATCAACAATATCATGATCAAGGGTATTATACTATAATCGCATACATCCCTATATTATCAAACATATATCATCGTCGGTGCAAATATCCATCGTCAAATGATCCACTAAAATATCATGCCATATATCATATCGTGATTAAGTCACATATTACAATCCGGGTTCTATTCTAGAGTCTCATTCATTCCAATGTCATCAACACATATTATCGTTTATATATATATTTTTTATATAATCTCATTGCCCAACGATCCGCTACTATCATAACACATCTCATGTCATAACTCGATCATATATCTAATAAATCACGGCATCAAGCCAGTCATATCGACTCATCCCCATGTATGATATAACCTCCTCATATCACATGTATATGTTGTGTGTGTTTTTGTATATATATATATATACTTACACACATTCCTTTATATATATATACACATATACACCAAGTCAAGTTTATGTTTGTGCGTGTGTGTGTCTACATGAAACCAACGAATTCCCTCCAAGGCAGTCATCCTCTGGTTAATTCTTTCTAAATCAGTATAGTCCACCCTAAAGTCTTCAATAGGACCCTACTCGCCAAGAATCTAAGGTCACGTCCGACTTCCTAATAACAGTACGTAATATCGTTATTCTACGTTTGCGGGGATGCTATACGCCATCCACCCGACTTCCCTTGTACATATACATCTACTCACCTGGTCCTTGTCTGCTAAAGTCGATGCCGCCATCCTCTTATTTATCGTCCGAAGTCCACGTGAGGGGTACCTATACGCAAACATATATAATATCGTAAACTAAAATCGCGGACAAAACCATAACGGTGCACGAAACGCGCATAGGTTAAAACCTATGACTAGCTCATGCGAAAGAATCAAATAACCCTCGATATCGGCGTACAAACGCCGATTGATTGAGATAAAACACAAACGTACAAATCGTAGTTCCAAAACTCATTAATTATAATATAAAACTGGGTTTAAATCATCAAAACCTTAAAATCAATCAAATCGTTCAATTTCGCAAAAACCTAGAAAGCGTCAATTAACCGTTTTACTTTAAAACATGATGTTTGAACGAAACTAATGGCCATAATATTCACTAAATATCATAACTAGGTTATATAAACTATTTCTATAATTTATTCTCATCAATTTGTATTAATCCAATATTTCTAGTTTGCAATTTTATCAAATTTTAACAATTTAAAGGTAACACTTAACAAATTAACAACTAAACTTGATTTTGCATATTTTAAATTGTTAAACCACTCATGGAAACCTTAATGATGTACTAAAAATCTTAACTAGATTTTAATACCACATTTTAAATTAATTCTAAAAGCCTAGTTAGCAAAATAGCATATTTATCACAATTTTTAAACTAAAAATTAGCAACTAGTAACTAGATTATGTTTAGCATTCCTTAAACATGTTAAACTACTCATTAAAACCATAACCTAATGATAAAAACCCTAATTAGAATTTTATCTCACCAATATATATATATTATAAAAACCTAGTTTGCAAAAATCCTAATTAGGACAATTTAAATGCAACAATTAACAAATTTGTTACTAGATTAGGTTTAACATTACCTAACATGTTAAACTACACATTAACATAAATATCCAAAGATGAAAACCCTAATTTAATTTAATAACCCTATTCTTGAAATTTAAATCTTGAAATTAAAACCATAATTAAACTCCTAATTTGATTAGATTGAAGTAATTAGGAACAAATTAAACATGTGGTTAGGATTTATACCTCCACAGACATGAGATCAAACATGCAAACTTGTCTCCAAAATGCTAACTTTGCTCCAAGATCCTTGCTTGTTTGGAAAAAGAATGAAGGGTAGAGATTTTATTAGGAATTAGTGGTGTTTTATTTTGGATTTTTTGATAGATTTTTTAACATTTTTTATTAGATGAGGAGTTGGGAGAAATTGGGGTTTCCATTAGCTAGGCTCGGCCATGAGGAGGAGAGTGAGGGGAGAGAGAAAAAAAGTGTAGAAATATGTAGAAGCTTCACAAATAAATCACCTCACTTTAGTCTTTTCAATAATTTATTTAATTTTACTCATTTTCTTAATTAATATTGTGCTAGAATGCTCTAGAAATATAAAGACAAATGGAGAAAAAGAGAATGTATGGTGACATGTTATAAAGTTTGTCATGGTCCACATTTGCTAAATTAACCTATTGAAATTTGTAATTTACACTAATTAAATGTATAATTAAAGCTTATGTTAATATTTTAATTTAATTAATTTAGGAAAATATTTTAGTAAACTAGAAATTTACAAGTGACCAAATAAACACCAAATACTAGCAATTACATAATTAAAATAGGCGTATTTAAGTTTATATTGAAAAATAATTGTAGTTGAGTTTTACGGAAAATACGGTTTATTTTACCGATTATCAGAAAATTCAACTAAAAGGTTATATTTAATTAATTATTTATTTATTAATTTTTAAAACGTTACAATCTTCCCCCCTTAAAGAAATTCGGTCCACGAATTTAAATTAAACTTCCCCCAAATACTAAAACATTTAGCAAAACACTCAAATCGTCGGGGCTCCAAAATCATAAATACATAAAACACATCTTAGCGTAATGCATGCGTAAGAAAAACAAGTACATAACTCAAAATCAAAACTCCATCAAGCACAACGCAATCAACGGAGTTATGGTGAAAATACCATGTCAAAGTCCAATACGAAAACCAACATGAAATACATCGAAACTATAACTTGTATATAGTGCGCATCGTAGTAAAATTGTCCAAACATCTGAATAGAGAAGCATGCAAAAGCACCTAGGTACTGATCTCAGGACAGTCCTGCTCGATTATCAAACCAAATTGTAAATATCATAAAAACATATTGCTCAAAATGAAATCAATCTCAAATACAGTATGCGAGGTACCACATGCGTCCGGTGCGCACGAAAATCGAAATCAAATGCAGATGCCATGAATACGTACAGAAACAAAACTGAGTGCAACGGGTGTGTAACAAAAACATCTGTCAAGTGCGACGGGCATGCACGACAATAATATCAGGTGCATCTAATATGCACAAAACCCCGATTTAGTGCATCTGGTGTGCAAAAAATCACATCAAGTGTGCCAAGTGTGCGCAAGAATCACAATCAAGTGCACATGGTGCACGAAAACATATACCGAATATCAAAATCGAAATCACAGTACGAAAAGTGCATGAAAATTATGTCGAAGTATACTTCAAAATCATGTGCAACCCATATGCACGAAATCAAATCAATATCTCAAAATGTATAAAACTAAATCGAGTGCACTGGGTATGCACAAAAAACATCAATACCACTGATATATGAAACACGAATAGAGTGTAATGAATTTACACATAGGAAATATCAATCATAGAACAAAATCCTCAAAATACCAAAATCCAAACAACGGAAATATGAAATTCAAATCACCAAATCGCAATCGTAAACACTATCGTCAATGTGCGCCTTTTCTAATGTCGGCTAATTCAGACTCGTCTCCTCATAGCTATGCTGACTGCGCTACAAATGGCTATACTCATATCTAGAGTCTCCCACATAATCTATCCCTTCACCTGATATCCGGACTGCATTAAACTTTTCGATCGATTCATCAAAATCCCATAATTTTCCGAGAGCTCAACACTCAAGTACAGTTTAAAAATATCCAGTATATCCTCCAGCATCTGCGGACCAGCCGTAAAAGGGCAAACCCAAGCCTCACTAATGGCATCGCGGAACTGCCGTAAACCCTAAGGTTCAAAGGCGTTCTTATGGTCATTATGTCGAGTTAGGGTTTCATTCTTCTAGAGGGTCCATAGAAATACCTGCATGTTCTAACGAATACCTTAAACTTGGGAAAATGGGTTTCTGACATTCATTCAAACCTTTTAACTTCGTCTGGACGACATGTGAATACCCTTCGTCTGCACGCTAAACAATGCTTCAATCCTCAAGAATAGACGATACTCTAACGGTCATCGCATTTGAGCCGCAGCTCGCTCTGCCCGTACGACCGTGGTAACAGAAACCACCATCCGACATCGACGAAGATAGATCAAAGGAACGAACACAATACGGTGCAAAGAAATGTACATCCTAAGGCTTCTTAAGAAGAGTAGCGTATCGTAAGTATGTCGTGGATCTTACCCACGGTACGTCATTCTACTTAAGTCACCTACTCCATCAACCAAGGTCAACCTAGACTTAGACAAGGGTTAAACCTAGCGCTCTGATACCAACTTTGTCACGACCCGAAGGTACGGAACGTGACCGACACTTAAATTACGAAACGTCTAAAGGCGTAACGTAAACTAAGTAAGCCGAAACCCAGAAATCTAAACCATTTAAAGGAAGAAGTGTAGGAAAACATGTTTTAAAAGCAACGTCGAATTTCTTAAAAATTTCGGCAGAGTCTCCTTTGTAAAAACTGGCCCCCAAACGGGTACAAACAAGAATATATATACATAAGCAATAAAAAGGCATCCCCAAGCAGGAGCTAGCTCTTTGCCAATTGGCGGTCACAACCACGCAAGCAATATAATATACAACGCCGAAGGGCGAGGCTCAAACTCAAAAGAAAACCAAATCCACCAAAAACCATAATGATACAATCGCGACTCTAAGGTCGAATTAAAAGCAACTGGACTTCTAAATCTATCAAGTAATACAAGTCTGGTTAAATGAAGCTTACTAGATACAATTGAAATAATAAAAGTACAACGGCGGTCCTGATACAAGTGAACCAACTTACCAAGCAAATCACCTTGAATGAAATGATGTGCCAGCAAGCTGCCAAGGAAACCTGTACATCGAAACCTGTAAGAAAATTTGGCACAACGGGGGTGAGTTGCCAACTCGTGAGTAGAAGACATCTGCGAGTAGAAATCGCATGCACGACGCTCTCCTAGGTCATATAATATACTTAACCTAACACTAGACAACTAGTAGTGATAGGGTAATAATCTATACGTAAGTGCAATGCTCAGTGCTCGTGTCAGTGTCTCAAGTAGTAACATGTCATGTGTATGAGTATGTATGCACCATGAATGTAAAACCATAAACCATGAAATCTGGATATATCTGTATAAGAAATCTTTAACTTTTATCATAGTAAAATTTGTATGGTGATCTGAAACATTATCAATGAAATCCATGGAAATCTGTATCAAGCATCGACACAAAACATGCAAATCTCAAAGTCTCAATACCTCATAGTCTCAATATCTCGGGCTCCGTCAGTCCGGATCGGCCCATATCATCAAATCTCACGACAACGGTCGATATCCTCCGGATATCCGCCGTGCCAGGCATCACCGGTAGGTAGTCTTCCCCTACCAGGCTCATCGTCTACAACTCAAGCTTTTGCCCCTGGGTACCATATCGGGCCCACCATGTACCCGAGACGGTTCATCTACTCCTCGAATCGGGTCTCGAAATCCAACAGAAAACATGAAATCTCATGGTGGATGACACATACATCATGAGAAAATCGCAACTTTACATTTTAAAATTGATAATAATAAGCTTTTATTAAATTCTTTCGGTTTTCCCCCAAATCCAGAAATCTCATAGAAATCCAAAATCCCAAAATCATGAGTAAGTAAATAATGAGTATCGGCATAAGGCCCACAATACTGCATGATAATATGAATATGTGAATGCATGAAGAGTCTAAGTAATAAATGCAATGTCTAAACCAGCACATGAGAGTAATCACACAATGTTATATTAGACTAGCATCTAGCTGATTATATCAATAAAAGATAATATGTACTAAAGTGTACATGACATGGAAATTACCGATGATGATGTGTGTGAGCCGGCAAATAAGTGTACATGGAACATGCGCATCTTCGGTAATGGTGCTGGTGTCCTAACAGGCAGAGTTTCATATTAGCTAAAGAAACATATGTGTAAACATGCAATACGATGAATACAAAATGAAAATAACAGTGAATGTGTAGTAAACGCACAACTAAAGAATACATACTAATTACGAATCATACAGTTTGTTGTTTGAAAAAGCACGATTCATTAGTTTTGAAAATAAGTATGGCTCGAGCCTAAACTAAGATCTATCTAACCAACTAAGTAACTAACTAAAGATACTAGTCGAAAGGTAAGAAGAATCCTCCAAAAGTCTGTGTCGATACCTCAAGTAGTCGGCGATCCACCCTCAATAGCATCATGTACGTAGTACGACTTCCTCGAGTCAAGAGTGCGGATCAATCATCATATCTATGACTCGTACGGTAAAATCCATCGTACGGCATCCCAAAATCGGGGTAAGGGGCAACTATCATATATATACATCATCGTTCGTATAGTATCATCATTAACAATATCATGATCAAGGGTATTGTACTATAATCGCATACATCCTAATATCATCAAACATATATCATCGTCGGTGAAAATATCTATCGTCAAATGATCCACTAAAATATCATGTCATATATCATATCGTGATTAAGTCACATATTACAATCCGGGTTCTATTCTAGAGTCTTATTCATTCCAATATCATCAACACATATTATCGTTTATATAAATATATTTTATATAATCTCATTGCCCAACGATCCGCTACTATCATAACACATCTTATGTCATAACTCGATCATATATCCAATAAATCACGGCATCAAGCCTAGTCATATCGACTCATCCCCATGTATGATATAACCTCCCCATATCACATGTATATGTTGCGTGTGTGTGTGTGTATAAATATACTTACACACATTCCTTTATATATATATATATAAACATATACACCAAGTCATGTTTATGTGTGTGTGCGTGTGTGTGTCTACATGAAACCTACGAATTCCCTCTAAGGCAGTCATCATCTGGTTAAGTCTTTCTAAATCAGACTAGTCCACACTAAAGTCTTCAATAGGACCCTACTCGCCAAGAATCTAAGGTCACGTCCGACTTCCTAATAACAGTACGCAATATCCTTATTCTACGTTTGCGGGGGGTGCTATACGCCATCCACCCGACTTTCCCCGTAGATATATATCTACTCACCTGGTCCTTGTCTGCTGAAGTCGATGCCGCCATCCTATTATTTATCGTCCGAAGTCCACGTGAGGGGTACCTATACGCAAACATATATAATATCGTAAATTGAAATCGCGGACAAAACAAAAACGGCGCACGAAAGCGCATAGGTAAAAACCTATGACCAGCTCATGCAAAAGAACCAAATAACCCTCGATATCGGCGTACAAACGCCGATTGATCAAGATAAAACACAAACGTACAAATCGTAGTTCCAAAACTCATTAATTATAATATAAAACAGAGTTTAAATCATCAAAACCTTAAAATCAATCAAATCGTTCTATTTCGCAAAAACCTAGAAAGCGTCAATTAACCGTTTTACTTCAAAACATGATGTTTGAATGAAACTAATGGCCATAATATTCACTAAATATCATAACTAGGTTATATAAATCATTTCTATAATTTATTCTCATCAATTTGTATTAATCCAAAATTTCTAGTTTGCAATTTTATAAAATTTTAACAATTTAAAGGTAACACTTCACAAATTAACAACTAAACTAGATTTTACATATTTTAAATTGTTAAACCACTCATGGAAACCTTAATGATGTACTAAAAACCTTAACTAGATTTTAATCCCACATTTTAAATTAATTCTAAAAACCTAGTTAGCAAAATAGCATATTTATCACAATTTTTAAACTAAAAATTAGCAACTAGTAACTAGATTATGTTTAGCATTCCTTAAACATGTTAAACTACTCATTAAAACCATAACCTAATGATAAAAACCCTAATTAGAATTTTATCTCACCAATATATATATATTATAAAAACCTAGTTTGCAAAAATCCTAATTAGGACAATTTAAATGCAACAATTAACAAATTTGTTACTATATTAGGTTTAACATTAAAACCTAATGATTAAGATAAATATCCAAAGATGAAAACCCTAATTTGATTTAATAACCCTATACTTGAAATTTAAATCTTGAAATTAAAAGCATAATTAAACTCCTAATTTGATTTGATTGAAGTAATTAGCAACAAATTAAAAATGGGGTTAGGATTTATACCTCCACAAACATGAGATCAAACATGCAAACTTGTCTCCAAAATGCTAACTTTTCTCCAAGATCCTTGCTTGTTTGGAAAAAGAATTAAGGGTAGAGATTTAATTAGGAATTAGTGGTGTTTTATTTTGGATTTTTTGATGGATTTTTGAACATTTTTGATGAGATGAGGAGTTGGGAAAAATTGGGGCTGCCACTAGCTAGGCTCGACCATGAGGAGGAGAGTGAGGGGAGAGAGAAAAAAGTGTAGAAATGTGTAGAAGCTTCACAAATAAATCACATATCTTTAGTCTTTTCAATAATTTATTTAATTTCACTCATTTTCTTAATTAATATTGTGCTAGAATGCTCTAGAAATATAAAGACAAATGGAGAAAAAGAGAATGTATGGTGACATGTTATTAAGTTTGTCATGGTCCACATTTGCTAAATTAACCCATTCAAATTTGTAATTTACACTAATTAAATGTATAATTAAAGCTTATGTTAATATTTTAAATTAATTAATTTAGGAAAATATTTTAGTAAACTAGAAATGTACAAGTGACCTAATAAACACCAAATACTAGCAATTATATAATTAAAATAGGCGTATTTAAGTTTATATTGAAAAATAATTGTAATTGAGTTTTACGGAAAATACGGTTTATTTTACTGATTATCAGAAAATAAACCAAAAGGGTTTTATTTATTTAATTATTTATTTTTAAAACGTTACACCTATGTACTAATTGCTTGAAATTTCTTCCTTGATGATAATTATCCTTGTAATTCGATTTCCGTGTTCTTATCGAATCATTTTCCATTTATAGCCTTTTCCGCCGATGACTATGGGGACTTAGAGTGATGCAGCGAGAGCCGAGGTCAGGGTTGACTCGTTTGGGACAAGGACTGATCAGGACGGTACGCCCGTTGCACAGGAGCAGATGGATCCACTTTCGACAGATCATCTCGCTAGGCTTGTGGAAGATATGCAGGACTTGCACCAGACGATGAGGTATTTGGTTGAGGCCATTCGAGCGCAGCGACAGGAGGTTGCCACCCCTGTTACCCTGTTTTTCCTTGAGATCAGCACAAAGCATAGTGTTACGTATGCAGCACCAGTGGATGCAGCCCTAGTTGACGAGACACGCCTCCGAGAGACTTTGGGAGTTCCGGAACAGAGGAGGGCTCGTACAGGTGCACCAGCCCAGAGACAGAGGTCCAGTCGCCGTGATAGGTTTAGTGCACCTTGCGGGAGTAGCAGAGGCTTGGGACAAGGACAGTCGTTCAGATCTTATCCCCAAAAGGGTCAGCCACCATCGTATGGATGTTTTCCATGCGGGAGCCTTCGGCACTTCATCAGGGATTGTTCCTTAGTACCGCATCAGACCCATGTTCAGAGAGGTCGTAGTCATGGAGGGTTGGTTCCGAGAGGACGGTCTGGCAGAGGAAGAGTTCTGACAGTTCCGGGGTAGAAGGCAGGCATGAGAGTTTTCTTCTACTTATCGTGACGCGCGGGTGTCCAATGCTGAGTTTTTAGGTATTCTTAATTTGTATGTTCTTTTGTTCCGTAGGTTTATTTTGTTTGGGATCTATGCACTCGTTTGTTTTACACACTTTGTGCCATGGTTGGGCCGAATGTGGTGTATGATAGATCAGCCGTTGTTGTGTTAATTTCTGTCAGCAATTCTTTTGTTGCGCGACACGTGTTTTGGTCGTGTGCCAATCAGTTAGGAGATAGAGATTCGACCGTCACTTGATCCTTCTAGAGATGTTGGATTTGACGTTCTCCTGGGCATGGACTGGTTAGCTACGTGCTATGCGTCTGTGGACTGCCGTGAGAAAACAGTCAGGTTTTGTTTTCCCGGCAAGTCAGTTCTTGTTGTATGGGAGGACAGTGGTGCTGCCCCTCACCGCTTGAATTCAGCCTTTTTCGCTAGTCGGCTTTTGAGGAGAGGATGTCGAGGATTCTTGGTTTTCATTCGTGCTACTGGAGCCACAGTAGTTTGTTAGACCGGGTTCCTTTCGTGCGAGAGTTTTCTGACGTTGTTCCAGATGAGCCGGCGAGCTTAGGGAACTTAAGGATCAGCTGCAGAGTTGTTTGTTTGGGGACTTATTTGTCCAAGTGTTTCTCTTTGGGGAGCTCCTATTCTGTTCATCAAGAGAAGGACGGCAGTTTGAGGTTGTGTATTGATTGATCGTCAATTGAACCAAGTTACGGTGTGGATAGGTATCATTTACCTCGCATTGACGATTTGTTCAATCAGCTCCAGGGTGCGAGACATTTTTCTAAGTTTTCTTAGGATCGGGTCATCATTGGTTGTAGGATCGGAGTGAGGACATTCCGAAGACTGCTTTGTGTGCGCTATGGGCAGCAGGACTTTTTGGTGATGTCGTTGGACTCACCGACGCCCTAGCAGCATTCAATGATGTGATGAACCAGATTTCTTCAGGCCGTTCCTCGACCAGTTGATTGTTGTGTCATTAATGACATTCTGGTCTATTCCAATGTATCGTGAGGAACTTGAGCAGCACTTAAGGATTTGTTTTGCAGACATTGGGAGAGCCCCAACGGTTTGCTAAATTCTCAGAGTGCTCCTTCAGGATTGATTGTGTTGACTTCCTAAGGTCATGCGGTTACGAGAGACGGTTTTCGTACGGGCCCGAGGTAGATCGAGGCGTACAGCTTTGGCCCAGACTTGTATTAGGGACAGTGGTCCGCGGATTTTTGGGCTTAGCCGGTTTTTACCGCCGTTTCATGCAGGATTGCTTGTGTAGCGCTGCACCGTTGATCGGGTTGACCAGGAAGGGAGTTCTTTTTTTTCTTGGACAGAGGCATGCGTGCGGAGTTTTCAGCAGTTGACGGCTGCACCGGTTCTATCCTTGCTTCTGGATCAGGCAACTTTGTTGTTTACTGTGATGTTTCATGAGTGGGGCTCGACTGTGTACTGATGTGGCACTATAGAGTTATCGCTTTTTCTTCCCTACAGTTGGAGGAAGTACGAGCAGGATATCCTACTCATGATCTGGAGATGGCCGCGGTGGTCGTGCGTTGGAGATTTGGGGAAACTACTTGTGCGGAGAGTCGTGTCAGATTTTCACGGATCACCAGAGCATAATGTACATCTTCCTGCAGCGGGTTTTGATTGTTGAGACAACGCCGTTGGATGGAGCTTGTGAAGGATTGTGATTAGGAGATCCTTTGGTCCCCGTGGCAAGGCGATTATGGTAGCTGATGCTTTGAGTCGTAGACCCGGGGTTAGCTTGTCCCAGTTGTGCGCAGTTCTGAGACAGTCTTCTGCAGATTTACAGTTCTTGTGTGATCGTGGAGTACAGTTAGGTTCGCCTCTTCTAAAGGGGGAATAGCTTGCTCATGTCCGCCCCCGTCCACTTTTCCTTAATCGCTTTCGCGAGGCACAGCCCACCGATGCTCGTTGTTTGTGATACTTGAGCATGTTCGGCCGGGTAAAGATTCGGAGTCCTTGATTTGTGACCAGGGTGTGCTACATTTAGGGACGCATTGTGTGTACCTGATACTGATGGGTAGAGACGCGAGATCCTAAAAAAGGCACACCGGTCAGCCTTCTGTGTTTGTCCAAGTTCTACCAAGATGTGACGTGACTTGTGAGATAGTTACAGGTGGGCAGGGATGAAGAGTGAGGATTCGGATTTCGTTTCGAGGTATCTGTCTTGTTGCGAGCTAAGGTTGAGCATTTGAGACCAGCTGGAGAGTTGCAACCTTTCACCGTTCCAGAGTGGGAATGGAAGCAGATCTCCATGAATTTCGTTGTGGTGTCTACCTAGGTATAGACAGGGTGTAACTCTATTTGGGTGTTTGTTGTCCGGTTATGCTCAGTTTGCTTAGTTGTTCTTCGTTAAGTTTGTACGTTTGCACAGAGTTCCTTCATGCGTTATATCCAATAGAGGCACTCCGTTCGCTGGCCGTCGTTGGCATAAGCTTCAGGAAGCCTTGTGTACTGGTTGAGCTTTAGCTCCGCTTTTCCATCTGTGGGACGATGGTCAGTGAGAGCGGACTATACAGACTCTGGAGGATATGCTTGTGCGTACGTACTAAGTGTTTGTTGGAAGAGGGGATCGTCGCTTGCCATTGTTAGGGTTCTCCTTCGATAGCTGTTATCAGGAGACGTTCCAATTGGCAACTTTTAGGTTTTGTTTGGTAGGTGGTGTCGATCGCCAGTCTATTTTTTTGACTCTGCGAGAGTAGGATTTTTGGATCCCAGCTAGTCATGAGGCTACGGAGAAGATCCAGTTGATTCAGGTCAGGATGAGAGCATCCCAGTGCAGACAGGAATCTTATACCGACAGTAGTTGTCACAGACTTGAGTTCGCAGTGGGAGATCATGTATTCCTACGGATTTTTCCGATGAAATGGCGTGTTGAGTTTTGGGAAGCTTGGTCCCAGATTGTAGGTTCTTTTGAGATCCTTAAAGCGAGTTAGTTTCGTTGCCTATAAATTGGCACTTCCGCCCAGATTATTGAGTATTCACCCCGTATTTCTTGTGTCGATACTTCGCAAATACCTTCTTGACCTTTCTCACGTGATTCAGCACCATTCCTTTCATTTTGGGATGCGATTTTTCGTTCACCAGCAGCCGATAGTGTTAGTGGATCGGCGGGTGGAGGAATTTCGGTCAAGGGTCTTGCCATCTGTGGGGGTTCCTTGGCGTAGCAGTCTAGTGAGGTGATCACTTGAGTGGCTGCGAGCGAGATGCGGAAGATTTCTTTCCCTCATCTCATTGAAGGTACGCGTAGAAGAATTTTTAAATTCGGGTACCGAATTTCTTTAAGGGGGGAAGATTGTAACGTTTTAGAAAATCGTTATGTGAATTTCCGTTTTTAGGGTAAATTGTCGTTGTTTTCCGTTTTAACCCGATTGTGGTCAAACATCGGTATGACTTCACGACACCTAGTTTAGCTAGAATGAAGCTAGTGCGCGGGCTTTGGGGGTCAATGAGAAGTTTTGATTCATATAGAATTTTTCCCTAATTAAATATTATTTTAATACATTATTTATGCACTTTATTAGTGGTAATTACATTTTTATGTGGGTTAATTACTACTAATGTGAATCTATGCTAATCTAATCACTAGAATTATGTTTAAACCTACTCACCAAAATATCTTGATATTTGTGGAAATTAATCTAGTTTTTAAAGAAAAGAAAATGGTGACAAAATGCTATTTTGTTTTGTATTGCAATTTTGCTCTTGAATTTCCTACACAATTCCACACTCTCCTCTTTCTTCTTCAAGTGGCCGAAGTCCCTACCCACTTCTGCCCTCATGTTTCCCCCCTCCATTTTCATCTCATTATGCTTCAAAAAAAATCATAAAAAATCCAAATTTATTCATCCAAACTCAAATATAATCAAAACCCATCATTCTTCTTCTTCAATCAAGCTTGGATCTTCATCAAATTAGGCTTTTTGGAGGCTAACTTTGGAATTCTAGTTGCTTGATTTTGATCTTTTGTGAGGTATAAAACCTTAACCCTAATCGTTAATTGTTATGTTTAAATCATAAGCTAGCTACTTAATTTTTTAATTATAGCTTTAAATTCATGTTTAATCCATTCATGATAATTTTAATGAACTTCAAGTTAGGATTTAAATTGATGAAATGGTTAATTGTTAATTGAAGTTTATGAAAACTTGACCAAGTTGCTAATTTGTTAAATGATATTTTCCTAATTGGATAATTAAGATAATTAGCAAACTAAAGTTTTACTAATCGTAATTAGTGAGATTTAAAATTATAGTAAAGGTTTAAATGGTTTAACCTTACTATTTTTAGATGTTTGTAAATTCTAGTTTTGGTAAAACATGTAGTTTTGTGTTAAAATGATGAAATGCTGCTTACTAGATTTCCGAATATTTTAGGCATGGGGTTCTTTTGACGTTGAGACATTATTTATATTAGATTCCACGTTTATTATTGTATTGTGAATGCGTGATCGGTATGATCAGGTTCTAGGCTTGATGGTTGTGTCGCTTAGCGCTCCTAGCTAGGGTTGTGCCGATGTCATTCGTGTCTTTGTGTAGCATTTTCTCTTGAGTTGGTTCCGTAGTGTAGCTACGCGCGTTAGCCGCTTGACGAACACTTGAGAGTATGTTTGGTGTTGGTGCATCGGTCAAACGTAGTTTGTACGTATTATTGGTCAATTGCTAATATATACTGGTTATATTGTTATATACTTTCAGGATCGCAGGAGAGGACTTCGGACGCTGCGAAGAGGGGGAAACATGTGATTGGATTTACTTTGCCAGGACGGTTCGTGAGTAGATTTAACATCTACAGGGAATCGCCCGCATGGCGTTATGCGTCTGGGCTAGATTTATGATACGACTATTGGTTAGAAGTATACGGATATAGATTGTGCATGTGTACCTTAGTTGCATTATCTCATTACCTATTAGGTATGGACTTAGTATTAATGAGACACAACACCATTATTGACGGTTCATGTTTCACGAGCACTAATTGTATGCTACACACACCCCGTTGATAATTTCCATGACACGCACAACTTATATACATACGAAATGTAGTTGACACCTATACATACGTGATACTGTACGGTTAGGGACATTGAGACATTGTTTCATATTTCTTTGTGCATATGATATATAGCATACCTGTATACCTACATGCTTACACATATGCCTTGACATGCTTACATGCTAGTTACCTATATACCTATATGGTATTGTACCATTAGTGATAGGTATATTCACACTTGAGACATAGCTACATGTACCTCTTGCATACATACTTATGCATATACCTGGAGGGTATTACATCATTACTGACAGGTAGATACATATACCTTGCTATACCTTCATGTTTTCACATATCTGGCTATAGCTACATGTTCACCATTATTTGATGTTATATTGGACTTGGAGAATTAGGAACCGCAAGATTTATATATTAACTTGTTGCTGTTAAATAGCGGCTTTTCCTTATTATGCTTACATTACAGTTTTATGTTGCATATATTATATCCATGGGTTTTCGCATTGAGATATGGATTTTTCATGATGTTTTCTGGATTTGAGGACCGTGGTAGTTTCAAGAAATTATGCATTATTTGAAAAACCCGGTTTCTCTTGATTTGATATTTCTGCAGCCACCATGAGTTTTATCGGTTCTGATTATATACCCGATTCGAGAAGCGGGAGGCACCGTCTGCGGGTACATGGTGGGGCCCGGAGGTACCCGGTGCAAGGAAGGTATTTCGATGGACCATGCCGATGAGCCTGACAGGGGAACCATACCTACCGTTGACAGTACTTTTGACTCGGCGGTTATCGTGGGGATACCGACGGGAGTAATGTACGTATGGATACGTCGAAAGGCGAGGGTCGAAGCTGGGCACTCGGGTTTTCGGGATAGCATATGATACGTACCTATCAGGGGGCCAGTCGTGGTGACAGCACCTGATAAATCAGTATTTATGTGTCGATGCTTGACACTTGGTTTCATGATATTTTTACTCCTAAGTATATATAACATTGGAATGGGATGTTGTTATATATGCATATATATATATATATATGTATATATATGAGAATAATAGAGAAAAGATGCCAAAGGAGGGAATTCCCTCCTATGGCGTCGAAAAAATACCCTCTCCCTAGTTTTTTCCGACGATCGGCACCCACCAACTTCATCGTCATCATCTAAGATGTGGATACACCAAATTTCATGTGATTCTACAACTTTTTCACCGTTGATTTAGCAATGTAAAAAGTTCTATTGTTGGTAAACCGTTAATTTTGAACCCACTAAATCAACGGTGAAAAAGTTGTAGAATCATATGAAATTTGGTATACCCACATCTTAGATGATGACGATGAAGATGGTGGGTGCCGATCGTCGGAAAAAACTAGGGAGGGGGTGTTTTGTCGACGCCATAGGAGGAAATCCCCTCCTATGGCCTCTTTCCTCCATTAATCTCTCTCTCTCTCTCTCTCTCTATATATATATATGGAATGAGACGCTGATATATATGTATACCTATCAACTTATATACATCATCACAATGATTCATGCAAATAGACTTATTCAGGATATATGAGATTCACTTAATATTGGATACATGATATATGAGATTTAATTGATATTGGACACTCAGAATATATGAGACTTCCATGATATGAGAGTCAATTTGAGGGATGATTTGAGGAAATTGGGATTTAGATTGTCTTGATGGACTTTGGTCCTACCACGAGGTCAGGATTCCGTGGGAATGACATGTTTTATCCCATACTCAGCATTTATTGTATTGCCATTTTTTGTTCATGTATTAGTAGTACCTGATAGAGTACCTTACATGATTGTTGTATACAGATTGTCATGTTATTAGTTCATGTTTTAGTTGTACCTGCTAGTGTACCTTTCATGACTGTTGCATTTGTATGACCTTTTATTGCTATTAGCTTGTCTATTTTAGATTCGCATTGTACGAGCATACTCGCGATTAGCTGCATATGTTATTTACTATTCACGAGTTGGCAACTCACCCCCATTGTGCCACAGTGTTTTGCAGGTTGTTCCTCAGAGTTGTCAGAGGCAGGGCTATTTTCATCTATCATGTCATCATTTGCTGCGGATACCGCTTCGGCTCACAGTGTGCAGTTTTGCTTTAGGTGGGTTTTCTGGTTATCCGTTTATGTTCATTGTATATTCGGTTTATCATGTACTCTCCATCTACCACTTTCATGTATGACATAGAGACTTAATGTGAGGACGATATTGTATGTTATTTTCTTACTTGGAGATCTTTTATGCAGTTTTACTTATATCGTCTTTTATTTCTTCGCTACGGCGTCGTATATCTGTTTTGGTGGTTGTTTTCCGCCGTTGGGCGTGGATTTGCTCCCGTTTGGGGATGCTTTTACTTTATTTATGTTGTACCCATTTTTGGAGCTAGTTATTACAAAGAAGGTGCTGCCAAAATTTTAAAGGAATTAAATTGGACTTAAAGAATTTGTATTTAAGGTTTCAAAAGCTTAAACATTGTTCTTATCTTTTACTACTTTTGATGGTTTAGATTGCTGGGTTTTCGGTTTACATAGATTGCTTTACGCCTGTTGACGTTCCGTTGTTTAAGGGCCGTCACGTGCCACTTTCGGGTCGTGACATGGGGGTACCTACATATCTCGTGTCGCATTAAAATCCAATTCAAAACCAAAACGACACGCGAATCACACATAGGTTAAAACCTATAGCCTCGCACACAAAACAGGACCAATGACCCTAGTCGTTGATGTTCAAACGCCACACGGCGGAATACAAAATCAAATACCAAATTCCAATTCATTAAAAGCCGCAAAACGAATTCAGAAATTTCGTAAAACACTTCCAAATTTTACCCCAGGTGAAATTAGCCAATTTTGCATACATGGAGGGTCTATTTTACAGCCAAAGGAGCCTTAAGCTAAAAATGGATACATTTTTCCCTACCCTGGCCGCAAATTGTGGCCAGGAACATTAAAATTGCGGCCAAGTAAAAGGGGTTGGGTCTCGGGTTTTCAGGGTACACTCCAGGTTGCCTGTACATCTCTCTGTGTTTGCTAAATAATTTCTAGGGTTCCCGGGTGTTAGCAAATCTCTAATTAGCATCACAATTTCCACAAATCTAATATCGGCAGAATTTCAATGTTCGTATTTTGGGGTTAAGTCTATGGTCTAGTCCAGAATTTAACATTAAAGGCGGTCTAAGATCACTACTAACCCTTAATTACACCATCTCAATTCAAATCAATCCTTAACCCCGTCCAGGAATTTTCAAAGTTCACTTAACACCACTTAATCACTTCTAAACTAACATGGAATCTAAAGTGAATGTAATTCTACACTAATGGTAAAGAGATTACCCCATTTGGCAACTCAAGAAATTTCTTTAGTTGCCCTAAGTGTCCAAAATCCTTGCTGTCTTGGTCCAAATTGTTTGTAGGGAGCTTGTGCACATTTTTAATGAAATGGAGATGAACTTTTGATGAGTTTTTACTGGTGAAGTGAGAAGGTAGAGGGGAGAGGAGAAGGGGGCTTCCATGGGGAAAGAGGAAGAAGAAACGGTGAAGAGATGAAGAGGGAATCAATGAGCTATGACTATGTTTGACCCCTCATCCTCTCTCTCTCTTGCCCATACTTCTTTGTTTAACATTTTCTTTTTCTTTTCTTTTCTTTTCCTCTCATTTTAAAACCCAAACCAAGCATGAAGAAATAAGAAAAGCCATGGTAGAAAATGTAGAAATTTTAGCAAAAGACATGGTGCATGTAATGTGCACAAATCCGGCTTAATGCACGATTAGTGATAATTAATCGCGATTAGCATTAAAGTGGAATATAATTAATTATAAAAATTCATAATTTGCCTAAATCACATAAAACACCTTCATTTCCGTAATTCCTATAATTTTCCAAATATTTTCCAAATTTATCTGTATTTAATTATACCGCATCATTAAAATATTCATAATATTTATTATTTAATTTTATAAATTCTCAAAAATAGTATTTAATTTTTCTGAAATGTTACACTGTCCAACAGACCATCTCCCCTGCTGGGATGAGAAGCGTATACACCAGTCTACTCCGGAGTATTGATGCCCCGTCTCGTTAATCCTACGAATAGTGACCTGTATAAAGATGTGCTTATAGATTACCCAGTCTCCACTAGTGTGACTGCCATCACAACGCTGGTAATCAAGCAAAGATCCTAAGGGCTCTACTAATATGTATAAGCGATATGCTAAAAGAAACACATGCACATATTGAAGTAGAAACAAACCAAGTAGCATACTACCATTTTGAGCAAAACTGTTAATACAACTATGAATATCCTAAGCTTCCATTAAGTAATATATAAGCTAGTATGATACAATAATAGTCTCTAAGGCATATACACTAACATGACTCGTCAGCATAGTAGCGGCGGGCGTACTACTTCTTTTGCTTCTTTCTCTTGGACTTGCGGCTTTGCTCATAGGTGGGTTGCTAGTATACTTTTATTCCGACTTTGTGTATCATTGTATCTAGTATACTCCATCTACCGTACTTACTATTTCTACCATTGTACATATGACCTAGAGGTGTTGCAGTGAGATTAGTATATATGTGTTGCTTTCTCTGGTGTCGAGCTCACTTGAGTCGACGTGATGCTTTCTTGTTTTCGTGCTTTTATATGCTTTTCACTCTATCATGATATATATTGCTTGTGGTTGTGATTCCTCCTTTGGTGATGAGCTAGCTTCCACTTGGGGATGACTTTATTCATTATTTATATGTATTTTCATGTTTTGTACCCGTTTGGGGGCCAGTATTTACAAAAGAGATGATCGCATGCTTTTGGCGTGTCGAGTTTTAATAGTTCTAAAGTTTAGCCGCGATCAGGACGGTGTCGCTTTGCAGCTAGCCGTGATGAGCACGGGTCGATCCACAGGGAGACGGAGCGTTTTAAGTTCTTATTTGGACGAGTTAATGAGCGTGGGCGGAATGTTCGTATCTATCCTATGTGTTTATATGCAAAGTATAAAATTGTTAGGAAAAGATACAATAGTGTAAGCTAAGGAAATCCGCACTAAAACCTTTGAGCCGAACTTAACGATTGAAGCTAGAGCAATCGGCAACAACGTGGATTAGGGTACTTAAGCATGGTATTCATGGAATCCGGCTTATTGACCCTTGTCCGTCCGTTCTTGTCTCTTGCTTTCGCCTCGGGCCAAACCGAATGCAACCGGTCGCGGTTAGGGATCACCGTTACCTTGGTAGGGTAGGGTGCCTAACGGAGCACTTGCGTAATGTTTGGACGGAGTTCAATGGAAAATATGGGAAAAAGAAATGAGAAACGGAACGTTAACTTACAATATCATATTCTTTTCCTAACAACACATATTCACAAACCATTAACAACAACAAACCAATAGAGCAAAAGAAAAGAAAACAAAAGAAAATACCAACACAAGAAAGTAAATGACAGGGAATTAAAGAGCAAGTAAGTAAAGCATGGCAATAAATTGCATGAATGTAAAAGCAAGTAATAAAAGAGCAAGAAAGAAAGAACTTGGAACCATGGAACAAGTTACAAACCATGGGTATAATAATCCAAACTTAAACTTGCAAGCTCAATTAAGAGGTTGCAAGATCTGTTAGTGATATGTATGCCCTAGAGGCCATTTCCGTACACACGATGTATATTGTAGTTAATGCTTGGACATATATATGGAGGACTTTCTTGCTCGACATGATAGTATGCTATCTGGTTGCTCTTTATCTAAACATGTACACTGATTATCTCTATGTTACATGTTGATAAAGCCCTTAGGATGAGTACTTGAGTACCAGGATTATGATGTAGATCATACTATTAGGGATAGTGTTGTCGCTAAGTACATCCTTCAAATGTTCCTAGTCGTAGGTATATCGAGACAAGGTATCGATATACCAGAGTAGACTAGCGTATAGGTTCTCGACCCATGTAGATAGGCGATGGATGATCCCATATCTATTGGTGTTTGACATCAGAGAAAGTATACGGGTGCTCAGTGGAGACTGGGTACACTGGACGGACTCGCCGAGAACTTCCAGATGGTATTATACCTCACGTCAGATGGCAGTTCTCTGGTGACACTGGTACAGGTTAGTCTGTAGACTCGAGATCGTCATAGAGTCTTGTGTGATTCCCACTGTGCTTTTATTTCCACCTTACCACGTTCAAGAGAACATGCAAAACGGTGGCTTTTGGGTACAGTCCCGAATCATATGGAGGCAATGAGCGATAAGAGGGGTTTCGTCTCTCCCGGTATTGGGAGTTGATGTTGTGCTGTGTTCGATTAGCTATAACAGGAAGTCCCTGTCCAGGGCTGCTTCAGAGATATACTGGTAAGAGTTATTAGTAGTTTCTCTACCCATTATGATCCTTATATCGACACGACTTATCGAGTTACTGGGGTCTGACGTTTACCACCCCTAGACGAGATATGCAACATTTCAGATGAAGAGACCGAACTGTACGGTAGTGTTACTGATTGGATTCGCAGGAGTGTAAGCAGGCTTGCTTGTTGAACTTATGATCGCTCAATACCTGGGTGGGCGTTACGTTTAGCAGACCGCTTGCGGCTTGTGGGTGATTGATATGACCATCACCTACTGCCGGCGTATTGACGAGTCTTTAGAGTCCTACACAGGGGTTTCTTGGCTCATGCGAAATGGAGTAGGAGCACATATGTAATATGTGCGTGACCGAGATTCATACCATATTCTATTCTCGCGATATGTGATATCGGTCGGTTATACTTGTTATAGCCAGGTTATCGGATCAAGTGTTGATTCGATAAGTTGATTCATTTGATATTAGTCGGTTATATGTGATATAGCCGGATTACTAAACAAAGAGTTGATTTAATAATTTAATGTATAATTATATATTTGATATATTACATTATATTAACTAGTATTAGCTCACTTATGATTTCTTTTTCTCATTTTGTACACATTGAATATATGTGATTTATTTTTGTGCACATGATATGTGTCATGCTTGATGATACATGCAACAAAGTTGTGTGTATGACTTACACCATGCTTGGTTTAATCCTAGGGTTTTTAATGGATTAAGTAATTCAAAACTAAATTCTTTTGTCATGGCAAGAAGCTTTTGGAAGCTTGGAATTGCATTGACTAAAGTCTTCAAGTTTTGTTTTGCCTTAAGATATTTATAAACCCAACCAATTAAAGCTAGCCATGATTAACTCTCTACAAAGGTTAATATATGATATTAACTCACCATGGTTGCCATTTTCTTTTGGATAATGATCAAGAAAGCTTTCTTCTTCTTCCTCCTCACAAAAGCTTTCTAACTTCAATGGAGTTGATAGAAAAAGTGTGAAAAAATCAAATCTAAAGTGAGCCCACTTCCTACTTAATCATCCTCTACTACTTGTCATTTAGTATAGGGTCTTTGCCTCACTAATTTTATGATTAGTGAAGAGATAGCTTGGGTTAGTGTCTCCTTGACGGAGATCATCATTGGCTTCGAAGTCTTCGAAGCAAGCATGTTCGTTTCTTCAAGGGAGCCTTTCTGGAGTCCGGATTTCATGATCGCAGTGAAGGGGACTACTACACGGAGCTATTGAAGTGAAGGACAGGACTACAAAGGTTGTATTCCTTGTTCACTTTACTTGCAAAGTGTTTGCATTTCATTTTCCGTCGATTTCTAGTTAACGATTCATAGTTAGGGTTAGCTAAAACGGCAAAAATTTGAATTTGGCATGGACGATGCCTCCCGAAATCTTGCTACCGTCTTAGGTAACCCTGCAGTGGTATCAGAGACATGCTATAAATTAATATGGATTTTGTTAAGATTACGAAACCGAAATACTCCGAAACTTGAAATGCGAAAATCATGTTTCTGTCGTTTTTAAACATTTGTCAAAAAAAAATTTAAACAAGTACAGAGTGTTGTATGTGATATAATGTGAACACTGTGAAATTTTCAGGGGGTTTCATGAAAAAGTGTCCGGCCACCATACCCTAGATCTCGGCCAAATCCGAGCCCCCCTCTGAAATTTTGACTGTGTTGATGTGATTTGGTTTTGATGTTTCAGGTGTTGTTTGTTTTTGCTAATTTTGCATGTGATGTAATCTTACACTATAAACAATTCGAAGTGTTTCGTATTCGTAGTTTTAACATTGTTTCGGGTTTTTCACATATTGTCTAGGAGAAGTTAAAAAGTTCGATCGAATGTCAAAAACCCATTTTTCCAAGTTTAACATATTCGGAAAAACATGCAAGTGATCCTATGAACCCTCTAGAAGAATGAAACCCTAACTCGACTTTTTGGATTATGGAACCGCGGTCAAACCCTAGGGTTTGCCGTAGTTCCATGGCGTCATGAGTGAGGCTTGGGTTTGCCCTTCTACGGATGGTGCATAGGTACTGTGGCATATTCTGGGTATTATTGAACTGTGCTCAAGTGTTGAATCGTCGGGAAATTGTGGGACTTTGATGAATCGATCGAAAAGTTTAACATCGTCCGGATATTATGTGATGGGATACAATATTTGAAATCCACAAAAGTAGTTATGAGATAACTAGTTTGAATGTTATAAATCTAGCAGTTTAGTCTCAGATGATCGGTTGCCACAGGATTTTGATGAGATCAAAAGTCCGGATACTCGCCGGGTAAACTTAATAGATAGCCACGCCCTATAGCCCCGACCAAGTGACTGTAGGAGAACCCCGTCGCCAAAAGCATCCGTTCGGGTGCTCGCGGCAGCGGTGTTCCGCCTTAGTGCACTTTGTCGACGGCGTCGGGGGGTGTGGCCATCTACTAAAGTTTCCGATGAGCATTCGAACAGGACGTCGGGAATCTTGTTTAATTGCCTGACTAGAAATTGAAAAGTATTTTAGAGATCAAGACTAAAATGCAGGGTTTATAATTGTTAGGCATGTGATGTCTAAGGAATTCATTTGGTTAGGTATGAAATCCAAAGTATGAGATACGTTGGGTTTATGATGTCTAAGGTGGTAGCAGATTCCAACTGTTGTAGTTTTTCACTTTCTTTTCGCGACCGTAAGTGTAATATGTGGTGTATCGCCGGTTTCGTTGCTATATGTCAACGACAATTGGGATACGCATATTTGCTTACGTTGATGACATGTGATGTTATGTGTTGCTGGGATATGTTATATTGGATCATCGTGATTGAATAGCCGGGGGTTTTATGTGAGATGAGAGTTTTTCATTTTCATTCATGTAAAATTCATTGTATGTAATATTCTTTTATTGGGGCACTTCCGGGTTTAGGATGATGTAACCATTGTATATTATTTACTTTTCCGCATTAGGATAGACCCAAGGCGGGGAGCACAAGTAACCGGGTTCTAGGGTCCAGTGGGAGACCATCTCGAGGAGTCGAGACCGGGTCTCCTAACTCTATAATTGGTAGGGTTGCTTGCCGCTCTCGGAGGGGTATACGGGTGTGGGATTTGTTATTCATCACGACCGTGGAATCCGTGTTTTATAGAGGCTTAAAATAAAACCCGGAAATCCTAGTATATCCAATATTTCATATGTTGTTTTCTGCTGTAATATCTGTGATGTGATCATTTGATATATTGATGAGATGAATACAGGATATAGTATATGTGATATATTATATAGACGTTGCTTATGTTTTACACCCTCGCTAGCACTGCCCCACTCTGCCGTTAGTTACCTAACCTAATAGTGCACGAGGGGACATCGAGGCGAATGGGGATGGCATAAGCATACGTTGTATTTATCTGTGATGTTTAGGTAACTTAAAATGATGGGACTTCATTAATGAGATTAATGAAATAAAAGAAACCTAATGATGTTGTGGAATCGAATTTTCAAAAACAGGTAGCTCTAGTTGTTTCTTTGCTTAGCGGTGTTCCTTGTAGAACATCCAGCACCTTATTTGATAAGGAAAGAGCCAAGATCCCTTCACCCGGAGTGACCTATTTAGCAATAACTGGCAGATGCTACAAAGCTCGGTTTTGTCTTTTGTTTATTTTTCTAGTTCTTTATTTGCATAGTGGTATTTGTGAAATATCCTGCACCTCATTCGATAAGAAAAGAGCCGACGATCCCTTCACCGGGAGTGACCTCTTTAGCAAAACTAGTAAATGCCTCAAAAACACTCCATTTAAATCATTTGATTCTGCAACGATATCAAGTTCATTACGCAAAGGGTTTTCTTAAAAACATGTCGTAGCCCTCCGTCATTTCAGATAAGTAATAGTTAGTATTCGTGCTGCGTTTGTTGACCATGTCAAGGCGTAGTGTGCGATAGCTAATTAGTGCTTATCTGCATAAGCATATGATGCGATTGGATTAGGGTAGTCGTGCGACTTTGTTGACCTTGTCAAGGGTCGTACGGGTGGGTTTAATTCAATCAGGAAATGACGGGTTGAACTTGACTTGCGGTCTATGGTTTTTTGACCTTGTCAAGGTCATAGATCGCTCGGGGCAAAAATTATCAGGAATTTCAAGTGTTGAAATTTGCAATGAGATTTCATACCTCCTATGAGATATTTGGATCCCGATACCCACTTCGAGTAAGAGTTACTCCTGGGAGAGTTTTACACATTACAAATAGCCGATCAAGTAGGTTTCTAGAAAGGTGTCAACGAGGTTACGGCCCAGGAAAAACGAGGTTTATTTTAATTAGGTCTGTGCGAAAGCACGGGGAACCTCCCTCAAAGTATCGGCACTGGCCTGGCTGAAAGATTGGCGAACATGTAGGGTGTAATTAATCCCGGCTAGTCTTTACTTTTATGGTTTGAAGGAAGATTTGACTAAAACAGTGGGAGCCATCCTGATTAGATAAATTAATAACCAATCTGATCTTGCAAGAGCATACGCTGAGTGTTTTCTTCTCTCTCTCTCCAGGTAGCGACCATATCATGCCTTAATCAAGATAATAATATGGATGTATTGACCGAACCCGTTTGATATACTAAGCTGGGGAACTGATTGGTATCGAAAGGAGTGTTTTTTTGTAGTTAACCGCAATCAGAACGGTGTCGCGTGTAGCTAGACCGAGGTGAGTACGGGTCGTCCTCAGGGAAACGTTGAATCTTTTACTTTTACTTTAGATGTGTTAAGAAAGAGAGGAGGGGTAAAGAATTTTTATAGAAAGATTTCTAGATCTACGTTAAACAAGAATGCAAAATATAGATCTAGATTATTTTAAAGATGTAATTAATATAATAAGAGGGCTTGTAGGGTTCGTTAGGATTTAGTAGTTATGGATGATTAATTAAAAGTTACCATTTTTTATCCATTAATAGATTTAGAACTAGAACGACGGTGATGCGTGTATATTAGGGTTTCTGGAGGGAAAAGGTGTCCCACTCTTAACCCTTATCTCGACACGGAACTCCGTTCATTATCTAGCCTTTACCAAAAAAATCATTAATCTAATCTTTAATCGCGGTCGGAACTAACAAAGAATTGTTAGCGCGCCCGATTAGGATGTTAATGATTCTTTTGATAAAGTTCATAAAGTTTATAGGACTTAAAAAGGGTTTAGGGATGTTCATCATCCATTAGCCTACCCTAATCCTACGAACCCTAACAAGCGGAGAATTACTCGCGCATGTTGGGAGAAAAAGAGATGGAGAGAAAATGTATTATTAAACTACGAAGAAATAGAATAAGAAAAAAAACTACCTTTATAAATCAACAAGACCAAGTACACTTTGATTCCTTAGAAAATGATTACAAAAACCTAGTTTGCTTCTCAATCTCTTCTAAGGAGGTAGATGAACCGTTGATGATCAGTCTGGATGCGTGAGCTGTCTTGGACTTCGTGATCGCGTTGACTTGATACCTTTTCCAAGAGGCTCTCGGTGCCCTTTTATAGTGCAAAGCCAGAATCTTATTGTTGAAAACTTGCTAAAATATAGCATAGATTTACCCAAAAAATCCTCTGCCCCTAACTCCCTGGAATTGCGGCGGATCCGCGGCCCGGGGGGGGGGGGGGGTTGGCCGCGGATCCGCGCTTGATGGTTGAGATCTCGTGACTGAAATTTTTGGGCTTGCATCTTTTGACATGTGGCAATCCTAGGCACCTTCAGAATCTGAAAATCTTTTCTCGGTTGCTTCCAGACTTGGTCTCCAAGTTTTGCTTCTTAATTTGGCAAGATTTCTTCAACAACTTGATTTCTTTGATATATTCTGCATAACAACTTGGAAAATTCTGCACAATAATCTTAAATAATATTTAGTAGACTTAGTTCTACTAGGATTTGGTCAATGAATTTATTTGCATACAATTTTCTACCAAATGCTAATTAAAATATATTAACACATGGAAAATAGTGTTTTTACATATAAACCCTTATATGTATAATATATTATAATAAAGTCCTTTTTTTAATATGAAAATGGTAGGAAAAATGTAATACAAATGTGCAGTTTTATCAACTGAACAAATACCCCCAAACTTATCTTTGATCGTCCCGAGCAAACTACTTTATTCAAGAGGAGAAAAAGAAAGGAGAAAACTAAGCACACTTTCGTAGGCAGACACGATTGCACTGAGCACGTGCAACAAGACGTTAAACCTCTAGGTGTCCCTAGTAGGAGGAGTGTTGTCTCCTGAGGGTTTTCAGCGGATTACACCCACAAAATCGAATAACAAAAGAAAGATGGTGAAATTTACATATAAAGATAAGAACCATAAAAGAAAGGCCTTGAAAAGAAGAGTTTCCAGCTATACTAGCTTTTCAGTTGTCATGAGCCCTATCTTAATAGTCATGAAAAAATGTTAGAAATCACATCATCCCTCAATAAAACATCGTCTTTATTCTTCATTTCCACCTTTCATCCAAACATTGATCATATAACCCCACGTGTGTGAAATGGACATTCCTTCACTCGGAGAATTCAATTCAAGCTATCATACTCTTGTCCATCTACCTTAGTACTTTTTAATTTGATGAATATTAAGATTCGCCCACACATTTTCATGCGACCGTTAATACTTCTTGAGGTACTAACCAACCGATTACTCATGTGCTTGCTGATTAGGTGATAATATTTTCCTCGTCTTGCACCACCTAAGGCTAAGCAGTGACTCCCAGACCAGTTGGCCTTAGGGCACTAGGTGAAGAGGCACCCTCGCTATATTTTTTTGTTGCTGCCTTGGCGATACAAAACCAGTGTTCATTTTTCTTTTCACAATTTTTATATTTTCTTCATTTTCTTTTATTTCCTTCATACTCTTTTAGACAAGAGCATTTCAAGGTATCCTCTACTATCCCGAGTTTCAAGACGTGTGTAAGTGCATATAGTAGGGTATCAACATTCAAATGGTTGGCTTCCAGAATAGAAACTATTTTTCAGACTTATTTTTATCCTCAGATTAGTGACTTCCTTCATTTTGCTAACCCTTAGGACAACAGCTCATAACTACTTATTACTAGTTCGTTTAAGAAACTTCTAATTTTCTTGGTTTTCTTAAACTATTCCTATCTTTTGGATGTAATTTTTTTTTCTACCCTTTTGTTATAATTTTTTTTTTAATGTTGTGTTTATGCAAAATATGATGCAAATTGATGTGTAAATAAGCACAAACCTCCCCCAAAACCTGTTTACAGCAGTGTCCTCACTGATGTCATCCGTTAAGCAAAAATAACCTGTAGACTTGGGAGGAAATTATTAATGGGGGCAACAATATATGAAAGTGAAAATCCTCCCCCAAACTTATTTTAGGCTCACAATTTTGTAAAAATCATTTTCTTTCAAGAGCCAAAATATACCACCCCTCCCCCAAACTTGAGTTAAACATTTTTAATCTTTTAAAATCACATGAGGGGGTCAAGGTTATTGGTCAATGCCAAGTTTTGCAAAGACCGAAGGTCAACACCAACCATTCAAAAATTTTATCGATGAAGCACCAAGGTTGGTGGAAGAACATGTCACCTATTGACGTGCAGAAGTGGGAAGGTGACAAGAGGTGTATTGGAAAAGGATTGCATCTCAATTTGGAGAGACGACACAGTGATAGTAATGATGGATTACTCGCATTGTCGTGATTGTCCAAAAGAGGGGGTGGAGGTCCAATTTCTTCATTTTGGAGTTGATTCATCTCAACACCCGTGTCTTGTAAAAATGCGAGTTCATCAGCGAAAATTTCCTCAAAGCTTTCATCGATACCCCGAAAAATAATATCATCAGAAAAAATGGGGTGATCGTCAGACTCAATATAAAGTTCCACATTAAATGTTGACCCGGACAACTCGGTGGAAGAGTAAATGGTTGAGTCTGTTAGTGTTTATGCCCTAGAAGGCCATTACTGTATCATACTAGCTTGTATATTACTTAATGGAAGCTTGGGATATTCACATGTATATAACAGTCTTGCTAAACATGGTAGTATGCTACTTGGTTTTTCTATCTTAATATGTGAGTGTACGTATTGATAGAGCTCTTAGGATCTTGCTTGTCTACCAGCGTTGTGATGGCAGTCACACTAGTGGGGGCTGGGTAGTCTACAAGCACATCCTTATTCAGGTCCCTGGTCGTTGGATTATCGAGACAGAGCATCGATACTCCGGAGTAGACTAGTGTGTACGCTTCTCATCCCAGTTGGGGAGATGGTCTGTCCCACAGCCGTCAGTACGTCGTACTGGAGATAGTATACAGGTGCTCGTTAGGTTACGGGTACACCGGACAGGACTCACAGGGAACTGTTGGTTGGTTTGATACCAGTCGTCAGTGAACAGTTCCCAGGTGACATGAGTACAGCGTAGTCCGCAGACTTGACACTGCTACTTCGCCTCGAGTGTGTCCCACTGTTCTTAGATTGCTACCCTACCACGGCTCAAAGGAGTCGTGCAAACAGGTAGCAGTTGGGTGCAGTCCCGAGCACTTGGAGGCAGTGGCGGTTAGACAGGATTCGTCCCTCCCGGTATTGGGAGTAGATATCGTGCTGTGTCAGAGAGCCATTACGCAAAGTCCCTGGCCAGGGCAAGCGAGATTTGCTGGTAGGTTCCAGTAGTTTCTCAGGGTGTAATGGGCTTCACTCCGACACGACTTATACCGCTATTAGGGGACTGACGCTTGCCGCCCCCTAGGCCCGATATGCGATAGTCTTGGACGAACGGACCGGACTGTATGGAGATTGTCACATCAGACTCAGTAGGAGTTCGGATGGGTTTACTCATCGGCCTTCTTATCGACAACTACCTGGGGACCGTTACGTACAGCTAGTGCCACTTGCGGTCTGTGGTTAAACCCACTGCCAGCGTAGTAGTCGAGTCTCTAGAGTCCCACACAGAGAGTTTCCTACTCCAGGAGAAACGATATAGAGGTTGCATGGTTTTGCGACAAAGGGTTCGGACGCATACGTGCGTTTACGCGCGTACGACTTTCGGACAGTTTTTACCAGTCGGCTTTGGTTTAAGCCAGTTACTGGTATCCGGTTATTGGATTTTTACAGTCTAAAGTTTTTCCGTATTTTTACGGATCGGAGGGGCGTTCTCGTAATTACTCGAGAAGCTTCTAGAAGATGTGACTAAGGAGGTTTCTTTTGGATAAGAGAGTGAGTCATGGTGGTGATTCATTCACTTCATTAATGCACATTTATTGCTTAATGACTCATGCTAATGAATCACCACAAGATATTTTATGAAGCATGCTTATTCATTTCCTTTATTGATTATTCTAAAATAAGAATGCTTCATAATATTATGATACACTCTCTCTCTTCTCTCATTATCTCATCTCACATTCTCTCTCCTCAAGCTCTCATCTTCAAACCCTAATCCTTAATCCTCATGTGTTGAGATCAAAGGATTAGTTAGACTAAACAATCCATAACCTACACTCTACATCATCCTTTCATCTTTGATTAGCAATCAAAGTTGATTAGTTACCTCAAGTGAGAGGTTTAGCTTGGAGTTTCGCTCTCGGGTGGATCGTCTACTACCTAGAGAAGGCCGAGGAGAACAAAGGAGGACACAAAGACGAAGGACTAGTTTCGATCGGTATAATCCCTTAACACTTTAGTTTAGTTTAGCTATGTGTTTGGTTATTATTTGTTTAGCTTCGATTCAAGCGGTTAGTCGATGTTCATTGTTTAAACTTGATCGTTTTTGAAAATTCCGCCTCCCCATAAGTACTGGGGTGTACTACATCGACTTACAGTGGTATCAAAGCCTCGCTAAACAATAAATAACCTAGTTGCAAATTTGTACGAATTTCGAACGGAAAAACGAAGCCGGAAAACCCTAAAAAATGTAAGTTTCTGTCGAATTTAAAACGATGTCAGAAAATTTTTCAGGTGAGCTCAGAGTGCTTGACATGACACCAGAAGAACACCCAAGAAAAACAGTCGACTGAATCGACCAACTCGCCGCGGAACCGCGGCCTCAGCCACTGAGTTGCCGCGCTTCCGCCGCCGAGTTGGCGAGTCAGCGGCCGATTTTTCTTCTGTTGCTTCTCTGTGTAATTTGGGGTTTTCTGGAATGTTTAATTATTGCTCAGGTTACTGTTTAACAGAGCAGATTTTGGAGCAATATTGAAGTTGTTTATTCGATCGAATTGTACAGTATTTGCGTATTGGATTATATCTGTGATTGTTTAATGTGTTCGTAAACCTTCCCCAACTGCTAGTATGTCGGTTGGCAGGGGGTTGCACATTTCTGAAATGGTTATATCTGTTTGTGCATATAAACTGTATTGGACTGTTGTGGTGTATAGCCGGGGTTCGCAATGGGTTTTCGTTTAATTCATTTGTTGTAAATGTAATTTGTTGTAATATTATTTTCGCGGGGCACTTCCAGGTTGCGGTCGTAGCCACCGTTGTATTATTTCATTTTACTGTTTTTGCTCCTAGGACTGACCCAAGGTGGGGTACACAGACTGCCGGGTGGGTAGTTTGCCGTACCCGTAGGGGTCGAGGGTGGGGTAAACGGCTATTCATCACAACTGTGTAATCTGTCTTTTCTTGCAGGCTCAAAAGAAATACAGATTGCTTGCAAATCTAATATTGTTTATCTGTGTTCTGGAATGAATATCATTGCGTCAGACGAATGTAAAATATCTATATTATGATAGCTATTTAGACGCCACTTATGTTTTACACCCGCGCTAGCCCAGCCCCCGCTCTGTCGTTAGTTAAGTAACCTAACGGGTGATGACGGGACCCCGTGGCGAATGCGGATGGCATAAGAGGACGTTGTATTTTCGTTGTTTTCTGCAATGATAGGTTAATGATGGGACGCATTATCTGTAATGCAAAGTAAAATAAACCAAAGTTTAAATCGTTGGAACAATTTAAAAGAAACCACTCGGTTATTTTTAAAACAGATATTTTTAAATGCGGAGATTTAACCACTCCTTTTAAAAGCTATCAGGTTCCTTCGGTTATATCAAGTTCACTACGTTCACGGTTTCGCCAAAACCAGTCGTAGCCCTCCGTCATTTCTTATGGATGGTCAGTAGTATTCAAGCTATGCTTGTTGGCATACGTCAAGGCATAGTGTTTGGTAGCTGCTGGGGTATTCATTTGTTGCATAGATAGATGTGTTGGTTTGGGACAGTCGCATTACCTTGTTGGCATACGTCAAGGGTATATACGGGTGCGTTCAAATTAACAAGATAATGATGGGCAGAACTTGACATGTGACTTATGATTTGTTGGCATACGTCAAGGTCATAAGAGCATGGGGCAAAAACTTATATCGGGAATTTCTAAAGAAACTGAAATTTGCAAAGAGATGCATACCATTTGGAGTTTGATGAATGTTGGTAGGATTCCTTCAACATTATCATACGATGATATTTGGATCCCGATCCTACTGTGAGTATATGCTACTTATCAGGATATTCGTCGCTTAACGATCAATGCTATAAACCTAGTAGGTGTCCAGAAAAGTGTCAGCGGGGTTACGCCCCCAGAGAAAAGAGGTTACTTAATTAAGGAACTTCGCGAAAGCGTTGGAAAACCTCCCTCGAAGTATCGACACCGGCCTGGCTGAACGGTTAAGCAAGTATTGTACGGTGAGAATAGTCTTGGCTAATTCTTCTTTTATGGTTTGAGGAAGGATTCGAGAAACAGTGGGAGCCATCCAGTTTAGATAAATTAAAAACCACTCTAAACTTGCAAGAGCATCATGCTAAAGTGTTTTCTTCTCTCTCTCCTAATTGCAGCGACCCTGAAAATGACTGGACTTAAGTTACTTTTAGAGAAAAATATACTGACGGGGCCAAACTATAAAGATTGGCTGCGGAATGTCAAGATGGCTTTGACCTATGACAAACTGGGGTACGTCCTCACCGCTACGGCACCTGCTGTCCCTAGTCCCAAATCCAGCAATGCGGATAAGGAAATCCGCAAAACCTGGGATTTAGATTGCGCGAGAGCCAAGTGCATCGTGCTTGCCTCGATGAATAATGAACATCAGAGGAGGCACGAGGATATGTCCCTAGATGGCATATTTCTCCATACAAAGGAACTTTATGGAGAGCAATCTCGTATAGCAAGATACGAGACCTCTAAGAAATTGTTTCGAGCGAGGTTGGCTGTCGGGTCATCGGTAGGTGAACATGTCCTACAGATGATTGGCTATATAGAAGAGCTCGCAGACCTTGGGACGACTTTGGATAATGAGCTCTATACAGACCTTGTTCTCCAGTCCCTTCCTCCCACCTACGCCCAGTTTATCCTCAACTTCAATCTTCAAGGAAAGAAAGTTGAACTTGCGGAACTCCTGAACATGTTAAGGAGTGCAGAGGGCACCTTGCAGAAGGCAAGGGAAACACCCGCTATGTTTGTTGGCGGTTCATCTTCTTCCGGGTCCAAGGCTAGGGCCAAAGGAAGGAAGAAGAAGGCCGCACCCAGACCTAGAGGAGGTGTTAGTAAGGTGGGAGGGAAGGGAAAGAAAAAGAAAGCAGCACCGGTAGTTGGCCTGGATGAGTGCTTCCATTGTCACAGGAAAGGGCACTGGAAGAAGGATTGCAAGGCGTGGAACGCCAAGAACCAGGAACCGAAGCAGGCTGTGGCTTCGACTTCAGGTGTGTTTGTAATTGAGAATTGTCTGTCGATCAACTCTACTTCCTGGGTATTGGATACCGGGTCAGGATCTCATATTTGCAATTCATTGCAGGCACTGAGAAACCGTAGAGTGCTGAAGGAAGGTGATATGATCCTCAGGGTTGCTAACGGAGCTAGCGTGGGAGCTGCGTCCGTCGGGGATTATCACCTAGGATTGACGAGTGGACACATTTTGGTTTTACATAACTGTTATTTTGTACCCAGCTTAACGTGTAATATCATATCAGTTTCCTTGTTATCAAATAAAGGTTATGATTTCACGTTTGTAAGAGATGTTGTCAACATCCACCTTAATCATGGTTTGATTGGGTCCGGTACTCTAAATAACGGCATATATGTGTTAAACCAACTCCAAATTTTCAATGTCCAGAACACACTAAAAAGAAAGTCTCCAGATTTAAATAAAGATTTCTTATGGCATTGTAGACTGGGTCACATCAATGAGAGAAGGTTGACTAAGTTGCATAGAGAAGGATATTTGGACACGTTCGAATATCAAACTTATGACACTTGTCAATCTTGTCTCAAAGGAAAGATGACAAAGACTCCATTCACTGGACAAGGAGTAAGAGCGAGCGAGCTCTTAGGACTCATACATAGTGATGTATGCGGTCCAATGTCTACACATGCGAGAGGTGGTTATTCCTACTTCATTACTTTTACAGATGATTTCTCTAGGTATGGATATGTTTTCTTAATGAAGCATAAATCAGAGGCCTTTGAGAAATTCCTGGAATTCAAGAATGAAGCGGAAAACCAAACAGGCAAAAGTATTAAGACACTAAGATCTGATCGAGGTGGAGAATACTTAAGTGCCGAGTTCCTAGGTTACCTAAAAGAGAAAGGAATTCTCTCTCAGCTTACTCCTCCGTACACTCCACAGCACAACGGTGTATCGGAGAGACGGAATCGAACCCTATTAGATATGGTACGATCCATGATGAGTAATACTGAGTTACCGCGATCTTTCTGGGGGTATGCGCTAGAATCAGCGATACATCTTTTGAACAGAGTTCCAACCAAAACTGTGCCTACCACACCATATCAGATGTGGAGTGGAAAGAAACCCTATCTTCAGTACCTGAAGACGTGGGGATGTCCAGCTTTTGTAAAAAAGCAGCATCCGGACAAGCTCGAGGCACGCTCAGTAGAGTGTAAGTTTGTGGGATATCCAAAAAACTCTCATGGATATTGCTTCTATTACGCAGAGGAACAAAAGGTTTTTGTTTCTCGTCATGCCCGCTTCTTAGAAACTGAATTTTTGGAAAATCAGAAGAGTGGGAGCGAAATAGAACTGGAAGAAATTCCAGAACCACAAACTGCTACTGAAATTTTGGTAGAACCAGAGGTTCAAGAAGAACAGAACATTCCCGCACCCCTCCGCAGGAGTAGTAGGCCGTCTCGTCCGCCTGAGAGATACTACGGTTTTCTCATAGACGGGGATAGAGAGGATTGCATCATAGATGATGATGAACCTACTGACTTCCAGCAGGCCATCCAGAGCGGCGACTCGGTACGATGGCTAGATGCAATGCGGACCGAGATGGAGTCCATGTACACCAACAAAGTATGGACTTTGGACTTTGCTCCAGATGGGGTAAAACCCATAGGATGCAAATGGATCTTCAAGAAAAAGATTGGTGTAGATGGACAGGTGGAAACCTATAAGGCTAGACTTGTTGCAAAGGGTTTTCGTCAAAGACCTGGTTTGGACTATGACGAAACTTTTTCTCCAGTGGCTATGCTCAAATCCATTCGGGTCCTTTTTGCTATTGCCGCCTTCCATGATTATGAAATCTGGCAGATGGACGTAAAGACGGCTTTTCTGAATGGAAATTTAGAAGAGAGCGTCTATATGGATCAGCCAGAGGGTTTCAATCAGAGTGGGAGCAGCGGGAAAGTATGCAAGCTGCTTAAGTCCATTTACGGACTAAAGCAGGCATCGCGGAGTTGGAACATCTGTTTTGATGAGACAGTCAAAGAATATGACTTTATCAAAAATCCAGATGAACCGTGCATATATAGTAAAGTTGTGGCCAGAAGTGTCGTATTCCTCGTCTTGTACGTGGATGACATTCTATTGATAGAAAATGACATTCCTATGCTACAATCTGTCAAAGGATTCTTGTCACACAGGTTCTCCATGAAAGACCTGGGTGATGCCTCTTACATTCTGGGGATCCGGATCTATCGTGATAGATCCAAGAGGATGTTGGGACTTTCGCAGTCCAGGTATATCGACACTGTACTGAAAAGATTCAGTATGGAAGATTCTAAGCGCGATAATCTACCGGCTTGTCACGGAATCACCCTCTCCAAAGAGATGTCTCCCAAGACTGATTTGGAAAGGGAACGCATGTCTATTTTACCCTACGCTTCTGCGGTAGGCTCTATAATGTATGCGATGTTGTGTACCAGACCAGATGTAGCTTACGCACTAAGCGTGGTAAGCCGGTATCAGTCAGACCCAGGGGAGAAACACTGGATAGCAGTAAAGAACATTCTCAAGTACCTGAGGAGGACTAAGGAGATGTTCTTGGTTTACGGCGGAAAAGACCTCAGGTTGGAGGCCTTTGCTGATTCCGGCTTCCAGAGTGATAAGGACGATTCCAAGTCCATGTCGGGTTATGTCTTTACCCTCAATGGAGGGGCGGTGTGCTGGAAGAGCTCCAAGCAGGACACCGTTGCTGACTCGACGATGGAAGCGGAGTATATAGCTGCTTGCGATGCCGCAAAAGAAGCAGTCTGGATGAAGAAGTTCCTAACAGAACTTCAGGTGGTTCCTACCATAGTTGACCCAATACCTCTGTATTGCGACAACAACGGAGCTATAGCTTTAGCGAAGGAACCAAGGTCCCATCAGAAGTCCAGACACATCTTGAGGCGGTATCACCTGATCAGGGAGATCATTGATCGTCAGGAGATCGAGGTTCGGAGAGTTGCTTCAGAAGAGAACATTGCTGATCCATTCACGAAGGCCCTTCCTCAGATTCAGTTCGAGAGGCTGCTCGAGATCATTGGTCTGCGATATGCCAGTACATGGCCCTAGTGCAAGTGGGAGATTGTTAGTGTTTATGCCCTAGAAGGCCATTACTGTATCATACTAGCTTGTATATTACTTAATGGAAGCTTGGGATATTCACATGTATATAACAGTCTTGCTAAACATGGTAGTATGCTACTTGGTTTTTCTATCTTAATATGTGAGTGTACGTATTGATAGAGCTCTTAGGATCTTGCTTGTCTACCAGCGTTGTGATGGCAGTCACACTAGTGGGGGCTGGGTAGTCTACAAGCACATCCTTATTCAGGTCCCTGGTCGTTGGATTATCGAGACAGAGCATCGATACTCCGGAGTAGACTAGTGTGTACGCTTCTCATCCCAGTTGGGGAGATGGTCTGTCCCACAGCCGTCAGTACGTCGTACTGGAGATAGTATACAGGTGCTCGTTAGGTTACGGGTACACCGGACAGGACTCACAGGGAACTGTTGGTTGGTTTGATACCAGTCGTCAGTGAACAGTTCCCAGGTGACATGAGTACAGCGTAGTCCGCAGACTTGACACTGCTACTTCGCCTCGAGTGTGTCCCACTGTTCTTAGATTGCTACCCTACCACGGCTCAAAGGAGTCGTGCAAACAGGTAGCAGTTGGGTGCAGTCCCGAGCACTTGGAGGCAGTGGCGGTTAGACAGGATTCGTCCCTCCCGGTATTGGGAGTAGATATCGTGCTGTGTCAGAGAGCCATTACGCAAAGTCCCTGGCCAGGGCAAGCGAGATTTGCTGGTAGGTTCCAGTAGTTTCTCAGGGTGTAATGGGCTTCACTCCGACACGACTTATACCGCTATTAGGGGACTGACGCTTGCCGCCCTCCTAGGCCCGATATGCGATAGTCTTGGACGAACGGACCGGACTGTATGGAGATTGTCACATCAGACTCAGTAGGAGTTCGGATGGGTTTACTCATCGGCCTTCTTATCGACAACTACCTGGGGACCGTTACGTACAGCTAGTGCCGCTTGCGGTCTGTAGTTAAACCCACTGCCAGCGTAGTAGTCGAGTCTCTAGAGTCCCACACAGAGAGTTTCCTACTCCAGGCGAAACGATATAGAGGTTGCATGGTTTTGCGACAAAGGGTTCGGACGCATACGTGCGTTTACGCGCGTACGACTTTCGGACAGTTTTTACCAGTCGGCTTTGGTTTAAGCCAGTTACTGGTATCCGGTTATTGGATTTTTACAGTCTAAAGTTTTTCCGTATTTTTACGGATCGGAGGGGCGTTCTCGTAATTACTCGAGAAGCTTCTAGAAGATGTGACTAAGGAGGTTTCTTTTGGATAAGAGAGTGAGTCATGGTGGTGATTCATTCACTTCATTAATGCACATTTATTGCTTAATGACTCATGCTAATGAATCACCACAAGATATTTTATGAAGCATGCTTATTCATTTCCTTTATTGATTATTCTAAAATAAGAATGCTTCATAATATTATGATACACTCTCTCTCTTCTCTCATTATCTCATCTCACATTCTCTCTCCTCAAGCTCTCATCTTCAAACCCTAATCCTTAATCCTCATGTGTTGAGATCAAAGGATTAGTTAGACTAAACAATCCATAACCTACACTCTACATCATCCTTTCATCTTTGATTAGCAATCAAAGTTGATTAGTTACCTCAAGTGAGAGGTTTAGCTTGGAGTTTCGCTCTCGGGTGGATCGTCTACTACCTAGAGAAGGCCGAGGAGAACAAAGGAGGACACAAAGACGAAGGACTAGTTTCGATCGGTATAATCCCTTAACACTTTAGTTTAGTTTAGCTATGTGTTTGGTTATTATTTGTTTAGCTTCGATTCAAGCGGTTAGTCGATGTTCATTGTTTAAACTTGATCGTTTTTGAAAATTCCGCCTCCCCATAAGTACTGGGGTGTACTACATCGACTTACAGAGTCAAACAACAACATATAAAAAGAGTCTGTATCATGAGGTTGATCAAATTCGCTGCTGTCGACATCCATTAATTCGACAGAACACACATAAGCATAGGGTTCGGAGGGTTCACTTCCCAACTTGTAAATGTTAAGCTCAATTGACTTCTTTCCAAAGGATAGGGTCATAGAGCCGTTTCTACAATTAATTACTGCGCTGGAAGTGGCCAAAAAGGGTCGACCGAGTATCACCGGGATTTGATTGCGTGGGTTCGCTACAGGTTGTGTATCAATAACGATAAAGTCCACAGGAAATATGAATTCCCCGACTTTGATTAACACATCCTCTAGCTCACCCCTAGGTTGGGTGATAGATCGATCGGCCATCTGAAGAGTGCAATGCGCTGGCTTTAACTCTCCGATCCCTAATTGCTCATAAACAGAATACGGAAGCAAGTTAACACTAGCACCTAGATCGAGTAGAGCACGATTGATATTTTTACCCCCAATAGAGATTGAATTTGTAGGACTTCCGGGGTCCTTTCGTTTCTTGGGAAGTTGTTGTGTAAAAGCTGTGCTCATATTACTCGCAAGGAAAACTTTTTTAGGTACTTGAACTTTTCTCTTCCTAGTGCATAAGTCCTTTAGGATTTTCGCATATGACTTAACTTGTTGAATAGCATCTAGGAGAGGAATGTTTATGTTAACTTGCTTAAAAATTTCCACAATTTTCTCCATTTGTGGACTTGGTCTGTTGCCCCTTAACCTGTTTGGATAAGGTGCTTGATCAATAAGTTTTGGGTCCAACGTTTGTGGAGAAGACTGTGGGGATGGATTCGATCCCAAAATTGGAGTGGGAATCGACTTAGATAGATTTGGCGAAATGGGCGAAGGGTTCGAGCCTTGGGGAAAACGGAAAATAGGCTCGGATGAAGGTGGGAGACTAGACGAATTAGGGGAAGAAGAAGAAGAAGGGGTATCAAATGTGTCACTATCATCAAATTGCTCACCCACTTGGTTATTCAGCACTCTCCCCGATCTCAACGTAGTAATGGCATTCACATTATGACTTTGTGAATGGCCAGGATTCGGTAGGGGTTGAGTTGGGAGTTTCCATTTTTCTCTCGCACTCATTGCGGCGTTTAACTGTGCGATTTGGTTTTCTATTGATTTAATACTCTACCATAGGAGGAGGAGTTTTTCGTTAGGGTATTAATAGAAGACCTTATCTCAGCCGAATTTTGCATGGATTGTTTCATGAACATATCCAAAGTTTGTGCAAGTGAGTTGTCAGTACCGGCCACTTGTGGTGTAGAAATGTTGGCCGGATTTTGGAAATTTTGTGACTGAAAGGGGGGATGATTCTGTGGTTGTGGTTGCTGTGGAGGAGGTCTTTGATAATTACTTTGTTGGTTTTGATTCCAAGCAAAGTTAGGATGATTCCTCCATCCTTGATTATATGTGGAAGAATAAGGATCATTTCTAGGTCGCTGCTGAAAAGCAGCATTAGCTTGAAACGATGCATTCATAGGACATTCTTCCGTTAAGTGTGAAGGATCCGAACAGCAACCACAGACAGTCTTAGGAAGCGTGACCTGATTTAGGGAGAATGTTGAGAACTTGTTTTCAATAGCATCGAGTTTCTTCTGAATCGCTACCATTTCGGCTTTTACTGCGATAGAAACGTCGAGCTGATTAATACCTCCCTTAGTTGAAGGTGGTCTTACGCTTTCCCACTGCAACGTGTGTTCAGCAAGGTCTTCCAGATATTTCCATGCTTCACCGTCATCTTTAAACATGAAATTGCATTGACACATTGTTTCAAGCATCTGCTTTGTCGCTGGATTAATGCCCTCATATATAATCTGACATAAATCCCATCTTTGTATTCCGTGATGGGGGCATTAGACAAGCAGATCTTTGAAACGTTCAAAGCACTTCCAAAATGGTTCATTGGGAAGCTGGGTGAACTGGTTGATCTCGCTCCTAACATGTACAGTCTTATGATTTGGGTAAAACTTCTTAAGAAATGCTACGACGAATTCATCCCAATTAGCGATAGAGTGTGCGGCAGTATTATAAAGCCATTTTTCTGTCAAGTCGCACAGTGTGAATGGGAGAAGACGTAAGCGCATAGCATCTAAGGTCAATTGTGAAGTACCCATCATTGCGCATACGTTTTCGAATTTGGTGATGAAAACGTACGCGTCTTCCGACTCAAGCCCGTGAAATTTGGGCAGCAGATTGATGTAGTGGGGTTTAATTTCGAAATTATCCCCGTTAGGTGGTGGAAGAGATAGACAAGTGGGAAGAGGACCACGAATAGGATAGCATCTCTCTTGGAGAGAGATGCACGGTGGATTCTGCTCACCTGCGGGCGGTGGCAGCGTGGTGTTATAATTAGATGGAGTGCCGTCCATCACGGTCGATGTAGTGTGTGGTAGGGGAAAAGAAGATGAAGAAGTACCGACTTCGGCGTCGATAGCAGGAACGCGGACAAGACGGGCACTAGGATCCCGTGTCCAGCCGAGCATGCACTAAGCGGGTTTAGTGCAAGTGGCAGCGTGTGTGTGATTTAAAATTGGCTTGTTTTGAAAAAGTGGGACTCAAGACAAATCACCCCTAAGATGCACAAGCAACCCTAGAACTAAGGTTACCTAGGTCAGTCTCTAGACCGCTCCTAGACTTCCAAAGGACAAGCCGCAGGATTAATCCTCTACCGCCTCCGTACTTCCCTTGTAGCCAGATAAGTGCCAGGTAAGTGGGAAGGAACCACGTCGTGGGCCTAATTAAAAACCACTAGCCTTTGTCACACTTGCCTAGGCACTACAAAAGTAATGCGGATAAACGATAGATTACCCACGACCTTCCTCTGTCCTTATTGAGCGCGACAGTCCTTAGAGTCTGGTCTAGATATTTTTTTAAATTAATGAAGGGTTGATCTATATGCTCGGTTTGTGATTTGTGGGGCTTAGGAAGGGTGATGAAATCCCCACATAATCTTGATTTGGTCTTTGCCCCTTAGAATCCGTATTAAAATATGCAAAACAAAACCAATCACAAAACTTTTGCAAAAAGATTTTTTTAGCGGCGCGATTTTGCAAAGAATCCTGCAGAAAATAGATTTTATTGGATTTGAGGAGAGAGAGAAGGAGTTGAGAAAGATACCAGAGAAGATTTATTCCCTAATTCCTCCAACTTGCCGCGGTTCCGCCGCAGAATGGGTGCTTTTGCCGCGGTTCCGCTGCGTGGCAGAAGGAACAGTTGATGAAATTTTTTTTTATAGCCTTCTGTGCTCCTCTGGATATCTAAAAATGTCTCTGTTCCTGTTCTCCTTAATTCTGTGACTCCAGATCTCCTTGCAAAATTCACACACAAATCGTTAAATATGATATTTGCAGTTTTGTTTTAATAATGATATGAATCGTCTAAGAATTCAACACAAATAGCAAGAATAAAAAATTAGGCACGTCTCCCCGGCAACGGCGCCATTTGATTGGTATCGAAAGGAGTGTTTTTTTGTAGTTAACCGCAATCAGAACGGTGTCGCGTGTAGCTAGACCGAGGTGAGTACGGGTCGTCCTCAGGGAAACGTTGAATCTTTTACTTTTACTTTAGATGTGTTGAGAAAGAGAGGAGGGGTAAAGAATTTTTATAGAAAGATTTCTAGATCTACGTTAAACAAGAATGCAAAATATAGATCTAGATTGTTTTAAAGATGTAATTAATATAATAAGAGGGCTTGTAGGGTTCGTTAGGATTTAGTAGTTATGGATGATTAATTAAAAGTTACCATTTTTATCCATTAATAGATTTAGAACTAGAACGACGGTGATGCGTGTAGATTAGGGTTTCTGGAGGGAAAAGGTATCCCACTCTTAACCCTTATCTCGACACGGAACTCCGTTCATTATCTAGCCTTTACCAAAACAATCATTAATCTAATCTCTAATCGCGGTCGGAACTAACAAAGAATTGTTAGCGCGCCCGATTAGGATGTTAATGATTCTTTTGATAAAGTTCATAAACTTTATAGGACTTAAAAAGGGTTTAGGGATGTTCATCATCCATTAGCCTACCATAATCCTACGAACCCTAACAAGCGGAGAATTACTCGCGCATGTTGGGAGAAAAAGAGATGGAGAGAAAATGCATTATTAAACTACGAAGAAATAGAATAAGAAAAAGAACTACCGTTATTAATCAACAAGACGAAGTACACTTTGATTCGTTAGAAATGATTACAAAAACCTAGTTTGCTTCTCGATCTCTTCTAAGGAGGTAGATGAACCGTTGATGATCAGTCTGGATGCGTGAGCCGTCTTGGACTTCGTGATCGCGTCGACTTGATACCTTTTCCAAGAGGCTCTCGGTGCCCTTTTATAGTGCAAAGCCAGAATCTTATTGTTGAAAACTTGCTAAAATATACCATAGATTTACCCAAAAAATCCTCTGCCCCTAACTCCCTGGAATTGCGGCGGATCCGCGGCCCAAGGGGGGTTTGGCCGCGGATCCGCGCTTGATGGTTGAGATCTCGTGACTGAAATTTTTGGGCTTGCATCTTTTTACATGTGGCAATCCTAGGCACCTGTTCACACCATAATATTGTATTTTATATTCCCCATTCTTATGCATTTTACAATGAAAACAGGTGCTTTTGACGCATGTCTGCTACATATTACAGGTTACAGGTTCTTGGACAGGAAACAGTGAAAACGATGAAAAGACGACGTAAAAGTGAGACTTTGACCGACAAACAGAGAATCTTGATCAAGCCTACATAAGGAACAATTCACAAAGCAAGATTCAAGACATCGACTCAAAGCGAACGGGTAGAAGTCCACTACAATGTTCACTGGAAATCTGGAAGAGAACCAGAAGCTAAATTGAGAAAAGATATATAGAAATAAGTAGCCCAAGACAACCAGAACCCATCCCAGAAGAATCAGAGTCCAAGTCCACAATTGGGCCGCGGAACCGCGGCCCAACCCATGCTAGGGCCGCGGATCCGCGGCCATTAAGAGGATTCAGTGGATGAAATTTTTACCAAAATGTTTATTGGCTTTGACTAGTCAACTTAGGGCTATTTTTGTAATTGTAGACATGCGGGTCAAATGTAACCCTAGGGTTTCCTATTCTTTATAAATAGGAACTCTAATCATTGTAATTCTTGATGCCTCCTTTTAATAATAAATTTTAGAATTCTTTTGGAGAGCATCGGTGTTTCTTTTCCATTCAGAAATTCAGATCTGACAAACCTGCATGGATGGTTGGAGGGATGCATCTGTAAGTAATTTAATTTCTTGCCTTAGGAACTTGTTTAGGGTTTAGCTTTGAGGAAGGATTTTGAGAGATGAGATCTCTCATCCCTTTCTTACCCATCATTTAGAATCTATAGGTCTCCATGCATACATGCACATACCGCTCCCTACGGCACTCTATCCCTCGAGGTAGCGGTGATACCGTAGTCTAAAGGCCCGGTTGTGATGTTTTCCATAGAGGTTAGGGTAAGGATTGATAAAGGAAGGACAAGAACCTAGGGGAAGGAACACCTTCCCGAATGGATCTAATCCCCTTTATTAATAATTACCATAACTTCTCTTAGATCCTAATCTGGGTATAGAAAGCGTTGAGATTTAATTACATTTCCAAACCATCCCTAAACCTAGCCCTAGCAAGAGTAGATTTCAATTATTGCCCTAGGTTAATTAGGTTTTTAGATTTAATAACACCTCCGAACACCCTTCGGAATTAACTCGTTTTAGCGATTAGGAGATTCACAAAATCCCTGTGGACCGACCCGTACTCACCGGCTAGCTGCAAAGCGACGCCGTTCTTGATTGCGGTTACAAATATTTTTGATCTATCTTTTAGAAAGCGCAAGCACGTTAAATCATTCCAATCAAATGGCGCCGTTGCCGGGGATGGCGTAGAATTTTCTTTTCGCGATTCGGGTTAATCAAAATTACAAAAATTATAAAAATCTAAAATATCCAAAAATTATAAAAATATATCAATTGTTATTTTTTGGAAAGGGTACTTTGTTGTGTGAAATCTTGCAGGAACAAACTCGGATCTAGAAATTTCCAGAAAGCAAAACAGAAAATAGAAGATCAGAACAGAGGAGAATTTCAGAAACAGAACAACAGAAAAATTCTACAGACGCGAGCAGTCCAGACCACCGCGATTCCGCGGCATTATAAGCCTTCTGCCGCCCTTCCGCGCTCATCTGGTCAAGTCTCGGGATCTGCGCCGCCGTAGCCGCCGCGTTTCCGCCGCGCCAAGCCGCTTGTACCGCGGATCCGCGGATCCGCGGTCCCCCTATGTTATCAGCTGGAGAAAATTCCACTGTAAGTTCCTCTTTTCTTGCTCTGGAAATCTAAATAAATATTTTCTGAAAAATTTCTGCAGGATTATATGCGTTTTAAAAATCTTTTCCATTCCAAAATAACAAATCTTGTGCAGGATTTTTGGGCCCCGCTTGAACTAAATTGATTGCAAGTGATATTTTGCTGTTGGATATCTTTTCTATAAAATATTTTGCTGTTGCATATCTGTTCTCTAAAAATCTTTTTGCAACAAAAATTTTTCCAAATAAAGAGAAAGAAAAAAAAAATTAATGAAATATGAAAATAAAAAGGACAAATATTTTATAGAACTTGCAAAATTTTTTTAGCCCCAAATAAATCCTTGCACCACCAACCATCCTTCTTGTCACCTTTCTTCTTCTAGCATGGGTACCCCACATAAAAAATCATTAGCCAAACTTTGGTATCCCGAACCTAATTTTGCGTCATATGTCAATGTGTTCGGTCAGTTTAAAGACGATCCTTCCATACCTAAAAAATCTTTGAAAGATCACATAGAAGAGTCTAGGAGAAACAGTTGGACTTTTCAACCCACTTTGTGTCAACCAAGTCAACCTTCACCACTTCCATATGTTGATACCACTTCTTCAAGTCCTTCTGTCACTCCTATGCCGATGTCCATTGCTGAGCATATTTCTCAATCTCGCAGTCGATCTTTCACCCCTCTCCACTCATCTAGTTCTAGGGATCCGCACGATTATTCACCTTTTTATCCATATGTTGACCCTACCCCTACCCAACCAACCACTTCCTACCAGTCATACCCAACCTTCCCACCTTCACTAGACACTGTTTCGACACAGCCATTAGGGAGTTTCACATATCCAAACAATTTCGACTCTTTTACTGAAACCCCCTCACCACCTAAGTCTAGTTTGGAAGAGGCGTTGGAGGCGTATATCGTAGCAACAAACAAAATGGTTAGGAATGTGGAAGCGTCCGTGGCCGCCCTTATGCAACCTGCTGAACCGGTAGCTAGTTTCCCGCTAGCCCCAAATTTTTCAATGTATGAGGAGGCGGTTGGACAGAATGAGAATGTGAGAGGATTTCCAAATCAAACCTACCCTTACCCAATTGAAGCCCACAACTCCAGTTTTCCATCGAATGTCCTAAATGATTCACAAGTTCAAAATAAAAACGAGTTGTGCGACTTTGTAGTGTTTGATTTGCCAAATTGTGAGGAACCCCCTTCGAGTGAAACATCACCTAATCCGTTTGACCATTACACTTCCACTCTAGAACCTACATTGATAAACATCCATGCTTTTGAGGAGGTGTCTAAAGAAATTGACTTTCACTTGAGTGAGGATATAGACGCCGGGAATATTTCGGATGATGAACCTATCGATTTAATTGAAATTTTATGTTCAAATCATCATCCCGAGTTATTAAATGTTTCTCCCGAATCTCATATGCGTCTTGATTTTGATGATAATGGCATGGATGAGTTGAATATTGAGGAGAATTATGAGGATAATATTGAGGAGAGTAGTGAGGATCATATTGAGGTTGAACCATTTTTCTTTGATGTGTCGGATTTTCCAATTCATCCTCTTGAACCTTTACCTAAATCACCCTCCCTCTTTTCCATCGTTCCGACCACACTTCATTTCACGCTTGACGACTGTGAGCTTGAAAACTTTTCCTTTGAATCTGACACAGTTCCCACAGCCGATGACACTTACGAGTGTTTCACTTTTTCGAACGATGTTAAAGTCTCACCGCCCGAGTTTGAGTCCTTTGCATTTTCAGATGAGTTAGTTAATCCTTCAGACTCGGTTGCTTACAGTCGTTTCGAACCATTGATGGAATCTTTCCAGTTCGACACAGTTTACTACGGTGAGAACGATACTATCCCTAATTCACTTCCTTTCGTCCTTCCTATTGTTCCGACCGTGCAAGTGACCATGACGCTTTCATCTCAAATACCAAGTTCGGCGTACCCATGTTTTCTTGCGAATCTTGAGGGATTTGACCCCATTTCCCGACGGGTTGATAGGTTAGCGCAATCGCTTATAACATATCGTTCATCACATATTGCGCTAATTTATTCACTCAATTTACACCCTCAAGATCGTACTCCATTTCCTTTATCTTTTCGCCATTCTTCTCCCCCACCGAGACCATATTCTACCATTCCTCTGTCCACACGGTCTCGAGTGTTTCTCCTTTCTTTCCTCCACATCCCATTCTTGCACCAACTATACCATTACCACGATAAGATTTTTGAATGGTTGGTGTTAACCTTTGGCTTGTGTAAGGCCAAGCTTAAGTTTGGGGGAATCTTTGTATATATGTATATATATTTTTGTTTTCTTTTTCTATAAAAAATAAAAAACAAATTTCAAAACATTAAAAATATAAAAAAAAATTATAAATCAATAAACAGGGGAGTATCGGTATTTTTGACCCTCTTGGTTTAGCATGACAGTGAGGACACTGTCAAGTTCAAGTTTGGGGGTATGCTCGGTACGTCTTCTTCCTTTCCATTCATTTGTACATATTTTTGCATTTGCATATTTATTTGAAAACCCATAAAAATTTGAAAAATTTCAAAAATTATAAAAATTATTGTATTCAATTTTGGCTAATTGACTTGAGTTTGACAAATAGGTTAACTAGCTAGGAACAACTATATCTTAGACTTAGTAAATTAAAAACCCTAAAAATAACCTTTCTTAAAGTTTAACAGTAGAAAGTATATGCCTTGTAGTTTATTTAGAAATAGGCAAATTTTGGGTTCACTTCTTGGGTTAAGTCGAAACAAGGGAAGAGTATTGATGTTCTTATTAGAGTATAAGTTTGAAAAATAGTTCCTAGCTTAAGTCTAGATTCTGAAAACGTATACCCTACAATTTGCACAATCACGCACCTTGAAACTTGGAATAGTAGAAGAGACCTTGAAATGCTCTTGTCTAAAGTCCTTAGTATGAAAAAGTGTGAATAAAGAAAAAAAAAATGGACACTGGTTTTTATGATTATTTAAGGCTGCAAAAATAGAAAAATATTTAGCGAGGGTGCTTCATCACCTAGTGCCTTAGACCAACTGGTTTGGGAGTCACTGCTAAAGCCTTGGGTGTTGCAAAGATTAGGAAGTACGCTTTAAAGTGCAAACGCATTTTGTAATCGGTCGTTGGTACCTCAAGAAGTATTAACGGTGGCATGAAGGATGTGTAAGCAAATTTCATTCACCAACTAATTAGTACTTTGGACAATGGACGAGAGTACGATTGCTTGATTTGAATTTCCAAGTGTAGGGGTGATATATACACACACGTAGGGATATGTGATTGGAATTTAGATGAGAAAAAGGAATGAAGAATAGAACTTGTATCTTTAGTAGAGTTGATAAAAATTCATAAGTGGAGATGGAACCCTAGAAGGAAAACTTAGGAAATGCCGAAAGCTAAGTAGATCTGCAAGATATATATAATCTTAAGTTAAATAATGAGGAAGTGTGAAGAATATGGGTGGATAATTTGCGAGTCAAAAGATAATAGAATTCCTTGTTAGAAGACCTAATTGGAGAACAAAAGTCAATGGGCCGAGTTGATAGGATTTTGTGGGTGTAATCCGCTGAAAACCCTCAGGAGACAACACTCCTCCTACTAGGGACACCTAGAGGTTTAACGGCTTGTTGCACGAGCTCAGTGCAATCGTGTTTCCCTGCGAAAGTGCGGTTAGGTTTTTTGTAGAGAATAAAACAATAAGTTTGCTCGAGGACGAGCAAAAGATAAGTTTGGGGGTATTTGTTCACACCATAATATTGTATTTTATATTCCCCATTCTTATGCATTTTACAATGAAAACAGGTGCTTTTGACGCATGTCTGCTACATGTTACAGTTTACAGGTTCTTGGACAGGAAACAGTGAAAACGATGAAAAGACGACGTAAAAGTGAGACTTTGACCGACAAACAGAGAATCTTGATCAAGCCTACATAAGGAACAATTCACAAAGCAAGATTCAAGACATCGACTCAAAGCGAACGGGTAGAAGTCCACTACAATGTTCACTGGAAATCTGGAAGAGAACCAGAAGCTAAATTGAGAAAAGATATATAGAAATAAGTAGCCCAAGACAACCAGAACCCATCCCAGAAGAATCAGAGTCCAAGTCCACAATTGGGCCGCGGAACCGCGGCCCAACCCATGCTGGGGCCGCGGATCCGCGGCCATTAAGAGGATTCAGTGGATGAAATTTTTACCAAAATGTTTATTGGCTTTGACAAGTCAACTTAGGGCTATTTTTGTAATTGTAGACATGCGGGTCAAATGTAACCCTAGGGTTTCCTATTCTTATAAATAGGAACTCTAATCATTGTAATTCTTGATGCCTCCTTTTAATAATAAATTTTAGAATTCTTTTGGAGAGCATCGGTGTTTCTTTTCCATTCAGAAATTCAGATCTGACAAACCTGCATGGATGGTTGGAGGGATGCATCTGTAAGTAATTTAATTTCTTGCCTTAGGAACTTGTTTAGGGTTTAGCTTTGAGGAAGGATTTTGAGAGATGAGATCTCTCATCCCTTTCTTACCCATCATTTAGAATCTATAGGTCTCCATGCATACATGCACATACCGCTCCCTACGGCACTCTATCCCTCGAGGTAGCGGTGATACCGTAGTCTAAAGGCCCGATTGTGATGTTTTCCATAGAGGTTAGGGTAAGGATTGATAAAGGAAGGACAAGAACCTAGAGGAAGGAACACCTTCCCGAATGGATCTAATCCCCTTTATTAATAATTACCATAACTCCTCTTAGATCCTAATCTGGGTATAGAAAGCGTTGAGATTTAATTACTTTTCCAAACCATCCCTAAACCTAGCCCTAGCAAGAGTAGATTTCAATTATTGCCCTAGGTTAATTAGGTTTTTAGATTTAATAACACCTCCGAACACCCTTCGGAATTAACTCGTTTTAGCGATTAGGAGATTCACAAAATCCCTGTGGACCGACCCGTACTCACCGGCTAGCTGCAAAGCGACGCCGTTCTTGATTGCGGTTACAAATATTTTTGATCTATCTTTTAGAAAGCGCAAGCACGTTAAATCATTCCAATCAGCACCTTCAGAATTTGAAAATCTTTTCTCGATTGCTTCCAGACTTGGTCTCCAAGTTTTGCTTCTTAATTTGGCAAGATTTCTTCAACAGCTTGATTTCTTTGATATATTCTGCATAACAACTTGGAAAATTCTGCACAATAATCTTAAATAATATTTAGTAGACTTAGTTCTACTAAGATTTGGTCAATGAATTTATTTGCATACATTTTTCTACCAAATGCTAATTAAAATATATTAACACATGGAAAATAGTGTTTTTACTCATAAACCCTCATATGTATAATATATTATAATAAAGTCCTTTTTTTAATATGAAAATGGTAGGAAAAATGTAATACAAATGTGCAGTTTTATCAACTGAACAGGAACGTTGGTCCCGCTCCAACTTATAATTGTTATAAGACCAAGCAGGAAATAGGGGATTACCAGAATTTTCATGCCGCCCAAACGAAGATAGTGTATGATGATGCATCTTCTTCGGGTGTGCTCATTACAGAGAACTATTTCTCAGTATCCTTTACGTCCTGGGTATACTGATACTTGATCAGGATCCCATACATGTAATCTGTTACATGGGCTATAGATAGGTAGAGAACTGAGAATGGGTGATAAGTTTCAAGAGTTGGAAATGGTGCAAGTATTGCAGCCAAATCTGTTGGCAGTTATCACCCTGTATTACGAAATACGTTGATTCGGAACGAATGTTATTAGATACCGAACCTGATATACAACATCATATCAGTCTCTTTATTAAGTAAAGAAGAATATAATTTTATATCGTTGGATAATGTTTTGAACATTTCCTATATCAAGAGTTGATCGGTTCAGGCATGTTATCTAAAAGCATATACGTTCGAAATCAAACTACAGTTCTTAAATGTATTGAACACACACAAGGGGATGAATTCAGAAATGAACGAATCCTTCTTGAGGCAATGTAGACTAGGTCATATCAATGCGACCCGACTAGCTAAGTTACATTTAGATGCATATTTAAATCAGCTTGAATCTACATCTTGTGAAACTTGCCAGTCATGTCACAAAGATAAGATGACCATAGTTCCGTTTATTTGAAACAGAGAAAGAGTTAGTGAACTCTTGGGATCGATACATGATGATGTATGTAGGTCCTCTGTCTACACATGCCAGGACCGGGTCTTTGTACTTCATTACATTCAATGATGATCTCTCAAGATTCGCACATGTGTTCCTATTGAAACACAAGTCTTAAGCTTTTGAGAAATTCAAAGAATATAAGTTAGAAGTAGAGAACCAAAAACGGGTATAAGTATTATGTCTTTTGATGTGATCAGGGAGGATAATACTTGAGCACGGAATTCTTGGACTATTCTAAAGGAGAATGAGATTCTCTCTCAGCATTACACCTCCGTATACACCACAGCACGTCAGCGTATCGAGGCGGAACAATCGCACCCTATGTGATATGGTGTGCTCTATGATGAGTACTACTGAGTTTCCTATTTCCTTTTGGGGATATGCACTTGAGAAGCTACATACCTACTGAATAGGGTTCCAATCAAATCAGCTGCCTACCACTCCATATGTGATATGGTATGGGAAGAGCCCATCTTTTAAGGATGTTATTATTTAGGATTGTCGGCCTATGTCAAAAGCAAAATACGGACAAGCTCGAGGCAAGGTCAGTTCGGTGGATGTTTGTTGGATATTCCAAGCATTCGCAAGGGAATATCTTCTACCACACTGAGGAGAAAATGTGTTTTGTTTCTCAGCATGACACCTTTTGGAAAGGGAATTTCTTGTGAAGAAATTAGTGGTCATGAGGTAGAACTGGAAGGAGTTCCAGCTATACAAACTGCAGCTGATGATTTGGTAAACCCGGAGGATTCAATAGTTTCCAACGAACCTCAGCCTCTCCACCGATCTGGTAGGGTTCATCATCCACCTGAGAGATACTTCGGTCTTTTCTATCACAGTGGGAGCGAGGATTGCATCATCAGATGATGACCCACTAGTTTCGAGTAGGCCATCAGGAGTGGGGACTCTGTAAGAATGGCTGGATGCTAAGCGATCGAGATGGAATCCATATACACCAACAACGTATGGACTTTGGTTGTTTTATCTGAAGGGTTAAATCCCCATCAGGAGCAAGTATATCTTGAGAAGATTACTTGGTGTACATGGAAAAGTTGAGACTTTCAAAGCTAAGGCTTTTTGTAAAAGGTTCTCGTCACTGACCAGGTGTAGATAATGATGAAACCTTTTCTCCAGTGCCTATACATAAGTCCAACCAGATCCTACTTGCCATTGCTACATATCATGACTACGATTTCTGGCGGTTGGGTGTCGTGACTGCTTTTCTGAACAGTGATTTAGAAGAGAGCGTCTATAAGTACACAGCCAGAGGGTTTCGTAGATAGTGGGAGCAGCGGAAACGTGTGCAATTTGCTTTATAAGTGAAAGTAGGCATCGCGGAGTTGGAACATCTGTTTTGATGTGGTAGTCAAAGAGTTTGACTTCATCAAAATGGTAGATGAACCTTGTATATACAAAAAGGTAGTATGGAGTATAGTGAAGATCCTCGTATTGTACGTGGATGCCATACTCTTGATAGGAAAGGAGTTTCCTATGCTACGCTCGGTCAATCTCCTCTTATCACAAGGATTCTCCATATAGGATCAAGGTCATACCTCCTAAATCCTGGGTTTTGGTTCTATGAGATAGATCTAAGTGGATGTTAGGATTCTCACTAGGTGAAGTGAGATGGTATCAATCGATCCTGGGGAGAATCACTGGATAGCTTCCACGGTGGTAAGTTCGACTGAATGTCAGTCACAGGCATTGTCTTTACCTTCAGTGGAGGGACGGTATGTTGGAAGAGTTCCAAGCTAGATACCGTGACACACTAGATGATAAAGGCTGGATACATTGCTACCAAAGATGCTACCAAAGAAACAGTCTGGCTGTATATAAGTTCATGGGATGAACTTTGTTCCTACCATTGTGTGACAATGGAGTTGTGGCTTGGCCTAGGAACCCCGTCCCATCAGTGATCCAGACATATTCTTAGGCAGTATCACCTGATCATGGAGATGGTTGATCTCCAGGGAGATCGAGGTCAGGAAAGTAGACACAAAGGAGAACAAGGTGGATCCACTCACAAAGGCCTATTACTAGGAGAGACTTATATGGGATGGTTGAGTATGAGATACTTCAACCACTGGTGATTGTTGGCTATGAGATACTACAACAGATAGCCCTAGTGCAAGTGGGAGATTGTTAGCGATATGTATGCCATAGAGGCCATTTCTGTACATACGATGTATATTGTAGTTGATGCTTGGATATATATATGGAGGACTTTCTTGCTCGACATGATGGTATGCTATCTGGTTGCTCTTTATCTTAACATGTATACTGACTGTCTCTATGTTACATGTTGATAAAGCCCTTAGGATGAGTACTTGACTACCAGGATTATGATGTAGATCATACTAGTGGGGACAGTGTAGTCACTAAGTACATAATTCAAATGTTCCTAGTCGTAGGTATATTGAGACAGGGCATCGATATACCAGAATAGACTAGCGTATAGTTCCTCGACCCATGTAGATGGGCGATGGATGATCCCATATTCATTGGTGTTTGACATCAGAGAAAGTATACGGGTGCTCAGTAGAGACTGGGTACACTAGACGGACTCGCTGAGAACTCCAAGATGGTATTATACCTCACGTCAGATGGCAGTTCTCTGGTGACACTGGTACAGGTTAGTCTGTAGACACGAGATTTTCATAGAGTCTTGTGTGATTCCCACTGTGCTTTGATTTCCACCTTACCACGTTCAAAAGAACGTGCAAGACGGTGGCTTTTGGGTACAGTCCCGAATCACATGGAGGCAATGAGCGATAATAGGGGTTTCGTCTCTCCCGGTATTGGGAGTTGATGTTGCGCTGTGTTCGATTAGCTATAACAGGAAGTCCCTGTCCAGGGCTTCTACAGAGATATACTGGTAAGAGTTATTAGCAGTTTCTCTACCCATTATGATCCTTATATCGACACGACTTATCGAGTTACTGGGGTCTGACGTTTACCACCCCTAGACGAGATATGCGACATATCAGACGAAGAGACCGGACTGTACGGTAGTATTACTGATTGGATTCGCAGGAGTGTGACCAGGCTTGCTTGTTGATCTTCTGATCGCTCAATACCCGGGTGGCCGTTATGTTTAGCAGACCGATTGCGGCTTGTGGGTGTTTGATATGATCATCGCCTACTGCCGGCGTATTGACGAGTCTTTAGAGTCATACACAAGGGTTTCCTGGCTCAAGCGAAACGGAGTAGGAGCACATATATGATATGTGTGGGACCAAGATTGATACGATATGTGATACCGTATTCTATTCTCGCGATATGTGATATCGATCGTTTATATTTGTTATAGCCGGGTTATCGGATCAAGTGTTGATTCGATAAGTTGATTCATTTAATATTAGTTGGTTATATGTGATATAGCCGGATTATTAAATCAAGAGTTGATTTAATAACTTAATGTATAATTATATATTTGATATATTACATTACATTAACTAGTACTAGCTCACTTATGATTTCTTTTTCTCATTTTGTGCATATTGAATATATGTGATATATTTTTGTGTACATGATATGTGTCATGCTTGATGATACATGCTTTCTCATTTTGTGCACATTGAATATATGTGATATATTTTTGTGTACATGATATTTGTCATGCTTGATGATATATGCAACAAAGGTGTGTGTATGACTTACACCATGCATGGTTTAATCCTAGGATTTTTAATGGATTAAGCAATTCAAAACTAAAGTCTTTTGTCATGGCAAGAAGCTTTTGGAAGCTTGGATTTGCATTGACTAAAGTCTTTAAGTTTTGTATTGCCTTAAGATATTTATAAACCCAACCAATTATACCTACCCATGGTTAAATCTCTACAAAGGTTAATATATGATATTAACTCACTATGGTTGCCAATATCTTTTGGATAATGATCAAGAGAGATTTCTTCTTCTTCCTCCTCACAAAAGCTTTCTAGCTTCAATGGAGTTGATAAAAAAGTGTGAGAAAATCAAATCTAAAGTGAGACCACTTCCAACTTCATCATCCTCTAATACTTGCCATTTAGTATAGGGTGTTTGCTTCACTAATTCCATGATTAGTGAAGAAATAGCTTGGGTTAGTGTCTCCTCAATATAGATTATCTTCGGCCTCGAAGTCTTCGAAGCAAGCATGTTCGTTTTTTCAAGGGAGCCTTTCTAGAGTCCGGAGTTCACGATCGCAGCGAAGGGGACTACTAAACGGAGCTATTGAAGTGAAGGACCGGTCTACAAAGGTTGTATTCCTTGTTCACTTTACTTGCAAAGTGTTTGCATTTCATTTTCCGTCGATTTCTAGTTAACGATTCATAGTTAGGGTTAGCTAAAACGGCAAAAATTTGAATTTGGTATGGACGATACCTCCCGAAACCCTGCAAGATCAAGGGAGATCTAAAAACCCAAGGCAAAATGATAGAAAAAAAGAGATTTATTCAACTTGAAGAATGATACAACCCTTGAAATCAATAACCAACCCTTAAACTTGCAAGCTCAATGAAGAGGTTGCAAGATCAAGAGAAGGTTAAGAACTCAAGGGGAAGCTATTTACAATAACTAAAGAAACAAAAAGAGTTACACAATGTATGAAATGTTTAACAAAACTTGGACCCCTCACCCTTGCTCACTGGTTCTGTATTTATAGGCTCAAAAGAAAATTAAACAAACAATAAAATTGATCTGACGTGGCAACAAGGGAGGGACTGTGAGAAACTAGGGGCATTTCGAGGCAGTGGGGCCGGCCACATAGGGTATGATCTCGGCCCAAATCCGAGCTCTCTGGCTCGTTCTTTGTGTGTTGACTTGTGTGCTTCCGAATATCACTTTGATCCAGTTGGTTTTCTCAAATTTGACTTCGGATGCACCAGGGTATTCGAGGGGAACTTGAATCTTTTGATCACATCACACCATTAGCATTTATTGCACTTGTCCCCCCACTTGTGTGCATTAGGCAGCCCCCTAGGTCCATGGTCCAAGCTCCAAGAGTTAGTGTGTACACATGTTATGTGTTGGACCCAAAATGTGTACACTTTATTTGTTTGCAAAATAACTCTTGGATATCGGTCGGTTTGCGGTTCTGGTTGCAGTGTCGGCTAACAATTGATATATCCGTGATTTTAAGTGTATTTCCAGTATTTTGTCATGGATACCTGTAATCTGTAATACTGAGCAGATACTGGTTAATAGTACCGATATATAACAAAACAGATAACGAATGAGCGGTATTGAAATGCAGTTTTCTGTGATGAACAAATACCCCCAAACATATCTTTTGCTCGTCCCGAGCAAAAAAAAATCCTAGCCTCACTTTCGCAGGGAACGCGATTGCACTGAGCGCGTGCAACAAGCCGTTAAACCTCTAGGTGTCCCTAGAAGAAGGAGTGTTGTCTCCTAAGGGTTTTTAGCGGATACTACCTAAAAAATCCCGTCAAGTTAGTTTCATAAGTTAATATCGATTCTACTCCTACAGTTTAGTTTCTACGTTAGAAGCTCTATCATCCTACGTTAGAAATATTCAACCCTTATTTTTCACACCTCCTATCTATTTATCCTCATATCCTATATGTTCCAAAAAAGTTTAGAAAGATGTTGGAATCTCCTGAGTTTTCTTTCTAAAAGAGCGGTTTCAAATCAGGGATTTTTATCAACTTTACAGAAAACATAAGTCTTATTCTTTATTTCCATCTTTCCTCCAAACATCGATTGTATACCCCTACGTGTGTGTACAATATCACCCCTACACTCAAGAATTCAATTCAAGCTGTGGTACCCTTGCCCTAATACCTAATACTACCTTTCATTTAATGATGGACGGAGTTGCTTACATACTTTTCATGCGACTGTTAATACTTCTTGAGGCACTAACAGCCGATTACTGAATGTGTGAGCTTAAAGCGTAAATAGCAGTTTCCAAGTATTGACATTATTTATTTATTTTTCTTTTCATTATTTTTCTTTTTCAAGACCGGATATATTTTTCAATATGCTCTTTTGGTTTTTAGCTTTAAATACCGTTTATCTTTCATACCAGGTTTTCAAGAAAAAATATTTCTAGGTTTCCTCTACTATCCCAAGTTTCAAGATGGGTGTATGTGCAGTTTGTAGGGTATATACTTTCTAAATTTGAACTCAAGAATAGAAACTATTTTTCAGACTTATCTTTCAGTAATGCTTCAATACTTTCCCCTCATCTCGACTTAACTCGAGAACTGAACTCAAGATTATCTACTTTTATAAAAAAAAAGCTGCAAGGATGTATAATCACCAAGGTTAAACAGAATGAGGGTTATTTTTAGGGTTTTCAATTCCTAAGCCTAGGATTTAGTTATTTCAAACGTATCAACTAAACTTTCGGAATAAAAATATAAGTTACCCTATTAGCTAACTTGACGATAAGGTTTTTATATTTTTGTAAACTTTTTCGATTTTTGTGGGTTTTTCATAATGTATACAAATGAAAAATATAAAATTGAATGCCAAGGAAGAAAGCTTACCGAGCACACCCTCAAACTTAAACTTGACAGTTCCCTCACTGTCAGGCTACACCAAGAGGGTCAAAATTGTCGGCGCTCCCTAAAAGAAAATTTTATACAAAAAAGAAAACCAAAAATATATACACAAAAAGGATCCCCCCAAACTTAAGTGAAAAAGTGTTTCCACTGTTTAAGCGGTGAAATTTAGGATTAGGGGGAAAGAACAGTATTAAACTATACAAGGCCTTACACAGGCCAAAAGTTAACTCCAACCATTCAAAAAAAATTTCAGGATAAGGCCCGGGCTGGTGAAAGAATACGGTGAGGAAAGAAATGGAGAATACGCGAGACCGTATGTGAACATAGGTGGTATACGGTCTCGGTATATGAGAAGAAGAATGGCGGAGGGGAGAAAGAAGGGGAATACGAACTTGAGGGTGAAAATGAAGTGAATAGACTAACACAATTTGTGATGACCGATGTGTAAAAAGAGATTGTGCTAATCTATCAACCCGTCGAGAAATTGGGTCAAATCCTTCAAGATTCATGAGAAAGCATGGGTACGCCGAACTTGGTAAACCAGACATAGTAAATGAAAGTGATACGGTGTCTTGCAAGGTCAGAACGATGGAAAGGATGGACGGGAGTGATTGATGAAGGTTAAAAGAAAAAGGTTCAGGAGGGTGTACACAGTCAGTGAACGGGACATGATGAATTGGAAAATCCTACTCATCAATTAAAACCGGTTCATCCTCAAAACTATCTTCAAAACTCTCCTCAAAGTTAAGCTCATCCATGCATTTATCATCAATATCAAGACGTATGTGGAGTTCGCGAAAAACATTTAATGACTCGGGACGATGAATTGGAGAGAAAAACTCATCCATAATTGCGGGTTCATCATCCAAAATATTCACAGCGTCAATATCCTCAATCGAGTGAAAATCAATATTCTCAGACACCTCATCAAAAGCATGGATATCTATCAATTCAGGTTCTAAGATGGGGGTGTAGAGGTCAAAATGCTGGGGATTGGTTTCACTCAATAGGGTCCCTTCACAATCTGGTAAATCAAACACTACAAAGTCGTACAACTCATTAAATGTTCTATCGGCAATTTGTGATTCATTTAGGACACTCGATAGACTTTCAAAACCAGAGTTGTGGAATTCAATTTGCAATGGATAGGTTTGATTTGGAAGGGTGTACAGCTCACTCTCACCACTCACATTCTCAATCTGTCCTGCCGTCTCATCATACATTGGAAAATGTGGAGCTAGTTGGAAACTAGCTACCGGGTCACTAGGTTGTATGAGGGCGGCCATGGACGCATTCAAATCCATCATCTGTTGGCATGACGCTACCCGAAAGTCTTCCAACGACTGTTCCAGACTAGACATGGGTTGTGAAGGGGTTTCAGTAAAAGATTCAAACTTTGTTGGATACAGAAAACTCCCGAATGGCGGTCCAGAAGCAATGTCTAGGGAAGGTGTAAAAGTCGGGTAGGACTGGTAGGAACTGAATGGTTGGACAGGAGTAGGATGCAACATTTGGATAAGAAGGTGAATGGAATTGTTGATCCCAAGAATTGGCAGTGGTGACAGGAGTGAATGATCGGCTACAAGATTGTTCAATACGTTCAGCAAGAGACATAGGTCTTGGAGTTACAACTGGACAGTCAAAAGGGGTATCAATGTAAGAAAGTGGTCAAGGTTGAAATGGTTGATACAAGGTGGATTGCGAAGTCCAATGGTTGTCCTAGACGCATCTATGCGATCTTTCAAAGAAATTTTTCGCATGGATGGATCGTTGGACGTTCGGCCAAAGAAAGAACCGTAAGAAGTTATGTCTGGTTGTGGGTACCAAAGTTCGGCAAGAGTTTTTCGAGGTGGGGTACCCATGATATGAAGTGAAGAAGAAGAAAGGAAAAACAATGTGTTTTTTTAGTTAGTTATTAACAAAAGAATGAAATATACACACAAAAAGAATCTGGACAAAAACAATCACGACACAAAAATACCACACACCTAATCGGTCTAGGGTTCACCTAGGTCAACTAGACCTGCTCAAGAACTTGATTGTTGAAGTAAAACCGTGTCGAGAAACGGGCTTAAGATATACTGATCATGAGGCCAGGTAAGTGCAGAGATAAGGGGAGGTTTTCCGACGCTTTCGCGAAGGTCCTTAATTAAATAACCTTTTCTCTTTTGGCGGTTTCGCCGTGAACACTTTTCTAGACACCCCGTGAACGATATACCGTTAAGCGGTGTTCTAAACACAGTTAACTTCTCCTAGTGAGCGTGAAGTCCTTAAGGCTTAAAGTCTAATTTCTTTTAAAAAAATTTGTGGGTATACGTTATACTAAATTCATGATTTGTGGGCCACGGAAAAGGTGATGAAATCCTTTACCGTATGTTATGGGGTTCGCTTGCCCTTAAGTCCGTATTAATGTATGCAATGTGCAATTCAATAAAAATTCAAAGAATCAAACAATCGTTTTTATATTAAGCACGGCACTTCAACAAATACGGGTTAGTCAATTTTGGCGTTTGAAAGCAAACTTGCAAAGAATCCTGCAAAGATATTATAGTGGATGCGTCGGATTTGAGAAGAAGGTGTTAGTAAGTACGTACCGAAAAGTTTTGGGTTAAGAAATCCCCGTTGAAGTAAATCCGGTTTGCTTGAAAGTTCGCTTGCGCGGGTCAAACAACCCGGATCTTTGGCACTGTACTTCGCAATCACCTAACCTTGAATGTACACTTTGCTCTCCACGCTCGCAGTTCGCAAATCCGCAAAAATATACAAATGTCGGAAAAAATGGATATTTGTCCAGAAAAGTGATACGAATGCCCAAATACCTGCACACTAAATATTATAAAAAAATGGGGAAAAAAACATAACAATGGAGCACGGGGAAAATTTTTGGAGCCACAGGGGATGCTTGGGACGTCGAGCTCAGGAAAAGGAGGAATGTCGCCGGGCTTCTTGTAGACTATGGGCTCCATCTTTCTTCTATGATCTAAGTCCTCTACAAGTGTCTCACTAGTATTGTTTATCTTTTTACTTCAGGTGCAGAGTGATAGCAGGTATGAAATCCAGCGAACAAAAATGGTTAGATGTGTTAATTTTTGTTTTGGTTTTGTGTTTTTGAAATTTTTAGTTTGTTTTGAAAATAGGGTTAGTTGTATAAATGAGATGTACAAAGATTAACCCGAAATAACATGAATTAAAACGTTATCGTTTCCCCGGCAACGACGCCATTTGATCGCACGCTTTTGGCGTATCGAGTTTTAATAGTTCTAAAGTTTAACCGCGATTAGGACGATGTCGCTTTGCAGCTAGCCGCGATGAGCACGGGTCGACCCACAAGGAAACGGAACGTTTTAAGTTCTTTTTTTGACGAGTTAATGCGCGTGGGCAGAATGTTCGTATCTATCATATGTGTTTATATGCAAAGTATAAAATTGTTTGGAAAAGATACAATAGTGTAAGCTATGGATATCCGAACTAAAACCTTTGAGCCGAACCTAACGATTGAAGCTAGAACAATCGGCAACAACGTGGATTAGGGTACTTAATCATGGTATTCATGGAATCCGGCTTATTGACTCTTGTCCGTCCGTTCTTATCTCTTGCTTTCGCCTCCGGCCAAACCGAACGCAACCGGTCGCGGTTAGGGATCACCGTTACCTTGGTAGGGTAGGGTGCCTAACGGAGCGCTTGCGTAACGTTTGGAAGGAGTTCAATGGAAAATATGGGAAAAGGAAATGAGAAACGGAACATTAATTTACAATATCGTATTCTTTTCCTAACAACACATATTCACAAACCATTAACAACAACAAACCAAAAGAGCAAAAGAAAAGGGAAAAGAAAAGAAAAGAGCAACACAAGAAAGTAAATGACAAGGAATTAAAGAGCAAGTAAGTAAATCATGGTAATAAATTGCATGAATGTAAAAGCAAGTAATAAAAGAGCAAGAAAGAAAGAACTAGGAACCATGGAACAAGTTACAAACCATGAGTTTAATAACCAAAACTTAAACTTGCAAGCTCAATTAAGAGGTTGCAAGATCAAGAGAGAGCTAAAAACCCAAGGCAAAATGATAATACAAAAGAGAGCTTTATTCAACTTGAAGAATGATATACAACCCTTGAAATCAATAACCAACCCTTAAACTTGCAAGCTCAATGAAGAGGTTGCAAGATCAATAGATAGTTAAGAACTCAAGGGGAAACTATTTACAAGAACTAAAGAAGCAAAAAGCGTTACACAATGTATGAAATGTTTAACAATACTTGGACCCCTCTCCCTTGCTCACTGGTTCTGTATTTATAGGCTCAAACGAAAATTAAACAAACAATAAAAATGAGCTGACGTGGCTGCAAGGGAAGGACTGTGAGAAACTGGTGGCATTTGGAGGCAGTGGGGCCGGCCACATAGGGTATGATCTCGGCCTAAATCCGAGCTCTCTGGCTCGTTCTTTGTGTGTTGACTTGTGTGCTTCCCAATATCACTTTGGTCCAGTTGGTTTTCTCAAATTTGACTTTGGATGCACCAGGGTATTGGAGGGAAACATGAATCTTTTGATCACATCACACCATTAGCATTTATCGCACTTGTCCCCCTACTTGTGTGCATTAGGCAGCCCACTAGGTCCATGGTCCAAGCTCCAAGAGTTAGTGTGTACACATGTTATGTGTTGGACCAAAATGTGTGCACTTTATTTGTTTGCAAAATAACTCTTGGATATCGGTCGATTTGCGGTTCTGGTTGCAGTGTCGGCTCACAAATGATATATCCGTGATTTTAAGTGTATTTCCAGTATTATTTCATGGATACCTATAATCTGTAATACTGAGCAGACACTGGTTAATAGTACCGATATATAACAAAACAGATAACGAATGAGCGGTATTGAAATGCAGTTTTCTATGTTGAACAAATACCCCAAAACTTATCTTTTGCTCGTCCCGAGCAAAACAAAATCCTAGCCTCACTTTCGCAGGGAACGCAATTGCACTGAGCGCATGCAACAAGCTGTTAAACCTCTAGGTGTCCCTTGTAGGAGGAGTGTTGTCTCCTGAGGGTTTTCAGCGGATACTACCCACAAAATCCCGTCAAGTTGGTTTCATAAGTTAATATCGATTCTACTCCTACAGTTTAGTATCTACGTTAGAAACTCTATCATCCTAAGTTAGAAATATTCAACCCTTATGTTTCACACCTCCTATCTATTTATCCTCATATCCTATACGTTCCAAAAAAGTTTAGAAAGATGTTGGTATCTCCTGAGTTTTCCATCTAAAAGTGCGGTCTCAAATCAGGGATTTTTATCAACTTTACAGAAAACATAAGTCTTATTCTTTTTTTCCATCTTTCCTCCAAACATCGATTGTATACCCCTACATGTGTGTACAATATCACCCCTACACTCAAGAATTCAATTCAAGCTGTAGTACCCTTGCCCTAATACTACTTCTTTCTAAACTTTTTTGGAACGTGTTCAAAAATTCAATTAAAGCTGTAGTACCCTGTAGCTCGGCCTCCCTCCATTGACTTCGGATAAATTCACAGCTGTATTTCTTACTCGAAGAGCGTTCAAGATGTCCGCGCTCGTAGTTTTGAGTTTTTGCGCAAGACTCTTGGGATTACAGTGTCCCACTACGACATTCAAATTACTTAGTGGTTCGATATGCTCCTTACCTGATGGACACTGAAGAGAAACGGATAAAGTGGTTCGTGTGAAGATTGGACATGTAGTTTTATTTTTTTCCATCGGCACCTAGCATTTTGACAGTTATGCAGCCGCGATGGATGCAGCCTTACTGCTATAGGAGCGTATTTCTGAGACTTCGGTCGTTTCTGGACCAAAGCGGATTTGTATCGGTATGTCAGCTCAAAGGCGGTTAGACAAGACACCGTTGTGACGGGTATTCTTTTGGTGTTTTCTTCCGATGCGTAATTCTTTCTGGTATCGTTTGAAATGGTGTCCATATATTTTGTATCGAAGTCTAGCCAATAGTAGTCCTTTCCAGATCAGCCGCTTGTTGTGATTTCTTTCGTAGGCTAATCTATTGTCGCTCGTTATGATTTCTCGCTCGTGTTTGTTTCGTTCGCATCGGAGATAGGGATTCTTATGTCAACTTGATTCTTCTAAATATGTTTGACTTCGAAGTTTTTCTGGGTATGGATTGGTTTGCCACGTGTTATGCGTCCGTGGACTACCGTGAGGTGGCAGTCAGATTTAGTTTTCCGGGTGATCCAGTTCTTGTTGTTCAGGGAGACCTTAGCGCCACCCTTCCCGATTTGATTTCTTCTCTTCGCGCTACTCTGTTCTGGAGGAAAGGATGTCTGGGATTCTTAGTGTATGTTCGAGATGTTAGAGCCGCAGGGGTCCCGTTGGACCAGGTTCCGATTGTGAGGGAATTTCAAGATGTCTATTCTGACAAGTTACTTTGTTTGTCGCCAAAGCGCGATGTTGAGTTCTGCTTTGACTTGATTCCCGGCACGTTGCCTTCTTCTATACCGTCATATCGGATGGACCCGGCGGAGCTTAAAGAACTGAAGGATCAGTCCTAAGATTTGTTGGATAAGGGGCTTGTTCGACCGAGTGTGTCTCCTTGGGGAGCTCCTGTCCTGTTCGTCAGAAGGACAGCCGTTTGCGTCTATGTATTGATTATCGTCAGTTGAATCGGGTTACTGTGCGGGACATTCTCTAAGATTGACTTGCGGTCAGGCTATTACCAGTTGTGGGTTCGAGAAGATGATATTCCGAAGACTGCTTTTCAAACATGTTACGGGCATTATGAGTATGGGTGATGTCGTTCGAGCTCACCAATGCTCCGGCAGTGTTTATGGATTGGATGAACCGAATATTTAGGTTGTTTCTTGATCAATCTATCATCGTTTTCATTGAGGACGTCTTGGTGTACTTTTGGAGCCGAGTGGAGCCTGGGCAGTATTTGAGGATTTTGTTGCAGACCTTGAGGAAGCATCAGCTATTCGCTAAATTATCCAAGCGTGTTCTCTGGTTGGGTGGCGTTGACTTCTTAGGTTATGTAGTTACGAGAGACGGTACGTATGGAACTGAAGAAGATCGAGGCCGTTCAGCACTGGCCCAGACCTATATCATTGACGGAGGTTCGCACCATTTTTGGGTTCGACCGGATACTATCGACATTTCGTACAGGATTTTTCTCATATAGCTGCAACTTTGACCGGGTTCGCCCAGAAAAGAATTCCTTTTCTTTGGACTGAGGCATGCGAGCAGAACTTTCAGCAGTTGAAGATTCGTTTGACTACGACGCCAATATTTTCTTTGACTTCAGGATCAGGCGGTGTTGTTGGTTATTGCGATGCTTCTCGGTAGTTGAAGAAGCACGAGCATAATTATTCCACTCATGACTTAGAGATGGCTGCGGTGGTTTTTACACTCAAGATCTGGAGACACTACTTATACAACGAGTCGTTCTAGATATTTACGGACCACGAGAAGCTTGAAGTACATCTTTCAGCAGCGAGACCAAAATTTGAGATAGCGCTGTCGGATGGAGCCAGTGAAAGACTATGACTATGAGATTCTTTATCATCTGGATAAGGCGAATGTTATGACAGATGCTTTGAGTTGGAGGCCCGGAGGTAGATTTTCTTGTTCGAGTACAGTTCGAGTTACGCCGACCGGGGGACAACTTACCCGTCTCCATGCATATCCACCGTTTCTTGATTGTATACGTGAAGCACAGTTCGATGACGTACGTTTGTCAGAGATAATGGAGCAGGTTCGACAAGGCAGAGATTCACAGTTCGTGATTGATGATTAGGGAATACGACGGTTTGGGAATCGAATGTGTGTACCAGATTCCGAGGGACTAAGACGGGAGATTTTATAGGATGCATACCATTCGACATATAGTGTTCATCTTTGTTCCACCAAGAGGTATTATGATTTGAGAGAAGTCTACTAGTATGAAGGGATGATGAGAGATGTCACAGATTTTGTTTCTGGATGCTGACTTGTCAGCAAGTCAAGGCCGAGCATCAGGGGTCAGTAAGAGAATTACAACCTTTGCCCATTCTGGAGTGGAAATGGGAACAGATTCCTATGGATTTTATTGTGGGTCTACCTAGGACCGGTTGAGAGTGTGACTCTATGTGAGTGATCGTAAACCGATTGACAAAAGCAACTCACTTTCAGCCAGTCAAGACCACTTTCGGACTCGTGCAGTATAATTAAATATATGTTGATAAGATGGTGCGACTACATGGAGTTCCGACTTGTATTGTGTCCGACGGAGGCACCCGGTTTACCAACCGACAATGACAGAAACTTCAGGAGGCTTTGGACACCAATTCAGTTTCAGTACAGTTTTCCATCCGCAGACTGACGATCAATCTGAGCAGACCATTCAGATTCTTGAGGACATGCTCTGAGCTTGCGTTCTATATTTCGTGGCAGTTGGGATCGTCACATGCCCTTGATAAAGTTTTCCTATAATAACAGCTTACAGGAGGAGATTCTGATAGCATCCTTTGAGGCGTTTTATGGGGAGGAAATGTCGATCACCCGTATGTTGAATAAAGCTCAGTGACAGCAGTATTTTAGGGCCATAGATTGTGCAGGAGATGACGAAAAGAGATTCAGTTGATTTAAGATAGGATAAGAGCGGCCTAAAGAAGGCAAAAGTTTAATGTTGATAGACGCCGTTGCAGACTTGAGTTCACCGTTGGCGATCATGTTTTCTTGAAGGTTTCTCCGATGAAGGGTGTGTTGAGATTTGGAAAGGAAGAGAAGTTTAGTTCCAGATATGTGAGTTATTTCGAGATTCTCGAGTGTATCGGCACAGTTGTTTATCGTTTGGCTCTTCCACCAGACTTTCTAGATGTTCACCTCGTGTTTCATTTATCAATCCTCCGTAAGTACCTTCTAGACCCTTCTCACACGATATATTATCAGACGATCCAGCTGTAGCGCAATCTTTCTTCCGCCGAGCAGCCGATAGTCATTCTAGATCGGCAGATGAAGAAACCGTGGTTCGAGGACATACCGACCGTAATGCTTTTTTTTGGCGTGGCCCGAACGGCGAAGAGGTCACGTGGGAAGTCGAGATCGAGATGAGGAAGAAATATTCTCATCTCTTTGAAGGAACGCATAGTTAGATTTTAAATTCGGAGACCGAATTTCTTTAAGGGGGGAAGATTGTAACGTTTTAAAAATCGTTTAGGAGAATTTTCCAATAATCGGTAAAATAATTTGTTTTTTCCGTAAAAAAAACCAAGATATAATTATTTTGCCACTTAGACTTAAATACACCTATTTTAACTATAAAATTGCTAGTATTTGGTATATATTTAGTCATATATAAATTATTAGTTTGGTTAAATACTTTTCCTTAATCGATTATTTTAAATATTGTTTTAAGCTTTCACTTATACATTTAATTAGTGATAATTATAAATTGGAATGGGTTAATCATTCATTAGTGAACCATGACAACTTAGCATCAAGTTTGTAACATGCTCATGCTTCTTAATTGTGTCTCAATAATTCTAGAGAAGTATAGGTCTCAAAATAATAAAAAATTAAATAATTAAGGAAATAAGTGTAATAATTGGGGATGTTTCAACACCCCCCCCCACACACCTCACTCTCTCTCTCTTCCCACTTTTTCTGGCCGAGCCTCTCTCTCCCTACTGCAGCCACAATTCTTGATCTCATTCCACTTCAAAAATCAACAAAATCCATTCAAAAATCAACACAAAATCTCACTAATTTTTCATTAATCCTTTACCCAATATTCTTTGGCCCAATCTAGCTTGAATCTTGGACCAAGAGACCATTTTGGGGAGGCCAAGTTGCAAGTTAAATTCTATAATCTTGAGGTATAATCATAACCCAATGGTTAATTGTTGATTAATTACTTCAATCTAATCTAATTAGGTGTTTAATTATGGTTTTAATTGCAAGGTTTAGTTTTCAAGAAAAGGGTTTGAGATCAAGTTAGAGTTTTTATCATTTGTTTATAGTTATAAAGTGTAGTTTAACATCTTAAGGCATGTAAAATCTAATCTAGTTGTTAAGTTTACTAATTGTTGCTCCTAAATTGTCCGAATTATATAATCTTGCAAACTAGATTTTTAGGATTAATGTAAATAGGTGAGATTAAAATCTAGTTAATATTTTGTGACCTAATTAAGATATAAAATGATCATTGTGGCACTTAGATTGGTTAAAACATCAAGATTTGCACAAAAATGGTTAGGTGATGCTTACTGGTTTTAGGGATAAATCGATTTTAATCAAGTTTGCGGTTTTGATGATCTCTAACCTATTTCCTAAAATATTTAATGTGTTGTGAATTCGCGTTTGGATTCTAGACTTGGTTGTGGTCACGTATAGAGACCCTAGTGGTGGTTAAGGCGTTGCTCCGAGCGTCTTTTGTTCACCTAGTGTGAGCGTGTCCAGTAGTGTGCGTTAGTTGTCTTGCATCGATTGTGTCCGTGACTATTTGTATATCTATCCTCTGATTTACTTGTGTGCGATTCTAGGATCGGGTGCAGAGGCGTCGGACGTGGCGCGGAAAGACAAGGCTGAGATCGGATCAGTTTAGCCGAGGCGTCCCAGTGAGTAGATGTACACATCTATGGGAGGATCGTCTGGATGGCGCGAGGCGCCCGATAGTTTGGATTACTAGTAGTACATGCAATTATATGCATAGTTTTCTAGTTATTCATCTCATTGCATTGTATCATCTTATATTTATATGCTATTATCTCATACGACACTTGCACCATTACCATTGGTCCATGCCGCACGTGCACTATTCATGTGAACACACACACCTTTGGTAATTGCTATGCCAAGGACACTATAGAACTTGCTTAAATTAGTATCTAAACCATTTGCATCATATATGTTATGTAAGCTGGTAGTTGTATATTCATTTCATCAGGATGGATATGTAGGATTGCTAGACGTATATATATATATATATATATATATATATATATATATATATAACTCATTGCATCATCAATCATACATAGTTTTCTGGTCATGCATCGCATGTTATTGATAACATAGACATCTATCATCACTGGCATGTTTATATATTGTTATTCTTCTCGAGGATTTCAATATATGGGATTTCTGGATTTCTGGGAAAACCGCAAGAATTTTATAAAACTGTTATCATTTTAAAAATGCAAGTTGCGAGTTTCTCGTGATATGATGTATGGGTCGTCCACCATGAGTTTTTCTGATTCTGTTGGTTTTCGAGACCCGATTCGAGGAGTAGGATGAACTGTTTCGGGTATATGGTGGCCCCGGTATGGTACCCTGGGGAAAGAAGCTCGAGTTGTAGACTGTTCCCGCCAAAATTTTGGCTCAAAACCCGCTTTCGTATAAAATAATAACAATAAAATAAAAAATAAATAATAATAATAATAATAATAATAATAATAAAGGAGAAAATCTCCCATTCAGAGCAAAGCTCTCTTTAAATTTCAAAATTCAAAAGGTGAAGCAACGCTTCACATTCCTTGCGCTACGCGTAGAGCGCCACGTGTCAAAAGCAGACACGCCAGCGCAAGGGGCGATGTGCCCAAGGCAGCTGATCAGTCGAAAATACTGCATTTTTAACACGACATTTTCCCTATCATTTGCACTCATCTAGAAGTGTTCGGTATTCATATAGCACATATTAGCAAAACAGTCGTAAAACATCAGATTGCATGTGTTAGACTTTAAAACCGGCATTTCGAGGGAAATTGACTGTATTTCATAGCATGGCATCATTCCTATATTGCGCAACTTGTGTTTCGAAGTCTGTGCAGGAAATTCCAAGAGAACGGTCAAAATTACATAACAGAGCTGCTAAAAATACGCCAACTCAAGGATTTGGAATCTGGCAATGATCTAGAAGGAATTCAGGGAATCAACATATCAGAAAGTACACCTGAAGACATAGGAAGAGATTACCTGAAGTGTCAAGCACTATGGCCCACAAAGGACCGCGGAACCGCGGCCTAAGCCAGCCTGTGCCGCGGATCCGCGGTCACGTGACTGCCACGTCACCCCATTTCAACTGCATAACTCCTATTTCAGTGCACACATCTCATCAAGACATGTCAAATTCCAGAATTCTCCAGAGTCTTCTGCCAGATCAGCAAGGATGATTAATTAAGCTAATCTTGCTTAAGCTAATCAAACTCCTAACAAACTAGTTCTAGAAGCTCCCTCTAACTAACTACTTCTAGAAGCCTCTCTAGCTAACAAACTTTTGGAGGGAAATTCAAATTTTGAATCCTAGATCTAGGGTTTTGGGAAGTCTATAAATAGGAGCCTAGATCTAGGATTAATGGCTAATCTTTTACTTCTTCCTTAATCTTGAACTAATCTTTAGTTCTTCTTCCCACAAGTCGAGCGACACGACTTGTGCCAAACCCTAACCCTAATCCAAACCTCAAATTCAAGATCCTTTGAGTTCTAGGGAGCAAGTCTTCAACCAACCTTTAGAAGCGATGCCGGACTTCAACGGAGTACGAGATCCAAGCCGATCCATGACTCAAGGAGCCGATGCAACGCAAGATTCGACGATCAAAGTTCCTTCCTCTTGTAGTTCTTGAAAGTTGTAACTAATTGTTGAAATAAATAAAGGTGAAGATTCTTTAAACTTGCTTTTATTTCAATTCGAGCATTATGATTCTTATTCAATTCTTGAATGTATTCTTCGTGATGATGCTTGAGTAAAACTCCGCTCGTGGAGGAATCGAAACGATTATAGAATGATGATGTTGACGAATCTTTAACATTTTCTTAAGTTTATAACAATTGTAAATTCTTGAAAATCGAATGATCGATGATCTAGATCGATGCGAATGCGTTCTTGATTCCTTTCACACGATCTAGAGATCAACGATTGATCATTCGATTTCCAAGAAGTTATCTAGTGAATGTGATTCATCGAATGGACAAAGGATAGGATGAGGAACCCTAATTCTTCGCAAGATCCTTAATCCTCGATGAATCTACATCGATTTAGCATCAACTTGTTAATGGATAAGAAATCGTATTCTTGAATCTTCGTCACAATTTCGATCTAATTGATTCCTACGAGCCTTATTTCAAATCTTGAAACCTAAATTGATTGGAATTCTCTCGATACTTGATTCTCGATGTTTATCATTTTCTTGATTCTTGATGTTTAATTCTTTAATGATTCTTGATTTGATTTAGTTGATTCTTGAAATTCATCGATAAAAATCTTGAATCGTTTTGCTTTTCTTTACTTTTAAATTTTTGATTCAAGCAAAACAAAATACGAACAAATCGCGCAATCCCTGTGGACGATCCGCACTTACTAACGCGCTACATCCGACACCGGTATTGATTGCGGTCAAAATATTTTTGGTTGTGATTTCTTTACAATTTTAATACTACATAATCCGAAATCGTATTCAATCAAATGACGCCGTTGCCGGGGATCGCGCGCTAATTCGTTCTATATTGAAATTTGAATTGAAAGATTTATTGCATTATAATTTTTAGATCAAAATTCGCGCAAACACTAATACGAGTTGTTGTGATTTGTTGCGAGGAAATCTGGAACTTATGGAGCTGTGGAAAAAATTTTCTGAATATTCCAGAGAGCTAAGGGGAGCAACAGAAGCATTTACCTAAAATTTTGTGCAGAGAACCGTTCATTCGACCGCGATTCCGCGGTGTAAGCTTGCATCCGCGGTGGAACCGCCGCGTGCTGACGTCATCCCTGCACCAAAATTTCTCTGTAAACTTCTAACTTTCTTATCTCTCCCCTCATCTGCTCCAATTAACATTTTGTGCAGGTTTCTTTGCAAAAATCGCAGCGCCGCGCAAAAAGCAAAATTAAATTATGCTTGTTTTGATTTTTGTGGTTGTTTGCATAATTAATACGGACATTAAGGGGCAAAGACCAAATCCAGATTAGGTGGGGAGTTCATTACCCTTCCTAAGCCCCAAAAATCGCAAAATTTGCATCCGCATTGACCCTCATTAACTAAAAGAAATCTAGAGATGGCTCTAAGGACCGTCACGCTCACTTAGGACAGAAGAAGGCCGTGGGTAATTCATTGCTTATCCGTATTTCTTTTGTGGTGTCTAAGGCAAGTGTGTCGAAGGCTAGTGGTTACTTAATTAGGCCCACTACTTACGTAGTGGAGAACCTCCCACTTACCTGGCACTTACCTGGCCACAAGAGAGACAAAGAGGCAGTGGAGGATTGATCCTTTGACTTGTCTTTTGGCAGTTAGGAGCAGTCTAGAGCTTTGACCTAGGTGACCACTAGAATTAGGGTTTTTGCTTGTTGCATTTGTTGTGCTTGCATCATTTTTTTCAAAAATCCGTCCAATTTTCAAAACAAACACCACATTCATTCATCTCCCCTAATTATAAATCAACGCTGCCACTTGTACTAACCCTTTTTAGCGCAAGATAGGCTGGACACCGAATTCTAGTGCCCGTTTAGTCTGCGTTCCCCTGATCGACCCAAAAGTCAGTATTTCTACGTTTACTTCTTCTTTACCCACCACCACACCCACATCGATGGATCCGTCTCCATCGAACTTCTTTTCCACTACTCTGCCGCCGTCCGTTGGTGCGCAAAATCCACCCCGCATCTCTCTCCAAGAGAGGTGTTATCCTACACGAGGTCCCCTTTCCACCTGTCTTTCCATTCCTCCAGCCAACGGGGAAAATTTTGAAATAAAACCCCAATACATCAACCTTCTACCAAAATTTCACGGTCTCGAGTCTGAAGACGCATATGCCTTTATCACCAAATTTGAAAATGTATGCGCAATGATGGGTACCTCACAGCTTTCTATGGATGCTATGCGTCTACGTCTTCTCTCATTTACTTTATGCGATATAGCCAAGAAGTGGCTGTATAACACTACCGCACATTCCATCTCAAACTGGGAAGAATTCGTCAAAGCATTCCTTAAGAAATTCTACCCACATCATAAAACAGCTCGAGTCCGTAGCGAAATCAATCAATTCACCCAGCTTCCAAATGAACCATTTTCAAAATGTCTTGAACGCTTCAAGGATCTGTTAGTCCAATGTCCACATCACGGAATCCCTAGATGGGAACTGTGTAGAATCATTTATGAAGGCATTAATCCTAACACAAGACAGACCCTTGAATCCATGTGTCAATGCAACTTCATGATTAAGGATGATGGGGAAGCCTGGAAATTTCTAGAAGATTTCGCTGAAAAATCTTTACAGTGGGAGGGTGTGAGTCAATCGTCTAGGGATGGCAATAATATTTCCATAGGAGTTAGAGCTGACATTTCAGCTATGCAAAAGAAACTCGAGACTATGGAAAACAAATTTTTACCCGCCCTAAGTCAATTATCACTCTCTAAAACTGTATGTGGATGCTGTTCTGATCCTTCTCATTTGACAAAAGAATGTCCACGAAATTCTCCGTTTCAAGGTCATGAGCATATCAATTCTGCTTTCCAACAACGACCTAGGAACGATCCATTTTCTTCCACATATAATCAGGGTTGGAGGAATCACCCTAGCTTTTCTTGGAACCAATCATAATCTCAAAACACGGTTCCAACCCAAAACAATTTCCAAAGGGTCCCTCCACCACAACAGCAAACACAACTTCAATTGAGTCAGCACCCCTTCCAAGCACATAACTTTCAAAATCCGGTCAACTCACCTGCACTGTCTAGTCCTTTACAGTTGACCGGAACTGATGAATCCTCTTCAATTTCACAATACATGAATTTGGTCTTAACAAATATCAGGCAAGTTTCGGCTGAAATGAAGTCTTCTGTCGATAAAATTGAGAAAAACTCTGCATCCTAAAGCGAGAATATTAAATCGATGGAAGCAGAAATTGCACGATTAAAAGCCGAAATGAGTGCAAGAGAGAAAGGAAAACTTCCAGCTCAACCCTTACCCAATCCTGGCTACTCACATCGTGTGAATGCAATCACGTTGAGATTTGGAAGAGTGCTTGACAATCACGTTGGGGAAGAGATTGATGACACTGAAAAATCTATCGATGATACCCTGGCTGAGACCTTTCCTTCCACTTCTACTTCTAATTCTGACCCCAGTTCTTCTACCCCACCACCTTTTTGCGAGCCTATTTCGTTTCCCATAAGGCTCGCCACCTCAACCCATCTCTTCTAGCTCTCCACGGACGATCCCCACTTCTATTCTGGGTCCACCCACACGATCTTCTCCAATGTTGGACCCCGACCTTATTGCCCAAGCTCCTTACCTAAATCGGTTAAGGGGAAACAAACTGAGTCCACAAATGGAGAAGATCACTAAAATATTTAAACAGGTTAACATCAACATCCCTCTTCTAGATGCTATCCAACAAGTTCCCGCGTATGCGAAAGTTCTTAAAGACTTGTGCACTAGAAAGAGGAAGAAACAAGTGCTCAAGAAGATATTCATAGCAAAGACTGTAGACACGGCTTTCCCCCAGCAATTACCGAGGAAACGTAAGGATCCTGGATATCCTACTATTTCCATTTCTATTGGGGAAAAACAAATTAACCGTGCTCTACTAGACCTTGGCGCAAGTGTTAACCTGCTTCCTTTCTCAGTCTATGAGCAGTTAGGGATAGGAGAGTTGAAACCAGCCCATTGCACTCTCCAAATGGCTGACCGATCAATCACCAAACCTAGGGGTGAACTGGAGGATGTGTTAATAAAAATCGGGGAATTTATATTCCCTGTGGACTTTATTGTAATTGATACACAGCCTGTAGCGAATCCACGGAATCAAATTCCGGTGATTTTAGGTCGCCCCTTTTTGGCCACTTCCAACGCTATAATCAACTGTAGAAATGGTTCTATGACCTTATCCTTCGGGAATAGGTCAATTGAGCTGAACATTTACAAGTTGGGAAGTGTACCCTCCGAACCTACTGCTCAGGTCTGTTCTGTCGACTTAATGGATGTCGACAGCAGCGAATTTGATGATCCTCTTGATACTGATCTTGACTCTTTTCATACGTTGTTGTTTGACCTAACTATGTATCATACACATACGGACTCTTCCACCGAGTTGTCCGGGTCAACAACTAACACCGATGATGAACTGCTTTTAGAGTCTGAAGATCACCCCGCACTTTTTGATGACATTATTTCTCGGGGTATTGATGGAACTTTTGAGGAGATCTTCGCTGAAGAACTCGCATTTTTAAATGACACGGGTGTTGAGATGAATCATCTCCCAATCAATGAAATTGAACCTCCACCCCTTCTTTTGAACTGTAAAAAGAATGTGAGCAATCCATCACATACACTGCATCGTCTCTCCAAAATAAGAAGCACACACATTCTATTCCACCACTTAACCTTTCCTCACTTCTTCTTCCACCAACCAGAGCACTGCATTGATAAAAATTTTGAATGGTTGGTGTTAACTTTCGGTCCTTGCAAAGCTTGGCATCGACCAATGATTTTTTGACCCCCTCATGTGATTTTAAAAGATTAACATTGCATAACTCAAGTTTGGGAGGGTATAATCTGGCTCTTGAAAAGAAAATTTTTATAAAATTTTGTGCCAAAAATAAGTTTGGGGGAGGTTCTTCACTTAAATATTTTGCCCCCACTAATAAATTCCTCCCAAGCTTACAGGTTTTTCGAGATTTAGCTGATGGCAACAGTGAGGACACTGTTGAAAACAAGTTTGGGGGAGGTTTGTTCTTATTTTCGCATCATTTGAATCATACTTTGCATAAGCACAAAACATTTTTGAAAACCTATAAAAATTTTAAAATTTTCAAAATATAAAAAAAAATAATAAAATTTTTTGTACATAAATAAGATAATAAAAGTTTAGATAGTGAAAAATTACATCCAAAAGATTGGAAAAATTTAAGAAAACCAAGAAAATTAGAAGTTTTCTTATACGAACTAGTAATAAGTAGTTATGAGCCGTTGTCCCAAGAGTTAGTAAGATGATGGAAGTCACTACTCTGAGGATAAAAATAAGTCTGAAAAATAGTTTCTATTCCGGAAGCCAAACATTTTGAACGTTGATACCCTGCTATTCGCACATACACACTTCTTGAAACTCGAGATAGTAGAGGATACCTTGAAATGCTCTTGTCTTAAAGCCGATGTATGAAGGAAATAAAAATGAAGAAAATATAAAATGGTGAGAAAAATGAACACTGGTTTTGTTATCGCCAAGGCCGCAATAAAAAAAATATAGCGAGGGTGCCTCTTCACTTAGTGCCCTAAGGCCAACTGGTCTGGGAGTCATTGCTAAGCCTTAGGTGGTGCAAGACGACGAAAAACACCAAATAAGCGAGTACATGAGTAATCGGTCGGTTGGTACCTCAAGAAGTATTAACGGTCGCATGAAAGTGTGTGAGCAATCTCATCTAAATTTTCATTAATTAAAAAGTACTGTGGCTGATGGGCAAGAGTATGATAGCTTGAATTGAATTCTCCGGGTGTAGGGATGTCTTTACACACACGCAGGGTGATATGATCGATGTTTGGAAGAAAGATAGGAATGAAGAATAAGACGATGTTCTATTGAGGGATGACGTGATTTCTAACATCTTCTCATGACTATTAAGATAGGGCTCATGACAACCGAAAAGCTAGCTTACTTGGAAACCCAAATTTTCATAGTCATTCTTTTACAATTATTTTTTTAAATGTAATATTCATGATCTTCCTTTTATTATTGGATTTTGTGGGTGCAATCTGCTGAAAACCCAAAGGAGACAACACTCCTACTAGGGACACCTAGAGGTTTAAAGGCTTGTTGCAAGTGCTCAGTGCAATCGTGTTGCCTACGAAAGTGTGCTAGTTAGTTTTTCTCTTTCTTTATTTTCTCCTTCTCTTTTTAATAAAAAGTTCGCTCGAGACGATCGAAAATAAGTTTGGGGGAATTTGATCATTCGAAAATACTGCATTTTTAACACGACAATTTCCCTATCATTTGCACTCATCTAGAAGTGTTCGGTATTCATATAGCACATATTAGCAAAACAGTCGTAAAATATCAGATTGCATGTGTTAGAATTTAAAACCAGCATTTCGAGGGAAATTGACTGTATTTCATAGCATGGCATCATTCCTATATTGCGCAACTTGTGTTTCGAAGTCTGTGCAGGAAATTCCAAGAGAACGGGCAAAATTACATAACAGAGCTGCTAAAAATACGCCAACTCAAGGATTTGGAATCTGGCAATGATCTAGAAGGAATTTAGGGAATCAACATATCAGAAAGTACACCTGAAGACATAGGAAGAGATTACCTAAAGTGTCAAGCACTATGGCCCACAAAGGACAGCGGAAACGCGGCCTAAGCCAGCCTGTGCCGCGGATCCGCGGTCACGTGACTGCCTCGTCACCCCATTTCAACTGCATAACTCCTATTTCAGTAGACACATCTCATCACGACACGTCAAATTCCAGAATTCTCCAGAGTCTTCTGCCAGATCAGCAAGGATGATTAATTAAGCTAATCTTGATTAAGCTAATCAAACTCCTAACAAACTAGTTCTAGAAGCTCTCTCTAACTAACTACTTCTAGAAGCCTCTCTAGCTGACAAACTTTTGGAGGGAAATTCAAATTTTGAATCCTAGATCTAGGGTTTTGGGAAGTCTATAAATAGGAGCCTAAATCTAGGGTTAATGGCTAATCTTTTACTTCTTCCTTAATCTTGAACTAATCTTTAGTTCTTCTTCCCACAAGTCGAGTGACACGACTTGTGCCAAACCCTAACCCTAATCCAAACTTCAAATTCAAGATCCTTTGAGTTCTAGCGAGCAAGTCTTCAACCAACCTTTAGAAGCGAAGCCGGACTTCAATAGAGCACGAGATCCAAGCCGATCCATGACTCAAGGAGCCGATGCAACGTAAGATTCGACGATCAAAGTTCCTTCCTCTTGTAGTTCTTGAGAGTTGTAACTAATTTTTGAAATAAATAAAGGTGAAGATTCTTTAAACTTGCTTTTATTTCAATTCGAGCATTATGATTCTTATTCAATTCTTGAATGTATTCTTCGTGATGATGCTTGAGTAAAACTCCGCTCGTGGAGGAATCGAAACGATTGTAGAATGATGTTGTTGACGAATCTTTAACGTTTTCTTAAGTCTTATAACAATTGTAAATTCTTGAAAATCGAATGATCGATGATCTAGATCGATGCGAATGCGTTCTTGATTCCTTTCGCACGATCTAGAGATCAACGATTGATCATTCGATTTCCAAGAAGCTATCTAGTGAATGTGATTCATCGAATGGACAAAGGATAGGATGAGGAACCCTAATTCTTCGCAAGATCCTTAATCCTCGATGAATCTACATCGATTTAGCATCAACTTGTTAATGGATAAGAAATCGTATTCTTGAATCTTCATCACATCTTCGATCTAATCGATTCCTATGAGCCTTATTTCAAATCTTGAAACCTAAATTGATTGGAATTCTCTCGATACTTGATTCTCGATGTTTATCATTTTCTTGATTCTTGATGTTTAACGCTTTAATGATTCTTTATTTGATTTAGTTGATTCTTAAAATTCATCGAGAAAAATCTTGAATCGTTTTACTTTTTCTTTACTTTTAAATTTTTGATTCAAACAAAACAAAATACGAACGAATCGCGCAATCCCTGTGGATGATCTGCACTTACTAACACACTACATCCGACACCGTTATTGATTGCGGTCAAAATATTTTTGGTTGTGATTTCTTTACAATTTTCATACTACACAATTCGAAATCGTATTCAATCTGCAGCTGTCACGACCCGAAAGAGCACGTGACTGGCCCTTGAACCATATGAAGCCTATAGGACTCCATCTGATCCAAGTAAGCCAAAAGCCCAAAAATCTAAAACCATTTTTAAGAATAAGTAAGGAAACTGGTTTAAAGAAGTTAAGAAAACATGTTTGAAATCAAGGTTTTTAAATAACTAAGCCGAAGGTGCGTTTTAAAAAAAAACAGTAAGTCTTTTCTAAAAATTTCGGCAGAGTTTCTTTTGTAAAACTGGCCCCGAATGGGGTACAACAAAAATAACAATATAAATGCAATGATAAAGGCATCCCCAAGCGGGAGCTAGCTCTTCGTCAATAGACGGTCACAACCACACATGCAACAATAATATACAACGCCAAGTGGCGAGGATCAAATCCAAAAGAAAGCTCAAAAGCAACAAGAAACCGCAATACTACTAAGCGCGACTCTAAGGTCGAAATATACAACACTAAAGTCTAGGTCTGAAACAATATACAAGTTTTGGTTGATGGAAATTCTAGATACAATGAAATAAATAAATACAATGGTGGTTCTTGATGCGAAAGAACCCACCTACCAAAAGCAAATCACCCGCAAGAAGGTAGTGTGCCAGAAATACCGCAATGGAACCTGTACGGCAGAACCTGCAAGAACTGTGGCACAACGGGGGTGAGTTGCCAACTCGTGAATAGAAACATCTACAAGCAGAAACCGAATGCAAGACATAATCCTAGGTCAATACGATCAGTATATAAAAATCCTCAATATAAAACATGCAGCCTATAACAAGGCTAGGGTAAATATCTAACCCGAGTGCAATCTCCTGTGTCTGTGTCAGTGCCTCAGATAACAATATAGCATATGAATGAGATATGAATGCGTGAAAACAGAATACATTCACATGAAACAACTGTTTTCATACTTTAGTGAGATTTCCCTTGTATTTTAAAAATAAGGTACCACAATGAAATCAGCATAAAACTGTGCCTAGCATCGGCACAAACGAAATCCCAATATCCTGATATCTCAAAATCTCAACCACAATATCTAGGGCGCCGTCAGTCCAGACCGGCCCCTACCATCCATCTCAAGACCACGACGGTATCCTCCGGATATCCGACGCGTCGGGTAAAGTCACGGTAGGTAGTGCTCCCCTGCCAGGCTCACATCGTCATCACCACGCGCTTCTTGCCCCGGGGTACCTTACCGGGTCCACCATGTACCCGAAACGGTTCATCCGTCTCCTCGAATCGGGTTTCCAAATCCATCAGCAAACTCATGGTGGACGACTCATACATCATGGGAAAACCGCACTTTTTATTTTAAAAGAGAGAATAAGATTATTTGTGCCTTTGCGGTTTTCCCCCAAATCCAGAAAATCTCATAGAAATCCAAATCCAAACCTCAATAGCACGTAAAATAATGAATGTATGCATGAGAATCCATGAATGCGGCATAACAATGAATAACAGTGTGCAGGAAGTAGCAGGTAATAACTACAATGTCTAATCTAGCATATAAGGCGAGTACACTTACAACCTGTCTAAATTATTAGCTAACAACCTATATCAATGCAATAGTATTTCTAAAGTGTACGTGGCATGGCAATTACCGATGAAGATGTGTGTGAGCCGGCAAGTAAGTGTACGTGGTACATACGCATCATCGGTAATGGTGCTGGTGTCCTATCAGCATGATATTAATAATGGAGTATGAAGCAAAAAATAAGAATGCGATGCAAACCGAACCACAAAAAGGGAGTGGGAGCTGAAACTAGACGTAACCAAAACTTATCTGCATTAATCTAATATAAGTCCTACGAATGGTGCCTTTTGAAATAACACGAATCATGGGGTTTTGAAAATAGGGGCAACGGTGTTTTTATGAAAAGATACGTCATTTTTGAAATATCCGTAGATTCCCTTGAGCTATCTTTAAAAATACCCACGATTCGTCAGTTTTTGAAATAGGTAAGAAGTCTAAGCTACTCTAACAACTACACTAAACTATACGGCTGAACTAGCAAGCTGAACTACAGGTAAGGAAACCGCCTAACATCTGAGTCGATATATATAAATATATAAGTCGGTGATCCCGCCTCAATAGTATCGCGTACGATACAGTATATCATCTGACATCCTCGAGTCATGAGCGCGGATCTATCATCAATATAGGCTCGTACGGTAAATCGTCGTACGGCATCCCAATAGCTGGGTACGGGTCAACATCTCATTATCTCGTCACATAACAGGTATCACTATCATCAGATCATATAGTCTGGGGGTACTACTCTATGTCTAGTACAAATCGATACCATCAATGAAGTATGCATGCGGGGGTAAACACATATCACAAGCCCGCAAGAATCACATTTCGTATCCCAAAAACGAATCATATCAAATCACCGATCTCGCGGCACAAAGCCCACATCATCGACTCATCTCCAAAGTCATCCCATATCATCAACCACAGTGCAAGTACAAGAAACACACAAGTGTATACGTGTGGGTGCAAATCTATCCTATGGTTCGCAACTAGGAGCTATGCTAGTTATTTCTACCCCTAACTAACCATACACACTATAGCTATCACACATATAACTATACTACATAGTACTAATTACGGACTGCGGGGGTGCTATACGCCATCCACCCGACTTCCCCCTGTAGATATAATCTACTCACCTGTATCCTGCGTGTCGGTGTCGATGTCACCGTCAACTTCTGCATCGCCTCGGATCGTCGCGGTGTACCTACACATATCACACGTATCGCATCACATCAAAACCAAATCAACACTTGAAACGACACACTAAATCCAAAACGATACGCTAAAACCAACACGATACGCCAAAAGGCTTATAGGTTAGAACCTACGGTTAGCCTTCGCAAAACAACCCGAAATCACTCGATGCAGTCGTACAAACGTCACACGATCGAGATAACGTACAAACACCAAAATATGGAAATCAAAATATGTAACACCAAATACTGAAATTAAGGCAGCAACCCATGAAAACGATCCCAGATTTCACCTCGGGTCAAATTTAGTGAAATAAACAAGTCCAGGTTGCTGTATATGATGTATTTGAGCTACTGGACCAACCCCGAAGCATTCCCTCACTACTTGGCCGGCCACAACCCTCCCAAAACCGGCCTCGCCGGCCCCCCTATGCCCAATGGGGTCCGTTTGGTCAGGGTGGCCTCCTATGGTCTCAATTTGGTCCCTGGTATTGTTGAATTTGCCTGAAACAGTCCCAGTACATTCCAGATTTCCCTGCACACTCTAAACACTCACAAACCGACATGAAAGTCCCGAAATTCCGTATTTTTAGTTTCAGGTTGGATTGGAATGGGTTTCTAGCACTAGGGTGATCTTATGGTCTCCACTAAACTCAATTTCCCCATCACAACTCACAATTCCCTCAAACCCTTACTAGTTTTCATGAAGTCCATAATATCACACAATATCGATATAATCTAAACATGGGGTTAAAGGAAATGCTACAATTTAGCTAAGGGTTCAGAATTTTCCTCAATTGGCAACTCAAGAATTTTCTTGAGTTGCCCCTAGTGGTCAAAATCCACGCTTTCTTGGTCCATCTTGAAGGTCTCGGGCTCGTGCACATTTTTAATGAAACGGACATTGGATTTTGGTGTAGTTTTAGATGTGTTTTTGGGCTATGAAGTGGGGAGGGGATGAGGTGCAGGTGCAGCAGCAGGAGGAGGAAGAAGAGGGAAGAAAATGATGGGAGAAATGGCTAAGGTTTGTAGTCAAAGATGCCCCATACCTCTCTTCTCACCAACCCTCCATTTTCTTTTCTTTTTCTTTTTCCCTTTTTCTTTTAATTCCAAAACCCCTTCTCACAAGAATAGTGATCCCAAAATAACATGGTAGAAAAATGCACAAGTGTAGAAAAAAGTGATATGTGCAAGTTTTGCACAAAATTGCCAAAAAACACGATTAGCGATTTTAATCGCGATTAGCACTAAATTAGTGTCAAACTAATCACAAAAACTTAAAAATGTCATAATTCACTAATTTACCCTATTTTAGAATTTTCCATAATTTTTCATAATTTTTCTAACATTTTTCCTATTTATTTGCATTTAATATTAAAATAATCAATAAAATAATATTAAATTATAAAAATTCCCAAAATTAATATTTTGTATTTTTTAAAATGTTACAATCTACCCCCCTTAAAGAAATTCGGTCCCCGAATTTAAATTTAAACCCCCACTACTTAAAACAATCTCAGTAATAATCCATTTGTCGGGGCTCCGAAAACATCAACGCATAGAGAATATCATAAAAATGTACTGCTCTACTAGAAATCAACCCCCAAAATGCATATATAAAATATCCTATGCGCCTGGTGCGCAAGAAATCAAAATCCATAAATGTGTCAAACAGATGTACAAAACAACATCTAGGTGCAACGGGTGTGCACGAAACATCTGTCGTAGGCAACGTGTGTGCCTGACAGAAAAAAATCAGGTGCATGTGACATGCACGAAGAATCCCGATTTAGTGCATCTGGCGTGCACCAAAATCGTATATCAAAACACTAAAGGTGCATGAAAACCACGCTGGAAGTGCAAATCAATTCACTGCATACGGTAGGCATGAAATCTCAATCAATATCCCAATGTAAAAACTCTGCGCAAAATATATAAATATCCAGTGGGTGCATGAAACCAATATCATGAAACTCAGTCATCAAAACTAAATCATGCAAACAGAACGCCCAAAAATACCGAAATCCAAAATGATGGATACGTGATAATCGAATCACAAAATCACAAATCATAAATACCGTCGTCGGTAGTTCCTCCTTCAAAGTCGAGAAGGAGTCGGTGCAATCCACTGCTAGCAGCGCAGGATATCCACGTGCCTCTTGTTCACGGTCTGGCGTCCTCTGACTCTGGGTCCTTATCTTCTCTGTGGATTACCTATCACGCGGTCAATCGGCTCATCGGCCCTGTCAGATGTGCTAACGGGGACGATTCCGTTCTGGCACTTCTCTGGTCACCTCTCGGTCAAACCTCACGACCACTCGCGAGGCGGCATATCACTGGCGTCGGCCTCTGGCTCTCTGAATGCACGTCACACATCTGATCCTGGGTGCAAACATCATTGCAGCAATGTCCTGAAAGAATCCTGCTCAAGGTCTCTTCCAATCATGCCTATGCCGATCTGTACAGAGGCTGGCTTTCCTGCACAACCTCTTCTCGCTCAAAAGACACCTGTGTCCTCAGCACAACATTTTCTCGGAAATTGGCCGCATCCCAACGCCTCTGTAAGCATATCAAGTCTCTGGTCTCGACGGAAAGTAATGAAAGCTCGTCAGTGTCTCACACGAACCTCTTGTTCCACTTGTCTCTATCGTCGTCCACTATGGTGTCACGCCAAGCTACTACGCACTGCACTGTCCTCGGCCACGGTCAATCTGAAGTCTCTCGCACGGACTCGAAATCGCGTACTCTGTAGCTTCATCATTCTGTAGAAGATGTCAGGCCGAACAGGTCCTCGGGAACGCGTCCCAACCATCGGAGGAATTCACAATACTCGTCCATTCTTGATCAATTCGCACTGCATCTGGGTAAGTTCCTTTATCCGAACCTGGTCAACTACCTCGTCGACAATGCCGAACTCTGTCCTGCTGGGTGTGCGCAACCATGACCACTCCTGGGTCTAGGTCTTCTCGTATCGTATTCCGGAAAGGTCCTGTCGAGGTTTCTTTCTCAATTCTCAATCCTGCCGAATTGCCCGGAAGTCGTCATCCAATGCTGAAGCTAAAGCTTATTCCGGAATGGCTGCATACTTATCGCGCTTCTTTCTGGAAGATATATCCATATACCACGCCTCTGGGTGCGTATCACATCTCTGATGTCAGCGGAGTGGGACGTCATCTCGTCGAAATCTCGTACGAACTCTTTTCTTCATTCTGCTCAAATGTCGACTGATTCGGACTTAACTCATCGTGGCTATACGAACTGCGCTCCGACGGCTACGCTCGCATCTGGAGTCTCCCAAGCAGTGTCCCATCACGATATCCGAAAGATGTCGAATCATCCGATCGACTCGTCAGATCCCCATAATCCCCCAAGAGCTCACATCTCGGGTATAGTTTAATAGTATCGAGTACATGCCACAGCGTCGGTGGTCCAGCCGTAGAAGGGCAAACCCAAGCCTCACTAATGGCGCCGAGGAACCGCCGCAAACCCGAGGGTTCAAAGGCTTTCACACGGTCATTAAGTCGAGTTAGGGTTTCATTCTTCTAGAGGGTCCATAGAATCACCTGCATGTCTTTCCGTATACTTTAAACTTGGAAAATGGGTTCCTGACATTCGATCGTCTTTATCGACTCTCAACGAACCTGCGTGAAGTCGTCTCTGGCTGGAAACAATCTATCTGATGACCTCGCATCGGTAAACGAACGAACCACATGTCCTAGTCATTTATCCTCAGGTGACTAGCGACTCGCTATCATCTCTCTAAGTATATGCTCATGCTGCAGTAGCTCCAATCATCTGGGCGATAACTCAGCATTGCAGCAACAACTGGCTCATACGCCTGTACGCCGAACAACGCCTCAATCCTCCAGGAAAGGCAACGCATTGGCGGTCATCTCTGAATCGGTCTGCTCTAGATCTGAGTAAGACTCTCCACACTGGAAATCTTCAACTCAACTGGGCCCGCTCTGGCGCAAAATCGGACGAATCACCTTCGTCTCTCAAATCGGGTAGACTAGCTATCATCTATCTGATATCTGCCTGAAAGCTCCGGCAATCTCAGCTCGTAAGCTTCGGAGCAACATCCTGTCAATCTCAGCAACAGCTGGTCCATCTGTCTGCACGGTAGGCGACATCACAATCTCTGAGGTATGCTGTACATCAACAGTCCTCTCTCAACTGGCAGCTCTAACAATGGCCCGATCACCCGGTGCAAAACCAAGCACTCGCCTCCACTAGAGGTCACAATTACCAACACTAACTCGAGACGTTCTCATGCCACCAGAAAACATAATGGTCGGCCCTCGTACCAAACGAGCTCACACCGGCCGTAACCCTAGCAGCAGCCCAAACTGCGCTCAAACATGGTGACAGGAACCTCAGTCGAGTATCAAAAAGAGCACATCAATGGCAAGAAAGGAAACAACAGATCCACAATGGATACATGATCATAGGAAGGAACAGCATCAATAAGGGTATGATCATGAAACTAATAGAATCGGGGATCTCAAATGGATGTATAATCCTGGATATAAAGAGAATCACTGATCTCGAAAATATGTACATCCTAAGGTTCCTTAAGCGGAGTGGCGTGTCGTAAGTATGCCGCGGAACATACCAACGGTACGTCACTCTACTTTAGTCACCTATTCCATCAACCAAGGGTCATCCTACGCGACGAAAGTTCGGGTCTAATACCCCCTCGACCAAGTCTAAGTTCCGTAAGGTCAAGCCTAAGTTCCGTATATATATAAACGCCCTAGGCTCCACATAGTCAAACTTAGACTCGAACCAAGGTCAACCTAGCGCTCTGATACCAACTTTGTCACGACCCGAAAGAGCACGTGACTGGCCCTTGAACCATATGAAGCCTATAGGACTCCATCTGATCCAAGTAAGCCAAAAGCCCAGAAATCTAAAACCATTTTTAAGAATAAGTAAGGAAACTGGTTTAAAGAAGTGAAGAAAACATGTTTGAAATCAAGGTTTTTAAATAACTAAGCCGAAGGTGCGTTTTAAAAAAAAACAGTATGTCTTTTCTAAAAATTTCGGCAGAGTTTCTTTTGTAAAACTGGCCCCGAATGGGGTACAACAAAAATAACAATATAAATGCAATGATAAAGGCATCCCCAAGCGGGATCTAGCTCTTCGTCAATAGACGGTCACAACCACACATGCAACAATAATATACAACGCCAAGTGGCGAGGATCAAATCCAAAAGAAAGCTCAAAAGCAACAAGAAACCGCAATACAACTAAGCGCGACTCTAAGGTCGAAATATACAACACTAAAGTCTAGGTCTGAAACAATATACAAGTTTTGGTTGATGGAAATTCTAGATACAATGAAATAAATAAATACAATGGTGGTTCTTGATGCGCAAGAACCCACCTACCAAAAGCAAATCACCCGCAAGAAGGTAGTGTGCCAGAAATACCGCAATGGAACCTGTACGGCAGAACCTGCAAGAACTGTGGCACAACGGGGGTGAGTTGCCAACTCGTGAATAGAAACATCTACAAGCAGAATCCGAATGCAAGACATAATCCTAGGTCAATACGATCAGTATATAAAAATCCTCAATATAAAACATGCAGCCTATAACAAGGCTAGGGTAAATATCTAACCCGAGTGCAATCTCCTGTGTCTGTGTCAGTGCCTCAGATAACAATATAGCATATGAATGAGATATGAATGCGTGAAAACAGAATACATTCACATGAAACAACTGTTTTCATACTTTAGTGAGATTTCCCTTGTATTTTAAAAATAAGGTACCACAATGAAATCAGCATAAAACTGTGCCTAGCATCGGCACAAACGAAATCCCAATATCCTGATATCTCAAAGTCTCAACCACAATATCTAGGGCGCCGTCAGTCCAGACCGGCCCCTACCATCCATCTCAAGACCACGACGGTATCCTCCGGATATCCGACGCGTCGGTTAAAGTCACCGGTAGGTAGTGCTCCCCTGCCAGGCTCACATCGTCATCACCACGCGCTTCTTGCCCCGGGGTACCTTACCGGGTCCACCATGTACCCGAAACGGTTCATCCGTCTCCTCGAATCGGGTTTCCAAATCCATCAGCAAACTCATGGTGGACGACTCATACATCATAGGAAAACCGCACTTTTTATTTTAAAAGAGAGAATAAGATTATTTGTGCCTTTGCGGTTTTCCCCCAAATCCAGAAAATCTCATAGAAATCCAAATCCAAACCTCAATAGCACGTAAAATAATGAATGTATGCATGAGAATCCATGAATGCGGCATAACAATGAATAACAGTGTGCAGGAAGTAGCAGGTAATAACTACAATGTCTAATCTAGCATATAAGGCGAGTACACTTACAACCTGTCTAAATTATTAGCTAACAACCTATATCAATGCAATAGTATTTCTAAAGTGTACGTGGCATGGCAATTACCGATGAAGATGTGTGTGAGCCGGCAAGTAAGTGTACGTGGTACATACGCATCATCGGTAATGGTGCTGGTGTCCTATCAGCATGATATTAATAATGGAGTATGAAGCAAAAAATAAGAATGCGATGCAAACCGAACCACAAAAAGGGAGTGGGAGCTGAAACTAGACGTAACCAAAACTTATCTGCATTAATCTAATATAAGTCCTACGAATGGTGCCTTTTGAAATAACACGAATCATGGGGTTTTGAAAATAGGGGCTACGGTGTTTTTATGAAAAGATACGTCGTTTTTGAAATATCCGTAGATTCCCTTGAGCTATCTTTAAAAATACCCACGATTCGTCAGTTTTTGAAATAGGTAAGAAGTCTAAGCTACTCTAACAACTACACTAAACTATACGGCTGAACTAGCAAGCTGAACTACAGGTAAGGAAACCGCCTAACATCTGAGTCGATATATATAAATATATAAGTCGGTGATCCCGCCTCAATAGTATCGCGTACGATACAGTATATCATCTGACATCCTCGAGTCATGAGCGCGGATCTATCATCAATATAGGCTCGTACGGTAAATCATCGTATGGCATCCCAATAGCTGGGTACGGGTCAACATCTCATTATCTCGTCACATAACAGGTATCACTATCATCAGATCATATAGTCTGGGGGTACTACTCTATGTCTAGTACAAATTGATACCATCAATGAAGTATGCATGCGGGGGTAAACACATATCCCAAGCCCGCAAGAATCACATTTCGTATCCCAAAAACGAATCATATCAAATCACCGATCTCGCGGCACAAAGCCCACATCATCGACTCATCTCCAAAGTCATCCCATATCATCAACCACTGTGCAAGTACAGGAAACACACAAGTGTATACGTGTGGGTGCAAATCTATCCTATGGTTCGCAACTAGGAGCTATGCTAGTTATTTCTACCCCTAACTAACCATACACACTATAGCTATCACACATATAACTATACTACATAGTACTAATTACGGACTGCGGGGGTGCTATACGCCATCCACCCGACTTCCCCCTGTAGATATAATCTACTCACCTGTATCCTGCGTGTCGGTGTCGATGTCACCGTCATCTTCCACATCGCCTCGGATCGTCGCGGTGTACCTACACATATCATACGTATCGCATCGCATCAAAACCAAATCAACACTTGAAACGACACACTAAATCCAAAACGATACGCTAAAACCAACACGATACGCCAAAAGGCTTATAGGTTAGAACCTACGGTTAGCCTTCGCAAAACAACCCGAAATCTCTCGATGCAGTCGTACAAACGTCACACGATCGAGATAACGTACAAACACCAAAATATGGAAATCAAAATATGTAACACCAAATACTGAAATTAAGGCAGCAACCCATGAAAACGATCCCAGATTTCACCTCGGGTCAAATTTAGTGAAATAAACAAGTCCAGGGTGCTGTATATGATGTATTTGAGCTACTGGACCAACCCCGAAGCATTCCCTCACTACTTGGCCGGCCACAACCCTCCCAAAACCGGCCTCGCCGGCCCCCCTATGCCCAATGGGGTCCGTTTGGTCAGGGTGGCCTCCTATGGTCTCAATTTGGTCCCTGGTATTGTTGAATTTGCCTGAAACAGTCCCAGTACATTCCAGATTTCCCTGCACATTCTAAACACTCACAAACCGACATGAAAGTCCCGAAATTCCGTATTTTTAGTTTCAGGTTGGATTGGACTGGGTTTCTAGCACTAGGGTGATCTTATGGTCTCCACTAAACTCAATTTCCCCATCACAACTCACAATTCCCTCAAACCCTTACTAGTTTTCATGAAGTCCATAATATCACACAATATCGATATAATCTAAACATGGGGTTAAAGGAAATGCTACAATTTAGCTAAGGGTTCAGAATTTACCTCAATTGGCAACTCAAGAATTTTCTTGAGTTGCCCCTAGTGGTCAAAATCCACGCTTTCTTGGTCCATCTTGAAGGTCTCGGGCTCGTGCACATTTTTAATGAAATGGACATTGGATTTTGGTGTAGTTTTAGATGTGTTTTTGGGCTATGAAGTGGGGAGGGGATGAGGTGCAGGTGCAGCAGCAGGAGGAGGAAGAAGAGGGAAGAAAATGATGGGAGAAATGGCTAAGGTTTGTAGTCAAAGATGCCCCATACCTCTCTTCTCACCAACCCTCCATTTTCTTTTCTTTTTCTTTTTCCCTTTTTCTTTTAATTCCAAAACCCCTTCTCACAAGAATAGTGATCCCAAAATAACATGGTAGAAAAATGCACAAGTGTAGAAAAAAGTGATATGTGCAAGTTTTGCACAAAATTGCCAAAAAACCCGATTAGCGATTTTAATCGTGATTAGCACTAAATTAGTGTCAAACTAATCACAAAAACTTAAAAATGTCATAATTCACTAATTTACCCTATTTTAGAATTTTCCATAATTTTTCATAATTTTTCTAACATTTTTCCTATTTATTTGCATTTAATATTAAAATAATCAATAAAATAATATTAAATTATAAAAATTCCCAAAATTAATATTTTATATTTTTGAAAATGTTACAGCAGCGCACCACAATCAGAGCAAGGCTCTGTTTTAAAATTTAAATTTTAAAAATAAAGGAAGCAACGCTTCAGTTGCGCTCTGCGCTGCGCGACACGTGTCGACGCAGTTGCGCTGCGCTCAGCGCTGCGCGACATGTGTCGGCACAGATGCGCTTGCGCCAACTGTGCCCGCACTAAAATTTAAATAATACATTATTTAATTAATCAGAATTAAAATTCTAGAAAGATCTTTCTAATAAGAAGATTGTCTTCTGTAAAACAGAGGCCTTAGGATCAAAGATCCAACGGTGGGGAAATATCCCCAGATCAATCAGAGAAAGATCTCTGTAACTAACCTAACAAACTAATTGGCCCTATATAAAGGCCCATAGACTCCAAGTCTCATAAACATATACAGAGAGAGAAAAGAGGGAGAACTCTGAAAAATTTGAAAGGCAAGCCTTTGAAGAAAGAAGATCATCTTCTTCAAGGTAAAGAATTAAATTCTTGGAAGAACAGAGATGAAAACACCTCACAAAAAGAAGACTTTCTTTTAAAAAGATCAAAGATCTAAGAACAAGATCAAGATCTTCAACAAAAAGAAAAAGATCATAAAGATCTAATCACAAAAACAATAAAGAAGTAATTTACTTCACCCCTAGATCTTTTGATCGATATAAAGGCACAGCCTTTTGAAGAACCATTGGTTCTTGAATCTTGCGGTTGAACCTCTTTGGAACAAGAAGAACTTTTTCTCTGATCTGAACAGTGCCTTGCACTCTTGATTTGCGCTATTGCGCTCCTTGGATTGGCGCAAGACACCAGAGAGCACCACGTGTCAATCTGCGCCTTGCGCTCCTAAGAACAGAGCAGTGCGCTCTTGGGTTGGTGCACTGAACCAGAGCGCGCCACGTGTCAGCAGCGCACTGCGCTAACAGACTTGCGCTCAGCAGAGCGCGACACGTGTCACCTCCACATGCACTGGCGCCTTGCGCTCTTTAATTGGCGCGAAGCGCCTGACAGGCCACGTGGTGCACTATCAGACCACAAAATGCTGTGCATTATAAAGAAAGGGCAGAGCCCAATTAAAAGGCCTAACAGGCCAAATATAAATGCTGTGCATTTAATTAAAAAGCCCAATGCTTTGCATTGTTTAAAAAGAGCAGAGCCCAAGCAAAAGCCTAATAGGCAAAATATGAATAAAATGTTGAACATTTTCAAATGGACTTAGCCCAATTCTGGCCATAAGTCCTCAATTTAAATTGAACTGAGCACAACCGCTCTCCCAATCAATTTACACCCGGTTCAAGGGTACATCTCTGAACTCCTCTGATATCTCTCGTTGTAAGCCTTCAACGTCGTCAGAGAGGTGACGGGTCCCGACGACCATACATTCCATGGACCACCATGTCCCTAAACTGGCAATCGACCGCAATGTCTCTAAACTAAACGATAGAGCCCAAATGCTCTCTTATTGGATCTAAACGATCCCGTTAAGTCGATCTTAGTCTCAAATTAGACTAACGGTCCTTGACAAACGTTTAAGTTGATCTTAGCCTCAAATAAGGCTAACGTATCCTTAAACCAAAACCCCAAACCCAAATCTAAGAAAATACGGATTTGGACTAATCCACGTCCTACGGGCAACGACATAGATTAGTCTCCGTATACAATCAACGGGCAACCACAAACAAAATAAACACCCACGACACGAAGTGACCATCTGGAGAAGGAGAAAGTTGTCACCGCGATGCGGTAGCGTAATCAACTGCAGGGGCTTGTGCCTGTATGGAAGAGCGTCCCCACAATCAAAAACCCCTCATGCGAGGGGGGATCTGACGAAGTCTGCTACATCGGCCGCATCCATTTAAACCTTCGATACATGGTGCCATAAATCAACTTGGCATCTTCGGAGAGGTGGACGGATAGCTCCAATTAGCATCTGCCCCGAATCTCAGGCAAGACGTTCACCGCGTCTCTGTCGCGTCTTTCGGAGGGGAACAAATTCTGGCACGCCCGGTGGGACCTCTTCCTCTTTCCACTCCACACTTCGTGTGTCGTGTTCGCGAATGAATCGCGATTTGCTGTGGTTTCCTGTAGATTTGAGGTACTTAGATTTGGTGTCTTGCTTCGTGCAGAAAACAGAAGATCAATGGCTTCAAACTGCACTACCCGCAACTACAACTCTCACTCCGTCCTTGCTGGAGGAGTGACTTGCGGGCCCCAAGCGGCCTCCCTTTTCAAGATGCTAGTGGAGTAGGTAACTCAAGCCACCACTGGGCTATTCTTCGGGACTATGCTCCCACCAATGAGCTTCAATACCCCGATGTCGTAACAAAAAGCTCCAAAGAAGTCGGTCTTTGATCGGCTTACAACTCCCGCGGCCCCTCTCAACGGGTCGCCCATGTCCATTGCCTCAATTTTCAGCAAACTAGGCCAAAGCTCGAGTGGGCACATGAAGAAGCTCGCGATACCTGAAGCGGCCATCCCGAAGCGGATAGCCATTCCTGCTCTTAAAGTCACGAAGGTTGTTTCCCCTGTTCGAAACTCGGCCATCGCAAGACTGACTATCCCCTCTCAACGGACGTCAGTCTTCGACCGGCTAGCGCCGGTAACATCCCCTTACCTGAACAGGGGGCAAGACAAATCCATCCCCATCACCGAACCAACTCCATTGGCTCGACACGCTCGACGTCCTCACGGGCGCCGAGTAAGGAAGGCCGGGGGCAACTCCCCTTCTGGGCTAACTCCACCAACCCCAATGGCGGAAATTAATGCTGCTGTTCCAACTTGGAACAGCTTTGAGCTATTGAATAGGGTGCGTAGGAATTCTCCTACCGCTATACTGATAAGGACTCCTCCTCCACTGGAGAAGGCTACCGAAGCAAAGCCAAAACAGTCCCCTCAGCGGCTGTCCTCCAAGATCTACAAAGTTTGGCTTCAAGTCCAAGACTCGGTGGTTGATCCAAATTTCTCCTGCCAACACAAGAAGCTGAAGGTCCAACAGGAAGTAAGTCGTCCTGTTAAGCCATAAAAGATGACGACTACTTGGGTGCCCACTGCAGCGGCCCCCTCAACGTCAACCACTCAGAAAAGAAGGAGGCCAGAGAAAGCCTCTGTGAACGTGGAAGACCATAAAAACGTCGAGACCAAACGCCCTATGTCTGGGGGCATAACTGTAGGGTTCCTAGGCACTCTAATGGAGTCTCACAAGTGATCAAACATGCCAATTTCTAAAAATTACGGTGCCGGGAAAACCTAGAACGGATCGTTGGCTAGAAGTATAGGCAAAGCAAGCAAGTAAACGGAAATGTATCTAAAGGAAAGGGGCTACAACCTTTGTAGATCCGGTCCACCACTTCCTAAGCTCCGCGATGATCTCCCTCCGCTGTCCAAATCGAATCCCGAACTCTAGCATCGGCTTCGTCGAAGAAATGGACGGGCTTGATCGTCGGTTCGATGCCGAAGATGATCTACGTCGAGGCATCACAAGAACGAGCTCCGCCTTCGCCAAGTCAAGAAACTTGTGAAGACAACACACTCTATTACATGGCAAGTAGTAGAGAATGAAGAAATAGGAAATGGGTAGACTTTAGATTTGGATTTCTCACTTGATTTGGCTAGTTGCCATTGAAGCTATCAACATCTTTCTTCTTGAAGAAGAAGAAGAAGAAGAAGATAATATATGATAAGTTATTATTTAAAATAAAAAACCATATGATACTTATCATGTCAACAACCATGGTTTAGTGTAGAGATTTAACTAGGGTTAGATGAGTGGTTAGGGTTAGACATGAGACAAGAATGGTGGACTTATTCAAAGCTTCAAGAAGCTTCAATGTAAAACAAAGAAAGCCACCATCCTTTTCTTTTGCCAAAATGAATGAATAAATAAATAAAAGGATAAAGAATTAAAAGAAAAGAAACCCTAACCATTCACTAATCATGGTTTAAGTCTTTACACAAACCCAAGGTTGCATGTATCATCAAACATGATACAAACAAGCGGACAAGAATATATCACATATACAATGTGCATCATCAAGTGAGAATATCTTCATAAAGTGAACCAATACTAGTTAATGTAAAGTAATATATCAAATATATAATTATGCATTAAATCATAAAATCAATACTTGATTTAACGATCCGGTCATATCGCATATAACCGGCTAGTATCCAATGTATCGGCTTATCGAATCGATCCTTGATTCGATAACTAGGTTATATCGCATATAACTAATCGATACATTCATCGCGAGAATGGAATACGGTATCACATACACGAATTATTCTCGGTCCCGCGCATATCTCATATGCGCTCCTATTTCGTTTCGCTTGAGCCAGGAAACCTCTGTGTAGGACTCTAAAGACTCGTCAATACACCGGTAGCAGATGATGATCATATCAAGCACCCACAAGCCGCAAGCGGTCTGCTAAACGTAACGGCCACCCGGGTATTGAGCGATCAAAAGATCGACGAGCAAGCCCACTCATACTCCTGTGAATCCAACTTGTAACACTTACCGTATTGTCCGGTCTGTTCGTCTGATATGTCGCATATCTTGCCTAGGGGTGGTAAACGTCAGACCCCAATAGCTCGATAAGTCATGCCGACGTAAGGTCCATGACATGTGTGAAACTACTGATAACTCTTACCAGTATACCACTGCAACCCTGGCCAGGGATTTCCTGTTATGGCCAGTCGAGCATAGCACAACATCAACCCCCAATACCGGGAGAGACGAATCCCCTCCTATCGCTCATTGCCTCCATGTGAATTGGGACTGTACCCAATAACCACCTGTTTGCACAACTCAGTAGAGCCGTGGTAGGTTGGAAATCAAAGCACAGTGGGAGACACACAAGACTCTATGACGATCTCGGGTCAACAGACTAAGCTGTACCAGTGTCACCAGAGAACTGCCATCTGATGTGAGGTATAATACCATCTGGGAGTTCTCGGCGAGTCCGTTCAGTGTACCCAGTCTCTACTGAGCACCCGCATACCATCTTCGATGTCAAACACCAATGGATATGGGATCATCCATCGCCCATCGCATGGGTCGAGAAGATATGCGCTAGTCTACTCTGGAATATCGATGCCCCGTCTCGATATTCCCTCGACTAGGAACATTGAAGGATGTACTCATGGACTATCCAGGCCCTACTAGTATGATCTGCATCACAGTCCTGGAAGTCGAGTACACATCCTAAGGGCTTTATCAACATGTAACAGAGAGACAGAAAGTATACATGTTAAGATAAAGAGCAACCAGATAGCGTACTATCATGTCGAGCAAGAAAGTCCTATCTATATATGTCCCAGCATCCACTATAATATACATCCAATGTACAGTAATGGCCTCTAGAGCATACATATAACTAACAATCTCCCACTTGCACTAGGGCCATCTGTAGCAGTGGTTGCAGTATCTAATACTCAACCATCCCATGTGAGTCTCTCTCTGGGAAATGGCCTTCGTGAGTGGATCTGCCGTGTTGTCCTCTGAGTCTACTCTCCTAACCTCGATCACCCCGGAGATCAACTATCTCCATGATCAGGTGATGCTTCCTCAGAATTTGTCTGGGTCACTGATGGGACCAGGGTTCCAGGGCCGAAGCCACACTTCCATTGTCATACAATGGCAGGAACCTGGTTCATCTTATGAACCAATATACCCCCAAACTGCCTCTTTGGCAGTATCTTTAATAGCGATGTTACCAGCCTTTATCGTCTTGTTTGCCACGGTATCGAGCTTGGAACTCTTCCAACATACCGTCCCTTTACTGAGGGTAAAGACAGTTCCTGTGACTGACATTCAGTCGTCTTTATCACCCTGGAACACTTCCAGTGATTCTCCCCAGGATCGATTGATACAATCTCACTATACCTAGTGAGAATCTTAGCATCCAATTACATCTATCTCATAGATGAAAACTCAGGATTTAGGAGGTATCACTTTGATCCTATTTGGAGAATACTTGTGATAATAGGAGATTGACCGATCGTAGTATAGGAAACTCTTTTCTTATCAAGAGTATGTTGTCTACGTACAATACGAAGATGACCACCTTACTCTCTACTACCCTTTTGTATATACAAGGTTCGTCTACCATTTTGATGAAGTCAAACACTTTGACTATCACATCAAAACAGACGTTCCAACCCCGCGATGCCTGCTTCATTATGTAAAGCAACTTGCACACGTTTCCGCTGCTCCCACTGTTTACGAAGACCTCTGGCTGTGTTCTTATAGATGTTCTCTTCTAAATCAATATTTAGAAAGGTAGTCATGGCACCCAACCACCAGATGTCGCAGTCATGGTATGTAACCGTGGCAAGTAGGATCTGGATGGACTTAAGCATATTCCATGGAAAAGGTTTCATCATTATCCGTGCCTGGTTGATGACGAAAACCTTTAACAAGTCTAGCTTTGAAAGTCTCAACCTTTCCATCTACACCAAGTAATCTTCTCAAGATATACTTGCTCCTGATGGGGATTTAACCCTTCAGATATAGCAGCTAAAGTCCATACTTTGCTGGTGTACATGGATTCCATCTCAGATCGCTAAGCATCCAGCCATTCTTACAGAGTCCCTACTCTCGATGGCCTGCTCGAAACTAGTTGGGTCATCATCTCATGATGCATTCTTTGCTCCCACTGTCATCGAGAAACCGAGGATCTCTCAGGCGGATGAGGAACCCTACTAGATCGGCGGAGAGGCTGAGGTTCGTCGGGAACTATAGAATCCTTTGGTTCTGTCAAATCATCAACTGCAGTTTTGTATAACTGGAACATTTCCAGTTCTACAGAACTGATCCTGCCTCGATCTTGTCCGGATTTTGCTTTAAACATAGGCCGGACAACCCCAAATCTTAACTCGCTTAAGAGATGGGTTCTTCCCATACCATATCTCATATGGAGTGGTAGGCACTGATTTGATTCAAACCTAATTCAATAGGTATGCAGCTTCTCAAGTGCATAGCACCCAAAAGGAAACAGGTAACTCAGTAATACTCATCATAGAGCACACGATATCTAATATTGTGTGATTGCTCCGCCCCAATACACCGTTGTGCTGTGGTGTATTCAGAGGAGTAACAATGAGAGAAAATCTCATTCCCCTTTAGAATAGTCCAGGAATTCTATGCACAAGTATTCTCCTCCCTGATCTTCTCATAGGACATAATACTTATACCCGTATTTTGGTTCTCTACTTCTAACTTATATTCTGTGAATATCTCAAAAGGTTCGGACTCATGTTTCAACAGGAACATATGACTGAATCTTGAGAGATTATCAGAGAACGTAATGAAGTATAAAGAACCAGTCCTGGCATGTGTAGACAGGAGACCTTACATACATCATAATGTATCATTCCCAAGAGTTTACCAACTCTTTCTCTGTTTCCAATAAACAGAGCTATGGTCATCTTATCTTTGTGACATGACTGGCAAGTTTCATAAGATGTAAATTCAAACTGATTTAAATATGCATCTAAAATATAACTTCAGCCAGTCGGGTCGCACTGTTGTGACCTAGTCTACAATGCCTTAAGAAGGATTCGTTCATTTGTGAACTCTTCCTCTTGTGTGTGTTCTGTATACTAGGAACTGCAGTTTGATTTAGAACGTCAATGCTTTTAGATAACGTGCCTGAACCGATCAACTTTTGATATAGGAAATGTTCAAAACATTATCCAACAATACAAAATTATATCCTTCTTTACTAATAAAGAGACTGATATGATTTTGTATATCAGGTTCGGTATCTAATAGCATTTGTTCAGAATCAATGTACTAGTAATACAGGGTGACAGCGACCAACAGACTTGGCTGCAACACTTGCCCTGGTTTCTGTCTCATGAAACTTATCACTCGTTCTCAGTTTTTCTACCTTTTTGTAGCCCTATATAACAACTTACATATCTGGGATCCTGATCCGGTATCATATACCCAGGATTCAGAGGATACTGAGAAACAGTTCTTTGTAATGAACATACCCGAAGGAGATGCATCATATGCACTTTCTTCGTTTGGGCGGCATAGGAAATCTGGTATTCCCCTATTTCCTGCTCTGTCTTATAACAATTATAAGTTGGAGCGGGACCAACGTTCCCCAGCTCAGTATAACAAGCGGGTTCGGTCAATATATCAATATTATTATCTAGATTAAGGCGTGATATGGTCGCTACCTGGAGAGAGAGAGAAGAAAACACTCAGCGTGCGCTCTTGCAAGATCAGATTGGTTATATATTTTATCTAATCAGGATGGCTCCCACTGTTTTTATCAAATCTTCCTTCAAACCCTAAAAGGAAAGACTAGCCGGGATTAATTACACTCTACAAGTTCGCCAATCTTTCAGCCAGGCCAGTGTCGGTACTTTGAGGGAGGTTCCCCGTGCTTTCGCACGGACTAATTACAGTAAACCTCGTTTTCCCAGAGGCGTAACCCCGTTGACACCTTTCTAGACACCTACTTGATCGGCTAATTGCAAAGTGCAAAACTCTTCCAGGAGTAACAATTACTCGCATTGGGTATCGGGATCCAACTATCTCATAGAAGGTATGCAATCTCATTGAAAATTTCAACACTTGAAATTCCCGATATAGGTTTTTACCCCTAGCACCTATGAGCTTAACTATGGTCAACAAATCATAAGTACTAGTCAAGTTCTACCCGTCATTTCGTGATTAATTAGACCCACCCACATGACCCTTAACTAAGGTCAACAAAGTCACGCGACTGTCCTAACTAATCGCATCATATGCGGTGTAGGAAGACATCACTTACCTACCGTACACTGTGCCTTAACTAAAGTCAACAAACACAGCACGAATACTAAGTACTCTACTTCCTAAAATGACGGAGGGTTGTGAATGGTTTTTGTGAAAACCTTTAACGCTTTGAACCTGATCTCGTTGTGGAATCAAATGGTTTTTAAATGGAATGTTTTTGAGGCTTTTCTAGTTTTGCTAAAGGGGTCACTCCCGGTGAAGGGATCGTCGGCCCTTTCCTCGTCGAATGAGGTGCGGGATATATCATATATATCACTGTGCAAAGCAGAAACTACAGAAGCGATCAAAAGACAAACCGAGGGTTGTAGCATCTGCCAGTTATTGCTAAAGGAGTCACTCCCGGTGAAGGGATCTCGGTCCTTTCCTTATCGAATAAGGTGCAGGATGTTCTACAAGGAACACCGCGATGCAAAGCAAGAACTGTAGCTACCTGTTTTCATTTTGAAATTCGATTCCACAACATCTATTAGGTTTATTTTCTTTCATTAATCTCATTAATGAATATCCCATCATTTAATTCCACCTAATCATCACAGATAAATATAACGTACGCTTTTGCCATCCGCATTCGCCTCGATGTCCCCTCGTGCACCGTTAGGTTAGGTAACTAACGGCAGAGCAGGGCAAGGCTAGCGCGGGTGTAAAACATAAGCAACGTCTATATAATATATCATATATACTATATACTACATCTATCTGAACAGAGCACAGAACATCGCATGATCACATCACAGATAACGCAGCAGAAAGAATCATATGAAATATTGGATATACTAGGACGTCCGTGTTTTCAATACGAGCCAGTATAAAACACGGATTCCACGGTCGTGATGAATATCCAATCCCACACCCCTAGACCCCTACGAGAGCGGCAAGCAACCCTACCAATTCTAGGGTTAGGAGACCCGGACTCGACTCCTCGAGTTGGTCTCCCATTGGACCTCAGAACCCGGTTACTTGTGCTCCCTTCCTTGGGTCTATCCTAGTGCAGAAAAGTAAATAATATACATCAACGGTGACAACTTCCGCAACCTGGAAGTGCCCCAATAAAAGAATATTACATACAAGTTTTTACATGAATGAAAATGAAAAAACACTCATCTCTCATAAAAACCCCCCGGCTATTCAAACACGACGATCCAATATAACATATCCAGCAACACATAACATCACATGTCATCAACGTAAATAAATATGTCCATCCCAATTGTCGTTGACATATAGCAACGAAACCGGCGATATCACATATTACACTTACGCTCACAGAAAAGAAAGTGTAAGACTACAACAGTTGGAATCCGCAACCTTTTTACACATCGCATGCCCAATCAAATGAATTCCATAGACATCACATGCCTAACAATTATAAACCCCGCATTTCAGTCTCATTATCGAAAACACTTTTCAACACCAAGTCGGGCAATTCAACAGGATTCCCGACATTCTGATCGAATGCTCGTCGCAAACTTCAGTAGACGGCCGCGTCCCCGACGCCGTCGACAAAGTGCACCAAGGCGGAACACCGCTACCGCGAGCACCCGAACGGATGCTTTCGTCGACGGGGTTCTCCTACAGTCACTTGGTCGGGGCTATGGAGTGAGGCTGTCTATTAAGTTTACCCGGCGAGTATCCGCGTACGCTACGTGATTGCGACGGACTTTTGATCACATCAAAATTCCGTGGCAACCGATCAAGTGAGACTAAACTGCTATTTTTATAATATTCATTCCGTTATCTCATAACTATTTGTGAATTCCAATTATTGTATCACATTCCGGATAAACAGAAAATGCTAAACTTTTCGATCGAACAATCGAACTCCCAAGTTTTCCCGATACTACTCAACACATGAAATAAGTCTAACAATATTCAGTTCGTGCCTCAGTACCAATGGTCCAGCCATAGAAGGGTCAAGCCAACGCCTCACATGTGGCACGCCGTACTGCCCCAAACCCGAAGGTTCAAAGGGCAGTTCAAGACGGTCACATAATCGAGTTAAGGTTTGTTGTCTTCTAGAGGGTCCATCGCGTTACTTGCACTACTTAGAATGTTGTTAAACTACGGAAAAATCCAACACTTGGAAATTTCCCGACAGGGGAAAAGTTGGGTATTTATATCCGATCGAACTTTTTAGCATATTCTAAGATTATCCGGAAAAGCACACAGACAGAATTCGACAATCGGATCGATACACCGAGTCCCCAATACAACCCAGAAAATGCAACTCTGGAAAAAATTATTAAAAATCCCCAGGAAAACCAGCACAGACAACTACGAATTACTGTGCAAAATTGGATGCACAAAATGACAAAATGGCCGCGGATCCGCCGCAAGAGCATGCTCATGCCGCGGATCCGCGGCGCCTTTATGGAATCAAGCCCTCGAATTTTACAGTAACCCTTATATTTCCCTGCAGATTTTTCTGAATATTTTTAATCTACAAAAATCCACATTTTACAGAATTGTCCAGAGAGCATTTTTCAAGTCGGGGTTTTGGGTCGATCGGACTTCTAACTCCGTCGGGACTTCGCCTAAGGCTCTAGCTAGGCTCTGATACCACTGTAGGGTTCCTAGGCACTCTAATGGAGTCTCACAAGTGATCAAACATGCCAATTTCTAAAAATTACGGTGCCGAGAAAACCTAGAACGGATCGTTGGCTAGAAGTATAGGCAAAGCAAGCAAGTAAACGGAAATGTATCTAAAGGAAAGGGGCTACAACCTTTGTAGATCCGGTCCACCACTTCCTAAGTTCCGCGATGATCTCCCTCCGCTGTCCAAATCGAATCCCGAACTCTAGCATCGGCTTCGTCGAAGAAATGGGCGGGCTTGATCGTCGGTTCGATGCCGAAGATGATCTACGTCGAGGCATCACAAGAACGAGCTCCGCCTTCGCCAAGTCAAGAAATTTATGAAGACAACACACTCTACTATATGGCAAGTAGTAGAGGATGAAGAAATAGGAAGTGGGTAGACTTTAGATTTGGATTTCTCACTTGATTTGGCTAGTTGCCATTGAAGCTATCAACATCTTTCTTCTTGAAGAAGAAGAAGAAGAAGATAATATATGATAAGTTATTATTTAAAATAAAAAACCATATGATACTTATCATGTCAACAACCATGGTTTAGTGTAGAGATTTAACTAGGGTTAGATGAGTGGTTAGGGTTAGACATGAGACAAGAATGGTGGACTTATTCAAAGCTTCAAGAAGCTTCAATGTAAAACAAAGAAAGCCACCATCCTTTTCTTTTGCCAAAAAGAATGAATAAATAAATAAATGGATAAAGAATTAAAAGAAAAGAAACCCCAACCATTCACTAATCATGTTTTAAGTCTTTACACAAACCCAAGGTTGCATGTATCATCAAACATGATACAAACAAGCGCATAAGAATATATCACATATACAATGTGCATCATCAAGTGAGAATATCCTCATAAAGTGAACCAATACTAGTTAATGTAAAGTAATATATCAAATATATAATTATGCATTAAATCATTAAATCAATACTTGATTTAACGATCCGGTCATATCGCATATAACCGGCTAGTATCCAATGTATCGGCTTATCGAATCGATCCTTGATTCGATAACTAGGTTATATCGCATATAACTAATCGATACATTCATCGCGAGAATGGAATAAGGTATCACATACACGAATTATTCTCGGTCCCGCACATATCTCATATCCGCTCCTATTTCGTTTCGCTTGAGCCAGGAAACCTCTGTGTAGGACTCTAGAGACTCGTCAATACGCCGGTAGCAGATGATGATCATATCAAGCACCCACAAGCCGCAAGCGGTCTGCTAAACGTAACGGCCACCCGGGTATTGAGCGATCAGAAGATCGACGAGCAAGCCCGCTCATACTCCTGTGAATCCAACCAGTAACACTTACCGTATAGTCCGGTCTGTTCGTCTGATATGTCGCATATCTCGCCTAGGGGTGGTAAACGTCAGACCCCAATAGCTCGATAAGTCATGCCGACGTAAGGTCCATGACATGTGTGAAACTACTGATAACTCTTACCAGTATATCACTGCAACCCTGGCCAGGGATTTCCTGTTATGTCCAGTCGAGCATAGCACAACATCAACCCCCAATACCGGGAGAGACGAATCCCCTCCTATCGCTCATTGCCTCCATGTGAATCGGGACTGTACCCAATAACCACCTGTTTGCACAACTCAGTAGAGCCGTGGTAGGGTGGAAATCAAAGCACAGTGGCAGACACACAAGACTCTATGACGATCTCGGGTCAACAGACTAAGCTGTACCAGTGTCACCAGAGAACTGCCATCTGACGTGAGGTATAATACCATCTGGGAGTTCTCGGCGAGTCCGTTCAGTGTACCCAGTCTCCACTGAGCACCCGCATACCATCTTCGATGTCAAACACCAATGGATATGGGATCGTCCATCGCCCATCGCATAGGTCGAGAAGATATGCGCTAGTCTACTATGGAATATCGATGCCCCGTCTCGATATTCCCTCGACTAGGAACATTGAAGGATGTACTCATGGACTATCCAGGCCCCACTAGTATGATCTGCATCACAGTCCTGGAAGTCCAGTACACATCCTAAGGGCTTTATCAACATGTAACAGTGAGACAGAAAGTATACATGTTAAGATAAAGAGCAACCAGATAGCGTACTATCATGTCGAGCAAGAAAGTCCTACCTATATATGTCCCAGCATCCACTACAATATACATCCAATGTACAGTAATGGCCTCTAGGGCATACATATAACTAACAATAACAGTCCATATTGTTTATATGGCTTCCGTAAAGGTGGAAAGCCGTGCTTCACCGGGTCACTGACCGCTCACTCGATCCGTGACCAAAGCCCAGGAGCAACAACAGAAGCTTCAAGAAATGCTGACTGCAATGGCTGCGCTCACCAGACCAAAAGAAAGCCCGGAGGCGTCATCGGAGCAGCGTTGTGAACACGAAACCGATACTGAATTCCTTCGTAGAATGCTTGAAAAGAAGGACAAGGAGGCTGCAGAGAAAGCGGCCAATATAAAGCAAATGGCTCTCCTATTTCAAGACATGGTCGGGATGATGATCCGGCCAGATCCCCCAGCCGAAGATTCTCCGATTATCCTTGAAGATGACAGAGGAGAAACGTCAAATCCACCGCCGGCACTTTCAACAGCCAAGGAGGAGACAATTTCCAAAGCTGCCGTGGATGACTATATTGCTCAACAAATACGAGTTCACCAGGCAACTGAGGCAGCCGGTCATGTTGTCAAAACCGGGCGACCATATCCGAGCTGGTATGATCAGATCAAATACCCGTCGGGCTACACGATCCCAAAATTCCATGTCTTCAAGGGGACAAGCAATCCCCATCAACATGTTGCCCAGTTCAGGGCTCTTTGTGGCAACACCGGCGGCGATGATAAGCTCCTGCTTCGCCAAATCGTCGGCAGCTTATCGGAGACGGCGTTTGAAGGGTACTCCGAACTTCCAAATGACTCCTTCAAATCTTTCGCAGAAATGGAGTTGTTGTTCATCCAGCGATTTGGATGTGCTAGCGAACGCACCCCAATAACGGCATTGATTAATGCAACAATGAAGCCGGGCGAAACTTGGGTTCAATATTCAATCCGATGGCGGGACTTGTGGTCGAAGTGCGAACAGCGCATCGAAGAAGCACCAGCGGTAGGCATGTTCGTGGGCACTCTTGATCCGCAAGAGACCATCTCGCAATTCATGATGTTCTTCAAGCGAACTACTTTCCAGACCTTGATTGACAAGTTGGCCCAAATGGATCAGATGGGTCACAGCCCGTCTCCTCCAAAGCCAGACTCTCGAAATGAGAAAGGAAAAGGGAAAGCAATCGTCGTCGCCAATACTCAACAACAGCCGAGCAACTCAAAGACGGTTATTCGCCAAAACAACGTGCATCCATTCCTATCCCTCAAGGAGAGGCTAGGACGTCCTTACTCATTTCCTCAAGACAAAACGAGAAGACTGTTTGAACTGGCAGTGCGCAACAGACTCATCAATCTGCCAGAAACGTCCGTTGCGGCCAAATGGCGTCAATGATCCCAATTACTGCCCCTACCACCGAGTATTGGGTCATCCGATCGAAGATTGCCACGTCTTCAAAAACTGGGTTGAGGATCAATACCAACAGGGCAAGTTCGCGTTGCCCGAAAAACGGAAGGTGAACCCACCACAACCACATGCTCCGAAAAAGATGGACATGCCAGGGGCATCATGCTCTTTGATAGAGTAAGCCCCATGGACCAAAATATCCATAAACTAGAAACTCGCCTCAAATATGGCAACGACAGACCGAAACGTCCTTAAACTAATGACGGACCACTACGTCCTAAAACTAGCTGTTGACTGAGATGTCGATAAACTACGGTGGATTGCAACATCCTAAAGCCGATATATAAAAAAATTTTAAAAAAATAAAAACGGTATGCCCATATGCAAAAAAGGCACGGATGAAAACCCGAAAGGGCTCCGTGAGTAAAAATAGCAGGGCTACCGGCGAGTGCTTATGAAAACCCGAAAGGGCGCGATCTTGTTATATAAAAAGAATAAAAAAAAGAGAATAAAAAAAGGGTATGTCCATAAGCAAAATGGGCACGGATGAAAACCCGAAAGGGCTTCGTGAGTAAAAACAGCAGGGCTACCGGCGAGTGTTTGTGAAAACCCGAAAGGGCGCAACCTCGTTAAAAGACACTTGCAGGGTCCCCTTGACCTTGTGAGGAGAAATCACCCGCGTGAGATACTTACGACTCAGAAAGGAACAACACACTTAGGGATCCCCACGATTCCTAAGGAGAAATACACTTGCGAGATCCTCACGACTCGTAAGGAGAACTCTCTTATGGGACCCTCACGGCTCATAAGATTTGAAAGTCTTAAGTTACAGAGACCTGAACAAGTTCTTAAGCAACCCCCACAACCTCCAATATTTCCCTACAAGTGGCTCAATACTGACCCTTGTATATAATCCACGGGCGCGAATAAACATTTCCCTAACCAAGTCCCACCCGTGACTAGGAATATGTCCATATGGTGAACAACCCTTGTAAGTCCTCTCGACTTATAAGGAGAAAACCCTTTTGTAAGATCCTTACGACTTACAGGGGAACATGCACTTAGGAATCCTCATGATTCCTATGGAGAAAACACACCTACGAGATCCTCATGACTTGCAGGGAGAAATACCTTTGTGAGACCCTTACGGCTCATGAAGTCAAAAGCCTTAGTCGACAGGACCCTAACCCTGTTTGCTAAGCCACCTTTGTTTGATATCGACAGAGGCAAATGATGATTCGCTCCTGGCAATATCCCAGTCGTAGCGGTGCTGATGCCGAAATCAATGTCTAATCCCAAGATTGCAACAAAAATCTAGCGAGCCACACATGCATACGAAATAGCTGAAATGATGGGGCGACTTGCAACAAAATCAGCAAGTAAAAATGTATGCATGCAAAATAGCCGAAATGATTGGGCAACTCGCAATAAGAAAAAGCGAGTAAAAATAAAATAAATAGCCGAAATGATTGGGCACCGCGAAAAATAGACGAAATGATATGGCAATCGCAACTTTCGCGATATAAAAGCTGAAATGATAGAGCATCGCGGGAAGAAATTAAAAAAAACAAACTTATGAAAGAATGAAACTTTCGCCCTACAGGTAAGTTCGCCCCGATCCCTGTATACAATCCAGGGGCACAAAAAAAAAAGTGGAACCATACCTTCCCACCAGGCTCCATCCGAAAGAGAGCCAAGTCTCGACGGTTCACTGACAACTTAGAGACCACTTCGACATTCGTCTCGATACAGCAGACGAGATGTCAACAACGGCATTCCTTCGCAGTCCAGCAGGATGCAGATACAACATCAACAACCCAAGGTTAAAATAACGGAGCCACGGCAAAGTCCCTAGTTCCAGGTCCTAACGGTTCACAGGCAACCTAGGAACCACTTCGACGTTCGTCTCGATACAGTAGACGCGATGTCGCCCCAGCGTTCTTCCCCCAGCAGGATTCGGACGCGCCAAAGAAAATGAAGCAAAAGACAAATTCCTAGCTTCAGGGTCTTGACGACAACTCATATAAAGCCTGAAAGACAATCGGAGATCATCCTATACCAGCGCGGAGTGGTCACCAACTTGACATTCGTCTCGATATAGCAGACGAAATGTCACTACAGCGTCCTTCCTCCAATAGGATTCGGACACGATAAAACAAACGAAGCAAAGGCTAAATTCCTAGCTTCAGGGTCTTGACGGCAACTCATATAAAGCCAGAAAGACAATCGGAGATCATCCCCCACCAGCGCGGAGTGGTCACCACCATGACATTCGTCTCAATACAGCAGACGAAATGTCACTACAGCGTCCTTCCTCCAACAGGATTCGGACTTGACAAAACAAACGAAGAAAATGCCAAATTCCTAGCTTCAGGGTCTTGACGGCAACTCATATAAATCCTGAAAGACAATTGGAGATCATCCCACATCAGCTCGGAGGGGTCACCACCTCGACGTTCGTCTCGATACAGCAGACGAGACGTCACTACAGCATTCTCCCTCCAGCAGGATTCAGACGCGACAATCAAACAACGGAGCCACGGCAAAATCCCTAGTTCCAGACCTCGACGATTCACCAGAAACCTAGAGTCAACCGCGACATTCGTCTCGATACAGCAGATGCAATACCAACAAACGAAGTGAAGGCCAAATTCCTAGCTTCAGGGTCTTGACAGCAACTCATATAAAACCTGAAAGACTATCGGAGATCATCCCACACCAGCACGGAGTGGTTATGACTCATCGGGGCTCTCCAAAATGAGCTTAACCTTAAGTAAAAAGCAGCATGGCAAAATTCCTAACGCTTGCTCTTCCGACGGTCAAACTGCCTAGGTGGATTGCTTGAAGACGTCTTGTCCAGCCCCTGAAGGGATCAGAGACACGACATGTCGCAAGGCTACTCGAACAAGCAAGATTTCCTATCGAGGGATACATCAGCCAACGCGATGGTACGATGGACAAAATCCTAGTACCACAGACCCTAACGAACCTTTGTCGCAAAGAGCAGAGGTTAACTGTAAAGTTAGGACATCCTTGCGAGAACTTCTCGATTCGTCTCGACTCGTAAGGCAAAGCCTTAGGCAATGGGGATTAAAAAACCTGTTTCCTAAGCAAGGGCCCTGCAAGTCGGTCTAAGATAGACTCTTGCATACTATTCACGGGCCACACTCTCCGAAGTCGAACATCGACAAAGAAGGAAACAACTACTTACAAGTCCTCCCGACTTGTAAGCGGGAAAAATTCTCTTGTGGGAAACTTACGACATTCAAGAGAAAACACACTTGGAGTCCTCACGACCCCTAAGGAGAAAATACACCTCCGGGATCCTCTCGACTCGTAGGGAGAAAAGTCTTTATGAGACCCTCACGACTCATAAAGTTGGAAATTCTTAGGCTACAAGGACCCTAAACTTGTCTCCTAAGCCCTCAATTCTGTGACCATGCATAACTTTGCACTACTTCACCCATGTACATACTTACGTGGGCAAAGTAGTGGGGGGCATTTGTTCCCGCAAAAATTTTGGCTCAAAACCCGCTTCCGTATAAAATTAATAACAATAAAATAAAAAATAAATAAAAAAATAAAAAAATAATAATAATAAAGGAGAAAATCTCCCTTTCAGAGCAAAGCTCTGTTTGAATTTCAAAATTCAAAAGGTGAAGAAACGCTTCAGATTCCTTGCGCTACGCGCAGAGCGCCACGTGTCAAAAGTAGACACGCGAGCGCAAGGGGCGCTGCGCCCAAGGCAGCACACCCCAATCAGAGCAAGGCTCTGTTTTAAAATTTAAATTTTAAAAATAAAGGAAGCAACGCTTCAGATAACTTGCGCTCTGCGCTGCGCGACACGTGTCAGCGCAGGCGCGCTACGTGACACGTATCAAGCGCATGTGCGCTTGCGCCCACTGCGCCAGCACTAAAATTTAAATAATAAATTATTTAATTAATCAGAATTAAAATTCTAGAAAGGTCTTTCTAATAAGAAGATTGTCTTCTGTAAAACAGAGACCTTAGGATCAAAGATCCAACGGTGGGGAAATATCTCCAAATCAATCAGAGAAAGATTTCTGTAACTAACCTAACAAACTAATTAGCCCTATATAAAGGCCCCTAGATTCCAAGTCTCATATACATATACAGACAAAGAAAAGAGGGAGAACTCTGAAAAATTTGAAAGGCAAGCCTTTGAAGAAAGAAGATCATCTTCTTCAAGGTAAAGAATTAAATTCTTGGAAGAACAGAGATGAAAAAACCTCACAAAAAGAAGAATTTCATCTAAAAAGATCAAAAATCTAAGAACAAGATCAAGATCTTCAATAAAAAGAAAAAGATCATAAAGAACTAATCACAAAAACAATAAAGAAGGAATTTACTTCGCCCCTAGATCTTTTGATCTATATAAAGGCATAGCCTTTTGATGAACCATTGGTTCTTGAATCTTGAGGTAGAACCTCTTTGGAACAAGAAGAACTTGTTCTCTGATCTGAACAGTGCCTTGCACTCTTGATTTGCGTTGTTGCGCTCCTTGGACTGGTGCAAGTCACCAGAGAGCGCCACGTGTCAATCTGCGCCTTGCGCTCCTAAGAATAGAGCACTGCGCTATTGGGTTGGCGCACTGAACCAGAGCGCGCCACGTGTCAGCAGCACACTAGCGCAGCGCTAACAGACTTGCGCTCAGCAGAGCACGACACGTATCACCTCCACATGCGCTGACGCCTTGCGCTCTTTAATTGGCGCAAAGCGCCTGACAGGCCACGTGGCGCACTATCAGACCACTAAATGCTGTGCATTATAAAGAAAGGGAAGAGTTCAATTAAAAGGCCTAACATGCCAAATATAAATGTTATGCATTTAATTAAAAAGCCCAATGCCGTGCATTGTTTAAAAAGAGCAGAGCCCAACCAAAAGCCTAATAGGCAAAATATGAATAAAATGTTGAACATTTTCAAATGGACTTAGCCCAATTCTAGCCATAAGTCCTCAATTTAAATTGAACTAAGCACAACCGCTCTCCCATTCAATTTACACCCGGTTTAAGGGTACATCTCTGAACTCCTCTGATATTTGTCGTTGTAATCCTTCAACGTCGTCAGAGAGGTGACGGGTCCCGACGACAGCACATTCCATGGACTACCATGTCCCTAAACTGGCAATCGACCGCAATGTCTCTAAACTAAATGATAGAGCCCAAATGCTCTTTTGCTGGATCTAAACGATCCCGTTAAGTCGATCTTAGTCTCAAATTAGACTAACGGTCCTTGACAAACGTTTAAGTTGATCTTAGCCTCAAATAAGGCTAACGTATCCTTAAACCAAAACCCCAAACCCAAATCTAAGAAAATACGGATTAGGACTAATCCACGTCCTACGGGCGACGACATAGATTAGTCTCCATATACAATCCACGGGAAACCACAAACAAAACAAACACCCACGACACGAAGTGACCATCTGGAGAAGGAGAAAGTTGTTACCGTGATGTGGTAGCGTAATTAACTGCAGGGGCTTGCGCCTGCAGGGAAGAGCGTTCCCACAATCAAAAACCCCTCATGCGAAGGGGAATCTGACGAAGTCTGCTACATCGGCCGCATCCGTTTAAACCTTCGATACATGGTGTCATAAATCAACTTGGCATCTTTGGAGAGGTGTACGTATAGCTCTAATTAGCATCTGCCCCGAATCTCAGGCAAGACGTTCACCGAGTCTCTGTCGCGTCTTTCGGCGGGGAACATAGAAGATGAGCCTGGCCGGGGCAGACTACCTACCGGTGATGTCTGGCATGGCGGATATCCGGAGGATACCGACCGTAGTCATGAGATTGATGATATGGACCGATCCGGACTGACGGAGCCCAAGATATTGAGATATTGAGACATTGAGATATATATATATTTAGTGTCGATGCATGACATGGATTTTTGTGGTTTTCATTGATGATACTTCAGTTATTTCACAGGAGTTTTACTAAGATAAGAATACAGATTTTCTTGTACCAAATATATTCTGGTTTCATGTTGATTATGCATTCATGTTGCATACATACTAGTGCACCACATCATATCGGTATATGTAGGTTGTGACGTCTTTGCGTGCATGCTTACAATAGCCTTCTTAGTTGTTACTTACTACTCACGAGTTGGCAACTCACCCTAGTTGTGCCACATTATTATCTTGCAGGTCTAACCCGTCAGAATAGTATTGGCGGGTGTACTACTTCTTTTGCTTCTTTCGCTTGGACTTGGAGCCTTTCTCATAGGTGGGTTGCGAGGATACTTTTATTCCTACTTTGTGTATCTGTGTATCTAGTATACTCCAACTACCGTACTTACTATTTCTACCATTTTACATATGACCTAGAGGTGTGGCAGTGAGATTACTATATGTGTGTAGCTTTCTCTGGGGTCGAGCTCACTGGAGCCGACGTGATGCTTTTTTATTTTCGTGCTTTTATATGCTTTTGACTCTATCATGATATATATTGCTTGTGGTTGTGATTCCGCCTTTGTTGAAGAGCTAGCTTCCGCTTGGGGATGCCTTTATTCATTATTTATATGTATTTTCATGTGTTGTACCCGTTTGGGGGCCAATATTTAAAAAGGAAACTCTGCCAAAATTTTCGGGGAATTTGATGCATTAAATTTTTTTTAAGGTGACCTATTTTACAAAAATCATCTTTTAAATTAAGTTTTACTTCACTCTATTTCTTTAAATGGTTTAGATTTTTAGGCTTTGGCTTACTTAGATTACGTTATGCCTCTAGACGTTTCGTAATTTAAGTGCCAGTCACGTTCCGTACCTTCGGGTCATGACAATATGTCCGAATCTTGAGAGATCTTCGGTGAATGTAATGAAGTATGAGAAACCATTCCTGACAAATGTCGACATAGAACTGCATACATCACTATGTATCAGTCCCAAGAGTTTGGTAACTCTTTCTGTCACGACCCAAAGTTTGGATGTGACCGGCACTTAGATTGTATGATATCTAAAGATGTCGACACAATCTGAGTAAGACAAAAACCAAGATCAAAAACCCTTTTTACGGAAATTAGAAAATATTTAGTTTTAAGTAAAAGAATGAAGTAGCATGCCGAATGATTTTTAAATAAGAGAAGTTTAAACAACTGGTTTTGAAACATCGACAGTTCTTCCTTTTAAATTATTAAATAAGCAGTTATAGGATGTGTGAATAGGTTACATCCCTAGTTGGGAGCAAATGATGCCAATCAGGGGAAATCAATACACAAAAAATAATATGACACTTAATATGAAGAATCTCGAACAAAAGTAAAAGAAATATAATTTGACACAACTAAACGGTCTCAACAGTCAAAATTAGATATATACAACCACATCTCGTTCTAAGTCAACTATACAGGGTCTGATGGAGTAATACTAGATACAAAACCAAAATATGAGGTTACTACGTAGGTAACCCACCTAGCAAAAAGGAGCGATAAAAACTGATAAGTCGATCCACACTGCTGCTACGCGTCCACACGGCTCCTGCAAGGAACTATGGCACAACGGGGGTGAGTTGGCAATATAGTGAATAAAACTAACATATATCGGTTGATAATGTAAGTATGCCAAACTAGAACTAATATCAACAACAATCAATGTGATGCATAATAACAGGTGGAAGCATGAATATGCACTACTCAATGTATAAATCAAAACTGAAATCTCATCAATTATTTTCCAAATAAGGTTCATTTTCTTCCCGTGTCCAACATCGACACAAATCTTCGGTGTTTCATCAGGCATCGTTCCCCGAACGATCCTGTCACTCAATAACACCGGTCGGTATCTCCTAGATATCCGCCGTGTTCACAACTGTCTTTGGTATCGAGTATCCTCGTTAGGCTCCCCGCCTAAAGTGCGGCTCTCCTGCCCCTCGGCCTCGACTGGGTCTACCATGAATCCAGCTGTATAGCTACCCCACTCAGCTTGGATATAAATAAGAAATTCCGCAACTGTATAGCTACCTCACCCGGTTCGGAATAAAACCAAATAAAAAAAATAACATTTCATGGTGGACATCTCACATCAACATGAAAATAATTGAATCTTTTCGATAGTGTATAAAACTCAAAACCATAAATCAGTAGTAATCCAATGCATCTTATTTCAGACCTACAAATACTTGAAGATAAAACATGATGACATTTATGAAAAATGACTACCGTTCTTGATGTTTAAGGTATGATGGGAATCGTATTTAGTATAATAAGTACTAAGTGTATATGAGATATGCTAATATCGACGAGGTGTAGTGTAACATGTAGATATGTGCATGTGCGTCATGATTCGTCGATAATTTGTGCAGCGTCCTAACAATTATTAACATGATGATATTTATATATATGAATGCATACAATCAAACTTTATAAACGAAGGAACACTTGTAATTTAAACTTAAACTACGGGCGTATCACGCCATCCATACAAAATTCCCTGATAGATGTTTAGTCTACACACTGGAATACGTCGAATCAACTCAGATCATCAATTCCTTTCCTTTCCTTACGGCCTCCGATGTTCCCGGACTCAAATCAAACATCGATATTAATTCGTATAAGAAACGGCTAACTCCGATACGGCAAGAACATGAAAATAAAAGTTTTACGTATTAACTATACTTCGTACGACTACTGTAAATTATCTAATACCTATACTAACTGGAATTTAACCAATCGTTGTTCGTAACAGAAAACAGAAACGCGTTACGAAACATACGTGTCGTGTTTTAGAATCATAACCCCTACTTCAGATATTAACTTCCAGATTCCATATACTGCTAAAATAACTTAAACAAACAATACCAAACATTTTAATACATATGCAGAGACCTACCCTAAAAATCCCAGCACCCAAATCTCCTAAAAGTCCGGCGAGCTCGGATTTTGCCTTCATGTCGCCGGCCAAAATCCGAGGTTAGGGGTCCGTCTTCGTATGAGTTATTTTAAGTCCATATTATAAGATGATCTAACTGTTTGAATATGTTTATTTTTATCTAAACTACAGCAGATTCAAGACAGAGCCTAAATTTGTAAAAATACGAAATTACCGATATTCGATTTCTAAGCTAAAACAGTTACAGAACTAAAATCCTACAGAGTTTAAGGATTATACCTATAGCAAGATCACAGGAAAACAACCTCCAAGAAGCACAAACTCAAGATCCTAACTTGAGGGTGATGTTGAAATCTTTAGCATCTAGCTCTTTCTTCTCTTCTCTTTTCTTTTTGTGTGTTCTAAGTTTTTCCTTTTTTTTCTTTTCTATATTCTGATCTAAATTTAGTTTTATGAACTGAATAAGTTTGTATAGGATAAGGGGAGTGAGCTATGAGTTGTAGGAGGAGGTGTCATCAAGCAAGGGTGTGGTAGTTTCATGCAAGTAGGAGATATAGCATAGAAAATGGTGGGGTTATCATGCAAGAATGAGGTGCATATATGAGGTGTCATCTAGGATGTGTTATACCATGGTTATAACTTAAGCTTCACATGGCCTTACCCTTTTTACACATAAACCCTCACAAATTTCCAATTTTCACAATTACCTAAACTTTTCACAAAACCCCTCATACTATATCATACTACAAATGAAGCTAAATTTTTCACTAAAACCCTTGTAATTTACTAATGTTACTACCTAAAATTTCAAATTAATTAGTTTCACACACTACTTATGAAAATTTCCTATTTTGTTTCAATAACTTTTAAAATTAACATTTTATTATTTAATTAATTAAATTAATTTATTATCAAAAGTTTTCAAAATGTTACAATATTCCCCCCTTAAGAAAATTCGGTCCCCGAATTTAAAACTTAACTATATGTACCCTCAAAATATGTGGGAATTTTCTTCTACACCGCATTCTCAGCCTCCCAAGTGACCTCCTCGCAATTTGGTCCTTACCAAAGAACCTTTACAGACGGAGGTACCCTCGATATTAGTTTTCATTGCCTGCTGGTCTAAAATATCTACCGGCTGCACAGTATAGGATAAATCCTGCTCAAGCTGTATGGTCTGATGCTGGATTCACGTGAGAAGGATCGTGAAGATACTTACGAAGCATGGACATATGAAACACTGGATGCACATCAGGAAAATTCGGTCGAAGTGCTAAACGATAAGCTTCAGCACCCACTCTTTCCAGAATATCGTACGGTCCGACATATCTAGGGCTGAGTTTCCCCTTTCTCCCAAAGTGCATCACACCCTTCATCGGAGATTCAAGAAGGAACACATGGTCTCCCACATCAACTCGAGTCTACGACGGCATCGATCAGCATATTATTTCTATCTACTTTGGGCCACTCTCATTCTGTCCTGTATTAACTGGATCTTTTCTGTAGTTTCCTGCATTATCTGCGGTCCCAAAATGCTACTCTCCCTGAGTTCTGTCCAACAAACGGGCGATCGACACTTTCTCCCATACAAAGCTTCATAGGGTGCCATCTGGATCGTCTCCTGAAAACTGTTGTTGTAAGAGAACTCTATCAACGATAAGTGACGATCCCAACTGCCACCAAAATCAAGACTGCAGGCTCGAAGCATATCCTCTAGAGTCTGTATGGTCCACTCTGATTGACCATCTGTCTGCGGTTGAAAAGCTGTACTAAAACTCAGTCGGATACCTAGAGCCTCTTGAAGTTTCTGCCATAGTCGGCTGGTAAATTGTGTAACCCTATTGGACACTGTGCACGTCGGAACTCCATGCAATCATACAATCTCATCAATATAGATTTAATCATACTACACATATCCAATCATTGTCTTCACCGGAAGAAAGTGAGCTATCTTTGTCAATCTATCTATAATCACCCCGATTGAATCATACCCTCTGCTAGTCGTAGGTAGACCCACAATGAAATCCATGGAGATCTGCTCCCATTTCCACTCCGGAATAGGCAAGGGTTGCAATTCTTCTACCGGCCTCTGGTGCTCGGCCTTGACTTGCTGACAAGTTAAGTATCTCGAAACAACTCTGTGACATCTCTCTTCATTCCTTCCCACTAATAGACATCTCTCAAGTCATGATACATCTTGGTGGAACCAGGATGAATGCTATATGCTGACTGATGGGCCTCCTTTAAGATTTTAAGGCTCGGTTCCTTTGAATCCGACACACAAAGACGAGTCCCAAATTGTAATACTCTACGGTCATCTATCACGAACTCAGAATCTCTATCCTATCTAACATGATCTATGATCTCTAACAAGCGAGCATCTGTGGCTATGTTTCTCGGATGCGATCCAATAACTGTGGACGGGTTCGAATATGAGCTAACTATTCTCCTGTCGATATGAACTCGAACTGTACACGGCTATTACATTGAATCTGCCATTCTGCGGATGACTGTCTCTGCACCTGCTCAAATAAGATATGCTACCTCCGGGCCTCCAACTTAAAGCCTCTCCATAACATTCACTTTGCCCGGATGATAAAGAATCTCGCAATCATAATCCCTCACGAGTTCCATCCATCTACGCTGCGTCAGATTAAGATCTCACTGCTGAAAGATATACCTTAAGCTTCTGTGGTCTGTGAATATTTGGCACGACTCGCCGTATAGGTAATGTCTCCAGATCTTGAGTGCAAAATTCACCGGAGGCATTTCAAAATCATGAGTGGGATAGTCCTGCTCATGCTTCTTCAACTGTTGAGAAGTATATGCGATAACCCTGTCGTGCAGCATTAATACACGGCCTGGCCCCACTCGAGAAGCGTCACAATAAACAACAAAACCACCTAACCCAGAAGGGAAAGATAGTACTGGTGCAGTCGTCAAGTGAGTCTTCAACTGCTGGAAACACTGCTCACACGCCTTAGTCCAAAGAAAAGGAAACTCCTTCCTGCTCAACCTGGTCAGCGTTGCAGCGATCCGAGAAAAAAATCTGCACAAAACGTCGGTAATAACCAGCCAGCCCCAAGAAACTGCGTACCTCTGTAACTGACACAGGTCTGGGCCAGTGCTGTACTGCTTCGATCTTCTTTGGGTTCACACATATATCTTCTCTCGTAACTACATGACCCAAGAAATCTACACTATCCAGCCAGAAAGCACACTTGGAAAATTAAGCGAACAGCTGAGGCTCCCTCAAGGTTTGCAATGTGATACGCTAGTGTTGCTCGTGCTCTTCTCGTCTACGGGAGTATACAAGGATGTTATCCATGAATACAATAATGAACTGATCAAGAAATGGCCTGAATATACGGTTCATCATATCCCTGAAACCTGCTGGGGCATTGGTGAGCCCGAACGACATCACCAGAACTCATAATGCCCGTATCGTGTGCGAAAAGAAGTCTTCGGAATGTTATCCTTTCGAACTGATGATACCCTGACCGCAATTCAATCTTCGAGAAATAGCCAGCTCTCTGCAACTAATCGAATAAGTCATCGATACAAGGTAGTGGATACCTATTTCGCACAGTAACTCGATTCAGCTGCCTGTAGTCGATGCACAGTTTCATGCCGACGTCCTTCTTTTTAACGAACGAGATAGAAGCTCCCCACGGTGATACACATGGACGAACAAGTCTTCTATCCAACAACTCTTGCAACTGACCTTTGAGTTCTTCCAACTCCATCGGGGCCATCCGATAAGGTGGTATAGAAATAGGCCCCGCACCCGGAATCAAGTCAATGCAAAATTCGATATCGTGATCATGCGGTAATCCTGGTAATTCAACAGGAAACACATCAGGAAATTCTCATGCGATCGGAACCTGGTCCAACAGGACTTCAGCCGCTCCGACGTCTCCAACAAATGCTAAGAACCCATGACAACCCTTCTTCAAGAGACATCCCACACAAAGAGCAGAAATCATGTTGGCAGGAGTTATACTACAATCTCCCAGCACAACAAAATCGGTTCGCCTAGAAAACAGAATCTGGCCGCTTTCTCCCAATAATCTACATAAACATGACAAGCGGCCAACCAATCCGTATCAAGAAGTATATCAAAATCTAACATATCTTGGAGAAACAAATCCACTAATGAATCCCTATCACCGATACGTACTAAACAAGACCTGATTACGGGTCGAACTACAAAAGAATCTCCTATAGGAGTAATCACAACTAGCGGTAAGTCTAACAACGACGACTCTCTCCCCAGAGAAAGTGCAAAGTGTGCAGATACATAAGAATGCGTAGAACCGAGATTAAATAAAATATGTGCCTTTAAGGAACATACGGAAAAAGTACCTATCACAACTGCATTGGATGCCTGGGCATCCTGTGGAGTCAAAGTAAAGACCCGAGCCTAGCCCCTACCAGCATCCTGACGTCCTTCCGTAGAGCCTACAATCCCTAGCGAAATTCCCTAGACGTCCACAACTAAAACGGGTAGATGGGTGCCTTTGCTCATCGGGGTACGAACTGAACATCTGGCCCTGAGTCCGACCTCGACCAAAACTGCGGCATGGAATAAATCTGCCTCGACCTCCTCGTCCTCTCGAATTACGACCGTCACGACCACGGCCTCTATGGGCATTGATCCGGCGTAGAACAACAACAAGTGTAGGAGGTAATGTGCTCGAAGGAGTTGGTGAAGATGATGAATTCATATGTGAGACCGATGCCTCACCCTGTCGTATCATGGGACAATTCCGGATAAAGTGATACAGACATCCACACCTGAAACATCTTTGTGAGGGCTATTGATCAAATGGGTATAAGTAATATAACTGGTCCATAAAGAATCCGCCACGGCCTCTACGAACATGTCTAGGAGATGATGTTTTAGTACGAATTCGCCTTGGTCTCTGAATAACCGTACGTGAAGTAATGGCTGATCTCCGTGCTCAACTAATCTCTATCAAGGATCCGATCATTTGGCGCATCTCCTGAACACTCGCCTCCATCCTAGCTATACAATCAATAGAGGGTGGATCAATCTGTTCATGAAGGATAGGCGCACTGCCTTGGTCTGTCCTCGTCTCAGACGAACCCGCTCCAATCTTATCTCTAACAGCGGCCCCCTGAGTCCTCATAGTCATTGATGACTTAATGGCTAGAGTAAGAAACAGGATTGATAAAGACATTACAATTGAATCACAGGATACACGGAATCAAGAAAGGAAATACGAATAAATATGTCCTAAGGTCACTTAGGCTGAGTATCGTAGCGTAAATATGCCGCGGAACATATGTACGGTACTCTACTCATCCAAAATCACCTACTCCATTAACCAAGGGTTAACCTACCTAACGAAATTAAAGACTACTATACTCAATTCACTACTCGGTTCCGTAAGGTTAATCCTAAGCTCTGATACCAACTTTGTCACGACCCAAAGTTTGGATGTGACCGGCACATAGATTGTATGATATCTAAAGATGTCGACACAATCTGACTAAACCAAAAACCAAGATCAAAAACCCTTTTTGCAGAAATTAGAAAATATTTAGTTTTAAGTAAAACAATGAAGTAGCATGCCGAATGATTTTTAAATAAGAGAAGTTTAAACAACTGGTTTTGAAACTTCGACAGTACTTCCTTTTTAATTATTAAATAAGTAGTTATTGTAGGGTTGCTAGGCACTGCCACAAGGGTCTACGAGGCATCAACCATGCCCGATTCAAAAATTAGCCGTGCCGAACAACCCAAAGACGGATCTTTATACTAGAGTTTAGGCGAAAACATGCATGTTAAACATTTTAACACTAAGTGAGAGGGACTACAACCTTTGTTGATCCATTCCTTCACTTCAATAACTCCGTGTAGATGTCCCCTTCGCTGCGATCGTGAACTCCGGACTCTAGAAAAGGCTCAACAAGAAGAACGAACGTGCTTGCTTCGATGACTTCGAGGCCCAAGATGATCTACGTCGGGGAGACACTAACTCAAGCTATTCCTTCACTAGGTCATGAACTTTGTGAAGAGAACACAATCTACTACATGGCAAAGGGTAGAGGATGAAGAAGTAGGAGGTGGGCTCACTTTAGAATTGATTTTCTCACACTTTTTCTCATAGCACCATTAGAGCTTGAAAGCTTTTTCAAGGAGCTAGATGAAGAAGAAGAAGAAGAAAGAATAATATCATCATATGAATTAATCCTCCTTCAATAATGTAACCATGGGTGAGTTAAGCTATCATGCTTAACTCATGTAGAGAATTGACCAAGGTATATGGTTAAGGGTTGGGTTAACTAAATATCCTAAAGAATGACAAAAGAGTTGACTTTGTCAATGTTTCCACAAGCTTCATGAAAGCTTGAGAACTTTGACAAAGTCTTTCTCTTTTGTTATTCTTAAGATATAAACAAAACCCTAATTTTTACCCAAATCTTGGTACAAGTCTCATACACCCATCTTTGATGTATCATCAAGCATGACACAATCATATGTACACAAATATATATCACATATACACTTATGCACAATAAAGTGAGAAAATAAATCTTAAGTGAGCTAATACTAGTTAATGTAATGTAATATATCAAATATATAATTATACATTAAATTATTAAATCAACTCTTGATTTAATAATCCGGCTATAACCGACTAATATCATGTATAACAACTTATCGAATCAACACTTGATCCGATTGTTGGATGTATATGCCCTAAAGGCCAGTATTGTATTATATATATGGATACTAGGGATATATATGTACAGAACAATCTTGCTCAGTTTTAAAGTATATTATTTAACTTGTCTTTATCGGGATATGTGTATTTATTGTTATCTGGTTTGCACATATTGATAAAGACTCGATACGGTAGTCTACTATTATGGTTTGTCTTTATCTTAACATGGCATATGTCATACTCGTTATTATATATTGCAGTTACATGTTGATAAAGCCCCTAGGATCTTGCTTGACTACCTGCGTTGTGATGGCGATCATACTTATGGGAGCAGGGCAGTCCATAAGCACATCCTTAAATTATCCCTAGTCGCGTGAGTATCGAGACTGGGCACTGATACTCCAGAATAGACTGGTGTGTACGTTTCTAACCCCGTCGGGGGATGGTTGGTCCCCCAGTCATTGGTCTGATGCACCTAAGATCGTATGTAGGTGCTCACTGGGTGTGAGTACACAGGACGGACTAGCCGAGAACTTCCATATGGTACTATACCTATCGTCAGATGGAAGTTCTCAGGTGACATGTGTACAGGTTAGTCTTTGGACTCGAGATCGGCATTTGTCTCGTGTGAGTTCCCACTGAACTTTGATCACTACCCTACCACGGCTCTACTGAGTCGTGCAAACAGGTTTTGGTTGGGTTCAGTCCCGAGCCGCATGGAGGCAGTGAGCGATTGTCGGGGATTCATCTCTCCCGGTATAGGGAGTTGATATCGCACTGTGATTCGATTGGTCAGGACCATAAGACCTTGGCCAAGGCATTTGGGATTTACTAATAGGTTGATCAGTAGTTTCCCGGATTGGTCCTGAGCCACAACGTCACGACTTATCAGGTTGTTAGGGTCTGACGTTCACCATCCCCTAGACCCGGTATGCGATACTCTTTGACGAAGAGAACGGACTGTACGGATATTGTCACGGATAGGCTCAGTAGGAGATTCGGATGAGTTTGCTCGTCGGCCTTCCTTTTCGACAAGTACCTGGGCAGCCATTACGTACAGCTAGTGCCGCTGACGTGCTTGTGGTTAAACCCACTGCTAGAGTACTGTCGAGTCTTTAGAGTCCCACACAGAGGGTTTCCCTGATCCAGGCAAAACGATTTAGTAGCCGTATTGGATACATGCAGGGTTCGATCGATTGATGTACTTAGTACTTGGATTTTCGATCGGACAGTTTGTATTACTAGCCGGCTCGGGTTTGAGCCGGATTATTAAATCAGGTATTGATTTAATAATTTACATATATGTATTTCGATATATATATTCTAGTATTACGTTCTTCGTGTTATTCTATCTCTTTTGGGCGTTCGGATTTTTTATCTGATTGCCGGTATATTTGTACAGTAGTTGGAAATCCATATTTACTACAGTTTTCCTTCTAGAAGGTAGCCACCTCATTTTGTATTTTCCATTTATTTGATAAATGGAAATGAGGTGAAAAGTAAGAGTATGGGAGGAAAAGACGTGACCATGCTTCAATAGTATTCAAATGAATTTATAATTCATTTTGGGTTTACTATTGAAGCATGGTTGCTAATTGTTTAATGAAAGAATTGATATACAAAACCATTGTGTATATTTTCTCTTTCATGGTTGATTCATTATTTTTCTTTGAGCTCTCTTTTGCTCTCATCTCGTCCCTCCTCTTGCTTTGACCCACCTTCATCTTCTTCCTCTTCACTAACATTCTCATGAGTTGAGAAACAAGTGAAGAGGTCAGAAAAGAGATAGAAAATACTTAGACACCCTCACTACATCCTAGACTACTTGGCTTAGCAAACAAAGTTTTCTAGTTGCTCCTTTTGTTACATAGTTAGGAGTTATAGCCATGGATCATACTCCCCGGGTGGATCATCAAGGACCAAGGAAGACCGGAGAACAAGCTCGATCCCGGAGAACCGACGGATCAAAGAAAGAAGATCAAGCATGTTCAAGGTGGCTAGTAAGAGCTAAGGATGAAGAACGAAGACCGAAAGACTCGATTCTTTTGGTATACCATCTTTCATAGTAGTTAGCTTCTTCTTTTGCTATGTAGGTTTTATGGAAAGATCCGGTTAGGGTTTAGACTAGTGCCAAGTTTTTGTTCGTTTTGAAATTTTTGTTCCGCATTTGGCCACGAAAGATGGCCGGGGCACTAGGGTAACCCTTCATGGTATCAGAGCCACCCATAAAACTTACACTTGCTAGTTCAAACGTGTTTAGAATAACGATCGACCGAAAATTCCAAAAACCGCTTTTTTTTTGCAGTTTCTGTCGATTTTAAAAGTGTTCGAAAAATCAATATTTTGCTCCCAGAAAATCATGCAGGGTTTTTTATGAACCCAGAAAAAATTTGGTCACGTGACCCTTTCAAAGGGCCGCGGATCCGCCGCGTAAACCCCACATTGGCGGCGGTTCTACGGCAACTTTGGCGCCCACTTGTACCAAATTTCTTTTGGGCCTCATTTATTGAAAATTGTGGTTTCTGGAATAATTACTTTTTGGGCCCAGATTTTTTACAGTGTTGGTTTAATACTTGGGGCCCATTGGAAAGTTTAGTCGATCGTAATTTTAATATACATGTTTTATTATCAGTACATTCACTTTTATCTGCGACCGGGAATGTCACTCGATCGGAAAAACTCGTCTGATTGCTATATGTTCTTTTAGACGGGTTTTGCGAACGTGTCATTCGCGTTGATGTTGTGTGCTTGTGCTGTGATTGTGGTTGGATTGTCGTGGTGGATATCATGTGGTGCAATGTTAGAAATTAAGTTTATAATTCAATTGTACATTTGTTATTGCGGGGCGAGCGTCCGACATGCGGAATGCCGTCTTTGCCGTTTGTATACTATTTTGGGGCACGACCGGGCTGAGGTCGATGTCACCGGTTGTACATGTATTTTTTTAATATTCTGTACTAGGATTACCCCATGGAGAAGTGCACGAATAGCCGGGTTCTAGAAGGCAACAAGCCCGCTTCTCAAGGCGCTGAGACGGGGGGGCTTCGTTCTAGAACTGGCGGGCTATTCGCCGCACTCGTAGGGGGTACAGGTTTTCATTGCACAGGCTATCCACACGACAGGGAACGTCGGGTTTTATTTGCGACTCAAATGAAACCCGCGGCTCCAAGGCTATCCACCATTCTGTAATGTTATCTGTGATGTTGTTTATTATCATGCCTGGGACGAATGTTATATATATTTATATATATACTAGTAGAAGTTGTATATGTTTTGCACCCGCGCTAGTCTAGCCCCCGCTCTGTCGTTAGTTAAGTAACCTAACGGGTGATGACGGGGCCCCGTGGCGAATGCGGATGGCATATACGTACATTTTATTTTCGTTCTTTTCTGGTGTGATAGGTTACAAATTTGATGGGGCCACATTAATTTTAATTAATGCAAGATAAAAACCTAAAAAGATGTTGTTGGAACCAGATTTTAAAAACTGACATTACAGATGTTCTCTTTTGCTTTGCATAGTGGTATTCAGTTTGGAATATCCTGCACCTCATTCGATGAGGCAAGGGCCGAGATCCTTTCATCGGGAGTGACCCCTTGAGTAAAAGTTTGCATCAGGGTAATAACTTTAATATAGTCGACTATTTTTTTCTTTGCATCGAGGTATTCAGTTTAGAATATCCTGCACCTCATTAGGCGAGGAAAGAGCCGAGATCCCTTCACAGGGAGTGACCTCTTTAGCAAAGGTTTTCGCCACTATATAAATTTACAAAATTACTCAGGTTCCTTCAACGATATCAAGTTCGTTACGTTAACGGGTTTTCGCCAAAAACCCAGCCGTAACCCTCCGTCGTTTCAAATGAGTTGTACCTAGTATTCGTGCTGCGTTTGTTGGCCTTTGTCAAGGCGTAGTGTACGGTAGCTAGATATTGCTTGTTTGTTGCATAGTAAGATGTGATTATCTAGGACAGTTGTACAACCTTGTTGTCCTTTGTCAAGGGTATGTACGGGTGGGTCTAGATTAATCCAGGATAACGACGGGTTGAACTTGACTAGTGGATTATGATTTGTTGGCCTTTGTCAAGGTCATAAACCGCTAGGGGCAAAAACCACATCGGGAGTTTCAAACATACAGGAAACTTGCAGATTTAGCATACCTTCTAGAGTGTGGTGACTAGAGTGGATTCCATCTAGTGCATCACACAATGATAGTTGGATCCCGATCCCATTGATGAGAAGGATTACTCTCGGGAGATTATCACACTTAACAATCAATGCTATAAACCAAGTAGGTGTCAGGAAAGGTGTTAGCGGGGCTACGCCTCCAGGGAAAAGAGGTTATTTAATTAAGGAACTTCGCGAAAGCGTTGGAAAACCTCCCTCGAAGTACCAACACCGGCCTGGCTAAAAGGTTAAGCAAGTATTGTGACGTGCGATTAATCCTGACTAGTTCTTCTTTTGGGGTTTGAAGAAGAATTTGAGGAAACGGTGGGAGCCATCCTAGTTAGATAAATTAATAAACCATTCTAATCTTGCAAGAGCGCACGCTGAGTGTTTTCCCTCTCTCTCCAGGTAGCAACCATTTCACGACCTAATCAAGATAATAAAATGTATCGCTTGACCGATCCGAATTCTTATTTGAGGCTGAGGAACGTCGGTTCAACTCTAACTTATGACAACAGTTATGAGTATGAGCAAGGGAAAGAGGAAAGCTTGAATTCCTTGACAACCCCATCGAAGAAGAAACATACTGTTGCATCTTCTTCAGGCATTCTTGTTATTGAGAACTGTTTTTCGGTCAGTCCTACCTCCTGGGTACTCGATACCGGATCAGGATCTTATATCTGTAATTTATTGCAGGGACTGAGAAAAAGTAGGATAGTTGGATCTGGTGATATGTCCCTCAGAGTAGGGAACGGAGAACAAGTTAATGCTGCAGCCATCGGTGAATATCACCTAGTATTACCAAATAGCAATGCTATGATTTTGAACAATTGCTACTATGTTTCTTCCATGCTTTGCAACATCATATCAGTTTCTTTACATAATAAAGATGGATATAACTTTGTTCTTGATAGAAATATCATGAACATTTACCTTGATAAGGTACTAGTTGCAGAAGGCACACTGTGTAATGGTATCTATGTTCTAAATCAAAACACAGTTCTCAATATACAAAACGCACGCAAGAGGAAGAGTTCAGATACGAACGAATCCTACTTGTGGCATTGTAGACTTGATCATATCGGAGAGAAAAGACTAAGTAAGTTGCATAAAGATGGACTCTTGAATACGTTCGAATTTTCATCTTATGAAACTTGTCAGTCTTGTCTCAAAGGAAAGATGACCAAATCTCCGTTCAACGGGCATGGAGAAAGAGCAGCAAAGCTCTTGGGGCTCATACACAGTGATGTGTGTGGTCCGATGTCCGTACATGCAAGGGGTGGGTTCTCATACTTCATCACATTCACTGACGATCTCTCTAGATTCGGATATGTGTATCCTATGAAACACAAATCTGAAGCTTTTGAGAAATTCAAAGAATTCAGAAACGAAGTAGAGAACCGGACTAGCAAAAGTATCAAGATCCTCCGATCTGATAGAGGAGGAGAGTACTTAAGCACGGAATTCCTAGAATACTTAAAAGAGAATGGAATTCTCTCTCAGCTTACTCCTCCGTATACACCACAGCACAATGGTGTGTCGGAGAGGAAGAATCGTACCCTATTGGACATGGTTCACTCCATGATGAGTGATGCTGAGTTGCCTCTTTCATTCTGGGGACATGCGCTTCAAACAGCGGCATATCTTTGAATCAGGTTCCTTCCAAATCTGTGCCTAAAACTCCGTATGAAATATGGAAAGGAAAGGTGCCATGTCTTAAGGGTATTAAGATATGGGGATGTCCGGCCTGTGTAAAAACACAAAAACTGGACAAGCTAGAGGCACGGTCAGTCTTATGTAAGTTTGTTGAATATCCAATGCATTTGCATGGATACCTATTCTACCACACCGAGGAACAGAAGGTGTTTGTTGCTCGCCACGCTGTCTTCTCAGAAAAGGAATTTCTTGTAAAAGAAATTAGTGGGAGCACGGTAGAACTGGAAGAAATTCCAGAAGAACAAACTATAGCTGAAGGTTTGGAGGAACCAAAAGATTCAATAACCCCGGACGAACCTTAGCCACTCCGCAGATCTAGTCGGATTTCTCATCCGCCCAAGAGATACTACGGTTTTCTCATTGATGGGGATCGAGAGGATTGCATCTTAGAAGAAGAAGATCCTACTAGTTTCAGGCAGGCTGTTATCAGTAGGGACTCTGATAAGTGGCTGGATGCTATGCAATCTGAAATGGAGTCCATGTACACCAATAAAGTGTGGACCCTGAAAGTTGCTCCTCCTAGGGTAAAACCCGTTGGGTGCAAATGGATCTACAAGAAGAAACTTAGTGTGAAAGTTGCTCCTCCTAGGCTAGACTCGTTGCAAAAGGTTTTCGTCAAAGACCAGGAATGGACTATGACGAAACTTTTTCTCCAGTGGCTATGCTCGAATCCATTAGGATCCTTCTTGCCATCGCTGCCTTCCATGACTATGAGATTTGGCAAATGGACATAAAAACGGCTTTTCTAAACGGAAGTTTAGAAGAGTGCGTTTATATGGATCAGCCGGAAGGTTTTGTAAATAGTGGGGGCAGCGGAAAGGTGTGCAAGCTGCTCAAATCCATTTATGGATTGAAGCAATCATCGCGGAGCTGGAACATCTGTTTTAATGAGACAGTTAAGGACTTTGACTTCATCGAGAACGAAGATGGGCCATGTATTTATAAGAAGATTGTAGGACGAATTGTCGTATTCCTGGTCTTGTACATGGACGACATTCTTTTGATAGGAAATGGCATTCCTGTGCTACAATCGGTCAAGCTATTCTTATCACAAAGGTTCTCTATGAAAGACCTAGGTGATGCCTCGTACATTCTGGGGATCAAGATCTACAGAGATAGATCCAAGAGATTATTGGGACTTTCGCAGTCCAGATACATAGAGACCGTACTAAAGAGATTTAGTATGGAAGATTCCAAACGCGGTAGCATACCCACATTGTATGGAATCATCCTCTCTAAGGAGATGTCTCCCAAGACTGACGAGGAGAGGGTTCGCATGAGCACTATACCCTACGCTTCGGCGGTAGGATCTATAATGTATGAGATGCTATGTACAAAACCAGATGTAGCTTACACGGTAAGCGTGGTGAGCCGGTATCAGTCAGACCCAGGTGAGGACCATTGGACAGCAGTAAAGAACATTCTCAAGTACCTGAGAAGGACTAAGGAGATGTTCCTGATTTACGGTAATGGAGACCTCAGGGTCGAGTCCTTTACCGACTCAAGCTTCCAAAGTGACAAGGATGACGCAAGTCTGTCTCGGGTTTTGTGTTTACCCTCAACGGAGAGGCGGTATGTTGGAAGAGTTCCAAACAGGATACCGTCGCAGACTCGACGATGGAGGCTGAATACATTGCTGCAAGCGATGCCGCAAAAGAGGCGGTTTGGATAAAGAAGTTCATAGCCGAACTTCAGGTGGTTCCGTCCATTGTTGATCCAATACCAGTGTATTGTGACAACAATGGGGCTATAGCTTTAGCGAAGGAGCCACGATCCCATCAGAAATCCAGGCACATCTTAAGGCGGTATCACCTGATCAGGGAGATCATAGTTTGCCAGGAGATCGAGGTCCGGAGAGTGGATACGAAGGACAACACGGCGGATCCATTTACAAAGGCCCTCCCTCAAGCACAGTTCGAGCGACTTTTTGGGATGTTGGGTATGCGGTACGCCAGCAGCTGGCCTTAGTGCATACGTTGGGTATTCGGTATGCCAATTACTGGCCTTTAGTGCAAGTGGGAGATTGTTGGATGTATATGCCTTAGAGGCCAGTATTGTATATGTATATATATGGATCCTAGGGATATGTATGTACAGAACAATCTTGCTCCGTTTTATAGTATATTATTTGACTTGTCTTTATCGGGATATGTGTAATTATTGTTATCTGGTTTGCACATATTGATAAATACTCGATACGGTAGTATACTATTGTGGTCTATCTTTATCTTAACATGGCATATGTCATACTCGTTATTACATATTGCGGTTACATGTTGATAAAGCCCCTAGGATCTTGCTTGACTACCTACGTTGTGATGGCGATCATACTTGTGGGAGCATGGAAGTCCATAAGCACATCCTTAAATGGTCCCTAGTCGCGTGAGTATCGAGACTGGGCACTGATACTCCAGAGTAGAATGGTGTGTACGTTTCTAACCCCGTCGGGGGATGGTTGGTCCTGCAGCCATTGGTCTGATGCACCTAAGATCGTATGCAGGTGCTCACTGGATGTGAGTACACTGGACGGACTCGCCGAGAACTTCCATATGGTACTATACCTATCGTCAGATGGAAGTTCTCAGGTGACATGTGTACATGTTAGTCTTTGGACTCGAGATCGGCATTTGTCTCATGTGAGTTCCCACTGAACTTTGATCATTACCCTACCACGGCTCTACTGAGTCATGCAAACAGGTTTTGGTTGGGTTCAGTCCCGAGCCACATGGAGGCAGTGAGCGATTGTCGGGGATTCATCTCTCCCGGTATAGGGAGTTGATATCGCACTATGATTCGATTGGTCAGGACCATAAGACCTTGGCCAAGGCACTTAGGATTTACTGATAGGTTGATCAGTAGTTTATCGGATTGGTCCTGAGCCACATCGGCACGACTTATCAGGTTGTTAGGGTCTGACGTTCACCATCCCCTAGACCCGGTATCCGATACTCTATAACGAAGAGACCGGACTGTACGGATATTGTCATGGATAGGCTCAGTAGGAGATCCGGATGAGTTTGCTCGTCGGCCTTGCTTTTCAACAGGTACCTGGGCAGCCGTTACGTATAGCTAGTGCCGCTGACGTGCTTGTGGTTAAACCCACTGCTAGAGTACCGTCGAGTCTTTAGAGTCCCACACAGAGGGTTTCCCTGATCCAGGCATAACGATGTGGTAGCCATATTGGATACGTGCAGGGTTCGATCGATTGATGTACTTAATACTCAGATTTTCGATCGGACAGTTTGTAATACTAGCCGGCTCGGGTTTTAGCCGGATTATTATATCAGGTATTGATTTAATAATTTACATATATGTATTTCGATATATATATATATTCTTGTATTACGTTCTTCGTGTTTTTCTATCTCTTTTGGGCGTTCGGATTTTTTATCTGATTGCCGGTATATTTATACAGTAGTTGGAAACCCGTATTTACTACAGTTTTCCTTCTAGAAGGTGGCCACCTCATTTTGTATTATACATTTATTAGATAAATGGAAATGAGGTGTAAAGTAAGAGTATGGGAGGAAAAGAGGTGACCGTGCTTCAATAGTATTCAAATGAATTTATAATTCATTTTGGGTTTACTATTAAAGCATGGTTGCTAATTGTTTAATGAATGAATTGATATACAAAGCCATTGTGTATATTTTCTCTTTCATGGTTGATTCATTATTTTTCTTTGAGCTCTCTTTTGCTCTCATCTCCTCCCTCTTCTTGCTTTGATCCACCTTCATCTTCTTCCTCTTCACTAACATTCTCATAAGTTGAGAAACAAGTGAAGAGGTTAGAAAAGAGATAGAAAATACTTAAACACCCTCACTACATCCTAGAATACTTGGCTTAGCAAACCAAGTTTTCTATTTGCTCCTTTTGTTACATAGTTAAGAGTTAGAGCCATGGATCATACTCCCCGGGTGGATCATCAAGGACCAAGGAAGACCGGAGAACAAGCTCGATCCTGAAGAACCGACGGATCAAAGAAAGAAGATCAAGCATGTTCAAGGTGGCTAGTAGGAGCTAAGGATGAAGAACGAAGACCGATGGACTCGATTCTTTTGGTATACCATCTTTCATAGTAGTTAGCTTCTTCTTTTGCTATGTAGGTTTTATGAAAAGATCCGGTTAGGGTTTAGACTAGTGCCAAGTTTTTGTTCGTTTTGAAATTTTTGTTCCGCATTTGTCCTCAAAAGATGGCCGGGGCACTAGGGTAACCCTTCACCGATAACCCGGCTATATTGCATACAACCGATCAATGTCACGAATCGCGAGAATAGAATACGGTATCTCATATCGTATTAATCTCAGTCCCGCGCATATCACATATGTGCTTCTACTCCGTTTCGCTTGAGCCAGGAAACCCCTGTGTAAGACTCTAAAGACTCGTCAACACGCCGGTAGTAGGTGATGATCATATCAATCACCCATAAGCCGCAAGCGGTCTGCTAAACGTAATGGCCACCCGGGTATTGAGCGATCAGAAGATCAACAAGAAAACCTGTACATTCTCCTGCAAATCCAATCAGTAACACTCCAATACAGTCCGGTCTCGTCGTATGATATGTCGCATATCTCGTCTAGGGGTGGTAAACGTCAGACCCCAATAGCTCGATAAGTCGTGTCGATATGAGGTTTATAACAGTTCGAGAAACTACTGATAACACTTAACAGTAAATCTCAGTAACCCTGGCCAGGGATTTCCTGTTATAGCCAATCGAACACAGCACAACATCAACTCCCTATACCGGGAGAGACGAATCCCCTCCTATCGCTCATTGCCTCCATGTGATTCGGGACTATACCCAAAAGCCACCTTTTTGCACGCCCTCTTGGATGTGGTATGATGGAAATCAAAGCACAGTGGGAATCACACAAGTCTCTATGACGATCTCGGGTCAACAGACTACTCTGTACCAGTGTCACCGGGGAATTGCCATCTGACGTGAGGTATAATAGCATTTAGGAGTTCTCGGCGAGTCCGTCCAGCGTACCCAGTCTTTACTGAGCACCCATACACCATCCTTGATGTCAAACACCGATGGATATGTGATCATCCATCACCCATCATATGGGTAAAGATGCGTATACGATAGTCTACTCTGGTGATCGATGCCCTGTCTCGATACACCCTCGACTAGGAACAGTTATAGGATGTACTCGTCGACTACCGTGGCCCCACTAGTATGATCTCATCATAGTCCCAATAGTCGAGTACATATCCTAAGGGCTTTATCAACATGTAACATAGAGACAATCAGAGTACATGTTAAGATAAAGTACAACCAAATAGCATACTATCATGTCGACCAAGAAAGTCCTCCCAATATATGTCCAAGCATCCATTACAATATACATCGTATGTACAGTAATGGCCTCTAGGGCATACATATAACTAACAATCTCCCACTTGCACTAGGGCCATCTGTTGTTGTATCACATACCCAACAATTAGTTGTGGTTGAAGTATTTCATACTCAACCATCACATAAAAGTCTCTACTGGGAAAAAGGCCTTTGTGAGTGGATCCGCGCCGTTGTCCTCTGTGTCTACTCTCCTAACCTCGATCTCCCTGGAGATCGACCATCTCCATGATCAGGTGATACTGTCTAAGATTTATATCTAGATTTCTGATGGGACGGGGTTTCCTTGGCATATGCCACAACTCCATTGTCACACAACGGTAGGAATGCAGTTTATCTTATGAACTTATATGTATCCAGACTGCCTCTTTGGTAGCATCCTTGGTAACGATGTATCTTGCCTTTAATTGTCTAGTATGTCACGGTATCTATCTTGGAACTCTTCCAACAAACCGTCCCTCCACTGAGGGTAAAGATAATTCCTGCGACTGACATTCAGTCGTCTTTATCACCCTGGAACCTTTCCAGTGATTCTCCCCCGGATCGATTCATACCATCTCACTACAACTAGTGAGAATCCTAACATCCAATTAGAACTATCTCATGGATCCAAAACCCAGGATTTAGGAGGTATCATCTTTGATCCTATATGGAGAATCCTTATGATAAGCGGAGATTGACCGAGCGTAGCATAAGAAACTCCTTCCCTATCAAGAGTATGTCATCCACGTAATCTACGAGGATCACCACCATACTCTCTACTACCTTTTTGTATATACAAGGTTCATCTACCATTTTGATGAAGTCAAACTCTTTGACTACCACATCAAAACAGACGTTCCAATTCCGCGATGCCTGCTTTATCACATAAAACATCTTGCACACGTTTCCTCTGCTCCCACTGTTTACGAAACCCTCTGGCTGTGTACTTATAGACGCTCTCTTCCAAATCAACATTTAGAAAAGCAGTCATGACACCCAACCGCCAGATATCGTAGTCATGGTTTGTAGCCGTGGAATGTAGGATCTGGATGGACTTAAGCATAGCTTTGAAAGTCTCAACTTTTCCATGTACACCAAGTAATCTTCTCAAGATATACTTGCTCCTGATGGGGATTAAACCCTTCAGATAAAGCAACCAAAGTTCATACTTTGTTGGTGTATAAGGATTCCATCTCAGATCGATAAGCATCCAGTCATTCTTACAGAGTCTCACTCCTGATGGCCAGCTCGAAACTAGTTGGGTCATCATCTCATGATGCAATCCTCGCTCCCACTGTCATAGAGAAACCGAAGTATCTCTCAGGTGGGTGAGGAACCCTACTAGATTGACGGAGAGGCAGAGGTTCGTTGGAAACTATTGAATCCTTTGGTTCTACCAAATCATCTATTGTAGTTTGTATAGCTGGAACTCTTTCCAGTTCTACCTCATGACCAATAATTTCTATAAGAAATTCCCTTTCAAAAAGGTGGCATGTTGAGAAACAAAACATTTTTATTCCTCGGTTTAGTAGAAGATATTCCCTTGTGTATGCTTAGGATATCCAACAAACTTCCACAGATCTGACTTTGCCTCGAGTTTGTCCGGATTTTGCCTTTTAGACATAGGCCGGACAAACCCAAATCTTAACAAAATTAAGATATGGGCTCTTCCCTTTCCATATCATATATGAAGTGGTAAGCAAAAGATTTGATTGGAACCATATTCAATAGGTATGCAGCTTCTCAAGTGCATAACTCCCAAAAGGAACTAGGGAACTCAGTAGTACTCATCATAGAGCACACCATATCACATAGGGTGCTATTGCTCCACCCCGATACACCATCGTGCTATGGTGTATACGGAGGAATAATGCTGAGAGAGAATCTCATTCTCCTTTAGAATAGTCCCGGAATTCCGTGCTCAAGTATTCTCCTTCTTGATCACATCAAATGACATAATACTTTTACTCATTTTTTGTTCTCTACTTCTAACTTATATTCTGTGAATATCTTAAAAACTTCGGACTTGTGTTTCAACATGAACATATGTCTGAATCTTGAGAGATCATCAGTGAATGTAATGAAGTACAAAGAACCGGTCTTGGCATGTGTAGACAGGGGACCTTCATCCATCAGCATGTATCAATCCCAAGAGTTCACTAACTCTTTCTCTGTTTCCAATAAACAGAGCTATGTTCATCGTATCTTTGTGACATGACCGGCAAGTTTCACAAGATGTAAATTCAAACTATTTTAAATATACATCTAAATGTAACTTCAGCTAGTCGGGTCGCATTGATATGACCTAGTCTACAATGCCTCAAGAAGGATTCATTCATTTCTGAACTTTTCCTCTTGTGTGTGTTCTGTATACTAAGAACTGTAGTTTGATTTAGAACGTCTATGCTTTTAGATAACATGCGTGAACCGATCAACTCTTGATATAGGAAATGTTCAAAACATTATCCAACAATACAAAATTGTATCCTATATTTACTAATAAAGAGACTGATATGATGTTGTATATTAGGTTCGGTATCTAATAACATTCGTTCAGAATCAATATATTCTAGTATTACAGGGTGATAGTGACCAATAGACTTGGCTGTAACACTTGCACCGTTTTCTGTCTCATGAACCTTATCACCCGTTCTCAGTTCTCTACCTTTCTGTAGCCCATGTAACAGATTACATATGTGGGATCCTGATTCGGTATCTCATACCCAGGACGTAAATGATACTGAGAAACAGTTCTCTGTAATTAACACACCCGAAGAAGATGCATTAGCATGCACTTTCTTCGTTTGGGCGGCACGGGAAATCTGGTATTCCCCAATTTCCTGCTCTGTCTTATAACAATTATAAGTAGGAGTGGGACCAACGTTCCCCAGCTCAGTATAACAAGCGGGTTCGGTCAATTCATCCATTTTATTATCTTGATTAAGGCGTTGTATGGTTGCTACCTGGAGAAAGAGAGAAGAAAACACTCAGCGTATGCTCTTGCAAGATTAGATTTATAAGTCCATGTCACGCACCCCACGAACTTGCGGGGAGGCGGAATATATGAAAAAAGATTATCAAAGCTTCGTAACACGGACTTGAGCGCAAGAATCGTATCTAAACCGTTACTAGCAAACTACGAGAGGTTTAACTACTCGGATTCGAAGTTATACCTCATGTTACTTGTCCTTCGGGTCTTCATCGTTGTCCTCCACTCCTCGTAGGCTCCATGGAACATCGGCGCCTCAACGGCCTCCTCGAGTCAAAGACGATCCACCCGAGAGCTCCTACGCCAAGCTTGATCTCTAACTTGAGATAACTAGGTGGCTCAAAGTGCTATTCTAAGCTACCTAGGGGCTATAGAGTGAGGTTATGGATGTATTAGTCTAGCTAACCCTTGATCTCAACACATGGGAGGTTAGGGTTAGGGTATCAAGAATGAGAGAGCTTGAGGAGAGAGAAGGTGATGTTAAGAATCCTTTTGGATGAATGAAATCATTTGTGTATATATGAAACATATGATAATATTAAGTAAATAAAAAATAATGAATTATCACTATGTTTCATTAATACACTAAGTGATTCATCACATGAGTCATATAAAACATTAAATGAATCATTAACTCAATGTATGAATCACTACATGATCCATTAATCCAATTAATGCATATGCCACCTTAACCCCCAAGTCACCATGCTTCTAGAAGCTTCCCGGAAAATTACGAGAACGCCCTTCCAATCAGTGAAAACACGGAAAAACTATATACTGTATAAATCCAATAACCTGATACTAGAATCTGGCTTAAACCAAAGCCGTCTAATAAAAATTGTCCGAACGTCGCACGTGCATTTAAACACTATGCGTCCGAACCCTTGTCGTAAAACCATACGACCTCTATATTGTTTTGCCTGGAGCATAGAAACTCTCTGTGTGGGACTCTAAAGACTCGACACTACGCTGGCAGTGGGTTTAACCACAGACCGCAAGCGGCACTAGCTGTACGTAACGGTCCCCAGGTAGATGTCGATAAGAAGGCCGATGAGGAAACCCATCCGAACTCCTACTAAGCCTGATGTGACAATCTCCGTACAGTCCGGTCTGTTCGTCTAAGACTATCGCATATCAAGCATAGGGGCGGCAAGCGTTATTCCTTTAATAGCGGTATAAGTCGTTTCGGAGCGTAGCCTATTACACCCTGAGAAACTACTGGAACCTACCAGTAAATCTTGCTTGCCCTGGCCAGGGACTTTGCATAATGGCTCTCTGACACAGTGCGATATCAACTCCCAATACCGGGAGAGACGAATCCTTTCTAACCGCCACTGCTTCCAAGTGCTCGGGATTGCACCCAACTGCTACCTGTTTGCACGACTCCTTTGAGCCGTGGTAGGGTAGCAATCTAAGAACAGTGGGACACACTCGAGGCGAAGTAGCAGTGTCAAGTCTGCTGACTATGATGTACTCATGTTACCTGGGAAATGTTAACTGACGATGGGTATAATACCATCCAACAGTTCCCTTACGAGTCTTGTCCAGTCTACCCGTAACCTAACGAGCACCTGTATACTATCTCCAGTACGACGTACTGATGGCTGTGGGACAGACCATCTCCCCAACTGGGATGAGAAGCGTATACACTAGTCTACTCTGGAGTATCGATGCCCAGTCTCGATAATCCTACGTTTAGGGACAAGTATAGGATGTTGCTTATAGACTACCCAGCCCCCACTAGTGTGACTGCCATCACAACGCTGGTAATCAAGCAAAGATCCTATGGGCTCTACTAATATGTATAAGTGATACGTTACAAGAAATATATGCACATATTAAAGTAGACACAAACCAAGTAGCATACTACCATTTTTAGCAAGACTGTATATACAACTGTGAATATCCCAAGCTTCCTTTAAGTAATATACATACAAGTATGATACAATAATGGCCCCTAGGGCATATACACTAACAATCTCTTACTTGCACTAAGGCCATGAGCTGGCATATCGTAGACCTATCCTCTCGAATAGCCTCTCGAACTACGTCTGAGGAATGGCCTTTGTGAATGGATCAACAATGTTATTCTCCGTCTGTACTCTTTTCACCTTGATCTCCCGGCGATCTACGATCTCCCTGATCAGGTGATACCGTCTTAAGATGTGTCTGGACTTCTGATGGGACCTGGGTTCCTTCGCTAAAGCTATAGCACCGTTGTTGTCACAATACAGAGGTATTGGATCAACACTGGTAGGAACCACCTGAAGTTCTGTGAGGAACTTCTTCATCCAGACAGCTTCTTTTGCGGCATCGCAAGCAGCTATGTACTTCGCTTCCATTGTTGAGTCAGCAGGTCTCCTGCTTGGAACTCTTCCAACAGACCGCCCCTCCATTGAGGGTAAAGACATAACCCGACATGGATTTGGAGTCATCCTTGTCACTCTGGAAGCCGGAGTCGGCAAAGGCCTCAATCTGGAGGTCTTTTCCGCCATACACCAAGAACATCTCCTTATTCCTCCTCAGGTACTTGAGAATGTTCTTTATGGGTATCCAGTGCTTCTTCCATGGGTTTGCTTGATACCGGCTTACTACGCTCAATGCGTATGCAACATCTGGTCTGATACATAACATCGCATACATTATAGAGCCTACCGCAGAAGCGTAGGGTATAATCGACATGCGATCCCTTTCCAAATCAGTCTTGGGAGACATCTCTTTGGAGAGGGTGATTCCGTGACAAGCCGGTAGGTTACCGCGCTTAGAATCATCCATACTGAATCCCTTCACTATGGTGTCTATGTACCTGGACTGCGAAAGTCCCAACATCCTTTTTGATCTATCACGATAGATCCGGATCCCCAAAATGTAGGTGGCATCACCCAGGTCTTTCATGGAGAATTTTTGTGATAAGAATCTTTTGACTGACTGTAACATAGGAATATCATTTCCTATTAGGAGAATGTCATCCACGTACAAGACGAGGAATACTACAGCTCTCCCTACAATCTTACTGTATTTGCATGGTTCATCTGGATTTTTGATAAAGTCGAATTCTTTGACAGCATCATCAAAACAAATGTTCCAACTCTGCGATGCTTGCTTTAGTCCATAAATGGACTTAAGCAACTTGCATACTTTACCGCTGCTCCCACTCTGAATGAATCACTCTGGTTGATCCATATAGACGCACTCTTCCAAATTACCATTTAGAAAGGACGTCTTTACGTCCATCTGCCAGATTTCATAATCGTGGAAGGCAGCAATAGCAAGAAGGACCCGAATGGATTTGAGCATAGCCACTGGAGAAAAGGTTTCGTCATAGTCCAAACCTGGTCTTTGATGGAAACCCTTTGCAATAAGTCTAGCCTTATAGGTTTCAACCTGTCTATCTACACCAATCTTCTTTTTGAAGATCCATTTGCATCCTACAGGTTCACCCCATCTGGAGCAATGTCCAAAGTCCATACTTTGTTAGTGTACATGGACTCCATTTCGGTCCGCATTGCATCTAGCCATTTTACCGAGTCGCTGCTCTGAATGGCTTGCTGGAAGCTAGTAGGCTCATTATAGTCAATGGTGCAATCCTCTCTATCCCTGTCTATGAGAAAACCGTAGTATCTCTCGGGCGGATGAGACTGCCTACTACTCCTGCGGAGTGGCGCTGGGATGTCCGGTTCTCCTGAACCTTCTTGTTCTACCAAGGTTTCAGTAATAGCTTGTGGTTCTGGAATTTCTTCCAGTTCTATTGCGCTCCCACTCTTCTGATTTTCCAAAAATTCAGTTTCCAAGAAGCGGGTATGTTGAGAAACAAAGACCTTTTGTTCTTCTGCCTAATAGAAACAATATCCCATGAAGTTTTTTGGATATCCTACAAACTTACACTGTACTGAGCATGCCTCGAGTTTGTCCGTATGCTGCTTCTTTACAAAAGCTGGATATCCCCATGTCTTAAGAAACTTATGACAGGGTTTCTTCCCACTCCACATCTGATATGGTGTGGTAGGCACAGTCTTGGTTGGAACTCGGTTCAAAAGATATGCAGCTGATTCTAGTGCATATCCCCAGAATGATCGCGGTAACTCAGCGTTACTTATCATTGAATGAACCATACCCAATAGGGTTCGATTCCTTCTTTCCGATACACCATTGTGTTGTGGTGTGTATGGAGGAGTAAGCTGAGAGAGAATTCCATTCTCTTTTAAGTAACCCAGGAACTCGGCACTTAAGTATTCACCACCTCGATCAGATCTTAGTGTCTTGATACTTTTTCCTGTTTGTTTTTCCACTTCATTCTTGTATTCTTGGAATTTCTCAAAGGCTTCGGATTTATGCTTCATTAAGAAGACATATCCATACCTAGAGAAATCATCCATAAAAGTAATGAAGTATGAATAACCACCTCGCGTATGTGTAGACATTGGACCGCACACGTCACTGTGTATGAGTCCCAAGAGCTCGCTTGCTCTTACTCCGTGTCCAGTAAACAGAGTCTTTGTCATCTTTCCTATGAGACAAGATTCACAAGTAGCATAAGATTGATATTCGAACGGATTTAAATATCCTTCTCTATGTAACTTAGTCAACCTTCTCTCATTGATGTGACCTAGTCTACAATGCCATAAGAAAGCCTGATTTAATTCCGGAGACTTTCTTTTAAGTGTGTTCTGGACATTGAAAACCTGAGCTTGACTTAATACGTATATGCCGTTATCTAAAGTACCGGACCCATTCAAAACATGATTTAGGTGGATGTGAACTACATCGCTTACGAATCTAAAATCATATCCCTCTCTTGAAAGTGAGGACACTGATATGATATTGCAAGTCATACTAGGTACATACAGACAGTTATGTAGAATCAATATCTGCCCACTTGTCAAACCTAGGCGATATTCTCCCACGGAATCAGCGTCCACGTTCATTCCGTTTGCAACTCTGATAGACAAATCACCTACCTTCATAACTCTACGGTTTCTCAAAGCATGTAATGAATTACAGATATGAGATCCTGCTCCGGTATCTAGTACCCAGGAAGTAGAGTTAATTGACAAACAGTTCTCAATTACAAATACACTTGAGGCTGAAGCCACAACATGCTTCGTATCCTGGCTACTGGCTTCAAAAGCTCTGCAATCATTCTGCCAATGCCCAATCCCATAACAATAGGATTGTCCCTCTTTTGCTACATTCAATCCTGAAACTATTGCCTTTCTCTTTCCTTCTACTTCCCTGGTTTCCTTCAGGGTAGATGGTAGAGACTGTGGAACCAAGTCAGTATCTGACCTGTTTCCCAACGTGGTCTGCAGGTCCTTGAGCTCATCAATACAGCTAGTCATTGTAAGGACGTTATCCCCTACAGATGACCCAAAAGTCAACCTCGCTTGAATTAATTCGTTCGAGGTCTCATATCTTGCGATATGAGATTGCTCTCCATATAAATCTTTGTTATGGAGAAAGATGGAAACTGAGTCCATCTTCTGGTGCTGCTTCTGGTATACACCATCAACTGAAGCTAACACAAGGCATTTGGCTTTCGCTTTATCCTTTTCCCTTGTCTGGCAGATATCCATATCCGTGACGGTGGAAACTGGACCTGGGACGGCGGGATCTTGAGTAGTAATAGGGTGGTCCAGCTTGTCATAGGCAATGTGTTAGTGTATATGCCCTAGAGGCCATTACTGTATCATACTAGTTTGTATATTACTTAATGGACGCTTGGGATATTCACAGTTGTATATACAATCTTGCTCAAAATGGTAGTATGCTACTTGGTTTGTTTCTACTTTAATGTGTACATGTGTTTCTTTTAGCATATTATTTATACACATTAGTAGAGCCCTTAGGATCTTTGCTTGATTACCAGTGTTGTGATGGCAGTCACACTCGTGGGGGCTGGGTAATCTACAAGCACATCCTTATACACGTCCCTAGTCATGGGATTATCGAGACAGGGCATCGATACTCCGGAGTAGACTAGCGTATGCGCTTCTCATCCCAGTGCGGGAGGCTGTCTGTCCCACAGCCGTCAGTACGTCGTACTTGAGATAGTATGCGGGTGCTCGTTAGGCTACGAGTACACTGGACAGGACTCGTTGGGAACTGATTGTTGGTATTATACCTATCGTCAGTTATCAGTTCCCAGGTGACATGAGTACAGCTTAGTCCGCTGACTTGACACTGTCACTTCGCCTCAAGTGTGTTCCCACTGTACTTTGACTACTACCCTACTACGGCTCAAAGGAGTCATGCAAACAGGTAGTAGTTGGGTGCAGTCCCGAAGCACTTGGAGGCGGTGACGGTTAGACAGGATTCGTCTCTCCCGGTATTGGCGGTTGACATCGCGCTGTGTCTAGGAGAGCCATTACACGAGTAGTCCCTGGCCATGGCAAGCGAGATATACTGGTAGGTTTCCACTGTTATCTCAGTGTGTTCTGGGCTTCACTCCGACACGACTTGTACCGCTATTAGGAGACTGATGTTTACCGCCCCCTAGGCCCGCCAAGCGATGTATCAGACGAACAGACCGGACTGTACGGAGACTGTCACATTCAGGCTCAGTAGGAGTTCAGATGGGGTTCACCTCATCAGTCTTCTTATCGGCATCTACCTGGGGACCGTTACATACAGCTAGTACCGCTTACGGTTTGTGGTTAAAGCTACTGCCAGCGTAGTGTCGAGTCTTTAGAGTCCCACACAGAAGGCTATTCGCCTTTGGGCAAAATGAGTAGAGGTCGCATGGTTTTGCGACAGGGTTCGTTCACATCCGCGCACTTGTGCACGTTTGTTGTCCGGACAGCTTATAATAGCGGGCTTTGGTTTAAGCCGGATCCTAGTATATGATTTGGGATTGGTTTTATCTCTTTGTGTTCGTGTTCCTCGGAACATGAACGCGGGTTTGTATGCACTGTTGATTGAGGCGGAGGAAGAGATTTTTCATTGGGGTTTTGGAACGGGTGTGTATGCACAGTTGACAGTCGTCTTTTTCCAAACCCTAATGAACTTATGAATTATCAATTAATAATATTAATTAAATGAAAATGTGTCATGGTTGGGTTTGTTGACTTGTTGACCAAGGTTGACTTGTTGACTATGGTTGAAACATTGACTATCATCATTACACATCAAAGATGCTCTTTGATTCTAGCAAAACCATTTAATGTGAAATGATAGTAGTCTTATCAAACCATCCATTAACTTTTCATTTAGATTGATTTTATTAATTTGATAATTCACTAGATATTGTTATGGTTGTAAAAAACCATTTTCATTCTATCATATTCACTCTCTCTCCTCTCTTCTTCTTCCTCCTCCTCTAGTTCATGGAGATTCATTCGCATGTGTTGAGAAACCTCTCCTTGAGATAAAAATATCCTAAACCACTCTCTACTCACTCTAGGGTTGAAGGTCTAGCAAGCCAAAGACCTTAGTTCTCTCAAAGTTCGAGAAAGGAGCCCAAGGTTGAACCCTCAGGTGGATCCATCTTTGACGAAAGAAGGCGACGAGGAAAGCACCATCCAACCTCTACAAAGGTTTCAAGAAGACGGAGTTCAAGTGTGGTATAACATCTTTTCCGAGTAGCTAACTCTCTTTAGCTTGGTAGCTAGTTTTGTTTAGAAAAGATCCCGACTTTTGTTAGTCCATGTTGCCTAGCGCGCTAAAAATTTGATTTTTATACCGTTTCCGCCTCCCCGCAAGAACCGGGGTCGGCAACGTGGACTTACAGTGGTATCAGAGCCTAACTAAACATAAACTAGCTAGGTAGTAAAGTGTATAGAAGTTCGATCGGAAAAATCGCAAAACTACGACATGCAAAAACCTAAGTTTCTGTTAAAATTTTTTCTGCTCTAAAAATAAAAAGTCATACTCCAAAAATCATCTCAGGGTTTTGTGAAGAAGCCCACCAAAAACGGTCGAATGATCCCTTCAAAGCGCCGCGGTTCCGCGGCAATGGGTATACATTTGCCGCAGAACCGCCGCAGTTTTGACTCGGCTCATGACCGAGTTTGGTGCAGTGTTTTTAGGTTGTGGTTATGGGATTTTTAAGATGGTTTTTTTCAGCCCAGATTTTCTAGAAAAGAAATTTGTATTTGGGGGCCTATAAATCCGTATTTTTGATCGAACTTCACTATACTTTGACTAATCGGTTATATCTGTGATGTTTATATGTATTGAACGTCGGCTAATCGCTATATGTCGATTAGTGGGGGTTATACATATCTGTGATCTGTGTTTGATGATGGTATGTGTATATGAATGCGTTGGATTGTCGCGGGTGAATAGCCGGGGTGGATGTGAGATGAGTGTTTCTTTTTCTTTCATTCATGTAATATGTAAATTGATGTAATATTATTTGTTTGGCCGCACAACCGGGTCGGGGTTGTAGCCGTCATTGTATAATTCTTTTTTACTGTTTTTGCTCCTAGGATAGACCCATGAGAGGGTGCATAAACTACCGGGTATCTCGAAGTGCCGAGTGGCCTACTCACGGTGTTGAGGGAGGTTGCTTCGCTTCGGGTACTTGGCGGGTAGTTTGCCGCACCCGTAGGGTTCTTGGGTGGGGTATTGACTATTCACCGCGACCGTGTAATCCACTTTTCGTTGCAGGCTCGAACGGATTGCGGATTCTTAGTATATCCAATGTATTCATCTGTGATCTGTAATGTCTATCATTGCTATATATTTATATATAATAACTATTTAGGCGTTGCTTATGTTTTACAGCCGCGCTAGCCCAGCCCCCGCTCCGTCGTTAGTTAAGTAACCTAACGGGTGATGACGGGGCCCCGTGGCGAATGCGAATGGCATAAGCGTACGTGATATTTTGGTTGTTTTCTGCAATGGTAGGATTAAATGATGGGACGCATTAAAAGAACTAATGCAAGAAAATAAACCAAGCAAAAGTCGATTGGAACACTTTGAAAACCACTCGGTTCTTTTCAAATCTATACTTTTAAATGCGGAGCTTGAACCACTCCTTTTAAAAGCTATCTCGTTCCATCGATTATATCAAGTTCACTACGTTCACGGTTTCGCCAAAACCATTCGTAGCCCTCCATCATTTCAGTTAAATATTCGGTAGTATTCAAGCTATGTATTTTGACCTCACGCCAAGGCATAGTGATTGGTAGCTGGCGGATATTTATCTGTTGCATAGATAGAATGCGTTGATTTGAGACAGTCGTACTGCCATTTTGGCCTACGTCAAGGGTAGGTACGGGTGGGTTCAAATTAACCTGGATAACGATGGGTAGAACTTGACATGTGACTTATGACATTTTGACCTCACGCCAAGGTCATAAGAGCATGGGGCAAAAATCACATCGGGAGTTTCATAAGTACTGAAACTTGCTAGCGTTGCATACCATTTGGAGTGTGATGATTCTGGTAGGATTCCTTCAATTTTGTCACGCGATGATATTTGGATCCCGATCCTACTGTGAGTATATGCTGCTCCTCGGGAAATTTCTCACTAAACAATCAATGCTATAAACCTAGTAGGTGTCTAGAAAGGTGTTAGCGAGGCTACGCCCCCAGGGAAAAGAGGTTCTTAAATTAAGGAACTTCGCGAAAGCGTTGGAAAACCTCCCTCGGAGTACCGACACTAGCCTGGCTGAACGGTTAAGCAAGTATTGTACGGTGGGATTGATACCGACTAATTCTTCCTTTATGGTTTGTGGAGGGATTCTAGAGACAGTGGGAGCCATTCTGTTTATACAAATTAAAAACCACTATAAACTTGCAAGAGCATCATGCTGAGTGTTTCTTTTCTCTCTCCTAATTGCAGCGACCATTCAAGATGACCGGACTTAAGTTATTACTAGATAAAAACATACTGACAGGGCCAAACTAGAAAGATTGGCTCAGGAATGTCAAGATGGCAATCACTTATGACAAGTTGGGGTATCTTCTTTCCACCAAAGCTCCCCCTGTCCCAGGTCCCAAAACCAGCATCGTAGATAAGGAAATCTATAAGACCTGGGAACTAGACTGCACGAAGGCCAAGTGCCTCGTGCTTGCCTCGATGGACAACGAACATCAGAGGAGGCATGAGAATATGGACCTTGAATCCATATTTCTCCATACAAAAGAACTGTATGGAGAGCAATCTCGTATCGCAAGATACGAAGTGTCGAAGAAGCTATTTTCGGCAAGATTGGCCGTCGGATCCTCGGTAGCGGAACACGTGCTTAAGATGATTGGCTACATTGAGGAGCTCGCGGACCTTGGGACCACGTTGGAGAATGAACTCTATACGGACTTGATTCTCCAGTCCCTTCCTTCCACTTACGCCCAGTTCATCCTAAACTTCAACATGCAAGGAATGGAGGTTGAACTTCCCGAGCTTCTGAACATGTTGAGGACTGCTGAGGGCACCCTACAAAAGGGTAGGGAGACATCCACTTTGTTTGTAGGAGGATCTTCCTCTTCTAAGTCCAAGGCGAAAGCCAAGGGAAAGAAGAAGAAAGCCCCCGCCAAACCAAGAGGCGGTGTCAGTAAAGTGGATACGATGGGAAAGGCAAAAGCAACAAAGATAGCAGGGAAGCTTGTGGGGAAAGAAGAGTGCTTTTACTATCACAAGAGTGGACACTGGAAAAAGGATTGCTGGGCTTGGAAAGCCAGGACACAGGATCTGAAGCAGGTTGCGGCTTCAGCTTCAGATGTGTATGTTATTGAAAACTGTCTATCAATAAACTCTACTTCCTGGGTATTGGATACCGGATCAGGATCTCATATCTGTAATTCTTTGCAGGCGTTGAGAAAGCGTAGGTTTTTGAAAGCAGGTGACATGACCCTCAGAGTTGCAAACGGAGCTAGCATGGATGCTGAGGCCGTGGGGGACTATCACCTGGGTTTGTCAGATGGACATTTTTTGGTTCTGCGTGGTTGTTATTTTGTACCCAATGCAACTTGTAATATCATTTCTGTATCTTTATTATCTAAAGAAGGTTATGAATTTGCATTTGTAAGTAATGTTGTGAACATTCACCTTAATCAAGTTCTGATTGGGTTAGGTACATTAAGCAACGGTATATACGTATTAAACCAACCACAGATTTTCAACGTCCAGAATACACGCAAAAGAAAGTCACCTGATATCAATCAGGCTTTCTTATGGCATTGTAGACTAGGTCACATCAATGAGAGAAGGTTGAATAAGTTACATACAGAAGGATATTTGGATCCGTTCGAATATCAATCTTATGCAACTTGTCAATGCTGTCTCAAAGGAAAGATGACAAAGACTCCGTTCACTGGACACGGAGAAAGAGCGAGCGAGCTCTTGGGACTCATACACAGCGACGTGTGCGGTCCAATGTCTACGCATGCACGAAGCGGTTATTCTTACTTCATTACTTTTACGGATGATTTTTCAAGGTTCGGACATGTCTTCTTAATGAAACATAAATCTGAAGCCATTGAAAAATTCCAGGAATACAAGAATGAAGTAGAAAAACAAACAGGCAAAAGTATCAAGACACTAAGATCTGATCGAGGTGGTGAATACTTGAGTGCCGACTTCCTGAATTACTTAAAAGAGAATGGAATTCTCTCTCAGCTTACTCCTCCATACACTCCGCAACATAACGGTATATCGGAGAGACGGAACCGAACCCTATTGGATATGGTAAGGTCCATGATGAGTAACGCTGAGTTATCGCGATCATTCTGGTGATATGCGCTAGAATCAGCTGCATACCTTTTGAACCGAGTTCCAACTAAGACTGTGCCTACCACACCATATGAATTGTGGAGTGGGAAGAAACCCTATCTTCAATACCTGAAGATCTGGGGATGTCCAGCTTTTGTCAAAAAGCAGCATGCGGACATACTCGAGGCACGCTCAGTACTGTGCAAATTTATGGGATACCCAAAGAACACCAGGGAGTATCTATTCTACCACGCAGAGGAACAAAAGGTATTTGTTTCTCGTAATGCCCACTTTCTAGAACACCAGTTCTTGGAAAAGGAAATTAGAGGGAGCGCAGTAGAACTGGAAGAAATTCCAGAACCACAAGCTATTACTGAAAGCTTGGTAGAACCAGAGGGTTCGAGAGATCAGGACATTCCTACGCCGCTCCGCAGGAGTAGTAGGCAGTCTCATCCGCCCGAGAGATACTATGGTTTTCTCATAGACGGGGATAGAGAGTTCTGCATCATTGATAGTGATGAGCCTACTAGCTTCCAGCAAGCCATTCAGAGCGTTGACTCGGTAAAATGGCTGGATGCAATGCGGACTGAAATGGAGTCCATGTACACCAACAAAGTATGCACGTTGGACATTGCTCCAGATGGGGTAAAACCCGTAGGATGCAAGTGGATCTTCAAAAGGAAGATTGGTGTAGATGGACAGGTTGAGACCTATAAGGCTAGACTTGTTGCAGAGGGTTTTTGTCAAAGACCTAGTTTGGACTATGATGAAACCTTTTCTCCAGTGGCTATGCTGAAATCCATTCGGATCCTTCTTGCCATTGCTGCTTTCCACGATTATGAGATTTGGCAGATGGACGTAAAGACTGCTTTTGTAAATGGAAATTTAGAAGAGTGCGTCTATATGGACCAGCCAGAGGGTTTCATTCAGAGTGGGAGCAGCGGAAAGGTGTGCAAGTTGCTTAAGTCCATCTATGGACTAAGCAAGCATCGCGGAGTTGGAACATCTGTTTGATGAGACGGTCATGTTAGTGTATATGCCCTAGAGGCCATTACTATATCATACTAGTTTGTATATTACTTAATGGAAGCTTGGGATATTCACCTTGTATATAGAATCTTGCTCAATATAGTAGTATGCTGCTTGGTTTGTTTCTACTTCAATGTGAACTTGTGTTTATTTTAGTATATCACCTATACACATTAGTGGCGCCCTTAGAATCTTTGCTTGATTACCAGCGTTGTGATGTCAGTCACACTAGTGGGGGCTGGGTAATCTATAAGCACATCTTTATACAGGTCCCTAGTCGCAGGACTATTGAGACAGGGCATCGATACTCCGGAATAGACTAGCGTATGCGCTTCTCATCCCAGTGTGGGAGATGGTCTGTCCCACAGCCATCAGTACGTCGTACTAGAGATAGTATACGGGTGCTCGTTAGGTTACGAGTACACTGGACAGGACTCGTCGGGAACTGACCGGTTGGTATTATACCTATCTTCAGTTATCAGTTCCCAGGTGACATGAGTACAGCTTAGTCCGCTGACTTGACACTATCACTTCGCCTCGAGTGTGTTCCCACTGTACTTTGATTACTACCCTACCACGGCTCAAAGGAGTCGTGCAAACAGGTAGTAGTTGGGTGCATTCCCGAAGCACTTGGAGGCAGTGACGGTTAGATAAGATTCGTCTCTTCCGGTATTGGGGGTTGACATCGCGCTGTGTCTAGGAGAGCCATTACACGAGTAGTCCCTGGCCAGGGCAATCGAGATATACTGGTAGGCTTCCAGTGTTATCTCAGGGTGTTTTGGGCCTCACTCCGACACGACTTGTACCGCTATTAGGGGACTGACGTTTACCGCCCCCTAGGCCCGCCATGCGATGTATCAGACGAACAGACCGGACTGTACGGAGACTGTCGCATTCAGGCTCAGTAGGAGTTCAGATGAGTTTCACCTCGTCTGTCTTCTTGTCGGCATTTACCTGGGGACCGTTACGCACAGCTAGTGCCGCTTGCGGTCTGTGGTTAAACCCACTGCAAGCGTAGTGTCGAGTCTTTAGAGTCCCACACAGAAAGCTATTCGCCTTTAGGCAAAAGAGTAGAGGTCGCATGGTTTTGCGACAGGTCGCATGGTTTTGCGACAGGGTTCGGTCACATCCGTGCACTTATGCACGTACAGTGTCCGGACAGTTAACACTAGCGGGCTTTGGTTTAAGCCAGATCTTAGTGTACGTATTGGGATTGGTTTTATCCAGTATGTATTCGTGTTCCTCGGAACGCGGATGCGGGTGTGTATGCACAGTTGACGGAGAGACAGAGGCAGAGGATTCTCATTAGGGTTATTGACTGTTGACTGTTGACTATTGACTTTTTGCTCAACCCTAATGAGAATATGATATATGATTAACAATAATATTAATTAAGTATTGTGGTGACACGGTTGTTGAGGGGTTGACTTCGTTGACTTGTTGACTTTGTTGAACAGTTGACAAGGTTGGACTAGTTGACCATCATGATGACAATGGCTATCATTTCATGGCAAAGACTTTTCGCTTGCTTGTTCTCTTGTGCAATATGAGTGCATGAAAGGATATAGCCATTTTGACTTAAACCATTTACACAATACTTGATTACTATTTTTGTGATGATGGTTTTGGATTATGAGAGCCAAGAGAGAAAAGTCTTGCTCATTTCTATCATTCTCATTCTCTCTCTTATTCTTGAGCTCTCATCTTCTCTCTCTTGCTCTCCCTCCTTTGAGTCTATGGTTCACTTGTCTCATGTGTTGAGAAACAAGAACCATAGAGTAAAATCCCAAACACACTCTTCTCTACTCACTCTAGTTCACTAGGTTTGGCAAACCAAGTGAACTAGTTTCTTCAAAGATCGAAGAAGAAGCCAAAGGTAGAAGCTTTCAGGTGGATCGATCTTCGGCGCAAGGAGACGACGGGGTGAAGCCGATCCGGACAACGATCGAGAGTCAAAGAAGAAGGAGTTCAAGAAAGAAAGGTATAACCCCCTAACCGAGTAGTTAACAACTCCTAGTTAGGTTGTTAGTTAGATGTTTAACAAAGATCCGGTTTTGAGTCCATGTTACCACCTCTAGAAAATTGTTTTTCACCAAATTCTGCATGCCCGAAAGTACCGGGAGAGGTAGCATGGACTTACAGTGGTATCAGAGCCTAGTTAAACTCTATCTAACATGTTAGTAAAGTAACTAGAAGATCGATCAAAGAAAAAGTCCCGAAATAAACCCGAAATACAAAGTTGCTGTCGATTTTTAAAGTTCTGTAAAAGTAATAAATCATGCTTCAAAAATCGACTCAGGGTTTTTAGAGTATACTGTAGAAAGACGTTCCTCTGATCTCATCAAAGCGCCGCGGAAACGTGGCAATAGCTTGCTATTGCCGCGGTTCCGCGGCCGTATTGGCTCCTCTCTGGATTTTCTTTGCTACGGTATATTCTGTGGGGTATTTTGGGAATTTTGGTATATGTTTTTTCATCCCAGATTTTCCATAACGAAAATTTTGTGTTTGGGGCCTATAAATCCGTATTTTTGATCGAACGTCTAAAAGACTTAAGCTGACGGGTTTATTTCTGTGATGTGATATTTGTATTGAATGTCTGCTAATCTCTATATGTCGAATAGTGGGGGTTATACAAATCTGTGATCTGTAATGTCATTGGAATGTGTATATGAATTCATTGGATTGTCGCGGGTGAATAGCCGGAGGTTGTGAGACGAGAGTTTTCTTTTCTTTCAATTCATGTAAATTTGTAAATTGATGTAATAATTATTTGTATGGCCACACAACCGGGTCGGGGTTGTAGCCGTCATTGTATAATTTCTTTTTACTGTTTTTGCTCCGAGGATAGACCCATGGAGGGGGTGCATAAACTACCGGGTATGCCGAAGTGCCGAGTGGCCTACTCACGGGGTTGAGGGAGGTTGCTTCGCTTCGGGTACTTGGTCGGTAGTTTGCCGCACCCGTAGGGGTCTTGGGTGGGGTTTTGGCTATTCACCGCGACCGTGTAATCTGCTTTTCATTACAGGCTCGTATGAATTGCGGGTTCCTAGTATATCCAATGTGTTCATCTGTGATCTGAAATGTCTATCATTGCAATATATCTATATATGATATTATTTAGGCGTTGCTTATGTTTTACAGCCGCGCTAGCCCAGCCCCCGCTCTGTCGTTAGTTAGGTAACCTAACGCGTAATGACGGAGCCCCGTGGCAAATGCGAATGGCATAAGCGTACGTCATATTTTGGTTGTTTTCTGCAATGGTAGGATGAAATGATGGGACGCATTAAAAGAACTAATGCAAGAATATCACGCATTAAAAGAACTAATGAAGAAAATAAACCAAGTAAAAGTCGTTGGAACACTTTCGAAAAACCACTCGGTTCTTTTCAAAATCAACTTTTAAAATGCGGAGTTTGAGCCACTCCTTTTAAAAGCTATCTCGTTCCATCGACTATATCAAGTGCTCTACGTTCACGGTTTCGCCAAAACCATTCGTAGCCCTCCGTCGTTTCACATGAATAGTTAATAGTATTCAAGCTGTGTTTGTTGGCCAAAGTCAAGGCATAGTGATTGATAGCTATTGGCTATTCATGTGCAGCATAGATAGATGCGTTGGTTTGGAACAGTCGTACTGTCACGACCCGAAAGTACGGAACATGACCGGTACTTAAACTACGAACGTCTCGAGGCGTACGTAATCTAAGAAAACGGAAAACCCAGAAATCCAAACCAAGAAGAGTAGTAGAGAGTAGGAAAAACCAACTTAAAGCAAGTAATTTCAATAGCATAAGTCGAATTATGCGGTTTTTAAAACATCAAAAATTTACTGAAAATTTCGGCAGAGTTTCCTTTGTAAATACTGGCCCCCAAACGGGATACAACATGAATAGTATACGAAATCAAGAAAAAGGCATCCCCAAGCGGGAGCTAGCTCTTCGTCAATCGACGGTCACAACCACACAAACAATAAAATATACAACGCCAACGGCGAGGATCAAAACTCAAAAGGAAACTCAAAACCACCAGAAATATAACGAGCGACTCTAAGGTCGAAAGAATAAACAACACTGGTCTCTATCTCAAAAAAATACATGTTTGGTTGATGGAATTTACTAGATACAACAGAATAATATTATACAAGGTAATATGATGGGTACGATACAAGAAAAACCCACCTACTAGCAAGTCACCCGAATGAAACTGAGCCCGCAAAGCCGTAAAGAAACCTGTACGGCAAACCTGCAAGAAACAGGGGCACAACGGGGGTGAGTTGCCAACTCGTGAATAGAAAAATATCTACGCATAGAAATCGCATAAATAACGCAACCTAGGTCAATGATCAGAAAATATCCTCAATATATGTATAACAGGCAGCCTATGACAATGTCTAGGGTAAAATCTAACCCGAGTATAATTTCATGTGCCCGTGTCAGTGCCTCAGGTAGCAATATATCATAAGAATGAGATATGAATACGTGAAAACAAAATATATTTACATGAAGCAGCTGTTTTCATACTTTAGTGAAATTTCCCTTGTATTTTTAAAATGAGGTACCATAATGAAATCAGCATAAAACTGTGCCTAGCATCGGCACAAACGAAATCCCAATATCCCGATATCTCAAAGTCTCAACCACAATATCTAAGGCGCCGTCAGTCCAGACCGGCCCCTACCATAAATCTCAAGACCACGACGGTATCCTCCGGATATCCGACGCGTCGGGTAAAATCACCGGTAGGTAGTACTCCCCTGCCAGGCTCAACGTCATCACCACATTCCTCTTGCCCCGGGGTACCGCACCGGGTCCACCATGTACCCGAAACGGTTCATCCGTCTCCTCGAATCGGGTTTCCAAATCCATCAGCAAACTCATGGTGGACGACTCATACATCATGGGAAAACCGCACTTTTTATTTTAAAAGAGAGAATATGTTTATTTGTGTTTTTGCGGTTTTCCTCCAAATCCAGAAAATCTCATAGAAATCCAAATCCAAACCTCAATAGCATGCAAAATAGTGAATATATGCATGAGAATCCATGAATGCGGCATAACAATGAATAACAGTATGCATGAAGTAGCAGGTAATAACTACAATGTCCAAACTATTCGCTAATAGGCTATGTCAAGCAATAATATATTTTCTAAGGTGTACGTGACATGGCAATTACCGATGAAGATGTGTGTGAGCCGGCAAGTAAGTGTACGTGGTACATACGCATCATCGGTAATGGTGATGGTGTCCTATCAGCATGATATTAAAATGGAGTATGAAACATAATATAAGAATGCGATGCAAAGCGAACCACAAAAAAAAGAGTGGGAGCTGAAACTAGACGTAACCAAAACTAATCTGTATTAATCTAATATAAGTCCTACGAATGGTGCCTTTTGAAATAACACGTATCATGGGGTTTTGAAAATAGGGCTACGGTGTTTTTATGAAAAGATACGTCGTTTTTGAAATGTCCGTAGATTCCCTTGAGCTGTCTTTAAAAATGCCCACGATTCGTTAGTTTTTGAAATAGGTAAGAAGTCTAATTTACTCTAACAACTACACTAAACTATACGGCCGAACTAACAAGCTGAGCTACAGGTAAGGAAACCGCCTAACATCTGAGTCGATATATAAATATATATAAGTCGGTGATCCCGCCTCAATAGTATTGCGTACGATACAGTATATCATCTGACATCCTCGAGTCATGAGCGCGGATCTATCATCAATATAGGCTCGTACGGTAAATCGTCGTACGGCATCCCAAAAGCTGGGTACGGTTCAATATCACACTATCTCATCACATTTCAGATATCACTTATCATATCATATAATCTGGGGTACTGATCTAAGTCTAGTACAACTGATATCATCTACAAAGTATGAATGCGGGGGTAAACACACATCCCGAACCCGCAAGAATCACATTTCGTATCCCAAATACGAATCATATCAAATCACCGATCTCGCGGCACAAAGCCCACATCATCGACTCAACTCCAAAGTCATCCCATATCATCAAACACCGTGCAAGTATAAGAAACACACAAGTGTATGCGTGTGGGTGCAAATCTATCCTATGGTTCGCAACTAGGAACTACGCTAGTTATTTCTACCCCTAATTAACCATAACACACTAACTATCACACATAAAAATATACTACATAGTACTAATTACGGACTGCGGGGGTGCTATACGCCATCCACCCGACTTCTCCCCGTAGATATAAATCTACTCACCTGGTCCTCGCTTGCCGAAATCGATGTCGCCACGCGCTTGCTTGTCTTCTCGAAGTCCTCGTGAGGGTACCTACGTATCATGACACATTGCATCGCATTAAAAACCCAATTCGAAATCGAAACGGCATACGAAAACCAAATCGGCACGCGTATCACACATAGGTGTAAACCTATCACCTACGCATGCAAAAATAGCCAAACCAACACTCGATGTCGATGTCCAAACGTCAAACCATCGAGAAAAACCCAAACGCACCCATTTGCGCATTCACAAACACTAATTATAATATGAAATATGTTAGAATTCACAAAAACCTCAAACTCACTTTAAAAGCGATTTTTCCGAAAACCTAGTAAGCAAACTTTTCCATTTTAGTACAAAACTAAATGTTTTAATGATTTTAGTGGCTACAATGCTCACTAAACATCTTAACTAAGCCACCCAAACCATTACTAGATTTTAAACTTACTCATTTCCATAAATCCCAAAATTCTAGTTTGCAATTTAGCTTAAATAGTAAAATTCTAAGATACAATTTTCAAACTAGTTACTAGGTTTGATTTAACATGCCTTAATATGATAAATTACACACTTAAACCATGTTCAAATGATATAAAACCCTAACTAGATTTAAATCTCACATATATATGCATTTCATAAAAATCTAGTTTACATAAAAGCTTATTTATTGCAAATTTTAAATTAACAAATTGCAACTAGCAACTAGATTAGGTTTTACATTTCCACAAGATGATAATCTACACTTGATTATCCTATTAGTGATGGTTAAACACAAATTAGCTTCAAACCATACTCTTGAATTCTCAAATTAGCAACAAGAGCAAAATTAACACTTTAACAACTTACCCTTAAGAAATTAACTAACTAATTAAGAAAAAATGGTTAGAATTTATACCCAATGAATTGAAGATCCACAAGCACACACATAGCCTCCCAAATTGGAATCTTGTTCCCTAGATCCATGCAATTTTGGCTATAGAGAAATGGGTAGGAGTCGGATTTTGATTTTGTGAGGGTTTGTGTTGATTTTTGTTGATTTTTTTTGAAGGAAATGGAGGTGAAGGAAGATGGATACTTGGAGAAAATGGGGGGGGGGCTGTTTCTGGCCGAAAATGGGGAGGGTGAGGTGAGTGGGAGAGTGAGAGAGAGAGAGTGTTGGTTTCAAAGTCAAAGAAAAGTCAAAGGCCCATTCTTATACATTCTTTTATCCTTTCTTTTCCTTTTCTTTTCTTTTGCAAAACAAGTGGGGACAAGAGAGGGGGGCTGCTGAATTCAGCCAAGGGGGAGGGAAAATGGGGGTGTGTGAGTGTGGGTATGGGTGTGGGGTGATGGAAAATGATAAATACAGTACCCCAAACATCCATTTACGCTAAAAAAAGCCTTTTTTCTTCAATAATTTCTAAACCGTTTTGGCAAATGATTTCGTTCCAAAAACCACATGATAAATTTTTATTTAATGTTTTATGATGCACAAAATTTGTTTCAACTCATTCCAATTTGTAATTTTCCCTAATTAAATGTATTAGTGACGGCTTAAAATAATAATAAAATAATATTTTTTTCAGAAAATTTGAAATTTCACCAGCGGCTCAATAAACACCAAATAATAGCAATTACATAGCTAGAATATGTATATTTAATTTTTATAATAAGATATTTGTATTTTGACTTTTTACCGAAAACACCCTTATTTTACCGATTTTTTCGAAATTTCACCGAAACGATTTTCAAAACGTTACAATCTTCCCCCTTAAAGAAATTCGGTCCCCGAATTTAAATTCAAACTCCCCCAAATACTAAAACATCTAAGAAAAACCATCAAGTCGTCGGGGCTCCGAAATTGTAACTACATAAAACAAATCGTAGCGCAGCGCATGCGCTTGAAAAATGAGCATATAACTCAAATCGAAACTCCGTCAAGCATCCCGCAATCATCGGAGTCATGGAGAAGACATCAATGCCAAATCCAAATCAAAACCAATATGCCATAACTCGAAACTATACATGTAAATATCGAATCTATATATGTAAGTATTTGAAGGAAATGCATGCCAAATCTCCTTAAGTCGCTGTGCACGCATATAACACTGCACAGTGGCGGACGCCTACCATAAGAAAATAACTATATACATATATACCTTTGTTTGAAATGTGTGTTCCGCCGTTTTGGAAACAATTTAGAAGGGTCTCCTTGTTTTAAACATTTCGTGTCATATCAGACACGTAGGTAAATACTGAGGCTATAGCTCGCTTTTTGGAAATCCCCTCAATAACTATCAATGCATGCAAAATATATTCAGATACTGTCTTCTGACTAGTCCTGCTCAGTACGAAATCACATAGCAATATCATAAAAACGTACTGCTCTATACGAAATAAATCCCAAAATATGCACATGAATGCTACGTGCGTCTGGTGCGCCCGGATATCAAAATCCAAGAATGTGCCATACATGCGCACAGAAACAACATCTAAGTGCATCGGGTGTGCACGAAACATCTGTCGTAGGCAACGTGTGTGCCTGACAGCAAAATCAGGTGCATCTGACATGCACGAAAAATCTCGAATTAGTGCATCTGGTGTGCACCAAATCGCATCTCGTAACAGGCACCCAACAGGCGCTAAAAATCCAAATCAGGTGCATCCATCATGCACGAAATCATGAAATCCAATATCAAGCGCCGAACGTGCGCAAAATCAATCAGGTGCACAAGGTGCACAAAACAAATATCGAGTATCACCATCGAAATCGAAGTCCAGTGCATCTAAGTGCACGAGAGGCGTATCACTGCACTGCATGCATATATCAACTATACAGAGTGCAGGAACCAAATCGTGTGCATGCATACGCACAAAACCAACTCAACTGTTTAAAATCGTAAAATCACAAACATGTGAAACTGAAGCACGAAAATGATATCAAGTGCAACACTGTGCAAAATCGTAAATACTCAGTAGGTGCAACCATGGTCCATGAAAACAAATATCATGAAACTCAATCATCAAAATCAACCCTGCGAATAGATCGCCCAAAATACCCAAAATCAAGTATGGCGGAGTAGTACTGCTCAAGCGCATCCTCTAAGAATCCCGGCCAACTGTCGCGGTCACTAGTGGGACGTCTCGTCGATGATCATGAACTCTGTCCTGCTGGTGTGCGCAACCATGACCACTCCTGGGTCAAGGTCTTCACTGTAAATTACCAATCTTTTGGTCCATCGGCTCATCGGCCCGGTCAGGTGTGCTAACGGGGATGATCCCATTCTGGCACTTCTCTGGTCATTTCTCGGTCAATCATTGCGACCACTCATAAGACAGCATATCACTGGCATCGGCCTCTGGCTCTCTGAATATACGTGACACATCTGATCCTGGGTGCAAGTATCATTGCAGCAGTGTCCTGGAAGGAATCCTGCTCACGGTCTCTTCCATGTCTCGTCTCTGCCAACTGTCCGAAAGTCATTGTCCTTTCCTATATCTGCATCTTGCTCTGGAATGACTGCATACTCATCGCGACTCCTTCTGGAAGGTAAGTCCAAGTACCATGCCTCGGCATGCGCATCGCCTCTCTGATGTCGGCGGAGTGGAACGTCATCTCATCTAGATCTGGTGCGAACCTCTTATTCCACTTTTCTCTAATGTCGTCTGCCTTGGACTCGTCTCATCGCGGCTGCATGGACTGAGCTCTAACGGCTATCCTCGTATCTGGAGTCTCCCAAAAATGCATCTCACCAACTAGCATCCGAATTAAGTCGAGCCATCCGATCGAGTCGTCAAAACCTCATAATCCCCCAAGAGCTCACCCCTTTGGGCACAGTTTAATAGTATCGAGTACATACCACAGCATCGGTGGTCCAGCCGTAGAAGGGCAAACCCAAGCCTCACTAATGGCGCCGTAGAACTGCCGCAAACCCGAAGGTTCAAAGGCTTTCACACGGTCATTAAGTCGAGTTAGGGTTTCATTCTTCTAGAGGGACCATAGAATTGCCTGCATGTCTTTTCGACTACTTAAAACTTGGAATAATAGGTTGCTGACATTCGATCGTCTCTGTCGACTCTCAACGTCTCCGCGTGAAATCGTCTCCAGCTGGAATCAATCTATCTGATGACCTCGCATCAGGGTAGGCGAACGATCCACATGTCCTAGTCATTCATCCTCGATGACTAGCGACCTTCTATCATCTCTTAGTACAACTCGTTCTGCACTAACGACATCATCTGGGGCAATATCTCGTCGTTCGCTAGCAATAACTAGCTCGCTCATCTGCACGCTGAACAGTGTCTCGACCATCATGAATAAGCAACACACCAACGGTCATCAAAATCTGGCTGGCCTCTGTCAGTGGCTCAATCCTCTAGTGTCGATCAGCACCTCCGAGTAACCTCATAAAGGCGATCCGCCAAACGCTCATGGCGCGGAAACACAATAAAATGACACATCTCTGCAATCGTGTGTCGCCGGAATTTCGCCCTGGTCAGTCCTCGTCCGTGACGAGCTTGTGCTGACCGCAGCTCTAGCCGTAGCTCTCCCTGCCGGTAACCGTAGCAGCAAAACCAAACTGGTACCGACGAGGCTAGATCAGGAAGGAATATAATACTGAACAAGGAAATGTACATCCTAAGGCTTCATAAGTGGAGTGGCGTGTCGTAAATATGCCGCGGAACATACCAACGGTACGTCACTCTACTTTAGTCACCTATTCCATCAACCAAGGGTCATCCTACGCTCCGAAGGTAAAACCTAACGCTCTGATACCAACTTTGTCACGACCCGAAAGTACGGAACATGACCGGCACTTAAACTACGAACGTCTCGAGGCGTACGTAATCTAAGTAAACCGAAAACCCAGAAATCCAAACCAAGAAGAGTAGTAGAGAGTAGGAAAAACCAACTTAAAGCAAGTAATTTCAATAGCATAAGCGAATTATGCGGTTTTTAAAACATCAAAAATTTACTGAAAATTTCGGCAGAGTCTCCTTTGTAAATACTGGCCCCCAAATGGGAATACAACATGAATAGTATACGAAATCAAGAAAAAGGCATCCCCAAGCGGGAGCTAGCTCTTCGTCAATCGACGGTCACAACCACACAAACAATAAAATATACAACGCCAACGGCGAGGATCAAAACTCAAAAGGAAACTCAAAACCACCAGAAATATAACGATCGACTCTAAGGTCGAAAGAATAACAACACTGGTCTCTATCTCAAAAAAATACATGTTTGGTTGATGGAATTTACTAGATACAACGGAATAATATTATACAAGGTAATATGATGGGTACGATACAAGAAAAACCCACCTACTAGCAAGTCACCGAATGAAACCGAGCCCGCAAAGCCGTAAAGAAACCTGTACGGCAAACCTGCAAGAAACAGGGGCACAACGGGGGTGAGTTGCCAACTCGTGAATAGAAAAATATCTACACATAGAAATCGCATAAATAACGCAACCTAGGTCAATGATCAGAAAATATCCTCAATATATGTATAACAGGCAGCCTATGACAATGTCTAGGGTAAAATCTAACCCGAGTATAATTTCATGTGCCCGTGTCAGTGCCTCAGGTAGCAATATATCATAAGAATGAGATATGAATGCGTGAAAACAGAATACATTTACATGAAGCAGCTGTTTTCATACTTTAGTGAAATTTCCCTTGTATTTTAAAATGAGGTACCATAATGAAATCAGCATAAAACTGTGCCTAGCATCGGCACAAACGAAATCCCAATATCCCGATATCTCAAAGTCTCAACCACAATATCTAGGGCGCCGTCAGTCCAGACCGGCCCCTACCATAAATCTCAAGACCACGACGGTATCCTCCGGATATCCGACGCGTCGGGTAAAATCACCGGTAGGTAGTACTCCCCTGCCAGGCTCAACGTCATCACCACATTCCTCTTGCCCCGGGGTACCGCACCGGGTCCACCATGTACCCGAAACGGTTCATCCGTCTCCTCGAATCGGGTTTCCAAATCCATCAGCAAACTCATGGTGGACGACTCATACATCATGGGAAACCGCACTTTTTATTTAAAAGAGAGAATATGTTTATTTGTGTTTTTGCGGTTTTCCTCCAAATCCAGAAAATCTCATAGAAATCCAAATCCAAACCTCAATAGCATGCAAAATAGTGAATATATGCATGAGAATCCATGAATGCGGCATAACAATGAATAACAGTATGCATGAAGTAGCAGGTAATAACTACAATGTCCAAACTATTCGCTAATAGGCTATGTCAAGCAATAATATATTTTCTAAGGTGTACGTGACATGGCAATTACCGATGAAGATGTGTGTGAGCCGGCAAGTAAGTGTACGTGGTACATACGCATCATCGGTAATGGTGCTGGTGTCCTATCAGCATGATATTAAAATGGAGTATGAAACATAATATAAGAATGCGATGCAAAGCGAACCACAAAAAAAAGAGTGGGAGCTGAAACTAGACGTAACCAAAACTAATCTGCAATAATCTAATATAAGTCCTACGAATGGTGCCTTTTGAAATAACACGAATCATGGGGTTTTGAAAATAGGGCTACGGTGTTTTTATGAAAAGATACGTCGTTTTTGAAATGTCCGTAGATTCCCTTGAGCTGTCTTTAAAAATGCCCACGATTCGTTAGTTTTTGAAATAGGTAAGAAGTTTAATCTACTCTAACAACTACACTAAACTATACGGCCGAACTAACAAGCTGAGCTACAGGTAAGGAAACCGCCTAACATCTGAGTCGATATATAAATATATATAAGTCAGTGATCCCGCCTCAATAGTATCGCGTACGATACAGTATATCATCTGACATCCTCGAGTCATGAGCGCGGATCTATCATCAATATAGGCTCGTACGGTAAATCGTCGTACGGCATCCCAAAAGCTGGGTACGGTTCAATATCACACTATCTCATCACATTTCAGATATCACTTATCATATCATATAATCTGGGGTACTGATCTAAGTCTAGTACAACTGATATCATCTACAAAGTATGAATGCGGGGGTAAACACACATCCCGAACCCGCAAGAATCACATTTCGTATCCCAAATACGAATCATATCAAATCACCGATCTCGCGGCACAAAGCCCACATCATCGACTCAACTCCAAAGTCATCCCATATCATCAAACACCGTGCAAGTATAAGAAACACACAAGTGTATGCGTGTGGGTGCAAATCTATCCTATGGTTCGCAACTAGGAACTACGCTAGTTATTTCTACCCCTAACTAACCATAACACACTAACTATCACACATAAAAATATACTACATAGTACTAATTACGGACTGCGGGGGTGCTATACGCCATCCACCCAACTTCTCCCCGTAGATATAAATCTACTCACCTGGTCCTCGCTTGCCGAAATCGATGTCGCCACGCGCTTGCTTGTCTTCTCGAAGTCCTCGTGAGGGTACCTACGTATCATGACACATTGCATCGCATTAAAAACCCAATTCGAAATCGAAACGGCATACGAAAACCAAATCGGCACGCGTATCACACATAGGTGTAAACCTATCACCTACGCATGCAAAAATAGCCAAACCAACACTCGATGTCGATGTCCAAACGTCAAACCATCGAGAAAAACCCAAACGCACCCATTTGCGCATTCACAAACACTAATTATAATATGAAATATGTTAGAATTCACAAAAACCTCAAACTCACTTTAAAAGCGATTTTTCCGAAAACCTAGTAAGCAAACTTTTCCATTTTAGTACAAAACTAAATGTTTTAATGATTTTAGTGGCTACAATGCTCACTAAATATCTTAACTAAGCCACCCAAACCATTACTAGATTTTAAACTTACTCATTTCCATAAATCCCAAAATTCTAGTTTGCAATTTAGCTTAAATAGTAAAATTCTAAGATACAATTTGCAAACTAGTTACTAGGTTTGATTTAACATGCCTTAATATGATAAATTACACACTTAAACCATGTTCAAATGATATAAAACCCTAACTAGATTTAAATCTCACATATATATGCATTTCATAAAAATCTAGTTTACATAAAAGCTTATTTATTGCAAATTTTAAATTAACAAATTGCAACTAGCAACTAGATTAGGTTTTACATTTCCACAAGATGATAATCTACACTTGATTATCCTATTAGTGATGGTTAAACCCAAATTAGTTTCAAACCATACTCTTGAATTCTCAAATTAGCAACAAGAGCAAAATTAACACTTTAACAACTTAGCCTTAAGAAATTAACTAACTAATTAAGCAAAAATGGTTAGAATTTATACCCAATGAATTGAAGATCCACAAGCACACACATAGCCTCCCAAATTGGAATCTTGTTCCCTAGATCCATGCAATTTTGGCTATAGAGAAATGGGTAGGAGTCGGATTTTGATTTTGTGAGGGTTTGTGTTGATTTTTGTTGATTTTTTTTGAAGGAAATGGAGGTGAAGGAAGATGGATACTTGGAGAAAATGGGGGGGGGCTGTTTCTGGCCGAAAATGGGGAGGGTGAGGTGAGTGGGAGAGTGAGAGAGAGAGTGTGTTGGTTTCAAAGTCAAAGAAAAGTCAAAGGCCCATTCTTATACATTCTTTTATCCTTTCTTTTCCTTTTCTTTTCTTTTGCAAAACAAGTGGGGACAAGAGAGGGGGGCTGCTGAATTCAGCCAAGGGGGAGGGAAAATGGGGGGGTGTGAGTGTGGGTATGGGTGTGGGGTGATGGAAAATGATAAATACAGTACCCCAAACATCCATTTACGCTAAAAAAAGCCTTTTTTCTTCAATAATTTCTAAACCGTTTTGGCAAATGATTTCGTTCCAAAAACCACATGATAAATTTTTATTTAATGTTTTATGATGCACAAAATTTGTTTCAACTCATTCCAATTTGTAATTTTCCCTAATTAAATGTATTAGTGACGGCTTAAAATAATAATAAAATAATATTTTTTTCAGAAAATTTGAAATTTCACCAGCGGCTCAATAAACACCAAATAATAGCAATTACATAGCTAGAATATGTATATTTAATTTTTATAATAAGATATTTGTATTTTGACTTTTTACCGAAAACACCCTTATTTTACCGATTTTTTCGAAATTTCACCGAAACGATTTTCAAAACGTTACACGTACTTCCTTGTTGGCCAAAGTCAAGGGTAGGTACGGGTGGATTCAAATTAACCTGGAGAACGACAGGTAGAACTTGACATATGACTTATGATTTGTTGGCCAAAGTCAAGGTCATAAGAGCATGGGGCAAAAATCCACATCGGGAGTTTCAAAAGAACTGAAACTTGCTAGTGTTGCATACCATTTGGAGTGTGATGATTCTGGTAGGATTCCTTCAGTTTCGTCACGCAATGATATTTGGATCCCGATCCTACTGTGAGTATATGCTACTCCTCGGGAAATTTCTCACTTAACGATCAATGCTATAAACCAAGTAGGTGTCTAGAAAGGTGTTAGCGGGGCTACGCCCCCAAGGAAAAGAGGTTCTTAAATTAAGGAACTTCGCGAAAGCGTTGGAAAACCTCCCTCGAAGTACCGACACCAGCCTGGCCGAACGGTTAAGCAAGTATTGTACGGTGAGATTGATCCTGACTAATTCTTCCTCTTTGGTTTGAGGAGGGATTCGAGAAACAGTGGGAGCCATCCTGTTTAGACAAACTAAAAACCACTCTAAACTTGCAAGAGCATCATGCTGAGTGTTTCTTCTTCTCTCTCCTAATTGCAGCGACCAATCGACATGACTTGACTTAAGTTACTTCTAGATAAAAACATACTGACAGGGCCAAACTACAAAGATTGGCTCAGGAATGTCAAAATGGCAATCACTTACGACAAGCTGGGGTATCTTCTTACCACCAAAGCTCCCCCTGTCCCAAGTCCCACCTCCAGCGTCGCGGATAAGGAAATCCGTAAGACTTGGGAGATTGATAGCGCGAAGGCCAAGTGCCTCGTGCTTGCCTCTATGGACAACGAACATCAGAGGAGGCACGAGAATATGGACCTTGAATCCATATTTCTCCATACAAAAGAACTGTATGGAGAGCAATCTCGTATCGCAAGATACGAAGTGCCGAAGAAGTTATTTTCGGCAAGGTTGGCCATCGGATCATCGGTAGCGGAACACGTGCTTAAGATGATTGGCTTCATTGAGGATCTCGCGGAACTTGGGACCACGTTAGAGAACGAGCTCTATACGGACTTGATTCCCCAGTCCCTTCCTTCCACTTACGCCCAGTTTATCCTGAACTTCAACTTAAAAGAAAAAGAAGTTGAACTTTCAGAACTCCTCAACATGCTGAGGAGTGCAGAGGGCACCCTACAGAAAGGTAGGGAAACATCCACTTTGTTTGTAGGAGGATCTTCCTCTTCTAGGTCCAAGGCGAAAGCCAAGGGAAAGAAGAAGAAAGCCCCCGCCAAACCAAGGGGAGGTGTTAGTAAAGTGGATACGAAGGGAAAAGCAAAAGCAACAAAGAAAGCGGGGCAGCTTGTGGATAAAGAAGAATGCTTCTATTGTCATAAGAAAGGACACAGGAAGAATGATTGCAGGGCTTGGAAAGCCAGGACACAGGAATTGAAGCAGGTTGCGGCTTCAGCTTCAGGTGTGTATGTTATTGAAAACTGTCTTTCAATAAACTCTACATCCTGGTATTGGATACCGGATCAGGATCTCATATCTGTAATTCTTTGCAGGCGTTGAGAAACCGTAGGGTTTTGATGGCAGGTGACATGACCCTCAAAGTTGCAAACGGAGCTAGCATGGATGCTAAGGCCGTGGGGGACTATCACCTGGGAATGTCAGATGGACATGTTTTGGTTTTACGTAATTGCTTTTTTGTACCCAACGCAACTTGTAATATCATTTCTGTATCTTTGGTTTCTAAAGAAGGTTATGAATTTGCGTTTGTAAGCAATGTTGTAAACATTCACCTTAATCAAGTTCTGATTGGGTCAGGTACATTGAGAAATGGTATATACGTATTAAACCAACCACAGATTTTCAATGTCCAGAATGCACACAAAAGAAAGTCTCCGGAAATAAATCAGACTTTCTTATGGCATTGTAGACTAGGTCACATCAATGAGAGAAGGTTGACGAAGTTACATACAGAAGGATATTTGAATCCGTTCGAATATCAATCGTATGCCACTTGTCAATCCTGTCTCAAAGGAAAGATGACAAAGACTCCGTTCACTGGACACGGAGTAAGAGCGAGCGAGCTCTTGGGACTCGTACACAGCGACGTGTGCGGTCCAATGTCTACACATGCGCGAAGCGGTTATTCTTACTTCATTACTTTTACGGATGAATTTTCAAGGTACGGTTATGTCTTCTTAATGAAACATAAGTCCGAAGCCTTTGGAAAATTCCAGGAATATAAGAATGAAGTAGAAAAACAAACCGGCAAAAGTATCAAGATTCTAAGATCGGATCGAGGTGGTGAATACTTGAGTGCCGAGTTCCTGGACTATTTAAAAGAGAACGGAATTCTCTCTCAGCTTACTCCTCCATACACTCCGCAACATAACGGTGTATCGGAGAGACGGAACCGAACACTATTGGATATGGTACGGTCCATGATGAGTAACGCTGAGTTACCGCGATCATTCTGGGGGTATGCGCTAGAATCAGCTGCATACCTTTTGAACCGAGTTCCAACTAAGTCTGTGCCTACTACACCATATGAGATGTGGTGTGGGAAGAGACCCTATCTTAAGCACATTAAGACATAGGGATGTCCAGCTTTTGTTAAAAAGCAGCATGCGGACAAGCTCGAGGCACGCTCAGTACAGTGTAAGTTTGTGGGATATCCAAAGAACTCCAAGGGATATTTCTTCTACTGCGAAGGGGAACAAAAGGTTTTTGTTTCTCGTCATGCCTGCTTCTTGGAAACTGAGTTTTTGGAAACCCAGATAAGTGGGAGTACAGTAGAACTGGAAGAAATTCCAGAACCACGAGCTATTACTGAAAGCTTAGTGGAACCAGAGGGTTCAAAAGAACAGGACATTCCTACGCCGCTCCGCAGAAGTAGTAGGCAGTCTCATCCGCCCGAGAGATACTACGGTTTTCTCATAGACGGGGATAGAGAGGATTGCATCATAGATTATGATGAGCCTACTAGCTTCCAGCAAGCCGTTCAGAGCGTCGACTCGGTAAAATGGCTGGATGCAATGCGGACCGAAATGGAGTCCATGTACACCAACAAAGTATGGACGTTGGACATTGCTCCAGACGGGGTAAAACCCGTAGGATGCAAGTGGATCTTCGAAAGGAAGATTGGTGTAGATGGACAGGTTGAGACCTATAAAGCTAGACTGGTAGAAAAGGGTTTTCGTCAAAGACCAGGTTTGGACTATGACGAGACCTTTTATCCAATAGCTATGCTGAAATCCATTCGGATCCTTCTTGCCATTGCTGCCTTCCACGATTATGAGATTTGGCAGATGGACGTAAAGACCGCTTTTCTAAATGGAAATTTAGAGGAGCGTGTCTATATGGACCAGCCAGAGGGTTTCATTCAGAGTGGGAGCAGCGGAAAGGTGTGCAAGTTGCTTAAGTCCATTTACGGACTAAAGCAGGCATCGCGGAGTTGGAACATCTGCTTTGATGAGACGGTCAAGGAATTTGGCTTTATCAAAAATCTAGATGAACCATGCATCTATAGTAGATTTGTAGCGAGAACTGTAGTATTCCTCGTTTTATACGTGGATGACATTCTCTTAATAGGAAATGACATTCCTATGCTACAATCTGTCAAGGGGTTCTTGTCATACAGGTTCTCCATGAAAGACCTTGGTGATGCCTCATACATCCTGGGGATCCGGATCCATCGTGATAGATCCAAGAGGATATTAGGACTTTCACAGTCCAGGTACATCGACACCATACTGAAAAGATTCAGTATGGAAGATTCCAAGCGTGGTAACCTACCGGCTTGTCACGGGATCACCCTCTCTAAAAAGATGTCTCCCAAGACTGATTTGGAGAGGGATCGCATGTCTATTATACCCTACGCTTTTGCGGTAGGCTCTAAAATGTCTGTGATGTTGTGTACCAGACCGGATGTAGCTTATGCACTGAGTGTGGTAAGCCGGTATCAGTCAAACCCTGGGGAGAAACACTGGATAGCGGTAAAGAACATTCTCAAGTACCTGAGAAGGACTAAGGAGATGTTCTTGGTGTATGGCGGAAAAGACCTCCAGATCGAGGCCTTTGCTGACTCCAGCTTCCAGAGTGACAAGGATGATTCCAAGTCCATGTCGGGTTTTGACTTTACCCTCAATGGAGGGGCGGTGTGTTGGAAGAGTTCCAAACAGGAAACCGTTGCAGACTCGACGATGGAAGCGGAATACATCGCTGCATCAGATGCCGCAAAAGAAGCTGTCTGGATAAGGAAGTTTTTGAAAGAACTTCAGGTGGTTCCGTCCATTGTTGATCCAATACCTCTGTATTGCGACAACAACGGGGCTATAGCTTTAGCGAAGGAACCCAGGTCCCATAAGAGATCCAGACACATCTTGAGGCGGTATCACCTGATCAGGGAGATCGTGGATCGCCAGGAGATCGAGGTTCGGAGGGTCGCTTCAGAAGATAACACTGCAGATCCATTCACCAAGGCCTTGCCCCAGACTCAGTTCGAGCGGCTGATCGAGATGATAGGTCTTCGATACGCCAGTACATGGCCTTAGTGCAAGTGGGAGATTGTTAGTGTATATGCCCTAGAGGCCATTACTGTATCATACTAGTTTGTATATTACTTAATGGAAGCTTGGGATATTCACCTTGTATATACAACCTTGCTCAATATAGTAGTATGCTACTTGGTTTGTTTCTACTTCAATGTGTACATGTGTTTATTTTAGTATATCACCTATACACATTAGTGGAGCCCTTAGGATCTTTACTTGATTACCAGCGTTGTGATAGCAGTCACACTAGTGGGGGCTGGGTAATCTATAAGCACATCTTTATACAGGTCCCTAGTCGCAGGACTATCGAGACAGGGCATCGATACTCCGGAATAGACTAGCGTATGCGCTTCTCATCCCAGTGTGGGAGATGGTCTGTCCTACAGCCATCAGTACGTCGTACTGGAGATAGTATACGGGTGCTCGTTAGGTTACGAGTACACTGGACATGACTCGTCGGGAACTGACCGGTTGGTATTATACCTATCGTCAGTTATCAGTTCCCTGGTGACATGAGTACAGCTTTGTCCGCTGACTTGACACTGTCACTTTGCCTCGAGTGTGTTTCCACTGTACTTTGATTACTACCCTACCATGGCTCAAAGGAGTCGTGCAAACAGGTAGTAGTTGGGTGCAGTCCCGAAGCACTTGGAGGCAGTGACGGTTAGACAGGATTCGTCTTTCCCGGTATTGGGGGTTGATATCGCGTTGTGTCTAGGATTGCCATTACACGAGTAGACCCTGGCCAGGGTAATCGAGATATACTGGTAGGCTTCCAGTGTTATCTCAGGGTGTTTTGGGCTTCACTCCGACACGACTTGAACCGCTATTAAGGGACTGACGTTTACCGCCCCCCTAGGCCCGCCATACGATGTATCAGACGAACAGACTGGACTGTACGGAGACTGTCACATTCAGGCTCAGTAGGAGTTCAGATGGGTTTCACCTCGTCAGTCTTCTTGTCGGCATCTACCTGGGGACCGTTACGCACAGCTAGTGCCGCTTGCGGTCAGTGGTTAAACCCACTGCCAGCGTAGTGTCGAGTCTTTAGAATCCCACACAGAAAGCTATTCGCCTTTAGGAAAAAGAGTAGAGGTCGCATGGTTTTGCGACAAGGTTCAGTCACATCCATGCACTTATGCACGTACAGTGTCCGGACAGTTAACACTAGCGTGCTTTGGTTTAAGCCAGATCCTAGTGTACATATAAGGATTGGTTTTATCCAGTATGTATTTTTGTTCCTCGGAACGCGGATGCCGGTGTGTATGCACAGTTGACGGAGAGACAGAGGCAGAGGATTCTCATTAGGGTTGTTGACCGTTGACTGTTGACTATTGACTTTTTGCTCAACCCTAATGAGAATATGATATATGATTAACAATAATATTAATTAAGTATTGTGGTGACATGGTTGTTGAGGAGTTGACATTGTTGACTAGGTTGGACTAGTTGACCATCATGATGAAAATGGCTATCATTTCATGGCAAAGACTTTTCACTTGCTTGTTCTCTTGTGCAATATGAGTGCATGAAATGATATAGCCATTTTGACTTAAACCATTTACACAATACTTGATTACTATTTTTGTGATGATGGTTTTGGATTATAAGAGCCAAGAGAGAAAAGTCTTGCTCATTTCTATCATTCTCATTCTCTCTCTTGTTCTTGAGCTCTTATCTTCTTCCTCTTGCTCTCCCTCCTTTGTGTCTATGGTTCACTTGTCTCATGTGTTGAGAAACAAGAACCATAGAGTAAAATCCCAAACACACTCTTCTCTACTCACTCTAGTTCACTAGGTTTGGCAAACCAAGTTAACTAGTTTCTTCGAAGATCGAAGAAGAAGCCAAAGGTAGAAGCTTTCAGGTGGATCGATCTTCGGCGCAAGGAGACGACGGGGTGAAGCCGATCCGGACAACCATCGAGAGTCAAAGAAGATGGAGTTCAAGAAAGAAAAGTATAACCCCCTAACCGAGTAGTTAACAACTCCTAGTTAGGTTGTTAGTTAGATGTTTAACAAAGATCCGGTTTTGAGTCCATGTTACCACCTCTAGAAAATTGTTTTTCACCAAATTCCGCATGCCCGAAAGTACCGGGAGAGGTAGCATGGACTTACAGGTCAAAGATTTTGGCATTATCAAAAATCCATATGAACCATGCATCTATAGTAGATTTGTAGCAAGAACTGTCGTATTCCTCATTTTTTACGTGGATGACATTCTGTTGATAGGAAATGACATTCCTATGCTACAATCTGTCAAGGGGTTCTTGTCACACAGGTTCTCCATGAAAGACCTGGGTGATGCCTCCTACATTCTGGGGATCCGGATCTATCGTGATAGATCCAAGAGGATATTAGGACTTTCGCAGTCCAGGTACATCGACACCATACTGAAAAGATTCAGTATGGAAGATTTCAAGCGCGGTAATCTACCGGCTTGTCACGGGATCACCCTCTCCAAAGAGATGTCTCCCAAAACTGATTTGGAAAGGGATCGCATGTCTATTATACCCTACGCTTCTGCGGTAGGCTCTATAATGTATGCGATGTTGTGTACCAGACCAGATGTGGCTTATGCATTGAGTGTAGTAAGCAGGTATCAGTCAAACCCTGGGGAGAAACACTGGATAGCGATAAAGAACATTCTCAAGTACCTGAGAAGGACTAAGGAGATGTTCTTGGTGTATGGCGGAAAAGAGCACCAGATCGAGGCCTTTGGTGACTCCAGCTTCCAGAGTGACAAGGATGATTCCAAGTCCATGTCAGGCTTTGTCTTTACCCTCAATGGAGGGGCGGTGTGTTGGAAGAGTTCCAAACAGGAAACCATTGCAGACTCGACTATGGAAGCGGAATACATCGCTGCATCTGATGCCGCAAAAGAAGCCGTCTGGATAAGGAAGTTCCTGAAAGAACTTCAGGTGGTTCCGTCCATTGTTGATCCAATACCTCTGTATTGCGACAACAACGGGGGTATAGGTTTAGCGAAGGAACCCAGGTCCCATCAGAAATCCAGACACATCTTGAGGCGGTATCACCGGATCAGGGAGATCGTGGATCGCCAGGATATCGAGGTTCGGAGGGTTGCTTCAGAAGATAACACTGTAGATCCATTCACCAAGGCCTCGTCCCAGACTCAGTTCGAGCGGCTGATCGAGATGATAGGTCTTCGATACGCCAGTACATGGCCTTAGTGCAAGTGGGAGATTGTTGGTGTATATGCCCTAGAGGCCATTACTGTATCATACTAGTTTGTATATTACTTAATGGAAGCTTGGGATATTCACAGTTGTATATACAATCTTGCTCAAAATGGTAGTATGCTACTTGGTTTGTTTCTACTTTAATGTGTACATGTTTTTCTTTTAGCATATTATCTATACACATTAGTAAAGCCCTTAGGATCTTTGCTTGATTACCAGCGTTGTGATGGCAGTCACACTCGTGGGGGCTGGGTAATCTACAAGCACATCCTTATACACGTCCCTAGTCGTGGGATTATCGAGACAGGGCATCGATACTCCGGAGTAGACTAGCGTATGCGCTTCTCATCCCCGTGCGGGAGGCGGTCTGTCCCACAGCCGTCAGTACGTCGTACTTGAGATAGTATGCGGGTGCTCGTTAGGCTACGAGTACACTGGACAGGACTCGTTGGGAACTGATGGTTGGTATTATACCTATCGTCAGTTATCAGTTCCCAGGTGACATGAGTACAGCTTAGTCCGCTGACTTGATACTTTCACTTCGCCTCAAGTGTGTTCCCACTGTACTTTGACTACTACCCTACCACGGCTCAAAGGAGTCGTGCAAACAGGTAGTAGTTGGGTGCAGTCCCGAAGCACTTGGAGGCAGTGACGGTTAGACAGGACTCGTCTCTCCTGGTATTGGGGGTTGACATCGCGCTGTGTCTAGGAGAGCCATTACACGAGTAGTCCCTGGCCAGGGCAAGCGAGATATACTGGTAGGTTTCCAGTGTTATTTCAGGGTGTTCTGGGCTTCACTCCGACACGACTTGTACCGCTATTAGGGGACTGACGTTTACCGCCCCCTAGGCCCGCCATGCGATGTATCGGATGAACAGACCGGACTGTATGGAGACTGTCACATTCAGGCTCAGTAGGAGTTCAGATGGGGTTCACCTCGTCAGTCTTCTTATCGGCATCTACCTGGGGACCGTTACGTACAGCTAGTACCGCTTGCGGTCTGTGGTTAAACCCACTGCCAGCGTAGTGTCGAGTCTTTAGAGTCCCACACAGAGGGCTATTCGCCTTTAGGCAAAATGAGTAGAGGTCGCATGGTTTTGCGACAGGGTTCGTTCACATCCGCGCACTTGTGCACGTTTGTTGTCCGGAAAGCTTATACTAGCGGGCTTTGGTTTAAGCCGGATCCTAGTATATGATTTGGGATTGGTTTTATCTCTTTGTGTTAGTGTTCCTCGGAACATGAACGCGGGTGTGTATGCACAGTTGATTGAGGCGGAGGAAGAGATTTTTCATTGGGGTTTTGGAACGGGTGTGTATGCACAGTTGACAGTCGTCTTTTTCCAAACCCTAATGAACTTGTGAATTATCAATTAATAATATTAATTAAATGAAAATGTGTCATGGTTGCGTTTGTTGACCAAGGTTGACTTGTTGACCATGGTTGAAACATTGACTATCATCATTACACATCAAAGATGCTCTTTGATTCTAGCAAAACCATTTAATGTGAAATGATAATAGTCTTATCAAACCATCCATCAACTTTTCATTTAGATTAATTTTATTAATTTGATAATTCACTAGATATTGTTATGGTTGTAAAAAACCATTTTCATTCTATCATATTCACTCTCTCTCCTCTCTTCTTCTTTCTCCTCCTCTAGTTCAAGGAGATTCATTCTCATGTGTTGAGAAACCTCTCCTTGAGATAAAAATACCCTAAACCACTCTCTACTCACTCTAGGGTTGAAGGTCTAGCAAGCCAAAGACCTTAGTTCTCTCAAAGTTCGAGAAAGGAGCCCAAGGTTGAACCCTCAGGTGGATCCATCTTTGACGAAAGAAGGCGACGGGAAAAGCACCATCCAACCTCTACAAAGGTTTCAAGAAGAAGGAGTTCAAGTGAGGTATAACATATTTTCCGAGTATCTAACTCTCTTTAGCTTCGTAGCTAGTTTTGTTTAGAAAAGATCCCGACTTTTGTTAGTCCATGTTTCCTAGCGCGCTAAAAATTTGATTTTTATACCGTTTCCGCCTCCCCGCAAGAACCGGGGTCGGCAACGTGGACTTACACAATGGACATCTGGACAGATCTTTGCAAGTCATATAAGTCAAATTCAGTCAATTTGTTATCTAGATGTAACCTAGTCGTGGTCACAAGGTCGCTGCAATTAAGAGAGAGAGAAGAAAACACTTTTAGCATAATGCTCATGCAAGTTTAGAATGGTTTTTAATTTATTTAAACAGGATCGCTCCCACTGTTTCTCGAATCCTTCCTCAAACCATAAAAGAAGAATTAGCCAGGACTATTCTCACCGTAAAATACTTGCTTAACCGTTCAGCCAGGTCAGTGTCGATACTTCGAAGGAGGTTTTCCAATGCTTTCGCGAAGTTCCTTAATTAAATAACCTATTTTCTCTAGGGGCGTAGCCCCGCTGACACTTTTCTCTACACCTACTTGGTTTATAGCATTGATCGTTAAGTGACGAATCTCCTGATAAGTAATATATACTCACAGTAGGATCAGGATCCAAATATCATCGTATGATAATGTTGAAAGAATCCTACCAACATTCATCAAACTCCAAATGGTATGCAACTCTCTGCAAATTTCAGTTTCTTTAGAAATTCCCGATATGGATTTTTGCCCCATGCTCTTATGACCTTGACTTTAGTCAACAAATCATAAGTTACATGTCAAGTTCTACCCGTCATTATCTAGGTTAATTTGAACCCACCTATACATACCTTGACTTTAGTCAACAAGGTAATACGACTGTCCCAAACCAACGCATCTATCTATGCTGCATATGAATATCCAACAGCTACCAAACACTGTGCCTTGACTTTAGTCAACAAACACAGTTTGAATACTATTGACTATCTATATAAAATGACGGAGGGCAACGAATGGTTTTGACAAAACCGTGAACGTAGTGAACTTGATATAATCGAAGGAACCTGATACTTTTTAAAAGGAGTGGTTAAAACTCCGTAATTAAAAATTCTGATCTTTTAAAATAACCGAGTGGTTTCTTTTAAATTTGTTCCAACGATTGAACTTTGGTTTATTTTCTTTGCATTATAATAGTGCGTCCCATCATTTATACTATCATTGCAGAAAACAACGAAAATACCACGTCCTCTTATGCCATCCGCATTCGCCACTGGGTCCCGTCATCACCCGTTAGGTTACTTAACTAACGACAGAGCGGGGGCTGGGCTCGCGCGGGTGTAAAACATAAGTGACGTCTAATAGCTATCATATATAGATATTGAACATTCATCAGACGCAATAATAAGCATTCCAGATCACTGATGAACTTTATTGGATATACTAGCAATCCGCGTTTGCTTTGAGCCTGCAACAAAAGACAGATTACACAGTTGTGATGAATAGCTATTACCCCACCCTAGACCCCTACGGGTACGGCAAACTACCCGCCAACTACTCGAAGTGAAGCGGTCTGCCTCAACAACATGAGTAGGCCACTAAACACTTCGAAGTACCCGGTAGTTTGTGCACCCCACCCTGGGTCTATCCTAGGAGCAAAATTGGTAAAAAGAAATAATACAACGGTGGCTACAACCGCAACCTGGATGTGCCCCGCAAAATAATATTACAACATATCACAATTACATCGAATGAATGAATATTGAAACCCATCTCAAACCCCGGCTAATCATCACAACAGTCCAATACAGTTCATATACACAGACAGTAAACATTACAGAAATGTGCAACCCCCTGCCAACCGACATACTAGCTCTTAGGGGAGGTTTATGAACACATTAAACATTACAGATAAAAACCCAATTAGCAAATAACTTAGAACATCGATCAACAACCTTTTTCCGTATCTACCCCAAAAGCAAACCAGCACTGAAGTAACCTGGGCAGAAACAGAATATAAAGGAAAACAGAACACCACAAAATATGAATTACTGAGCAAATCAGAGTCAACTCGGAGTTGACTCCGCCGGGGATCCGCGGCCAAAAGCACACTCTTGCCGCGGATTTGCGGCCATCAAGCAGAGTTAGAACTCCGTATTTTCCCAGAATTCTTATATTTACCTGCTATGAATTTTAAGGCATATCAAATATTTTTTTAGACATGTTTAAAATTAAAAGAACTGTTAGGGTAACCGGGGTTTCTGTTTCGCGTTTTCTGACGATCGATGTTCTAATCAGTTGCTAACTAGTAATGGTTTAGCTGTCTCTGATACCACTATAAGTCCATGTCACGCACCACACGAACTTGCGGGGAGGCGGAATATATGAAAAACGATTATCAAAGCTTCGTAACACGGAGTTGAGCGCAAGAATCGTATCTAAACCGTTACTAGCAAACTACGAGAGGTTTAACTACTCGGATTCGAAATTATACCTCACGTTACCTGTCCTTCGGGTCTTCATCGCTGTCCTCCACTCCTCGTAGGCTCCTTGGAACATCGGCACCTCAACGGCCTCCTCGAGGCAAAGACGATCCACCCGAGAGCTCATACGCCAAGCTTGATCTCTAACTAGAGATAACTAGGTTGATCAAAGTGCTAATCTAAGCTACCTAGGGGATATAGAGTGAGGTTATGGATGTATTAGTCTAGCTAACCCTTGATCTCAACACATAAGAGGTTAGGGTTAGGGTATCAAGAATGAGAGAGCTTGAGAAGAGAGAAGGTGATGATAAGAATTCTTTTGGATGAATGAAATCATTTATGTATATATGAAACATATGATAATATTAAGTAAATAACAAATAATGAATTATCACTATGTTTCATTAATACACTAAGTGATTCATCACATGAGTCATATAAAACATTAAATGAATCATTAACACATTGTATGAATCACTACACGACTCATTAATCCAATTAATGCATATGCCACCTTAACCCCCAAGTCACCTTGCTTCTAGAAGCTTCCCGGAAAATTATGAGAACACCCCTCTAATCCGTGAAAACACGGAAAAACTTTAGACTGTATAAATCCAGTAACCCGATACTAGAATCTGGCTTAAAGCAAAGCTGACTAGTAAAAACTGTCCGAACGTTGCACGTGCGTTTAAACACGTATGCGTCCGAACCCTTGTCGTAAAACCATACGACCTCTCTATCGTTTCGCCTGGAGCAGGGAAACTCTCTGTGTGGGACTCTAAAGACTCGACACTACGCTGGCAATAGGTTTAACCACATACCGCAAGCGGCACTAGCTGTACGTAACGGTCCCCAGGTAGATGTCGATAAGAAGGCCGATGAGGAAACCCATCCGAACTCCTACTGAGCCTGATGTGACAATCTCCGTACAGTCCGGTCGGTTCGTCTAAGACTATCGCATATCGAGCCTAGGGGAGGAAAGCGTCAGTCGCCTAATAGTGGTATAAGTCGTGTCGGAGCGTAGCCTATTACACCCTAAGAAACTACTGGAACCTACCAGTAAATCTCGCTTGCCCTGGCTAGGGACTTTGCGTAATGGCTCTCTGACATAGCGCGATATCAACTCCTAATACCGGGAGAGACGAATCCTTTCTAACCGCCACTGCCTCCAAGTGCTCGGGACTGCACCCAACTGCTACCTTTTTGCACGAATCCTTTGAGCCGTGGTAGGGTAGCAATCTAAGAACGGTGGGACACACTCGAGGAGAAGTAGCAGTTTCAAGTCTGCGGATTATGTTGTACTCATGTCACCTGGGAACTGTTAACTGACGATGGGTATAATACCATCCAACAGTTCCCTTACGAGTCTTGTCCGGTGTACCCGTAACCTAACGAGCACCTGTATACTATCTCCAGTACGACGTACAGATGGCTGTGGGACAGACCATCTCCCCAACTGGGATGAGAAGCGTACACACTAGTCTACTCTGGAGTATCGATGCCCAGTCTCGATAATCCTACGACTAGGGACAAGTATAGGATGTTGCTTATAGACTACCCAGCCCCCACTAGTGTGACTACCATCACAACGCTGGTAATCCAGCAAAGATCCTATGGGCTCTACTAATATGTATAAGTGATACGTTACAAGAAACATATGCACATATTAAAGTAGATACAAACCAAGTAGCATACTACCAATTTTAGCAAGACTTTACATACAACTGTGAATATCCCAAGCTTCCATTAAGTAATATACATACAAGTATGATACAATAATGTCCCCTAAGGCATATACACTAACAAGATTGGTTATCTAATTTATCTAATCAGGATGTCTTCCACAGTTTTAGTCAAATCTTCCTTCAAACCCTAAAAGGAAAGACTAGCCGGGATTAATTACACTCTACAAGTTCGCCAATCTTTCAGCCAGGCCAGTGTCGGTACTTTGAGGGAGGTTCCCCGTGCTTTCGCACGGACCTAATTAAAGTAAACCTCGTTTTCCCATGGGCGTAACCCCGTTAACACCTTTCTAGACACCTACTTGATCGGCTAATTGTAATGTGTAAAACTCTCCCAGGAGTAACTATTACTCGCAGCGGGTATCAGGATCCAACTATCTCATAGAAGGTATGCAATCTCATTGCAAATTTCAACACTTGAAATTCCCAAAAATATTTTGCCCTAAGCGATCTATGACCTTGACAAGGTCAACAAACCATAGACCGCAAGTCAAGTTCAACCCGTCATTTCCTGATTGAATTAAACCCACCCGCACGACCCTTGACATGGTTAACAAAATCGTACGACTACCCTAATCCAATCGCATCAGATGCTTATGCAGATAAGCATAAATAGCTACCGCACACTACGCCTTGACAAGGTCAACAAACGCAAAACAAATACTATGAAGTACTTATCTGAAACGACGGAGGGCCACGACGGGTTTTTCAGAAAACCCTTTGCGTAATGAACTTGATATCGTTGTAGAATCGAGTGATTTTAAATGGAGTGTTTTTTAGGCTTTTCTAGTTTTGCTAAAGGGGTCACTCCCTGTGAAGGGATCGTCGGCCCTTTCCTCATCGAATAAGTTGCAGGATATTTCACAAATATCGCTGTGCAAAGCAAGAACTATAGAAGCAATCAAAAGACAAACCGAGTTTGTAGCATCTGCTAGTTTCACTAAAGAGGTCACTCCCGATGAAGGGATCTCGGCTCTTTCCTTATCGAATAAGGTGCTGGATGTTCTACAAGGAACACTGCTATGCAAAACAATAACTAGAGCTACCAGTTTTTAAACAAGTTTCTACAACATCTTAGGTTTCTTTTATTTCATTAATCTCATTAAGGAAGTCACATTTTAATATGCTTCACAAGCATCAGATATGAAACGAAATCAACAATATATAATATATATCTCATATATATAATATAAACATTCGTCTCAGGCAGTAATATGATCTCATCATAGAACATTGCAGCAGAAGAACATATATGAAATATTGGTTATACTAGGACGTCCGTGTTTTTAATACGAGCCTGTATAAAACACGGATTCCACGGTCGCGATGAATAGCCAAACCCACATCCCTAGACCCCTACGAGAGAGGCAAGCAACACTGCCAATTCTAGGGTTAGGAGACCCGGTCTCGACTCCTCGAGATGGTCTCCCACTGGACCCTAGAACCCGGTTACTTGTGCTCCCCGCCTTGGGTCTACCTAATGAGGAAAAGTAAATAATATACAATGGTGACATCATCCTCAGCCCGGAAGTGCCCCAATAAAAGAATATTACATACAAATGAATTTTACATGAATGAAAAAGAAAAACTCCCATCTCACATTAAACCCCCAGCTATTCAGAACGCGATGATCCAATATAACATATCATAGCAACACATAATATTTCATATCATCAATGTAAGAAAGTATGCGTATCCCGATTGTCGTTGATGTATGCAACGAAGCCGGCGATACACCACATACTACGCTTACGGTCACAGAAAAGAAAGTGTAAAACTACAACAGTTGGAATCTGCAACCTCCTTAGACATCGCATGCCTAACCAAATGAGTTCTTTAGACATCGCATGCCTAACAATTATAAACCCCGCATTTTAGTCTCATTATCAAAAACTCTTTTCAATATCAAGTCGGGCAATTCAACAAGATTCCCGACATCCTGATCGAATGCTCGTCGTAAACTTTAGTAGAAGGCCGCACTTCCAATTGCCGTCGACGAAGTGCACTAAGGCGGAACACCGCTGCCACGAGCACCCGAACGGATGCTTTCGGCGACGGGGTTCTCCTACAGTCACTTGGTCGGGGCTATCTATTAAGTTTACCCGGCGAGTATCCGCGTACGCTACGTGATTGCGACGGACTTTTGATCGCATCAAAATCCCGTGGCAACCGATCATTTGAGACTAAACTACTAGATTTATAACATTCAAATTAGTTATCTCATAACTACATGTGGATTCCTAATATTGTATCACATTCCAGATAAATAGACAATGCTAAACTTTCCGATCGAATAATCAAACACCCAAGTTTTCCTAAATAGTTCTCAACACTTGAAATTAGTGTACAAGCATCCATCACATGCCACAGTACCAATTGTCCAGCCGTAGAAGGGTCAAGCCAACGCCTCACATGTGGCACGCCATACTGCCATAAACCCTAAGATTTAGAGGCAGTTCAAGACGGTTACATAATCGAGTTAAGGTTTGTTGTCTTCTAGAGGGTCCACCGTGTTACTTGCACGACTTAGAACGTTCTTAAACTTCAGAAAATCCAACGCTTGGATATTTTCCGGAAGGGGAAAAAGTGAGTTACTGATATCCGTTCGAACTTTTTAACACGTTCTAAAAATTACCCGGACAAAACTAAACAAAGTTAAATTCTCTGATCGAATCAACGAGTCCCCAATACAACACTAGAAAACTCAACACTTGAGTGGAATTAAAATATTCCCAGAAAAAAAATAACAAGAAAAGACCTAAGAATAAATATATGAAATACGAGGGACCAAATCATAATTTTGGCCGCGGAACCGCCGCCAAACCCTTGGTTTGGCCGCGGTTCCGTGGTCATTTGAGCGCATTAATGGTCCGTACTTCACAGTAATTCTTAGTTTTGCCTGCTTTATTTTATGAGTATTTTTAATCCAAAAAAAATCACATTTTTGAAAAATATCCAGAGAAGGGTTTATATCGGGGTTTCCTGGTTCGATCGGAGTTTGAACTTCGTCTAGACTTCGCCTAAAGCTCTAGATTGGCTCTGATACCACTGTAGGGTTGCTAAGCACTGCCACAAGGGTCTACGAGGCATCAACCATGCCCGATTCAAAAATTAGCCGTGCCGAACAACCCAAAGCCAGATCTTTAAACTAGAGTTTAGGCGAAAACATGCATGTTAAACATTTTAAAACTAAGAGAGAGGGATTACAACCTTTGTATATCCAGTCCTTCACTTCAATAGCTCCGTGTAGATGTCCCCTTCGCTGCGATCATGAACTCCGGACTCTAGAAAAGCTCCACAAGAAGAACGAACGTGCTTGCGTCGATGACTTCGAGGCCGAAGATGATCTACGTCGGGGAGACGCTAACTCAAGCTATTCCTTCACTAGGTCATGAACTTTGTGAATAGAACACACTCGACTACATGGCAAGTGGTAGAGGATGAAGAAGTAGGAGGTGGGCTCACTTTAGAATTGATTTTCTCACACTTTTTCTCATAGCACCATTAGAGCTTGAAAGCTTTTTCATGGAGCTTGATGAAGAAGAAGAAGAAAGAATAATATCATCATATGAATTAATCCTCCTTCAATAATGTAACCATGGGTGAGTTAAGCTATCATGCTTAACTCATGTAGAGAATTGACCAAGGTATATGGTTAAGGGTTGGGTTAAATAAATATCCTAAAAAATGACAAAAGAGTTGACTTTGTCAATGTTTCCACAAGCTTCATGAAAGCTTGAGAACTTTGACAAAGTCTTTCTCTTTTGTTATTCTTAAGATATAAACAAAACCTTAATCTTTACCCTAATCTTGGTATAAGTCTCATACACCCATCTTTGATGTATCATCAAGCTTGACACAATCATATGTACACAAATATATATCACATATAAACTTATGCACAATCAAGTGAGAAAATAAATCTTAAGTGAGCTAATACTAGTTAATGTAATTTAATATATCAAATATATATTTATACATTAAATTATTAAATCAACTCTTGATTTAATAATCCGGCTATAACCGACTAATATCATATGTAACAACTTATCGAATCAACACTTGATCCGATAACCCGGCTATATTGCATACAACCGATCAATGTCACGAATCACGAGAATAGAATACGGTATCTCATATCGTATTAATCTTGGTCTCGCACATATCACATATGTGCTCCTATTCCGTTTCGCTTGAGCCAGGAAACCCCTGTGTAGGACTCTAAAGACTCGTCAATACGCCGGCAGTTGGTGATGATCATATCAATCACCCACAAGCCGCAAGCGGTCTGCTAAACGTAATAGCCACCCGAGTATTGAGCGATCAGAAGATTAACAAGCAAGCCTGTACATTCTCCTGCGAATCCAATCAGTAACACTCATGTACAGTCCGGTCTCGTCATCTGATATGTCGCATATCTCGCCTAGGGGTGGTAAACGTCTGACCCCAATAGCTCGATAAGTCGTGTCGACCTGAGTTCTATAACAGTTCGAGAAACTACTGATAACACTTACCAGTAAATCTGAGCAACCCTGGCCAGGGATTTCCGGTTATAGCCAATCGAACACTGCACAACATCAACTCCCTATACCGGGAGAGACGAATCCCTTCCTATCGCTCATTGCCGCCATGTGATTCGGGACTGTACCCAAAAGCCATCTTTTTGCACGCCCTCTTGGACCTGGTATGATGGAAATCAAATCACAGTGGGAATCACACAAGACTCTATGACGATCTCGGGTCAACAGACTACTCTGTACCAGTGTCACCGGAGAACTACCATCTGACGTGAGGTATAATACCATCTGGGAGTTCTCGGCGAGTCCGTCCAGTGTACCCAGTCTCTACTGAGCACCTGTACACCATCCTTGATGTCAAACACCGATGGATATAGGATCATCCATCGCCCATCATATGGGTCAAGATGCGTATACGCTAGTCTACTCTGGTGTATCGATGCCCTGTCTCGATACACCCTCGACTAGGAACAGTTATAGGATGTACTCGTCGACTACCATGGCCCCACTAGTATGATCTCATCATAGTCCCAGTAGTCGAGTACATATCCTAAGGGCTTTAACAACATGTAACATAGAGACAATCAGAGTACATGTTAAGATAAAGTACAACCAGATAACATACTATCATGTCGAGCAATAAAGTCCTCGCTATATATGTCCAAGCATCCATTACAATATACATCGTATGTACAGTAATGGCCTCTAGGGCATACATATAACTAACTGTTATAGGATGTGTGAATAGGTTACATCCCTAGTTGGGAGAAAACGATACCAATCAGTGGAAATCAATACACAAAAAATAATATGACACTCGATATGAAGAATCTCGAGCAAATGTAAAAGAAATATAATTTAACACAACTAAACGGTCTCATCAGTAAAAATAAGATATATACAACCACATTTCGTTCTAAGTCAACTATACAGGGTCTGATGGAGTAATACTTGATCAAATATACAAAACCAAAATAGGAGGTTCCTACGTAGGTAACCCACCCAGCAAAAAGGAGCGATAAAAACTAATAAGTGGATCCGCACTGCTGCTACGCGTCCACACGGCTCCTGCAAGGAACTGTGGCACAACGGGGGTTAGTTGCCAACTCAGTGAATAAAACTAATATATATCGGCTGATAATGTAAGTATGCTGAACTAGAACTAATATCAACAACAATGAATGTGATACATAATAACAGGTGGAAGCATGAATATGCACCACTCAATGCATAAATCAAAACTGAAATCTCATCAATTATTTTCCAAATAAGGTTCATTTTCTTCCCGTGTCCAACATCGACACAAATCTTCGGTGCTTCATCAGGCATCGTTCCCCGAACGATCCTGACACTCAATAACACTGGTCGATATCACCTAGATATCCGCCGTGTTCACAACTGTCTCCGGTATCGAGTATCCTCGTTAGGCTCCCCGCCTAATGTGCAGATCTCCTGCCCCTCGGCCTCGACCAGGTCCACCATGAATCCAACTGTATAGCTACCCCACTCAGCCCGGATATACGTAAGAAATTCCGCAACCGTATAGCTACCCTACCCGGTTCGGAATAAAACCAAATAAAAAAAAAACATTTCATGGTGGACATCTCACATCAACATGAAAATCATTGATTCTTTTCGATAGTGTATAAAACTCAAAACCATAAATCAGTAGTAATCCAATGCATCTTATATCAGAACTACAAATACTTGAAGATAAAACATGATGACATTTATGAAAAATAACTACCATTCTTGATGTTTAAGGTATTATGGGAATCATATTTAGTATAATAAGTATTAAGTGTATATGTAACATGTTAATATCGACGAGATGTGGTGTAACATGTAGATATGTGCTTGTGTAGCATGACTCGTGGATAATTTGTGTAGTGTTCTAACAATTATTAACATGATGATATTTATATATATGAATCCATACGATCAAACTTTAAAAACGAAGGAACACTTGTAATTTAAACTAAAACTACAGGCGTATCACGCCATCCATACAAAATCCCCCGATAGATGTTTAGTCTACTAACCGGACTACGTCGAATCAACTCAGATCATCAATTCATTTCCTTTCCTTGCGGCCTCCGAAGTTCCCGGACTTAAATCTAATATCGATATTAATTCGTATAAGAAACGGCTAACTCCGATACGGCAAGAACAAGAAAATACAAGTTTTACGTATTAAATATACTACGCACGACTATTGTAAACTATCTAATACCTATACTAACTGGAATTCAACCAATCGTTGTTCATAACAGAAAACATAAACACGTTACGAAACATATGTGTCGTGTTTTAGAATCTTAACCCCTACTTCAGATATTAGCTTCCAGATTCCATATACTGCTAAAATAACTTAAACAAACAATACCAAACATCTTAATACATATACAAAGACCTACCCTAAAAATTCAAGCACCCAAATCACCTAAAAGTCCTGCGAGCTCGAATTTTGCCTTCATGTCGCCGACCAAAATCCAAGGTTAGGGGTCCTTCTTCCAATGAGTTATTTTAAGTCCAATTTATAAGATGATGTAACTATTTGATTATGTTAATTTTTATCTAAAATACAGCAGATTCAAGACAGAGCCTAAATTTGTAAAAATACGAAATTACCGCTTTCTAAACTAAAACAGTTTCAGAACTAAAATCCTACAGAGTTTAAGGATTATACCTATAGCAAGATCACTGGAAAACTCCCTCCAAGAAGCATAAACTCAAGGATCCTAGCTTGAGGGTGATGTTGAAATCTTTAGTACCTAGCTCTTTTTTCTTTTCTCTTTTCTTTTTGTTGTTCTAAGTTTTTCCCTTTTTTTCTTTTCTATATTCTGATCTAAATTTAGTTTTATGAACTGAATAAGTTTGTATAGGATAAGGGGAGTGAGCTATAAGTTGTAGGAGGAGGTGTCATCAAGCAAGGGTGTGGTAGTTTCATGCAAGTAAGAGGTGTAGCATAGAAAATGGTGGGGTTTTCATGCAAGAATGAGGTGCATATATGAGGTGTCATCTAGGATGTGTTATGCCATGGTTATAACTTAAGTTTAACATAACCTTACCCTTTTTACACATAAACCCTCAGAAATTTCCAATTTTCACAATTACCTAAATTTTTCACAAACCCCTCATACTATATCATACTACAAATGAAACTAAATTTTTCACTAAACCCCATGTAATTTACTAATGTTACAACCTAAAATTTCAAATTAATTAGTTTCGCACACTACTTATGAAAATGTCCTATTTTGTTTCAATAACTTTTTAAATTAACATTTTATTATTTAATTAATTAAATTATTTTATTATCTAAAATTTTCAAAACGTTACACTTTCTCCTTGTCCAGTAAACGGAGTTTTGGTCATTTTTTCTTTTGAGACGTGACTGGCAAGTTTCATAAAACGTAAATTCGAACGGATTCAAATATCCATCTTTATGCAACTTAGCTAGTCTTGTCGCATTGATATGACCAAGTCTACAATACCACAAGAAGGCATCGTTCATTTCTGAACTTTTCCTCTTGTGTGTGTTCTGTATATTTAGAACTGTAGTTTGATTTAGAACGTATATACCGTTATACAACGTACCAAACCCAATCGACACTTGATTTAAGAAAATGTTCATAACATTTTTCTCTATTACAAAGTTATATCCTTCTTTATCTAATAAAGAAATTGATATTATATTGCACATTATTTTTGGTACGAAATGACAGTCGTTTAAAATCATTTTGTTACCAGTTGGTAATATTAGGTGATATTCGCCAACTAGTTTGGCTGCAACAATTGCATAATTCCCTACTATGAGAGACTTATCACACTTTCCCAGTTCTCTACTTCCTCTTAACCCATGTAACAAATTACAAATTCGGGATCCTTATCCGGTATTTAATACCCAGGATGTAGAGAAAACTGAGAAACAGTTATAAGTAACGAACACACCCGAATAAGATGCATCATCAAGCTCTTTCTTCGTTTGGGTTGCGAGGGAATCCTGATATTCCCCCTATTCCTTGCTCAGACTTATGACAATCATAAGATAAAGCGGAACCAACGTTCCCCGGCCAAGTATAATAAGCGGGTTCGGTCAATACATCTATATTATCATCTTGATTAAGAAGTGTCATGGTCGCTACCTGAAGAGAGAGAGAAGAAAACACTTTAGCGTGCGCTCTTGCAAGATTAGATTGGTTATTATCTTATCTAATCAGAATGGCTCCCACAGTTTTTATCAAATCCTCCTTTAAACCCTAAAAGGTAAGATTAGCCGGTATTAATTACACCCTGCATGTTCCCTAATCGGTCAGCCAGGCAAGTATTGGTACTCCGAGGGAGTCTCCCCATGATTTCGCATTGAACTAATTAAATAAGCTCGTTTCCACAGGGGCAAAACCCCGTTAACACTTTTCTTAGACACCTACTGGATCAGCTAATTGTAAATTGGAAAACTATCCCAGGAGTAACATTTACTCGCAGTGGGTATCGGGATCCAACTATCTCATAGAAGATATGCAATCTTATTGCAAATTTCAACGCTTGAAATTCCCAATATTTGTTTTTACCCCATGCAGTTTATGACCTTAACAAGGTCAACAAATCATAAACCACAAGTCAAGTTCAACCCATCATTTCGTGATTGAATTAAACCCACCCGTACGACCCTTAACAAGGTCAACAAAGTCGTACGTGTCACGACCCGAAATAGAACGTGACTGGAACTTGTATCATATGAAGTCTATAGGACCCCATCTAATTCAAGTAAGCCAAAAATCTCAGAAATCTAAACTATTTTAAAGAAAATGTTTTTATTAAAATCAGCCGAATATGCATTTTTAAAACATCAAATCTTTTCTGAAAATTTCGGCAGAGCTTACTTTGTAAAAACTGACCCCAAACGGGTACATCATGCATAATATATATAAAGGCATCCCCAAGCGGGAGCTAGCTCTTCGTTAATTGACGGTCACAACCACGCAAGAAATAATATATACAACGCCAAGGACGAGGATCAAAATTCAAAGGAAACCAAATAATATCAAGAAAACCCCGATAATACTGTAAGGTTACTAGGCACTATCACAAGTCTCTACAAGGCATCAACCATGCCAAATCTAAATTTTTCAAGTGCCGAACAACCTAAAGCGAGGATCTTTGCTAGAGAATTAGGGTAAACATTGAACAAGTAAACAACTTTACTTCTTAAAGATAGGGATTACAACCTTTGTAGTCCGTTCCTTAGCTTCATAAGCTCCGTGTTGAGGTCCCTTCGCTGCGATCATTAAGAACTCTGACTCTCGTGAGGCTCCTAGAGGTGAATGATGTATCTTGCTTGAAGTCCTCTTGATCTAAGATGATCTACCTTGAAGAATCTCTAACCCAAGCTTACACTTCAGTAATGAAGTAATTAGAGAAGTGAACACCCTAATCTAAGTGGTTAGAATAGATGAGGATGATGAAGTAGGAATTTTGCTCTTTTTTGTTTTCAATTTCTCACCATTTATCATCACAAACACAAAAGCTAGTGAAGGTTTTTCAAGAGCTAGAAGAAGAAGAATATGAAGCTAATCCTTTTTGTGATGAATAATGAATTATTGTTGTTGTTACAATTGCAACCATGGGTTAAGAATGAAAGGCTTAACCCTTGTAGAGAATAAACCATAGGTTTAGGGTTTGGGTTAGGTTAACTAATATCTTCACAAAATATCAAGGCTAAACGACAAAGTCAAAACTTCATGAAGCATCCAAAAGCTAACCCTAATCCAAACCCTATCTTGGTTTAAACTCATCAACCATGTTGCATTTGTAACCCTAACTTGTTACAATATTATATATCACATATACAACATATTTTGTAACAAAAAGAAAATAATACAATTAACATATATCTCAAATATATCAATGTATTATCCGGTAAGAAAATGAATCAATAAAGCGAGCATATATTAGTTAACGTAATGTAATATATCACATATATAATTATAAATTAAATTATCGAATCAACACTTGATCCGACAATCCGGCTATATTACATATAACCGACTAATATAACATGTACCATTTCATCGAATCAACACATGATCCGATGACCCGGCTATATCACATATACCCGGCCGATATCACATATCGCGAGAATAGAATACGGTATCTCATATCGTATTATTCTCGGTCCCACACATATCGCATATGTGCTCCTATTCTATTTTTCCTGAGCCAGGAAACCTCTGTTTAGGACTCTAAAGAGTCGTTAATACACCGGCAGTAGGTGATGATCATATAAAACACCCACAAGCTGCAAGAGGTCAGCTAAACGTAACAGCCACCCAGGTATTGAGCGATTAGAAGATCAACAAGCAAGCCTGTACATTCTCCTGTGAATCCAATCAGTAACACTCCCGTACTGTCTGGTCACTGCGTCTCATATATCCTATATCAAGTCTAGGGGTAGTAAACGTCATACCCCAGTAACCAATAAGTCGTGTCGTTATGAGGCTCATAACAGGTCGAGAAACTATTGATAACTCTTACCAGCAGCACTCCATATCAGCCCTGGACAGGGACTTCCAGTTATAGCCAATCGAACACAGCACAACATCAACTCCCTATACCGGGAGAGACGAAACCCCTCCTATCGCTCATTGCCTCCATGTGATTCGGGACGGTACCCAAAATCCAACATTTTGCACGCCCTCTTGGACGTGGTATGATGGAAATCAAAGCACAATGAGAATCACACAAGACTCTATGACGATCTCGGGTCTACAGACTAACCTGTAGCAGTGTCACCGGAGAACTGCTATCTGACGATAGGTATAATACCATCTAGGAGTTCTCGACGGGTTTTAGTGTACCCAGTCTCCACTGAGCATCCGTACACCATCTTTGATGTCAAACACCGATGGATATGGGATCATCCATCGCCCATCATATGGGTCAAGATGCATATACGCTAGTCTACTCTAGTGTATCGATTCCCTATCTCGATACACCCTCGACTAGGAACAGTTATAGGATGTACTCGTTGACTACCCTGGTCCTACTAGTATGATCTCATCATAGTCCTAGTAGTCAAGTACATATCGTAGGGGTTTTATCAACATGTGAGAGCAAAACAGTAAACCAATACAAGTCAACATGTTAAGACAAAGTGAAACCAAATGGCATACTATCATGTCGAGCAAGAAAGTCCTCTCTAGATATATCCAAGCATCCACTATAATATACATCATATGTACAACAATGGCCTCTACGTCATATATATAACTAACAATCTCCCACTTGCACTAAGGCCAGCTGTTGTAGTAACTCATACCCAACATCCTGAAGAGTCTCTCAAATTGTATCTGGTGAATGGCCTTCGTGAGTGGATCCGCAGTGTTATCCTTCGTGTCAACTCTCCTGACCTCGATCTCGCGGCGATCAACTACCTCCCGGATCAGGTGATACCGCCTCAAAATATGTCTGGACTTCTGATGGGACCTGGGTTCCTTGGCCAAAGCCACAGCTCCATTGTTATCACAATACAAAGGTATTGGATGCTTAATGGACGGAACCACACCAAGTTCAGTGATGAACTTCTTCATCTAGACAACCTCTTTGGCAGCATCGTTGGCAGCGATGTATTCAGCCTCCATCGTCGAGTTTGCCACGGTTTCTTGCTTGGAACTCTTCCAACAAACCGCCCCTCCATTCGGGATAAAGACAAATTCCGAGTGCGACTTAGAGTCGTCCTTATCACTTTGGAAGATTGAATCGGTAACGAACTCCACCTGGAGTTCTCCGTTACCATACACCAAGAATATCCCCCTAGTCCTTCTTAAGTACTTGAGAATGTTCTTCACAGCTGTCCAGTGACTCTCTCCTAGATCTTCTTGATACTTACTCACTACACTTAGTGAGTATGCTACATCGGGTCTGGTACATATTATCACGTACATGATAGAGCCTACTGCCGAAGCATAAGGTATCCTTTACATGAGAGCTCTCTCCAAATCAGTCTTGGGAGACATCTTTTTGGAGAGAGTGAGTCCAGAGATCGTGGGTTGGTTCCCATGATTGGATTCTTCCATACTAAACCTCTTTAGTATGGTGTCAATGTACCTGGATTGGGACAATCCCAGTATCCGTTTAGATCTATCTCTGTAGATCTTAATGCCTAAAATGCAGGAGGCATCACCTAGACCTTTCATTGGGAATCTATATGATAAGAAGAGCTTGACCGAGTGCAGCATAGGAACATCATTTCCTATCAAGAGTATGCCATCCACGTACAATACGAGGAATACGACCTTACTCTCTGCAACCTTCTTGTATATACAAGGTTCATCTACGTTCTTGATGAAGTCAAACTCTTTGACTACAACATCAAAACAGATGTTCCAACTCCGCAATGCCTACTTTAACCCGTATATGGATTTAAGCAGCTTGCACACCTTTCCGCTGCTCCCACTATCTACGAAGTCCTCTGGCTGAGTCATGTATACGCACTCCTCTAAATCTCCATTTAGAAAGGCGGTCTTAACATCCATCTGCCAGATTTCGTTGTCATGGTATGCAGCAATGGCAAGTAAGATCTGGATGGACTTAAGCATAGCCACTGGAGAAAAGGTTTCGTCATAATCCACACCTGGTCGTTGACGAAAACCCTTTACAACAAGTCTAGCATTGAAATTCTCAACTTTTCCATCTACAAAAAGTTTCTTCTTAAAGATCCACTTGCTCCCAATGGGTTTTACCTCTTCAGGAACAACTTCCAAAGTCCATACTTTGTTGGTGTACATGGATTCCATCTCAGATCGCATTGCATCCAGCCATTTCATAGAGTCCCCACTCGTGATGGCCTGCTCGAAGCTAGTTGGGTCATCATCTTCAATGATGCAATCCTCGCTTCCACCGTCAATGAGAAAACCATAGTATCTCTTAGGTGGATGAGGAACCCTACTAGATCAGCGGAGAGGCTGGGGTTCGTCGGGAACTACTGAATCATCTGGTTCCACTAAATCTTCAGTTGCAGTTTGTGCTGCTGGAACTTCTTCCAGCTCTACCGCTTCGCCACTAATTTCTTTTACAAGAAATTCCTTTTACAAAAAAGGTGGCATGTTGAGCAACAAACACCTTTTTCTCCTCACCGTGGTAGAAAAATTATCCATAAGAATTCTTTGGATATCCCACAAACTTGCAGAGAACTGATCGTGCCTCGAGTTTGTCCGGATTTTGCCTTTTGACATAGGCCGGACAACCCCATATCTTAACTCGTTTAAGATAAGGTCTTTTCCCACTCCATATCTCATATGGTGTGGTAGGTACATATTTAGATGGAACTTGATTCAATAGGTATGCTGCTGTCTCAAGCGCATAACCCCAGAAGGAAATAGGCAACTCAGCAGTGCTCATCATAGAGCGCACCATATCTAATAGGGTGCGATTCCTCCGCTCCGATACACCGTTGTGCAGTGGTGTATAGGGAGGTGTAAGCTGAGAGAGAATCCCATTCTCTTTTATATTATCTAGTAACTCATTGCTCAAGTATTCTCCTTCTCGATCAGATCGAAGGATCTTAATACTTTTGCCCGTTTGGTTCTCTACTTCGTTCTTATATTCCCTGAATTTCTCATAGGCTTCAGACTTGTGTTTCATCAGGAACACATGTCCGTATCTTGAGAGATCGTCAGTGAATATAAGGAAGTCGGAAGAACCGTTCCTGGCATGTGTAGACATGGGACCACATACATCACTATGTATCAGTCCCAAGAGTTCTGTAACTCTTTCTCCGTCTCCACTAAACGGAGTTTTGGTCACCTTGCCTTTGAGACATGACTGGCAAGTATCATAAGATGAAAGTTCGAACGGATTCAAATATCCATCCTTATGCAACTTAGCTAGTCGTGTCGCATTGATATGACCTAGTCTACAATGCCACAAGAAGGATTCGTTCATTTCTGAACACTTCCTCTTGTGTGTGTTTTGTACATTAAGTACCGTACTTTGATTGAGAACGTATATGCCATTATTTAACGAGCCTGATCCAATCAACTTTTGATTCAGGAAGATGTTCATAACATTATCATGTACTACAAAATTATATCCTTCTTTACTCAATAAAGAAACTGATATAAGATTGCATATCAGGGTCGGAATGTAATAGCATTCGTTCAGAACCAATGTATTACCATTTGGCAACACAAGGTGATATTCGCCAACAGCTTTGACTGCAACATTTGAACCATTCCCTACTCTTATGGAATGATCACCCTCTCCCAGTTCCCTACCTTTACGTAGCCCATGTAACATATTACATATATGGGATCCTGATCCGGTATCTAATACCCATGACGTAGAGTGAACTGAGAAATAGTTCTCGATAACTAACACACCCGAAGAAGATGCATCAGCATGCTTATTCTTCGTTTGGGCGGCATGAGAATCCAGATATTCTCCTATTCTCTGCTCAGACTTATAACAATTATAAGTAGGAGTGGGACCAATGTTCCCCTGCTCCGAATAATAAGCGGGTTCAGTCAACACATCCATATTATTATCTTGATTAAGACCTGATATGGTCGCTACCTGGAGAGAGAGAGAGAAGAAAACGCTTTAGCGTATGCTCTTGCAAGATTAGATTGGTTATTATCTTATCTAATCATGATGGCTCCCACTGCTTTTTATCAAATCTTCCTTAAAACCCTAAAAGGTAAGACTAGCCGGGATTAATTACACTTTACAAGTACGCGAATCTTTCAGCCAGTCCAGTGTTGCTACTTTGAGGGAGGTTCCCCATGCTTTCGCACACACCTAAATAGAATAAACCTCGTTTTCCCAGAGGCATAACCCCATTAACACCTTTCTAGACACCTACTTGATCGGCTAATTGTCCTGTGTAAAATCCTCCCATGAGTAACTCTTGCTCGCAGTGGGTATCGAGATCCAACTATCTCATAGGAGGTATGCAATCTCATTGCAAATTTCAACACTTGAAATTCCTGATAATATTCAGCCCCTAGCGATCTATGACCTTGACAAGGTCAACAAACCATAAATCGCAAGTCAAGTTCAACCCGTCATTTCCCGATTGAATTAAACCCACCCGCATGACCTTTGACAAGGTCAACAAGGCCGTACGAATACCCTAATCCAATCACATCTCATATTTTAGCAGATAAACACTAATTAGCTATCGTACACTGTGCCTTGACAAGGTCAACAAACGCAGCACGGATACTAAGTAGGATTAATCTGAAATGACGGAGGGCTACGACAGGTTTTTCAGAAAACCTATTGCGTAATGAACTTGATATCGTTGTAGAAACAAGTGATTTTGAAAAGGAGTGTTTTTGAGGCTTTTCTAGTTTCGCTAAAGAGGTCACTCCCGGTGAAGCGATCTCAGCTCTTTCCTTATCGAATAAGGTGCAGGATATTTCACAAATACGGCTGTGCAAAGCAAGAACTATAGGGGCAATCAAAAACTAAACCGTGAGTTTGTAGCATCTGCTAGTTTTGCTAAAAAGGCCACACCCGGTGAAGGGATCTCGGCTCTTTCCTCATCGAATAATGTGCAGGGTATATCACATATACCACTATGCAAAGCAAAAACTGTAGCTATCCATTTTGAAAATTTGATTCTATAACATCTTTTAGGTTTCTTTTTCTTTTATTAATCTCATTAATAAATCCCATCATTTATTCTTCTTAAGCATCACAGAAGAAACGAAAGCATTAAAATTTATGTATCATATATATAGTAATAAAGCATTCGTCTAAGGAATATAAAATGATCACATCACAGTATATTTGCAGCAGAAGAAACATATAAAATAAAGGATATACTAGGAGGTCCGTGTTTTATTGTGAGCCTTTATAAAACACGGATTCCACGGTCGTGATGAATAGCCAAACCCACATCCCTAGACCCCTACGAGAGCGGCAAGCAACCCTACCAACTCTAGGGTTAGGAGACCCGTTCTCGACTCCTCGAGATGGCATCCCACTGAACCCTAGAACCCAGTTACTTGTGCTCCCTACCGGGTCTATCATAATGCGCAAAAGTAAATAATATACAATGGTGACATCATCCTCAACCCGGAAGTGCCCCAATAAAAGAATATTACATACAATGAATTTTACATGAATGAAAATTAAAACCCTCATCTCACATAAAAACCCCCGGCTATTCATAAAAACGATGATCCAATATAACCTATCACAGCAACACATAATATCTCATATCATCAACGTAAGCAAGTATGCGTATCCCGATTGTCGTTAATGTATAGCAACGAAAAAGGCGATACACCACATACTACGCTTACGGTCGCAGAAAAGAAAGTGGAAAACTACAACATTTGGAATCTACAATCACTTTAGACATCGTAAATCCGAAATATCACATACCTCGCTCTTCATGCCTAACTATATGAATTCCACATATTGTATCACATTCTAGATAAATAGACAATGTTAAACGTTCCGATCGAATAATCAAACACCCAAGATTTCCCAAATAGCTCAACACTTGAGCGGAGTTCAAAAATCCCAGAATATGTCACAGCCCCAATGAACCAGCCGTAGAAGGGTTAAACCAACGCCTAACATGTGGCAACACTAAACTACTACAAACCCTAGGGTTTAGTAGAAGTATTGACGGTCGCATAATCGAGTTAAGGTTACGTTCTTCTAGAGGGTCCACAGATACGCTTGCATGATTTCCCGAAAGTTTTAAACTCAGGAAAAATCCAACACTTGAATGTTTTCCGATATGGAAAAAAGTGAGTTATTGATATCCGTTCGAACCTTTTAACACGTTCTAAATTACCCGAAAAACTAAACGATGTTAAGCTTTCCGATCAAATCAACGAATACTAAAGAATTCTAGAAAACTCAACACTTGAGTAATATTAAAAATTCCCAGAAGCATGATGTAATACCTACGGATCACCTGTTGAAGTACGATCCCTCAATCCTCATGTTGTGCCGCGGAACCGCCGCCAATAGCTTGGTTTGGCCGCGATTCTGCGGTGGCTTGATGGATTCAGGGAGTCGTACTTCACAGATATCCATAGAATCACCTGCTTAATTTTCTGAGTATTTTTAATATGGAAAAACCAAGTTTTTAAAAAATTTCCAGAGAGGGGGTCCAAAATCATATTTCGAGATTCGATCGGACTTTTAAATTCGCCTACACGTCTTATAATGCTCTAGCTAGGCTCTGATACCTCTGTAAGGTTACTAGGCACTATCACAAGGCTCTACAAGGTATCAACCATGCCAAATCTAAATTTTTCAAGTGCCGAACAACCTAAAGCGAGGATCTTTGCTAGAGAATTAGGGTAAACATTGAACAAGTAAACAACTTTACTTCTAAAGGATAGGGATTACAACCTTTGTAGTCCGTTCCTTCGCTTCATAATCTCCGTATTGAGGTCTCTTCCCTGCGATCATCAAGAACCCCGACTCTCGTGAGGCTCCAAGAGGTGAATGATGCATCTTTCTTGAAGTCTTCTTGATCTAAGATGATCTACCTTGAAGAATCTCTAACCCAAGCTTACGCTTCACTAATGAAGTAATTAGAGAAGTGAACACCCTAATCTAAGTTGCTAGAATAGATGAGTATGATGAAGTAGGAATTTTGCTCTCTTTTATTTTCAATTTCTCACCATTTATCATCACAAACACAAAAACTAGTGAAGGTTTTTCAAGAGCTAGAAGAAGAAGAAAATGAAGCTAATCCTTTTTGTGATGAATAATGAATTATTGTTGTGGTTAGAATTGTAACCATGGGTTAAGAATGAAAGACTTAACCCTTGTAGAGAATAAACCATAGGTTAAGGATTTGGGTTGGGTTAACTAATATCTTCACAAAATATCAAGGCTAAACGACAAAGTCAAAACTTCATAAAGCATCCAAAAGCTGACCCAAAAGCTAACACTAATCCAAACCCTAACTTGGTTTAAACTCAACAACCATGTTGCATTTGTAACCCTAACTTGTTACATTATTATATATCACATATACAATATATTTTGTAACAAAAAGAAAATAATACAATTAACATATATCGCATATATATCAATGTATTATCCGGTGAGAAAATGAATCAATAAAGCGAGAATATATTAGTTAACGTAATGTAATATATCACATATATAATTGTACTTCAAATTATCGAATCGACACTTGATCCGACAATCCGGCTATATTAAATATAACTGACTAATATAACATGTACCATTTCATCGAATCAACACTTGATCCGATGACCGGCTATATCACATATACCCGGCCGATATCATATATCGCGAGAATAGAATACGGTATCTCATATCGTATTATTCTCAGTCCCGCACATATCGCATATGTGCTCCTACTCCGTTTTGCCTGAGCCAGGAAACCTCTGTGTAGGACTCTAAAGAATCGTCAATACGCCGGCAGTAGATGATGATCATATCAAACACCCACAAGCTGCAAGCGATCATCTAAACGTAACAGCCTCCAAGGTATTGAGCGATCAGAAGATCAACAAGCAAGCATGTACATTCTTCTGTGAATCCAATCAGTAACACTCCCGTACTGTCCGGTCTCTTCGTCTCATATGTCGTATATCAAGTCTAGGGGTGGTAAACGTCAGACCCGAGTAACCGATAAGTCGTGTCGATGTAAGATCATAACAGGTCAAGAACTGCTCATAACAGGTCAAGAAACTACTGATAACTCTTACCAGCAGCACTCCATATCAGCCCTGGCTAGGGACTTCCAGTTATAGCCAATCGAACACGGCACAACATCAACTCCCTATATCGGGAGAGACGAAACCCCTCCTATCGCTCATTGCCTCCATGTGATTCGGGACGGTACCCAAAAGTCACCGTTTTGCATGCCCTCTTGGATGTGGTAAGGTAGAAATCAAAGCACAGTAAGCATCACACAAGACTCTATGACGATCTCGGGTCTACAAACTAACCTGTACCAGTGTCACCGGAGAACTGCTATCTGACGATAGGTATAATACCAACTAGGAGTTCTCGGCGAGTCCGTTCAGTGTACCCAGTCTCCACTGAGCACCCGTACACCATCTTTGATGTCATGCACCGATGAATATGGGATCATCCATCGCTCATCATATGGGTCAAGATGCTCATACGCTAGTCTACTATCGATGCCCTATTTCGATACACCCTCGACTAGGAACAGTTATAGGATGTACTCGTTGACTACCCTTGCCCCACTAGTATGATCTCATCATAGTCCTAGTAATCAAGTACATATCCTAAGGGCTTTATCAACATGTGAGTGCAAGACAATAAACCAATACAAGTCAACATGTTAAGACAAAGTGAAACCAAATAGCATACTATCATGTCGAGCAAGAAAGTCCTCTCTCTATATATATCCAAGCATCCACTATAATATACATCATATGTACAACAATGGCCTCTAGGGCATATATATAACTAACAAATACAACGTGCGACTCTATGGTCGAAATAAAATACAACTGGTCTTCTAAGTCTATACAATATAAAAGTTTGGTTGATGGAGTTTCTAGATACAACTGAAATAATAAAAGTACAATGGTGGTCACAATACGAGTGAACCCACCTACCCAAGTGATTAGTCGAAAATATTGCATCTTTTAGCCGGCAATTTCCTCGTCATTTGCATTCATATAGAACTGTTCGGCATTCATATTTCACATATTAGAAAATCTGTCGCAAAATATCAGATTACATGTGTTAGACCTTAAAACCGGCATTTCTAGGGAAATTGACTACATTTCATAGCATGGCATCATTTCTATATATTGCAACCCGTGTTTCGAAGTCCGTCCAGGAAAATCAGAAGCTTGCTCAAATTTACACTGCTAAAAGATACGCCAACTCAAGGAATTGGAATCTGGTATTGATCTAAAAGGCATTCAGGAATTCAATATATCCCAAAAGATATTTGAAGACATAAGAAGCCAACACAAGAGAGATGAAGCCACAACTCAGCTAAATGGCCGCGGTTCCGCGGCCTAAGCCATCCAGAGCCGCGGTTCCGCGGCTGTATTGCCACCTCACTTCCTCAATTTTAGTGCACAATGCTTCTCTCAGGGCCCACACTTCAGCAAGACATATCAGTTTCCAGAAGACTCCAGAGACTTCTGCCAGATCAGCAAACCCTTGGATCTACACTAAACTAGCCTTGTATTCTAGAAACTTCTCCCTAAACCCTAGCTTAAACCCTAAGCTAAGCCTAACTTACTACATCTAGAAGTCTTTCAACAAACTTTTGGAGGGAACTTCTATTTTAAACTCAAGGCCTAGGGTTTGGGAAATCTATAAATAAGACCCTAGGCTCACTTGTAAAAGAATCCATTATTCATTCATTGAAATTGATTAATCCATTCACTCTCTTTCTTCATCTTCTTCTTCCACAAGTCTAGTGACAAGGCTTGTGCGAAACCCTAACCCTAATTCCAATCAAAAGCCAAGATCCCGAGTACCCCATCAAGCAAGAAGCCTTGCAACATTTTATGAGCCGAGCCGTTCTTCAACAGAGCAAGTGGTCCAAGCCGACCCACGACTCACGGAGAAAAGCGACGCCAGATCGACAATTTAGTTCTTTCTCTTGTAGTTCTTGAGCGACTGTAATCAAATTATTGATAAAAATAAAAGGTGATATTCTTTTATCTTGTTTTCTTTAAATTCTTTCATCATGATTCAATCTAAATTTCTAGTTGTAATTCTTGTTGTGATGTTTGAGTAATACTCCGCTCGTCGAGGAGTCGAGTATCAATAGAATGATGATGTAACATATCTTAAATCGATTCTTGAATCCTACGAGTTTTGTAAACCCTAGCAAGTTCAAGAACCGACGACCCAATTCGTTGCGATACTTTCTTGATTGATATCGCTCGGAATTGGGGAGTTACGATCGTTTCTTGAAATTGCTAGAGGCTAGAATGTGAATGATATCGACGAAAGAACAAGGGTTAAACGATGAAACCTTAGTTTCACGAGAAAGCGCTAACTCTCGTCGATCATCATCGATCTAGTATCAATCCTTCGAAGGACAAGAACACGATATCTTGAGATTACATCACGTCTATAGATCCGATCGATTCCTACGAGCCTCATTTAGATTCTTGACATTTGGTTGGAAATATCATCGAAACCCTGATTCTCGATTGTTTAACATTTTCTTGATTCTTGATTAGAATAGTGACACTTGAAACATTTGATAAAATCTTGAATCATGTTTTCTTTTCTTTTCGATTAACTTTTCAATTCAAACAAATCAAACATAAAAACGAATCGCACAATCCTTGTAGACGATCCGCACTCGCTTACGATCTACAACTGACACCGTAATTGATTGCGGTCAAATATAATTCTTTGATTGTGAATTTCATTCAATTTTCTAATTACCGACACAAAGAAACTCTTATCGATCAAATGAAACCGTTATTGGGAATCATTTGATGTGATTTACACAGTCTCGAATTTTACACTCAATCAAATAGTCCCCGGCAACGACGCTATTTGATTGAGTGTAAAATTCGAGACTGTGTAAATCACATCAAATGATTCCCAATAACGGTTTCATTTGATCGATAAGAGTTTCTTTGTGTCGGTAATTAGAAAATTGAATAAATAAAATTCACAATCAAAGAATTATATTTGACCGCAATCAATTACGGTGTCAGTTGTAGATCGTAAGCGAGTGCGGATCGTCTACAAGGATTGTGCGATTCGTTTTTATGTTTGATTTGTTTGAATTGAAAAGTTAATCGAAAAGAAAAGAAAACATGATTCAAGATTTTATCAAATGTTTCAAGTGTCACTATTCTAATCAAGAATCAAGAAAATGATAAACAATCGAGAATCACGGTTTCGATGATATTTCCAACCAAATGTCAAGAATCTAAATGAGGCTCGTAGGAATCGATCGGATCTATAGACGTGATGTAATCTCAAGATATCGTGTTCTTGTCCTTCAAAGGATTGATACTAGATCGATGATGATCGACGAGAGTTAGGGCTTTCTCGTGAAACTAGGGTTTCATCGTTTAACCCTTGTTCTTTCGTCGATATCATTAATATTCTAGCCTCTAGCAATTTCAAGAAACGATCGTAACTCCCCAATTCTGAGCTATATCAATCAAGAAAGCATCGCAACGAATTGGGTCATCGGTTCTTGAACTTGCTAGGGTTTACAAAACTCATAGGATTCAAGAATCGATTTAAGATATGTTACATCATCATTCTATTGATCGTCTCGACTCCTCGACAAGAGGAGTATTACTCAAACATCACAACAAGAATTACAACTAGAAATTTAGATTGAATCATGATGCAAGAATTTACAGAAAACAAGATAAAAGAATATCACTTTTTATTTATATCAACAATTTGATTACAGTCGCTCAAGAACTATAAGAGGAAGAACTAAATTGTCGATCTGGCGTCGCTTTTCTCCATGAGTCGTGGGTCGGCTTGGACCACTTGCTCTGTTGAAGAACGACTCGGCTCATAAAAGGTTGCAAGGCTTCTTGCTTGATGGGGTACTCGGGATCTTGGCTTTTGATTGGAATTAAGGTTAGGGTTTCACACAAGCCTTGTCACTAGACTTGTGGAAGAAGAAGATGAAGAAAGAGAGTGAATGGATCAATCAATTTCAATGAATGAATAATGGATTCTTTTACAAGTGAGCCTAGGGTCTTATTTATAGATTTCCCAAACCCTAGGCCTTGAGTTTAAAATAGAAGTTCCCTCCAAAAGTTTGTTGAAAGACTTCTAGAAGTAGTTAGTTAGGCTTAGCTTAGGGTTTAAGCTAGGGTTTAGGGAGAAGTTTCTAGAATACAAGGCTAGTTTAGTGTAGATCCAAGGGTTTGCTGATCTGGCAGAAGTCTCTGGAGTCTTCTGGAAACTGATATGTCTTGCTGAAGTGTGGGCCGTGAGAGAAGCATTGTGCACTAAAATTGAGGAAGTGACGTGGCAATACAGCCGCGGAACCGTGGCTCTGGATGGCTTAGGCCGCGGCACCGCGGCCATTTAGCTGAGTTGTGGCTTCATCTCTCTTGTGTTGGCTTCTTATGTCTTCAAATATCTTTTGGGATATATTGAATTCCTGAATGCCTTTTAGATCAATACAAGATTCCAATTCCTTGAGTTGGCGTATCTTTTAGCAGTGTAAATTTGAGCAATCTTCTGATTTTCCTGCACGGACTTCGAAACACTGGTTGCAATATATAGAAATGATGCCATGCTATGAAATGTAGTCAATTTCCCTAGAAATGCCGGTTTTAAGGTCTAACACATGTAATCTGATATTTTGCGACAGATTTGCTAAAATGTGAAATATGAATGCCGAACACTTTTATATGAATGCAAATGATGATGAAATTGCCGGCTAAAAGATGCAATATTATCCACTAATCAAATTCCCCCAAACTTAATTTCGATCGTCTCGAGCGAACTTTTTATTAAAAAGAGAAGGAGAAAATAAAGAAAGAGAAAAACTAACTAGCACACTTTCGTAGGCAACACGATTGCACTGAGCACGTGCAACAAGCCTTTAAACCTCTAGGTGTCCCTAGTAGGAGTGTTGTCTCTTGAGGGTTTTCAGTGGATTGCACCCACAAAATCCAATAATAAAAGAAAGATCATGAATATTACATTTTAAAGAAAGGAATCGAAAAAGAAAAGCCTTGAAAATTAGGGTTTCCAACTAAGCTAGCTTTTCGGTTGTCATGAGCCCTATCTTAATGGTCATGAAAAGATGTCGGAAATCACATCCTCCCTCAATAAAACATCGTCTTATTTTTCATTCCTATCTTTCTTACAAATATCGATCATATAACCTTGCGTGTGTGTAAAGGACATCCCTACACCCGGAGAATTCAATTCAAGCTATCATACTCTTGCCCATCAGCCTAAGTACTTTTTAATTAATGAATATTTAGAAGGAGTTGCTCACACACTTTCATGCGACCGTTAATACTTCTTGAGGTACTAACCGACCGATTACTCCTGTGCTTGCTTACTTGGTGTATTTTCCTCGTCTTGCACCACCTCAGGCATAGCAGTGACTTCCAGACCAGTTGGCCTTAGGGCACTAGGTGAAGAAGCACCCTCGCTATACATTTTTATTGCCTTTGGTGATAACAAAACCAGTGTCCATTTTTCTCACCACTTTATATTTTCTTTATTCACTTTTTTTCTCTTTTTATTTCCTTCATACATCGGCTTTAAGACAAGAGCATTTCAAGGTATCCTCTACTATCCCAGGCTTCAAGACGTGTGTAAGTGCGAATAGCAGGGTATCAACGTTCAAAATGTTTGGCTTCTAGAATAGAAACTATTTTTCAGACTTATTTTTATTCTCAGATTAGTGACGTCCTTCATCTTACTAACCCTTGGGACAACGGCTCATAACTACTTATTACTAGTTCGTATAAGAAAACTTCTAATTTTCTTGGTTTTCTTAAATTTTTCTAATCTCATGGATGTAATTTTTCACTATCTAAACTTTCATTATCTTATTTATATACAAAAAAGTGTAAATATTAAAATTATTTTTATACTTGAAATTTTTTTAATTTTTATGGGTTTTGAAAATTTTTAAATTTTTATAGATTTTTAAAAGAAATGTTTTTGTGCTTATGCAAATGATATGCAAATGATGCAGAAATAAGCACAAACCTCCCCCAAACTTGTTTTCAACAGTGTCCTCACTGTTGCCAATAGCTATATCTACAGAACCTGGAAATCTGGGAGGAATTATTAGTGGGGGCAAAATATATAAGTGAAGAACTTCCCCCAAACTTACTCTTTTCACTCACCTCCATTCAGAAGATGATGCAATGATATTCTGGACATGAAGGTGAGACGGAGGAATTTTAATCCAAATAAACTGGCTCCTGTAAGAACAAGAGCTCCTCCGCGGGGTCAGTGGAAAAATACAGCTTTAGTCTATGTCCATTTACTTTGAAAAATGTGCCGTTTTTAACATTTTCTACTTCTACTGCCCCGTGCGTATATACAGACCGCACAACAAAAGGTCCCTTCCATCGAGATCGGAGCTTACCCGCGTGAAGGTGTAACCGTGAATCATAAAGATGGACTTGTTGACCTTGTGAAAATGTTTTCCTCAAAATATTTTTATCGTGAAAAACCTTGGTCCTATTCTTTACAATTACAGCTTTATCATAAGCTTCATCGCGGAGTTCGCTTAGCTCATTTATTTGCAGCTTCCGAAAGTTGCAAGCAAGGTTTAGATCAAAATTTATTTCCTTAATAGCCCATAATGCTTTATGCTCTATCTCGACAGGTAAGTGACATGCTTTTCCAAACACTATCCTATATGGAGACATCCATAGGTCGGTTTTAAATGCAGTTCGGAATGCCCAAAGAGCATCCGTCAGTTTGGTCGACCAGTCTTTTCTATTTTTAGCAACAGTCTTCTCCAGGATAAGTTTGATTTGTCTGTTTGAGATTTCAGCCTGCCCGCTTGTTTGGGGATGATAGGGTGTAGAAAGTCGGTGGTTGATTGAGTATTTCTGCATCAGAGTCTCGAAAGACCTGTTGCAGAAATGTGTCCCATTATCGCTAAAGATAGCGCGTGGGTGTCCAAATCGCGAAAAGATATTCTCTTTTAAGAACTTAATGACAACTTTCTTGTCATTAGTGCGACATGGAATGGCTTCTACCCACTTTGAGACATAATCAACCGCAAGCAGTATGTACAGATTCCCAAAGGAGCTGGGAAAAGAACCCATAAAATCAATGCCCCAAACATCGAATATTTCAACAACCAGAATGGGTTGCTGAGGCATTTCATTTCTCTGGGAGATTCTACCCGTGTACTGACATTGTGTACAGGTTTTGCAATAGTCAAATGCGTCCTTGAATAAGGTTGGCCAATAAAATCCACATTGCAAACCTTCTCCGCCGTCTTTTGAGGACCAAAGTGACCCCCACAGGCCTGATCATGACAAAAAGAAAGGACACTCTTGAACACTTCTTTCGGGACATACCGCCGGATGATCTGATCAGGACAATATTTAAACAAATAGGGCTCGTCCCAGTAAAAGTGTTTTACTTGGGAAAGAAAACGGTATTTGTCCTGTTTTAACCAATCGCTGGGTATCAGTCTCGTGGCATGATAGTTCACAATATCCCTGAACCATGGTTCATTGGATATGCTCAAGAGTTGTTCATCTGGGAACGAATCATTGATCGGCGGGGTCACAGGGGAAGAAGAGATGCGTGAAATATGGTCAGCTACTACGTTTTCACATCCTTTCTTATCTTTGATAAAAAGATCAAATTCTTGTAACAGAAGGATCCAACGTATTAGTCGACTTTTTGCATCTTTCTTCGACAGAAGATGTTTTAAAGCGGAATGGTCCGTGTACACAACTATAGGTGAGCCAATTAAGTAAGGCCAGAATTTTTCTAATGCAAATACAACCGCTAAAAGTTCTTTTTTTGTGGTTGTATAATTGATTTTCGCATCATTCAGGGTCTTACTTGCATAGTATATCACGTGTGGCATCTTTTCGATGTGCTGTCCTAAGACTGCACCTACTGCAAAGTCGGATGCATCACACATTAGCTCAAAGGGGTAGTCCTAGTTTGGTGATGATAAAACAGGGGCTGAAGTGAGTGAGTGTTTAAGTGAGTCGAAAGCTGTATCGCAGTCCGAGTCAAAATGGAAGGTCGTATCCTTGGCCAGGAGAAGAGTTAAAGGTCTAGCAATTTTGCTGAAGTCCTTAATGAATCTTTATATAAAAGCCCTCATGGCCAAGGAAAGATTGAATATCTTTGACGCTTTTGGGATGAGGGAGGTTATGATTGACATCTATCTTAGCTCTGTCAACCTCAATGCCTTTCTGTGAGATGACATGTCCAAGTACAATTCCTTCTTGGACCATGAAATGACATTTTTCCCAGTTCAAAGTTAAGTTCTTCTCTTTACAACGAGTAAGAACAGCGTCAAGATTCGATAGGCAATCGGAAAAAGAGTCTCCAAAAATCGAGAAATCGCCCATAAAGATCTCCATAAAATTCTCTACCATATCAGAGAATATCCCCATCATACACCGCTGAAAGGTAGCGGGAGCATTGCATAACCCAAAGGGCATGCGACTGTAAGCAAAGGTACCAAAAGGACAAGTAAAAGTGGTTTTATCTTGATCCTTTTTGGCGATGGGGACCTGATTATAGCCTGAGTATCCGTCCATAAAACAATAATACTCTCGTCCCGCTAAGCGTTCCAGCATTTGATCAATGAATGGTAGAGGAATGTGGTCTTTCCTCGTGGCAGCATTGAGTTTTCTATAATCGATACATATACGCCACCCAGTTTGGGCGCGTGTCTGAATCAACTCATTTGCCTCATTGGTTATAACAGTGATGCCAGATTTCTTAGGAACGACATGTATAGGACTCACCCATTGGCTATCGGAGATGGGGTATATAATACCATTATCTAAGCATTTAACGATCTCTTTCATTACCGCTTCCTTCATGACGGGATTCAACCGTCTCTGTGGTTCTCGGGTTGGTCTGGCATCATCCATCACATGTATATGATGTTCAATTATCAAGGGACTAATCCCTTTGATGTCCGCCATACTCCAACCAAATGCCTCTTTCTTAGATCTCAATACCGATAAAAGTGCATTCTCTTGCTCTAATGCTAGAGAAGCGGATATTATAACCGGTAAAGACTCCTTCTCACCTAAATAAGCATATTTCAGATGAGACGGTAAAATTTTGAGATCTAATTCGGGCGGAGAAATGATAGAAGGAGGGATCATTGAGTGATTTTTGGATTTACAAAGAAGCTCAGAGCCTGTGAAAGATACAGACTCGGGTGGAGAAAAGTCAGAAGTGTAGGACTCAAGTGTAGGTAAAGTGTCCTCACTAAGATCTTGTGTGAAATCAAACAGAGATGTGGTAATGTCGTCGAGATCAGTAAAGCAAAGTTCCTCAACTCCATAACTATTGGGAGCGATCTCATGGACAGAGCACACATCTAAAATATGAGCAAAGGGTTCTGATGGCTGACTTCCAACTTTGTAAATATTTAGTTTAATGGTCATATTTCCAAATGATAAGTTCATTGAACCGTTTCTACAGTTTATAACAGCGTTGGATGTGGCAAGGAAAGGACGACCCAGAATCACCGGAATTTGGCCCCGGGGGTTTGCTACAGGCTGTGTGTCGAGCACAATGAAGTCTACAGGGAAAACAAATTCCCCGACCTTTATCAAGACATCCTCTAATTCACCCCTTGGTTTGGTGATTGAACGGTCTGCCATTTGGAGAGTGCAGTGAGCAGGTTTCAGCTCTCCAATCCCTAGTTGCTCATATACAAAATATGGAAGGAGGTTAACACTTGCGCCAAGGTCTAAAAGAGCACGATTTATGTTTTTACCCCCAATAGAAATTGATATTGTAGGACATCCTGGGTCCTTTCGTTTCTTTGGTAGCTGGGGAATAAAAACAGTGCTAATATTATTAGACATAAAGACCTTCTTCGGCACTTGAGTCTTCCTCTTCGTAGTGCACAAGTCCTTAAGAATTTTCGCATAAGTGGGGACTTGTTGAATCGCATCTAGGAGACGGATGTTGATGTTAACCTGTTTGAACATTTCCATAATTTTCTCCATATGAGGACTCGTTCTATTACCCCTTAACCGATTCGGGTAAGGAGCTTTCGCACTAAGCGCCGGGTCCATCATAGGAGAAGGAAGAGGGGGTAGACCAGATCCCAAAAGAGGTGTGGGGACCGTCTGTGGAGAACTATAAGGGTTGGGTTCAGGTGTTGAGCCTAGTGGGAAATGGAGAATAGGCTCGCGAGAAGGTGGTGTGGTAGAAGAAGAAGGATCAGAAGGAGAAGTGTGTGTGTGTGTGGAAAGGTCTCAGCCGGGGTGTTGATTTGATTTCTAATATCATCAATACCTTCCCCGACATGATTGTTCAGCACTCTTCCCGATCTCAACGTTGTGACGGCATTTACATTGTAATGCCCAGGATTCTGTAGGGGTTGAGAGGGAAGTTTCCCTTTTTCTCTCGCACTCATTTCGGCTTTAAGGCGTGCGATTTCAGCTTCCATCGATCTGATACTCTCAGCTTGAGACGCTGAGTTTTTCTTTATCTCACTGACGGAAGATTTAACCTCAGTCGAAACCTCTATGAAATTTGATAAAAGTGATTTCATGGTTTGAGTGAATTGAGAGAATTCGTCAGAACAGGACAACTGCATAGGATTAGACTGTGCAGGATTGTTGACCTGATTTTGGAAATTTTGTGACTGATAGGGGTGCTGAGTGAGTTGAAGGGGTTGCTGTTGTGGTGGAGGAAGAGCCCTTTGAAAATTATTCGTGTTTGGAAACGTGTTTTGAGATTGGTTTTGGTTCCAAACGAAATTCGGGTGATTCCTCCAACCCTGATTGTACGTGGAAGAGTATGGATCATTTCTAGGTCGTTGAAATGCGGCATTTGTATGCTCGTGACCTTGAAACGCAGAGTTTAATGGACATTCTTCTGTTAAATGAGACGGATCAGAACAGCACCCACAAACAGTTTTGGGGAGCGACACTGGGTTTAGGGAGGCTGCAGAAAATTTGTGTTCCATAGCGTCGAGCTTCTTTTGCATTGCTGCCATCTCAGCTCGAACACCTATGGACACATCTATTTGGTGTACGCTACCACTATTCAATGGTTGGGTTCCACTCTCCCACTGTAGTGATTTTTCAGCGAACTCTTCTAAATACTTCCACGCTTCCCCATCATCCTTAGTCATAAAAGTACCTTGACACATGTTTTCAAGGCTCTATTTAGTGTTTGGGTTAATGCCCTCATATATGATTCGGCAAAGCTCCCATCTCGGGATGCCGTGATGAGGACACTGAACCAAACGTTCAAAGCATTTAGAGAATGGTTCAGTAGGGAGCTGGGCAAATTGATTCAGTTCGCTACGGATTCGAGCTGTCTTTCATATTGGGTAAAATTTCTTAAGGAATGCAGCGACGAATTCTTCCCAATTAGTAATAGAGTGTGCGGTAGTGTTATATAGCCACTTCTCGGCTATATCGCACAATGTAAATGGAAGAAGTCGTAGACGCATCGCATCCACTGAAAGGTGTGACGTACCCAGCATTGCGCATACGTTTTCAAATTTGGTAATGAAAATGTAAGCGTCCTCAGTCTCGAGTCCATGGAATTTGGGTAAAAGGTTGATGTATTGGAGTTTAATCTCAAAATTATCCCCGTTGGCTGGTGGTGTGGATAAGCTGGTCGAAAGAGGACCTCGAATAGGGTAGCACCTCTCTCGGAGAGAGATGCGGGGTGGATTCTGCGCACCAACGGACGGCGGCAAATTAGGGTTAAAGAAGTTTGATGGAGGTGGATCCATCGGTGTGGGTGTGGTAGTGGGTAAAGGAGAAGTAAATGGAGAAATATCGACTACGGAGTCGATAAAGGGTACGCGGACTAAACGGGCACTAGAATCCCGTGTCCATCCTGTCTTGTACTAAAAAGGGTTAGTACAAGTGGCAGCGTTGGCTTATAATTAGGGGTAAATGAATGAATGCGGTGTTTGCTTTGAAAAAGTAACGGATATTTGAAAAAATGATGTAGCACACAAAACCCTAGAATCTAGTGGTCACCTAGGTCCGGCTCTAGACCGCTCCTAACTGCCAAAAGACAAGTCGCATGATAGAATCCTCCACTGCCTCTTCGTTCCACGGTGGCCATGTAAGTGCCAGGTAAGTGGGAAGGTACTCCACTACGTAAGTAGTGGGCCTAATTAATAACCACCGGCCTTCGACACACTTTCCTAGACACCACAAGAAAACGCGGATAAGCAATGAATTACCCACGACCTTCTCTTGTCCTAAGTGAGTGCGACGGTCCTTAGAGTCATCTCTAGATATTTTTTAGTTAATGTGGGTCAATGCGGATGCAAGTTTTGTGATTTTCGGGGCCTAGGAAGGGTAATGAATTCCCCACCTAATTTGGATTTGGCCGTGCCCCTTAATATCCGTATTTAGAATGCAAACAACCAAGAAACAAAAACACGCACAAATTTAATTTTGCAATTTGCGAGCTGCGATTATTTGCAAAGAATCCTGCACAAACTGTTAGTTGGAGCTGAAAAGAGGAGAGAGGAGAAGGTAAGAAATTACCTGAGGAATTTTGGTGCAGAGATACCTCAAGGAAGCCGCAATTCCGCCGCAATTGGAGGCTCCCACCGCCCTTCCGCGGTCCAATGTGCTGATCACTTCGCCAAAATTTAACAGAAGCTTCCTGTTGATAACTCTAGCTCTCTGGAATTTTCCAAAAATTTTCTTCAATTGCCAAACAGCTCCAGATTTCCTTGCAATGAACCACAACAAATCGTTTAGGGTTTGCACGAATTTTGATCTCAAAATAACAATGGAATAAATCTTTCAATTCAAACATTAATATGAAACGAATTATCGCGTAATCTTCGGCAACGGCGCCATTTGATTGAAAAGAAATTCTTGATGTGTAATATCGAATCAAATAGTCCCCGGCAACGGCGCCATTTGATTGAGTGTAAAATTCGAGACTGTGTAAATCACATCAAATGATTCCCAATAACGGTTTCATTTGATCGATAAGAGTTTCTTTGTGTCGGTAATTAGAAAATTGAATAAAATTCACAATCAAAGAATTATATTTGACCGCAATCAATTACGGTGTCAGTTGTAGATCGTAAGCGAGTGCGGATCGTCCACAGGGATTCTGCGATTCGTTTTTATGTTTGATTTGTTTGAATTGAAAAGTTAATCGAAAAGAAAAGAAAACATGATTCAAGATTTTATCAAATGTTTCAAGTGTCACTATTCTAATCAAGAATCAAGAAAATGATAAACAATCGAGAATCACGGTTTTGATGATATTTCCAACCAAATATCAAGAATCTAAATGAGGTTCGTAGGAATCGATCGGATCTATAGACGTGATGTAATCTCAAGATATCGTGTTCTTGTCCTTCGAAGGATTGATACTAGATCGATGATGATCGACGAGAGTTAGGGCTTTCTCGTGAAACTAGGGTTTCATCGTTTAACCCTTGTTCTTTCGTCGATATCATTCACATTCTAGCCTCTAGCAATTTCAAGAAACGATCGTAACTCCCCAATTCCGAGCGATATCAATCAAGAAAGCATCGCAACGAATTGGGTCATCGGTTCTTGAACTTGCTAGGGTTTACAAAACTCGTAGGAATCAAGAATCGTTTTCAGATATATTATATCATCATTCTATTGATCGTCTCGACTCCTCGACGAGCGGAGTATTACTCAAACATCACAACAAGAACCACAACTAGAAATTGAGATCGAATCATGATGCACGAATTTAAAGAAAACAAGATAAAAGAATATCACATTTTATTTATATCAACAATTTGATTACAGTCGCTCAAGAACTACAAGAGGAAGAACTAAATTGTCGATCCGGCGTCGCTCTTCTCCGTGAGTCGTGGATCGGCTTGGACCACTTGCTCTGTTGAAGATTGGCTCCGCTCATAAAAGGTTGCAAGGCTTCTTGCTTGATGGGGTACTCGGGATCTTGGCTTTTGATTGGAATTAGGGTTAGGGTTTCACACAAGCCTTGTCACTAGACTTGTGGAAGAAGAAGATGAAGAAAGAGAGTGAATGGATCTAGATTGATACTAAAATTGGCTAAAAAAAGATTAGATTATAGCCCTAGGTCTAGGCTTCTATTTATAGACTTCCCAAACCCTAGGTCTAGGTTTGAAATTACAATTCCCTCCAAAAGTTTGTTGAGGAGCTTCTAGAATTAGTTTGTTAGGAGCTAGCTTAGGTTTTAAGCTAGGATTAATTAAGCTTAGAAACCCTAGTTTGCTGATCTGGCAGAAGTATCTGGAGTCTTCTGGAAACTGAAGTACATTTCATAACTGTAGCCACTGAGATAGACATTGTGCACCAAAATTTGATGGATGACTTGGCAAGGACGCCGCGGAACCGCGGCGCAAGCCGGCTCCGGCCGCGGTTCCGCGACCAAGTTAGCTCTTTGGGGCTTGGTTCTTCTGGTGTGGTCTTGTGATGATATTTGGGGCTTCATCTGATATGTTGAATTGTATTTTGCCTTTTAAATTGCTACCAGAACTGAAATCATTGAGTTGGTGTAATGTTTGATCAGCACCATGTAAATTTTTGGCTTTTCTTCTGGGTTTTCCAGCACAGATCTCAAAACAAGTGTTGCGTAATGTAGGGATGATGCGATGCCATGAAATGTAGTCAATTTCCTTAGAAATGCCGGTTTTAAGGTTTAACACATGTAATCTGATATTTTGCGACAGATTTTCTAATATGTGAAATATGAATGCCGAACACTTCTATATGAATGCAAATGATGTGGAAATTGCCGGCTAAAAGATGCAATATTTTCGACTAATCAAATTCCCCCAAACTTAATTTCGATCGTCTCGAGCGAACTTTTTATTAAAAAGAGAAGGAAAAAATAAAGAAAGAGAAAAACTAACTAGCACACTTTCGTAGGCAACACGATTGCACTGAGCACGTGCAACAAGCCTTTAAACCTCTAGGTGTCCCTAGTAAGAGGAGTGTTGTCTCCTGAGGGTTTTCAGTGGATTGCACCCACAAAATCCAATAATAAAAGAAAGATTATGAATATTCCATTTAAAGAAAAGAATTGTAAAAGAAAAGCCTTGAAAATTAGGGTTTCCAACTAAGCTAGCTTTTCAGTTGTCATGAGCCCTATCTTAATGGTCATTAAAAGATGTTAGAAATCACGTCCTCCCTCAATAAAACATCGTCTTATTTTTCATTCCTATCTTTCTTCCAAACATCGATCATATAACCCTGCGTGTGTGTAAAGGACATCCTACACCCGGAGAATTCAATTCAAGCTATCATACTCTTGCCCATCAGCCTAAGTACTTTTTAATTAATGAATATTTAGACGGAGTTGCTCACACACTTTCATGCGACCGTTAATACTTCTTGAGGTACTAACCGACCGATTACTCCTATGCTTGCTTACTTGGTGTATTTTCCTCGTCTTGCACCACCTTAAGCATAGCAGTGACTCCCAGACCAGTTGGCCTTAGGGCACTAGGTGAAGAAGCACTCTCGCTATACATTTTTATTGCCCTCGGTGATAACAAAACCAGTGTTCATTTTTCTCACCACTTTATATTTTCTTTATTCACTTTTTTTTTATTTCCTTCATACTTTTGGCTTTAAGACAAGAGCATTTCAAGGTATCCTCTACTATCCCAGGCTTTAAAATGTGTGTAAGTACGAATAGCAGGGTAGCAACGTTCAAAATGTTTGGCTTCCAGAATAGAAACTATTTTTCAGACTTATTTTTATCCTCAGATTAGTGACGTCTTTCATCTTACTAACCCTTGGGACAACGGCTCATAACTACTTATTACTAGTTCGTATAAGAAAACTTCTAATTTTCTTGGTTTTCTTAAATTTTTCTAATCTCATGGATGTAATTTTTCACTATCTGAACTTTTATTATCTTATTTATGTACAAAAAATGTTAATATTAAAATTATTTTTATACTTGAAATTTTTTAAATTTTTATGGGTTTTGAAATTTTTTCATTTTTTATAGATTTTTAAAAAGAAATGTTTTGTGCTTATGCAAATGATATGCAAATGATGCAAAAATAAGCACAAACCTCCCCCAAACATGTTTTCAACAGTGTCATCACTGTTGCCAACCGCTATACCTACAAAACCTGTAAGCCTGGGAGGAATTATTAGTGGGGGCAAAATATATAAGTGATGAACTTCCCCCAAACTTACTCTTTTCACTCACCTCCATTCAAAAAATGATGCAGTGATATACTGGATATGAAGGTGAGACGGAGGAATTTTAATCCAAATAAACTGGCTCTTGTAAGAGAAAGAGCTCCTCCGTGGGGTCAGTGGAAAAATACGGCTTTAGTCTATGTCCATTCACTTTTAAAAAGGTGTCGTTTTTGACATTTTCTACTTCTACTGCCCCGTGCGGGTATACAGACAGCACAACAAAAGGTCCCTTCCATCGAGATCGGAGCTTACCCGCGTGAAGGTGTAGTCGTGAATCATAAAGAAGGACTTGTTGACCTTGTGTAAATGTTTTCCTCAAAATGCTTTTATCGTGAAAAACCGTGGTCCTATTCTTTACAATTACAGCGTTATCATAAGCTTCATCGCGGAGTTCGCTTCGCTCATTTAGTTGCAGCTTCCGAAAGGTGCAAGCTAAGTTTAGATCAAAATTTATTTCTTTAATAGCCCATAATGGTTCTCGACAGGTAAGTGACATGCTTTTCCAAACACTATCCTATATGGAGACATCCCTAGGTCGGTTTTAAATGCAGTTCGGAATGCCCAAAGAGCATCCGTCAGTTTGGTCGACCAGTCTTTTCTATTTTTAGCAACAGTCTTCTCCAGGATAAGTTTGATTTGTCTGTTTGAGATTTCAGCCTGCCCGTTTGTTTGGGGATGATAGGGTGTAGAAAGTCGGTGGTTGATTGAGTATTTCCGCATCAAATTCTCGAAAGACCTGTTGCAGAAATGTGTCCCATTATCGCTAATGATAGCGCGTGGGTGTCCAAATCGCGAGAAGATATTCTCTTTTAAGAACTTAATGACAACTTTCTTGTCATTAGTGCGACATGGAATGGCTTCTACCCACTTTGAGACATAATCAACCGCCAGCAGTATGTACAGATTCCCAAAGGAGCTGGGAAAAGGACCCATAAAATCAATGCCCCAAACATCGAATATTTCAACAACCAGAATGGGTTGCTGAGGCATTTCATTCCTCTGGGAGATTCTACCCGTGTACTGACATTGTGTACAGGTTTTGCAATAGTCAAATGCGTCCTTGAATAAGGTTGGCCAATAAAATCCACATTGCAAAACCTTCTCCGCCGTCTTTTTAGGACTAAAGTGACCCCCACAGGCCTGATCATGACAAAAAGAATGGACACTCTTGAACTCTTCTTTCAGGACACACCGGCGGATGATCTGATCAGGACAATATTTAAACAAATAGGGCTCGTCCCAGTAAAAGTGTTTTACTTGGGAAGGAAAACGGTATTGTCCTGTTTTGACCAATCGCTGGGTATCAGTCCCGTGGCATGATAGTTCACAATATCCCTGAACCATGGTTCATTGGATATGCTCAAGAGTTGTTCATCTGGGAACGAATCATTGATCGGCAGGGTCACAGGGGAAGAAGAGATGCGTGAAAGATGGTCAGCTACTATGTTTTCACATCCTTTCTTATCTTTGATAACAAGATCAAATTCTTGTAACAGAAGGATCCAACGTATTAGTCGACCTTTTGCATCTTTCTTCGCCAGAAGATGTTTTAAAGCGGAATGGTCCGTGTACACAACTATAGGTGAGCCAATTAAGTAAGGCCTGAATTTTTCTAATGCAAATACAACCGCTAAAAGTTCTTTTTCTGTGGTTGTATAATTGATTTTCGCATCATTCAGGGTCTTACTTGCATAGTATATCACGTGTGGCATCTTTTCGATGTGTTGTCCTAAGACTGCACCTACTGCAAAGTCGGATGCATCACACATTAGCTCAAAGGGGTAGTTCCAGTTTGGTGATGATAAAACGGGGGCTGAAGTGAGTGAGTGTTTAAGTGAGTCGAAAGCTGTATTGCAGTCCGAATCAAAATGGAAGGCCGTATCCTTGGCCAGGAGAAGAGTTAAAGGTCTAGCAATTTTGCTAAAGTCCTTAATGAATCTTATATAAAAGCCCGCATGGCCAAGGAAAAATCGAATATCTTTGACGCTTTTGGGATGAGGGAGGTTTTGAATGACATCTATCTTAGCTCTGTCAACCTCAATGCCTTTCTGTGAGATGACATGTCCAAGTACAATTCCTTCAGAGACCATGAAATGGCATTTTTCCCAGTTCAAAGTTAAGTTCTTCTCTTTGCAACGAGTAAGAACAGCGTCAAGGTTCGATAGGCAATCGGAAAAAGAGTCTCCAAAATTCGAGATATCGTCCATAAAGATCTCCAGAAAATTCTCTACCAAATCAGAGAATGTCCCCATCATACACCGCTGAAAGGTAGCGGGAGCATTGCATAACCCAAAGGGCATGCGACTGTAAGCAAAGGTACCAAAAGGACAAGTAAAAGTGGTTTTATCTTGATCCTTTTTGTCGATGGTAGAGGAAAGTGGTCTTTCCTCGTGGCAGCATTGAGTTTTCTATAATCGATACATACACGCCACCCTGTTTGGGTGCGTGTGTGAATCAACTCATTTGCCTCATTGGTTATAACAGTGATGCCAGATTTCTTAGGAACGACATGTATAGGACTCATCCATTGGCTATCGGAGATGGGGTATATAATACCATTATCTAAGCATTTGACGATCTCTTTCATTACCGCTTCCTTCATGACGGGATTCAACCGTCTCTGTGGTTCTCGGGTTGGTCTGGCAACATCCATCACATGTATATGATGTTCAACTATCAAGGGACTAATCCCTTTGATGTCCGCCATACTCCAACCAAATGCCTCTTTGTTAGATCTCAATATCGATAAAAGTGCATTCTCTTGCTCTAATGCTAGAGAAGCGGATATTATAACCGGTAAAGACTCCTTCTCACCTAAATAAGCATATTTTAGATGAGACGCTAAAATTTAAAGATCTAATTCTGGCGGAGAAATGATAGAAGGAGGGATCATTGAGTGATTTTTGGATTTACAAAGAAGCTCAGAGCCTGTGAAAGATACAGACACGGGTGAAGAAAAGTCAGAAGTGCAGGACTAAAGTGTAGGTAAAGTGTCCTCACTAAGATCTTGTGTGAAATCAAACAGAGATGTGGTAATGTCGTCGAGATCAGTAAAGCAAAGTTCCTCAGCTCCATAACTATCGGGAGCGATCTCATAGACAGAGCACACATCTAAAATATGAGCAGAGGGTTCTGATGGCTGACTTCCAACTTTGTAAATATTTAGTTCAATGGTCATATTTCCAAATGATAAGTTCATTGAACCGTTTCTACAGTTTATAACAGCGTTGGAAGTGGCAAGGAAAGGACGACCCAGAATCATCGGAATTTGGCCCCGGGGGTTTGCTACAGGCTGTGTGTCGAGCACAATGAAGTCTACAGGGAAAACAAATTCCCCGACCTTTATCAACACATCCTCTAATTCACCCCTTGGTTTGGTGATTGAATGGTCTGCCATTTGGAAAGTGCAGTGAGCAGGTTTCAGCTCTCCAATCCCTAGTTGCTCATATACAGAATATGGAAGGAGGTTAACACTTGCGCCAAGGTCTAAAATAGCACGATTTATGTTTTTACCCCCAATAGAAATCGATATTGTAGGACATCCTGGGTCCTTTCGTTTCTTTGGTAGCTGGGGAATAAAAGCAGTGCTGATATTATTAGCCATGAAGACCTTCTTCGGCACTTGGGTCTTCCTCTTCCTAGTGCACAAGTCCTTAAGAATTTTCGCATAAGCGGGGACTTGTTGAATTGCATTTAGGAGAGGGATGTTGATGTTAACCTGTTTGAACATTTCCATAATTTTCTCCTTATGAGGACTCGTTCTATTACCCCTTAACCGATTCGGGTAAGGAGCTTTCGCAATAAGCGTCGGGTCCATCATAGGAGAAGGAAGAGGGGGTAGACGAGATCCCAAAAGAGGTGTGGGGACCGTCTGTGGTGAAATATAAGGGTTGGGTTCAGGTGTTGAGCTTAGTGGGAAATGGAGAATAGGCTCGCGAGAAGGTGGTGTGGTCGAAGAAGAATGATCAGAAGGAGAAGTGTGTGTGTGAGGAAAGGTCTCAGGCGGGGTATTGATATGATTTTCAATATCATCAATACCTTCCCCGACATGATTATTCAGCACTCTTCCCGATCTCAACGTTTTGATAGCATTTACATTGTAATGCACAGGATTCTGTAGCGGTTGAGAGGGAAGTTTCCCTTTTTCTCTCGCACTCATTTCGGCTTTAAGGCGTGCGATTTCAGCTTCCATCGATCTGATACTCTCAGCTTGGGACGCTGAGTTTTTCTTTATCTCACTGACGGAAGATCTAACCTCAGTCGAAACCTTTATGAAATTTGATAAAAGTGATTTCATGGTTTGAGTGAATTGAGAGAATTCGTCAGAATAGGACAACTGCATGGGATTAGACTGTACAGGAGTGTTGCCCTGGTTTTCGAAATTTTGTGACTGATAGGGGTGCTGAGTGATTTGAAGGGGTTGCTGTTGTGGTGGAGGAAGAGCCCTTTTAAAATTATTCGTGTTTGGAACCGTGTTTTGAGATTGGTTTTGGTTCCAAGCGAAATTCGGGTGATTCCTCCAACCCTGATTGTACGTAGAAGAATATGGATCGTTTCTAGGTTTTTGAAATGCGGCATTAGAATGCTCGTGACCTTGAAACGCAGAGTTTAATGGACATTCTTCCGTTAAATGAGACGGATCAGAACAACACCCACAAACAGTTTTGGGGAGCGACACTGGGTTTAGGGAGGCTGCAGAAAATTTGTGTTCCATTGCGTCGAGCTTCTTTTGCATTGCTGCCATCTCAGCTCGAACACCTATGGACACATCTATTTGGTGTACGCCACCCCTATTCAATGGTTGGGTTCCACTCTCCCATTGTAGTGATTTTTCAGCGAACTCTTCTAAATACTTCCACGCTTCCCCATCATCTTTAGTCATAAAAGTACCTTGACACATGTTTTCAAGGCTCTGTTTAGTATTTAGGTTAATGCCCTCATATATGATTCGGCAAAGCTCCCATCTCGGGATGCCGTGATGAGGACACTGAACCAATAGATCCTTGAAACGTTCAAAGCATTTAGAGAATGGTTCAGTAGGGAGCTGGGCAAATTGATTCAGTTCGCTACGGATTCGAGCTGTCTTTTGTATTAGGTAAAATTTCTTAAGGAATGCAGCGACAAATTCATCCCAATTCGTAATAGAGTGTGCGGTAGTGTTATATAGCCACTTCTCGGCTATATCGCACAATGTAAATAGAAGAAGTCGTAGACGCATCGCATCCACTAAAAGTTGTGACGTACCCATCATTGCGCATACTTTTTCAAATTTGGTAATGAAAACGTAAGCGTCCTCAGTCCTGAGTCCGTGGAATTTAGGTAAAAGGTTGATGTATTGGGGTTTAATCTCAAAGTTATCCCTATTAGCTGGTGGTGTGGATAAGCAGGTCGAAAGAAGACCTCGAATTGGATAGCACCTCTCCTGGAGAGAGATGCGGGGTGGATTCTGCGCACCAACGGACGGCGGCAAATTAGGGTTAAAGAAGTTTGATGGAGGTGGATCCATCGGTGTGGGTGTGGTAGTGGGTAAAGGAAAGGTAAATGGAGAAATATCGACTTCGGAGTCGATAAAGGGTACGCGGACAAAACGGGTACGAGAATCCCGTGTCCAGCCTATCTTGTACTAAAAAGGGTTAGTACAAGTGGCAGCGTTGACCTATAATTCGGGGTAATGAATGAATGCGGTGTTTGCTTTGAAAAAGGGATGGATTTTTGAAAAAAAATGATGCGACACAACAAATGCAGCACACAAAACCCTAGAATCTAGTGGTCACCTAGGTCCGGCTCTAGACCGCTCCTAACTGCCAAAAGACAAGTCGCAGGATAGAATCCTCCACTGCCTCTTTGTTTCCCTGTGGCCAGGTAAGTGCCAGGTAAGTGGGAAGGTACTCCACTACGTAATTAGTGGGCTTAATTAATAACCACTAGCCTTCGACACACTTGCCTTAGACACCATAAGAAAACGTGGATAAGCAATGAATTACCTACGGCCTTCTTCTGTCCAAAGTGAGCGCGACGGTCCTTAGAGTCATCTCTACATTTCGTTTAATTAATGTGGGTCAATGCGGATGCAAGTTTTGCGATTTTCGGGGCCTAGGAAGGGTAATGAACTCCCCACCTAATTTGGATTTGGTCGTGCCCCTTAATATCCGTATTTAGATTGCAAACAAACAAGAAACAAAAATACGCACAAATTTAATTTTGCAATTTGCGAGCTGCGATTATTTGCAAAGAAGCCTGCAGAAAATTATTAGTTGGAGCTAAAAAGAGGAGAGAGGAGAAGGTAAGAAATTACCTGAAGCAAAATTTTCACAGAGAAGCCTCCAAGATGCCGCGGTTCCGCCGTATATGGGTGCTTAGACCGCGGAATCGCGGTTGGATAGTGAGATCGCTGAACAAAAATTCAGCAGGGAGCTTCTGTAGACACCCTCAGCTCTCTGGTATATCCCAAAAAAATTTCCAATTTCCCAGCAAGCTCCAGATCTCCTTGCAATGAACCACAACAAATTGTTGAGGGTTTGCACGAATTTTGATTACAAAAATTACAATGGAATAAATCTTTCAATTCAAACTTTAATATGAAAAGAATTAGCGCGTAATCCCCGGCAACGGCGCCATTTGATTGTATAGAAATTCTTGTTTGTGTTTATCATATCAAATGATCCCCGGTAACGGCGCCATTTGATTGATCATATTTTTCCGATTGTGTAAGTAACTCAAATGGTCCCCGGCAACGGCGCCATTTGATTGAGTGTAAAATTCAAGACTGTGTAAATGAAACCGTTGCCGGCAATATATTTTGTAACAAAAAGAAAATAATACAAATAACATATATCGCATATATATCAATGTATTATCCGGTGAGAAAATGAATCAATAAAGCGAGCATATATTAGTTAACGTAATGTAATATATCACATATATAATTGTACACTAAATTATCGAATCGACACTTGATCCGACAATCCGGCTATATTACATATAACTGACTAATATAACATGTACCATTTCATCGAATCAACACTTGATCCGATGACCGGCTATATCATATATACCCGGCCGATATCACATATCGCGAGAATAGAATACGGTATCTCATATCGTATTATTCTCAGTCCCGTACATATCGCATATGTTCTCCTACTCCGTTTTACCAGAGCCAGGAAACCTCTGTGTAGGACTCTAAAGAATCGTCAATACGCCGGCAGTACGTGATGATCATATCAAACACCCACAAGCTGCAAGCGATCATCTAAACGTAACAGCCTCCCAGGTATTGAGCGATCAGAAGATCAACAAGCAAGCCTGTACATTCTTCTGTGAATCCAATCAGTAACACTCCCGTACTGTCCGGTCTCTTCGTCTCATATGTCGTATATCAAGTCTAGGGGTGGTAAACGTCAGACCCCAGTAACCGATAAGTCGTGTCAATGTAAGATCATAACAGGTCAAGAAACTGCTCATAACAGGTCAAGAAACTACTGATAACTCTTACCAGCAGCACTCCATATCAGCCCTTGCCAGGGACTTCCAGTTATAGCCAATCGAACACGGCACAACATCAACTCCCAATACCGGGAGAGACGAAACCCCTCCTATCGCTCATTGCCTCCATGTGATTCGGGACGGTACCCAAAAGCCACCGTTTTTCATGCCCTCTTGGATGTGCTAAGGTAGAAATCAAAGCACAGTGGGAATCACACAAGACTCTATGACGATCTCGCGTCTACAGACTAACATGTACCAGTGTCACCGGAGAACTGCTTTCTGACGATAGGTATAATACCAACTAGGAGTTCTCGGTGAGTCCGTTCAGTGTACCCAGTCTCCACTGAGCACCCGTACACCATCTTTGATGTAAAACACCGATGGATATGGGATCATCCATCGCCCATCATATGGGTCAAGATGCTTATACGCTAGTCTACTCTGGTGTATCGATGCCCTATTTCGATACACCCTCGACTAGGAACAGTTATAGGATGTACTCGTTGACTACCCTTGCCCCATTAGTATGATCTCATCATAGTTCTAGTAGTCAAGTACATATCCTAAGGGCTTTATCAACATGTGAGAGCAAGACAGTAAACCAATACAAGTCAACATGTTAAGACAAAGTGAAACCAAATAGCATACTAACATGTCGAGCAAGAAAGTCCTCTCTCTATATATATCCAAGCATCCACTATAATATATATCATATGTACAACAATGGCCTCTAGGGCATATATATAACTAACAAATACAACGCGCGACTCTATGGTCGAAATAAAATACAACTGGTCTTCTAAGTCTATACAATATACAAGTTTGGTTGATGGAGTTTCTAGATACAACTGAAATAATAAAAGTACAATGGTGGTCACAATACGAGTGAACCCACCTACCCAAGAAATCACCCGAAATGAAGAAATGTGCCAGCAAAGCCGCCAAGGAAAAACCTTTACGGAAAAAACCTGCAAGAAACTGCGGCACAATGGGGGTGAGTTGCCAACTCGTGAGTAGAAAACATCACAGAGCAGAAATCGTATGTATGACTCAATCCTTGGTCAATACGATCAGTAATATATATATCCTCAATATGATAAAGTCTAAAGCATGATAAGGTGGCAAGGGTAAACATCTATAGATAAGTGTAATACCAAGTGCACGTGTCAGTGCCTCGGGTAGCAACATATCATAAAGCATATGCATGAAAGTATGAGGAAAAAAATCAACGTGTGTCTCTCGCGACACATCAAAATCATGGAACCTGAGTGTCCAGCATCGACACTCGAAAACATCATGAAACCCGTTTCCAGCATCGTCACGTAAATCCTCATATAGCTCAGGCGCCGCATCCTCAGATCGGCCCTCAGGCGCCGCATAATCTGGTCGGTTCACATATCCATCTCACTACTCCCGTCGGTATCTTCCTGATAACCGCAGAGTCCAAATACTATCACCGGTAGGTAGTGCTTCCCAACCAGGCTTACCGTCTAACAATAAGAGTCTTCTTGCCCCGGGGTACCTCACCGGGTCCACCATGTACCCACAGACGGTGCCTACCGCTCCTCGAATCCGGTTTCACATATCACAAGTCTCAGAACCGAGAAAACGCATGGTGGACACACTGAAATATCATATCAAGAGAAATCGGGTTTTTTAAAACAATACATACTTTCTTTTGAAATAACCACGGTTCTCAAATCCCGAAATCTCATGAAAACGACATATCTCAATGCATATAATCATAAAGCATGATGTATGCGACATATAACAGAAATGTAAGCATATCCGTATACCATGCAACATGGACAGTAATATGCACATATCAAGGGTAAACCGCTCTTTTAAATGAATCCAGTTTAAAATATCTCCTGCGGTTCCCAATTTCTCCAAGGTCAAATGCAGCATCGTATAAAGGCGTATATGTAACTATAGCAAGTAAATTGTGCAAGGAGTCATATCATGATGCAGCAATCATACTGTGTAGTGACATGACAATTATCGATGATGATGTGTGTGAGCCGGCAAGCAGGTGTACGTGGAGCATACGCATCATCAGTAATGGTGCTGGTGTCCTGACAGCATGGGTTTCAATATAACAATAAACACAGTTAAGCATGCAATGCGATGCGATAACAAGAATATGCAGAAAATGAATAATAAACGCAACAGTGAAGAATCTATATTTATATATATAAGTCATACAATTTTGCCATTTGAAATAACACGAATCGTGGTGTTTAGTAAAATAAGGGCTATAGTGTTTTTAAGAAAAGGTATGTCCTTTGAAATATCCGTAGAATCCCTTGGCCTGTCTTTAAAATGCTCACGATTCGTTAGTTTTGAAATAGGTATGACTCGAGTCTATTCTAACATCTTACAGGACTAAACTAACAGGCTAATCGAAAAGGTAAGGAAACCACTTAAATTTGAGTCGATATATATATATATATATATATATATAATAGTCGGTGATCCCGCCTCAATAGTATCACATATGATACAATATATAACATGACATCCTCGAGCCAAGAGTGCGGATCTATCATCAATATTCATTTCATACGGTAAATCCATCGTACGACATCCCAAATCTGGGTACGGGTCAAATATCACATTTATCGCATTATTCATCTAGTATCCTTATCATCACATATCGTCAACTAGGGGTACTGATCTAAAGTCTAGTACAAACCGATACCATATATATATATATATATATATATATATATATATATATATATATATATATGTATGCGTCTGTATGAAAACACATCGCCTATGGACCCGCTATAATATCGTGTCATATCTCATAATACGAACCAAATCATATCACTGATCTTATGGCACCATGCCCAATCTCATCGACTCATCCCCAAATACCATGCACTATCCTCATCATCCAAGTATATGTATATGTATATATATACATAGTCCCATACCTATGCGTACATATATATATATACATATCCCCATATAAACACAAGTAAATAAAATGTATTCAAGTATGTGTGTGTGTGTGTGTGAGTGCGTGTCTCTTATTCTAAGGTTTCGCAACTAAACTAGTTAATGACACTATCATCCAACACACTAAAGTTTAACCATGAACTCCTAGAGTCTATCTAGATAATCATCTAGTCTCACAATAAACATATATATATATATATATGTATACGTATTTGTATACTACACTACGAACTGCAGGGGTGCTATACGACATCCACTCGACTACCCCCGTAGATATATATCTACTCACTTTGATCCTCGCTTACTGGAGTCGATGACGCTACGCTCACCTCATCATCTCGAAATCCACGTGGGGGTACCTACATATCACACATAGTATCGTAAACTGAAATCGCGAACGAAAACCAAAACGAAACACGAAACGTACATAGGTTAAAACCTATTGTCTAAGCTTGCTCGAATAACCAAAAACTCTCGACGATTGACGTATAAACGTGAATCGACCGAGATAAAACACAGATACCAAATTCCAATTCATTAAAAGCCGCAAAACAAATGCAGAATCTTCGTAAAACACTTCCAGATTTTACGCTTGGTGAAATTAGCCAATTTTGCATACATGGAGGGTCTAATTTACTGCGAATGGAGCCATGTACCAAACCTGGGATCATATTTCCCTGCTCTGGCTGAAAATTGCGGCCAGAATGGATATAATTGCGTCCATGGGTTGGGCTATGGGGCTAGGGTTTCTGTGGGCGCTTCCTAGGTGCCTGCATGACTCCTAGTGTTTGCTAAATAAATCCTATTGTCCCCGGGTGTTGGCAGATCTTTAAACAACCTCATAATTTCCACAATTTCCTGATATCGGGGTTTCTAGGTTTGGGGTTTGGGGTTCTATCTCAGGTTTCAGTCCATGAAACTAACTCTAGAGAGGTTATAAGGTCTCTACTAACCTCAATTACACCTTTGGATTGAATTCCAACCCTAACCACTTCTAGAAATTTCCAAAGTTCACATATCCACACTAAATCTGTTCTAAACATGTACAAGTGCTAAAAGGAAAGGATTACTACTCTAGTGGTGAAGAGATTACCTAATTTGGAAACTCAAGAGATTTCTTGAGTTGCATCAAGTGTCCAAAATCCATCCTTTGTTGGTCCAAAGTGCTTATGAGGAGCTTGTGCATGATTTTAAAGAAGTGGGGATGATGTTTTGGGTTGTTTTTAATGATGAAGTGAGGAGGTAGAGGGGGAAGAGAGATGAGGCAGCAGCCATGGAGAATGAAGAAGAGAAGGATGAAGAAAATAATGAAGGGAAGAAACCATGGTCAACACAAGACCCCCCCCCCCCCCCGCCCTCACCATCTCTCTCCTTTCTCTCTCATGCACATTCCTCCTTAAAATATTCTTTTTCTTTTTCATTTCATTTCTTTTCTCTTCTCTTTTAAAACCCAAACACAATTTAAAACCCATACACCAAAAAGGAAAAGAAAAACAAGCGGTTAACATGACATGGTGCATGTCATGTGCACAAATCAAGTTTAATGTGCGATTAGCGATATTTAATCGTGATTAGCATTAAAATGGAATATAATAAATCATGAAAACATATAATTTGGCTTAAATCATATAAAACGCCATCATTTCAGAAATTCCTATAATTTCCCAAATATTTCCCAATTTATCGATATTTAATTATACCGCCATAATAAAATATTCATAATATTTATTATTTAATTATTAAAATTCCAAAAAATAATATTTTATTTTTCTTAAATGTTACAGTCTTCCCCCCTTAAAGAAATTCGATCCCCGAATTTAAATTTAAACCCCTCAATACTAAAACATTTCAGTAAAATGGCCATGTCGTCGGGGCTCCCAAATCATAAATACATAAAACACATCGTAGCGCAACGCATGGGCACGAAAAATGAGCAGATAACTCAAAATCAAACTTCGACAAGCATCCCGCAATCATCGGAGTTATGGTGAAGACACTAATGTCAAAATCCAATACGAAAACCCACATGATATACATCAAAACTATTCATGTAAACATCATCAAAACATCTGAAAGGAATGCATGCCAAACGTTTTCAAGTCGCTGTGCGATGCGTGTATCACTGTACAGTGGCAGACGTCTATTGTAAGAAAATAAATATATATATATGTGTGTATATATATATATGTATATATATATATTTCCTTTGTTTAATATACACGTCCCGCCGTTTTGAAAATAATAATTCAGAAGGGTTTCCTTTGTAACATTTTTCATGTCCTCCCGGACACGTAGGTAAATACTCAGACTATAGCTCCCTTTTTTTTTGGAAATCCCTTCGGTAACTATCAATGCATGCAAAAATATATTCAGGTACTGTCCTCGGACTAGTCCTGCTCAGCTACTATATCAAATAGTAAATATCATAAAAATATACTGCTCACATGAAATCAATCATAATGTATATATGAATGCCGCGTGCGTCTGGTGCGCACGGAAATTGAATTCCCTGAATGTGCCATACATGTGCACAGAACAAAATCTAAGTGCAACGGGTGTGCACGAAAACACCTGTCAATGGCAACGTGTGTGCCTGACAGCCATATCAAGTGCATCTGATATGCACGAAGAATATCGATTTAGTGCATCTGGTGTGCACCAAAATCGCATCAAACGCGCCGAGTATACGCAAAATCCAACTCAAGTGCACAAGGTGCACGGAAACAAATATCAATATCGTAATCGAAATCGATGGTATACAAAAAACCTCAATCCAAATCAGGTATACCGTAGTATAATCTCACAACCATGTGCATCAGCGTGCACAAACTCGAATCAAAATACTAACAGTGCATGAAAACTATGCCGAAAATATGAGTCAAATCATATGTATACTATATGTATGAAATCAAAATCAGCATCTCGAATGACATCAAATCGAAGTCAAGTGCGACTGTGGTGCACAAAATCTCAATCATGCAAATAAATTGCCCAAAATACCGAAATCAAGGTGGCGGAAACAGTCCCGCTCTAGCACATCCTCTAAAGATCTCTGACCAACTGTGAAAGTCACTCATAACATATCTCGTCGACGATGCCGAACTCAGGCCTGCTAGGTGTGCGTAATATGACCGATCCTGGGTCCAAGTCTTCTCGTATGGTATTCCAGAAAGATCTTGTCGTAGTCTTCCCCAAATCTCGTTTCTGCTGAACTGTCCGGAAGTCATCATCCTTTACCATATCTGTTTCTTGTTCTGGAATGGCTACATACACATCGCGACTCCTTCTGGAAAATATATCCATATACAACGCCTCTGCATGCGTATCACATTTTTGATGTCAGCGGAGTAGAACGTCATCTCATCAAGATCTCGCACGAACCTCTTACTCCACTTTTCTCTAATGTCAACTGATTCGGACTCGTCTCTTCGTGGCTATATGGATTACGCTCTAATGGCTATACTCATATCTAGAGTCTCCCAAGCAAGTATCCCATCGCATGATATCCGAACGAAGTCGAACTTTCCGATCGATTCGTCAAAGTTCCATAATCCCTCAAGAGCTGAACATCTTGAGTACAGTTTAATAGTATTCCAGTACATGCCACAGTGCCTATGGACCAGCCGTTGAAGGGAAAACCCAGGCCTCATTAATGGCACAGCTGAACTGCTGCAAACCCTAAGGCTTTCAAAGCGTTCTCATGGTCATTATATCGAGTTAGGGTTTCATTCTTCTAAAGGGTCTACGGAATTACTTGCATGTTTCTCCGGATACTTTAAACTTGGAAAAATGGGTTTCTGACATTCGATCGTCTTCTATCGACTCTCAACGTACCTGCGTGAAGTCGTCTTTAGCTGGAATCAATCAATATGATGATCTCGCATCGGGGTAGGCAACGAATCACATGTCTTAGTCATTCCTCCTTGGGTGACTAGCGACCTTCTATCATATCTCTAAGTATAACTCGTGCGGCAATAGCTCCAAACATCTGGGGCGATATCTCGTCATTCGCAGCAGCAACTGGGTCATTCGTCCGCACGCCGAACAGTGCCTTGAACATCAAGTAATCGGTGCATTGACGGTAATCACATTCTGGCTGGCTTCTAACAGTGGCCCAATCCTCTGGTGTTGATCTACACGTCCGAGAAATCTCGTAAAAGCGATCCATCAAACGCTCATGGCATGAAAACACAATAAGATGATACAACTATGCAAATCGTGTGTCCCCGGAATCACGCCCTGGTCAGTCCTCGTCCGTGACGAGCTCGTGCTGACGTAACTCTAGCCGTAGCTCTCTCTGCCCGTGTAATCGTGGCAGCAAAACCATAAACCAATATCGATGAGGATAGATCATAGGAATGAATATAATGTTGTGCAAGGAAATGTACATCCTAAGGCTTCTTAAGCAGAGTAGCGTATCGTAAGTATGCCCCGGAACATACACACCGTACGTCACTAACCTTAAGTCACCTACTCCATCAACCAAGGTCAACCTATGCGGCGAAAGTTCGGGTCTAATACCCCCACGACTAAGGCTAAGTTCCGTAAGGTCAAGCCTAGATTCCATATATATACAAACGCCCTAGGCTCCGCATAGTCAAACATAGACTCGAACCAAGGTTAACCTAGCACTCTGATACCAACTTTGTCACGACCCGAAATAGTACGTGACTGGCACTTTAATCATATGAAGTCAAAAGGACCCCATCTAATTCAAGTAATCCAAAAATCCCAGAAATCTAAACCATTTTAAAGAAAATGTTTTTATTAAAATCAGCCGAATATGCATTTTTAAAACATCAAGTCTTTTCTGAAAATTTCGGCAGAGTTTCCTTTGTAAAAACTGACCCCAAACGGGTACATCATGCATAATATATATAAAGGCATCCCTAAGCGGGAGCTAGTTCTTCGTCAATTGATGGTCACAACTACGCAAGCAATAATATATACAGCGCCAAGGGCGAGGATCAAAATTCAAAGGAAACCAAATAATATCAAGAAAACCATGATAATACAACGCGTGACTCTAAGGTCGAAATAAAATACAACTGGTCTTCTAAGTCTATACAATATACATGTTTGGTTTATGGAGTTTCTAGATACAACTGAAATAAAAAAAGTACAATGGTGGTCACGATACGAGGGAACCCACCTACCAAAGCAATCACCAGAAATGAAGTAATGTGCCAGCAATGCCGCCAAGGAAAAACCTATACGGCAAAAACCTGCAAGAAACTGTGGCACAACGGGGGTGAGTTGCCAACTCATGAGTAGAAAACATCACAGAGCAGAAATTGTATGTATGACTCGATCCTAGGTCAATCCGATTAGTAATATATATATCCTCAATATGATAAAGTCTGAAGCATGATAAGGTGGCAAGGATAAACATCTATACATAAGTATAATACAAAGTGCTCGTGTCAATGCCTCAGGTAGCAACATATCATAAAGCATATGCATGAAATTATGAGGATATAAATCAACGTGTGTCCCTCGCGACACATCAAAATCATGGAACCTGAGTGTCCAGCATCGACACTCGAAAACATCATGAAACCCGTGTCCAGCATCGACACGTAAATCCTCATATAGCTCAGGCGCCACATCCCCAGATTGGCCCTCAGGCGCCGCATAATCTGGTCGGCCCTCATATCCATCTCACTACTCCAGTCGGTATCCTCCGGATAACCGCCGAGTCCAAATAAAATCACCGGTAGGTAGTGCTCCCCTGCCAGGCTCACCGTCTAACAACACGAGTCTTCATGCCCCGGGGTACCTCACAGGGTCCTCCATGTACCCGCAGACGGTGCCTACCGCTCCTCGAATCGGGTTTCATATATCACACGTCTCAAAACCGAGAAAACGTATGGTGGACACACTGAAATATCATATTAAGAGAAACTGGGTTTTTAAAATAATACATACTTTCTTTTGAAATAACCACGGTTCTCAAATCAAGAAATCCCATGAAAACGACATATCTCAATGCGTATAATCATAAAGCATAATGTATGCGACATATAACAGAAATGTAAGCATATACGTATGCCATGCAACATGGACAGTAAGATGCAAATATCAAGGGTAAACTGCTCTTTTAAATGAATCCAGTTTAAAATATCTCCTGCGGTTCCCAATTTCTCCAAGGTCAAATGCAACATCATATAAACGAGCATATATAACTATAGCAAGTAAATTGTGCAAGGAGTCATATCATGATGCAGCAACCCTACTGTGTAGTGACATGGCAATTATCGATGATGATGTGTGTGAGCCGGCAAGAAGGTGTACGTGGAGCATACGCATCATCGGTAATGGTGCTGGTGTCCTAACAGCATGGGTTTCAATATAACAATAAACACAGTTAAGCATGCAATGCGATGCGAGTAACAAGAATATACGGAAAATGAATAATAAACGCAACAGTGATGAATCTACATTAATATATATGAGTCATACAGTTTTGCCATTTGAAATAACACGAATCGTGGTGTTTAGGAAAATAAGGGCTACGGTGTTTTTAAGAAAAGGTACGTCCTTTGAAATATCCGTAGAATACCTTGGCATGTCTTTAAAATACTCATAATTCGTTAGTTTTGAAATAGGTATGACCCGAGTCTAGTCTATAATCTTACAGGACTAAACTAACAGGCTAATCGAAAAGGTATGGAAACCACCTAAATCTGAGTCGATATATATATATATATATATATATATATATATATATATATAATAGTCGGTGATCCCGTCTCAATAGTATCACATATGAAACAATATATAACATGACATTCTCGAGTCAAGAGTGCGGATCTATCATCAATATTCATCTCGTATGGTAAATCCATTGTACGGCATCCCAAATCTGGGTATGGGTCAAATATCACATTTATCTCATTATTTATCTGGCATCCTTATCATCACATATCGTGAACTAGGGGTACTGATCTAAAGTGTAGTACATACCGATACCATCTAAATATATATATATATATATATATATATATATATATATATATATATATATGCGTGTGTATGAAAACACATCGCCTATGGACCAGCTATAATATCATGTTGTATCTCATAATACGAACCAAATCATATCACCGATATCGTGGCGCCATGCCCAATCTCATCGACTCATCTCCAAATACCTTGTACTATCCTCATCATCCAAGTATATGTATACGTGTGTGTGTGTGTATAGTCCCATACCTATGTGTGTGTGTCTATATATATATATATATATATATATATATATATATATATATATATATATATATATATATATATATATATATATAGACACACACACACACACACACACATATCCCCATATACACACAAGTAAATAAAATGTATTCAAGTGTGTGTGTTTGTGTGAGTGCGTGTCTCTTATTTTAGGGTTTCACAACTAAACTAGTTAATGACACTATCATCCAACACACTAAAGTTTAACCATGAACTCTTAGAGTCTATCTAGATAATCATCTAGTCTCATAATAAACATAAATATATATATATATATATGTATATATATATATGTATACGTATTCGTATACTACACTACGAACTGCGGGGGTGCTATACACCATCCACCCGACTTCCCCCGTAGATATATATCTACTCACTTTGATCCTCGCTTGCTGGAGTCGATGACGCTACGCTCTCCTCGTCATCTCAAAATCCACGCGTGGGTACCTACATATCACACATAGTATCGTAAACTGAAATCACAAACGAAAACCAAAACGAAACACGAAACGTACATAGGTTAAAACCTATTGTCTAAGCATGCTCGAATAACCAAAAACTCTCGACGATTGACGTATAAACGTGAATCGACCGAGATAAAACATAGATACCAAATTCTAATTCATTAAAAGCCGCAAAACGAATGCAGAAACTTCGTAAAACACTTCCAGATTTTACCCTAGGTGAAATTAGCCAATTTTGCATACATGGAGGGTCTAATTTACTGCAAATGTAGCCATGGACCAAACCTGGGACCATATTTCCCTGCTCTGGCTGAAAATTGCGGACAGAAAGGATATAATTGCGTCCATGGGTTGGGGTATGGGGCTAGGGTAACTGTGGTAGCTTCCTAGGTGCCTGCATGACTCCTAGTGTTTGCTAAATAAATCCTAGTGTCCCCGGGTGTTAGCAGATCTCTAAACAACCTCATAATTTCCACAAATTCCCGATATCAAGGTTTCTAGGTTTGGGGTTTGGGGTTCTATCTCAGGTTTCAGTCCATGAAACTAACTCTAGAGAGGTTATAAGGTGGTCTACTAACCTCAATTACACCTTTGGATTGAATTCCAACCCTAAGCTCTTCTAGAAATTTCCAAAGTTCACATATCCACACTAAATCGGTTCTAAACATGTACAAGTGCTAAAAGGAAAGGATTATTACTCTAATGGTGAAGAGATTACCTCATTTGGCAACTCAAGAAATTTCTTGAGTTGCCCGAAGTGTCCAAAATCCATCCTTTATTGGTCCAAAGTGCTTGTGAGGAGCTTATGCATGATTTTAAAGAAGTGGGGATGATGTTTTGGGTTGTTTTTAATGATGAAGTGAGGAGGTAGAGGGGGAAGAGAGATGAGGCAGCAGCCATGGAGAATGAAGAAGAGAAGGATGAAGAAAATAATGAAGGGAAGAAGCCATGGTCAACACAAGACCCCCCCCCCCCTCACCCTCTCTCTCTCATGCCCATCCCTCCTTAAAATATTCTTTTTCTTTTTCATTTCCTTTCTTTTCTCTTCTTTTTTAAAACCCAAACACAATTTAAAACCCATACACCAAAAAGGAAAAGAAAAACAAGTGGTTAACATGACATGGTGCATGTCATGTGCACAAATAGAGCTTAATGCGCGATTAGCAATATTTAATCGCGATTAGCATTAAAATGGAATATAATAAATCATGAAAACTTATAGTTTGGCTTAAATCATATAAAACGCCCTCATTTCAGTAATTCCTATAATTTCCCAAATATTCCCAATTTATCGATATTTAATTATACCGCTATAATAAAATATTCATAATATTTATTATTTAATTATTAAAATTCCCAAAAATATTTTTTTATTTTTCTGAAATGTTAGAGTACGACTAGCCTAATCCAATCGCATTATATGCGGAAGATAAGCACTAATCAGCAACCGTACACTATGCCTTGATAAGGTCAACAAACGCAGCACGAATACTAAGTAACATTTATCTGAATTGACGAAGGGCTACGAATGATTTTGAATAAAACCTTTAACGTAATGAACTTGATATCGTTGTAGAATCTAGCGATTTGAAAAAGGAGTGGTTTAAGCTCCGCTTTTAAAATCGAGTAGTTTTCAAAACAAACCGAGTGGGTTGTAGCATTTACTAGTTTTGCTAAAGAGGCTATTCCTGGTGAAGAGATCTAGGCTCTTTCCTCATTTAATGAGATGCTGGATATTCATAAAGGAATACGGCTATGCAAAACAATAACTAGAGATACCTTTTTGAAAATTTTGATTCTACAACATCTTTAGGTTTCTTTTCTTTTCATTGATCTCAATAATTACGTCCCATCATTTATGTTTCCTAAATATCACAGAAGAAACGAAAATAAAACACACTTATATGCCATCTGCATTCGCCACAGGGACCCGGGTCTTCACCGTAAGGTTACTTAACTTACGGCAAGGCGGGGTCAGGACTAGCGTGGATGCAAAACATATATAGTGTCTACTAATATATCATATATATAAGTAGCATTCATCTCAAGAAGTTATATGATCACATCACATAACTCAGGCAGCAGAAACAAACATATGAAATATAGGATATTCTAGGAGGTCCGTGTTTTAAATTAAGCCAGTAATGAAAAACATGGGTTCCACGGTCGTGATGAATAGCCAAACCTACATCCATAGAACCCTACAAGAGCAGCAAGCAACCCTGCCAATTCTCGAGTTAGGAGACCCGGTCTCGACTCCTCGAGATGGTCTCCCACTGGACTCTAGAACCAGGTTACTTATGCTCCCCGCCTTGGGCCTATCCTAATGCGAAAAAGTAAATAATATACATCAATGGAGACATCATCCTCAACCCGGAAGTGTGCCAATAAAAGAATATTACATACTAGAAAAACTCTCATCTCACGTAAAAAAACCCGGCTATTCAATCACGACGATCCAATATAACATATCACAAGCAACACATAACATCACATGTCATCAACGTAAGTAAATATGCATATTCCTAATGTCGTTGATTTATAGCAACGAGATCACATATTACACTTACGGTCGCAGAAAAGAAATGAAAAACTACAATAATTAGAATCCGCATATTCCTTAGACATCATAAACCCGGAATATTTCATATTTCGGATTTCATGCATAACCCTATAAACCTTGCATTTATATCTCGAATTGAAAACACTTTTCAATATCAAGTCGGGTAATTCAACAAGATTCCCGATTAATTAATTGAATGGTCGTCGGGAACTTTAGGTGATTGCCGCACCGCCGATGCCGGCAACGAAGTGAACTTAGGAGAAACATCGCGGCCGTGAGCTCCCGAGTGGATGCTTTTGGTTACAGTATTTTCCTATAGTCACTTGGTCGGGGCTATGGCGCGTGGCTATCTAGTAGTGTTTCCCGGCGACTATTCGCGTACAATACGAGATTGCGACGGAGTTTTGATCCAAATCAATACTCCGTGGCAACCAATCTTATGAGACTAAAAATGCTAGATTTACAAAACGCAAACTAATTTTCACAAACTAATTAATGTGAATTCCAAATATTGTATCAAATATCATAAATATCTAGATGATGTTAAACATTTCAATCGATATATCAAATACCCACAAATCACAGAGACCTCAACAACTTGAGCCTCACTAAAATTACCTAGAAAGTGCCAAATATCACTATAGAGCAGCACAAGAAAAATGAGTGCCAAACTCACCAAACATGTGGCGGAACCGCGGCTAAACCCTAGGTTATGTCGTGGTTCCGCGGCCATTTGCTTGAGTTGGGCCCTCGTATTTCTTGGGGCTCCATACAATAACCTGCACGAATTTCTGCATATTTTTAATCTTAAAAATTCTAACTTTTGAAAAATTGACAGAAACTTGGTAAAATGCGGGTTTCGAAGTTTTATCGAACACTTTAACATCGTTTAGACATCACCTAATCTTCTAGCTTGGCTCTGATACCATCTAAGTGTGTCTTCGCACCTCTACTAGGTTTCCACATGCATCAAGTATACAATTTTTAAAAAATCTAGAGCTCTAAGCTACACTAATTTAGAATCGAACTAAAGAATTAGGGTTTTATGCAAGCAAACTAGTTCTATAACTAAGTGAAGAGGATAACAGCCTTTGTTGACCAAGTCCTTCACTTCTATAGCTCCAAGTAGTAGTCCCTAAGCTCCAAGTAGTAGTCCCTAGAACTCTTCTTGGCTCCACTTAAAGAAAGGATCGAGCTTTCTTTGATGCCTTCGAAGACGAAGATGATCCATCTTGAAATCTCACTAACTTAAGCTATCTCTTCACTAATCAAGGAATTAGTGAAGCAATCAACCTATACTAAAGGGCTATGATAGTGTAGGTTGATGAAGTAGGAATTTTGCTCACTTTAGAAATCTCTCTCTCTCTTTTTATTCTCCAACTCAAGAAAAAATAGAGGAGGAAGAAGATGAACTTCGGTGAAGAAAATATCTCAAGTGAGAATGAGAGAATTAACCATGGGCTAAAGATAAGGGTTGGGTGAGAAAATATATCTAGAGTAAAACAAAATTAGTGAGAGGGGTCATGGCTTCTACATATTTCTACAAGCATCTAAGCCATGCTCATTTCCAACTCATTTTTAATTTTACTCTTAATAAATAATCACCCTAATTATCTTTAGTCTTGGTGTGAGTCTCATACACCTATGTTCTATGTATCATCCACTATGACACAATAGTATTTTATATATATATATATATATCATTATATATAACAAGAGAAGAAAATCATTAGTGGGCACAATATTAGTTAATATATAAATATATCAAATATAAATATATATTCAATTATTAAATCAACACTTGATTCAATAATCCGGTTATATCATATATAACCGACTAATATCATTTATATGTATATCACATTATTAAATCAACAATTGATTCAATAATCCGGTTATATCACATATAAGCGTCAAATATTCAATACTATATTAAATCAACACTTGATTCAATAATCCGGTTATATCATATATAACCTAACAAATATCAAATATCGCGAGATTAGAATACGGTATCACATACTCGTATTTAATCAAATTCCCGCACATATCACCATATGTGCCCTACTTCATTTTGCTTGAACTAGGAAACCTCTGTGTGGGACTTTAAAGACTCGTCAATACGCCAGTAGTAGGTAATGATCATATCAGTCACCCACAAGACGTCAATGGTACTAGCTGGAGGTAACGGCTACCTAGGTATTAAGTGAATAGAAGATTTACAAGCAAGCTTGTCCAAACTCTTGCAAAGCCTATAAGCAAAACTTACCATACAGTCCGGTCTCTTCTTCTGATATGTCGCATATCGAGCCTAGGGGTGGAATCATCAGACCCCAGTAACTTGATAAGTCATGCCGATGTGTGGCCTATAACCGTTCGAGAAATTACTGATAACACTTGCCAGTAAATCTCACCAGCCCTGGCCAGGGACTTCCTGTTATAGCCAATCGAGCATAGCGCAACATCAACTCCTAATACCGGTAGAGACGAAATCCCTCCTATCGCTCACTGCCTCCATGTGACTCGAGACTATACATAAAATCCACCTGTTTGCATGATTCTTTTGAGCCGTGGTAGGGAGGAAATCAAAGCACGGTGGGAACCACATAACACACTATGACGATCTTGGGTCTACAGATTAACCTGTACAAGTGTCACCAGAGAACTGCTATTACGATCGGTATTTTACCATCTAGGAGTACTCGGCAAGTCCTGTTCGGTGTACCCATTCTATAATGATCACCAGTGTACTATCTTTGATGTCAAACACCAATGGTTGGGAGATCAAACATCGCCCCATACAGGGTCAAGAAACGTACACACTAGTCTACTCTGGAATATCGATGCCCTGTCTCGATACTCTCTCGACTAGGAACTGTTAAAGGATGTGCTTGTGGACTACACAAGCCCCACTAGTATGATCTGCATCATAGTCCTGATAGTCAAGCCAACATCCTAAGGGATTTACCAACATGTATCAGAGAGACAGTATAATAATACTTGTGTACATGTTAAGATAAAAAGCAACCAGATAGCATACTATCATGTCGAGCAAGAACGTCCTATATATATATATATGTCCAAGCATCCACTATATCATACAATAATGACCTCTAGGGCATACATATTCCTAGCAAGAGTTTACCCCAGCCTATCTTATTCACCACCAGTGGCGACGTCGAGCATGCCTTGCTGAAGGGACCGCCTCATTTTTGGAAGCGGCTTCATCATGCCCCCGGCTTTGCTGAGGGGTTTCAATCGGCATCAGCCTATTGAAGACCAATGCCCTTGATAGAGTTTGAGGATATACAGCCAATCTTTCGAAGACTGATCATCTGATAGGGGACACCTTTGTCGACTTCGCCTATAGTAGGAGTAGGGAGGGCTAGCCGTTTTGGGGTAGCCCCTTTAGGTATCACGAGCTTCTTTACGGGCCCGTTTGAGTTCTTGCTCAGCCTGTTGAAGACTAAGATGTCGGAGTTTGACAGCTTGCTGATGGGGGCCGTCGTGTTTGCCAGTCAATCGAAGACTGACCTTCTAGGAGCTTCTTCTTACGGCGTTGAGGCACCAAAACTCTCAGGTGGGAGCATGGTCCTAAAGAACAGTCTGGTAGTGGCTTGGGTGACCTGCCCCACCGGCATTGAGAAAATAAATCCCGCGTTGGGCCCATAGGTCACTCCTCCAGTTGGGGTGGAGCGGGAGTTGCTGTTGCATGAGCTGCAGTTGAGAGCCATTGATTTTCTGTACACGAGAAAGACACCAAGTTTTAATACCTCGAATCCAAGGGCAACAATAGCGAACCGCGATTTTGTTCGTGAAAAACGACACATGAAGTGTGGAGTGCAAAGAAGGAAAAGGTCCCACCGGGCGTGCCAGAATTTGTTTACCGCCGAAAGACCGGACCGAGACGTTGGGACGTCTAGCCTGAATTTGGGGACATATGCTATTTGGAACTTATCCATCCACCTCTCGAAAAATAAGAAGTTTATTTATGGCACCATATATCGGAGGTTTGGATATATGGGACCGTTGTAGCAGACTTTATCAGATTCCCCCTCTTTTGTGTGGTGTTTTTGATTGTAGGGGAAACTCTTCCCTGCAGGCACAAGGCCCTGCGGTTAATTACGTTATAGCGTTGTGATAACAACATTATCCTACTCCAGTAGTTCACTTCGTGTCGTGTGTATTTTTGTTTATTTTGGTTGCCCGTAGATTGTATACAGAGACTAGTTTCCGTCGTCGCCCGTAGAGTGTGGATCAGTCCAAATATGTATATTATGAATTTGGGTTTTGAACGTAGGTTATATTTTCCTTTAGTTCAAAAATATTTCGTTTCATTTAAGGTTTGTTAATCTAGTTTGAGATTAAGATCTACTTAAATATATGAGCATTTAGGCTCAATTTATTTTAAACTAAATATACGTTAATCTTATTTGAGACTAAGATCAACTTAGCAATATTATCAGGATCATTAAATTTTAGTTGAGATCTAAACAACAGAGCATTTGGGATCAGCTGCAAGAAACTTCAAAGAGACTTTTAGCCAATTTGGGTTTGGTCTGCACAGTCTTTTTTTCTTTCTTTCTTTTATTCAAAAGTGTTAAGCACTTATTTGGGTTCTATTTGGTCAGCCTTTTCCTCTATGCAGAATTGCTAAGCACTTGTTTAGGGCTCTGGCGCTCACATGTGTTTCATGTGAGACGCTTAAACATGAGCGCTGCCTATTCAATGCTGAGCACTCAGTCATTTTGACTGAATATGAAGTGCTAAGCTTTTTTATACAGCGCTCACGTATGTTTCACATGAGGCGCTGGGCTCCTTTCTTTATTGGGCGTTCACATGAAAAGCACGTGAGGCGCTGAGCTCCTTTCTTTGTTGGGCGTTCACGTGAAAAGCACGTGAGACGCTGAGCTCCTTTCTTTGTTGGGTTTTTTTCTTTTAGAGATTTAATCTCTGTTAATAGCGTTTTGGCCATTGATGATCATCAAGATCTCTGTTTTGAAGATCTGGGATCAAATATTTTTTAGGAACTAAGTTCTTATGTTTTTTTCTTATCAGAACTAAGTTCTTTATAGGGTTAAATTCCTGGAACATGTTTCTTTTTTGTCTTTTCTTTTTATCTTGTTCTTTCTCCTAGATTTTGAGTCTGAAGGACAAAATCTTTCCGATGAGAATTAAATTGTCAACACGTGGAAGATTTGTCTTACGGATATAAGGTCCAGAAAAAGAACTAAGTTTTTGTATAAGGGTTAAACCCTTGTGTTTTACTTGCGCAAGGCATAGGAAGATATTTTTAATCTCTTCTTTTCTTTACCTAGGGTTTGAAAGGAGGAAGATCTTCTTCAGCGAGAGAATTATATTCTCTATTGCAGCTTCTACCTTTTTTGTTTGTAGAAGCTTATGGGGGGTTCTCTCTCTTTTTGTATATCTCTCTCTGTGTATGTGACTTAAAGTCTCGGGTCCTTTTTATAGGCAAGGCAAATTGTTGATTAGTTTTGAGAGAATCTCTCTTTGAGAGATTCCAATTGATTTTATTGGTCTGAAAGATTATTTGGGGAATTTTGCCCACCGTTGGATTTTTGATCCAGTGATTTCTGTTTTACATACTATATTTTCTTGTTTTAACAATATTGGGGAAATATTTTCCCATATACAGAATTTAATTCTGTTAAACGGTGATTTTTAATCACCACTGGATTTTAATCCAAGGGTGCTCTGTTTAACAGAGCAGAATCTTTCTTTGTTTAGAAAAATTAGGGAAATATATTACCATTTCATTGGATCTTTGATCCAACAACTTTCTGTTTAACAGAAAATATCCTTCTCATTTACAAAGATTAGGGAGATATTTCGCCCGATAGAATCTAATTCTATATTTGATGATTTATCATCACCATTGGATTTTTGATCCAACGGTTCTCTATTAAGAGAGAAAATCTGTCCCTTTTAGAAGGATCAAGGAAGGTATTTTCCCAAGCTTAGAATTTAATTTTATATAGGGAAGTGCTCTCATGTGTTGAACACGTGACCCTGATGTGGGTTTTAGCCTGTTTGATTTAGCACTCGTATGCCTTGCATATGGGCACTCACGTGTTTAACATGTGAGGTCAGTTTGACCTTTAGCCACTTACTCTTAGTGCTTATATACTTTGCATACAAAATAGAATTTAATTCTATGTTTAGAGTTTAACTCTATCTGAAGCTAATGCTTCAAAAGGGTGTTCTCACGTCTTTAACACGTGACCCCAATGTGGGTTTTAATTGGTTTATTTAGCGCTTATATGCTTTGCATATAAGCGCTCACGTGTTTAACACGTGAAGCCTGTTTAGCTTTTAGTTGTTTGCTTTCAACACTTGTATGCTTTGCATGTAAGCGCTCACGTGTTTAATACGTGAGGCTTAAAATATAGGGAATTCTCCTCTTTCTCCTTTCTCCCTTTTTTTATAAGGGAACATCCCCTCTTAAATTCAAATTCAATCCAACAAGTCCCCTCTTATGCGAAAATTTTGAAAGACTTGTGCACTAAGAAAAGGAAATCCCAGATGCCGAAGAATGTTTTCTTGGCAAGTAACGTGAGTGTTGCTCTTACCCAAGATTTACCACAAAAACGGAAGGACCCTGGTTGTCCTATGATTTCAATTACCATTGGGGATAAGAACATCAATCGCGCTCTTTTGGATCTCGGTGTCAGTGTTAACCTTCTTCCTTATTCGGTTTATGAGAAAATCGGTGTAGGAGAACTGAAACCTGCATATTGTACTCTTCAAATGGATGACTGATCTATCACCCATCCTATGGGTGAGCAAGTGGATGTGTTGATTAAGGTTGGGGACTTCATATTCCCCGTTGACTTTATTTTTTTAGATACACAACCTATAGCCAACCCCTAGAATCAAATTCCGGTGATTCTCGGTCGCCCATTCCTTATAACCTCAAATGCGGTGATCAATTATCGAAATGGTTCTATGAACCTATATTTTGGTAACATGACAATTGAACTCAACATTTTCAGGTTAGGGAATGAGCCATCCGAACCGAACGCTCAAATACTAGATATCTGTCCCATTCAGGAGATCGCCCCCGAAGATTGTGAATTTGAAGAATTTCTGTTTGATCATGGTGATCTTGACGCCACTAGTGCGTTCCTCTTTAATCCTGCTGCTTTCGACTACGACAAAGAATACGAGCCTTTCATGTTTTTAAACGATCTTGACATATCACCACCAGAGTTAGAATCTTTTGAATTTTCGGATGAGTTAGTTGAACCATCCGACTCTGTTGCATACACTCACTTTGAGCCGCTCTTGGAATCCATTGAGTTCGAGACACGTTCTCTGATCTTACCTTCAGTTGTTTCTCATCCGATGCTCAAACTCAAGCCGCTGCCGCCTCACCTCAAGTATGCTTACTTAGGTGAAAACGATACTCTCCTGGTAATCATTTTGGCTTCTCTAGCTCTAGAGCAAGAGAAAGACCTGCTTTCGGTCTTGCAATCAAATCGGCAAGCTTTCAGCTGGACGATGGCGGACATCATGGGGATTAGTCCCCTGATCATTGAACATCACATTCACATGATAAATGATGCCAAACTAGCTAGGGATCCACAGAGGCGATTGACTCTAGTCATGAATGAGGCTGTGAAGAAAGAGATTGTCAAATGTCTAGATAGTGGTATCATTTACCCTATATCCAACAGTCAATGGGTCAATCCGATACACGTTGTCCCTAAAAAGTCGGGCATTACGGTCATCATGAACGAGGCAAACGATTTAATCCCAACTCACACCCAAACCGGATGGAGAGTATGCATTGATTATCGAAAACTCAACGCTGCAACGCGGAAGGATCACTTTCCGCTACCTTTCATTGACCAAATGCTCGAAAGATTAGCTGAAAATGAGTTCTACTGTTTTCTGGACGGTTACTCAGGATACAACCAGATTCCTATCGCCGAAAAAGACCAGGACAAAACCACTTTCACTTTTCCTCGGCACATTCGCATATCGTCGCATGCCCTTTGGGTTATGCAATGCTCCAGCTACATTTCAGCGGTGTATGATCGGTATATTCTCTGACATTGTCGAGAACTTTTTGGAAATATTCATGGACGACTTCTCCATCTTTGGACTCTTTTAACGAGTTTTTACAACATCTGGACGATGTCCTTACTCGATGTAAGAATAAGAATCTCACTTTGAACTGGGAGAAATTCTACTTCATGGTGCGTGAAGGTATTGTCTTAGGATATATCATTTCGCGAAACGGCATCGAGGTTGATAAAGCAAAAATTGATGTCATTTCCAACCTCCCTCGTCAAAAATGCATCTGAGACATCAGATCTTTACTTGGCCATGCCGATTTTTTTAGACGGTTCATCAAGGACTTTAGCAAGATTGTTAGACCCATGACTCTTCTGCTGGCTAAGGACACAACGTTCAACTTCAACTCGGACTGTCTGACTACTTTTGAATCATTACGAAGATCACTACCTACAGTTCCCGTGTTATCTTCTCCCGACTGGACGCGTCCTTTTAAGATCATGTGCAATGAATCAGACTTTGCTATCGGTGCGGTCTTATGACAACACATCGAAAAAATGCCGCATGTGATCTACTACTCGAGACGGACCTTGAATGACATACAATTGAACTATACAACAATCGAGAAAGTGTTCTTGACGGTTGTATTCGCTTTGGAGAAATTCAGGCCATATCTCATTGGCACCCCAATCGTTGTCTACACTGATCATTCTACTTTGAGACATCTTTTCCTGAAAAAGGATGCCAAATCATGGATGATATGTTGGATCCTCTTACTTCAAGAGTTTGACCTTATCATTAAGGACAAAAGTGGATATAAAAACATTGTTTGTGAACCATTTAGCAACAGGACTCGTACCATGCGAATGTTCGAGTCAGGACAAACTTAGATTTTTCTCCCAAGTAAAACACTTTTACTTGGACAAACCCTGCTAGTTCAAGTACTGTCCAGACCAAATCATTCGCCGGCGTGTCCCTGAAAATGAGTTCAAGAGTGTGTTGTCATTTTGCCATGATCAAGTGTGTGGCGGGCATTTTGGCCTAAGAAAGACAGTTGAGAAAGTCTTGCAATGTGGATTTTACTGGCCAAAACTTTTCAAAGATGCACATGATTACTGCAAAACTTGCTTCTGGTGCCAACATTTGGGTCGGATCGCCAAGAGAAATGAAATGCCACTCCAACCAATTCTGGTTGTTGAGATGTTCGATATTTGGAGGATTGATTTCATGAGCCCGTTTCCCAACTCTTTTGGGAACTTGTACATCCTTCTAGCTTTTGATTATGTCTCCAAATAGGACGAGGCAACACCGAGCTGGATGAATGAAAACAAGGTTGTCGTTAGGTTCCTAAAAGAAAATATGTTCTCTAAGTTCAGGCATCATCGTGCTATCATTAGAGATAATGGGACACATTTCTGCAATAGGTCTTTTGAGGCTTTAATGCGAAAATACGAGATTAATCACAAGCTATCGACGCCTTATCATCCCCAAACAAGAAGTCAAGATGAGGTTTCAAATCGGCAAATCAAGTAAATATTGGAGAAAACGGTTTTCAAGAACCATAATGATTGTTCTTTGAAATTAACGGATGCCCTTTAGGCATTCCGAACTGCTTACAAGACTGATCTTGGCATGTCTCCATATCGGCTTATGTACGGAAAGGCTTTCCACCTCCCTATAGAGATCGAGCATCACGCATTATGGGCGATTAAAGAGCCGAACTTCAATCTTGACGTGCGGGCAACTTTCAGAAGCTGAATATAAACGAATTGAACGAGCTTCGGGATGAAGCTTACGCAAACGCGGTCGTTGTAAAGAACCGAACGAAGGTGTTTCATGAAAAACACTTTATTCGCAAAATTTTATATCTGGATAGCAGATACTTCTTTAAGACACCAGACTAGACTTACATCCTGGTAAGCTCAGCTCTTGCTAGACGGGACCTTTTCTTGTGTGGTGTGCATACCCACACGGTGCGGTGGATTTGGAAAATCCAAGGGACGGTTCGATTTTTAAAGTAAATGGGCACAGATTGAAACCATTCTTTATCGCAGAACCATCGGAGGAGCTCCTGATATTCCAGGAGCCAGTTTACCTTACCTAATCATCCTTCGTTTACCACCAAATATTGGTTACCCAGCCTTAAACGGTGGAAACACTATTTCAAACAATTTTGGAGGTATGCATATACTATTTTGTATATACATGGATATTCTTGTCTGGTGCATATCCGTTTTCTTTTTGATGAGCAATCTTATCTAGTGATGCTCGGTTTTTTGTGTTGGGATATATTTTGCCCGGTAAAAATCCCTTTAAAAAACATAGAAAAGAAAAAAAGAGAAACGGGAAAAACAAATCAAAAATGAAAAAAGAAATGAAAAAGAAAACAAAACAAAACAAAAGAGGAAGGTTTTTTTTGTAAAGGGGTCTTTTTTGTAAAACCACCTTATAATATCACCAACCTTGACCCAAGCCCCATCAAATAAAACAAATAGCAAATTCTTTCTTCTCTCCTCTCCCCTTAAGCGACCAAGAAGCTCTATCCCCTAATACACCAAATCGACTGTCGGATTCCGTTATTTTCCCGCCGCCGCCGCCGATCTTCTGGACCCCATTTGACAAGATTTTTACCCCTCTCTGTAAGATTTTCTCTTCTTACCACTGCCTTATTGTTTGATTTCCCTGCAAAAAATGTTTACCCATAGCCATGGCTTCTTTCGATTGTGAGAAAAAAAATTGTGAATGTGCTCACCCATGAGATATATAGGACCTATTTTTACGATGCAATTTTTCAGATAGGGTGGGAATATCTGTTATATATGGATGAGGATATGTGTGGAATACAATAATTGGTAGATGAATTTTATGATGCTTTGAGAGCATGTGAGACATTTCAGGATCGTGTTCGCTTTCATTTTCGGGGGAGGAGGAGGGTGTTCTCGCCAGACACAATTTCCAATGTCACTAACATCCCCACCCGACCAGGATTTCAGTACCCATTAGAGGTCACTGAGTATAGAAAAATCATCGGATCGAGGTGTGAACTACGGGATAATGGACTGAACGTCCAGCACATGTATCGAAATGTGTATGCTGCTTGCCGCTGGGTGTACCGCAATATCAAAGGGCACATCCGACTTTCTTCTTTCCCAGCGATTATGGGCCATGTCGTTCATTGCCTGATGACAAAGAACTACTAATTTTTCATTGTGAACATGTTGTTCACAATGATCATAGAGCGGGTAGCAGAGAGAAAACTTTTACTTCCAGTCCTCATCACACATATTTGCCACTACTATATAGAGGAGGAGGACTACGATGCCTGCGTTACCATGTATGACACTGTACTAGTTGACATTGAGAGAATTTCGTAGGACTACACAGACACTAGATGCGAGCAGCAGTATAGTCACCTACAGACCCGAGCAAGCAAGCGGCGCCGCAGACGTCTTCTGAGATCTACCTAAACAAAGATATACCGACAGATCACAATGATTTGCATTGGATGGAGGTCTGCGGCATCAAAGACACTGATTAGGCAGAATAGAGAGATAAAGCAACAATTGAGCCAGATACTTGCAAATCAGGGAGAGGCCGGTGAAAGCGGCCAAGGGAAAGGCAGGCGACGATGAGGGCATCGTCTACTTCAAGTTTGGGGGTGATTTTGAGATGGGGTTTATCATGTATCGAGCATATAGTGTTGCATTTGTATATTTCCAGCATTTCAGTATTTCATTTCATGTATTTTTTTCTTTTATTTTGCATGTAGTTACATTCCACGTTTGCTTTTGTATTGCATTCTGCTGTTTATATCCGAAATTCTAAAAAAACCATAAAAATTGAAAATTTTCCTAAAAATATAAAAACTTTGTCATTAAGTTAGCTAGTGAAAAAGCTTAGATTCAAAATATCGACGGTTTAACATGATAAGATAGGAACAACTGAATTCTATTTCTAGCTATTGATAACCCGAACGATAACCTTCCTTGGAGATTAACTGTAGCTAATATACATCTTTTACATCACACTACACAAGTCGTGAGTTTTGAAAATTATATGAAAATTTGATATGCCTTAAAACACTTTTAAATTTAGTGAAATTCTTCAGGACCAAACCGATTTTTCTGAGATATGTAATATCGAGGATAGTTTATAAAGCGAAGTGGATATGAAAGGATATTATTGATGTTTTAATAGAAACTAAGTCTGAAAATTACCCATCTAAAACTTGATTGGAGATATCGCACACCTTATCTACCCAAACACGTTTTATATCTTGAAAAAAATTGAACAACTAGTTCCAATCACATTGAATTGTCATGATTTTCATGCCAAAATGAGTTTTTTTGTTTTAGGAACTAGGTAACTTGGGCAATTAAGTTCGCTGGGGTGTCTCTACACCTAATACCTTAAAACCAACTGGTTTAGGTGCATTGGCCCAAAACTCGCTAAGAAGCCTAGAAAGTCCAATTTAAAACAAAGTCAAGCAAGTGTTCTCTCCGAGTTAAAATTCCTAACGGTTATTTGTGTGAGAATAATCTTGACTAAAGACAATTTTTTGTAAAAATATGTTTAAACGGAGATATGAAGGTTTTACTTAATGATAAAGACTAAAGCACGTTCACGAAGGTGTGTATAAAACGAAAACAAATAAAATGTGGAGTGAAGAATAAGACTTAGTTTTCTGTTAAAAATGATAGAAATTCTTAATTTGAAACCTAGCTGGAGAACGAAACTTGAGAAAAACTTAACTCTTTATAAACTTGTATAATCCCTTTCAAGTTTTATCCGGTCTTTATTTTGTGTCATGATGACTCTAATCGAACTTTTTGAAATGTAACGACACAATTTGCACCACACGTTAAGACGTATAAGATCTTAAGTTAAATAAGCAGTGAGGTGTGAAAAATAAGGGTTTAATATTTCTAGCTTGAGATAATAGAATTTCTAGCTTTGAAACTAAACTCTAGGATTACAATTGAAAGTTATTTCGCGAAACTAGCTTAACGGGATTTTGTGGGTGTAATCCATTGAAAACCCTCAGGAGACAACACTCCTCTTACTAGGGACACCTAGAGATTTAACGGCTTGTTGCACGGGCTCTGTGCAATCGCGTTTTCTGCGAAAGTGAGATTAGCATTTTGTTTTTCTCGGGACGAGCAAAAGATAAGTTTAGGGGTATTTTTTCATCACGAAAAACTGCATTTTAATACCGCTCATTCATTATAATTTTTATGTTATATCGGTACTATTAATCCGAGTCTGCTCAATAAATACAGATTACAGGTAATCATGATAAAATACTGGAAACACACTCAAATTCAAGGATACGGCATTTGTGAGCCGACACTACAACCGGAACGGAAAACCGATCAAGATTCAAGAATTTTTGTAACAAATACATGTGTACACAATTTTATCCATTTTGATCCAACATGTCACAATTGTATTTTCAAGTGAGATCACAAATATATTTGGATGCATGAACCTTGGTGGGCAGCTAAGATGATGATGGTTTGAGCAAGTGGGCAAGTAGTCATGGGTGAGTGAAAAAAGTTTTGATGTGATAGTTTGAATCTAGAAATTTCCCTCCAAATCTATAGATTAAAACTCAAGTATTTACAAAAGAATCAAATAATACCATAGAGATAATTGACAAGACATGAGACCATCACACAAAGATGGTCCCCACCAATAGCCAGAAGACCGCCCAAAACCACCATTTTCCCGCTACCCGCTGTTTTATGGTCTCCAAAGTGCCTCTTTTTTCTTCTGGTCATTTCTCGTTGTCACATCACCTATTTTTTATTGTTTGTTTATTTTATTGAAGTGCATATAAATACCACACCATAGGAGAAGCAAAGGGTCCATGTTTTTTGTTTTTAGACCATGTTTTTCATTTCTAGATATTAACATGTAATTTCCATTTGTAATCTTGAGTTCTTGCCCTCCATCTTGACCTTTTAACTTCTTCAACAAATTTACAAGCTTAACCTTTAGTTTAGTGAATTCAATTAGTTTGTATGTTCATTTACAATCAATAAAAAGTTCTTTTTGCTTATTTCGTGTCATTGCTTGCTACAACTTGTGATTTAGTAAAATCGTTTGCTTTTCTTTGATCTTACAATCTCTTAAGTGAGTTTGCAAGTTTAAAGTTTGGTATTTGATTTCATAGTGATATTTAAACTCAAAGACAATTGATGACTTCATTTGGACATATCGGTTCTTAGTATAATTCAAACTCTTTCATTAAACTTGATATGGTTGAAAGTATGTCTTAGTACCTCTACTAGTTATATACAAGCATCAAGTATGTAATTTTAAAAAATTTAGAGGTCTAAGCTATAATAACCTAGAATCTAACTAGATAATTAGGGTTTTATTATAAGCAAACAAGTTCTACACTAAGTGAAAAGAGAATACAACCTTTGTAGACCGGTCCTTCATTTCTAAAGCTCCAAGTAGTAATCCCTAGAACTCTTCTTAGACCCCACTTGGTGAAAGGAACGAGCTTGCTTCGCAGTCTTCGAGGCCGAAAATGATCCACCTTAAAATCTCTCTAACTCAAGCTCACTCTTCACTAATCAAAATATTAGTGAAGCAAACAATCTATACTAAAGGGCAAGGATAGTGTGGGTTTATGAAGTAGGAATTTTGCTCACTTTAGAAATATTTTTCTCTTTCTTTTTCCAACTCAAGAAAAACCCTAGAGAATGAAAGAAGAGGATGATGAACTTAAGTGTTGTGGGGATGAGAATGAGAGAATGAACCATGAGCTAGAGATTAGGTTAGGATGAATAAATATCTAAGGATAAAAAAAATCAAGAGACGAGTCATGACTTCTCAATGCTTCTCCAAGCATCCAAAGCCATGACTCATTTCTAATCTTTTCTATTTTCTTTTAAACAAATAATCACCCCAATAATCTTTAGCTCTAGTGTGAGTCTCATACACCTCTTTTATGTATCATCAACCATGATACATAATCATTTTATATATATATATATATATATATATATATATAACAATATATAAAGAGAAGAAAATCATTAGTGAACTATATTAGTTAATATATATGCATATATCAAATTATTAAATCAACACTTGATTCAATAATCCGGTTATATCATATATAACCGACTAATATCATTTATATGTATACCATATTATCAAATCAACACTTGATTAAATAACCCGGTTATATCACATATAACCGACAACATTCAATATTAAATATTAAATCAACACTTGATTCAATAATCTGGTCATATCATATATAACCGGCCAATATCAAATATATATAAATAAAAAAATCATTGAATCAACACTTGATTCAATAATCCGGTTGTATCACATATAACCTAATCGATATCAAATATCGCGAGATTAGAATACGGTATAACATACTCGTATTTAATCAAGCACGCGCACATATCACCATATGTGCCCTATTTCGTTTTGCTTGAACTAGGAAACCTCTGTGTGGGACTATAAAGACTCGTCAATATGCCAGCAGTAGGTAATGATCACATCAGATACCCATAAGCCGTCAGCGGTACTAGCTGGACGTAACGGCTACCCAGGTATTGAATGAATAGAAGATCAACAAGAAAGCTTGTCCAAACTCTCGTAAAGCCTATAAGCAACACTTACCGTACAGTCCGGTCTCTTCGTATGATTTGTCGCATATCGAGTCTGGGGGTGGAATCTTCAAACCCCAGCAACTTGATATGTCATGGCGATGTGTGGCCTATAACCGTTCGAGAAACTACTGATAACACTTACCAGTAAATCTCATCAGCCCTGTCCAGAGACTTACTGCTATAGCCAATCGAGCATAGCATTGTTAGGAATATATATGTCCTAAAGGCCATTATTGTATGATATATTGGATGCTTGGACATATATATAAAGGACTTTCTTGCTCGACATGATAGTATGCTATCAGGTTTCTCTTTATCTTAACATGCATGCTTGTATTATTATAATGTCACTCTGATACATGTTGATAAAGCCCTTAGAATGTTGGCTTGACTACCAGGACTATGAAGCAGATTATACTAGTCGGGCTTGTGTAGTCCACAGGCACAACCTTTAACACTTCCTAGTCGAGGTAGTATCGAGACAGGGCATCGATATTTCGGAATAGACTAGTGTGTACATTTCTTGACCTTGTATGGGGCGATGGTTGATCCCACAACCATTGGTCTTTGACATAAAATATTTTACATTGGTGCTCATTAGAGAATGGGTACACCGAACAGGACTCGCCGAGAACTCCTAGATGGTACCATACCTATCGTCAGATAGCAGTTCTCTGGTGACACTTGTATAGGTTAGTCTGTAGACCCGAGATCGTCATAGTATCTTGTGTAGTTTCCACTGTGCTTTGATTTCTTCCCTACCACGGCTCAAAGGAGTCGTGCAAACGGTTGGATTTTGGATACAATCTCGCGTCACATGGAGGCAGTGAGTGATAGGAGTGGTTTCGTCTCTCCCGGTATTGGGAGTTGATGTTGCGCTATGCTCGATTGGCTATAACAGCAAGTCCCTGGCCAGGGCTGACGAGATTTACTGGTAAGTGTTATCACTAGTTTCTCGAACGGTTATAGGTCACACATCGACATGACTTATCAAGTTACTGGGGTCTGACGATTCTACCCCCAGACTCGATATGCGACATATCAGGCGAAGAGACCGGACTGTACGGTAAGTGTTTCTTATAGGCTTCACGAGAGTTTGGAGAAGCTTTCTTGTTGATCGTCTATTCGTTCAATACCTGGGTAGCCGTTACGTCTAGCTAGTACCGCTGACGGCTTGTGGGTATCTAATGTGATCATTACCTACTGCTGGTGTATTGACGAGTCTTTAGATTCCCACACAGAGGTTTCCTAGCTCAAGCGAAACGAAGTAGGGCACATATGGTGATATGTGCGGGAGCTTGATTAAATACGAGTATGTGATACCGTATTCTAATAAGGCGATATTTGATAACGGTTACGTTATATGTGATATAACCGGATTATTGAATCAAGTGTTGATTCAATGATTTGTTATATGTATATATATTTGATATTGGCCGGTTATATATGATATGACAAGATTATTGAATCAAGAATTGATTTGATATTGTGTATTGAATATTAGTCGGTTATATGTGATATAACAGGGTTATTGAATCAAGTGTTGATTTAATAAAATGATATACATATAAATGATATTAGTCGGTTATATATGATATAAACGGAATATTGAATCAAGTGTGGATTTAATAATTTGATATATATTAATATATTTGATATATATGTAGGGTTGTTATGCATGCGCACAAGGGTCTACGAGGCATCAACCATGCCCGATTGAAAAATTAGCCGTGTCGAACAACCCGAATACGGATCTTTAAACTAGAGATTAGGCGAAAACTAACATGCTAAACATTTTAACACTAAGTGAGAGGGATTACAACCTTTGTAGATCCGGTCCTTCACTTCATATGCTCCGTGTTGTGGTCCCTTCGCTGCGATCATCGGGTTCCGGACTCTCGAGAGGTTCCACGAAAAGAAAGATGCAACCTTTTCTTCCGATCTTCGATACAAAGATGATCTACCTTGAAGTTTCGTTAACACAAGCTAACACTCATGAAATGATGTGAACACCCTCATCTAAATGGCAAGGGAAGATGAGGATGATGAAGTAGGATTTTTTCTCTCTTTATTTATCTTTTTCTCACATTTATTCATCACTTGGAAAAGGTTAGTAAGCTTTTTCCATGAAGAAAGATCAAGGAAGAAGATGATGAATTATGATAGAATCCTTTTGTGATGAATAGAAAAAGAATTAATATGATGAATAATGCAACCATGGTCAAGCAAACTCATGTAGAGAATTAACTAGGGTTAGGGTTTGGGTTAGGTTAAAGATGAGTCACACACAAATATCTTTATCATGACAAAATGAAAAGCTTCTAGAATCAACTAGAAGACTTAACCCTAATCCAAACCCTAATCATGTTTAAACTCCACAAAACATGTTGCATTAGTTATCATATCATGTTACAATATTATATATCACATATATAATATTTATTGTAACGAATAAAATAATACAATTAACATATATCGCATATATATCAATGTATTACCCGAGTGAGAAAAAGAATATTTTAGTGAGCTAATATTAGTTAATGCAATTTAATATATCAAATATATTATTATATATTAAATTATCGAATCAACACTTCATCCGACAATCCGGCTATATCGCATATAACCGACTAATATTTATCCGTACCGATTCATCGAATCAACACTTGATCCGATGACCCGGCTGAAATCAAATATCACGAGAATATAATACGGTATCACATATCGCATTATCCTCGGTTCCGCACATATCACATATGTGCTCCTACTCCGTTTTTCCTGAGCCAAGAAACCTCTGTGTAGGACTCTAAAGAATCGTCAATACGCCGGCAGTAGGTGATGATCATATCAAACACCCACAAGCTGCAAGCGGTCAGCTAAACGTAACAGCTACCCAGGTATTGAGCGCTCAGAAGATCAACAAGCAAGATTGTAACTTCTCCTGTGAATCCAAACAGTAACACTCCCGTACAGTTCAGTCTCGTCGTCTGATATGTTGCATATCTCGCCTAGGGGTGGTAAACGTCAGACCCCAGTAGCTCGATAAGTCGTGTCGATATGAGGTCTATAACAGTTTGAGAAACTACTGATAACACTTACCAGTAAATCTCAGCAACCCTGGCCAGGGATTTCCGGTTATAGCCAATCGAACACAGCACAACATCAACTCCCTATACCGGGAGAGATGAATCCCCTCCTATCGCTCATTGCCTCCATATGATTCGGGACTGTACCCAAAAGCCACCTTTTTGCACGCCCTCTTGGACGTGGTATGATGGAAATTAAAGCACAGTGGGAATCACACAAGACTCTATGACGATCTCGGGTCAACAGACTACTCTGTACCAGTGTCACCGGAGAACTGCCATCTGACGTGAGGTATAATACCATCTGGGAGTTCTCGGCGAGTCCGTCCAGTGTACCCAGTCTCTACTGCGCACACCGTACACCATCCTTGATGTCAAACACCGATGGATATGGGATCATCCATCGCCCATCATATGGGTCAAGATGCGTATACGCTAGTCTACTCTGGTGCATCGATGCCCTGTCTCGATACACCCTCGACTAGGAACAGTTATAGGATGTACTCGTCGACTACCGTGGCCCCACTAGTATGATCTCATCATAGTCCCAGTAGTCGAGTACACATCCTAAGGGCTTTATCAACATGTAACATAGAGACAATAAGAGTACATGTTAAGATAAAGTACAACCAGATAGCATACTATCATGTCGAGCAAGAAAGTCCTCCCTATATATGTCCAAGCATCCATTACAATATACATCGTATGTACAGTAATGTCCTCTAGGGCATACATATAACTAACAATCTCCCACTTGCACTAAGGCCATCTGTTATGGTATCGCATACCCAACATTTAGCTGCGGTTGAAGTATCTCATACTCAACCATCCCATAAATGTCTCTACTAGGAAAAAGGCCTTTGTCAGTGGATCCGCGCTGTTGTCCTCTGTGTCTACTCCCCTAACCTCGATCTCCCTGGAGATCAACCATCTCCATGATCAGGTGATACTGCCTAAGAATTATATCTGGATTTCTGATGGGACGGTAGTTCCTTTGCTAAAGCCATAACTCCATTGTCACACAATGGTAGGAATGAAGTTCATCTCATGAACTTATATGTATCCAGACTGCCTCTTTGGTAGCATCCTTGGTAACGATGTATCTTGCCGTTAATCGTCTAGTATGTCACGGTATCTAGCTTGGAACTCTTCCAATATACAGTCCCTCCACTGAGGGTAAAGACAATGCCTGCGACTGACATTCAGTCGTTCTTATCACCCTGGAACCTTTCCAGTGATTCTCCCCAGGATCGTTTGATACCAACTCACTACAACTAGTGAGTATCCTAACATCCAATTAGAACTATCTCATAGATCCAAAACACAGGATTTAGGAGGTATCACTTTGATCCTATATGGAGAATCCTTGTGATAAGCGGAGATTGACCGAGCGTAGCATAGGAAACTCCTTCCCTATCAAGAGTATGTCATCCACGTACTCTACGAGGATCACCACCATACTCTCTACTACCTTTTTGTATATACAAGGTTCATCTACCATTTTGATGAAGTCAAACTCTTTGACTACCGCATCAAAATAGATGTTCCAACTCCGCGATGCCTGTTTTATCATATAAAAACATCTTGCATACGTTTTCGCTGCTCCCACTGTCTACGAAGCCCTCTGGCTGTGTACTTATAGACGCTCATTTCTAAAACATCATTTAGAAAAGCAATCATGACAACCAACCGACAGATATCGTAGTCATGGTATGTAGCCGTGGCAAGTAGGATCTGGATGGACTTAAGCATAGCTTTGAAAGTCTCAACTTTTCCATGTACATCAAGTAATCGTCTCAAGATATACTCGCTCCTGATGGGGATTTAACCCTTCAGATAGAGCAACCAAAGTCCATACTCTGTTGGTGTATGAGGATTCCATCTCAGATCGATAAGCATCCAGTCATTCTTACAGAGTCCCACTCCTGATGGCCAGCTCGAAACTAGTTAGGTCATCATCTCATGATGCAATCCTCGCTCCCACTGTCATGGAGAAACCTAAGTATCTCTCAGGTGGGTGAGGAACCCTACTAGATCGGCGGAGAGGCTGAGGTTCGTTGGAAACTATTGAATCCTTTGATTCTACCAAATCATCAGCTTCAGTTTGTATAGCTGGAACATTTCCAGTTCTACATAACAGACCTTACCTCGAGCTTGTCCAGATTTTGCTTTTAAACATAGGCCGGACAACCCCAAATCTTAACAAACTTAAGATATGGGCTCTTCCCTTTCCATATCACATATGAAGTGGTAGGCAACTGATTTGATTTGAACCCTATTCAATAGGTATGCAACTTCACAAGTGCATAACTCCCTAAAGGAAATAGGAAACTCAGTAGTACTCATCATAGAGCACACCATATCTAATAGAGTGCTATTGCTCCGCCCCGATACACCAACGTGTTGTGGTGTATACAGGGGAGTAATGCTGAGAGAGAATCTCATTCTCCTTTAGAATAATCCAGGATTTCCGTGCTCAAGTATTCTCCTCCCTGATCTCATCAAAGGACATAATACTTATACCCGTTTTTGGTTCTCTACTTCTAAATTATATTCTGTGAATATCTCAAAAGGTTCGGACTTGTGTTTCAACAGGAACATATGTCTGAATCTTGAGAGATCATCAGAGAGTGTAATGAAATACAAAGAACCGGTCTTGGCATGTGTAGACAGAAGACTTTCATACGTCAGTATGAATCAATCCCAAGAGTTCACTAACTCTTTCTCTGTTTCTAATAAACAGAGCTATGGTCATCTTATCTTTGTGACATAACTGGCAAGTTTCACAAGATGTAAATTCAAACTAATTTAAATATGCATCTTTATGTAACTTCAGCTAGTCGGGTCGCTTTGATATGACCTAGTCTACAATGCCTCAAGAAGGATTCGTTCATTTCTGAACTCTTCCTCTTGTGTGTGTTCCGTATACTAAGAACTGTAGTTTGATTTAGAACGTCAATGCTTTTAGATAACGTGCCTGAACCGATCAACTCTTGATATAGGAAATGTTCAAAATATTATCCAATAATACAAAATTTTATCATTTCTTTACTAATAAAGAGACTGATATGATTTTGTATATCAGGTTCGGTATCTAATAACATTTGTTCAGAATCAATGTATTCTGGTAATACAGGGTGACGGTGACCAACAGACTTGGCTGCAACGCTTGCACCGTTTTCTGTCTCATGAAACTTATCACCCGTTCTCAGTTCTCTACCTTTCTGTAGCCCATGTAACAGATTACATATGCGGGATCCTGATCCGCTATCTCATACCCAGGACGTAAAGGATACTGAGAAACAGTTCTATGTAATGAACACACCCGAAGATGATGTATCAGCATGCACTTTCTTCGTTTGGGCGGCATGGGAAATCTGGTATTCCCCAATTTCCTGCTCTGTCTTATAACAATTATAAGTTGGAGCTGGACCAACGTTCCCCAGCTTAGTATAACAAGTGGGTTCGGTCAATATATCCGTTTTATTATCTTGATTAAGGCGTGATATGGTCGCTACCTGGAGAGAGAGAGAAGAAAACACTCAGCGTATGCTCTTGCAGGATTAGATTGGTTATCTAATATATCTAATCAGGATGTCTCCCACTATTTTAATCAAATCTTCCTTCAAACCCTAAAAGGAAAGACTAGCCGGGATTAATTACACGCTACAAGTTCGTCAATCTTTCAGCCAGGCCAGTGTCGGTACTTTGAGGGAGGTCCCCCGTGCTTTCGCACGAACCTAATTAAAGTAAACCTCGTTTTCCCAGTGGCGTAACCCCGTTGACACCTTTCTAGACACCTACTTGATCGACTAATTGTAATGTATAAAACTCTCCCAGGAGTAACTTTTACTCGCAGCGGGTATCGGGATCCAACTATCTCATAGAAGGTATGCAATCTCATTGCAAATTTCAACACTTGAAATTCCCAATAATATTTTACCCCTAGCGTGCTATGACCTTGACGCATGCCAAACAACCCATAGTCCGCTAGTCAAGTTCAACCCGTACATTTCTTGATTGAATTAAACCCACCCGCACGACCCTTGACGCATGCCAAACAACGCCGTACGAATACCCTAATCCAATCGCATCGTATGCTAGCAGATAAGCACTAGTTAGCTACCGTACACTACGCCTTGACGCATGTCAAACTACCGCAGCACGAATACTAAGTAGTACTTATCTGAAAAGACGGAGGGCTACGCAGGTTTTTAAGAAAACCATGAGCGTAATGAACTTGATATCGTTGTAGAATCGAGTGATTTTAAATGGAGTGTTTTTGAGGCCTTTCTAGTTTTGCTAAAGGGGTCACTCCCGGTGAAGGGATCGTCGCCCCTTTCCTCATCGAATAAGGTGCAGGATATATCATATATATCTCTGTGCAAAGCAGAAACTATAGAAGCAATCAAAAGACAAACCGAGAGTTGTAGCATCTGCCAGTTATTGCTAAAGGAGTCACTCCCGGTGAAGGGATCTCGGTCCTTTCCTTATCGAATAAGGTGCAAGATGTTCTACAAGGAACACCGCGATACAAACCAAGAACTGTAGCTACCTGTTTTTAAGAAATTCGATTCCACAACATCATAGGTTTCTTTTATTTCATTAATCTCATTAATGAAGTCCCATTTTAATATGCTTCACAAGCATCTCTTTTGAAACGAAATATGCAATATAACATATATCTCATATATATAATATAAACATTCGTCACAGGCAGTAATATGATCTCATCACAGAACATTGCAGCAGAAGAACATATATGAAATATTGGATATACAAGGACGTCCGTGTTTTGAATGCGAGCCTGTATAAAACACGGATTCCACGGTCGCGATGAATAGCCAAACCCACATCCCTAGACCCCTACGAGAGCGGCAAGTAACACTGCTAATTCTAGGGTTAGGAGACCCGGTCTCGACTCCTCGAGATGGTCTCCCACTGGACCCTAGAACCCGGTTACTTGTGCTCACCGCCTTGGGTCTACCTAATGCGGAAAAGTAAATAATATACAACGGTGACATCTTCCGCTACCTGGAAGTGCCCCAATAAAAGAATATTACATACAAATGAATTTTACATGAATGAAAAAGAAAAAACTCTCATCTCACATAAAACCCCCCGGCTATTCAAAACGCGACGATCCAATATAACATATCACAGCAACACATAATATCTCATATCATCAACGTAAGCAAGTATGCGTATCCCGATTGCCGTTGATGTATAGCAACGAAGCCGGCGATACACCACATACTACGCTTACGGTCACAGAAAATAAAGTGTAAAACTACAACAGTTGGAATCCGCAACCTCCTTAGACATCGCATGCCTAACCAAATGAATTCCTTAGACATCACATGCCTAACAATTACAAACCCCGCATTTTAGTCTCTTTATCGAAAACTCTTTTCAATGTCAAGTCGGGCAATTCAACAAGATTCCCGACAACCTGATCGAATGCTCGTCGCAAACTTTAGTAGACGGCCGCACCCCCGATGCCGTCGACGAAGTGCACTAAGGCGGAACACCGCTGCCGCGAGCACCCGAACGGATGCTTTCGGCGACGGGGTTCTTCTACAGTCACTTGGTCGGGGCTATGGGACGTAGCTGTCTATTAAGTTTACCCGGCGAGTATCCGCGTACGCTACGTGATTGCGACGGACTTTTGATCGCATCTAAATTCCGTGGCAACCGATCAAGTGAGACTAAAGTGCTGTGTTTGTAACATTCATATTAGTTATCTCATAACTACCTGTAGATTCCAAATATTGTATCACATTCCTGATAAATAGACAAAGTTAAACTTTCCGATCGAATCATCAAACACCCAAGATTTCCCCAATATATCTCAACTCTTGAAATCAGTTTAAAAACATCCATCACATGCCACAGTACCAATGGTCCAGCCGTAGAAGGGTCAAGCCAACGCCTCACATGTGGCACGCCGTACTGCCCCAAACCCTAAGGTTCAAAAGGCAGTTCAAGACGGTCACATAATCGAGTTAAGGTTTGTTGTCTTCTAGAGGGTCCAACGCGTTACTTGCACGACTTAGAACGTTCTTAAACACGAGGAAAAATCCAACTTTTGAAAAAATTTCCGACAGGGTAGAAAGTGAGTTATTGATATCCGTTCGAACTTTTTAACAGTTTCTAAAAGTTATCCGGACAAAACACAAAGATGCAGTTAAAGTTCCCGATCGAATCATCGAATCCCCAATACAACCCAGAAAATTCAACAGTTGAATAAATATTAAAAATTCCCAGAAAATACAGCACTAGAAGATAAGAATTACTGTGCAAATTTCAAATGCTGAAGTGACTAACTAGCCGCGGAACCGCCGCACAAGCCATGCTTGTGCCGCGGTTCAGCCGCGCTTTGGTGGAATCAGGCGCATGTGCTTCACAGTATTTCTTAAAATTCCCTGCTGTATTTTTTAGGTATTTTTAATATGGAAAAAATCACAGTTTTGAAAAATTTCCAGAAACTAGGGTATATCGGGTTTTCCGGGTTCGATCGGACTTTAAATTTTGCCTAGACTTCGCCTAAAGCTCTAGCTTGGCTCTGATACCACTGTAGGGTTGCTATGCACGCGCACAAGGGTCTATGAGACATCAACCATGCCCGATTGAAAAATTAGCCGTGCCGAACAACCCGAATACGCATATTTAAACTAGAGATTAGGCGAAAACTAACATGCTAAACATTTTAACACTAAGTGAGAGGGATTACAACCTTTGTAGATCCAGTCCTTCACTTTATATGCTCCGTGTTGTGGTCCCTTCGCTGCGATCATCGGGTTCCGGACTCTCTAGAGGTTCCACGAAGAGAAAGATACAACCTTTGCTTCCGATCTTCGATACAAAGATGATCTACCATGAAGTTTCGTTAACACAAGCTAACACTCATGAAATGATGTGAACACCCTCATCTAAATGGCAAGGGAAGATGAGGATGATAAAGTAGGATTTTTGCTCTCTTTATTTATCTTTTTCTCACATTTATTCATCACTTGGAAAAGGTTAGTAAGCTTTTTCCATGAAGAAAGATCAAGGAAGAAGATGATGAATTATTATAGAATCCTTTTGTGATGAAAAGAAAAAGAATTAATATGATGAATAATGCAACCATGGTCAAGCAAACTCATGTAGAGAATTAACTAGGGTTAGGGTTTGGGTTAGGTTAAAGATGAGTCACACACAAATATCTTTATCATGACAAAATGAAAAGCTTCTAGAATCAACTAGAAGACTTAACCCTAATCCAAACCCTAATCATGTTTAAACTCCACAAAACATGTTGCATTAGTTATCATATCATGTTACAATATTATATATCACATATATAATATTTATTGTAACGAATAAAATAATACAATTAACATATATCGTATATATATCAATGTATTACCCGAGTGAGAAAAAGAATCTTTTAGTGAGCTAATATTAGTTAATGCAATTTAATATATCAAATATATTATTATACATTAAATTATCGAATCAACACTTGATCCGACAATCCGGCTATATCGCATATAACCGACTGATATTTATCCGTACCGATTCATCGAATCAACACTTGATCCGATGACCCGGCTGATATCAAATATCGCCAGAATATAATACGGTATCACATATCGCATTATCCTCGGTCCCGCACATATCACATATGTGCTCCTACTCCGTTTTGCCTGAGCCAAAAAACATCTGTGTAGGACTCTAAAGAATCGTCAGTACGCCGGCAATAGGTGATGATCATATCAAACACCCACAAGCTGCAAGCGGTCAGCTAAACGTAACAGCTACCCAGGTATTGAGCGCTCAGAAGATCAACAAGCAAGCCTGTAACTTCTCCTGTGAATCCAAACAGTAACACTCCCGTACAGTCCGGTCTCATCGTCTGATATGTTGCATATCTCGCCTAGAGGTGGTAAACGTCAGACCCCAGTAGCTCGATAAGTCGTGTCAATATGAGGTCTATAACAGTTCGAGAAACTACTGATAACACTTACCAGTAAATCTCAGTAACCCTGGCCAGGGATTTCCGGTTATAGCCAATCGAACACAGCACAACATCAACTCCCTATACCCGGAGAGACGAATCCCCTTCTATCGCTCATTGCCTCCATGTGATTCGGGACTGTACCCAAAAGACACCTTTTTGCATGCCCTCTTGGACGTGGTATGATGGAAATCAAAGAACAGTGGGAATCACACAAGACTCTATGACGATCTCGGGTCAACAGACTACTCTGTACCACTGTCACCGGAGAACTGCCATCTGACGTGAGGTATAATACCATCTGGGAGTTCTCGGCGAGTCCGTCCAGTGTACCCAGTATCTACTGAGCACCCGTACACAATCCTTGATGTCAAACACCGATGGATATAGGATCAACCATCGCCCATCATATGGGTCAAGATGCGTATACGCTAGTCTACTCTGGTGCATCGATGCCCTGTCTCGATACACCCTCGACTAGGAACAGTTATAGGATGTACTCGTCGACTACCGTGGCCCCACTAGTATGATCTCATCATAGTCCCAGTAGTCGAGTACACATCCTAAGGGCTTTATCAACATGTAACATAGAGACAATAAGAGTACATGTTAAGATAAAGTACAACCAGATAGCATACTATCATGTCGAGCAAGAAAGTCCTCCCTATATATGTCCAAGCATCCATTACAATATACATCGTATGTACAGTAATGGCCTCTAGGGCATACATATAACTAACAATATAAATTAATATATATATATATATATATATACACATTAACTAATATAGCTCACTAATGATTTTCTTCTCTTCTCTTTATATATTTAATTATATATATATATGATATATTTATATTTATATATAAAATGATATTGTATCATGTAGATGATACATAGAACATGGGTGTATGAGACTCACACATGACCTAAAGATTTTTGGGGATTTAATTTTTTGAGTAAAATGAAAAAGGGAAGATAATGAGTCATGGCTTGGATGCTAGGAGAAGCATTGAGAAGCCATGACTCATCTATCTTTTTTTGTTTTACTCTTAGTTATTTACTCGCCCTAAGCTTAACTCTAGCTTATGGTTAATTCTCTCATTCACAACCTCACACATCCACGTTCATCCTCATCTCTTTTCTTCTCTAGGATTTTCTTGAGATGAAAAAGGAAAGGACAAAATGGATTTCTAAAGTGAGAAAAATTCCTACTTCATCAAGCTACACTAATCTAGCCTATTAGTTTAGCTTTTTTGCTTCACTAATACATTGATTAGTGAAGAGTGAGCTTGAGTGAAAGCAAATTCAAGGTGGATCATCTTCGGCATCGAAGACTTCGTGCAAGCTCGATCCTTTCTTTAAGTGGAGCCAAGAAGAGTTCTAGGAACTACTACTTGGAGCTTTAGAAGTGAAGGACTTGGTCTACAAAGGTTGTAACCCTCTTCACTTAGATTAGAATTTGTATTCTTTCTATGAAACCCTAATTCTCTAGTTCGATTCTAGATTAGTATAGCTTACCACTCTAGATTTTTTAAAATTGCATGCATGATGCTTGCTTAAACCTAGTGGAGGTGCTAAGACGTACTTTCATGGTATCAATGCTAAGCTAGAGCATTAGGAGAAGTCTAGACGACGTTAAAGTATTCGATCGAAGTTCAAAACCCGCTCTTTTCTAAGTTTCTGTCCATTTTTCAAAAGTTGAAATTTTTCAGATTAAAAATATTCAGAAAATCAGGCAGGTTATTTTATTGAGCACCAAGAAGTACGAGGCCATAACTCGTCCAAGCCGCCACGGAACCGCCACCAAACCCATGGTTTGGCCACGATTCCGCTTCATACTTAGAGATTTGATGGCTCGTATTTCTTGTGCAGCACCATTGTGATATTTGGGACTTTCTGGGTATTTTTAGTGAGGCTTAAGTTTTTGAGGTCTCTGTGATTTTCAGGTATTTGAAAGATCGATCGAAATGTTCAACATCGCCTAGATAATTTTGATATGTGATACAATTTTTGGAATCCTCATAGATTACTTTTGTGAAAACTAGTTTGCTTTTGTAAATCTATCATTTTAGTCACATTGATGGATTGCCACGGAGTTTCGATTCGGATCAAAACTCCGTCGCAATCTTGTATCGTACGCGAACACCCGCCGGGAAACACTAGTAGACAACCATGCCCCATAGCCCCGACCAAGTGACTATAGGAGAACCCCATGGCCAAAAGCATCCACTCGGGTGGTCGCGGCCACAGTGTTCCGCCTAAGTGCACTTCGTTCATGGCATCGGGGGTGCAGCCATCTACTAAAGTTCCCGACAAGCATTCGATCATTTAATCGGGAATCTTGTTGAATTGCCCGACTTTTTTTTGAAAAGTGTTTTCAATTCGATACTTAAATACAAGGTTTATAAGGTTAGGCATGAAATCAAGAGTATGTGATATTCTGAGTTTATGATGTCTAAGGATGATGCGGATTCTAATTATTGTAGTTTCCGTTTCTTTTCTGCGACCGTAAGTGTAATATGTGGGGTATCCTCAATCTCGTTGCTATACGTCAACGACATTAGGGATACGTATATTTACTTACGTTGATAACATGTGATGTTATGGTGTTGCTGGTTGATATGTTATATTGGATCGTCGTGATTGAATAGCCGGGGGGTTTGCGTAAGATGAGAGTTTTTCTAATTTTCATTCATGTAAAAACTGTATGTAATATTCTTTTATTGGGAAACTTTTGGGTTGAGGTTGTTTTCTCCATTGATGTTTATTTTTTACTTTTCCGCATTAGGATAGACTCAAGGAAGGGAGCACAAGTAACCGGGTTCTAGAGTCCAGTGGGAGACCATCTCGAGGAGTCGAGACCGGGTCGCCTAACTCTAGAATTGTCATGGTTGCTTACTGTTAGTGTAATATGCCCTAGAGGCCATTATTGTATAGTACTAGCTTTCATATTACATTTTGGAAGCTTGAGATATATACACGGATTTATGATAGTCTTGCTCGATATAGTAGTATGCTACTTGGTTTGTATCTATCTTAATATGTGTATGTGTTTCTTTTAACATATCGCTAATACATATTGATAGAGCCCTTAGGATTTTTGCTTGACTACCAGCATTATGATGGCAGACACACTAGTGGGGGATGGGTAGTCTATAAGCACATCCTTATACAGGTCCCTAGTCATAGGGTTATCGAGACAGGGCATCGATACTCCAGAGTAGACTAGTGTATACGCTTCTCATCCCAAGAGGGGCCCACAGCCAATCAGTACGTCATGCTGGAGATAGTATGCAGGTGCTCGTTAGGTTACGAGTACACTGGACAGGACTCATCGGGAACTGTTGGTTGGTATTATACCTATCGTCAGTTAGCAGTTCCTAGGTGACATGAGTACAACTTCGTCTGTTGACTTGACACTGCTGCTTCGCATCATATATGCAATTCTTTGCAGGCACTGATAGGCAGTAGTGTTCTGAAGACCGGTGATATGACCCTCAGGGTTGCAAACGGAGAGAGCGTGGATGTTGTGTCCGTAGGGGAATATCACCTTGGATTGACGAGTGGACATATTTTGGTTTTCCGCAACTGTTTTTGTGTACCTAGTTTAACTTGTAATATCATTTTGGTATCTTTGTTATCAAAAGATGGTTTTGATTTTACATTTTTAAGCAATGTCGTAAACATCTATCTTAATCATAGTTTGATTGGGTCAGGTACTCTAAACAACGGTATATACGTATTAAACCAACTACAAGTTTTCAATGTCCAGAACACACATAAAAGAAAGAATCCAGAATTAAATCAAGTTTTCTTATGGCATTGTAGACTAGGTCACATCAATGAGACAAGGTTAACCAAGTTACATAAAGAAGGATATTTGGATCCGTTCGAATATCAATCTTATGCAACTTGTCAATCATGTCTCAAAGGAAAGATGAAAAAGAATCTGTTCACTGGACACGGGGTAAGAGCAAGTGAGCTCTTGGGACTCATACTCAGTGACGTGTGTGGTTCAATGTCTACACATGCAAGAAGTGGTTATGTCACGCCCCACTTCCCAAAGAATGTGAAGAGTGGCGTGGCACGGTCCGCAACCTAACTGTATTGAAGGTGTTCTATTCAATACAGTTACGTTAAGCGTAAGAATGAATCATAGTGTGCAGGGTTGTGTAGAAAATAAAACAATAAATAGAAAATCATTTATTTCCATTAAACAACTTTATTACATTCCAAAGAAAGAGCAAAGCAAACTAATTGGTTTAATTACATCAAAGGAAACAAAGCCCAAAACAAGTGGGAAACAAAGAATACTAATTAATCCTCCAATGCCATCTCTGCAAAATCTTCGTTAGTTGGTTCCTCGCCTAGATCTTCTTCGTAAAACTTATTTCTATCTAACGGACATTCCCAAAACGTAAAAGAGAGAAAGTCCGTCAGCCAGTTATACTCGGGTAGGATCGCCTCATAAAGAAATAGGAGTGTAAAAATGAACAGGTGTATATAAGAGTATGATGTATGCAAACGTAAAGTAGGGGTGTAAATGTTTGAAATGCATAAATTTAAGACGTTTTGAGGAGAGGTATATATGAGCATGTGTATGTTGTAAGTTATATGTAGATAAGTAGTATAAAGTATAGGTGAAGCTAATAGTTCGTATTAGTTTGTTAAACAAGGGTCCGGATACTTGCGATTATTCCGTTGTGGCCACGGAACAACAACTGGGGAAGTGAAATGTACTGTTTCACTTACCGGGATCATGATCGAGTAGTAGGGGAATCCGAGTTCCGAATCTCCTTGCCTAATCAAACTACCCATCCCCGTTTATTCAGTGTAGAGGTATAGAGTTAATGCGTATACTTCTAGGCATGGAATTTCCATATTGTATAGTCGTCCATATTTTGAACTGTTCACCCGGAATATCTGGATCTTCATATTTGTATAGTCGTCCACACTTTGGACTGTTCACCCGGAATATCGAGATCTTCATATTTGTATAGTCGTCCACACTTTGGACTGTTCACCTGGAATATCGGGATCTTCATACGTATTCCATACCTAAGTACGCGCATTCTAACCCTAACCGTAACATGTTTTGTATATGTCATGTTGTCATAAACTGGAATTTAAAAAGTATTGATCTCATTTAATATGGCCTTCCACAACCACTCGTTTTATTTTCTATAGTTTGTAATGTACTTCGTGTCACCTTAGAGAAAGCTTAGTTAAAAAGAATAATAGTGTTTAAATATCTTTTATTACTTCTAAGAAAAACCATAATATTTGGGATATTTATTATTTTGGAAAAACATAATGTTTTACGGAAAATATCCTTTCGATAAAGGTTGTGGTGTTTATTTGAAAAGCTTTTACAAGAGGTCTTTATTTGAAAATCTAGACTGCTTCTAATATTCCAAAAGGACAAGTTGTGAGGTCCTCAAATCGCCTCTTCACCGCCAATTGTGGCCAGGTAAGCACAAGTAAGGAAAGGAGGGATCCGCTCACGAATCACCGTGAGACGGGCTTTTTAAAATTACCTTTCCAACTTGTCTAGCTTAGGCACCACAAAGTCTGGTTTAGTTAAACGACCGATGCCTACAAACTTCCCTTTGTCCAAATCTGGATTGGTGTTTATTTGAAAATTACCTTTTAAAAGATACTAAATATTTATGTTGGAATGATATCGTTATTTAAATTTAATATTTTCTTCTTTAAAAAGGTTGAGGGGTTAACAATATTATAGTGGTTGAAGAAAAGGTGTAAGTAAAATATCGTATCTAAAATATTTATTTCACATCTTTTATCTCTTATGGATATTTTAAACAAATATAGTATTTTAATTAAACGAGAGTATTTTGTGGAAGTAACCTATTTCGAGATCATTTTTATAGTATGGGTAAGTCAGAGGTGAAATGACAATTCATGGGTTATATCAGATTCCAAGTATTATGGGTGTGCAATATAATTTTGTGTATAGAGGAAATTTAAACATCGTTTTAAATGGGGGTTAACATTATCATTATTGAGGGTACAAGTAATAGGCATGCACGAATATTATAATAACATTTTAAATAGAAGGTTGATGATTAGAAGTTGGAACTAGGTTATTGAGTAAAGAAGAAGGTGACAGGAAAAGGGGGGAGAAGCGGATCCTACCTTTTGTTTGAGTCGGATGCCGAAGGGTTGAAAACGTAGGCGTGTAGAAAATACTTAATAGCTCCGCGCTCAGATTTTTCCTCGGCAATTGGGTGGATCCGTAGCGTCGGCGTCGTCGATACGAAGGCACTGGTATTTTTTTCACAACTTTTGGAGTTCTGTGGTGTGAGAAATTTTGGTTTGAATGTGTCTATTTATAGGGTTCAAAAGGTAACAAGAAAATCCAAAAATTTGTTAAATCGCACGGAAAATCACGCCGGCCCATGATTGCGAATCATTCTGCCATGATTGCGCCCACCGCCACTTCATGGCCGTTGGATCTGCATCCAACGGCCCAGATCGTTCAGCAAAAGCCGCCGCCGCCGCCACGTGTCGCGCGTGGAGGGATCACGCGTTTGCGTATGGTCCCTACCAAGTGGGTGCGTCGGTGTGATCTGGGCCGTTGGATCTTGGATCCAACGGTCCAGATCAAAGGGATTTATAAATATATTATTTTTTTTATAAAAATAATAACTGTTTATTACTTTTAAAAATTGAATTTGGCTTTAAAAAATATGTTAAAAATAGTTAAAAATACGGGACAATTATGGAAAAAATTCAGAAAATATATTTTATTGTTATCTTTAGTATAAAAATAATTTTGGGCTAAAACTAAGTAATATAACCATTCCTATGGTTTTAGTTAGTTATTAAAGTTATATAATATCTAGTTTATCCTTTAAAATATTTTTAATTACTAATTAATTACTTTAATTGATAATAAAAATATGTAGATTATTTTAAGGCGTTATAAAATCTTACTAAAACATTTTAAGCCTATAAAAACAATAAATAGATTTTAGAAAATTCCTTTAATCATATTCAATGCTTTGAAAATTATTAACATTACTTTAAAAATTATTATTCTGTAAAGAAATATGTAAATAATTATTTGATAGTAAAAATTTAAATAAAATATATTTTATTAGGTATTAAAAAACACGATCGTTACAGGTTATTCCTATTTCGTTACATTTAGGGATGATTTCTCTAGGTATGGACATATTTTCTTAATGAAACATAAATCCGAGGCCTTTGAGAAATTCCGAGAATATAAGAATGAAGTGGAAAAACAAACCGGCAAAAGTATCAAGACACTGAGATCTGGTCGAGGTAGTGAATACTTGAATGCCGAGTTCTTGGATTACCTAAAAGAGAATGGAATTCTCTCTCAGCTTACTCCTCCATACACACCACAGCAAAACGGTATATCGGAGAGACGAAACGAACCCTATTGGATATGGTATGTTCCATGATGAGTAACGTCGAGTTTCCGTGATCATTCTGGGGCTATGCACTAGAATCGGCTGCATATCTTTTGAACAAGGTTCCTACCTAGACTGTGCCTACCACTCCATATCAGATGTGGAGTGGAAAGAAACCCTATCTTCAGTATCTGAAGATATGGGGATGTCCAGTTTTTGTTAAAAAGCAACATGCAGACAAACTCAAGGCACGCTCAGTACTGTGTAAGTTTGTAGGATACCCAAAGAACTCTACGGGGTATCTTTTCTATTACGCAGAGGAACAAAAGGTTTTTGTTTCTCGTCATGTCCACTTTCTGGGACATCAGTTTTTAGGAAAAACAACTAGTGGGAGCACAATAGAACTGGAAGAAATTCCAGAACCACAATCTATTACTGAAAGCTTGGTGGAACCAAAAATTTCAAAAGAACAGGACATTCCCGCACCACTCCGCAGGAGTAGTAGGCTGTCTCATCCGCCTGAGAGACACTACGGTTTTTTCGTAGATGGCGATAGAGAGGATTGCATCATTGATAATGATGAGCCGACTAACTTCCAGCAAGCCATTCAGAGCACCGACTCGGTAAAATGGCTGGATGCAATGCGGACCAATATGGAGTCCATGTACAACAACAAAGTATGGACATTGGACATTGCTCCAGAAGGGGTAAAACCCGTAGGCTGCAAATAGATCTTCAGAAAGAAGATTGGTGTAGATGGACAGGTAGAAACCTATATGGCTAGACTTGTTGCAAAAGGATTTCGTCAAAGACCTGGTTTGGACTATGATGAAACCTTTTCTCCAGTGGCTATGCTCAAATCCATTCGGATCCTTCTTGCCATTGCATCCTTCCACGATTATGAGTTTTGGCAGATGGACGTAAAAACCGCCTTTCTAAATGGAAATTTTGAAGAGTGTGTCTATATGGACCAGCCAGAGGGTTTCATTCAGAGTGGGAGCAGCGGGAAAGTGTGCAAGTTGCTTAAGTCCATCTATGGACTAAAGCAGGCATCGCGGAGTTGGAACATCTGCTTTGATGAGACAGTCAAGGAATTTGACTTTATCAAAAATCCAGATGAGCCATGCATTTATAGTAAGATTGTAGCACGAACTGTTGTATTCCTCTTCTTGTACATGGATGACATTCTCTTGATAGGAAATGACATTCTTATGCTGCAATCTGTCAAAGGGTTCTTGTCATACAGGTTCTCCATGAATGACCTGGGTGATGCCTACACATCTGGGGATCCAGATCTATCATGATAGATCTAAGAGGATGTTGGGACTTTCGCAGTCTAGGTACATCGACACCATACTGAAAAGATTTAGTATGGAAGATTCTAAGCGCGGTAATTTACCGGCTTATCACGAAATCACCCTCTCCAAAGAGATGTCTCTCAAGACTAATTTGTAAAGGGATCGCATGTCTATTATACCTTACGCTTCTGTGGTAGGCTCTATAATGTATTCGATGTTGTGTACCAGACCAAATGTAGCTTATGCACTGAGCGTGGTAAGCTGGTATCAGTCGAACCCTGGGGAGAAGCACTGGATAGCAGTAAAGAACATTCTAAACTACCTGAGAAGGACTTAGGAGATGTTCTTGGTTTACGACGGAAAGGACCTCCAGATCGAGGCCTTTGCTGACTCCAGCTTCCAGAGTGACAAGGATGACTCCAAATCCATGTCGGGTTATGTCTTTACCCTCAATGGAGGGGCGGTCTGTTGGAAGAGTTCCAAGCAGGACACCGTTGCTAACTCAACGATGGAAGCGGAGTATATCGCAGCTTCTGATGCCGCAAAAGAAGCAGTCTGGATGAGGAAGTTCTTAACAGAACTTCAGGTGGTCCATCCATTGTAGATCCAATACCTCTGTATTGTGACAACAACGGTGCTATAGCTTTAGCGAAGGAACCCAGGTCCCATCAGAAGTCCAGACACATCTTGAGGCGGTATCACCTGATCAGGGAGATCGTGGATCGCCGGGAGATCAAGGTTCGGAGAGTTGCTACAGAGGACGACACTGCAGATCCATTCACAAAGGCCATCCCTCAGATACAGGTCGAGAGGCTATTCAAGACGATAGGTCTGCGATATGCCAGCACATGGCCTTAGTGCAAGTGGGAGATTATTAGTGTAATATGCCCTAGAGGCCATTATTGTATAGTACTAGCTTGTGTATTACTTTTTGGAAGCTTGGGATATATACACGGATTTATGACAGTCTTGCTCGATATAGTAGTTTGCTACTTGGTTTGTATCTATCTTAATATATGTATGTGTTTCTTTTAACATATCGCTAATACATATTGATAGAGCCCTTAGGATCTTTGCTTGACTACCAGCGTTGTGATGGCAGTCACACTAGTGGGGGCTGGGTAGTCTGTAAGCACATCCTTATACAGGTCCCTAGTCGTAAGATTATCGAGACAGGGCATCGATACTCCAGAGTAGACTAGTGTATACGCTTCTTATCCCAGGAGGGGAGATGGTCTGTCCCACAGCCATCAGTACGTCGTACTGGAGATAGTATGCAGGTGCTCATTAGGTTACGAGTACACTGGACAAGACTCGTCGGGAAGTGTTGGTTGGTATTATACCTATCGTCGGTTAGCAGTTTCCAGGTGACATGAGTACAGCTTAGTCCGTTGACTTGACACTGCAGCTTCGCCTCAAGTGTGTAAGGCTACGGCAGCGCCCCGGCCGTCAATCCGAGGCTAAAAGCGGAATAAAAACTTCTTAAACCGGCGCTATCGTAACCCTAAAACCCGGATCGTGCCATTAACCGTAAACTAGTAAACTGTAAAAGAGATTGGAGAGATTATACCGATCGATCCGTGTCCTTCGGTCTTCAATCTCTGCGCCAAGCTCCTCGTGGCTGTCCCAACAGAGTTCGCTCCCCGATCTCGCTCGTCGAAGTGGCTCCACGTCGAGGATTATTTATACGGGCTTCCGCTTCAAACCGAAGCAACTCGGACATGAAGTTTTCTAGCCGACATGTCCAAGGTGAAGTAGAGATAGTGTGTGAATACTTTGTCTCAAGGCACCCAATGATTTGGGTAGAGTTAAATGAAGTTGCCAAGGGATAGAAATTGTGAGAACAAGATTTTAGCCTTGGAGAAAAAATTTCTCACTGGAAAATCGGCTCGGCCAATGAACGAAATGTTCTCTATGGAATTGTTCTTGTGAAGTGGTGGTCTTTAAATTAAACAACCAAAATAAAAGAAGCAGCCACCTCACCCTTCAATCCATCACAAAAATATCCTACACAAAATATCCTCATCCAAACAAAAATAATAAATGCCAAAGGACACCTCACAAATTTCCCACGAAATAACCCATGCCCATGGCCCACAAAAAGCTCACAGTGAAAGAAATAAGCCACAAGAATTTTGGCCAAAACCAATGGCTCACAATTAATATTAATTAGACATTAAACCAAATGTTTAATTTGAGAAAAGAAATTGGCAAATTCAAAAGTAATGTCGTAACTAATTACAAGATTACCCCTCATCCGTATATACATACCTGCATCCGTATTTCTACTGAATACGAATACAACGAGACGAAAATATTCCAACAATCAAATACTAGGATCCGGCTTAAACCAAAGCCCACTAGTATGATCCGTCCGATCATGATCCGTGCACTACCATTGCATACAGCTATCCACCACGACAAATCCGCAACATCATAGCACAACACAGAACATCAACGCGAATGTCACGTTCGCAAACCCGTCTAAAAGGACTATAGCAATTAGACGCAATTTACCGCTCGAATGACATTCACGGTCGGAGATATAATGTAAATACTGTAAACTAACAAGTTTAAAATTCTGATCGACAAAACTTCCAGAAGTGGGCCCCACGTACAACTGCAGTACTCAAACAAAATCTGGGCCCAAACAAAATATTCCAGAAACCACTATTCCCCGTGAAAGACATTACTGTAGAAAAATTGTACTCTGTTGCACCAAAACGGCGGCAGAACCGCGGCCAAACCATGGTTTGTGCGGCGGTTCTGCGGCAGTACTGTGGAGACAGTAGACCAAATTTCTACAGTATTCTTAAAAAAGCCTGCACGATTTTCTGAGAAGCTCAAAATGATTTTTAGACCATTTTTAAAAATCGACAGAAACTTTAGCCTGAAAAGTGCGGTTTTGGAAATTTCGTTCGATCGTCGTTTCAAACACGTTAGAACAAGTTAGTAAAGGTTAATGGCGTGGCTCTGATACCATGTAAGTCTACGGTAGCGCCCCGGCCGTCATTCTGACGCCAAACGCGGAACAAAAACTTTTATAACTGGCGCTATCGCATACTATATCCCGGATCTTACCATTAACACTAAACTAAAAAACTGTAAAGAGGTAGAAAGGCTATACCGATCGATCCGAGTCCTTCGGTCTTTAGCCATCATCCCACGCTCCTCACGGCAACTCCGATCTCTTGTCTCTTCATCGAGGTGGCACCACGTCAACGGATCTTTAAACTGGCTCCCGCCTCTATACCGATGCAACTCGGTCATCAAGTCTGCTAAAAGAGATGACCATGATAAAGTAGAGAATGAGTAGAATAGTTTGTCTACAACACCCTAGGGTTCTCATCATATGAGAGGGATAGGGTGGAGGTTGAAGAAGATGCAAAGAGATGGAAATTGTGAACTCAAGAAACTATCTCAAAAGAGCAAAAACCAAGCATAAAAAAATTAACCCTTTGGTTTCCCTCTTCTCTTGTGTGTGGTATATATAAGGTTTAGTGTTAGAGAAATAAAGAAAATATCTTATCAAAATATCTCCAACTCAACCCTAAAATATCCCACCTAAAACAAACATCATTAATACTTTAATGACTCACTAGATGACTCATTACATGAGTCATTAGTGAACATTCTAGAATCAATGAGTCATTAAAATGGGTCACCCTTTCCAAAACTAATAATCATTTAAACCAAAATGATTTACCCAAAAAGAAATGCATCTTCTAAAATATTCTCGTAATGGATTACGAGAATACCCCTCACCTATATATACATACCTGTATCCGTATTCCGACCGAATACGAATATGAGAGACTAAAAATTCCGACTCAATATAATACATGGATCTGGCTTAAACCAAAGCCCACCAGAATTATCTGTCCGAAATATGACACGTGCACAAGTGCACGTGCATTTTCGAACCCTGCCATAAAACAATACGGCCACTACAACGTTTCACCCGAACTTGGGAATCTATCTGTGGGAGACTCTAAAGACTCGTCAGTACCCTGGCAGTGGGTTTAACCACAAGCACGTCAGCGGCACTAGCAGTGCGTAACTGCTACCCATTTACTGACCGAAAGAGAAGCCTGATGAGCGAACTCATCCTGGAACCCTACTGAGCCTATCAGTGACAATATACATACAGTCCGGTCCGTTCGTCTATGAGCATCGCATATCAGGCCTAGGGGGCTGGTAACGTCAGACCCCCAATAGCGGTATAAGTCGTGTCGGAGAGTAGCCCTGAACACCTGTCACGACCCGAAAGAGCACGTGACTGGCCCTTGAATCCTATGAAGTCTATATGACTCCATCTGATCCAAGTAAGCCAAAAGCCCAGAAATCTAAAACCATTTAAAGAGTAAATAAAGAAACTGGTTTTTTGTAAGTAAAGAAAGCATGTTTGAAATCAAAGTTTTCAAATAACTAAGCCGAAATGCATTTTAAAAATGTGTAGTCTTTTCTGAAAATTTCGGCAGAGTTTCCTTTGTAAAAACTGGCCCTAAATGGGGTACAACAAAAATAATATATATGAAGTGATAAAAGGCATCCCCAAGCGGGAGCTAGCTCTTCGTCAATCGACGATCACAACCACGTAAACAATAATAATATACAACGCTAAAGGGCGAGGATCAAAACCCAAAAATTGACTCAAAACAGCTAGAAAACCATAATATAACAAGCGCGACTCTAAGGTCGAAATAATACATCACTGTCTCTAAGTCTGAAACAATATACAAGTTTTTGGTTGATGGAATTTCTAGATACAATGAATAATACAGGAACAATGGCGGTTCTGATACAAAAGAACCCACCTACCCAAGCAAGTCACCCATATGGAAGTAGTATGCCAGAAATGCCGCTATGGAATCTGTACGGCAAAAACCTGCAAGAACTGTGGCACAACGGGGGCGAGTTGCCAACTCGTGAATAAAAAATATCTACAAGCAGAGATCGAATGTATGACCCATCCTAGGTCAATACGATCAAATATATATATATATATATATATATATATATATATATATATATAAACCTCAATATGAACAAGTCTGAAGCAAGCTAAACTGGCAATGTAATCTCTATACGTGAGTGTAGTGCCAAGTGCCCGTGCCAGTGCCTCAGGTAACAGCATATCATAAATGTGAGGTATGATCAATGTAATCAAATCTGCATGTACGTGGATCCCGTCCACTCGTCGCCCAATGATAATAACCATCATGCATGTAAATATCATCAGCATATGCATGGGAATATAAGAATATAAACCACCTGTGTCCCTCGCGACACGTCAAAATCATGGAACCGGAGTGCCCAGCATCGACACTCGAAAACATCATGAAAACTGTGCACAGCATCGGCACGTAAATCCTCATATAACGGGCTCCGTCAGTCCGGACCAGCCCACAGGCTCCCTCTGCGGAATCGGCCCTCAGCCCCAGCAGTACGCTCAAATCCATCTATCGACTCTGATCGGTATCCTCCGGATAACCACCAGGTCCAACAAATCACCGATAGGTACTCGCCCACCTCCAGGCTCAATCGGCAAAGTCCTTCGATCATGTTTCCGAGGGGAAGCATACCGGGTCCACCATGTACCCGCAATCGGCTCGTCCACTCCTCGAATCGGGTTTCACATGTCGCTCTCAGCACCGAGAAAACACATGGTGGACGCACTGAAATATCATATCAAGGGTAACCGGGTTTTTAAAGCAATGACATATTCTCTTTTGAAATACCCACGGTTCCCAAATCCAGAAATATCATGGAAACAGCAACTCTCAATGCGTATTATCAGAAAGCATGATGCATGTGAATGAAATGTAAGCATATCAGTCTGTCATGCAAGAATCATATCCTGAATGCAACAGTACTACGGTGTAGTGACATGGCAATTATCGATGATGAAGAGTGTGAGCCGGCAACAAGTGTACGTGGTACATACGCATCATCGATAATGGTGCTGGTGTCCTAGCAGCATGACTGTAATATATCAATAAACACAAGCAATGCGATGCAAATAGCATGAATATGCGGAATCGAATAATCAGCGCAACAGTAAAGAATCTATCTCAATAAATATATCATGCAGCCTTGCCTTTTGAAATAAGACGAATCAGGGTTTTTTGTAAAATAAGGGCTACGGTGTATTAAGAAAATATGCGTCGTTTGAAAATATCCGTAGAATCCTTTTTGCCTATCTTTAAAATATCCCCGATTCGTTAGTTTTGAAATAGGTATGACTCGGGTCTAGTCTAACGCTTACTATGAGAACTACGGACCCAACAATCAAGTCAATCGGGAGGGGTATGAAAACCACCTAAATCTGAGTCAATATCACATAACAGGTATCACTACCATCATGTCACATCTCAATTACAAACTCTGTTATATCGCCGAATCTCACGGCCTCAATCAAACCTCATTGACTTATCTCAATCCCACGTATCATCCTCAATCCCGTATATGAACACATAGTCCCATACCCATGTGTAGATATACACACCTCCATATGCGCACAGATAAATGAAAGAATGTATGCAAGTATATGTGTGCGTGTATGTGTGAGTGCAACAACTACTCTAGGGTTTCGCACTATACTAAACCAATACATCCTTATCATCAATAATTCTATTATCACCATCAATAATCCTAACAACACATAATAAATATATGTGTGTATACGTATTCGTATACATCACCACGGACTGCGGGGGTGCTATACGCCATCCACCCGACTTCTCCCCGTTGATATAAATCTACTCACCTTGCTTCTCGTGTGCCGGTGCCGATGTCGCCATTTTCATCTTCTTCGCCTTAACATCACGTAAGGTACCTACAAGTATATCACAAACGCTAAAGCACATGAAAATCACATCGGAAAACCAAAACAGCACATGCTACTCGCATAGGTAAAAACCTATCGTCCAGCATGTAAACACGATCAATATCGACTTGTCGTTGACGTCCAAACGCCACCCGACAGGAACAAATCACCAAATACCAAAATCCATGCTAAAACAAGTCGCAAACCATGCGACAACATAGGAAAATCAACCCAGATTTTACCCTAGATGGAATCAGACAAAATTGCACATGCCATGGGTCAAGACTACTGGAAATAGGGCCATGCACCAAAAACGAGATGGTTTCCCCCTGCTCTGGACGCAAATTGCGGCCAGAAGGAATTAATTGGTGGCCTGGAGTTGGAGTTGGGGGCTAGGGTTTGGTGTGGTGGCTCCATGGTGCCTGCACATCACTGTCAACTCAGTTTTATTTTTGGGGTCTCGGGGTGATTGCGGATTCATAAATACGATCACAGATTCACAGTTTTTCCCCGACATCGTCTCATATATCTGTATTCTGTGTTTTAGCTTCAGGTTTGGTCTAATCTATCATCACACCAGGGGTCACCACAAGCCTCAATTTCACTTTTAATTTCAGGTCTAACCTAAACCCTAACTTGAAGTTGCACAAATCCACCAAACGACACCATATCGACATGAAACTAGAATTGATGCACAAGAAATGAAATACTACTCTAATAGGTCCAGAATTTACCTCCTTTGGCAACTCAAGAAAATTCTTGAGTTGCTCAAAGTCCTCCAAATCCAATCTTGCTAGGTTCAATGTGTAGCTAGTGAGCTCGGGATGATTTTTTGTGAAATGGGAATAGGGTTTTGTTGGGGGAAATGAGAGGGATCTATGGAGTGAAAGGGAGGGAGATGAGGGAGGAGCAGGACTAGCAGCAGTTCTTGAGGAAGGGGAGAGAGAAATGAGATGGGGAAATGAAAAGGGATGGTTCAAAAAGAGGGGTTGACCCTATACCTACCCTCTCTCTCTCATCATCATACTTACCTTTTCTTTTCTTTTCTTTTCCTTTTCTTCTCCCACCATGGTGAACCCTAGGCAACCATGCACCCAAAACATGTAACAAGTGTAACAAGTGTGGAAAATGATATGTGCACATTTTGCACAAAAAAGCTAAAAATCCGATTAGCGATTTTTAATCGCGATTAGCACTAAATTAGCATATAACTAATCATAAAAATATTAAAATGGCATAATTCCATAAAATACCCTATTTTAGAATTTTCCATAATTTTTCCCCATTTATTTGTATTTAATTATACCAGAATATTAAAATATTCATTAAAATAATATTAAATTATAAAAATTTCCAAAAATAATATTTTATTATTTTGCAACGTTACAATCTACCCCCCTTAAATAAATTCGGTCCCCGAATTTAAATTTAAACCCCCAAATACTAAAGTATTTCAATACGAATTCCAAGTCGTCGGGGCTCCGAATCGTCAATACATAAAATATCATAGCGCAATGCATGCGCATGAGTACTGAGAAGATAACTCAAAAGAAAAACTCCGTCAAGCATCCCAGAATCATCGGAGTTATGGTAAAGACACAAATATCAAATCCAATACAAAACCAATATGATATGGATCAGAACTATACATGTAGACATCCAATCTATACATGTGAATAGCTAATGTAAATGCATGCCAAATCTTTTTAAATCGCCGTGCGATGCGCGTAACACTGCACAGTGGCAGACGTTTTTCATAAGAAAATAATCCTATATGTATATATCTTTTGTTTACTATGTACGTTCCGCCATTTTGAAAACAATTTAGAAGGGTTTCCTTGTTTTTAAAACGTTTCGTGTCAAATCGGACACGTAGGTATATATATGCTGAGACTATAGCTCGCTTTTTGGAAATCCCTTCGATAACTATCAATGCCTGCAAAATATATCTAGGTACTGTCCTCTGACTAGTCCTGCTCAGTACAAAACGAATATCAAATAACATAAAAAAATGTACTGCTCCAAAAGGAATAAATCCCAAAAATGCACATAAAACCACCCTGTGCGTCTGGTGCGCACAGAAATCAAAATCCATGTATGTGTTATACAGGTGCACAAAACAACATCAACGTGCAACGGGTGTGCACGAAGTATCTGTCATAGGCAACGTGTGTTCCTGACAGCCAAATCAGGTGCATCTGACATGCACGAAGAATCTTGATTTAGTGCATCTGGTGTGCACCAAAACCGTATCTCAAAACGTGCGCCCAACGTGCACGAAAATCCAAATCGGTGCATCCATCGTGCACGAATGAAAATCTAAGCCCTGCGCACTCAACATGCACGAAATCACGAAATCCAATGGCAAACGCCGAACATGCGTAAGTCCAGTCAAAAGCACGGAGTGCAATTATCAACATCAATATCAGAATCAAAATCGACATATCGAATGACATCAAATCGAATTCAGGTGCAACCGTAGTGCACAAAATATAAATCCGGTGCAACAAGGGCACGAAATATAAATCTGATGCGATAAACGCAAGAAACATAAAACTGGTGCGACAAACGCACGAAGTATAGAACTGGTGCATCCCATGCACAAATACCAAGCAATAACTCAAATGCGTAAGCAGCAACACCAAGTGTACCCAGGTATAAAGAAAATCATAAACGTGTGCAACTGCGTGCACAAAACACATATCAATTCACTACAAGCACATATAAGCTATACCGAGTGCAAAAATCAAATCGTGTGCGTAACATATGCACAACATCAAATCAACCGTAAGAAATCCATGAAGTCATAAGCAGGTGCAGCCAAGGCACGAAACAATATCAGGTGCAATAACTGTGCGCAAATCATAAATCAACACAACGGTGTGAAAAGCACATCTCAAGTATAATAACTATGCATAAGATAAACATACCCGGTAGGTGCAACCTTGGTGCAAGAAAACAAATACCATGAAACTCAGTCATCAAGACTAAATCTTGCGAATAGATCGCCCAAAATACCGAAATCCAAAGTGACGGATACGTGATAATCAAATCACAAAATCAAAAATCAATAATACCATCGTTGGTATATCCTCCTTCGAAGTCGAGAAGGTGTCGGTACATCCAATGCTAGCGGCGCAAGATATCTACTTGCCTCTTGCTCGCGGCTGGCGTCCTCTGCCTCTGGTTCCTTATCTTTCCTGTGGATTACCAATCTCGCAATCCGTAGCTCATCGGCCCGGTCAGGTGTGCTAACAGGAACGATTCCGTTCTGGCACTTCTCTGGTCATCTCTCGGTCAATCCTCCGACCGCACGTAAAGCAGCACATCTCTGGCGCCGACCTCTGGTCCTCTGAATGCACATCACACATCGGCTCCTGGTGCAAATCTTATTGCAGTAGTGTACTGGAAGGAATTCCTGCTCAAGGTCTCTTCTGATCTTGTCACGCCCCGCTTCCCAGAGTATGCTAAAGTGGGCACGTGACATAGCCAACCATGCTACCTGTGGGTAGGAAGTATCAATCCACAGTCACATTACGGCTGTAGAGATATCAAGAACAAAATAAAACGATCTAAACATGTCCATAATCCAAGATAACATGAGTCAAGAATAATAAAATGCGGAAGCGAAAGATCCAATACAAATAACTGGAATGTATGTCCTATAATGCGGGCTCACATCAGGGATAAAAATGCAGGAAAGAAAAGCTAACTACTGCTGACACTCACAGCTCTGCCTGTTGGCTGAAGTACTCCTGCTCCGACTGCAACAGCGGTATAGAATCTGGGCCATCCAAAACCCAGACGTCAGCGCGTCAAGTCATCAAGTAATAACATATAAACAGGGTAACAGGCGATGCAATATAAACATGAATGAAAAGCAGGTGTGACAGTAAGATAGGTCAAGGCAGTGTAGGGTAGTGTGCACTGAGTAAACTAAACTGTTCTATCAGGTTTTCTATTCTAAAGACTTTGAAACCAAATTGGTGAATCATCGATGTAACTCAATAGTATCCCGTACATACCCGGGACCACGACCCAGATTCTCGGGCTGAAACCGAGACATGCCGCTATGCACTAATAGGAATATGTACAGATGAATGATGTCAGCAGCATCATTCCAAGGCTGTCCTAGCCTCTAAAACAGATCAGAACAAGTAGCGAACTGTTGAGTTACAAGTCAGGTTTCATCTTTGATTTCCCCATACCCCTAAGTTTTATGTGTATGTCAAGTCAGGTATTCCGTAATCAAGGACTAATGTCAACACAGGATCAAGTAAGCAGGTTTGTCTGGATAGACAACAGGAACGGTCCATGAGGACTACATGTCAGGTTTGTTGGCATTAGGCACAAGATCAGGTAACGGGTCAAGTCATGGTACATCAGGTCAGGTCAAGCAGTATACGGTACCATGTCGGGTCAAACAATATGTATGTAGCAAGTTAGGTCAAGATGTAAACGATATCCTGGGTGTGCTCATACTCAGTTACATAATCAAGCATGGTTATCAACAACATAAATCTAAGCAACGAATTAAACAATAAAGAAGCTTTAGTTAATTAGCAGCACAGTTATCAGTTGTGTTTCAGAGGTGATTTTAACGTTATAAGATTACAATATGACAGTTATGGCCGTTAAATCATGTTAACAAGTTTAAGAATTTTATGGATGCAAAGATATATATATATATATATATATATATATATATATATATATATATATAGGTTCAATGGATGAAATCACAGCCAATACAGGATAAAAGTACACGAGTGTCTGAATGAAGTAAAACTATAGAGAAAGTGCCATAGGCTACGTCAACAGTGAAAGTGTGATTAAAACATGTAAATGTGATTATTAGGTTTAATACAGTAATTGCAAACGGTAGGTTTCACGTTTGGAAGATAAAATGATATATAACAACATTGAACACGAAAATGGGAAATTATAGTGCTAAAGTTAAACTGCAGGTTTAGGGTGTCATCAATGTATATTTAAATATTATTTAGCATGTAGCAAGGGGTACTTGCCTCGACGGGTAGCAAATCGGGAAAATGGAACGTTAAACGTCGGTGGGGAAATCTCGCGACGGGCGCACGGTTCACGGAATGAACCCAAACGATGAACAGTGGAACCACACAGGTCAGGGTAACTCGCTGGATCGACGAGACACGTCGCCGGCACGGCCGTATTCCGGCGAGACACAAAAACAGTGAACAAACAAAATGCAAACAGGAAAATAAAGAAGAAGGGAAGGAGAATGGAGAAGGGGATGCTCACGAGGATTTGTGGGAAGGTTGTGGTCGCCGATCACGTCGACGGAGCTCCGGTGGTGGCCTATGACGACAGCGACAGAAACCTACAGATCAAGAAAACATGAACCGAGAAGAAAGAAGAATAAAAGAGAATAGGAGAAGAAAACCCCTCACCGAGGGATGCACGAGGCCGGGGGGGACGGATTAAGATCGCCGGCGGCGATCCCACGAGTTGCAGGCGTGTGCAGGGGGTGCAGCCTCTCGTGCAGGGTGCTCGTGGAGTTGATGAAGGAGGAAGAAGAGGTGCAGTGGAGATGACGAGGGCGAGGAGGTCGGCGATTAGGGCGTCGGCGTTGGGGCGAAGACGAGGGAGGACGAGGCGGCTAGGTTTTCGCGAGGGTGGGTTCTGTTACGTGAAAGAAAAATAGGAGGAGGAAGAGAAATATATAGGGGGAGAGAGAGAGAGACGGGGAGAGAGAGAGAGAGAGAATGATAGCGAGAGGAGAGAGATAGGGAGGAGGCGAGAGATCGAGAGGAGAGAGAATCGGGGAGGATAGAGAAGTTTGGATTATAGCGAGAGAGAAAAGAGAGAGAGAGAGAGAGAGAGACGTAAGAAAGGTGGGGCCCACGGGGGTTAAAGAAAGGAGATGATTGGCTGGGAGAAAAAGATTTGTGGGGTTTAGAATAGGTTAGGAAAAATTTAATAAAAGATTTTGAAATAGGAAAATATTATATGGGGTTAAATTTATATATTCGACGGTTACAAAAATTAGAAATTGGGATTTGGCGCAAATGTAAAGTATTTCCAAATTGCGCCCGGGTCGGGTCCAAAAATTTGAAATTGAAATATGAAAATTTTAGGTGGGATCCAAAATTTAAAATGAAGTATCTTACAGTCAAAAAGCATACCCCCAAAACGGACACACGTACGTGCGCGTAGCCGTCCAAACTCGCCCGTTTCACTGAACGGGACGAGAACACAATGCACGGACGCTATAACAGGGTTAGTGGTGTCAAGCATGCCATGACGAATATTTTTAATTTTATTTTAGATGCCTCAAATTGTTATATGCAGAAATGAATTGTCGGGTAAAATTTATAACTAACAACAGTCAAGTAGGATCAATGAAATAAATACCATACACCACTCAGCCGGTAACAGAAACTAGTAGCATTAGGCTCGGTTGTTACATTATACCCAACTACAAAAAGAATTTCGTCCTCGAAATTCCAAGAATACAAAGATAGTCGACAAATAACTACAAGAAAAGATGAGGAAACTTCTGCCGGATTTCATCTTCCCGTTCCCAAGTGGACTCTCCATGCGAGCGATTACCCCAAGAAACAAGCATAAGAGGGATCACCTTGTTCTTAAGAACCTTTTCCCTTCGATCCACAATTTCAACCGGTCGCTCCTCGAAAGTCAAGTCTTCTCGTACTGTCAGCTCCGAATGATCCAATACATGCATTTCATCTCGAACATACTTACGGAGTTGAGATACGTGAAACACATCGTGCACACTCGCCAAGGACTGCGGTAACGCCAAACGATACGCCACCTCACCAACACGCTTCAAGATCTCAAAGGGTCCAACAAATCGAGGACTAAGCTTTCCTCGACTTCCAAAACGAATCACCCCTCTACTCGGTGATATCTTCAAGAATACCAAATCACCCACGGCGAACTCTAGAGGTCTTCTCGACGTATCCGCCCAACTCTTCTGTCGGTCTTGAGCTGCATTCATCTGATTTCTGACAGTGTTAACTTTCTCTACTGTTTACACAACCAAATCTGATCCCAATAATCTTCGTTCACCGACATCGTCCCAACAAACAGGTGAACGACATTTACGACCATACAAAGCTTCAAATGGAGCCATCTGGATAGTTGCCTGAAAACTGTTTTTGTAAGAAAACTCCACCAAATGTAGATGATCCTCCCAAGAACCCTTGAAGTCCAACATGCATGCCCTCAACATATCTTCAAGAGTTTGGATCGTTCTCTCAGACTGACCATCAGTTTGAGGATGGTAAGCTGTGCTAAACTTCAATCGAGTCCCCAAACTTTCCTGTAAACTCCTTCAGAAGTGTGATAAAAACCGAGTGTCACGATCGGACACGATGCTCACCGGTACTCCATGCAATCTTACAATCTCATGCATGTACCGCTCTGCCAAAGTTTCTGTTGATTGACCAACCCGAAAAGGAATGAAGTGGGATGCCTTGGTCAAACGATCAACAATTACCCATACAGCATTGTTGCCTTTTGGACTCCGCAGTAAAGCCATCACGAAATCCATGGTTATATGTTCCCACTTCCACTGAGGAATCAGAAGTGGTTGCAATAAACCAGCAGCCCTTTGATGTTCATCCTTAACTTGCTGACACACCAAGCACTTTGCCACAAAGTGAGCAATCTCCCGTTTCATGCCTTCCCACCAGAAATGCTGTCGAATATCTCGGTACATCTTTGTGCCTCCTGGATGTACAGAATAAGGTAAACTGTGTGCTTCTTTCATAAGCTCTTCATGAATATCTCCCTTTGGCACACACAAAAGGCTACCATACCTCAACGAACCATCTTCGTGGATCAGTAAATCTGTTCGTAGTCCAGCTCCAACCTGTTCTCGAAACTTTTGCAATCTAGGATCCTGCGATTGCGCTGCTTTAATATTCTCGATCAACGATGATTGTACTTGCAGTTGCATCAACTGTCCCGAAGAATGCGGTAGTACAACCTCCAAGTCAAATCTTCGAAAATCTTCAACGAGCTCCTTCTGCGTAGTTAACACCTGAATTGCTGGTAACCGACTAAGCGCATCCGGCACGACATTAACCTTTCCTGGATGGTACATAAGATCAAGATCGTAGTCAGACATCAGCTCCAACCATCTACGTTGCCTCATATTAAGCTCCTTCTGCGTGAACACATACTTCAAGCTCTTATGATCAGTAAACACTTCGACCCTTTCTCCCAAAAGGTAGTGTCTCCAAATCTTCAAAGCGAAAATCATAGCCGCAAGCTCTAAGTCATGAGTTGGGTAATTCTTCTCATGGGTCTTCAACTGTCTCGATGCGTATGCTACAACCTTCCCATGCTGCATCAAAACACATCCCAATCCTTTCCCAGATGCGTCGCTGTGAATCACCAATCCTCCGGAATTGTCTGGCACGGTCAGAATAGGGGCGGTTATCAACTTCTGCTTCAACGTCTCAAAAGCTAATGCACATTTATCCGTCTATACAAAAGGTACCTCATTACGCGTAAGCTTGGTCAACGGCTCCGCCAGACGAACAAAGTTCTCCACAAATCTCCTGTAATATCCGGGGAGTCCAAGAAAGCTTCATATCTCTGCAACATTCTTTGGAATTGGCCAATCACGAACTGCTGCAATTTTTTCGGGATCGACGGCGATTCCATTGCCAGACACAACATGCCCCAAAAACTTTACTTCCTCCAGCCAAAACTCGCATTTACTCATCTTCGCATATAACTTCTCCTGTCTCAACGTCTGCAGTGCGATCTTCAAATGTTCTGCATGCTCTTCAAAACTCTTCGAGTAAACCAGAATATCGTCAATGAATACCACAATAAACTGGTCCAAGAATGGTGAAAAGATTCGGTTCATCAAGTCCATGAAAACTGCCCACGCATTCGTTACTCCGAAGGGCATCACTAAGTATTCGTAATGTCCATACCGAGTTTGGAACGCCGTCTTGCAAATATCTTCTGCTTTCACTCGGACCTGATGATATCTGGATCGCAAATCAAGCTTCGAGAATACCCTCGCGCCACTAAGCTGCTGGAAAAGTTCGCCAATGCGAAGGATCAGGTACATGTTCTTAATAGTCACCCGGTTTAATTCTCGATATTCGATGCACATCCTTCTTGTGCAATCTTTCTTCTTCATTAGAAGAACTGGAGCTCCTCAAGGTGAGTTACTGCTCCGAATCCAACCCTTCTCAAGCAATTCAGCAACCTGTTTCTTGACTTCTTCCAACTCTACTGGTGCCATTGGATAATACGCTTTGGATACTGGCGCTGCACCAGGAATAAGATCAATTGCGAACTCCACGTCTCGCTTCGGCGGTAAACCCGATATATCTTAAAACACGTCCATAAAATCGCGAACAACAGCCGGCACTTCACTTTTATCAACTTCCATTGATGCAAGAATATTGTTTGTCTGCCTAGCCCTAAACTCGACTGGTCCGACAGAACTGCTTCCTCCAGTGAAGCTAAACTCGGGATGTCCGGGAATCTGGAAAATTACTTTCCTTGCCATACAATCAATGTGAGCGTGGAAAGTGCCAAGAAAATCCATTCCCAAGACGACATTGTAGCTGCCCGTATCAATCACCAAGAAATCTGCAAAAAGCTCCCGTCCGCACACAACAACTGTACAATCTTTACATTCCCTACTAGCTATGATTTTACCATTCCCAGTGTGTATGTCCCAGAAACTAGATAGGGTCGTGCAGGAAATCAAGTGTGTAGTTATAAACTTGGATGACATAAAACAATGGGATGCACCAGAATCGAATAACGCTAATGCGGGAAAACCATGAACGAGTAGAATACCTGAAACAACTTCTCCTGACGCCTTAGCTTCTTCAGCTGTCAAGGTAAAAGCCCAAGCCTGATTAGGTCCTTGAGTCAGTTGTTTCTGTCCCTGGAACGGTCTCTGCGGAGGCTTCTGAATATCATCCCTCGTACGAAGCTTCGACGGACAAGCACTAACAGCGCGATCTGCCGCTTCACAAACCAAACAGAGTCCCAGCCTCCTTCGACAATCCTTTTGCATGTGGCCAGGTAAATTGCAGTAGTTACAAGTCATGCTCTTTCTTCGATCGATGACAACAGGCTTCTTCATGGGTGCTACGCCTCGACGGTCCACTGTAATATCTCTGCGACCAAGAGCTCGGTTTGGTACAAATGCTGGCTTCTTTACCGCAACTGCTGTTTGCTGCAAACTCCCCTTCATCCCAGATAAACTCTGCTGTTCTCGGGCTGCCGCAGGTACTTGTGAGAAAGTGGTCAAACCCAGGGAGACAATCTGCCTCTGGATGTCCACATCCAAGCTGCGCATGAACCTCCGTGCCCTGTCTGCATCGTTGGCAACTAAAGGTCCAGCGAATATACTGAGTCTTGTCCATTCTGCTGCATGCACATCTACGGGTGCTCCTTTCTGCTTTAGCCCGATGAACTTCTCTTCCATTTCCTCCCGTGCAGTCTGCGGGAAGAACTTCTCCAGGAAACTCTTTGAAAAATCCGCCCACTTGATCGACTTGGGCAAGCAGTTCTCCTCCACAAGCCACCATTCTCGGGTGCAGTCCACTAACTGAATGTATACCACATTAACTCTTCTCTTATCTGGAATCTGTGCCGCAATAAGAAAATTCTCTGTGTCAACTAGCCACTGCTCTGCTGGCAATGGCTCCTCCAAACCAGTAAATGCAGACGGACCCAAACGCCTGAAATCTGCCACTTTCCTTACTCGGTCAACTGGTTTAGCTCCAACATTGTTCACAGACTGCTGAATGATCTGCAAACCTTCGTGAAACAATTTCGCTTGCTGCTGGATCAGCTCGGTCAGTCTCTTTTGATTCTCCAGCATTCCCCTTATCACTCCAAGCATGGCGGCTTCGTCCACACGCCTTTGGTACGTCTTCAAATTCTTATCTGCCATATTCCTGAAATCAAAACACCCAACATTAGCATGATGATAGATTCAAAATATAGATCAAGGCTAGAACTCCAAGTTACTTAAATAGAGTGACGCATTGTAACTATGCCGCGGTATCACAGCCACAATTACATAACTCCACCCAAGTCGCCTATATCCTAGAGATAACAAGGAATCAGGTTTCGAATCGATATACAAAGGAAGTTTGCACATCGTAGAAGATATAACCAGGAAGAGCTTGATTCAAGAACGGTAAACGACAAGGTAGCAGGACATGTTTCCTAAACACGGGTATTCTGATTCGTGTATTGGGTACAATACCCAACTAGAAAAAGAATCAACCCGACTAACCTATGTCTCTGATACCAAAAGAACCATGTCACGCCCCGCTTCCCAGAGTACGCTAAAGTGGGCACGTGACATAGCCAACCATGCTACCTGTGGGTAGGAAGTATCCATCCACAGTCACATTACGGCTGTAGAGATATCAAGAACAAAATAAAACGATCTAAACATGTCCATAATCCAAGATAACATGAGTCAAGAATAATAAAATGCGGAAGCGAAAGATCCAATACAAATAACTGGAATGTATGTCCCATAATGCGGGCTCACATCAGGAATAAAAATGCAGGAAAGAAAAGCTAACTACTGCTGACACTCACAGCTCAGCCTGTTGGCTGAAGTACTCCTGCTCGGACATCAACAGCGGTATAGAATCTGGGCCATGCAAATCCCAGACGTCAGCGCATCAAGTCATCAAGTAATAACATATAAACAGGGTAACAGGCAATGCAATATAAACATGAATGAAAAGCAGGTGTGACAGTAAGATAGGTCAAGGCAGTGTAGGGTAGTGTGCACTGAGTAAACTAAACTGTTCTATCAGGTTTTCTATTCTAAAGACTTTGAAACCAAATTGGTGAATCATCGATGTAACTCAATAGTATCCCGTGCATACCCGGGACCACGGCCTAGATTCTCGGGTTGAAACCGAGACATGCCGCTAGGCACTAACAGGAATATGTACATATGAATGATGTCAGTAGCATCATTCCAAGGCTGGCCTAGCCTCTAAAACTGATCAGAACAAGTAGAGAACTGTTGAGTTACAAGTCAGGTTTCACCTTTGATTTCCCCATACCCCCAAGTTATATGTGTATGTCAAGTCAGGCATTCCGTAATCAAGGACTAATGTCAACACAGGATCAAGTAAGCAGGTTTGTCTGGATAGACAACAGGAACGGTCCATGAGGACTACATGTCAGGTTTGTTGGCATTAGGCATAAGATCAGGTAACGGGTCAAGTCATGGTACATCAGGTCAAGTCAAGCAGTATACGGTACCATGTCGGGTCAAACAATATGTATGTAGCAAGTTAGGTCAAGATGTAAACGATATCCTGGGTGTACTCATACTCAGTTACATAATCAAGCATGGTTATCAACAACATAAATCTAAGCAACGAATTAAACAATAAAGAAGCTTTAGTTAATTAGCAGCACAGTTATCAGTTGTGTTTCAGAGGTGATTTCAACGTTATAAGATTACAAAATGACAGTTATGGCCGTTAAATCATGTTAACAAGTTTAAGAATTTTATGGATGCAAAGATATATATATATATATATATATATATATATATATATATATATATATATATATAGGTTCAATGGATGAAATCACAGCCAATACAGGTTAAAAGTATACGAGGGTCCGAATGAAGTAAAACTATAGAGAAAGTGTCATAGGCTACATCAATAGTGAAAGTGTGATTAAAACATGTAAATGGTATTATTAGGTTTAATACAGTAATTGCAGACGGTAGGTTTCACGTTTGGAAGATAAAATGATATATAACAACATTGAACACGAAAATGGGAAATTATAGTGCTAAAGTTAAACTGCAGGTTTAGGGTGTCATCAATGTATATGTAAATATTATTTAGCATGTTGCAAGGGGTACTTTCCTCGACGGGTTGCGAATTGGGAAAACGGAACGTTAAACGTCGGGGGGGAAATCTCGCGACGGGCGCACGGTTCATGGAATGAACCCAAACGACGAACAGTGGAACCACACAGGTCAGGGTAACTCGCTGGATCGACGAGACACGTCGCCGTCACGGCCGGATTCTGGTGAGACACAAAAACAGTGAACAAACAAAATGCAAACAGAAAAATAAAGAAGAAGGGAAGGAGGATGGAGAAGGTGATGCTCACGAGGATCTGTGGGGAGGTTGTGGTCGCCGATCACGTCGACGGAACTCCGGTGGTGGCCTATGACGACAGCGACAGAAACCTACAGATCAAGAAAACATGAACCGAGAAGAAAGAAGAAGAAAGGAGAAGAGGAGAAGAAAACCACTCACCGAGGGATGCACGAGGCCGGAGGGGACGGATCGAGATCGCCGGCGGCGATCCCACGAGGTGTAGGCGTGTGCAGGGGGTGCAGCCTCTCGTGCAGGGTGCTCGGGGAGTTGATGAAAGAGGAAGATGAGGTGCAGTGGAGACGACGAGGGCGAGGAGGCCGGCGATGAGGGCATCGGCGTTGGGGCGAAGATGAGGGAGGACGAGGCGGCTAGGTTTTCGCGAGGGTGGGTTTTGTTACATGAAAAAAAAGGAGGAGGAAGAGAAATATATAGGTGGGAGAGAGAGAGAGACGGGGAGAGAGAGAGAGAAAGATAGCGAGAGGAGAGAGATAGGGAGGAGGTGAGAGATCGAGAGGAGAGAGAATCGGGGAGGAGAGAGAAGTTTTGATTGTAGCGAGAGAGTAGAAAGAGAGAGAGAGAGAGACGTAGGAAAGGTGGGGCCTACGGGGGTTAAAGAGAGGAGATGATTGGCTGGGAGAAAAAGATTTGTGGGGTTTAGAATAGGTTAGGAAAAATTTAATAAAAGATTTTGAAATAGGAAAATATTATATGGGGTTAAATTTATATATTCGACGGTTACAAAAATTAGAAATTGGGATTTGGCGCAAATGTAAAGTATTTCCAAATTGCGCCCGGGTCGGGTCCAAAAATTTGAAATTGAAATACGAAAATTTTAGGCGGGATCCAAAATTTAAAATGAAGTATCTTACAGTCAAAAAGCATACCCCCAAGACGGACACACGTACGTGCGCGTAGCCGTCCAAACTCGCCCGTTTCACTGAACGGGACGAGAAGACGATGCACGGACACTACAACAGGGTTAGGGGTGTCAAGCATGCCATGACGAATATTTTTAATTTTATTTTAGATGCCTTAAATTGTTATATGCAGAAATGAATTGTCGGGTAAAATTTATAACTAACAACAGTCAAGTAGGATCAATGAAATAAAAACGATACACCACTCATACGGTAACAGAAACTAGAAGCATTGGGCTCGGTTGTTACAGATCTCGCCTAAGCCAAACTGTGCGGAGGCTTGTACTCTGGCATAATCTTTTCTCGCTCACTGGACATCTGCGTCCTTAGTACAACATCTACTCGAAAGCTGGTCGCATCCCTGCGCCTCTGTATGCATATCCGGCCTATAATCTTAACGGGGAGTAGTAACAGCTCGTCTGTATCTCGCACGAACTTCTTGTCCCGCTTGTCTGTATCATCGTCCATTTCGACGTCGCGTCTCTATCTGCGCACTGCAATGCCCTCGGCTACGGTCCATCCGAAGTTCCTCATACGGACTCGAAATCACGAACTCGGTATCTTCATCACTCAGAAGGAGATATCTAGCCGAACACGTTCTCAGCGTGCATATCGCATCTCTAAGGTCAGCGGAGTGTAACGTCATCTCGTCGAAATCTCATGCGAACTCTTTACTCCACTCTGCTTCAATATCGACTGATTAGGACTCATCTCATCGTGGCTGCACGGACTGGGCTCCAACGGCTATGCTCGTATCTGGAGTCTCCCAAGCAGTGTCCCATCACATAATATCTGAATGATGTTGAATCATCCGATCGACTCGTCAGAACCTCACAATTCCCCAAGATCTCAACATCTTGGTTACAGTTTAAATGTATCGAGTACATACCACAACATCGGTGGTCCAGCCGTAGAAGGGCAAACCCAAGCCTCACTAATGGCGTCGCGGAACTGCCGCAAACCCTAAGGTTCAAAGTCTTTCACACGGTCATTATGTCGAGTTAGGGTTTCATTCTTCTAGAGGGTCCATAGAATCGCTTGCATGTCTTTCCGAATACTTTAGACTTGGAAAATGGGTTCCTAACATCCGATCGTCTCAATCGACTCTCAACGAATCTGCGTGAAGTCGCCTCTAGCTGGAATAAATCTACCTGGTGACCTTGCATCGGGGTAAGCGAACGAACCACATATCCTAGTCATTCATCCTCGGTAACTAGCGACTCACCATCATATCTCTAAGTATATGCTCATTCTGCAGTAGCTCCAATCATCTGGGCGATATCTCATCATTCGCAGCAACAACTGGCTCATTCATCCGTACGCTGAACAACGCTTCAATCATCATGAATAAGCGATATATCAATAGTCATCACATCCTGGCTGGCCTCTATCAGTGACTCAATCCTCTGGTACCGATCGGTACATCCGAGAAATCTCGTAAAAGCGATCAGTCCAACGCTCATGGCGCGAAAACACAATAAGAAGATGCCTCCATATGCAATCGTATGTCTCTGGAAACACGCCCTGGTCTGTCCTCGTCTATGACGAGCTCATGCTGACACAACTCGAGCCGTAGCTCACTCTGCCCGTGCAATCGTGGCAGCAAAACCATAACCAGTATCGATAAAGATAGATCATAGGAAGGAATATAATACGGTGCAAGGAAATGTACATCCTAAGGTTTCTTAAGCGGAGTGGCGTGTCGTAAGTATGCCGCGGAACATACGTACGGTACGTCCCTCTACTCAAGCTACCTACTCCATCAACCAAGGGTCATCCTATGCGACGAAAGTTCGGGTATAATACCCCCTCGACTAAGTCTAAGTTCCGTAAAGTCAAGCCTAAGTTCCGTATATAGATAACGCCCTAGGCTCCACATAGTCAAACTTAGACTCGAACCAAGGTCAACCTAGCGCTTTGATACCAACTTTGTCACGACCCGAAAGAGCACATGACTGGCCCTTGAATCCTATGAAGTCTATAGGACTCCATCTGATCCAAATAAGCCAAAAGCCCAAAAATTTAATACCATTTAAGGAGTAAATAAAGAAACTGGTTTTTTTTAAGTAAAGAAAGCATGTTTGAAATCAAAGTTTTCAAATAACTAAGCCGAAATGCATTTTAAAAATTTGAAGTCTTTTCTGAAAATTTCGGCAGAGTTTCCATTGTAAAAACTGGCCCCAAACGGGGTACAACAAGAATAATATATATGAACTGATAAAGGGCATCCCCAAGCGGGAGCCAGCTCTTCGTCAATCGACGGTCACAACCACGCAAGCAATAATAATATACAACGCCAAAGGGCGAGGATCAAAACCCAAAAAGAGACTCAAAACAGCCAGAAAACCATAATACTACATGCGCGACTCTAAGGTCGAAATAATACATCACTGTCTCTAAGTCTGAAACAATATACAAGTTTTTGGTTGATGGAATTTCTAGATACAATGAATAATACAAGAACAATGGCGGTTCTGATACAAAAGAACCCACCTACCCAAGCAAGTCACCCATATGGAAGCAGTATGCCAGAAATGCCGCTATGGAATCTGTACGGCAAAAACCTGCAAGAACTGCGGCACAACGGGGGTGAGTTTCCAACTCGTGAATAGAAAATATCTACAAGTAGAGATCGAATGTATGACCCATCCTAGGTCAATACGATCAGATATATATAAACCTCAATATGAACAAGTCTGAAGTATGCTAAACTGGCAATGTAATCTCTATACATGAGTGTAGTGCCAAGTGCTCGTGCCAGTGCCTCAGGTAACAACATATCATAAATGTGAGGTATGATCAATGTAATCAAATCAGCATGTACGTGGATCCCGTCCACTCATCACCCAATTCCAATAACCATCATCCATGTAAATATCATCAGCATATGAATGGGAATATGAGAATATAAACCACCTGTGTCCCTCGCGACACGTCAAAATCATGGAACCGGAGTGTCCAGCATCGACACTCGAAAACATCATGAAAACTGTGCCCAGCATCAGCACGTAAATTCTCATATAACGGGCTCCGTCAGTCCGGACCAGCCCACGGGCTCCATCTGCGGAATCGGCCCCAGCAGTACGCCCATATCCATCTATCGACTCTGGTCGGTATCCTCCGGAGAACCGCCAGGTCCAACCAATCACCGGTAGGTACTCGCCCATCTCCAGGCTCAATCGGCAAAGTCCTTCGATCATCTTGCCGAGGGGAACCATACCGGGTCCACCATGTACCCGCAATCGGCTCGTCCACTCCACGAATCGGGTTTCACATGTCGCTCTCAGCACCGAGAAAACACATGGTGGACGTACTGAAATATCATATCAAGGGTAACCGGGTTTTTAAAGCAATGACATATTCTCTTTTGAAATACCCACGGTTCCCAAATCCAGAAATATCATGGAAACAGCAACTCTCAATGCGTATTATCATAAAGCATGATGCATGTGAAAGAAATGTAAGCATATTAGTCTGTCATGCAAGAATCATATCCTGAATGCAACAGTACTACGGTGTAGTGACATGGCAATTATCGATGATGAAGTGTGTGAGCCAGCAATAAGTGTACGTGGTACATACGCATCATCGATAATGGTGCTGGTGTCCTAGCAGCATGACTTTAATATATCAATAAACACAAGCAATGCAATGCAAATAGCATGAATATGCGGAATCGAATAATCAGCGCAACAGTAAAGAATCTATCTCAATAAATATATCATGCAGCCTTGCCTTTTGAAATAAGACGAATCAGGGTTTTTGGTAAAATAAGGGCTACGGTGTTTTAAGAAAAGATGTGTCATTTGAAAATATCCGTAGAATCCTTTTTTCCTATCTTTAAAATATCCCCGATTAGTTAGTTTTGAAATAGGTATGACTCGGGTCTAGTCTAACGCTTACTATGAGAACTACGGACCCAACAATCAAGTCAATCGGGAGGGGTATGAAAACCACCTAAATCTGAGTCAATATCACATAATAGGTATCACTACCATCATATCACATCTCAATTACGAACTCTGTCATATCGCCGAATCTCACGGCCTCAATCAAACCTCATTGACTCATCTCATTCCCACGTATCATCCTCAATCCCGTATATGAACACATAGTCCCATACCCATGTGTTGATATACACACCTCCATATGCGCACAGATAAATGAAAGAATGTTTGCAAGTATATGTGTGCGTGTATGTGTGAGTGCAACCACTACTCTAGGGTTTCTCACTATACTAAACCAATACATCCTTATCATCAATAATTCCATTATCACCATCAATAATCCTAACAACACATAATAAATATATGTCCGTATACGTATTTGTATACATCACCACGGACTGCGGGGGTGCTATACGCCATCCAACCGACTTCTCCCCGTAGATATAAATCTACTCACCTTGCTTCTCGTGTGTCGGTGCCGATGTCGCCATTTTCATCTTCTTTGCCTCAACATCACGTAGGATACCTACAAGTATATCACAAACGCTAAAGCACATGAAAATCATATCGGAAAACCAAAACAGCACACACTACTCGCTTAGGTAAAAACCCATCGTCTTGCATGTAAACACGATCAATATCCACTTATCGTTGACGTCCAAATGCAACCCGACAGGAACGAATCACCAAATACCAAAATCCATGCTAAAATAAGTCGCAAACCATGCGCCAACATAGGAAAATCAACCCAGATTTTACCCTAGATGGAATCATACAAAATTGCACATGCCATGGGTCAAGACTACTGGAAATAGGGCCATGCACCAAAAACGAGATGGTTTCCCCCTGCTCTGGACGCAAATTGCGGTCAGAAGGAATTAATTGGCGGCCTGGAGTTGGAGTTGGGGGGTAGGGTTTGGTGTGGTCGTTCCATGGTGCCTGCACATCTCACTGTCAACTCAGTTTTATTTTTGGGGTCTCGGGGTGATAGCAGATTCCTAAATACGATCACAGATTCACAGTTTTTCCCCGACATCGTCTCATAAATCTGTATTCTGTGTTTTAGCTTAAGGTTTAGTCCAATCTATCATCACACCAGGGGTTCTAGGGTCATCACAACCCTCAATTTCACTTTTAATTTCAGGTCTAACCTAAACCCTAACTTGATGTTTCACAAATCCACCAAACGACACCATATCGACATGAAACTAGAATTGATGCACAAGAAATGAAATACTACTCTAATAGGTCCAGAATTTACCTCCTTTGGCAACTCAAGAAAATTCTTTAGTTGCTCAAAGTCCTCCAAATCCAATCTTGCTAGGTTCAATGTTTAGCTAGTGAGCTCGGGAACATTTTTGTGAAATGGGAATAGGGTTTTGGTGAGGGAAATGAAAGGGATCTATGGAGTGAAGGGGAGGGAGATGAGGGAGGAGCAAGACCAGCAGCAGCTCTTGGGGAAGGGGAGAGAGAAATGAGATGGGGAAATGAAAAGGGATGGTTCAAAAAGAGGGGTTGACCTTATACCTACCCTCTCACTCTCATCATCATACTTACCTTTTCTTTTCTTTTCTTTTCCTTTTCTTCTCCCACCATGGTGAACCCTAAGAAACCATGCACCCAAAACATGTAACAAATGTAACAAGTGTGGAAAATGATATGTGCACATTTTTGCACAAAAAAGCTAAAAATCCGATTAGCTGTTTTTAATCGCGATTAGCACTAAATTAGCATATAACTAATCATAAAAACTTTAAAATGGCATAATTCCATAAAATACCCTATTTTAGAATTTTCCATAATTTTCCCCCATTTATTTGTATTTAATTATACCAGAATATTAAAATATTCATTAAAATAATATTAAATTATAAAAATTCCCAAAAATAATATTTTATTATTTTGAAACGTTACAACACCCTGAGAAACTACCGGAATACATACCAGTAATTCTCACCTGCCTTGGCCAAGGACTTGGTGTAATGGCTCTCCTAGACACAGCACGATCTCACCCCCAATACCGGGAGAGACGAATCCCCTGCCGATCCGCTCACTTGACTCCATGTGGCTCGGGACTGTACCCAACTAAAACCTGTTTGCACGACTCCTTTGAGCTGTGGTAAGGTAGTAATCTTAGCACAGTGGAAACTCACACGAGACAAATGACGATCTCAGGTCGATGAAGTAACCTGTACACATGTCACCAGGGAACTGCTATCTGACGCTAGATATAAATACCAACTAGCAGGTTCCTGGCGAATCCTTTCCGGTGTACTCATAACCCAATGAGCACCTGTATACATCTTAGGTGATCTAACTGAAACCAATGGCTTGTGAGGCCGGCTACCGCCCCTCGTCGGGGTCTCGACTGTATACACTAGTCTACTCCGGAGTATCGATGCCCTGTCTCGAAACTCCCACGACTAGGGACCACTTTTAAGGATGTGCTTATAGACTACCCAACTCTCACGTATATGATCGCCATCATACTATTGGTAGTCAAGCAGGATTCTAAGGGCTCTATCAACGTGTAATAGTGATCATGTCACCTAAAGCTGTACACGACTGATAAAGGCAAACCAGATAGCATACTATCATCTCGAGTAAGACTGTCCTACCGGTATAGGTCCTCCCTCAATCGTTGCAATCACGTACCTTCGATCCAATAATTGACTTTGAGGGCACTATATCCAGCAATCTCCCACTTGCACTTAAGGTTAATTATTGCGATGTCGCATACTCACAGCCCGCGTGATACCGAACACCCAACTCCTCTACTAAACAGTTTCACAAAGATCGTTTGTAAAAACTCTTATGTTCGAGAAATAGCCTCAGTTAGTGGATCCGCCCTGATGTACGAGGACCAACCCCTCTGTCCCAATGAAAACTAGACAACATACAATACTTTGTATAAGTCTCCTGAGTTGAATAACTCAAACCTTGTGCGTTGTAGCTTGAAAACCGTACTATAGTTATGAAGAATTACACCGCTGTTTAATGCTCCTTACCTAACCATCAAAAAATATAGGTAAATGTCATGGACATAATTTCAAAAGGTAATATCTCACTTTAGAAAATAAACATACAGATATATGATCTTGAAATTGTTGCATAACAATGTATATTCAAAACCAGATATTTGTCGTCCGGCAGAAACCCAGGAGATTTCCTCAAATATCACCAATTACAACGAATTCCGATATAATGAGGATGATCACCTAATTCCCAATAACTTACTCCCACTCATCATCTGTAAAACCATACAGATGTGAGAATCATACCTGGTAAATACATACCCTGGATTAAGGATCTAATTGGGAAATCAGTTTTCAATTAACAACGCATAGTGAAACTGAAACATGAAAATGTTTCGAAGAGGTATCCGGGTATTCCTAGTAATTCCTCTTCCACTATCCAGATTCATAATTGTAACCGTATATTTCGTTGCCATCTCCCAAAATCCCTTTATTTGTCTTTACTCATTACCTTCTGTACACCACCCTTAGGCTAAATGGTTTTCTTCCTTCCGTACCGTTGGGCACCAGCCTATGGTTTGGAAGAAGACTATGCAATAAGCGTAATAGGTGTACTGCCCTAATCCTAGGAGCACTCGCAACCTGAGAGAAGGTAAAGATAAAAGACAACTGAATAAACCTTATTCTATTTCTCCTGAACCAGAATCCATCCCCGAACTGGAACAAGTTCCTTCGAGTTCGTATATAACCATACGATGGAATTATCCAGTAGAAGTGGATGTTCGTAGTGATATAGGGTGTTCTGGAGAAATACAAAGGTGAAGTAGTGTTAGTTATATGTATGCCCTAGAGGCCATTACTGTACATTGGATGTATATTGCAGTGGATGCTGGGACGTATATAGGGAGGACTTTCTTGCTCGACATGATAGTATGCTATCTGATGCTCTTTACCTTAACGTGTACACTGATTGTCTCTCTGTTACATGTTGGTAAAGCCCTTAGGATGTGTACTTGACTACCTGGACTATGATGCGGATCATACTCGTGGGGACATGGTAGTCCATAAGTACATCCTTCAAAGTCCCTAGTCGTGGGTGTATCGAGATGGGGCATCGATATACCAGAGTAGACTAGCGTGTACCTTCTCGACCCATACAGATGGGCGATGGATGATCCCATATCCATTGGTGTTTGACATCGGAGATGATATACGGGTGCTCAGTAGAGACTGGGTACACTGGACGGACTCGCCGAGAACTCCCAGATGGTATTATACCTCACGTCAGATGGCAGTTCTCTGGTGACACTGGTACAGAGTAGTCTGTTGACCCGAGATCGTCATAGAGTCTTGTGTGGTTCCCACTGTGCTTTGATTTCCATCTTACCACGTCCAAGAGGGCGTGCAAAACGGTGGTTTTTGGGTACATTCCCGAGTCACATGGAGGCAATGAGCGATAGGAGGGGATTCGTCTCTCCCGGTATAAGGAGTTGATGTTGCGCTGTGTTCGATTGGCTATAACAGGAAATCCCTGGCCAGGGTTGCTGAGATTTACTGGTAAGTGTTACCAGTAGTTTCTCGAAGTGTTATAGACCTCATATCGACACGACTTATTGAGCTATTGGGGTCTGAAGTTTACCACCCCTAGGCAAGATATGCGACATATCAGACGATCAGACCGGACTGTACGGTAGTGTTACTGGTCGGATTCACTGGAGTGTGAGCGGGCTTGCTCGTCGATCTTCAGATCGTTCAATACCCGGGTGGCCGTTACGTTTAGCAGACCGCTTGCGGCTTGTGGATGTTTGATATGATCATCACCTGCTGCCGGCGTATTGACGAGTCTTTAGAGTCCTACACAGAGGTTTCCTGGCTCAAGCGAAACGAAATAGGAGCGCATATGAGATATGTGCGGGACCGAGAATAATGCGTGTATGTGATACCGTATTTCATTCTCGCGATCAATGTATCGATTAGGTTATATGCGATATACCCTAGTTATCGAATCAAGGGTTGATTCGATAAACCGATGCATTGCATACTAGTCGGTTATATACGATATGACCGGATCGTTAAATCAAGTGTTGATTTAATGATTTGATGCATAATTATATATTTGATATATTACTTTGCATTAACTGGTATCGGTTCACTTTAAATGGATTTTCTCGCTCGGATGTGCGCATTACATATGCGATATGATTTTATGCACTTGATTGTATCATGTTTGATGATACATATCTTTTTGGTTAAGTGTAAAGATTTAAACCATGGTTAAGTGGATAATTAGGGTTTTACTTATTCATTTATTTATCCTTTTATTTTTGGAAAATAAGGAAATGAAATGAGAGAAAAATGGTGGCTTATTTTGTTTGCAACATGAAGCTTCATGAAGCATTCATGAAGTGACCATTTTTGTCTCATCTCCTTAACCCTAACCATTCTTTAACCTTGGTCAAATCTCTACACTTAACTTGGGTTAATATTATGATAAGAATAAATGTATTATTCTTTTTATCATAACTTATCATAACTATTATCTTCTTCTTCTTCCTTTCTTCAAGTGAAGAAAGCAAGGTCCATCAATGGTGATTGATGGAAATGAGTGAGAAATCCAAATCTAAAGTCTACCCACTTCCTATTTCTTCATCCTCTACCTCTTTCCAAGTAGTAGAGTGTGTTTACTTCACAAGTTTCTTGACTTGATGAAGTCGGAGCTTGATTTAGCGATGCCTCGACGTAGATCATCTTCGGCATGGACATCGACGACCTAGCTCGCCATTTCTCCGACGAAGCGACACTAGAGCCCGGATTTTGATTTGGACAGCGGAGACGACTTCGTTGCGGAGCCGTGGAGGTGGAGCACCGGATCTACAAAGGTTGTATTTCCGATATCCTATTAGTTAAGTTGTTAACTAGTTCTTTTTCGCCTAGAAATCTAGCCGACGATCCGTAGTCGGGTTTCTCGGCACCTAGAATTTTTGAATTTGGCATGTTCGATGCCTTGTGAGACCTCATTAGGGTGCCTAGGAACCCTACAGTGGTATCAGAGCCTAGCTAGAGCCTTAGGCGAAGCGTAGACGGAATTTGAAGTCCGATCGAATCAAAACCCGAACCCAAAATAGCTCTCTGGACTTTTTCCAAATTCTGGGTTTTTTCCAAATTAAAAGTGCTTAAAAAATTCAGCAGGGTATTTTATGAATTACCAAGAAAAACGAGCCACTAATTCCCCAGGTTGACCGCGGAACCGCGGCGTTGACCCCCCTTTAGCGGCGGTTCCGCGGCGCATTGAAGGCATTAGCGACGGTTCTTTGCACAGTAATTCATAACTCTGTTGTTTGTATTTTCTAGGCATTTTTAATACTGTTTCAAGAGTTGAATTTTCTGGAGTTGTTTTGGGGATTCGGTGTTTCGATCGGGGTATCAAATTTTGTCTATTTGGCTTTCCGGATAAATTTTACAATATGTTAAAAAGTTCGACCGGATATAAATACCCAATTTTTCCCCTGTCGGGAAATTTCCAAGTGTTGGATTTTTCCGTAGTTTAACGACGTTCGAAGTAGTGCAAGTAACACAATGGACCCTCTAGAAGACAACAAACCTTAACTCGATTATGTGACCGTCTTGAACTGCCCTTTGAACCTTCGGGTTTGGGGCAGTACGGCGTGCCACATGTGAGGCGTTGGCTTGACCCTTCTACGGCTGGACCGTTGGTACTGAGGCACGAACTGAATGCTGTTAGACTTATTTCATGTGTTGATCTGTATCGGGAAAACTTGGGTGTTCGAAGGTTCGATCAGAAAGTTTGACATTTTCTATTTATCCGAAATGGGATACAATAATTGGAATTCACAATAAGTTATGAGATAACTGAATGAATGTTATAAACATAGCAGTTTAGTCTCACTTGATCGGTTGCCACGGAATTTTGATGTGATCAAAAGTCCGTCGCAATCACGTAGCGTACGCGGATACTCGCCGATAAACTTAATAGACAGCCTCACTCCATAGCCCCGACCAAGTTACTGTAGGAGAACCCCGTCGCCGAAAGCATCCGTTCGGGTGCTCGCGGCAGCGGTGTTCCGCCTTGGTGCACTTCGTCGACGGTATCGGGGGTGCGGCCGCCTACTAAAGTTTGCGACGAGTATTCGATCAGGATGTCGGGAATCTTGTTGAATTACCCGACTTGATATTGAAAAGTGTTTTCGATAATGAGACTAAAATGCGGGGTTTATAATTGTTAGGCATGCGATGTGTAAGTAATTCATTTGGTCAGGCATGCGATGTCTGAGATGGTTGCGGATTCCAACTGTTGTAGTTTTACACTTTCTTTTCTGTGACCGTAAGTGTAATATGTGATATCGCCGGTTTCGTTGCTATATGCCAACGACAATTGGGATACGCATGTTTACTTACGTTGATGACATGTGATGTTATGTGTTGCTGGATATGTTATATTGGATCGTCGTGTCTGAATAGCCGGGGGTTTTTATGTGAGATGAGTGTTTTTTCATTTTCATTCATGTAAAAACTTGTATGTAATATTCTTTTATTGGGGCACTTCCAGGTTGCGGAAGTAGTCACCTTTTGTATATTATTTACTTTTCCGCACTAGGATAGACCCAAGGAGGAGGGCACAAGTAACCGGGTTCTGGAGTCCAGTGGGAGACCAACTCGAGGAGTCGAGTCCGGGTCTTCTAACTCCAGAATTGGTAGGGTTGCTTGCCGCTCTCGTAGGGGTCTAGGGGTGTGGGTTTGGCTATTCATCACGACCGTGGAATCCGTGTTTTATACTGGCTCGTATTGAAAACACGGACGTCCTAGTATATCCAATATTTCATATGATTCTTCTGCTGCGATATCTGTGATGTGATCATGTGATGTTCTGTGATAGATACAGTATATAGTATATATGATATATTATATAGGCGTTTCTTATGTTTTACACCCGCGCTAGCCCTACCCCGCTCTGCCGTTAGTTACGTAACCTAACGGTGCACGAGGGGACATCGAGGCGAATGCGGATGGCATAAGCGTACGTCGTATTTATCTGTGATGTTTAGGTACTTAAATGATGGGACTTCATTAATATGATTAATGAAATAAAAGAAACCTAAGATGTTGTAGAATCGAATTTCAAAATAAAACAGGTAGCTACAGTTCTTGCTTTGCACAGAGGTATATATGATATATCCTGCACCTTATTCGATAAGGAAAGGACCGAGATCCCTTCACCGGGAGTGACTCCTTTAGCAATAACTGGCAGATGCTACACCCTCGGTTTGTCTTTTGATTGCTTTTAAGAGTTCTTGCTTTGCACAGCGATATATATGATATATCCCGCACCTCATTCGACGAGGAAAGGACCGACGATCCTTTCACCGGGAGTGACTCCTTTAGCAAAACTGGAAAAGCCTCAAAAACACTCCATTTTAAAATTCATTCGATCCTACAACGATATCAAGTTCATTACGCAATAGGTTTTCAGAAAAACCTGTCGTAGCCCTCCGTCATTTCAGATAAGTACTAGTTAGTATTCGTGCTACGGTAGTTTGGCATTCGTCAAGGCGTAGTGTGCGGTAGCTAACTAGTATTTATCTGCTTATGCATATGATGCAGATTGGATTAGGGTATTCGTACGGCGTTGTTTGGCATTCATCAAGGGTCGTGCGGGTGGGTTTAATTCGATCAAGAAATGTACGGGTTGAACTTGACTATGTGGACTATGGGTTGTTTGGCATTCGTCAAGCTCATGGAACACTAGGGGCAAAATATTATCGGGAATTTCAAGTGTTGAAATTTGCAATGAGATTGCATACCATCTATGAGATAGTTGGATCCCGATACCCGCTGCGAGTAAGAGTTACTCCTGGGAGAGTTTTATACATTACAGTTAGCCGATCAAGTAGGTGTCTAGAAAGGTGTCAACGGGGTTACGCCTCTGGGAAAACGAGGTTTACATTAATTAGGTTCGTGCGAAAGCACGGGGGACCTCCCTCAAAGTACCGACACTGGCCTGGCTGAAAGATTGGCGAACTTGTAGTGTGTAATTAATCCCGGCTAGTCTTTCCTTTTAGGGTTTGAAGGAAGATTTGATAAAAAGCAGTGGGAGCCATCCTGATTAGATAAAATAATAACCAATCTATTCTTGCAAGAGCGCACGCTGAGTGTTTTCTTCTCTCTCTCTCCAGGTAGCGACCATATCACGCCTTAATCAAGATAATAATACGGATAATTGACCGAACCCGCTTGTTATACTGAGCTGGGGAACGTTGGTCCCGCTCCAACTTATAATTGTTATAAGACAGAGCAGGAAATTGGGGAATACCAGATTTCCCGTGCCGCCCAAACGAAGAGAGTGCATGCTGATGCATCATCTTCGGGTGTGTTCGTTACAAAGAACTGTTTCTCAGTATCCTCCGCATCCTGGTATATGATACCGGATCAGGATCCCAGATATGTAATCTGTTACATAGGGCTACAAAAGAGTAGAAAAACTGAGAACGGGTGATAAGTTTCATGAGGCAGAAAACGGGGCAAGTGTTGCAGCCAAGTCTGTTGGTCACTGTCACCCTGTATTGTAATACATTGATTCTGAACGAATGTTATTAGATACCGAACCTGATATACAAAATCATATCTGTCTCTTTATTAGTAAAGAAACAATAAAATTTTGTATTGTTGGATAATGTTTTGAACATTTCCTATATCAAAAGTTGATCGGTTCAGGCACGTTGTCTAAAAGCATTGATGTTCTAAATCAAACTACAGTTCTTAGTATACATAACACACACAAGAGGAAGAGTTCAGAAATGAACGAATTCTTCTTGATGTATTGTAGACTAGGTCAGATCAATGTGACCCGACTAGCTAGAGTTACATATAGATGCATATTTAAATCAGTTTGAATTTACATCTTGTGAAACTCGCCAGTCATGTCACAAAGATAAGATGACCATAGCTCTGTTTATAGGAAACAGAGAAAGAGTTAGTGAACTCTTGGGATGATACATGTTGATGTATGTAGGTCCCCTGTCTACACATGCCAAGTCTGGTTCTTTATACTTCATTATATTCTCTGATAATCTCTCAAGATTCAGTCATATGTTCCTGTTGAAACACAAGTCCGAACCTTTTGAGATATTCACAGAATATGATTTAGAAGTAGAGAACCAAAATACGGGTATAAGTATTATGTCCTTTGATGTGATCAAGGAGGAGAATACTTGAGCACGGAATTCTTGGACTTTTCTAAAGGAGAATGAGATTCTCTCTCAGCATTACTCCTCCGTATACACCATTGCACGATGGTATATCGGGGCGGAGCAGATACACCCTATTTGATATGGTGTGCTCTATGATGAGTACTACTGAGTTACCTATTTCCTTTAGGGGGTTATGCACTTGAGAAGCTGCATACCTATTGAATAGGGTTCTAATCAAATCAGTAGCCTACCATTTCATATGTGATATGGAATGGGAAGAGCCCATATCTTAAATTAGTTAAGATTTGGGGTTGTCCAGCCTATGTCTAAAAGCAAAATCTGGACAAGCTCGAGGCAAGGTCTGTTAAGTAGAACTGGAAAGGTTCCAGCTATACAAAATACAGCAGGTGATTTGGTACAACCAAAGGATTCAGTAGATTCCAACGAACCTCAGCCTCTCCGCCGATCGAGTAGGGTTCCTCACCCACCTGAGAGATACTTCGGTTTCTCTATGACAGTGGGAGCGAGGATTGCATCATGAGATGATGACCCAACTAGTTTCGAGCTGGCCATCGGGAGTAAGACTCTGTAAGAATGGCTGGATGCTTAGCGATCTGAGAAGGAATCCTTATACACCAACAAATTATGGACTTTGGTTGCTATATCTGAAGGGTTAAATCCCCATCAGGAGCAAGTATATCTTGAGAAGATTACATGGTGTATATGGAAAAGTTGAGACTTTCAAAAGCTAGACTTGTTAAAGGTTTTCGTCATCAACCAGGCGTGGATAATGATGAAACCTTTTCCAATACCTATGCTTAAGTCCATCCAGATCCTATTTGCCACGGCTACATACCATGACTACGATATCTGGTGGTTGGGTGTCATGACTGCTTTTCTAAATGTTGTTTTAGAAGAGTGCGTCTATAAGTACACAGCCAGAGGGCCTCGTAGACAGTGGGAGCAGCGGAAACGTGTGCAAGATGTTTTATAAGATAAAGCAGGCATCGCGGAGTTGGAACGTCTGTTTTGATGCGTTAGTCAAAGAAGTTGACATCATCAAAATGGTAGATGAACCTTGTATATACAAAAAGGTAGTAGGGAGTATGGTAATGATCCTCGTAGAGTACGTGGATAACATACTCTTGATAGGGAAGGAGTTTCCTATGCTACGCTCGATCAATCTCCGCTTATCACTAGGATTCTCCATATAGTATCAAAGTGATACCTACTAAATCCTGGATTTTGGATCTATGAGATAGATCTAAATGGATGTTAGGTACCTCACTAGCTGTAGTGAGATGGTATCAATCGATCTCGGGGATAATCACTGGAAGTGTTCCAGGGTGATAAAGACGACTGAATGTCAGTCGCAGGCATTGTCTTTACCCTCAGTAAAGGGACGGTATGTTAGAAAAGTTCCAAGCTAGATACCGTGACATACTAGACGATAAAGGCAGGATACATCGCTACTTAAGATGCTACCAAAGAGGCTGTTTGGGTGTATATTGGTTCATGAGATGAACTACGTTCCTGCCATTGTGAGACAATGGAGTTGTGGCTTATGCCAAGGAACACAGGACCCATCAGTGATCCAGACATATTCTAAGGCAGCATCACCTGATCATGGAGATAGTTGATCTCCAGGGTGATCGAGGTTAGGAGAGTAGACTCAGAGGACAACACGGCGGATCCACTCACAAAGGCCTATTCCCAGAGAGAGACTTTTGTGGGATGGTTGAGTATGAGATACTTCGACCACTGCTACAGATGGCCCTAGTGCAAGTGGGAGATTGTTAGTTATATGTATGCCCTAGAGGCCATTACTGTACATTGGATGTATATTGTAGTGAATGCTGGGACGTATATAGGGAGGACTTTCTTGCTCGACATGATAGTATGCTATCTGGTTGCTCTTTACCTTAACGTGTACACTGATTGTCTCTCTGTTACATGTTGGTAAAGCCCTTAGAATGTGTACTTGACTACCTGGACTATGATGCGGATCATACTAGTGGGGACATGGTAGTCCATAAGTACATCCTTCAAAGTCCCTAGTCGTGGGTGTATCGAGATGGGGCATCGATATACCAGAGTAGACTAGCGTGTACCTTCTCGACCCATACAGATGGGCGATGGATGATCCCATATCCATTGGTGTTTGACATCGGAGATGATATACGGGTGCTCAGTAGAGACTGGGTACACTGGACGGACTCGCCGAGAACTCCCAGATGGTATTATACCTCACGTCAGATGGCAGTTCTCTGGTGACACTGGTACAGAGTAGTCTGTTGACCCGAGATCGTCATAGAGTCTTGTGTGGTTCCCACTGTGCTTTGATTTCCATCTTACCACGTCCAAGAGGGCGTGCAAAACGGTGGTTTTTGGGTACAGTCCCGAGTCACATGGAGGCAATGAGCGATAGGAGGGGATTCGTCTCTCCCGGTATAGGGAGTTGATGTTGCGCTGTGTTCGATTGGCTATAACAGGAAATCCCTGGCCAGGGTTGCTGAGATTTACTGGTAAGTGTTACCAGTAGTTTCTCGAAGTGTTATAGACCTCATATCGACACGACTTATTGAGCTATTGGGGTCTGACGTTTACCACCCCTAGGCAAGATATGCGACATATCAGACGATCAGACCGGACTGTACGGTAGTGTTACTGGTCGGATTCACTGGAGTGTGAGCGGGCTTGCTCGTCGATCTTCAGATCGTTCAATACCCGGGTGGCCGTTACGTTTAGCAGACCGCTTGCGGCTTGTGGGTGTTTGTTATGATCATCACCTGCTGCCGGCGTATTGACGAGTCTTTAGAGTCCTACACAGAGGTTTCCTGGCTCAAGTGAAACGAAATAGGAGCGCATATGAGATACGTGCGGGACCGAGAATAATGCGTGTATGTGATACCGTATTTCATTCTCGCGATCAATGTATCGATTAGGTTATATGCGATATACCCTAGTTATCGAATCAAGGGTTGATTCGATAAACCGATGCATTGCATACTAGTCGGTTATATACGATATGACCGGATCGTTAAATCAAGTGTTGATTTAATGATTTGATGCATAATTATATATTTGATATATTACTTTGCATTAACTGGTATCGGTTCACTTTAAATGGATTTTCTCGCTCGGATGTGCGCATTACATATGCGATATGATTTTGTGCACTTGATTGTATCTTGTTTGATGATACATATCTTTTTGGTTAAGTGTAAAGATTTAAACCATGGTTAAGTGGATAATTAGGGTTTTACTTATTCATTTATTTATCCTTTTATTTTTGGAAAATAAGGAAATGAAATGAGAGAAAAATGGTGGCTTATTTTGTTTGCAACATGAAGCTTCATGAAGCATTCATGAAGTGACCATTTTTGTCTCATCTCCTTAACCCTAACCATTCTTTAACCTTGGTCAAATCTCTACACTTAACTTGGGTTAATATTATGATAAGAATAAATGTATTATTCTTTTTATCATAACTTATCATAACTATTATCTTCTTCTTCTTCCTTTCTTCAAGTGAAGAAAGCAAGGTCCATCAATGGTGATTGATGGAAATGAGTGAGAAATCCAAATCTAAAGTCTACCCACTTCCTATTTCTTCATCCTCAACCTCTTGCCAAGTAGTAGAGTGTGTTTACTTCACAAGTTTCTTGACTTGATGAAGTCGGAGCTTGATTTAGCGATGCCTCGACGTAGATCATCTTCGGCATGGACATCGACGACCTAGCTCGCCATTTCTCCGACGAAGCGACACTAGAGCCCGGATTTTGATTTGGACAGCGGAGACGACTTCGTTGCGGAGCCGTGGAGGTGGAGCACCGGATCTACAAAGGTTGTATTTCCGATATCCCATTAGTTAAGTTGTTAACTAGGTCTTTTTCGCCTAGAAATCTAGCCGACGATCCGTAGTCGGGTTTCTCGGCACCTAGAATTTTTGAATTTGGCATGTTTGATGCCTTGTGAGACCTCATTAGGGTGCCTAGGAACCCTACAAGTAGGAGTGGCGATGGAAATACGTGGTTTGGTCGTGAATGATAACAGTCGCAATTTACTTTGCCCTCTTTCTGATCCCTTTATTTGTCTTTACTTATTACCTTCTGTACACCACACTTTGGCTAATTGGTTTTCTTCATTCCCTACCTTTCGGTACCAGCCTATGGTTTGGAAGAAGACTATCCAATAAGCGTAATAGGTGTACTCTCTCCTAATCCTAAGAGCCCTCACAACCTGAGAGAAGGTAAAAGGAAAAGATAAATGAATAGTCCTATTCAATCTCTCTAGAAGCAGAATCCATCCTCGAATCTGGAACATGTTCCTTCGAGTTCGTATATAACCATATGATGGATTTATCCTATGGAAGTCGATTTTCGTAGTGATACGGGGTGTTCTGGAGAAATGTAAAGGGTAAAAGAAGGAGTGGCAATGATGTATGCAACTCAGACAATTAATAAGCCAGTGTTTTAAGATAGTTCGGCTAACATGGTCACTGAGTTATAGTCTAGGGTCGGGACATGGTCGCTGCCAAAGAGAGAGAGAAAAGAAATACTCTACGTGCACTCTAACCTAGATTAGAATGGTTAATCACTTTATCTAATCAGGATGTCTCCCACTGTATCCTCAAATTCTCCTCCAAACCTGGAAGAAGAATTAGTCGGGATCACCCGAGGAGTAAACTAACTCATCAGTGGGAATCGGGATCCAACTATCATCACATGATAACCTGGTGGAATCCACTCAAGTTATCACACTCCAGAAGGTATGTGCATGCCTGGCAAGTTTCCTGTATGTTTGAAACTCCAGATGTGATTTTTACCCCCATGCTCTTATGACCTTGACGAAGGCCAACATATCATTAGTCACATGTCAAGTTATACCCGTCATTATCCAGGTTAATTTGAACCCACCCGTACATACCCTTGACGAAGGCCAAAATAGTAGTACGACTGTCCCAAACCAACGTATCTATTTATGCAACAGAAAAGTAACAAATAGCTACCATACACTATGCCTTGACGAAGGCCAACATACATAGCATGAATACTAAGTGCTACCCGCCTGAAATGAAGGAGGGCTACGAATGGTTTTTGGCAAAAACCTTTAACGTAATGAACTTGATATCGTTGAAGGAACCGGATAGCTTTTTATAAATATATAGTGGCGAAAACCTTTGCTAAAGAGATCACTCCCGGTGAAGGGATCTCGGCTCTTTTCCCGTAGAATGAGGTGCAGGATATTCCAACTGAATACCACGATACAAAGCAAAAAGTAATCGACTATAGTGAAATTATTACCCTAACGCAAACCTCTGTCCAAGGGGTCATTCCCGATGAAGGGATCTCAGCCCTTGCCTCGTCGAATGAGGTGCTGGATATTCATAACCGAATACTTCTATGCAAAAAAAAAGAGAACGTCCTTGTAACAACAGCTTTTTAAAATTGTTCCAGCAATATCGAATAGGTCTGTTTTCCTTGCATTGATCTGAATCAACGCAGTCCCATTAATTAATCACACCAAAAAAGAACAAAAATAAAATGTACGTATATGCCATCCGCATTCGCCACTGGGTCCCGTCATCACCCGTTAGGTTACTTAACTAACGACAGAGCGGGGACTGGACTAGCGCGGGTGTAAAACATATACAAAATCTAGCAGTATATATATCAATATATAATAATCGCTCCAGGAATGATAAATGCAATATCACAGAAAAGTAATAAGCATCACAGAAAAATACAGATAATCTGGGAGCCCCAGGTTTCCTTTGAGCCGCAACTGAAACCCGACGTTCCCTTGTCGTGTGGATAGCCTTTGCAATGAAAACCTAGACCCCTACGAGTGCGGCAAGTTACTCGCCAAACCAGAAGCGAGGCATCCCCCTTCAGCAAAGTGAATGGACCACCCAGCACTTCAATGAATCCAGTAACTTGAGCACCCTTCCTTGGGTCAACCTGTACCCCCTACTAGTTCGGCGAATAGCCCGCCAATTCTAGAGTGAAGCCCCCTCTGTCTCAAAGCCATGAGATGCGGGCCCGTTGCCCTCTAGAAGCTGGCTATCCGTGCACTCCACCGCGGGGTAATCCTAGTACAGAAAAGAAGATATGTACAACGGGTACATCGACCTCAATCCGGTCGTGCCCCAAAAGAATAATATACAAACAGGCAGTGACGATAGTCCACATGTCAGACGCTCGCCCCGTGATATCAAATGTACAAATAAATCCAAATTTTACTAACATTGCACACAAGCTATCCACCACGACGAATCCGCAACAATATAGCACAACACAGAACATCAACGTGAATGTCACGTTCGCAAACCCGTCTAAAAGATCTATAGCAATTAGAAAAGTTATACCGCTCGAATGATATTCACGGTCGCAGATAGTAATGTAAGTACTGTAAACTTTAAACAATGTTAGAAAATATCGACTTCTAAATAAACCCCGAATAGCCCCAAACAACTAGATAAAACCATATCCAAACTGGGCTAAACAAACAATACCACTGAACCAACATTCCAGAGACTAGACGACACCCAAAATACCAAACCCAGAAGCTTTGAAATGGTCGGCCAGCCTGGAAAAAGTGCCATTGTGCTCGGCCCAATTTTCTCAGAATAGTCTCGTATTTGGGGTGCAAGCTAGTAGTCATCTAAGTAGTCTTCTGCAGTTGTTTAAATAATTTTTGAAGACACCTTTAAATTTGACAGAAACTTCAATGTATTGGGGCAGTGTTTGGGGTTGTCTCGGTTTCGATACTTTAAAATTGTCTAAACCAACTAGTATGTGGTTAATTGTTTGGCTCTGATACCATGTAAGGCTACGGCAGCGCCCAGGCCGTCAATCCGAGGCCAAAAGCGGAATAAAAACTTTTTAAACTGGCGCTATCGTAACCCTAAAACCCGGATCGTGCCATTAACTGTAAACTAGTAAACTGTAAAAGAGTTTGGAGAGATTATACCGATCGATCCGTGTCCTTCGGTATTCAATCTCTACGCCAAGCTCTTCGCGGCTGCTCCAACGAAGTTCGCTCTCCTATCTCACTCGTCGAAATGGCTCCACGTCGAGGATTCTTTATACGGGCTCCCGCTTCAAACCGAAGCAACTTGGATATGAAGTTTTCTAGCCGATATGTCCAAGGTGAAGTAGAGATAATGTGTGAATACTTTGTCTCAAGGAATCCAATGATTTGGGTGGAGGTAAATAAAGTTGCCAAGGGATAGAAATTGTGAGCACAAGATTTTAGCCTTGGAGAAAATATTTCTTACTGGAAAATTGGCTCGGCCAATGAAGGAAATATTCTCTGTGGAATTGTTCTTGTGAACTGATGGCCTTTAAATTAATCAACCCAAATAAAAGAAGAAGCCACCTCACCCTTCAATCCATCACAAAAATATCTTACACAAAATATCCTCATCCAAACAAAAACAATAAATGACAAAGGACACCTCACAAATTTCCCATGAAATAACCCATGCCCATGACCCACGAAAAGCTCATAGTGAAAGAAATAAGACACAAGAATTTTGGCCAAAACCAATGACTCACAATTAATATTAATTAAACATTAAACCAAATGTTTAAGTCGAGAAAATAAATTGGCAACTTCAAAAGTAATCTCGTAACGAATTACAAGTTTACCCCTCATCCGTATATACATACCTGCATCCGTATTCCTACTGAATACGAATACAACGAAACGAAAATATTCCAACAATCTAATACTAGGATACGGCTTAAACCAAAGCCCACTAGTATGATCCGTCCGATCATGATCCGTGCAGTAGTGCACGTATATGATCGAACCCTGCCATAAAACCGTACGGCCTCTACAACGTTTCTCCCAAACTTGGGAAACTTTCTGTGGGGGACACTAAAGACTCGTCAATACGCCGGCAGTGGGTTTAACCACAAGCACGTCAGTGGCACTAGCTGTACGTAATGGCTGCCCAGGTATTGAGCAAAAGGGAGGCCGATGAGCGAACTCATCCTGAAACCCTACTGAGCCTGTCAGAGACAATATCCGTACAGTCCGGTCCGTTCGTCTATGAGTATCGCATATCGGGCCTAGGGGCTGGTAAACGTCTGACCCCCAATAGCGGTATAAGTCATGTCGGAGTATAGCCTAGAACAACCTGAGAAACTACTGGAATACCTACCATTGAATCTCACTTGCCCTGGCCAGAGACTTTATGTAATGGCTCTTCTAAACACAGCGCGATCTCACCCTCAATACCAAGAGAGACGAATCCCCTGTCGATCCGCTCACTGCCTCCTTGTGGCTCGGGACTTTACCCAACTAAAACCTGTTTGCACGACTCCTTTGAGCCGTGGTAGGGTAGTAATCAAAGCACAGTAGGAACTCATACAAAAAAAATGATGATCTCAGGTCGATAAACTAACCTGTTCACATGTCACCGGGGAATTGCTATCTGACGATAGGTATAATACCAACTAGCATGTTCCCGGCGAGTCTGTCCGGTGTAGTCATAACCCAATGAGCACCTATATACGTCTTAGGTGAACCAACTGACACCAATGGCTTTTGAGACCGGCCATTGCCCCTCGTCGGGGTCTCGATCCGTATACACTATTCTACTCTCAGAGTATCGATGCCCAGTCTCGAAACTCCCACGACTAGGGACACTTTAAGGATGTGCTTATAGACTACCCAATTCTCACGTACATGATCGCCATCATACTGCTGGTAGTCAAGCAAGAATCCTATGGACTCTATCAACATGTAATAGTGATCTGTAATGTTACCTGAAGCATGTACATGATGATAAAGACAAACCGATAGCATACTATCATCTCGAGTAAGACTGTTCTACCTGTATAGGTCCTCCCTCAATCATTGCAATCACGTGCCTGCGATCCAATAATTGACTTTGAGGGCACTACAGCCAACAAAGTGTGTTCCCACTGTTCTTAGATTACTACTCTACCGCAGCTCTATTGAGTCGTGCAAACAGGTAGTAGTTGGGTGCAGTCCCGAAGCACTTGGAGACAGTGGCGGTTAGATAGGATTCGTCTCTCCCGATATTGGGGGTTGATGTCACACTGTGTTCGGAACGCCATTACACAAAGTCCCTGGCCAGGGAATGTGAGATTTATTGTAACGCCTTGAAAAGTCGTTTTGGTATTTTCCCGAAAATCGGTAAATATTTGGTATTTTTTCCGTAAATCGTCATTTTAATTATTTTTCAATATAGGCCTATTTATACCTAATTTGGATAGGTAATTGCTAGTTTTTAGTAGCTAATGAGTCACTTATAAAATTCTAGCCATTTAAAAAAAATTCCCTATTTTATTATTTTTAATATTATTTTAAGCTATTAAAGATACATTAAATTAGCGATAAATACAAATTTGAATAGGCTAATTACACACTATAGAACCATGACAACTAAAATCTAGTTAGTAAAATAAATTTTTAGCATTTTATTTCAGGTTCTTATTAGTTATTATCAAAGGAAATTAAAATTTTAAATAAATTAAACTAAAACTTGCAATTTTAAGCTTGTGGGGGGTCTTTTTGCATAGAATTTTTTTTGTCAATCACTCACAAATCCTCACTCTCCCTTGGACGGCCCACCACAGCAGGAAACTCCCCTCTTTTTTGTCTTCAACTCTTGTGAATGAAATGTTATGGAATGAAATAAAATATATTAATTAAGGTATGGGTTTTAAGTGAGATAGTTGGCTTTTGACTTTGTGTAAATTTCCACAACTCCCCCACACCTCTCCCCACACCCTCTATTGCTGAAACCCACCTACAGCAACTGCCCCAAAATTTCCCCTATTTCTCCATCTCTTTTTGCTTTAATTTCATCTCAAAATCCAAGAAAAATCCACAAATCCTTCTCAAATTCAACCCAAATCCCTATTGTACCTCTTCTCACACCCTTATTAGTTTAAAACAAGGAGAAAGATGGCATCTTGGGAGTCTAGAGCAACCTAGGGTTTGGGCTTGTGAGGTATAATTTCAATCTTTGGTTACTTAGTAGTTTAAATATTGCTAAATTAGAACTTTGAAGTGTTATTTTGTTGTTAATCTCATTCTAGGTTTTTAAAGGGAGTAGTTTGTTTTAAACTAGGGTTTTAGAAAACCATTGCTAAGTTAATTAATTATATTTTGCTATCTAGTGTTTTGCAAACCTAAATCTAAGAGGTTAACTTGCTAATTGGGCTTCAAATTAGTGTTAACCTAGGTTTTTCTAGTGTGAATTTTTGTTTGGAATTGATAGTTTATAAAATTCTAGAAAAGATTTGTTTATGGAAAATAGGAATTTGACGCATTGCATGTGGGTTATTTGAGCGTTGTAGATTTCTTGTAGTGTGGATTGGTTGTTCATGCTAGATTGTAGTCTTTTTGTCGCAGATCCACGATATTTGCGTCAATTTTCTAGTTTTCTTTCTTACTAGGTTTTCGCAAAATTTAAGTGGTGAATTATTTGTGATATCATGATGATATTATTGGCATCTCCTACTACTTTTAGGGTGGGTGAATGTGAAATTTTGGTTTGATCGGGTTTAGTTTTGGCGGGTGCTCCGAAACGACGATTTTAGTTAAGGCTTTAATGGTTTTGTGTGTGTTCCTCGCACCAAGTGCACCTTGTGCCTAACTCGTTGGCATTGACCCTTTCATTTTACGACATGCGTCATTTCATAATGTGAAACCTTATGTTTTGTGTTGTGCAAATTCCAGGATCGGTCGCGGAGACTTCGGACGCGTCCCGAAAAGGGAAAGCGGTGATTGGATCAAACTAGCTGGGGATTTTCGGTGAGTAGATGTATACATCTACGGGGAGAATCGTTTGGATGTCGCGAGTCGCCCGATAATTTAGAATTGCTAGTAATACCATCTTGTTGCATGTAGTTTCTAGTTACCTATTTTACGGCACTGCATGACCAGTATATCCATATTTTTGTTAAATTCATCGTATAGAAACCATTGAAACCATTAAATGAGATATGCCACATAGTAAATAATTGGCTTGCTTAATTCATTATATATAATTGTGCAACTTCATCTCATAGGACACTTGCACCATTACCAGGGTTTTATGCTGCACGAGCACTATTCATGCGAACACACACACACCCTTGGTAATTGTTATGCCACAAACACTAAATAACTTGTTTAAACCGGAATTTTAGAATAATTTCACCTTATAGGACGTATAAACCAGCACTAATATACTAAATTCCTCAAGATGAACATGTAGAATTTCTAGTCATATGCATATACCTCACTACATCATTCGATCATACATAGTCTTTATGTCATATATTACAGTTCACACTGTTGATACCATAGGCATTCATCATCCTTGACATGCATACTTCTGGTACTTTCTTCTAGAGGATTTCAGTATTTGAGATTTATGAGACTTTGGAGAAACCGTAAGGATTTAATAAAGCTGATATCATTTTAAATGTTGCAAGTTGCGGTTTTCTCGTGGCATGATACTTGTGTCGTCCATCGTGAGTTTTCTATTAGTTTTCGAGACCCGTTTCGAGGAGCAGGATGAACCGTCTCGGGTACATGGTAGCCCCGGTAAGGTACCCCGTAGCAAGAAGTTCGAGTAGTAGAAGATGAGCCTGGCAGGGGCAGACTACCTACCGGTGATTGTTGACGCGGCGGATATCCAGAGGATACCGACCGTGGTCGTGAGATATTGAGTTATTGATATTTTGAGACGGACCAGCCGGACGGCTTGGGCCCGGATTTGGATACAGAGACTTTGAGATACTGTAATATTTATTTGAGGTGCCGATGCTGGGCATGGATTTCTGTTGATTTCATATGATATTTCCTTAGATATTTCACAGAAATTTTCATAAGATGAAAATAATGATTTCCTCATATCAGCACATTCAGATCACGTGTTACATTGCATTCATGTCGCATACATGCTAGTACTTCATACCATATCAATATTGTAGAATTGTTGCACTTTTCGTTCATGCTTATGATAGTCTTTATAGATGATACATATTACTCACGAGTTGGTAACTCACCCCCGTTGTGCCACAGACTTTTTGCAGGTCCGATCCGTCAGCACTGTATCGACGGACGTACTTCCTCCTTTTGCGTGGATTTGAGGATTTTTACTCGTAGGTGGGTTATATGATTATTTTGTTTCCACCTTGTATATTAATTGTATCTAGTGTACATCATCTATTGTATCATCTACCAATACTGATGTATATTGACTTAGAGGCGAGACAGTGAGATTTGTGGGCATGCATATTGTTTCTTTGGGTCGCGCTCACTTGAGCCGACATGTTGCTTATTACTTGTACCATTTTATACTTATTTTGCACATTGCCGATTTATATTGCGTGGGATTTGTGTCCGCCTTGGGGCGAAGAGCTAGCTCCCGCTTGGGGATGCCTTATTTCTTGTATTCATATATATTCATGTTTGTACCTGTTTGGGGGCCAGTATTTACAAAGGAGACTCTACCGAAATTTTCGAAAAAAATGGATGTTGCTTTTAAAAAGCTTGTTGTGACTATTTGATTTAGAATCTCTTTCAATAAATTGGTTTTCGTTCACTCTACTGCTTATTTGGTTTTGATTTCTGGGCTTTTGTTTACTTAGATTATGTCCGCCTTGAGACTTTCGTAATTTAAGTGCCAGTCATGTTCCGTACCTTTCGGGTCGTGATAATGTTGGTATAAGTGCGATATGTTTTACCTTTCTGAGTGTAGGATGACCCTGGTAGATGGAGTAAGTGACTTAAGCAGGGTAACGTAGCGTGTGTATGTCCGCGGCATACTTGCGATACGGTACTCCGCCTAAGTGACTTTAGGATATACTTACTTGAAATTCCTTCTTCAATTCCGTTTGTCCTATGATTCTATTGCACTGTTCTTATTATCCTGTTTCCTGTACCAGCCACTATGCCACCGAAGGCTACGAGAGCGCAGAGGGCTGCCGCCCGAGATGAGATCCGAGCAGGCTCGTCTGAGACGAGGACCGAGCAGGGTGGCTTACCTACGCCTCAGGGACAGACTGATCTGCATTCCCCAGGCCGCATGAATAGGCTAGAGTCTGGTATGGAGGAGTTACGATAGATGATGGGGGTATGCAGGAGTTACGACAGATGGTGGGATCCTTAGTAGAGGCCAGTCGTGCACCGAGATCGGAGGACGTACCTACCACAACACAGACTACGATAGTACCTGCTGTACAGACAGTTGCTCCTACTACTACAGTGGCTATTCCAGTATCACTACAGGACTTCATGAGGCTGAGACCCCCAGTCTTCACCGGCACCGATGCAGCGGATGATCCGCAGACATTCCTTGACAATTTAGCTAGGATTTGTTGTTCGCTCAGATGTTCCGACGATAGATGGGTGGAGCCTACGAGTTTCCGTCTGGAGGAGCTTGCACAGACATGGTGGGAGTCAGTCGGGAGAGGTCGAGCTGCAGGTCTACCTCCTATGACTTGGGCCGAGTTCACAACAGTATTTCTAGCCCGTTTCATTCTAGAGAGCGTTCGTGATGCTCGAGCTCATAGTTTTGAGGCTTTGATCAAGACTCCAGGGATGACAGTGTCCGAGTATGATATCCAGTTTACTCAGTTGTCCCGATATGCTCCGTTCTTAGTTGATACTGAAGAGAAGAGGGTAAAGAGGTTTGTGCAGGGACTCGACACACAGTTATTTCTTGCCATCGGCGCCCAGCACTTTGACACTTATGCAGCTATTATGGACACGTCCTTATGGATGGAGGCATGCATTTCAGAGACTTCGGCCGTTTCTGGTCCGAAGAGGATTCGTACCGATATGCCAGCTCAGAGGCATCGTGCCAGATTCTTTCCGAGAGATGGTGGCGGCAGAAGAGTTGGACAGGGTCAGCTATTTGGTTCTTATCCGTAGGGACAACAGGCGTCTCCAGGATGTTTTGGGTGCGGGAGTCCGCACCATCGTATCAGAGACTATCCGGTGAGACGACATGGAGCGGCGATAGTTCCACACGCGACTTTACCACCTTCACCACCTCCTCAGAGAGCTCTAATTCCTGCCTCCGGTGATGCTCTACGTCAGTTAGGCGCCCCTAGAGGCCGTGGACACAGCGGTCCTGTTCAGAGAGGACGAGGAGGCCGAGGCCGAGGACAGGCAACTATTGGTGGGGGACAGGCCCGAGTGTTCGCTTTGACTCCGTAGGATGCACAGGCATCCAATGTCGTTGTGACAGGTACCTTGCCAGTATGTTCTTTCGACGCGCGAGTATTATTCGACCCAGGTTCCATACATTCGTATGTATCTACACACTTTTCACCGATGTTGGGCCGTGAGTCATCGTCGTTAGATCAGCCTCTTATTGTTATTACTCCAGTAGGTGAGTCTTTTGTCGCTCGTTTTGTGTTTCGATTGTGTTCCGTTCGTATCGGGGAGAGGGATTCATTGGTTGATTTGATTCTCCTCGATATGTTCGACTTTGATGTGCTTTTGGGCATGGACTGGCTGGCCACTTGTTAAGCATCTGTCGACTGCCGTGAGAAGGCATTCAGATTTAGCTTTCCGGGAGAGCCAGTCATTGTTATTCAGGGAGACCGCAGCGTCACCCTTCCCAGCTTGATTTCGTCTCTTTGCGTCGGTCAGCTCTTATGGAAGGTTTGTCAGGGATTATTAGCATATGTTTGTGATACTCGAGCTGCAGTGGTCCCGTTGGACCAGGTCCCGATTGTTAGTGAGTTCCCTGATGTTTTCCCTGACGAGCTGCCTGGGTTACCGCCTGAGCGCGACATCGCTTTCTGCATTGACTTGATTCCCGGCTCGGGGCCTATTTCTATACCGCCTTATCGGATGGTCCCGGCGGAGCTTAGAGAGCTGAAAGATCAGTTGCAGGATTTGTTAGATAAAGGGCTAATTTGACCTAGTGTGTCTCCGTGGGGTGCTCCTGTCCTGTTGTCAAGAAGAAAGACGGCAGTTTGCGCTTGTGCATTGATTAACGCCAGCTGAACAGAGTTACCGTATGGAACAGATATCCCTTACCACGTATCGATGATTTGTTTGACCAGCTTCAGGGTGCGGGATACTTTTCGAGGATTGACTTGCGATCGGGTTACCATCAGTTGCGGGTGCGGCAGGAGGATATTCCGAGGACGACTTTTCGCACACGTTACGGGCACTATGAGTTTTTGGTGATGTCGTTCGGACTCACCATTGCACCAGCCGTGTTTATGGGCATGATGAACCGCATTTTCAGGCCGTATCTAGATCTGTTCATCATCGTGTTTATTGATGATATTTTGGTGTATTCCCGGAGCCGAGAGGAGCACGAGCATCACTTGTAGATCAAATTACAAACTTTAAGGGAGCACCAGCTGTTCGCGAAATTCTCGAAGTGCGCGTTTTGTCTTGACAGCGTTGATTTCTTAGGTCACGTGATTACGAGAGATGGCATATGTGTGGCCCTGAAGAAGATCGAGGCCGTTCAACATTGGCCCAGACCGGCATCAGTTATGGAGATCCCCTGTTTCCTAGGCCTGGCTGGCTACTACCGACGATTTGTTCAGGACTTCTCCCGTATTGCTGCACCGTTGATCGGGTTGACCCGGAAGGGAGTTCCTTTTGATTGGACCGAGGCGTGCGAGCATATCTTCCAGCAGTAGAAGACTCGTCTGACTACTACACCAGTGTTGTCATTACCTTCGGGATCGGGCGGATTCGTGGTTTATTGCGACGCTTCTCGAGTGGGACTAGGTTGCGTGTTGATGCAGCACGACAGGGTTATTGCGTATGCTTCTCGGCAGCTGAAGACGCATGAACAGAACTATCCTACGCACGATTTAGAGATGGCTGCAGTGGTGTTTGCACTCAAGATCTGGAGACATTACATATATGGCGAGTCGTGCCAGATATTTACGGACCACAAGAGCTTCAAGTACATATTTCAGCAGCGAGACCTGAATCTGAGACAGCGTCGTTGGATGGAGCTGGTGAAAGATTATGATTGCGAGATCCTTTACCATCCGGGCAAGGCGAACATGGTGGATGATGCTTTGAGTAGGAGGCCCGAAAGTAGTTTATCTTGTTTGAGCGCCGTACAGAGGTAGTCGTCAGCAGATTGGAAGATTCTATGCGACAACCGAGTTGAGTTCGAGTTCACTCCGACAGAGGGACAGCTTGCGCATATTCATGCACGTCCGCAGTTTCTTGACCGTATTCGAGAGGCACAGCCCCAGTGAAGACCGTCTTTCAGAGATCATAGAGCAGGTTCGACAGGGCAGAGTTTCCGAGTTCATGATCGATGATTAGGGGGTATTGCGATTTGGGACTCGATTATGCGTACCAGATTTTGAGGGACTGCGGCGTGAGATTCTTAAGGAGTCCCATAGATCGATGTATAGCGTTCATCCCGGTTCCACCAAGATGTACCACGATTTGCGAGATGTTTACTGGTGGGACGGAATGAAAAGGGACGTCGCTGATTTCGTTTCAAGATGCCTGACTTGTCAGCAAGTCAAGGCCAAGCACCAGAGCCCCGCTGGAGAGTTGCAGGATTTGCCCATTCCGGAGTGGAAATGGGAGCAGATTTCTATGGACTTCATCGTGGTTCTACCTAGGACCAGTCGAGGGTATGACTCCATTTGGGTGATCGTGGATCGACTGACGAAAGCGGATCACTTCCTGCCAGTGAAGACCACTTTCGGATTTGCTCAGTATGCCCAGATTTACATCGACGAGATCGTACGGTTGCATGGCGTCCCGACGTGTATCGTGTCCGACAGAGGCACCCAGTTTACCAGCCGACTATGGCAGAGACTTCAGGAGGCATTGGGCACTCGATTGAGTTTCAGCACAACAATTTATCCGCAGACCGAAGGCCGGTCAGAGCGGACTATTCAGACTCTTTAGGACATGCTCCGAGCGTGCATTTTAGACTTCGGAGGTAGCTGGGATCATCATTTACCCTTAGTGGAGTTCTCCTACAACAACAGCTTCCAAGATACTATTCAGATGGCACCTTTCGAGGCCTTGTATGGGAGGAGATGCAGATCGCCCGTCTGTTGGACAGAGCTCAGCGAGAGCAGTATTTTGGGGCCGCAGATTGTTGAGGAGACGACCGAGAAGATACAGTTGATTCGAGACCGGATGAGAGCGGCTCAGAGCAGGAAGAAATCGTATGGGGACAGACGCCGTTGCAGACTAGAGTTCGCAGTTGGCGATCATGTTTTTCTGAGGGTCTCTCCAATGAAGGGCGCGATGCGATTTGGGTGAAAAGGAAAGCTTAGTCCCAGATTTGTGGGTCTCTTCGAGATCCTCGAGCGTGTCGGTGCAGTCGCGTATCATTTGGCTCTTCCACCCAGCTTTCCTGATGTTCACCATGTCTTCCATGTTTCGATACTCCGCAAGTACCTTCACGACCCTTCTTATGCGATTCAGCACCTGACGGTCCAGCTAGAGCGCGACCTTTCTTTTGCAGAGCAACCGGTGATCATCCTGGATCAGCATGTGAAGAAATTGAGATCGAAGTTATACCGACCGTCAAGGCCCTTTGGCATGGCCCGAGCAGCGAGGAGGTCACCTGGGAGACCGAGGGCGAGATGAGGAAGAAATATCCCCATCTCTTTGAAGGTACGCATAGCTAGATTTTTTAATTCGGGAACCGAATTTCTTTAAGGGGGAAGATTGTAACGCCTTGAAAAGTCATTTTGGTATTTTCCCGAAAATCGGTAAATATTTGGTATTTTTCCGTAAATCGTCATTTTAATTATTTTTCAATATAGGCCTATTTATACATAATTTGGATAGGTAATTGCTTGTTTTTAGTAGCTAATGAGTCACTTATAAAATTCTAGTCATTTAAAAAAAATTCCTATTTTACTATTTTTAATATTATTTTAAGTTGTTAAAAATACATTAAATTAGCGATAAATACAAATTTGAATAGGCTAATTACACACTATAGAACCATGACAACTAAAATCTAGTTAGTAAAATAAATTTTTAGCATTCTATTTCATGTTCTTATTAGTTATAATCATAGGAAATTTAAATTTTAAATAAATTAAACTAAAACTTGCAATTTTGAGCTTGTGGGGGGTCTTTTTGCATAGAATTTTTTTGTCAATCACTCACAAATCCTCAATCTCCCTTGGCTGGCCCACCACAGCAGGAAACTCCCCTCATTTTGGTCTTCAACTCTTATGAATGAAATGTTATGGAATGGAATAAAATATATTAATTAAGGTATGGGTTTTAAGTGAGATAGTTGGCTTTTGACTTTGTGTAAATTTCCACAACTCCCCCACACCTCTCCCCACTCCCTCCACTGCCGAAACCCACCTGTAGCAACAGCCCCAAAATTCCCCCCATTTTTCCATCTCTTTTTGCTTTAATTTCATCTCAAAATCCAAGAAAAATCCACAAATCCTTCTCAAATTCAACCTAAATCCCTATTCTACCTCTTCTCACACCCCTATTAGTTTAAAACAAGGAGAAGATGGCATCTTGGGAGGCTAGAGCAACCTAGGGTTTGGGCTTGTGAGGTATAATTTCAATCTTTGGTTAATTAGTAGTTTAAATATTGCTAAATTAGAACTTTGAAGTGTCATTTTGTTGTTAATCTCATTCTAGATTTTTAAAGGGAGTAGTTTGTTTTAAACTAGGGTTTTAGAAAACCATTGCTAAGTTAATTAATTCTATTTTGCTATCTAGTGTTTTGCTAACCTAAATCTAAGAGGTTAACTTGCTAATTGGGCATCAAATTAGTGTTAACCTAGGCTTTTCTAGTGTCAAATTTTGTTTGGAATTGATAGTTTATAAAATTCTAGAAAAGATTTGTTTATGGAAATTGGGAATTTGAAGCATTGGATGTGGGTAATTTGAGCGTTGTAGATTTCTTGTAGTGTGGATTGGTTGTTCATTCTAGATTGTAGTATTTTTGTCGCAAATCCGCGATATTTGGGTCAATTTTCTAGTTTTCTTGCTTACTAGTTTTTCGCAAAATTTAAGCGGTGAATTATTTATGATATCATGATAATATTATTGGCATCTCCTACGATATTTAGGGTGCGTGAATGTGAAATTTTGGTTTGATCGGGTTTATTTTTGGCGGGTGCTCCGAAACGACAATTTTAGTTAAGGCTTTAGTTGTTTTGTGTGTGTTCTGCGTACCAAGTGCACCTTATGCCTGACTCGTTGGCGTTGACCCTTTCATTTTTTGACATTCGCCGTTTCATAATGTGTAACCTTATGTTTTGTGTTGTGCAAATTCCAGGATCGGTCGCGGAGACTTGGGACGCGGCCCGAAAAGGGAAAGCGGTGATTGGATCAAGCTAGCTGGGGATTTCCGGTGAGTAGATGTATACATCTACGGGGAGTATCGTTTGGATGGCGCGAGTCGCCCGATAATTTAGAATTTCTAGTAATACCTGCTTGTTGCATGTAGTTCCAAGTTACCTATTTTACGGCACTGCATGACCTGTATATCCATATTTGTGTTAAATTCATCGTATAGAAACCATTGAAACCATTAAATGAGATATGCGACACAGTAAATAATTGGCTTGCTTAATTCATTTTATATAATTGTGCAACTTCATCTCATAGGACACTTTCACCATTACTAGGGTTTTATGCTGCACGAGCACTATTCATGCGAACAAACACGTTCTTGGTAATTTCTATGCCACAAACACTAGATAACTTGTTTAAACCGGAATTTTGTTTAAACCGGAATTTTAGAATAATTTCATCTTATAGGACGTATAAACCAGCACTAATATACTAAATTCCTCAAAATGAACATGTAGAATTGCTAGTCATATGCATGTACCTCATTACATCATTCGATCATACATAGTCTTTATGTCATATACTGCAGTTCGCATTGTCGATACCATAGGCATTCATCATCCTTGACATGCATACTTATGGTACTTTCTTCTGGAGGATTTCAGTATTTGAGATTTATGAGATTTTGGAGAAACCGCAAGGATTTAATAAAACTGATATCATTTTAAATGTTGCAAGTTGTGGTTTTTTCGTGACATGATACTTGTGTCGTCCACCATGTGTTTTCTGTTAGTTTTCGAGACCCGTTTCGAGGAGTAGGATGAACCGTCTCGGGTACATGGTAGGCCCGGTAAGGTACCCCGGAGCAAGAAGTTCGAGTAGTAGAAGATGAGCCTGGAAGGGGCAGACTACCTACCGGTGATTGTTGACGCGGCGGATACCTAGAGGATACCGACCGTGGTCGTGAGATGTTGAGATATTGATATTTTGAGACGGACCAGCCGGACGGCTGGGGCCCGGATATTGGATACAGAGACTGTGGGATACTGAGATATTTATTTGAGGTGCCGATGCTGGGCACAGATTTCTGTTGATTTCATTTGATATTTCCTCAAATATTTCACAGAAATTTTCCTAAGATGAAAATAATGATTTCCTCATATCAGCACATTCAGATCACGTGTTGCATTGCATTCATGTCGCATACATGCTAGTACTTCATACCATATCAACATTGTAGAATTGTGGCACTTTTCGTGCATGCTTACGATTGTCTTTATAGATGATACATATTACTCACGAGTTGGCAACTCACCCCCGTTATGCCACATACTTTTTGCAGGTCCGATCCGTCAGCACTGTACCGACGGACGCACTTCCTCTTTTTACGTGGATTTGAGGATTTATGCTCGTAGGTGGGTTATATGATTATTTTGTTTCCACCTTGTATATTCATGGTATCTAGTGTACTCTATCTACTGTATCATCTACCAGTACTATTGTATATTGACTTAGAGGCGAGACAGTGAGATTTGTGGGCATGTATATTGTTTCTTGGGTCGCGCTCACTTGAGCCGACATGTTGCGTATTACTTGTGCCTTTTTATGCTTATTTTGCACATTGCTGATTTATATTGCGTGGGATTTGTGTCCGCCTTGGGGCGAAGAGCTAGCTCCCGCTTGGGGATGCTTTATTTCTTGTATTCATATATATTCCTGTTTGTACCCGTTTGGGGGTCAGTATTTACAAAGGAGACTCTGCCGAAATTTTCAAAAAAAATGGATGTTGCTTTTAAACAGCTTGATGTGACTATTTGATTTAGAATCGCTTTCAATAAATTGGTTTTCCTTCACTCTACTGCTTATTTGGTTTTGATTTCTGGGCTTTGGCTTAATTAAATTACATCCGCCTTGAGACATTCGTAATTTAAGTGCCAGTCACGTTCCGTACCTTTCGGGTCGTGACATTTACTGGTAGGTACTCCCATAGTTTCTCAGGGTGTTTTGGACTGTACTCCGACACGACTTATACCGCTATTAGGGGTCTGATGCCTGCCGCCCCCTAGACCCGATATGCGATACTCTCAGACGAACAGACCGGACTGTACGGAGATTGTTACATTCAGACTCAGTAGGAGTTCGGATAGGTTTTCCTCTGTTAGTTAGATGTATGCCCTAGAGGCCATTACTATACATAGGATGTATATTGTAGTGGATGCTTGGACATATATAGGGATGATTTTCTTGCTCGATATGATAGTATGCTATCTGGTTACTATTTACCTTAACGTGTACACTGATTGTCTCTCTGTTACATGTTGGTAAAGCCCTTAGGATGTGTACTTGACTACCTGGACTATGATGCGGATCATACAAGTGGGGACGCCGTAGTCCATAAGTACATCCTTCAAAGTCCCTAGTCGTGGTTGTATCGAGACGGGGCATCGATATACCAGAGTAGACTAGCGTGTACCTTCTCGACCCATATAGATGGGCGATGGATGATCTCATATCCATTGGTGTTTGACATCAGAGATGATATACGGGTGCTCAGTGGAGACTGGGTACACTGGACGGACTCGCCGAGAACTCCCAGATGGTATTGTACCTTACGTCAGATGGCGGTTCTCTGGTGACACTGGTACAGGTTAGTCTGTAGACCCGAGATCGTCATAGAGTCTTGTGTGATTCCCACTGTGCTTTGATTTCCATCATACCACGTCCAAGAGGGCGTGCAAAAAGGTGGCTTTTGGGTACAGTCCCGAATCACATGGAGGCAATGAGCGATAAGAGGGGTTTCGTCTCTCCCGGTATATGGAGTTGATGTTGCACAGTGCTCGATTGGCTATAACAGGAAGTCCTTGGCCAAGGCTGCTTTAGGGATTTACTGGTAAGTGTTACCAGTAGTTTCTTGACCCGTTATGAGCCTCATATCGACATGACTTATCGAGTTATTGGGGTCTGACGTTTACCACCCCTAGACGAGATATGCGACATATCAGACTAACAGACCGGACTGTACGGTAGTGTTACTGGTTGGATTCACAGGAGTGTGAGCGGGCTTGCCCGTTGATCTTCTAATCGCTCAATACCTGGGTAGCCGTTACGTTTGGCAGACCACTTGCGGCTTGTGGGTGTTTGATATGATCACCACCTACTACCGGCGTATTGACGAGTCTTTAGAGTCCTACACAGGGGTTTCCTGGCTCAAGCGAAACTAAATAGGAGCGCATATGAGATATGTGCGGGACCGAGAATAATACCAGTATGTGATACTGTATTATATTCTCGCGATTTGTATCATCGGACGGTTGTATGAGATATAGCTGGGTTACCGAATCAAGTGTTGATTCGATACATTGATACACTTGATATTAGTCGGTTATATGCAGTATGACCGGATCGTTAAATCAAGTGTTGATTTAATGATTTAATGTATAATTATATATTTGATATATTACTTTACATTAACTAGTATTGGTTCACTTAAGATTGATTTTCTCACTTGAATGTGCATATTGTTTATATGTGATATATGCAAGTGTACATGTTTGTATCATGCTTGATGATACATACAAGTTGTGTGTATGAGAACTAAACCAAATCAAGGTTAAATTAGGGTTTACTATTTTCCTAGCAAATAACAAAAGAATTGAGACTTTGGTCAAAGTTATCAAGCTTCATGAAGCTTGATAAGCGTTGACAAAGTCAACCCTTTTGTCATTTGTATAGGATATTAGTTAACCCAACCTTTAACCTAATACTTTGGTTAATTCTCTACATGAGTTAAGCATGAGGGCTTAACTCAACCATGGTGCTATTATTTATTGGATAAGTTTCATTTTGGATAATGATTCATATGATTCTTTCTTCTTCTTCATCTTCATCAAGCTTCAAGAAAGCTTGATACCTCCAATGGTGCCATGAGAAAAAGAGTGAGAAATCCAATTCTAAAGTGAACCCACTTCCTATTTCTTCATCCTCTACTACTTTCCATGTAGTATAGGGTATTCTCTTCACAAAGTTTTTGACCAAGTGAAGGAATAGCTTGAGTTTGAGTCTCCCCGACGCAGATCATCTTCGGCCTCGAAGTCAATGACATAGCCCGATCATTTCTACGAAGAAACCATCGCTAGAGTCCGGGATCCCGATGATCGCAGCGGAGGGACGTCAACACAGAGCTAAAGAAGTGGAGGACCGGATCTACAAAGGTTGTAATCCCTTTCACTGAGTAGCAAAGTTGTTTGCTAGCTTTTCTTTTCGCCTAATCTCTAGTTAACGATCTAGTTTAGGGTTTCTCGGCACCGGAAAATTTTAATTTGGCATGGTTGATGCCTTGTGGAACCTCTTGAGTGTGCCTAGTAACCTTACAGTGGTATCAGATCCTAGCTCGAGCTTTAGGCGAAGTGTAGACGAAGTTAGAAGTCCGATCGAACCCGAAACCCTAATCCAAAACCCTTCTCTGTACATTTTTCAAAACTGTGGATTTTTCCAAATTAAAAATATGCAGAAAAATCTGCAGGTGTTTTTAGGAGTTACTGTGCAAAACGAGTGCCTAATTTGATTAAGGCGCCACGGAATCGCGGCACGAGCATGGCTCGTGCAGCGGTTCCGCGGCCGTACAGTCACATTGATACTTTATGTTTGCACAGTAACTTCCTTATTAGTTTACTGAATCATCTGGAAATTTTTAATGTATACTCAAGTGTTTAGTTTTATGGGTTGTATTGGGAGTTCGACGATTCGATCCGAATCTTTAACTTTGTCTGTGTTTTTCCGGATAATTTTTGAATATGTTAAAAAGTTCGACCGGATATAAATACCCAATTTTTTCCCTGCCGGAAAATTTCCAAGTGTTGGAACTTTCCGTAGTTTAAAGACGTTCTAAGTAGTGCAAGTAACGCGATGGACCCTCTAGAATACAACAAACCTTAACTCGATTATGTGACCGTCTTGAACTGCCCTTTAAACCTTAGGGTTTGGGGCAGTACGGCGTGCCACATGTGAGGCGTTGGCTTGAGCCTTCTACGGCTGGACCGTTGGTACTGTGGCATGAAGTGAATGTTTTTTAAACTTATTTCAAGTGTTGAGCAGTTTCGGGAAAACTTGGGTGTTTGATTGTTCGATCGGAAAGTTTAACATTTTCTATTTATCTGGAATTTGATACAATATTTGGAATTCACAAGTAGTTATGAGAAAACTAAAATGAATGTTATAAACATAGCACTTTAGTCTCACTTGATCGGTTGCCACGGAATTTTGATGCGATCAAAAGTACGTCGCAATCACGTAGCGTACGCGGATACTCGCCGGGTAAACTTAATAGACAGCCATAACCCATAGCCCCGACCAAGTGACTGTAGGAGAACCCCGTAGCCAAAAGCATCCGTTTGGGTGCTCGCGTCAGCGGAGTTCCGCCTTAGTGCACTTCATCGAAGGCATCCGGGGGTGCGGTCGTCTACTAAAGTTTGCGACGAGCATTCGATCAGGATGTTGGGAATCTTGTTGAATTGCCCGACCAGATATTGAAAAGTGTTTTCGATAATGAGACTAAAATGCGAGGTTTATAATTGTTAGGCATGAGATGTCTAAGGAATTCATTTGCTTAGGCATGCGATGTATAAGGAAGTTGCGGATTCCAACTGTTGTAGTTTTACACTTTCTTTTCTGCGACCGTAAGTGTAATATGTGATATCGCCGGTTTAGTTGCTATATGTCAACGACAATTGGGATGCGCACATTTACTTACGTTGATGACATGTGATGTTATGTGTTGCTGGATATGTTATATTGGATCGTCGCGTTTTGAATAGCCGGGGGTTTTATGTGAGATGAGAGTTTTTTATTTTCATTCATGTAAAATTAATTGTATGTAATATTCTTTTATTGGGGCACTTCCAGGTTGCGGAAGATGTCACCATTTGTATATTATTTACTTTTCCGCAATAGGATAGACCCAAGGAGGAGAGCACAAGTAACCGGGTTCTGGAGTCCAGTGGGAGACCAACTCAAGGAGTCGAGTTCGGGTATCCTAACTCTAGAATTGGTAGGGTTGCTTGCCGCTCTCGTAGGGGTCTAGGGGTGTGGGTTTGTCTATTCATCACGACCGTGGAATCCGTGTTTTATACTGGCTCGTATTAAAAACACGGACGTCCTAGTATATCCAATGTTTCATATGTTTCTTCTGCTGCGATATCTGTGATGTGATCATTTGATGTTCTGTGATAAATACTGTATATAGTATATATGATATATTATATAGACGTTACTCATGTTTTACACCCGTGCCAGCCCTGCCCCGCTCTGCCGTTAGTTGCCTAACCTAACGGTGCACGAGGGGACATCGAGGCGAATGCGGAAGGCATAAGTGTATGTCGTATTTATCTGTGATGTTTAGGTGATTTAAATGATGGGACTTCATTTAAATAGGTAGCTACAGTTCTTGCTTTGCATCGCGGTGTTCCTAAAAGATGTTGTGGAATCGAATTTTCAAAAACAGGTAGCTACAGTTCTTGCTTTGCATCGCGGTGTTCCTTGTAGAACATCCTGCACCTTATTCGATAAGGAAAGGACCGAGATCCCCTCACTGGGAGTGACTCCTTTAGCAATAACTGGCAGATGCTACAACCCTCGGTTTGTCTTTTGATTGCTTCTCTAGTTCTTATTTTGCACAGTGATGTATATGATATATCCCGCACCTCATTCGACGAGGAAAGGGCCGACGATCCCTTCACCGGGAGTGACCTCTTTAGCAAAACTAGAAAAGCCTAAAAACACTCCATTTTAAAATCATTTGATTCTACAACGATGTCAAGTTCATTACGCAAAAGGTTTTCTTAAAAACCTGTCGTAGCCCTCCGTCATTTCAGATAAGTACTAGTTAGTATCCGTGCTACGTATGTTGACTATGTTAAGGCGTAGTGTGCGGTAGCTAATTAGTGTTTATCTGTATAAGCATATGATGCGATTGGATTAGGGTAGTCGTGCGACTTTGTTGACTATGTTAAGGGTCGTGCGGGTGGGTTTAATTCAATCGGGAAATGACGGGTTGAACTTGACTAGCACTTATGATTTGTCGACTATGTTAAGGTCATATAGCTGCTAGGGGCAAAATATTATCAGGAATTTCAAGTGTTGAAATTTGCAATGAGATTGCATACCTTCTATGAGATAGTTGGATCCCGATACCCGCTGCGAGTAAGAGTCACTCCTGGGAGAGTTTTACACATTATAATTAGCCGATCAAGTAGGTGTCTAGAACGGTGTCAACGGGGTTACTCCTCTGGGAAAACGAGGTTCACTTTAATTAGGTCCGTGCCAAAGCACGGGGAACCTCCCTCAAAGTACCGACACTGGCCTGGCTGAAAGATTGGCGAACTTGTAGCGTGTAATTAATCCCGGCTAGTCTTTCTTTTTAGGGTTTGAAGGAAGATTTGATAAAAACAGTGGGAGCCATCCTGATTAGATAAAATAATAACCAATCTGATCTTGCAAGAGCGCACACAGAGTGTTTTCTTCTCTCTCTCTCCTGGTAGCGACCATGTCATGCCTTAATCAAGATAATAATACGGATGTATTGACCGAACCCGCTTGTTATACTGAGCTGGGAAACGTTGGTCCCGCTCCAACTTATAATTGTTATAAGACAGAGCAGGAAATTGGGGATTACCAGAATTCCCGTGCCGCCCAAATGAAGAAAGTTCATACCGATGCATCATCTTCAGGTGTGTTCGTTACACAGAACTGTTTCTCAAATGTCCTTTACGTCCTGAGTATATGATACCGGATCAGGATCCCACATATGTAATATATTACATGGGCTACAGACAGGTAGAGAACTGAGAACGGGTGATAAGTTTCATGAGGCAGAAAACGGTGCAAGTGTTGCAGCCAAGTCTGTTGGTCACTGTCACCCTGTATTACCAGAATACATTGATTCTAAACAAATGTTATTAGATACCGAACCTGATATACAAAATCATATCAGTCTCTTTATTTAGATAAAGAAGGATATAATTTTATATTGATTGGATAATGTTTTGAACATTTCCTATATCAAGAGTTGATCGGTTCAGGCACGTTATCTAAAAGCATTAACGTTCTAAATCAAAGCACAGTTCTTAGTATATATAACACACACAAGAAGAAGAGTTCAGAAATGAACGAATCCTTCTTGAGGTATTGTAGACTAGGTCATATCAATGCGACCCGACTAGCTAAGTTACATTAAGATGCATTTTTAAATCAGTTTGAATTTACATCTTGTGAAACTTGCCAGTCATGTCACAAAGATAAGATGACCATAACTCTGTTTAATGGAAACAGAGAAAGAGTTAGTAAACTCTTGGGATGATACATATTGATGTATGAAGGTCCTCTGTCCACACATGCCAAAACCGGTTCTTTGTACTTCATTACATTCTCTGATAATCTCTCAAGATTCAGACATATGTTCCTGTTGAAACACAAGTCTGAACCTTTTGAGATATTTTTAGAATATAAGTTAGAAGTAGAGAACCAAAATACGGGTAAAAGTATTATGTCCTTTGATGTGATCAAGGAGGAGAATACTTGAGCACGGAATTTCTGGATTATTCTAATGGAGAATGAAATTCTCTCTCAGCATTACTCCTCCGTATACACCATAGTATGATGGTATATCGGGGCGGAGCAATAGCACCCTATGTGATATGGTGTGCTCTATGATGAGTACTACTGAGTTTCCTATTTCCTTTTAGGGAGTTATGCACTTATGAAGTTGCATACCTATTGAATAGGGTTCAAATCAAATCAGTTGCCTACCACTTCATATGTGATATGGAAAGGGAAGAGCCCATATCTTAAGTTTGTTAAGATTTGGGGTTGTCCGGCCTATGTCTAAAAAGTAAAATCCGGACAAGATCGAGGCAAAGTCAACTCTGTAGAAGTTTGTTGGATATCCCAGGCATACGCAAGGGAATATCTTCTACCTAACCGAGGAACAAAAGATGTTTTGTTACTCAGCATGCCACCTTTGTGAAAGAGAATTTCTTGTGAAGAAATTAGTGGACATGAGGTAGAACTGGAAAGAGTTTCAGCTATACAAACTGCAGCTGATGATTTGGTAGAACCAAAGGATTCAATAGAAACCAACAAACCTCAGCCTCTCCGCCGATCTAGTAGGTTTCCTCACCCACCTGAGAGATACTTCGGTTTCTCTATGACAGTGGGAGCGAGGATTGTATCATGGGATGATGACCTAACTAGTTTCGAGCTGGCCATCAGGAGTGTGACTCTGTAAGAATGGCTGGATGTTTATCGATCTGAGATGGAATCCTTTTACACCAACAAAGTATGGACTTTGGTTGCTTTATCTGAAGGGTTAAATCCCCATAAGGAGCAAGTATATATTGAGAAGATTACTTGGTGTACATGGAAAAGTTAAAACTTTCAAAGCTAGACTTGTTAAAGGTTTGCATCATTGACCAGGTATGGATTATAATGAAACCTTTTCTAAGTAACTATGCTTAAGTCCATCCAGATCCTACTTGCCACGGCTACATACCATGACTACGATATCTGGCGGTTGGGTGTCATGACTGCTTTTCTAAATAATGATTTAGAAGAGAACGTCTATAAGTACACAGCCAGAGGGCTTCGTAAACAGTGGGAGCAGCGGAAACTTGTGCAAGTTGCTTTACAAATTAAAGCAGGTATCGTGGAGTTGGAACATCTGTTTTGATGAGATTAGTCAAAGAGTTTGACATCATCAAAATGGTAGATGAACCTTGTATATACAAAAAGGTAGTAGGGAGTATGCTGGTGATCCTCGTAGAGTACGTGATGACATACTCTTGATAGGGAAAGAGTTTCCTATGCTACGCTCGGTAAATATCCGCTTATCACAAGGATTCTCCATATAGGATCAAAATGATACCTCCTAAATCCTTAGTTTGGATCTATGAGATAGATCTAATTGGATGTTAGGATACTCACTAGTTGTAGTGAGATGGTATCAGTTGATCCTGCGGAGAATCACTAGAAAGGTTCTAGAGTGATAAGGACGACTGAATGTCAGTCACATGCATTGCCTTTACCCTCAGTAAAGGGACGGTATGTTGGAAGAGTTTCAAGCTAGATACCGTGCCATACTAGACGATAAAGGCTGGATACATCGCTACCAAAGATGCTACCAAAGAGGAAGTCTGGGTATATATTAGTTCATGAGATGAACTTTGTTCCTACCATTGTGTCACAATGGAGTTGTGGCTTATGCCAAGGAACGCCCGTCCCATCAGTGATCCAGACATATTCTTAGGCAGTATCACCTGATCGTGGAGATGGTTGATCTCCAGTGGATCGAGGTTAAGAAAGTAGACTCAGAGGACAACATGGCGGATCCACTCACAAAGGCCTTTTCCCAGAGAGACTTTTATGGGATGGTTGAGTATGAGATACAACAACCACTGCGATCAGATGGCCCTAATACAAATGGGAGATTGTTAGTTATATGTATGGCCTAGAGGCCATTACTATACATAGGATGTATATTGTAGTGGATGCTTGGACATATATAGGAATGACTTTGTTGCTCGATATGATAGTATGCTATCTGGTTACTCTTTACCTTAACGTGTACACTGATTGTCTCTCTGTTACATGTTGGTAAAGCCCTAAGCATGTGTACTTGACTACCTGGACTATGATGAGGATCATACTAGTGGGGACGTGGTAGTCCATAAGTACATCCTTCAAAGTCCCTAGTCGTGGGTGTATCGAGACGGGGCATCGATATACCAGAGTAGACTAGCGTGTACCTTCTCGACCCATATAGATGGGCGATGGATGATTCCATATCCATTGGTGTTTGACATTAGAGATGATATACGGGTGCTCAGTGGAGACTGGGTACACTGGACGGACTCGCCGAGAACTCCCAGATGGTATTATACCTTACGTCAGATGGCAGTTCTCTGGTGACACTGGTACAGGTTAGTCTGTAGACCCGAAATCGTCAAAGAGACTTGTGTGATTCCCTCTGTGCTTTGATTTCCATCATACCACGTCTAAGAGGGCGTGCAAAAAGGTGGCTTTTGGGTACAGTCCCGAATCACATGGAGGCAATGAGCGATAGGAGGGGTTTCGTCTCTCCCGGTATAGGGAGTTGATGTTGCGCAGTGCTCGATTGGCTATAACAGGAAGTCCTTGGCCAAGGCTGCTTTAGGGATTTACTGGTAAGTGTTACCAGTAGTTTCTCGATCAGTTATGAGCCTCATATCGACACGACTTATCGAGTTATTGGGGTCCGACGTTTACCACCCCTAGACGAGATATGCGACATATCAGACAAAGAGACCGGACTGTATGGTAGTGTTACTGGTTGGATTCATAGGAGTGTGAGCGGGCTTGCTCGTTGATCTTCTGATCGCTCAATACCTGGGTGGCCGTTACGTTTGGCAGACCGCTTGCGGCTTGTGGGTGTTTGATATGATCATCACCTTCTGCCGGCGTATTGACGAGTCTTTAGAGTCCTACACAGGGGTTTCCTGGCTCAAGCGAAACTAAATAGGAGCGCATATGAGATATGTGCGGGACCGAGAATAATACCAGTATGTGATACTGTATTATATTCTCGCGATTTGTATCATCGGACGGTTGTATGAGGTATAGCCGGGTTACCGAATCAAGTGTTGATTCGATACATTGATACACTTGATATTAGTCGGTTATATGCAATATGACCGGATTATTAAATCAAGTGTTGATTTAATGATTTAATGTATAATTATATATTTGATATATTACTTTACATTAACTAGTATTGGTTCACTTAAGATTGATTTTCTCACTTGAATGTGCACATTGTTTATATGTGATATATGCAAGTGTACATGTTTGTATCATGCTTGATGATACATATAAGTTGTGTGTATGAGAACTAAACCAAATCAAGGTTAAATTAGGGTTTACTATTTTCCTAGCAAATAACAAAAGAATTGAGATTTTGGTCAAAGTTATCAAGCTTCATGAAGCTTGATAAGCATTGACAAAGTCAACCCTTTTGTCATTTGTATAGGATATTAGTTAACCAAACCTTTAACCTAATACTTTGGTTAATTCTCTACATGAGTTAAGCATGAGGGCTTAACTCAACCATGGTGCCATTATTTATTGGATAAGTTTCATTTTGGATAATGATTCATATGATTCTTTCTTCTTCTTCATCTTCATCAAGCTTCAAGAAAGCTTGCTACCTCCAATAGTGCTATCAGAAAAACAGTGAGAAATCCAATTCTAAAGTGAACCCACTTCCTATTTCTTCATCCTCTACTACTTTCCATGTAGTATAGGGTTTTCTCTTCACAAAGTTTTTGACCAAGTGAAGGAATAGCTTGAGTTTGAGTCTCCCCTACGTAGATCATCTTCGGCCTCGAAGTCAATGACCTAGCCCGATCATTTCTCCGACGAAACCATCGCTAGAGTTCGGGATCCCGATGATCGCAGCGGAGGGACGTCAACACGGAGCTAAAGAAGTGGAGGACCGGATCTACAAAGGATGTAATCCCTTTCACTTTGTAGCAAAGTTGTTTGCTAGCTTTTCTTTTCGCCTAATCTCTAGTTAACGATCTTGTTTAGGGTTTCTCGGCACCAGAAAATTTTAATTTGGCATGGTTGATGCCTTGTGGAACCTCTTGAGTGTGCCTAGTAACCCTACATCCTCATCGTCCTTCTTATCGACATCTACCAGGGGACCGTTATGTACAGCTAGTACCGCTTTCGTCCTGTGGTTAAACCCACTGCTAGCGTAGTGTCGAGTCTTTAGAGTCCCACACATAGGGTTTTCTACCTTTGGGCGAAACGATGTAGAGGTCGTATGGTTTTACGACAGGGTTCGTTCGTATACGCGTACTTTTGCACGTATGGTGTTCGTACGGTTGATATTGGTGGGCTTTGGTTTAAGCCGGATCCTAGTATTAGATTTTAGGTTGGTTTAGTCTCATTGTATTCGTGTTTCTCGGAACACGGATGTAGGTATGTATATACGGATGATAGGGGCAGAGAAGGAGACACCCCATTACGGTTTTGACCATTGACTTGATTAAAACCATTATGAGTTGAAGGAAATTGTTTACTAATTTTTATTAAAGATAATTGTGTCATGGCTAATTGGTTTGACCATTTGACTTTGTTGACTTTGGTTGACTTAGATATTTTTGTTGAGCACTTGATATTTTTCTTAGCATTAATTGTGACATGATTATGGTCAAATCAAGGTAGCCATCACAATTATCCTAATAAAAACTAAGTTTTCTCTTTCCTCAAAAGAGAGCTCTCTTCATTATTTCATACTCTCTCTCTCTCTCATGGTTCTCTCCTTCTTCCTCTCTCAAACCCTAGTGTCTCATGAGTTGATAATCAAAGGTCATTGAGACTTAGCCACCAAAATCTTTCTCTACTCACTCTAGGCTACTTAGTTTGGCACACCAAGTACCCTAGCTACTTCATTTTAGAGGTTGGAGCTCAAAATAGAGACCTTCGGGTGGATCATCTTTGACTTGGGGAAGCCGATGAGGAGGCACCATCCACCACCACTCCAAGGAGCTCACAACAAGGAGAAGCACAACAAGGAGAAGAGGGACTTGAAGCTTGAGGTATAATTTCCTAACATAGTAGTCAACACTCCTAGTTAGTTTGTTAGTTAATGTTTAGCAAAGATCCTTATGGGTAGTTTATGTTACCTTGTAAAGAAAATTTTGATTTTTACCTATTCCGCCTCCCCATTAACTAGCAGGGAGAGTAACATAGACTTACACTTACGGCTCTCATAATGGTCTAGGGATGTGGGTTTGGCTATTCATCACGACCGTGGAATCCGTGTTTGTCATTATTAGCTTAATTTAAAACACGGACCTTCTAGTATATCCTATATTTCATATACTTGCTTCTGCTGATTTTGATATGATGTAATCATATAAACTGCGTGAGACAAATGCTACTTATATATATGATATACTAGTAGAGACTATATATGTTTTGCATCCGCGCTAGTCCTGACCCCGGCCTGCCGTAAGATAAGTAACCTTACGGTGAAGACCCGGGTCCCTGTGGCGAATGCGGATGGCATATATGTGTGTTTTATTTTCGTTTCTTCTGTGATGTTTAAGAAACTTAAATGATGGGACGTCATTAATAAGATTAATGAAAAGAAAAGAAACCTAAAAATGTTGCAGAATCAAATTTTTCAAAAAGGTAGCTCTAGTTCTTGCTTTGCATAGCGGTATTCCTTTATGAATATCCAGCACCTCATTCAATGAGGAAAGAGCCTAGATCCCTTCACAGGGAATGACCGCTTTAGCAACACTAGCATATGCTATAACCCAATCGGTTTGTTTTGAAAACTACTCCATTTTAAAAGAAGAGCTTAAACCACTCCTTTTCAAATCGCTAGATTCTACAAAGATATCAAGTTCATTACGTTAAAGGTTTTCTTCAAAAATAGTCGTATCCCTCCGTCATTTCAGATAAGTGATATTTAGTATTCGTGCTGTGTTTTTTGATCTTGGAAAGGCATAGTGTGTGGTAGCTGATTAGTGCTTATCTTCCGCATATAATGCGATTGGATTAGGGTAGTCGTACGTCCTTGTTGACCTTGTTAAGGATCGTGCGGGTGGGTTTAGTTCAATCACGAAATGACGGGTTGAACTTGACTTTCGATTTATGATTTGTTGACCTTATTAAGTTCATAACCTGCATGGGGTAAAAACAAATATTGGGAATTTCAAGTGTTGAAATTTGCAATGAGATTGCATACCTTTTATATGATAGTTGGATCCCGATACCCACTGCGAGTAAGTGTTACTCCTGGAAGAGTTTTCCACTTTACAATTAGCTAATCCAATATGTGTCTAAGAAAAGTGTTAACGGGGTTATGTCCGTGCGGAAATGAGCTTATTCAATTAGTTCCATGCGAAAGTACGAGGAGACTCCCTCGGAGTACCAATACTTGCCTGGCTGACCGATTGGCGAACTTGTAGGGTGTAATTAACCCCGGTTAATCTTACCTTTTAGGGTTTGAAGGAAGATTTTATAAAAACAGGGGGAGCCATCCTGATTAGATAAAATAATAACCAATCTAATCTTGCAAGAGCGCACGCTAAATTATTTTCTTCTCTCTCTCTCTCTAGGTAGCGACCATGACTCGCCATAATAGAGATAATAATATAGATGTATTGACCAAACCCGCTTATTATACTGAAATGGGGAACGTTGGTTCCATACTATCTTATGACTGTCAAAATTCTGAGCAAGGATAGGGAAATGCAAGGATTTCCACGAAACCCGAACGGAGAAAGAGCATGCTAATGTATCTTCTTCGGGTGTGTTAGTTATTGAGAATTGTTTCTCGGTCTGCTCTACTTTCTGGGTATTAGACACCGGATCAAGATCCCATATTTGTAATCGGTTACAAGGGTTAAGGAGAAGTAGAGAACTGGGAAAGTGTGATATGTCTCTCAGAGTAGGGAACAGAGCAATTGTTGCTGCTGAAGCTGTCGTCAAATATCACCTAGTATTGCCAAATGGTAATATATTGATTTTGAATGACTGTTATTACGTATCGTCGATGATGTGAAACATAATATCCGTTTCTTTATTAGATAAAGAAGATATAACTTTGCACTAGAGAAAAATGTTATGAACATTTTCCTAACTCAAGTGTTGATTGGGTTTGGTATGTTGTGTAATGGTATATACATTCTAAATCAAAATACAATTCTAAATATAGAGAACACACACAAGAGGAAAAGTTCAGAAATGAACGAAGCCTTCTTATGGTATTGTAGACTTGGTCATATCAATCCGACAAGACTAGCGAAGTTGCATAAAGATGGATATTTGAATCTGTTCGAATTTACATCTTATGAAACTTGCCAGTCATGTCTCAAAGGTAAGATGACCAAAACTCCATTTACTGGACACGGAGAAAGAGCTACTGAACTCTTGGGACGATACATAGTGATGTATGCGGTCTTATGTCTACACATGCCAGGAATGGTTTCTCGTGCTTCATTACATTCACCGATGATCTTTCAAGATTCGGACATGTGTTCTTGTTGAAACACAAATCTGAAACTTTTGAGAAATTCATGGAATATAAATGCGAAGTAGAGAACTAGAAGGGTAAAAGTATTAAAGTCCTTCTATCTGATCGAGGAGGAGAATAATTAAGCACGGAATTTCGAGATTATCTAAAAGAAAATGGGATTCTCTCTCAGCTTATTCCTCCTTATACACCACAGCATAATGGAGTATCGGAACGGAGGAATCGCACCCTATTAGATATGGCGCGCTCTATGATGAGTTTTGCTGAGTTTCCTATTTCCTTTTCGGGTTATGCACTTGAGACAGCCGCATACCTATTGAATCAAGTTCCATCAAAATCTGTGCCTAAAACACCATATGAGATATAGAGTGGAAATAGACCATATCTTAAATGTGTTAAGATATGGGGTTGTCCGGCCTATGTTAAAAAACAGAATCCGGACAAACTCAAGGCACGATCAGTTCTTTAAAAGTTTGTGGGATATCCAGAGAATTCATATGGATATATCTTCTACCACACTGAGGAACAAAAGTGTTAGTTATATGTATGCACTAGAGGCTTTTACTGTACATGCGATGTATATTGTAGTGGATTCTTAGACATATATAGGGTGGACTTTCTTGCTCGACATGATAGTATGCTGTCTGGTTACCCTTTATCTTAACATGTACACTTATAGTCTCTCTATTACATGTTGATAAAGCCCTTAGGATGAGTACTTGACTACCAGGATTATGATGCAGATCATACTAGTGGGGCAATGGTAGTCGGTAAGTACATCCTTCAATTGTTCCTAGTCGTGGGAGTATCGAGACAGGGCATCGATACTCCAGAGTAGACTAGCGTATGCACTTCTTTACCCATATGATGGGCGATGGATGATCCCACATCTTTTGGTGTTTGACATCAAAGAAGGTATACGGGTGCTCAGTGGAGACTGGGTACACTGGACTGACTCGCCGAGAACTCCTACATGGTATTATACCTATCGTCAGATGGCAGTTCTCTAGTGACACTGGTACAGGTTAGTCTGTCGACCCGAGATAGTCATAGAGTCTTGTGTGATTCCCACTGTGCTTTGATTTCCACCTTACCATGTTCAAGAGATCGTGCAGAATGGTGGGTTTTGGGTACAGTCCCGAGTCATATGGAGGCAATGAGCGATTGGAGGGGATTTCGTCTCTCCCGGTATTGGGGGTTGATGTTGCGCTATGCTCGATTGGACATAACAGGAAATCCCTGGCTAGGGTTGCTGAGAACTACTAGTAAGTGTTATCAGTAGTTTCTCAAACCGTTATGGACCTTGCATCTGCATGACTTATCAGGCTATTAGGGTCTGACGTTATACCAACCCTAGGCTGTGATATGCGACATATCAGACGAAGAGACCAGACTGTACGGTAGTGTTATTGGTTGGATTCGCAGGAGTATGAGCAGGTTTGCTTGTTGATCTTCTGATCGCTCAATACCCGGGTGGACATTAAGTTTAGCAGCCAGCTTGCGGCTTGTGGGTGTTTGATATGATCATCACCTACTGCCGGCGTATTGACGAGTCTTTAGAGTCCTACATAGAGGTTTCCTGGTTCAAGCGAAACGAAATAGGAGCACATATGGGATATGCGCGGGACCGAGATTAATACGAGTATGTGATACCGTATTCTATTCTCACGATATGTGATATCAGTCGGTTATATGTGATATAGCCGGGTTATCGGATCAAGTGTTGATTCGATAAGTTGTTATATTTGATATTAGCCGGTTGTATGTGATATAGCCGGATTATTAAATCAAGTGTTGATTTAATAATTTAATGTATAATTATGTATTTGATATATTAAATTACACACTTAAACATTTCTTTTTCTCACTTGTATGCATATAGTATATATGTGATATATATTAATGTACATTTTATTTGTGTCCTCATGGGTGTATGAGACTTACACCTTGCTTGATATAATGAAGGGTTTATATTTATCTAAGTAATTCAAAATTGGATGGAAATTTGTCATGGCTACAGTCTTGTAGAAGCTTGTGGAACCATTGACCAAGTCCACTAATTTTGTTTTACTTGTAGATATTTATTAACCTAACCATTATCCTTAGCCATGGTTTATTCTCTACATGAGTTAGTGTATGACACTAACTCACCCATGGTTACCATTCTCACCTCATGAGTTTCATTCTCATCTCCATTTCATCTTCTTCTTCCTCATGAGAAAGCTTTCTAGATTTTCAAATGGTGAAGAAATATTGTGAGAAAAATAAATCTAAAGTGAGCCCAATTCCCACTTCATCATCCACTACTATATTAGCCATTTAGTTTAGGGTGTTTGATTCACTAATCTACCATTAGTGAAGAGGTAGCATGAGTTTGAGTCTCCTCGACGTAGATCATCTCCGGCCTCGAAGACTTCGAGCAAGCTTGTTCGTTTCTTCATATGAACCCTTACTAGAGTTCAGGTGTTCACTACTTGGAGCGAAGGGACTACTAAATGAAGCTTTAGAAGTGAAGGACCAACCTTCAAAGGTTTTATTCCTCATTCACTTAGATGTAAAGTTGTTTACATTGTTGTTTCGTCTAAATCTTTAGTTTAGATTTTAGGGTTAGGGTTGGTTAGCATGGCAAATTTTTGAAAATAGCTTGGACAATGCCTCCCGAAACCTTGGTGTCATGCTAGGTAACCCTGCAGTGGTATCAGAGCCAAGCTAGAGATTTAGACGATATTTGTAGAATTACGAAACCGAAACAACTCCGAAACACTCGAAACTAAAACCCAGTTTCTGTCAAAAATTTTAAGTCGTCGAAAATTTTTTTAAGCAACTACAGAATGTTATATAAGATGTAACATGAACACTGGACAAAAACGAATACATTTGGTCGGATTTGACCGGGTGAAATGGTCACAAATTCCGAGCTGGCCGGCCCATTTGAAGCTTCTGGGTTCGTTTTTGTTCTGTGTTATAGTTTCTGGGTTTTGGTGTTTCAAGTGTTGCTTGTTTTTCCTAAAATTGCATGAGATGTTGATTTTCTATAAAGGCAATTCGGAGTGTTTCGTAGTCGTAATTCTAACATTATTTCGGGTTATTTAGACGGCGTTAAAAAGTTCGAATGGATATCAATAACCCAACTTTTCCCTCGACGGAAAATTTTCCAAGAGTTGGATTTTTTCCAAGTTAAAGAACATTTAAAAATCATGCAAGTAATTCGATGGACCCTCTATAAGAACGAAACCTTAACTCGATTCTATGACTGTAAGAACCGCCGCCAAACCCTAGGGTTTGCGATAGTTCCGCGGCGCCATAGGTGAGGCAAGGGTTGACCCTTCTATGGCTGGTCCATAGGTACTGTGGCATGTACTGAGTATTTTTAAACTACGCTCAAGTGTTGAACTCTTTGGGAAATTTTGGGTGTTTGTTGATTCGATCGGAATGTTTAACATCGTCTAGCTTTTTTTGGAATGTGATACAATATTTGGAATTCATATTGTTAGGCATGAAATCCAAAGTATGTGATATTTCGGGTTTATGATGTCTAAGGTGATTGTGGATTCCAAATGTTGTAGTTTGACATTTTCTTATCTGCGACCGTAAGTGTAATATGTGGTGTATTGCCGGTTTCGTTGCTATATGTCAACGACAATTGGGAGATGCATATTTACTTACGTTGATCACATGTGATGTTATGTGTTGCTGTGATATGTTATATTGGATCGTCGTGTTTTGAATAGCCGGGGGTTTTATGTAAGATGATAGTTTTTATTTTCATCCATGTAAAACTCATTTTATGTAATATTCTTTTATTGGGGCACTTCCGGGATGAGGATGATGTCACCATTGTTGTATATTATTTATTTTTACGCATTAGGATAGACCCAAGGTGGGGAGCACAACTAAACAGGTTCTAGAGTCTAGTGGGAGACCATCTCGAGGAGTCGAGTCCGGGTCTCCAAACTCTAGAATTGGTTGTGTTGCTTGCCGCTCTCGTAGGGGTCTAGGGATGTGGGTTTGGCTATTCATCGCGACCGTAGAATCCGTGTTTTATACATACTTAATATAAAACACGGAATTCTTACTATATCCAAAATTTTCATATGTTATCTTCTCCTGCTGATATTCTGTGATGTGATCACTTTATATGTGTGAGAAGAATGCTTTATTATTATATATATGATATATAATAAACGTTGCTTATGTTTTGCACCCGCTCTAGTCCCCCCCGCTATACCGTTAGTTAAATAACCTAATGGTGCATAACGTGACACTAAGGCGAATGCGGATGGCATAAGCGTACATTGTATTTTCGTTTCTTCTATGATGCTTAAGAAGCATAAATGATGGGACTTCATTAATGAGATTAATGAAAGAAAAGCAACCTAAAAGATGTTATAGAATCAAATTTTCAAAAAGGGTAGCTCTAGTTTTTGTTTTGCATAGCGGTATTCCTTGTAGAATATCCATTATTCGATAAGGAAAGAGACGAGATCCCTTCACCGGGAGTGACCTCGTTAGCGAAACTAGCAGATGCTACAACTCACTCAGTTTTGTTTTTGATTGCTTCTATAGTTCTTGCTTTGCATAGTAGTATTTGTGAAATATCCTGCACCTTATTCGATTAGGAAAGAGCTGAGATCCCTTCATCGGGAGTGACCTCTTTAGCGAAACTAGTAAAAGCCTCAAGAACACTCCTTTTCAAAATCACTTGTTTCTACAACGATATCAAGTTCATTACGCAAATGGTTTTCTTAAAAACCTGTCGTAGCCCTCCGACATTTCAGATAAGTAATATTTAGTATTCGTGCTACGTTTGTTGGCTTTCGTTAAGGCGTAGTGTGCGGTAGCAACTTACTGCTTATCTGCTGCATATGATGCGATTGGATTAGGGTAGTTGTACGGCTTTGTTGGCTTTCGTCAAGGGTCGTGCGGGTGGATTTAATTCAATCATGAAATGTACGGGTTGAACTTGACTAGCGGACTATGGTTTGTTGGCTTTCGTCAAGGTCATAGGACGTTAGGGGCAAAAGTATTTTCGGGAATTTCAAGGGTTGAAATTTGCAATAAGATTACATACCTTCTATGATATAGTTGGATCCCGATACCCACTGCGAGTAAGAGTTACTCCTGGGTTAGTTTTACACATCACAATTAGCCGATCAAGTAGGTGTCTAGAAAGGTGTTAACGGGGTTATGCCTCTGGGAAAACGAGGTTTATTTTAATTAGGTCCGTGCCGCACGGGTAACCTCCCTCAAAGTACCAACACTGGCCTGGCTGAAAGATAGGCGAACTTGTAAGGTGTAATTAATCCCGACTAGTCTTACCTTTTAGGGTTTGAAGGAATATTTGATAAAAATAGTGGGAGCCATCCTGATTAGATAAGATAATAACCAATCTAATCTTGCAGTAGCATACTATATAAGTGTTAGGGAATGGTGCAAATGTTGCAGCCAAAGCAGTTGGCGAATATCACCTTGTGTTACCAAATGCTAATACATTGATTCTGAACGAATACTGTTACATACCGAACCTGATATGCAATCTTATATCAGTTTCTTTATTAAGTAAAGAAGAATATAATTTTGTAGTACAGGATAATGTTATGAATATCTTTCTGAATCAAAAGTTGATTGCATCAGGCTCGTTAAATAATGGCATATACGTTCTAAATCAATCCACAGATCTTAACATACAAGACACATACAAGAGGAAGAGTTTAGAAATGAACGAATTCTTCATGTGGCATTGTAGACTAGGTCATATCAATGCGACACGACTTGCTAAATTACATAAGGATGGATATTTGAATCCGTTCGAATTTTCATCTTATGACACTTTCCAGTCATGTCTCAAAGTCAAGATGACCAAAACTCGTTTACCGGACATGGAGAAAGAGTTAAGGAACTCTTAGGACTGATACATAGTGATGTATGCGGTCCCATGTCTACAAATGCCAGGAATGGTTCCTCGTACTTCATTACATTCACTGATGATCTCTCAAGATACGGACATGTGTTCCAATTGAAACACAAGTCTGAAGCTTTTGAGAAATTCAAAGAATATAAGCATGAAGTCGAGAACCAAACGGGTAAAAGTATTAAAATCCTACGATCTGATCGGGGAGGAGAATACTTGAGTACGGAATTCCGTGACTATCTAAAAGAGAATGGGATTCTCTCTCAGCTTACTCCTCCGTATACACCACTGCACAACGGTGTATCGAAGAGGAGGAATCGCACCCTATTGGATGTGGTGTGCTCTATGATTAGCACCGCAGAGTTACCTATTTCCTTTTGGGGGTATGCGCTTGAGACAGCCATTCACCTATTGAATATGGTCCCTACAAAATTAGTGCCCACCACTCCATATGAGATATGGAAGGGAAATAGACCATGTCTTAATTATGTTAAAATATAGGGTTGTCCGGCCTATGTCAAAAGGCACAATCCGGACAAACTCGAGGCAAGGTCTGTTCTGTGCAAGTTTGTAAGATATCCCAAAAACTCACAAGGGTATATCTTTTACCACACCGGGGAACAAAAGGTGTTTGTTTCTCGACATGCCACCTTTTTAGAAGAGGAATTTCTTGTGAAAGAAATTTGTGGCGAGGAGGTAGAACTGGAAGAAGTTCCAGCGATACAAGCTACGACAGAAGATTTGGTGGAACCAGAGGATTTGATAGTTCCCAACAAACCTCAGCCTCTTCACCGATCTAGTAGGGTTCCTCATCTACTTGAGAGATACTACGGTTTTCTCGTTGATGGTGGGAGTGAGGATTGCATCATGGAAGATGATGGCCCAACTAGCTTCGAGCAGGCCATCACGAGTGGGGACTCTATGTAATGGCTGGATGCAATGCGATCTGAGATGGAATCTATGTACATCAACAAAGTATGGACTTTGGAAGATGCTCCTGAAAAGGTAAAACCCATCGGGAGCAAGTGGATCTTCAAGAAAAAACTTGGTGTAGATGGAAAAGTTGAGACTTTCAAAGCTATGCTTAAGTCCATCAGGATTAAAGCAAGCATCACGGAGTTGGAACATCTGTTTTGATGTGGAAGTCAAAGAGTTTGACTTCATCAAAATGGTAGATGAACCTTATATATACAAGAAGGTTGTAGAGAGTGAGGTTGTCTTACACGTATTGTACATAGATAGCATACTCTTGATAGGAAATGGTTTCCTATGCTACACTTGGTCAAGATCCTCTTTTCACGAGGATTCTCTATGGAAGATCTGGATGATACCTACTACATCTTGTGGATTATGATCTCTGGTGATAGATCTAAACGGATGTTGGGAGTGTCCCAAATCCAGGTACATTAACACCGAACTAAAAGGGTTTAGTATGGAAGATTCTAAGCATGGTGGTTCATCCACTTACTCAGGAATCACTCTCTCCAAAAAGATGTCTTCCAAGACTGATTTGGAGAGAGCTCGCGTGCAAGGGATACCCTATGCTTCGGCAGTAGGCTCTATCATGTATGCCATGTTATGTACCAGACCAGATGTAGATGACTCACTAGGTGTAATGATCAGGAATCAACCGGATCTTGGGAGAATCATTGGACAGCTGGGGAGGACATCTTAAGTACTTGAGAAGCACTAAATGAATGTTCTTTGTTCGAGCTTCCAGAGTGATAAGGTCGACTGAGATTCAGTCACAGACATTGTCTTCACCCGCAGTGGAGAGACGGTATGTTGGAAGAGTACCAAGCTAGATACCGTGGCATACTAGACGATAAAGACTGAATACATCGCTACCAACGATGCTGCCAAAGTGGTTGTCTCGACATTTCTTGTTCATGAGATGAACATGGGTCCTACCATTGAGCGTCCAATAAGAGTTATTGTGGCTACAATAGAGTTATGGCTTTGGCCTAGGAACGCCGGTCCCATCAGCGATCCAGACAAATCCTGAGGACAGTATCACCTTATCAAGGAGATGGTTGATCTCTAAGGGATCGAGGTCAGGAAAGTTGACGCAAAAGATAACAAAGTGGATCCACTCACAAAGGCTTTTCCCTAGAGAGACTTCTAGAGGACGTTGAGTATGAGATACTACAACAAATGGCCTTAGTGCAAGTGTGGGATTGTTAGTTATATGTATGCCCTAGAGGCCATTACTGTACATGCGATGTATATTGTAGTGGATGCTTGGACATATATAGGGAGGACTTTCTTGCTCGACATGATACTATACTATTTGGTTGCTCTTTATCTTAACATGTACACTTATAGTCTCTCTATTTCATGTTGATAAAGCCCTTATGATGAGTACTTGGCTACCAGGATTATGATGCAGATCATACTAATGGGGCAATAGTAGTCGGTAAGTACATCCTTCAATTGTTCCTAGTCGTGGGAGTATCAAGACAGGGCATTGATACTCCAGAGTAGACTAGCGTATGCGCTTCTTGACCCATATGATGGGCGATGGAAGATCCCACATCCATTGGTGTTTGACATCAGAGAAGGTATACGGGTGCTCAGTGGAGACTGGGTACACTGGACGGACTCGCCGAGAACTCCTACATGGTATTATACATATCGTCGATAGCAGTTCTCTGGTGATACTGGTACAGGTTAGTCTGTCGACCCGAGATCGTCATAGAGTCTTGTGTGATTCCCACTGTGCTTTGATTTCCACCTTACCATGTTCAAGAGATCGTGCAAAATGGTGGTTTTTAGGTATAGTCCTAAGTCACATGGAGGTAATGAGCGATAAGAGGGGATTTCGTCTCTCCCTGTATTGGGGGTTGATGTTGCGCTATGCTCGATTGGCCATAAGAGGAAATCCCTGGCCAGGGTTGCTGAGAACTACTGGTAAGTGTTATTATTACTTTCACGAACTGTTATGGACCTTACATCGGCATGACTTATCAGGCTATTGTGGTCTGATGTTATACCACCCCAGGCTGTGATATGCGATATATCAGACGAAGAGACCGGACTGTACGGTAGTGTTACTGATTGGATTCGCAGGAGTATGAGCAGGCTTGCTTGTTGATCTTTGGATCGCTCAATACCCGGGTGGCCGTTACGTTTAGCAGACCGCTTGCGGCTTGTGGGTGTTTGATATGATCATCACCTACTGCCGGCGTATTGACGAGTCTTTAGAGTCCTACACAGAGGTTTCCTGGTTCAAGCGAAACGAAATAGAAGCACATATGTTATATGTGCGGGACCGAGATTAATACGAGTATGTGATACCGTATTCTATTCTCGCGATATGTGATATCGGTCAGTTATATGTGATATAGCCGGGTTATTGGATCAAGTGTTGATTCGATAAGTTGTTACAATTTATATTAGCCGGTTGTATGTGATATAGCTGGATTATTAAATCAAGTGTTGATTTAATAATTTAATGTATAATTATGTATTTGATATATTGAATTACATTAACTAATATTAGCTCATTTAAACATTTCTTTTTCTCACTTGTGTGCATATAGTATATATGTGATATATATTAATGTACATTTTATTTGTATCATGCTTGATGCCACATGCTTCATGGGTGTATGAGAATTACACCATGCTTGATATAATGAAGGGTTTATATTTATCTAAATAATTCAAAATTTGATGGAAATTTGGCATGGCTACAAGCTTGTAGAAGCTTGTGGAACTATTGACCAAGTCCACTAATTTTGTTTCACTTGTAGATATTTATTAACCTAACCATTATCCTTAACCATGGTTTATTCTCTACAGATATTAGTGTATGACACTAACCCACCCATGGTTGCCATTCTCACATCATGAGTTTCATTCTCTTCTCCACTTCATCTTCTTCTTCCTCATGAGAAAGCTTTCTAGCGTTTCAAATGGTGAAGAAATATTGTAAGAAAAATAAATCTAAAGTGAGCCCAATTCCTACTTCATCATCCTCTACTATATTAGCCATTTAGTTTAGGGTGTTTGCTTCACTAATCTACCATTAGTGAAGAGCTAGCATGAGCTTGAGTCTCCTCGACGTAGATCATCTTCGTCCTCGAAGATTTTGAGCAAGCTTGTTCATTTCTTCATGTGAACCCTTACTAGAGTTCGAGTATTCACTTCTTGGAGCAAAGGGACTACTACATAGAGCTTTAGAAGTGAAGGACCGGTCTACAAAGGTTGTATTTCTCATTCACTTAGATGTAAAGTTATTTACATTGTTGTTTCGTCTAAATCTTTAGTTAAGATTTTAGGGTTAGGGTTGGTTAGCATGGAAAACTTTTGAAAATGGTATGGACGATGCCTCCCGAAACCTTGCTGTCGTGCTAAGCAATCCTACAAAAAGGCGTTTGTTTCTCAATATGCCACCTTTTAAAAAAAGGAATTTCTTGTAAAAGAAATTAGTGGTAATGGGGTAGAGCTAGAAGAAGTTCCAGCTACACAAACTACAACTGATGATTTGGTAGAACCAGAGGATTCAATAGTCCCCGACAAACCTCAACCACTTCGCAGATCTAGTAGGGTTCCTCATCCACCTGAGAGATACTACGATTTTCTCATAGACGGTAGGAGCGAGGATTGGAGTATGGAAGATGATGAACCAACTAGTTTCGAGCAGGCCAACACGAGTGGGGACTATGTGAAATGGCTGGATGCTATGCGATTTGAGATGGAATCCTTGTACACCAACAAAGTATGGACTTTGGAAGTTGCTCCAGATGGGGTAAAACCCATTGGGAGCAAGTGGATCTTTAAGATGAAACTTGATGTAGATGGAAAGGTTGAGACCTTCAAAGCTAGACTTGTAGCAAAAGGTTTTTGTCAACTACCAGGTATCGATTATGATGAAACCTTTTCTCCAGTTGCTATGATCCAGGCCATCAGGATCCTACTTGTCATTGCTGCATACCATGACTATGAAATCTGGCAGATGGACGTTAAGACCGCTTTTCTAAATGGTGATTTGGAAGAGAGCGTGTACATGACACAGCCAGAGCGCTTCGTAGACAGTGGGAGCAGCGGAAAGGTGTGCAAGCTACTTAAATCCATCTACGGATTAAAGGTATCGCGGAGCTGGAACTTTTGTTTTTATATAGCAGTCAAAGAGTTTAACTTCATCAAAAACGTAGAAGAACCTTGTAGATATAAAAAGGTTGTAGAGAGTAAGGTTGTCTTCCTCGTATTGTACGTGGATGACATACTCTTGATAGAAAATGATGTTCCTATGCTGCACTCGGTCAAACTCTTCCTATCACATAAGTTCTTCATTAAAGATCTGGGTGATGCCTCCTACATCCTAGGGATTAAGATCTATAGAGATAGATCTAAAAGGATGTTGGGATTGTCCGAATCCAGGTACATTGACACCATACTAAAGTGGTTTAGTATGGAAGATACTAAGCGTGGTTATTTACCCGCTTGTTCAGGAATCACTCTCTCCAATGAGATATCTTCCATGACTAATTTAGAGAGGGCTCGCATGACCGTGATACCCTATGCTTCTGCAGTTGGGTCTATCAAGTATGCGATGTTATGTACCAGACCGGATGTAGCTTACGCACTAGGTTTGGTAAGTAGGTATCAATCAGACCCAGGAGAGAAGCACTGGACAGATGTGAAGAATATTCTTAAGTACTTGAGAAGGACTAAAGAAATGTTCTTGGTGTATGGTAACGGTGAACTCCAAGTGGAGTCCTTTACCAATTCGAGCTTCCAGAGTGATAAGGACGACAGTAAGTCGGTCTTGGGTTTTGTCTTCACGCTCAATGGAGAGGCGGTATGTTGGAAGAGTTCCAACTAAAATACCGTAGCAGACTCGACGATGTAGGCTGAATACATCGCTGCCAACGATGCTGCCAAAAAGGCTGTCTACATGAAGAAGTTCATTGCCGAACTTGGTGTGATTCCATCCATTAAGAATTCAATACCCTTGTATTGTGATAACAATGGAGCTGTGGCTTTGGCCAAGGAACCCCGGTCCCATCAGCGATCCAGAAATATTCTGAGGAGGTATCACCTGATCTGGGAGATAGTCGATCGCCGTGAGATTGAGGTCAGGAGAGTTGACACGAAGGACAACACAACAGATCCACTCAAGAAGGCCCTCCCCCAGACGCCATTTGAGAGAATTTTTGGAATGTTGGATATGAGATACTACAAAAACTTGCCTTAGTGCAAGTGGGAGATTGTTAGGAATAAGTATGCCCTAGAGGCCATTATTGTATGATATAGTGGATGCTTGGACATATATATAGAGGACTTTCTTGCTCGACATGATAGTATGCAATCTGGTTACTCTTTATCTTAACATGTACGCATGTATTATTATACAGCCTCTCTCATACATGTTGATAAATCCCTTAGGATGTTGGCTTGACTACCAGAACTATGGTATAGATTATACTAGTGGGGCTTGTGTGGTCCACAAGCACATCCTTTAACTGTTCCTAGTCGAGAGAGTATCGAGACAGGAAATCGATATTCCAGAGTAGACTAGTGTGTACGTTTCTTGACTGTGTATGGGGCGATGGTTGATCGCATAACCATTGGTGTTTGACATCAAAGATTGTACACAGGTGCTCATTAGAGAATGGGTACACTGAACAGGACTCGCCGAGAACTCCTAGATGGTACCATACCTATCGTCAGATAGCAGTTCTCTGGTGACACTTGTACAAGTTGGTCGTAGACCCGAGATCGTCATAGTGTCTTGTGTGGTTCCCACTGTGCTTTGATTTCCTCCCTACCACGGCTCAAAGGAGTCGTGCAAACAGGTGGATTTTGGGTACAATCCCGAATCACATGGAGGCAGTGAGCGATAGGAGGGGTTTCGTCTCTCTCGGTATTAGGAATTGATGTTACGCTATGCTCGATTGGCTATAACAGCAAGTCCTTAGCTAGGGCTGCTGAGATTTACTGGTAAGTGTTATCAGTAGTTTCTCAAACGGTTATAGGCCATACATCGGCATGACTTATCAAGTTACTGGGGTCTGATGATTCCACCCCCAGACTCGATATACGACATATCAGACGAAGAGACCGGACTGTACGGTAATTGTTGTTTATAGGATTTAAGAGAGTTTGGACAATCTTACTTGTTGATCTTCTATTTGTTCAATACCTGGGTAGTCGTTACGTCCAGCTAGTACCGCTGACGTCTTGTAGGTATCTGATGTGATCTTTACCTACTGCTGGCGTATTGACAAGTCTTTAGCGTCTTACACAGAGGTTGCTAGCTCAAGCGAAACGAAGTAGGGTACATATGGTGATATGTGGGGGAGTTTGATTAAATACGAGTATGTGATACCGTATTCTAATCAGGCGATATTTGATATCGGTTAGGTTATATGTGATATAACTGAATTATTGAATCAAGTGTTGATTCAATGATTTGTTATATGTATATATATCTAATATTGGCCGGTGATATATGATATGACCGGATTATTGAATCAAGAATTTATTTGGTATTGTGTATTAAATATTAGTCGGTTATATGTGATATAACCGGGTTATTGAATCAAGTGTTGATTTGATAAAATGATATACATATAAATGATATTAATCGGTTTTATATGATATAACCGGATTATTGAATCAAGCGTTGATTTAATAATTTGATTTATATTAATATATTTGATATATAAATATATATATTAACTAATATAGCTCACTGATGATTTTCTTCTCTTCTCTCTATATATATAATTATATATATAATATATATATATATATTTATTTATTTATATATAAAATGATATTGTATCATGGTAGATCATACATAGAATATGGGTGTATGAGACTCACAGATGACCTAAATATTTTTGGGGATTTAATTTTTTGAGTAAAATGAAAAAAGGTCGATAATGAGTCATGGCTTGGATGCTTAGAGAAGCATTGAGAAACCATGACTCATCTCTTTTTTTTTTGTTTTACTCTTAGATATTTACTCACCCCAATCTTATCTCTAGCTCATGGTTCATTCTCTCATTCATAACCTCGCACATCTAAGTTCATCCTCATCTCTTTTCTCCTCTAGGTTTTTCTTGAGCTGAAAAATAAAAAGAGAAAATAGATTTCTAAAGTGAGAAAATTCCTACTTCATCAACCTACACTAATCTAGCCCATTAATTTAGGTTGTTTGCTTCACTAATACATTGATTAGTGAAGAGTGAGGTTGAGTGAAAGCAACTTCAAGGTGGATCATCTTCGGCATCACAGACTTCGTGCAAGCTCGATCCTTTCTTCAAGTGGAGCCAAGAAGAGTTCTAGGGACTACTACTTGGAGCTTTAGAAGTGAAGGACTTAGTCTACAAAGGTTGTAACCCTCTTCACTTAGATTAGAATTTGTATTGTTGCTATGAAACCCTAATTCTCTAGTTCGATTCTAGGTTAGTATAGCTTAGCACTCTAGATTTTTTAAAATTACATACTTGATGCTTGCATAAACCTAGTGGAGGTGCAAAGTCATACTTTCAAGCACAGCATCAACTCCCAATACCGGGAGAGATGAAACCCCTCCTTTCGCTCACTGCCTCCATGTGACTCGGGATTGTACCCAAAATCCACCTGTTTGCTCGACTCCTTTGAGTCATGGTAGGGAGGAAATCAAAGAAAAGTGGGAACCACACAAGACACTATGATGATCTCGGGTCTACAGACTAACCTGTACAAGCGCCACCAGAGAACTGCTATCTGACGATAGGTATGGTAACATCTAGGAGTTCTCGGCGAATCCTGTTCGTTGTACCCATTCTCTAATGAGCACCTGTGTACAATCTTTGATGTCAAATACCAATAGTTGTGGGATCAACCATTGTCCCATGCAGGATCAAGAAACGTACACACTAGTCAACTCTGGAATATCGATGCCCTATCATGATACTCCCTCGACTATGAACTGTTAAAGGATGTTTTTATGGACTACACAAGCCCCACTAGTATGATATGCACCATAGTCCTGGTAGTCAAGCCTACATCTTAATGGCTTTATTAACATGTATCAGAGAGGCAATATAATAATACAAGTGTATATATTAAGATAAAGTGCAACCAGATTGCATACTATCATTTCGAAAAAGAAAGTCCTATATGTGTGTGTGTGTGTGTGTGTGTGTGTCCAAGCTTCCACTGTATCATATAATAATGGCCTCTAGGGAATAAATATTCCTAACAATCTCCCACTTGCTCTAAGGCCTGTTGTTGTAGTATCCCATACCCAACATCCCAAAAAGTTTATCAAACTGCGTCTGGGGGAGGGCCTTCATGAGTGGATCCGCCGTGTTGTCCTTCGTATCAACTCTCTTGACCTCGATCTCCCGGCGATTAACTATCTCCCGGATCAGATGATACCGCCTCAGAATATGTCTGGATCCCTGATGGGACGGGGTTCCTTGGCCAAAGCCACAACTCCATTGTTATCACAATACAAGGGTATTGGATTCTCAATGGATGGAACCACACCAAGTTCAGCAATGAACTTCTTCATCCAGACAGCCATTTTGGCAGCATCGTTGGCAGCGATTTATTCAGCCTCCATCGTCGAGTCTGCTACGGTATTTTGCTTGGAACTCTTTCAACATACCACCCCTCCATTGAGGGTGAAGACAAAACCCAAGATCGACTTGTTGTCGTCCTTATCACTCTGGAAGCTCGAATCGGTAAAGGACTCAACATGGAGTTTACCGTTACCATACACCAAGAACATTTCTTTAGTCCTTCTCAACTACTTAAGAATGTTCTTCACAGCTGTCCAATGCTTCTCCCCTGGGTCTGATTGATACCTACTTACAACACCTAGTGCGTAAGCTACATCCGGTCGGGTACATAATATCGCGTACATGATAGACCCAACTGCAGAAGCATAGGGTATCCCTTGCATGTAAGCCCTCTCCAAATCAGTTTTTGGATAGAGTGATTCCTGAACAAGAGGGTAAATTACCACACTTAGAATCTTCCATACTAAACCTCTTTAGTATGGTGTATATGTACCTGGATTGGGACAATTCTTACATCCTTTTAGATCTATCTCTATAGATCTTTATCCACAGGATGTAGGAGGCATCACCCAGATCTTTCATGGAGAACTTTTGTGATAGGAAGAGTTTGACCGAATGCAGCATAGGAACATCATTTCCTATCTAGAGTATGTCATCCACGTACAATACGAGAAAGACAACCTTACTCTCTACAACATTTTTGTGTATACAAGATTCATCTATGTTTTTGATGAAGTCAAACCCTTTAACTGTCACATAAAAACATATGTTCCAGCTTCATGATGCCTGCTTTAATCCATAGATTAATTTAAGCAGCTTGCACACCTTTCCGATGCTCCCACTATCTACGAAGCTCTCTGGCTGTGTCATGTACACGCTCTCTTCTAATTCACCATTTAGAAAAGAGGTCTTGACGTTCATCTTCCGGATTTCAGAGTCATGGTATGCAGCAATGGAAAGTAGGATCCTGATGGACCTAAGCATAGCCACTTGAGAAAATATTTCATCATAGTCGACACTTGGTCGTTAACGAAAACTTTTTGCTATAAGTCTAGCTTTGAAGACCTCAACCTTTCCATCTACACCAAGTTTCTTCTTAAAGATCCACTTGCTCCCAATGGGTTTTACTCCTTCAGGAGCAACTTCCAAAGTCCATACTTTGTTGGTGTACATGTATTCCATCTAAGATCGCATAGCATCCAATCATTTCACAGAGTCCCTACTTGTGATGGCCTACTCGAAACTAATTGGGTTATCATCTTCCATGATGCAATCCTCGCTCCCACCGTCTATGAGAAAACCATAGTATCTCTCAGGTGGATGAGGAACCCTATTAGATTTGCGGAATGGCTGAGGTTCTTTGGGGACTATCGAATCCTCCGGTTCTACCAAATCATTAGTTGTAGTTTGTGTAGCTGGAACTTCTTCCAGCTCTACCCTATTACCACTAATTTCTTTTACAAGAAATTCCTTTTCTAAAAAAGTGGCATTTCGAGAAACGAACACATTTTGTTTCTCGGTGTGGTAGAAGATATACCCTCTCGAATGTTTGGGATATCCAACAAACTTACACAGAACAGACCTTGCCTCAAGCTTGTCCGGATTTTGCTTTTTAAAATAAGCCGGACAACCCCATATCTTAATAAAATTAAGACATGGTCTCTTCCCCTCCCATATCTCAGATGGAGTTGTAGGCACTAATTTGGTTGGAACTCTATTCAATAGGTATGCAGCTTTCTCATGTGCATAACCCCAAAAGAAAATAGGTAACTCGGCAATACTCATCATAGAGCGCACCATATCTAATAGGATGCATTTCCTCCGCTCCGATACACCATTATGTTGTGGTGTATATGGAGGAGTAAGCTGAGAGAGAATCCCATTCTCTTTTAAATAGTCCCGGAATTCCATGCTTAAGTATTCTCCTCCTCGATTAGATCGTAGGATTTTAATACTTTTACCCGTCTGGTTCTCTACTTCATACTTATGTTCTTTGAATTTCTTAAAAGCATCAGATTTGTATTTCAACATGAACACATGTCCGTATCTTGAGAGATCATCGGTGAATGTAATGAAGTACGAGAAACCATTCCTGGCATGTGTAGACATGGGACCGCATACCTCACTATGTATCAGTCCCAAGAGTTCAGTAGCTCTTTCTCCGTGTCCTGTAAACGGAGTTTTGGTCATCTTGCCTTTGAGACATGACTCGCAAGTTTCATAAGATGTAAATTCGAACGGATTCAAATTGCCATCCTTATGCAACTTCACTAATCTTGTCTCATTGATATGACCAAGTCTACAATGCCACAAGAAAGCTTCGTTCATTTCTGAACTTTTCCTCTTGTGTGTGTTCTGTATATTTAGAACTGTATTTTGATTTAGAACGTATATACCGTTACATAACGTACAAAACCCAACCCACACTTGATTTAGGAAAATTTACATAACATTTTTCTCTAGTGCAAAGTTATATCCTTCTTTATCTAAAAAAGAAACAGATATTATGTTGTACATCATCGACGGTACATAATAACAGTCGTTCAAAATCAATGTATTTCCATTTAGTAACACAAGGTGATATTCGCCAACAGCTTCGGCAGCAACAATTGCTTCGTTCCCTACTCCGAGGGACATATCATCCTTTCCCAGTTCTCTACTTCTTCTTAACCCTTGTAATATATTACAAATGTGGGATCCTGGTCCGGTATCTAATACCCAGGACGTAGAGCAAACTGAGAAACAGTTCTCAATAACGAAGACACCCGAAGAAGATGCATCGGAATGCTCTTTCTTCGTTCGAGTTGTGTGAGAATCCTGATATTCCCCTATTCCTTGCTCAGACTTATGACATTCATAAGATAGAGCGGCACCAACGTTTCCCAGCCTAGTATAATAAGTGGGTTCGGTCAATACAACCATATTATTATCTTGATTAAGGCATGTCATGGTCGCTATCTGAAGAGAGAGAGAAAAAACACTTTAGCGTGCGCTCTTGCAAGATTAGATTGGTTATTATCTTATCTAATCAGGATGACTCCCACTGTTTTTATCAAATCTTCCTTCAAACCCTAAAAGGTAAGACTAGCAGGATTAATTACAGCCTACAAGTTCGCCAATCGGTCAGCCATGCAGGTATTGGTACTCCGAAGGAGTCTCCACAATGCTTTCGCATGGAACTAATTAAATAACCTCATTTCCGCATGGGCACAACCCCATTAACACCTTTCTTAGACACCTACTGGATCAGCTAATTGTAAAGTGAAAAACTCTCCAAGCAGTAACTCTTACTCGCAGTGGGTTTCGGGACCCAACAATCATATAGAAGAAATGCAATCTCATTGCAAATTTCGACACTTGAAATTCCTGATATCTGTTTTTACCCCTAACGACCTATGGCCTTGACGGAGGCCAATAAACCATAGGCCGCTAGTCAAGTTCAACCTGTCATTTCTTGATTGAATTAAACCCACCCGCACGATCCTTGACGGAGACCAACAAGGTTATACGACTACCATAATCCAATCGCATCATATGCGGCAGATTAGCACTAATCAGCTACCGCACACTACGCTTTGACGGAGGCCAACAAACGCAGCACGAATACTGAATAGTCCTTATCTAAAATGACGGAGGGCTACGACTGGTTTTGAAGAAAGATTTAACGTAATGAACTTGATATCGTTGTAGAATCAGGTGATTTGAAAAGGAGTGGTTTAAGCTCCGCTTTAAAATAAAGTAATTTTCAAAATAAACCGAGTAGGTTGTAGCATATGCTAGTTTTGCTAAAAAGGTCATTCCCGGTGAAGGGATCTAGGCTCCTTCCTCATCGAATGATGTGATGGAAATTCATAAAGGAATATCACTATGCAAAGCAAGAATTAGAGCGACCTTTCTTGAAAAATTTGATTATACAACATCTTTAGGGTTTTTTTTCTTTTCATTAATCACATTAATGACATTCCATCATTTATGTTTCCTAAACATCACAGAAGAAACGAAATAAAGCACACACATATGCCATCCGCATTCGCTACAGGGACCCGGGTCTTCACCGTAAGGTTACTTACTTACGGCAAGACGAGGTCAGGACTAGCGCGGATGCAAAACATATATAGTGTCTACTAGTATTTCATATATATATGTAGCATTCGTCTCACACAGTTTATATGATCACATCATATCAGAATTAGCAGAAGCATGCATATGAAATATATGATATACTAGGAGGTCCGTGTTTTAATTTAATCCAGTAATGAAAAACACGGATTCCATGGTTGTGATGAATAGACAAACCCGCATCCCTAGACCCCTATGAGAGCGGCAAGCAATCCTGCCAATTCTAGAGTTATGCGACCCGGTCTCGACTCCTCGAGATAGCCTCCCACTGGACTCTAGAACCCGGTTACTCGTGCTCCCCGCCTTGGGTCTATCCTAATGCGGAAAAGTAAATAATATACATCAATGGAGACAACAAGCTCAACCCGAAAGTGTCCCAATATAAGAATATTACATACAAATTTTACATGAATGAAAATTGAAAAACTCTCAACTCACGCAAAAACTCCCGGCTATTCATTCATGACGATCCAATATAACATATCAACCAGTAACACAATAACATCACATGTTATCAACGTATGTAAATATGCATGTCCCTAATGTCATTGACGTATAGCAACGAGATCGAGGATACCCCACATATTACACTTACGGTCGCAGAAAAGAAATGAAAACTATAATAATTAGAATCCGCATCATCCTTATACATCACAAACCCGGAATATCATATACTCTGGATTTCATGCATAACCCTATAAACCTTGCATTTAACTATCGAATTGAAAACACTTTTTAAAAACAAGTCGGGCAATTCAATAAGATTCCCAATTAAATGATCGAATACTCGTCGGGAACTTTAGTAGATGGTCGTGCCCCCGATGCCATCAACGAAGCACACTTCGGCGGAACACCGTGGCTGCGAGCACCCGAGTGGATGCTTTTGGCCATGGGGTTCTCCTATAGTCACTTGGCCGGGGCTATGGGGCGTGGCTGTCTACTAGTGTTTCCCGACGACTATTCGCATACGATACGAGATTGTGATGGAGTTTTGATCCGAATCGAAACTCGGTGGCAATCCATCAATGAGACTAAAATGCTAGATTTACAAAAGCAAACTAGTTTTCACAAAACTAATCTATGTGGATTCCAAAAATTGTATCACATATCAAAATTATCTAGGCGATGTTAAACATTTCGCTCGATCTTTCAAACACCTGAAAATCATAGAGACCTCAACAACTTGAGCCTCACTAAAAATACTAAGAAAGTCCAAAATATCACAATGGAGCAGCAGAAGAAATACAAGCCCTCATCTCTCGAAGTTTGCGGCGGAATCGTGGCCAAACCAAGGGTTAAGCGGCGGTTCCACGATGACTTGGACGAGATAGGGTCTCGTACTTCTTGGGGCTCCATAAAATTACCTGCATGATTTTCTGAGAATTTATAATCTGTAAAATGTCAACTTTTGAAAAAATGGACAGAAACATGAAAATATCGGGTTTTGAACTTCGATCGAACACTTTAACGTCGTCTAAACTTCTCCTAAGTCTCTAGCTTGGCTCTGATACAATGAAAGTATGTCTTAGCACCTCTACTAGTTATATACAATCATCAACTATGCAATTTTAAAAAATCTAAAGATCTAAGCTATACTAACCTAGAATCTAACTAGAGAATTAGGGTTTTATTGTAAGCAAACAAGTTCTGCACTAATTGAAAAGAGAATACAACCTTTGTAGATCGGTCCTTCACTTCTAAAGCTCCAAGTAGTAGTCCCTAGAACTCTTCTTAGACTCCACTTGGTGAAAGGAACGAGCTTGCTTCGCAGTCTTCGAGGCCGAAGATGATCCACCTTGAAGTCTCTCTAACTCAAGCTCACTCTTCACTGATCAAAGTATTAGTGAAGCAAACAACATATACTAAAGGGCTGGGATTGTGTAGGTTGATGAAGTAAGAATTTTGCTCACTTTAGAAATATTTTTCTCTTTCTTTTTCGAACTCAAGAAAAACCCTCGGGAATGAAAGAATATGATGATGAACTTGGGTGTTGTGAGGATGAGAATGAGAGAATGATCCATGTGCTAGAGATTAGGTTGGGATGAATAAATATCTAAGGATAAAACAAAAATCAAGAGATGAGTCATGGCTTCTCAATGTTTCTCCAAGCATACAAAGCCATGACTCATTTCTAAACTTTTCTATTTTTTTAAACAAATAATCATCCCAATAATCTTTAGCTCTAGTGTGAGTCTCATACACCCATGTTCTATGTATCATCAACCATGAAACATAATCATTATATATATATATAACAATATATAAAGAGAAGAAAATCATTAGTGAGCTATATTAGTTAATATATATGCATATATCAAATATATTAATATATATCAAATTATTAAATCAACACTTGATTCAATAATCCGGTTATATCCTATATAACCGACTAATATCATTTATATGTATAACATATTATCAAATCAACACTCGATTCAATAAACCGGTTATATCACATAAAACCGACAACATTCAATACTAGATATTACATCAACGCTTGATTTGATAATCCGGTCATATCATATATAACCGGCCAATATCAAATATATATACATATAACAAATCATTGAATCAACACTTGATTCAATAACCCGGTTACATCACATATAACCAAACCGATATCAAATATCACGAGATTAGAATATGGTATCACATACTTGTATTTAATCAAGCACTCGCACATATCACCATATGTGCCCTACTTCGTTTCGCTTGAGCTAGAAAACCTCTGTGTGAGACTCTAATGACTTGTCAATACGCCAGCAGTTGGTATTGATTAAATCAGATACCCATAAGCCGTCAGCGGTACTACCTAAACGTAACGGCTACCCAGGTATTGAACGAATAGAAGATCAACAAGCAAGCTTGTCCAAACTCTCGTAAAGCCTATAAGCAACACTTACCGTACAGTCCGGTCTCTTCGTCTGATATGTCACATATCGAGTCTTGGGATGGAATCGTCAGACCCCAGTAACTTGTTAACTCATGCCAATGTGTGGCCTATAACCGTTCGAGAAACTACTTATAACACTTACCAATAAATCTCATCATCCCTGACCAGGGACTTGCTGTTATAGCCAATCGAGCATAGAGAAACATCAACTCCTAATACCGGGAGAGACGAAACCCCTCCTATCGCTCACCGCCTCCATGTGACTCGGGACTATACCCAAAATCCACCTGTTTGGACGAATCCTTTGAGCCGTGGTAGGGAGGAAATCAAAGCACAGTGGGAACCATACAAGACACTATGACGATCTCGGATCTACACACTAACTTGTACAAGTGTCATCAGAGAACTGCTATCTGACAATAGGTATGATACCATCTAGGAGTTCTCGGCGAGTCCTGTTCGGTGTACCCATTCTCTAATGAGCACATGTATACAATCTTTGATGTCAAACACCAATAGTTGTAGGATCAACTATCGCCCCATACAGGGTCAAGAAACGTACACACTAGTCTACTCTTGAATATCGATGCCCTATCTCGATACTCGCTCAACTAGGAACTGTTAAAAGATGTGCTTGTGGACTACACAAGCCCCGCTAGTATGATCTGCATTATAGTCCTGGTATTCAAGCCTACATCCTAAGGTCTTTATGAACATGTATCAGAGAGACAGTATAATAATACAAGCGTACATATTAAGATAAAGTGCAACCAGATAGCATACTATCATGTCGAGCAAGAAAGTCCTCTATATATATGTTCAAGCATCCTATATATCATACAATAATGGCCTCTATGGCTTACATATTCCTAACAATAGTTTCTATTGTCTCTCTTTCCTTTTGTATTTTCTTTATTTTTGTGAATATGTGTAAGAAGTTAATCACTTGTTAAGGGTAGGAGAGGGGTAGTTTAACTCGAAGAAATGTTTAGCTAAGATCCTTTAAAATCGATAACTTCTAGTTTGAACTCTGAGCAAACCAAACGCACTCTGCTCCTTTAGGCACCCTGTCCTACCACGATAACAGTGATTCCTAATTGTAACGGTTGCGATTGGTTTGCCGGAGGCAAAGGTTAAGAGACAAGAATGGAAAAACAAGGGCCAAAAAGTATGGATTTAACACGCAATCGCAAATAACGCACTTAAACGCCCTAATCCACGTTGTTGCCGAATACCTTGGCTTCAAACATCATGTTAAGGTTCATAAGGAAATTACAAATACTATTCGAGCCTAAACTATCCTAAACCTACCCCAAAAAAGTCTCGACGTTTGAACATATTGTATTTTATCACATTTAGTATACAAACAAACTCTAAGTTACGGACTTAACTCGTTAAAACAAGCTTAGAAACCTACCATCTCCCTGTGGACGACCCGTACTCATCTCGGCTCACTACACGTGACACCGTTTTGATTGCGGTTACTTTAAAACTAAAAACGATACGTAAAATCTTTACCAGTCACCCATGTAATCTCACGATCTTCTGCATGAGTTTATGGATATCAAGAAAAGTATGGTATATTTTGAAGGTTTAAATCTTACTTTAGATTTCTTCTCACCTCCATGTACTTCCTTACCAACGTCTCGGTTGACTGGCCAATTCTGAATGGGATGAAGTGAGCCGACTTGGTGGGTCGATCCACAATAACCCAAATTACGTCATTACCCTTCGTGCTACGAGGGAGAGCAGTCACGAAGTCCATGGTAATGTGCTGTCATTTCCATTCTGGGATTGGTAACAGCTGAAGTAGACCAGCAGTTTTATGATATTCAGCCTTCACTTCCTGACATACTAAACACTTTGCTACACTCCTTGCTACTTCACACTTCATTCCATGCCACCGGTAGTGTTGCCATAGATCTTTGTACATTTTCGTGCCACCGGGGTGTACAGAATAAGGAGAGCTGTGAGCTTCTTTCATCAACTCTTCTCGAACAGGGCCGACTAGCACGCATAAACGGCTCCCATACCATAAGGATCCATCTTCGTGTATGATGAAGTCAGTTTGAATTCCACTATCTACTTGTTCTCGAATCTTTTGTAGCTTGGCATTATTTACTTGAGCTGCCTTGATCTGATTGACAAGGGTGGACTGGACTTGTATGTTCATCAAAGATGAGGCGTTACCTGGAAAAACTACTTCAATCTCCGATCCATGAAATTATTATTGTAGCTTCCACTGAGCTGTGAGGTTTATTACTAATGGCTGGCGACAAAGTGCATCAGAAATGACTTTCACCTTTCCAGGATAATACTGTAGTTTGATGTCGAAGTCTTCCATGAGCTCGAGCCATTTTCTCTGTCGCATGTTGAGTTCCTTCTGAGTAAACACATATTTCAAACTTTTGTGGTCGGTGTATATATCCACTCGTTCTTCCAAAAGGTAGTGACGCCAAATCTGGAGTGCGAAGACTATAGCTGCCAGTTCCAGATCATGTATTGGATAGTTGCGCTCATAGACCTTTAATTGTCTTGATGCAAAAGCCACAACCCTTCCATTCTAGTGTAGAACACATCATAATCCTTTACTGGACGCATCACAATGTAAATCGAATCCGCCAGATCAATCCGGTATTACGAGAATAGGTGCAGAGGTTAACCTTGACTTGAGTTCTACAAAAGCCTTCTCACATTCTTTTAACCACACAAATGTTTCGTCTTTACGTGTAAGCTTGGTCATGTGTGCTTCGATCTTTGAAAATCATTCGATGAAGCATCTGTAATATACTACTAAGCCCAAGAAACTTCTTATACCTTTCACCGTCCTTGGTGTCGGCCACTCGTTGACAGCTGACAGCTTAACTGGATCTACAGAGATTCTTTCGCCTGAAATAATGTGTCCAAGAAATCCGACTTGATCTAGCTAAAATTCACACTTGCTGTACTTGGCGTAGAGATGGTGTTGTTGTAATGTCACCAGGACAATGCGTAAGTGTTCAGCGTGCTCTTTCTGATTCTTTGAATACACCCGGATGTCATCAATGAAGATAAATACAAACCTGTCTAAGTACTCTCTGAATACTTGGTTCATTAGGTTCATAAAAATGGTTGGTGCATTGGTCACTCCAAATGGCATTACGAGTTATTAATAATGACCATAACGAGTCCTAAACGCCGTCTTCGGAATGTCGGACTTCTTGACCTTCACCTGATGATATCCTGAACGAATATCTAACTTCGAGAATACACAGGATCCACTTAACTGATCGAAAAGGTCATCGATGCGAGGTAGCTGATACTTATTCTTAATCGTTACCTCGTTCAAAGCTCGATAATCTACACCATCCGGTAAGTACCTTCCTCCTTCATCACTATCAATACAGGTGATCCCCAACATGAAGTAATGGGTCTAATCCAACCTTTCTTCAGGAGTTCATCCAACTGAATACGGATCTCCTTCAATCCTTCCGAACATAGTCAGTATGGAGCTTTGATTACATGTTATGCGTCGGGTTGCAAATCAATATTGAATTCAAGAACTCGATCGGGAGGCAAACCTGATATATCTTTAGAGAAAACATCCTAGAACGTCGTTCTCTAAACTGACATTCCAGCTGGACACGAGTGGCTTAACTGGGATCACATTAGTTCTTATGAACCATTGCGACATGAAGCAATGCGATGCCCAGTGTTGAAAAGCGTGACACGAGTTGGAAATCCCCTGTAGCGAGTGCAGCTTGGATTTCAGGGTCCAACCCTTGCTGGAATCGTCATGTCTGGATCTCAGCAGTGAGAATAAGGTGTGCAGCGAACCTGTTACGACCTTGTGTTAGCAGTGTTGTAAGTGAGATAGGAAAATTGAACCTTAGTCTATATCTTACCTGTCGAGCATGGTAAACTCAGTATCATATTCATTCACAGACTTGACCCACATCAAGCCTTGCTGTAGGTGGATGAATTGCTGCTCCATGTCAAAGCGGTCAATCTCCAGAAAGTACTACGCATCGAAGAGGTCTCGGAAGGTTCTCTATTCTATCGGTTGCGCGAGACGGCTCTCTTCAGCTTTCCACCATACTCTAGCATTATTGCTCTGTTGCAACTTAGAAACTCTTACCCAATCTATATCTGGAACTTGAGCCGCTGCCAGATCATCCTCTATTGCCTGAGCTCATTCTTCTGCTTCAAGTGGGCTCTCCTTACCCGAGAAGTTCTTTAGGTGTAAAGTCCGGAACTGCTTTACTCCAGGCGCTTCGGCCTCGGGGCGATTCATAAGGATAACAGTCTGCTGTTACTAACCCTTCAATAGGCTCTTGATAGCATCAACAAGCACCGTTTGCTTATTGATAGGAGCTGCAACGGTAGGTGGTGGTGATAGTGTAGGCGGTGGAGTATTACTGTTGACGTTTGTGATGATATTGTTCGGAGAGTTCATCACCTTGATATAAAAGATAGGTTAGGATGGATTCAAAAAATTTGAAATGCAAGGAATGTAAATGTTTGTTGAATCCATTAATTCTTGTGGTATATTGTTTACGAATTTATGCAGAACTGATCTACATGGGCCACCAATAAAACCTGTCATGCCCCGTTTCCCAGTAGACAGAAATGATGACGTGGCAAGCCCGCGGCATATTTATTCATAGAAGGTCATTCCCTAGATAAATATACTAAGCGTATTGAAACAATAATACACAATGCAAGAATAAACGGAGATTGTAAAATTTTCAACAAATATTTTTATTTACATTCAACTTGAAATATTTACAGGTACATGAGTTTCAACTGGAAAGTAAATACAATAAAATAAAATGCCTAAAAATGTGGCATACAAAAGCTGAAAGAAAAAGTAAGTTAAGCTAATCCCGAGTAGCTATATGGTCGTAATCTTCCTCTGTAGCCTCCACTTCTTCCGTCTCGACCATATCTGATGAACATTCCAAAAAAACAAAGGTGGGTGGAACGCCCATTAGCGAACTAGTGCTCGATAAGTCCCAAAGGTAGGGTAAGAGTGAAAAGTGTCAAGTATATAATAACAGAAATAATATAAATGACCAGTAAAAGTGTGTAGATATGAATATGGGTATATGTATCTATAAGTTTCTATATGATTATTATGTTAACGTTAAGTTCCATGTACGAATGTCATCGCAGCCGTAGAAGTATTCACGAGCTTAAGAATGGGGACCCCAAGAGCAAGAAAACACGGGCCCATTTCATATGTTAGTATCGAAACTCCAAACTGTAGAGGAGTCGATTCGACTGAGATTCGAGTAAATGAAAAAAATAGCTTAATACGGGACTCCTGAAGCTCCGTTGGATTCATATAAGAAACTATCCCAAACACTCCGAGTATAATATATATTATAACCGTAAGATATCCTTGGTTAATTGAGTTGTTTATAACATATCTTGATCGAAACCATAGATTGCAAAAGTTGGAGAATGAAGTCGAGTAGAATACGAGTCATATCAATTGCAATCTTGGGTCGAGTCTAGTTAGTCGAGTAGACTGAGTTCGAGTTTGGGTTCGAATTTGATTAAGTTCGAGTTTGGGTTCTGATTGATCTTTTGAAATGTGTCTATGTATATTGTAAATTACCACAATCAATAACGGTGTCGCAATAGCTAACCGCTAGTGAGTACGGGTCATCCACAGTGAAACAGTGAATTGTTTTTCTTGTTTTAGAAGAGTTGATAGAAGAAAGGTGGGATTGTTATCGTTTATTATTAAAAAGTTAGAAAATTTTATAATAGAAGGCTTGTAGGGTTTATAGGATTTAGTAGTTAATGGATGGAGTTTTAAAAATAATTTTTTTTATCTTTTAATTATTTAATACTAGAGAAATAGCGATGAATATGGATTAGGGTTCTTGGAGGGAATTAGGGTTTCCCTCTACTGACCCTTAACCTTCCATTGATCCCTATTTGTCTCAAACCCCTAATAAAACGATTATTAACGAATCTCGAATCGTAGTCGTGACTATCATAAATTGATATCGCGCCCGATAAGAGGGTTAATATTCATTTTACTAAAATTTATAAAAATTAAAACTTTAAAAGAAAGTTAAGATATAGTTTTCATCCATTATTCTACCATATCCTACAAACCCTAGCAAGCAAGAATTTACTCGCTCATGGAGATTAATGAAGTAGAAGAAAGGTGGAAGAAAACGAAACCCATAATTAAAATTAAAACTGCAGAAAGTAAATGCAAAAAGTAATTGCGGAATGTGAATGCAGAAAGTAAATGCGAAAAAAATTAAAAGAAAGAACTACCGTTATTGATTTACTAGTGCATTACAAAAGTTTCTCGTTGAAAAACCAAATTACAAAACCCTAGTTTACTCACTACATCTTAATCAATTCTTTGATGGATAGATAGTTCGATTATTGATAGATAATAGATAGCTCTCTATCATTTATATAGGTTCTGGAATGTGAAACCCAAGACGTCATATTGAAGTGTGTGAAATTACGATCAAGACCCTGAGTTTTCAAATCCTACGGCCACAAAAGAACCGCTGCCTATAACCTATTTTGACCGCGGATCCGCCGTCGTTTGGTGGGTTGGTGCCTCCAAATTTTTCTTGCCTTTTCTTCTCGATATTTAGAGATCTTTCTAATAAAAATATTCTGAAAATATATCTCTTAGTCTATGTCGTTGCTAGATTCTTTAATTTGCTCCTAACATTCGGCAGATTTGGTTTGATACTTCGATTTGCTGTGGATCTCCTACTTGTAGTTCAGACCTGAGCAGATCTTATCATAATACTTGCACAATATCTCAAATCATCTTATTAGTAGCATTTGTTTTATTTGAGATATTATTCTAACCAATTAATTGATATGATATCTTAATAATATTGGTTAGGATTATTTGATATAATATGCATATTTTAATATGAATATTTTATTTAAATATGACATGCATATATTTTCCCTAATTATAATAATTATAAATGAAAAAACATATGATAATAATCTTTTTACAAATAAACCCACATATGTTCTTTATTTACAATTAACATCCTTTATTAGTTAATAATAATAGGGAAAATGTCCATACAAATGTGCAATAAATTTGACTGATTAAATTCGAGTTTGAGTTTAGATTCAAGTTTGGATTCGAGTTATAGATATTTCTTGTGAATGGATTTAACTATTGAAATCTTATGTTCGGGAGAAATCGGGCAACTGCTGCACATGGACGGCAGAATTTATGTCTTTTTCCTTGACAATTGTCATTGATAACTACGTTAAATTGTCTAATCTGAATAAGCAAGCACTCAATTTCTCCGGCTCCCCTCAAGAGAAGTGATACCGCTTCAACCTATATTAATCTAGAGTTCTTAAATATTTATTATTGTTGTTTACATTGTATTTATATTGTTTACTTTTTTCGATGGTGTTTTATGAAAAATATTTTAATATTGTTTAAAAAAATAAATCTCGAGTATGATTTATAATATTTAGAGTTTTTATGAACATGTATTTTAATTTCAATGGTATTTTAGTGATAAAACCTAGTTTTTAAAATTTTATGGTATTTTTATGAAAACTACTACCTTTGGATGTTTGATGGTATTTTATTAAAATTTTCATTTTCATTTTAAAATATAGTTTTAAAATTTGTTTTATTTCAAAATACGGTTTTCATAATTTTTATATAATTTTCCAACGTTTAATTTGTTATACATAATCGTATTTCATTTAAATCGTATTTTCATTCCTTTCGAGACCGAATTCTCCGTGAGGAGCTCTGCAACTCGCTCTACTATCCTAAGAATGTGCTATAATCTACACCATCTATTAGCGGGTTCCCTAACGAGGGTTTTAGAGGCTCAATTGCAAAAGGAGGTAAAAATATCGATAAAAACGTATTTTTATAAAGTGATGGTATTTATTTGAAAAACGTATTCTTTTAAATTAACCATACAATTAAATATCATGCTATGAATCAAAAGTGTGTGTGTAGGGTAGGTCGTTACCCCGTGAATTTCCTAGAGGTATATATGCTAGTTATCGAAATAACGGTTATACTAAAGTTCATGGTATTTTTCTGAAAAATTCGTTATATGGTTATTTCACATGAAATTTTGGTTACACATGTTAGCGTATATGCCCTAGAGGCAATTACTGTATCATACTAGTTTGTATATTACTTGATGGATGTTTGGGATATTCACCTTGTATTGACAATCTTGCTCAATATAGTAGTATGCTACTTGGTTTGTTTCTACTTTAATGTGTGCATGTGTTTATTATAGCATATCGCCTTTACATATTAGTGGAGCCCTTAGGATCTTTGCTTGATTACCAGCGTTGTGATGGCAGTCACACTCGTGGGAGCTGGGTAATCTACAAGCACATCCATATGCAGGTCCCTAGTCGTAGGACTATCGAGACAGCGCATCGACACTCCGGAGTAGACTAGCGTATGCGCTTCTCATCCCAGCTTGGGAGACGGCCTGTCCCACAGCCGTCAGTACGTCGTACTTGGGATAGTATGCGGGTGCTCGTTAGGTTACGAGTACAATGGACAGGACTCGTCGGGAAATGTTGGTTGGTACTATACCTATCGTCAGTTATCAGTTCCCAGGTGACATGAGTACAGCTTAGTCCGTTGACTTGACACTGTCACTTCGCCTCGAGTGTGTTCCCACTGTACTTTGATTACTACCCTACCATGGCTCAAAGGAGTCGTGCAAACAGGTAGTTTTTGGGTGCAGTCCCGAAGCACTTGGAGGCAGTGACGGTTAGACATGATTCATCTCTCCCGGTATTGGTGGTTGATATCGCGTTGTGTCTAGGAGAGCCATTACACAAAGTCCCTGGCCAGGGCAAGCGAGATATGCTGGTAGGTTTCCAGTGTTATCTCAGGTGTTCTGGGCTACACTCCGACACGACTTGTACCGCTAGTAGGGGACTGACGTTTACCGCCCCCCTAGGCCCGCCATGCGATATTCTCAGACGAACAGACCGGACTGTACGGAGATTGTCACATTCAGGGTCAGTAGGAGTTCAGATGGGTTTCACCTCGTCCGTCTTCTTATCGGCATCTACCTGGGGACCGTTACGTACAGCTAGTGCCGCTTGTGGTCTGTGGTTAAACCCACTGCCAGCGTAGTGTCGAGTCTTTAGAGTCCCACACAGAGGGTTATTCGCCTTTGGGCAAAACCGAGTAGAGGTCGCATGGTTTTCTGACAGGGTTCGTTCACATCCGCGCACTTATGCACGTTTGGTTTCCAGACAGTTGTTACTAGCGGGCTCTAGTTTGAGCCAGATCCTAGTATATGCTTTGGGGTTAGTTTTATCTCATTGTATTCGTGCTTCTCGGAACACGAATGCGGGTGTGTATGAACAGTTGACTAAGGCAGAGGAAGAGGATCCTCATTAAGGTTTTGGTACGGGTCTGTATGCACAGTTGGCGGTTGTCTTTTACCAAAGCCTAATGAATATGTGAAATATCAATTGATAATGTTATTTAAATGAAATTGGGTTATGGTTAGGGTTTGTTGACTTGTTGACCAAGGTTGACTAGTTGACCAAGGTTGAAACTTTGATCATCATCATTTCTTTCCAAAGATGCTTTTTGATCTTTGCAAAAAACATTTAATGTGAAATGATAATGGTCTTATCAGACCAACCATCACCTTTCATTTTTTGGATTAATATTATTAATTAGATAATTTACATATATTGTTATGATTGTAAAACTATTCTCATTCTATCATATTGATTCTCTCTCCTCTTTTCTTCTTCCTCTTCCTCTAGCTCAAGGAAAATTCATCTCATGTGTTGAGAACCATTTCCTTGGAGATAAAACAACAAAGCCACTCTCTACTCATCCTAAGGTTGAAGGTCTAGCAAGCCGGACACTTTAGTCTTCTCAAGTTCGAGAAAGAAGCTCAAGGTAGAGACCCTCAGGTGGATCCATCTTCGGCAAGAGAAGGAGACGAGGAACGAACCATCCGACCACCACAAAGAGCCTAAAAGAAGGAGTTCAAGTTGAGGTATAACCCCCTAACCGAGTAGCAATAGCTCTTGTTAGTTGCTAGTGTGTAGTTTAGCAAAGATCCGTGTTTGATAATCCATGTTACCATGACCCGAAAAATCATTTTTCATCATTTCCGCAAGCCCGAAAGAAACGGGAGAGGTAACGTGGACTTATAGTGGTATCAGAGCCTAGCTAAACACACCCTAGCATATTAGCAAAGTATCTAGAATTTCGATCGGACGAAAAACCGCAAAACACGTTAAAAATATCAAGTTTCTGCCGATTTTTATTTCTGCTCAAAAAATAATAAATCATGTATTAAAAATCGGCTCAGGCTTTTTAAAGAACAGGGAAGAAAAACGATCCAGTGAGTCGATCAACTCACTACGGATCCGCGGCCGAGTTGACTCGGCCGTGGATCGTTTCTCCTGCAGTTTTCTCCTGTTGGTGTTTTGTGATTTTTCAGATGGTTTGTTTCTGCCCAGAATTTCCAGAGAACAAGTTTGTTTTTGGGGTGGTTACAAATCCGTATTTTGGTCAATTTTCTGTAGACTTTGGCTAATGGGTTGTATCTGTAATGTTATATATGTATTGAACGTCTGCTAATCGCTATACGTCGATTAGTGGGGGTTATACATATCTGTGATCTGTAATATTGAAGGATTGTGTATATGAATTCGTTGGATTGTCGCGGATGAATAGCCGGGGGGTTGTGAGATGAGAGTTTTCTTTATCTTTCAATTCATGTAATATGTAAATTGATGTAATATTATTTATATGGCCGCACAACCGGGATGGGGTTGCAGCCGTCATTGTATAATTTCTTTTTACCGTTTTTGTTCCTAGGATAGACCCAAGGTTGGGTGTACAAACTACCAGGTATCTCAAAGTGCCGAGTGGCCTACTCACGTCGTTGAGGGAGGTTGCTTCGCTTCGGGTACTTAGCGGGTAGTTTGTCGCACCCGTAGGGGTCTACGGTGGGTATTGGCCATTCATCGGGACCGCGTAATTTGCTTTTCGTTACAGGCTCGAACGGAATGCGGATTCCTAGTATATCCAATGTATTCATCTGTGATCTGGAATGGCTATCATCGCATCTGACGAATGTATATATCTATATGTAGATATCTATTTAGGCGTTGCTTATGTTTTGTATCCGCGCTAGTCCAGCCCCCGCTCTGTCGTTAGTTAAGTAACCTAACGGGTGATGACGGGACCCCGTGGCGAATGCGGATGGCATAAGCGTACGTCATATTTTCGTTGTTTTCTGCAATAGTAGGATTAATTGATGGGACACATTAAAATTAATGCAAGAAAAATAAACCAAAGTAAAAGTCGTTGGAACACTTTCAAAAACCACTCGGTTTCTTTTCAAAATAACTTTTAAACGCGGAGCTTAAACCACTCCTTTTAAAAGCTATCTCGTTCCATCGATTATATCAAGTTCACTACGTTCACGGTTTCGCCAAAACCATTCGTAGCCCTCCGTCGTTTCACATGGATGGTCAATAGTATTCAAGCTATGTTTGTTGGCCAAAGTCAAGGCATAGTGATTGGTAGCTATTGGGTATTCATGTGCAGCATAGATAGATGTGTTGGTTTGGGACAGTCGTACTGCCTTGTTGGCCAAAGTCAAGGGTAGGTACGGGTGGGATCAAATTAACCTGGAGAATGACGGGAAGAACTTGACATGTGACTTATGATTTGTTGGCCAAAGTCAAGGTCATAAGTGCATGGGGCAAAAATCCACATCGGGAGTTTCAAAAGAACTGAAACTTTCTAGCGCTGCATACCATTTGGAGTGTGATAATTCTGGTAGGATTCCTTCAGTTTTGTCACGCAATGATATTTGAATCCCGATCCTACTATGAGTATATGCTACTCCTCGGGAAAATTCTCACTTAACGATCAATGCTATAAACCTAGTAGGTGTCTAGAAAGGTGTTAGCGGGGCGGCGCCTCCATGGAAAAGAGGTTATTTAATTAAGGAACTTCGCGAAAGCGTTGGAAAACCTCCCTCGAATTACCGACATTAGCCTGGCTGAACGGTTAAGCAAGTATTGTACGGTGAGATTGATCCTGACTAATTCTTCCTTTTTGGTTTGAGGAGGGATTCGAGAGACAGTGGGAGCCATCCTGTTTAGACAAATTAAAAACTACTCTAAACTTGCAAGAGCATCATGCTAAAGTGTTTCTTCTCTCTCTCCTAATTGCAGCGACCAAACATCATGACTGGACTTAAGTTACTACTAGATAAAAACATACTGACAGGGCCAAACTACAAAGATTGGCTCAGGAATGTCAAAATGGCAATCACTTACGACAAGTTGGGGTATCTCCTTACCACCAAAGCTCCCCCTGCCCCACGTCCCACCTCCAGCGTCGCGGATAAGGAAATCCGTAAGACTTGGGAGATTGATTGCGCGAAGGCCAAGTGCCTAGTGCTTGCCTCTATGGACAATGAACACCAGAGGAGGCACGAGAATATGGACCTTGAATCCATATTACTTCATACAAAAGAACTGTATGAAGAGCAATCCCGTATCGCCAGATACGAAGTCTCGAAAAAGCTGTTTTCGGCGAGATTAGCCATCGAATCACTGGTAGCGGAACACGTGCTTAAGATGATTGGCTTCATTGAGGAGCTCGCGGACCTTGGGACCACGTTGGAGAATGAGCTCTATACGGACTTAATTCTCCAGTCCCTTCCTTCCACTTACGCCCAGTTCATCCTGAACTTCAACTTACAGGAAAAGGAAGTTGAACTTTCAGAACTCCTCAACATGCTGAGGAGTGCAGAGGGCACCCGACAGAAAGGTCGGGAAACATCCATTTTGTTTGTAGGAGGATCTTCCTCTTCTAGGTCCAAGGCGAAAGCCAAGGGAAAGAAGAAGAAAACCTCCGCCAAACCAAGGGGCGGTGTTAGTAAAGTGGATACGAAGGGAAAGGCAAAAGCAACAAAGGAAGAGGGAAAGCTTGTAGGAAAAGAAGAATGCTTTTACTGTTACAAGAGTGGACACTGGAAGAAAGATTGCAGGACTTGGAAGGCCAGAACACAGGATCTGAAGCAAGTTGCGGCTTCAGCTTCAGGTGTGTATGTTATTGAAAAATGTCTATCAATAAACTCTACTACCTGGGTATTGGATACCGGATCAGGATCTCATATCTGTAATTCTTTGAAGGCGTTGAGAAACCGTAAGGTTTTGAAGGCAGGTGATATGACCCTCAGAGTTGCAAACAGAGCTGGCATGGATGTAGAGTCCGTGTGGGACTATCACCTAGGGTTGTCAGATGAACACGTTTTGGTTTTGCGTAATTGTTATTTTGTACCCAATGCAACTTGTAATATCATTTCTGTATCTTTAATATCTAAAGAAGGTTATGAATTTACATTTGTAAGCAATGTTGTAAACATTCACCTTAATCAAGTTCTGATTGGGTCAGGTACATTAAACAATGGAATATACGTATTAAACCAACCACAGATTTTCAATGTCCAGAATACACACAAAAAGAAAGTCTACGGAAACAAATCAGGCTTTCTTATGGCATTGTAGACTGGGTCACATCAATGAGAGAAGGTTGACGAAGTTACATACAGAAGGATATTTGGATCCGTTCGAGTATCAATCATATGCAACTTGTCAATCCTGTCTCAAAGGAAAGATGACAAAGACTCCGTTCACTGGACACGGAGTAAGAGTAAGCGAGCTCTTGGGACTCGTACACAGCGACGTGTGCGGTCCAATGTCTACACATGCGCGAAGCGGTTATTCTTACTTCATTACTTTTACGGATGACTTTTCAAGGTACGGATATGTCTTCTTAATGAAACATAAATCCGAGGCCTTTGGACAATTCCAGGAATATAACAATGAAGTAGAAAAAAAAACAGGAAAAACTATCAAGACACTGAGATCTGATCGAGGTGGTGAATACTAAAGTGCCGAGTTCCTGGATTACTTAAAAGAGAATGGAATTCTCTCTCAGCTTACTCCTCCATACACTCCGCAACATAACGGTGTATCGGAGAGACCGAATCGTACCCTATTGGATATGGTACGTTCCATGATGAGTAATGCTGAGTTACCGCAATCATTCTGGAGATATGCACTAGAATCAGCTGCATACCTTTTGAACCGAGTTCCAACTAAGACTGTGCCTACCACACCATATCAGATGTGGTGTGGGAAGAAACCCTATCTTAAGTACATTAAGACATGGGGATGTCCAGCTTTTTTCAAAAAGCAGCATGCGGACAAACTCGAGGCACGCTCAGTACAGTGCAAGTTTGTGGGATATCCAAAGAACTCCAAGGGATACTTCTTCTATTGCGAAGAGGAACAAAAGGTTTCTGTTTCTCGTCATGCCCACTTCTTGGAAACTGAGTTTTTGGAAAATCAGATAAGTGGGAGCGCAATAGAACTGGAAGAAATTCTAGAACCACGAGCTATTACTGAAAGCTTAGTAGAACCAGAGGGTTCGAAAGATCAGGACATTCCTATGCCGCTCCGCAGTAGTAGTAGGCAGTCTCATCCGCCCGAGAGATACTACGGTTTTCTCATAGACGGGGATAGAGAAGATTGCATCATTGATAGTGATGAGCCGACTAGCTTCCAGCAGGCCATTAAGAGCACTGACTTGGTAAAATGGCTGGATGCAATGCGGACCGAAATGGAGTCCATGTACACCAACAAAGTATGGACGTTGGACGTTGCTCCAGATGGGGTAAAACCCGTAGGATGCAAGTGGATCTTCAAAAGGAAGATTGGTGTAGATGGACAGGTTGAGACCTATAAAGCTAGACTTGTTGCAAAGGGTTTCCGTCAAAGACCTGGTTTGGACTATAATGAAACCTTTTCTCCAGTGGCTATGCTGAAATCCATTCGGATACTTCTTGCCATTGCTGCCTTCCACGATTATGAGATTTGGCAAATGGATGTAAAGACCGCTTTTCTGAATGGAAATTTAGAGGAGTGTGTCTATATGGACCAGCCAGAGGGTTTCATTCAGAGTGGGAGCAGCGGAAAGGTATGCAAGTTGCTTAAGTCCATCTATAGACTAAAGCAGGCATCGCGGAGTTGGAACATCTGTTTTGATGAGACGGTCAAAGATTTTGGCTTTATCAAAAAAAAATCCAGATGAACCATGCATCTATAGTAGATTTCAAGCACGAACTATCGTATTCCTCGTTTTATACGTGGATGACATTCTCTTGATAGGAAATGACATTCCTATGCTACAATTTGTCAAAGGGTTTTTGTCACACAGGTTTTCCATGAAAGACCTGGGTGATGCCTCCTACATTCTGGGGATCCAGATCTATCGTGACAGATCCAAGAGTATATTAGGACTTTCACAGTCCAGGTACATCGACACCATACTGAAAAGATTCAGTATGGAAGATTCCAAGCGCGGTAATCTACCGGCTTGTCACGGGATCACCCTCTCCAAAGAGATGTCTCCCAAGACTGATTTGGAAAGGGATCGCATGTCTATTATACCTTACGCTTCTGCGGTAGGCTCTATAATGTATGCGATGTTATGTACCAGACCAGATGTAGCTTATGCACTGAGTGTGGTAAGCAGGTATCAATCAAACCCTGGGGTGAAACACTGGATAGCGGTAAAGAACGTTCTCAAGTACCTGAGAAGGACTAAGGAGATGTTCTTGGTGTATGGCGGAAAAGACCTCCAGATTGAGGCCTTTGCTGACTCCAGTTTCCAGAGTGACAAGGATGATTCCAAGTCCATGTCGGGTTATGTCTTTACCCTCAATAGAGGGGCGGTGTGTTGGAAGAGTTCCAAACAGGAAACCGTTGCTGACTCAACGATAGAAGCGGAATATATCGCTGCATCTGATGCCGCAAAAGAAGCCGTCTGGATGAGGAAGTTCTTGATAGAACTTCAGGTGGTTCCGTCCATTGTTGATCCAATACCTCTGTATTGCGACAACAACGGGGCTATAGCTTTAGCGAAGGAACATAGGTCCCATCAGAAGTCCAGGCACATCTTGAGGCGGTATCACCTGATCAGGGAGATTGTGGGTCGCCAGGAGATCGAGGTTCAGAGAGTTGCTATGGAAGATAACACTGTTGATCCACTCACAAAGGCATTACCCCAGACTCAGTTCGAGCGGCTGATCGAGATGATAGGTCTTCGATACGCCAGTACATGGCCATAGTGCAAGTGGGAGATTGTTAGTGTATATGCCCTAGAGGCCATTACTATATCATACTAGTTTGTATATTACTTGATGGAAGCTTGGGATATTCACCTTGTATTGAAAATCTTGCTCAATATAGTAGTATGCTACTTGGTTTGTTTCTACTTTAATGTGTGCATGTTTTTATTATAGCATATCGCCTTTACACATTAGTGGAGCCCTTAGGATCTTTGCTGGATTACCAGCGTTGTGATGGCAGTCACACTCGTGGGGGCTGGGTAATCTACAAGCACATCCTTATGCAGGTCCCTAGTCGTAGGACTATCGAGACAGGGAATCCATACTCCGGAGTAGACTAGCGTATGCGCTTCTCATCCCAGCTTGAGAGACAGCCTGTCCCACAGCCGTCAGTACGTCGTTCTTGGGATAGTATGCGGGTGATCGTTAGCTTACGAGTACTGTAACGCCTTGAAAAGTCGTTTTGGTGTTTTTCCGAAAATCGATGAAAATTTGGAATTTTTCCGTAAATCGTCTTTTTTGTTATTTTGCGGTTTAGGACTAATTATACCTAATTTGGATAGGTAACTGCTAGTTTTTAGTAGCTAATGAGTTACTTAGTAATTTTTGGTCATTTAAAATTTTTCCCTATTTTTCAATTTTAATTAACATGATTTTAAAGATTAAAATTAGCCCAAAGAAATTTGTATTTATTGCTAATTTAATGAATTTTCTTACCGGCTTAAAATAATATTAAAAAATTGAAAATTAGGGAAAAATTTTAAATGACCAAAAATTACTAAGTAACTCATTAGCTACTAAAAACTAGCAATTACCTATCCAAATTAGGTATAATTAATCCTAAACCGCAAAATAACAAAAAAGACGATTTACGGAAAAATACCAAATTTTCACCGATTTACGGAAAAACACCAAAACGACTTTTCAAGGCGTTACAGTAATTGTAACGCCTTGAAAAGTCGTTTTGGTGTTTTCCCGAAAATCGGTGAAAATTTGGTATTTTTCCGTAAATCGTCTTTTTTGTTATTTTGCGGTTTAGGACTAATTATACCTAATTTGGATAGGTAATTGCTAGTTTTTAGTAGCTAATGAGTTACTTAGTAATTTTTGGTCATTTAAAAATTTTCCCTATTTTTCAATTTTTTAATATTATTTTAAGCCGGTAAGAAAATTCATTAAATTAGCCCAAACAAATTTGTATTTATCGATTGTAACGTCTTGAAAAGTCGTTTTGGTGTTTTCCCGAAAATCGGTGAAAATTTGGTATTTTTCCATAAATCGTCTTTTTTGTTATTTTGCGGTTTAGGACTAATTATACCTAATTTGGATAGGTAATTGCTAGTTTTTAGTAGCTAATGTGTTACTTAGTAATTTTTGTTCATTTAAAATTTTTCCCTATTTTTCAATTTTTTAATATTATTTTAAACCGGTAAGAAAATTCATTAAATCAGCGATAAATACAAATTTCTTTGGGCTAATTTTAATCTTTAAAATCATGTTAATTAAAATCTAGTTGTAATATAAATTTTTAATATTTTATTTCAAGTTTTAACTAATTTTTATTATGGAAAACGAAATTTATTGAATTTAAGCTAAAACTTGCTATTTTGGACTTGTAGGGGGTCTTTTTGCATAAAATTTCTTTTGTAAAACCCCATTCACCCTTCCCTCACCCCTAGGCCGGCCCCACCTCAGCAGCAAGCCCACAAAAAAATTTCCCCATCTCATTTGAACAAAATGATATGATAAGGGTTTTAAAGGGGTAAATTTGGAATTATGTGTGCTTTGATTTGAGTGGGTTGACTTGGGCTTTTCCCCACAACACCCACACCATCCCCACTCCTCCATTTCAGCTGAGAATTCCTGCATTCTACAGCAGCCCCCTCCCTCTTCTTGTCTATCTCTTTTCATCACCAAATTTTCACCGATTTTCGGGAAAACACCAAAACGACTTTTCAAGGCGTTAGAAGTACACTGGACAGGACTCGTCGGGAACTGTTGGTTGGTACTATAACTATCGTCGGTTATCAGTTCCCAGGTGACATGAGTACAGCTTAGTCTGTTGACTTGACACTGTCACTTCGCCTCGAGTGTGTTCCCACTTTACTTTGATTACTACCCTACCACGGCTCAAAGGAGTCGTGCAAAAAGGTAGTTTTTGGGTGCAGTCCCGAAGCACTTGGAGGCAGTGACAGTTAGACAGGATTCGTCTCTCCCTGTATTGGGGGTTGATATCGCGCTGTGTCTAGGAGAGCCATTACACAAAGTCCCTATCAAGGACAAGTGAGATATGCTGGTAGGTTTCTAGTGTTATCTCAGGTGTTCTGGGCTACACTCCGACACGACTTGTACCGCTAGTAGGGACTGACGTTTACCGCCCCCCTAGGCCCACCATGCGATATTCTCAGACGAACAGACCGAACTGTATGGAGATTTTCACATTCAGGCTCAGTAGGAGTTCAGATGGGTTTCACCTCGTCCGTCTTCTTATCGGCATCTACCTGGGGACCGTTACGTACAGCTAGTGCTGCTTGCGGTCTTTGGTTAAACCCACTGCCAACGTAGTGTCGAGTCTTTAGAGTCCCACACAGAGAATTATTCTCCTTTGGGCAAAACCCAGTAGAGGTCGCATGGTTTTGCGACAGGGTTCGTTCACATCCGCGCACTTGTGCACGTTTGGTGTCCGAACAGTTGTTACTAGCGGGCTCTGGTTTGAGCCAGATCCTAGTATATGCTTTGGAGTTAGTTTTATCTCATTGTATTCGTGCTCCTTGGAACACGAATGCGGGTGTGTATGCACAGTTGACTAAGGCAGAGGAAGATGATTCTCATTAGGGTTTTGGTACGGGTGTGTATGCATAGTTGACGGTTATCGTTTACCAAACCCTAATGAATATGTGAAATATCAATTGATAATGTTATTTAAATAAAATTGGGTTATGGTTAGGGTTTGTTGACTTGTTGACCAAGGTTTACTAGTTGACCAAGGTTGAAACTTTGACCATCATCATTTCTTTCCAAAGATGCTCTTTGATCTTTGCAAAAAACTTTTAATGTGAAATGATAACGGTCTTATTAAACCAACCATCACCTTTTTCATTTTTTGGATTAATATTATTAATTAGATAATTCACATATATTGTTATGGTTGTAAAACTATTCTCATTCTATCATATTGATTCTCTCTCCTCTTTTCTTCTTCTTCTTCCTCTAGCTCAAGGAAAATTCATCTCATATGTTGAGAACCATTTCCTTGGAGATAAAACATCAAAGCCACTCTCTATTCATCCTAAGGTTGAAGGTCTAGCAAGCCGGACACTTTAGTCTTCTCATGTTCGAGAAAGAAGCTCAAGGTAGAGACCCTCAGGTGGATCCATCTTCGGCAAGAGAAGGAGACGAGGAACGAACCATCCGACCACCACAAAGAGCCTAAGAGAAGGAGTTCAACTTGAGGTCTAATCCCCTAACTGAGTAGCAATAGCTCTTGTTAGTTGCTAGTGTGTAGTTTAGCAAAGATCCGTCTTTGATAGTCCATGTTACCGTGACCCGAAAAATCGTTTTTCATCATTTCCGCAAGCCCGAAAGAACCGGGAGAGGTAACGTGGACTTACAACACAAAAAGGAAAATGATGTGATTATTGATTTGAAGTGATATTAGGATGATTATGTGAAATTTACCTATCAAGAATGATAAAAACATTTAAACGAAAAGACTATTAATGTTAACTCTATTTTGTCGGTATGATTTTAGGATACGATTTGTGATGAAAAGAAAAAGAAGGAAAAGGGGCTTACTGGTTGCGTAGCATTAACAAGAGGGTAAGGAAGAGAGGGGGTCTCCTTGGCATCGCGGTAGCGTCAGGAAAGCTCTGGTCGTCGAGATTGAATCGCTACTCCTCTTTACTTTTTTAATTCCACTTTGCACTTAGACAATTTTGAGAATTTATTGTTGGATATATGTATGCCCTAGAGGCCATTATATGATAGTGGATGTATTCATACATGTATATATATATATATATATATATATATATATATATATATATTCAGTGTACATTCTTGCTCGACATGATGGTATGCTATCTGGTTCCTTTTTATCTGACATGTTGATTTGATCATGTTTTTTATTCATTCATACATGTTGATAAAGCCCTGAGGATATAGGCTTGACTACTGTGATTATGATGGAGATCATACTAGTGGGACATCTGTAGTTTATAAGCATATCCTGAAAAGTCCCTAGTCGTTGGTGTATCGAGACAGGGCATCGATATACCAGAGTAGACTAGCGTATATGATAATAGACCCATATGATGGGCGATGGATGTTCCCGCATTCATCGATGTTTGACATCGAGATCGTATACGGGTGCTCAGTGGTGACTGGGTACACAGGACGGACTCGCCAAGAACTCCTATATGGAATTATATCTATCGTCGGATAGCAGTTCTCAGGTGACACTGGTACAGGTTAGTCTGTAGACCCAAGATCGTCATAGAGTCTTGTGTGTTCTCCCACTGTACTTTGATTGCCACCCTACCACGGCTCTATTGAGTCGTGCAAACAGGTGGCTTTTGGGTACAGTCCCGAAACACATGAAGACGATGAGCGATAGGAGGGGTTTCATCTCTCCCGGTATTGGGAGTTGATGCTGTGTTGTGGTCGATTGGCTATATCAGTAAGTCCCTGGCCAGGGCTGTTGAGATTTACTGATAAGTGTTATCAGTAGTTTCTCGATCTGTTATAGACCATTCATCGGAACGACTTATTGAGTTATTGGGGTCGACGTTACCATCCCTAGACTCGATATGCAGCATATCTGACGAAGAGACCGGACCGTACGGTAGTGTTGCCGGTTGGCTCAACGGGAGTGGTGACAGGTTCGCTTGTTTTCTTCTGATCGCTCAATACCCGGGTGGCCGTTACGTTTAGATGAACGCTTACGGCTTGGGGGTGCTTGATATGATCATCGCCCACTGCCGGCGTATTGACGAGTCTTAGAGTCCCACAATGGAGTTACCTAGTCCAGTCGAAACGATGTGGTGTGCATATGAGATATGCGCGGGGACCCGGTTAAAATACGCGTATGAGATACCGTATATTAATCGGGCAGTTTTCTTTTGGTCGTGTCGTATGTGATATGACCGGTTTGCTAAATTAAGTGTTGATTTATCATTGACCATTAGTTTCTCACTTTAAACCCTTTCTTGTCTTTTTGTTGTATGCATGCATGTATGCATTTATTCTCATCAATGCACATATGGATGTGCATACACACATACATGCATACATAATTCTATCATGGTTGTTGATGTAGTGGATGGTGGCAATATAAGACTCACACCATTTATAAATATATGGATATTAATTTTTGGAAAAGAAAATTGGAAATGGAAATTGTTATCATGGTTTAATATTTTATTCTTGCACTAACCTTTTGCTTTAACCATGATTTAATTTCTATGGCCATTTTTTATCCAAACTAAATATGTAGATATTTTATAACTATGGTTAAGAATGAGAAAGAGAAAATATATATTTTTTCATTTCTCATTTTTATTCATATGCTTATCATTATCTTGAGCTCTTCACAAGCCATCATCTTCTTCCTCCTTTCTCTCTTGCTCTCTAGTTTTCTCTTGTGAGCAAAAGAGTCATCAAGTTAGGGTTTTGAAGTGAGAAAACAAACCACATCACCATTCTACACTAGTCTTGCCCATTAGTGTAGAGTGTTAGCTTCCATTTATTCTCTTGATCTAGTGGAGCTTCAAGCTTGGACAAAGAGGACTCCGGGAGGATCGTCGTAGACCTAGAGGATTTCAAGTGAGCCTTTTCCAACCATCAAGTAGCCAAGGAGTCTAGCGTAGGGAGCTACAAAGGTTGTACTCTCAAAACCCTAGCTTTTACTACTTGTGTTTGTGGAATAGTTATGTTAACCTAGCTTTTCTAGTTTGATCCTTTGGTTTGTTTCTCTAGCACCATATAAATTTTAAATATGGCATGTGTGATGCCTCCAAACACTTGTAGTGGTGCTGTAGGAACCCCTTCAATTCTTATAAAGATTTTCACAATGGGGGAGAGCTAGGGAATGGGTGTATTTATGTAGGGTTACTTAGCAAGGCAGCAAGGTTTCGGGAGGCATCGTCCATGCCGTTTTCAAATTTTTTCCAAACTAAAGAACCCTAACCCTAGAATCTTAACTAGAATTTTAAACGAACCAACATGTAAACAACTTTACATACTATGTGAATACGGAATACAACCTTTGCAGACCGGTCCTTCACTTCAAATGCTCCGTGTAGAAGTTCTTTCGCTGTGAGTAATGATCTCCCGAACTCTTGAGAGGATCCACAAGGTGAAAGATGCAAACTTGCTCGAATTCTTCAAAGCCGAAGATGATCTACGTCGAGAAGACTCAAGCTCATGCTACCTCTTCACTAAATTAGGGTTTAGTGAAGCAAACACCATAAACAAAATGGCTAATAGTAGAGAATGATGAAGTATGAAATGGGCTCACTTTAGTTTTATTTTTCTCATAATATTTTCTCACCATTTCAAAAGCTAGAGAGCTTTCTCAATGAAGAAGAAGATGATCAAGTGAAGAATGAGAGAATGAACTCATGAGGTGAGAATATGAACCATGGGTGAGTTAGTGTCATACACTAACTCATGTAGAGACTTAACTAGGGTAAAGGATAATGGTTAGGTTAACAAATATCTCAAACAAAACAAAAGGAATGGACTTGGTCAATGGTTATCAAGAAGCTTTCTAAAAGCTTCTACCATGACAAATTCCACCATTTTTGGATTGCTTTGATAAATAAAAACCGTAGAATTATCCTAACTATAGTGTAAGTCTCATAGACCCATGTTTCATGTATCATCAAGCATGACACAATAAAATGTACATTAATATATATCACATATATACTATATGCACATAAATGAGAAAAAAATACTTAGTGAGCAAATATTAGTTAATGTAAATTAATATATCAAATATATAATTATACATTAAATTATTAAATCAACACATGATTTAATAATCCGGCTATATCACATATAACCGACTAATATCATATGAATCAACTTATCGAATCAACACTTGATCCGATAACCCGGCTATATCACATATAACCGACCGATATCACATATCGCGATAGAATGCGGTATCGCATACGCGCATTACTCTCGGTCCTGCACATATCACATATTAGCTCCTACTCCATTTCGCATGAACTAGGAAACCTCTGTGTAGGACTCTAAAGACTTGTGAATACGCCGGCAGTAGGTGATGATCATATCAAACACCCATAAGCCGCAAGTTGTCTGCTAAACGTAATGGCCACCCGGGTATTGAGCGATCAGAAGATCAACTAACAAGCCTGCTCATACTCCTGCGAATCCAATCAGTAACACTACCATACAGTCCGGTCTCTTCGTCGGATATGTCGCATATCACAGCCTGGGGGTGGAATAACGTCAGACCCCAATAGCCTGATAAGTCATGCCGATGTAAGGTCCATAACGGTTCGAGAAACTACTGATAAACTTACTAGTAGATCTCAGCAATCCTGGCTAGGGATTTCCTGTTATGGCCAATCAAGTATAGCGCAACATCAACTCTCTATACCAGGAGAGACGAATCCCCTCCTATCGCCCATTGCCTCCATGTGACTCGGGACTGTACTCAAAAACCACCGTTTTGCACGATCTCTTAACCGTGGTAGGGTGAAAATCACACAAGACTCTATGACGATGTCGGGTCGACAGACTAATCTGTACCAGTGTCACCAGAGAACTGCTATCTGACGATAGGTATAATACCATCTAGGAGTTCTCGGCGAGTCCGTTTAGTGTACCCAGTCTCCTCTGAGCACCCGTATACCTTCTCTTATGTCAAACACCAATAAATATGGCATCATCCATCGCCCATCATATGGGTCGATAAGCGTATACGCTAGTCTACTCTGGAGTATCGATGCCCTGTCTCGATACTCCCACGACTAGGAACAATCTAAGGATGTACTTACCGACTACCTTTTCCCCACTAGTATGATCTGCATCATAGTCCTGGTAGTTTAGTACTCATCCTAAGGGATTTATCAATATGTAATAGAGAGACAATAAGTGTACATGTTAAGATAAAGAGCAACCAGATAGCATACTATCATGTCGAGAAAGAAAGTCATCCCTATATATGTCCAAGCATCCACTACAATATACATCACATGTACAGTAATGGTCTCTAGGGCATACATATAACTAACAATCTCCCACTTTCACTATGGCCATCTGTTGTAGTATCCAATACCCAACAATTTAGTAGTGGTTGTAGTATCCCATACTCAACCATCCTATAGAAGTCTCTCTAGGGAAAGGCCTTTATGAGTGGATCGGCTGTGTTATCCTTCGTGTGAACTCTCCTTACCTCGATCCGTTGAAGATCAACCATCTCCACGATCAGGTGATACTGTCCTCAGAATATGTCTGGAACGCTGATGGGGCCTGCGTTCCTATGCCAAAGCCACAACTCCATTGTTGTCACAATAACAGTTATTGGACGCTCAATGGTAGGAACATTATTCATCTCATGAACAAGAAATGTCCAGACAGCCACTTTGGTAGTATCGTTGGTAACAATGTATTCAGCTTTTATCGTCTAGTATGTCACGGTATCTAGCTTGGAACTCTTCCAACATACTGTCTCTCCACTGAGGGTAAAGGCAATGCCTGTGACTGACTTTCAGTCGACCTTATCACTCTGGAAGCTCGAACCAAGAATATTCTCTTAGTGCTTCTCAAGTACTTAAGAATGTCCTTCACAGCTGTCCAGACATTCTCCCTAGATCCGATTGATTCCGGATCACTACACCTAGTGAGTCATCTACATCTGGTCTAGTACATAACATCGCATACATGATAGAGCCTATTGCCGAAGCATAGGTTATCCCTTGCACGCGAGCTCTCTCCAAATCAGTCTAGGAAGACATCTTTTTGGAGAGAGTGATTTCTAAGTAAGTGGGCGAACCACCATGCTTAGAATCTTCCATACTAAACCCTTTTAGAATGGTGTTAATGTACCTAGATTTGGGACACTCTCAACATCCACATAGATCTATCACCATAGATCATAATCCACAAGATGTAGTAAGTATCATCCAGATCTTGCATGGAGAATCCTCGTGATAAGAGGAGCTTGACCGAGTGTAGCATAGGAAACCCTTTCCAATCAAGAGTATGTCATATACGTACAATACGTGGAAGACAACCTTACTCTTTACAATCTTCTTCTATATACAAGGTTCATCTACCTTTTTGATGAAGTCAAACTCTTTGACTGCCACATCAAAATAGATGTTTCAACTCCGCGATGCTTGCATTGATCTTGATGGACTTAAGCATAGCTTTGAAAGTCTTAACTTTTCCATTTACACCAAGAATCTTCTCAAGATCTATTCGCTCCCAATGGGCTTTACCCCTTCAGGTGCAACATGCAAAGTCATACTTTGTTGGTGTATATAGATTCCATCTTTGATCGCATAGCATCCAGCCTTTTCATAGAGTCACCACTCGTGATGGCCTTCCTGAACCTAGTTGGGCCATCATCAACCATGATGGAATCCTCGCTCCCACTGTCACCGAGAAGACCGTAGTATCTCTCAAGTGGATAAGGAACCCTACCAGATTCGCGGAGAGGCTGAGGTTCGTTGGAGACTATTGAGTCCTTTGGTTTTACCAAATCATCAGCTGTTAGTTTGTCTGGCTGGAACTCCTTCCAGTTTTACCTCATGACCACTAATTTCTTCACAAGAGAGTCCTTTTCTAAAAAGGTGGCATGCTGAGAAACAAAACACCTTTTTCTTCTCAATGTGGTACAAGATATTCCCTCACAAATGTTTGGGATATCCAACAAACTTATACAGATCTGAAATTGCCTCGAGTTTGTCTGGATTCTTCTTTTCAATATAGGCCGGACAACCCCATATCTTAACTCGTTTAAGACATGGTCTCTTCCCATTCTATATCTCATATGGAGTGGTAGGCACTGATTTGGACGGAACCCAATTCAATAGGTATGCAGCTTCTCAAGTGCATAACACCAAAAGGAAATAGGCAACTCAGCAGTACTCATCATAGAGCGCACCATATCTTATAGGGCGCGATACCTCCACCCCGATACACCGTTGTATTGTGGTATATACGAAGGAGTAAGCCGAGAGAGAATTCCATTATCTGTTTAGAAAATCCAGGAACTCCATGCCCAAGTATTTTCCTCCTCGATCACATCAAAGGACTTTAATACTTCTACACGTCTGCTTCTTAACTTCAAGCTTATTTTCCTTGAATTTCTCAAATGTTTCAGACTTGTGTTTCAACAGGAATATATTTCTGAATCCTGAGAGACGATCGGTGAATATAATGAAGTACGAAGAACCAACCCTGGCATTTGTAGATGTAGGACCGTAAACATCATCATGTATTTGTCCTATGAGTTTAGTAACTCTTCTTGTAAATGGAGTATTTTTCATTTTACCTTTGAGACAAGACTGGAAAGTATCATAAGATGAAAATTCGAACAAATTCTAATATTCATCCTTATGTAACTTAGCTGGTCGTGTCGTATTGATATGACCTGGTCTACAATGCCATAAGAAGGATTCGTTCATTTCTGAACTACTCCTCTTGTGTGTGTTCTAGATACTTTGAACTGTGGTTTGATTTAGAACGTATATGCTATTATATAACATGCCTGATTGAATCAACTCTTGATTCAGGAAAATATTCACAAAATTGTCCTCCAATACCGAATTATATCCTTCTTTTAATGAATAAAGAGACCGACGTAATGTCATATATCAGGTTCAGTATTTAATAACATTCATTCAGAATCAATGTATTAATACAAGGTGATATTTGCCAACTGATTTGGCTGCAACACTTGCACCATTCTCTAACACTTAGAGAGATATCACTCAATCCATGTTCTCTACCTTTCTGTATCCCATGTAACATATTACATATGCGGGATCCTGATCCGGTATCACATACTCAGGACGTAGAGGATACTGAGAAATAGTTCTCGGTAACGATCACACCCGAAGAAGATGCATCAACATGCACTTTCTTCGATTGGGTGGCATGGGAATCCGGATATTCCCCTATTTTCTGCTCGGACATATAACAATTATAAGATTGAGCGGAACCAACGTTCCACAGATCAGTATAGTAAGCAGGTTCGGTCAATGCATCCATATTATTACCTTGATTAAAGCGTGACATGGTCGCTACTAAGAGAGAGAGAGAGAGAAGAAAACACTCTGCGTACGCTCTTGCAAGATCAGATTGGTTATTATTTTAATTAATCAGGATGGCTCCCACCGTTTTTATCAAATCTTCGGTCAAACCCTAAAAGGTAAGATTGGCCGGGATTAATTACACCCTACAAGTTAGCCAATCTTTCGGCCAGGCCAGTGTCGGTACTTTGAGGGAGGTTCCCCGTGCTTTCGCACGAACCTAATTTAAATAAACCTTGTTTTCCCGGGGGTATAACCCCGTTAACTCCTTTCTAGACACCTACTTGATCGGTTAATTGTTGTTAGTTATATGTATGCCCTAGAGGCCATTATTGTACATATGATGTATATTGTAGTGGATGCTTGGACATATATAGGGAGGACTTTCTTGCTCGACATGATAGTACGCTATCTGGTTACTCTTTATTTTAACATGTACTCTGATTTTCTCTATGTTTCATGTTGATAAAGCCCTTAGGATGAGTACTTGACTACCAGGACTATGATGTGGATCATACTAGTAGGGACAGTGTAGTCGCTAAGTACATCCTTCAAATATTCCTAGTCGTGGGAGTACAGAGACAGGGCATCGATACTCCAGAGTAGACTAGTGTATGCGCTTCTTGACCCATAAGATGGGCGATGGATGATCTCATAACCATTGGTATTTGACATCAGAGAAGGTATACGGGTGCTCAATGGAGACTGGGTACACTGGACGGACTCGCCGAGAACTCCCAGATGGTATTATACCTCACGTCAGATGGCAGTTCTCTGGTGACACTGGTACAGGTTAGTCTGTAGTCCCGAGATCGTCATAGAGTCTTGTATGATTCCCACTGTGCTTTGATTTCCATCATACCACATCCAAGAGGGCGTGCAAAAAGGTGGCTTTTGGGTACAGTCCCGAATTACATGGAGGCAATGAGCGATATGAGGGGATTCGTCTCTTCCAGTATAGGGAGTTGATGTTGAGGTGTGTTTGGGTTCCAATGATTTCATCGTTGGTCCTCCTTTGATAAAAAGATGAAATGCACCACATCGCCGTTTCAATGCGGGGCAACCGTTAGGATACCTGGCATCGTGGCCACTCTTTTCCCTGTGCCATCACATGACTGTGTGGCTTGCAGCGAAGTTGGTGTATCCCAAAGCGGATTGTCCATTTCGTAACTATGAGGGTCACGATATTGTTATTACAAATGGCTTAGTTGTGGCGGAGTATTGCGATATCTTAAAATGTCTAGAGGTTAGTATATCACCAATGAAATCTCTTATCTCAAAGACGGGGTCCTTAGAGTTTGCTAAGAGATTCAGAGTCCATGGGGGCAGAAAGGATTTATCTCCTATATCCCCTCAGGCTAGCTCTGCTCACTCGTTCACCTTTTGGACCGGTTGCCTTTGGAGAGAAGTATGGAGTCAAAAGATTCTCCACGCTCGCTCGCCTAGGTAGTGCCAGTTACAGGGTGACAGGCTCCATTGGTATGTTATCTCGCTATTGGGATCGGATTCATCGGTCAACAAAAGCTTTTTCAGAGCACATAGATGGGCTTTCATGAAAAAGCCGATCGGTGGTGTCCAGTAGTTCAATCAGACCAGTCAGCCAAGCAAGTCATAGTTAGGGCAGTCGGAATGGGCAGGGAAGCAAAACAGTCAGCAAGCAGTAGTATTGAAGTTCAGTCAGTCAGGAGAGCGCCGCTCCCCTTCTTTCCCTCACTCCGTTCGTTAGCTAGAACAATTAGAGTAGGCGAGGAGAACTGCTTCTGAATGCAGCCGTTCCGTAGGGGCCTTCGTAAGATTATGAGAAAGGCTCCTTTTGACGACCATTGAGACTACTTGGTGAGGAAGGAAGGGAAGCTACTTAGCCCTGTTAGCTCCTACTAAAGGAAGGGAAGAAGAGAGATGAGACCAGTTCATACCTGAAGGTAGTTCATACTTTCTTACTCTAACGGGTAAGGTAGACCAGCCAAGTGCTTGTCGATATTACTTTCTCCGTTCACTCGCGAAGGCTCCTCCGCTCTCTCACTTAGTTTACTTGCTGAAAGTCTGAGTGGTTTTGTTCAACAACTCAAACCTGTAAGGAAGGGAAGCTATGTATCCTTATAAGCGCTGTTACCATTTAGGCTTGGTAAACTCGAATTCAAACTCTGAACTCTGAACTCTTAGTCCCTGAGGCGCCCCCTCAAGCGTCGGGGGCATTAGCGGCTATGCCGTTCCGCTCGGGACCCTCGCTTCACTCATTAACCGTTCCGCTCGTCAGCAGATTAGCTCCTTCCTTCGCTTCTCAGGTTTTGTTTAACTCAACTCAAACCTGTAAGCTATAACTGGAAACCCCTGGCCAGGGTTGTTGAGATTTACCGGTAAGTGTTATCAGTAGTTTCTCGAACTGTTATGGACCACATATCGACATGACTTATCGAGCTACTGGGGGCTGACGTTTACCACCCCTAGGCGAGATATGCGACATATCAGACGAAGAGACCGGACTGTACGGGAGTGTTACTGACTGGATTCACAGGAGAAAGTATAGGCTTGCTTGTTGATCTTCTGAGCGCTCAATACCTGGGTGGCTGTTACGTTTAGCTGACCGCTTGCATGTCACGACCCAAAGTTTGGCCAGTGACCGGCACTTCATCACGTAACGTCTACAGGCGTAACGCGACTAAGTGAACCGAAAAGCCCAGAAATCAAATCAGTAAAAGTACAGAGTGTTTTAAGTTTTAAATGGAAGCATTTACAAAAGTGACAAGAAATCTTAAGTAGACAATCACCAAGATAACAATATACGACGCCGTAGCGAAGATCAAGAGCAACAAGTGGGAACATCACAGATAGAATAAACTGCATAAGTAAAGTCGGCTCACAACGAGCTCGACACCAAAATACAAATAATATACATCATCGTCCTCACACTGTCTCTAAGTAAAATACATATATGGTAGATGGAGAATACTAGATACAAAAGTGTGTACAATAAAAGTAACAAGATACCACAACCCACCTAACAGCAAAACAGCTCACGCACCAACTGTAGTGGTATCTGTAGCCAAAAGATGTAAGAAAGCAGCCTGCCGCGACTACTCCGAGGGGCAACCTGCAAATACTGTGGCACAACGGGGGTGAGTTGCCAACTGGTGAATAGAAATAACATATAAAGGTAATCGCGAGCATGCACGTACTGCGCTACTCTATCACATGCCAGCAGATGATATCAATGCCTGATAAGCAGTATGTGCAATAATCATGCAAGTGCTCTATTAGGTAATATAACTACAGGATGAGATACAATAATAAATATTGAGCATGGGAAAATAACATCTACAGGGAATGTCAACGTGGAATATATAACCGGTGTCCATCAATGCACCCAGATCCCCTAAATAGCTCAGGCGCCGGCACTCTCATCGGCCCTCCAATCCTGTAAATCTATGAGAATCACGAGTACCCAACATCGGCACCCAAATATCATAAATACTCGTATCCAACATCGACACGCAAATCTTCCTATATCGGGCATCCGTCAGTCCGGGTCAGCCCCCCCTCTCTCACATATCGGGCATCCGTCAGTCCGGGTCAGCCCTCTCTCTATATATCGAGCATCCGTCAGTCCGGGTCAGCCCCCTCTCTCTAATATATAGGGCATCCGTCAGTCTGGGTCAGCCCTCTCTCTCTCATATCGCGCTCTAGCACCGAGAAAACACACGGTGGACGCACTGAAATATCATATCAAGGGAAACCGGGTTTTTAAATAATTACCTATTCTCTTTTGAAATATCCATGGTTCCCAAATCCAGAAATAACATGGAAACAACATATCTCAATGCGTAAATCTATGCAGGTATGAGGATATCAATATATACATGGCACATGTATGAATATGTGATGTAGATATGCCCAAGTATGAATATAACATCTGCTGATATGCGGCAAATCATGGCAAACATCAATAATGCGGAAATAATCTGACATATGATTTATAGCAATCCTATAATGTGAGTGTCATGGCAATCACTAACGGTGTGAGTGTAGCATATAAATTGTGCTCGTGCAACTTGAACCGTTAGTAATAGTGCGGTGTTCTATAAATTCTAGTTTATATACGCATAGCAGGGAATGCGGTATGCAATAAACAGTAGCCATGTAGGTGAATGCAAAATATATCTCTATAATGTCCTATCAGCCTTGACGCATAACGCCATGCGGGCGATATCCCCGTAGATGTTAAATCTACTCACCGTAGTCTCTCGCTAGGTATAGCCGGCGACTTGTTTCCCCTTCTTCGCGGCGTCCGTCGCACTCGCCTGCGAACCTAGAATTTCACAATATATCACAAAGATCCCAATTTTATTCTGAAATAACTCGGGTTGTAGCAGATCCAACAGATCCCAATTTTAGTTAAAAACCACACTTTTACACTAAAATGATACTTTATGGTATTTTTGTCCAAACTGAAACAAAAACCTGGGTTAAGTAACTCTAATAGCACAAAATAGAGTTAACCAAGCCAACAAAATCCCAATCTAACATATGCATCACAAATATCCTTTAATATCACTAATATGCACAAAAAATAAGATTTTTAGCAACCAAACACACAAGTTATGGAAATAGGTTGCTAAACATGAGTTGATACCTTCTAAAAACCTTATAAAACACCAAAAGTTCCAGCTCCCTCCTCAAGTATGCAGATTTGCTCCCAAACACCTCAAAAGGTCACTTTTCCCACGGCTTTAGTGAAGAAAATGTGTGGTTTTGTGTAGGATTTTGTATGGATTCAAAAGAGAAATGAAAAGATGATGAATATATTGTGTTGTTGCTGCTGGAGTTGCAGCTTTTCTGCAGAATTTTTCAGCAAGAGAGGAAGAGAGAAAAGAGAGAGAATGGGTCAAAAGTCAATCTTCTCACCTAACACCATGCTGTAATTTCCCATTTAAAAAAATTGATTTATTAAAAGGGTTTGACTTGATTAGAAAAGTGTGGGGGATTAAAATGAACCATGCAAGGAAAGAAATAGTTAACACTTTAACCTAGGTCACAAAATGGGTAAGTGTGCAAGTGTACACAACAAAAATGGGAAATTTTCCAATTAGGGTAACCCGACTAAAAATAACTAATAATCCTATGTACACATATATAATAACACGTACCATTGCTAATTAACATGAAAAACATTCCAACAAAATTTCAAAGTGTTACAATCTACCCCCCTTAGAGAAATTCTGTCCCCGAATTTAAAAAAAAAAAAACTAACCACACGTACCTTCGAAAAGATGGGGATACCTCTTCCTCATCTCGCTCTCGGTCTCCCAAGTGATCTTCTCTCTGCTCGGACCATGCCAAAGTACCTTGACGGACGGTATCTCTTTCGACCTCAATTTCTTCACTTGTCGATCTAAAATGATCACCGGCTGCTCTGCATAGGAAAGGTCACGCTCAAGCTGGATCGTCGGGTGCTGAATCGCATGCGAAGGATCAAGAAGATATCTGCGGAGCATCGAAACGTGAAATACGGGGTGCACATCCGGAAAACTGGGCGGAAGGGCTAATCGATATGCAACCGTACCAACACGCTCGAGGATCTCGAAGGGGCCCCCAAATCTGGGACTAAGCTTCCCCTTCTTCCCAAATCTCATCACACCTTTCATTGGGGAGACCCTCAAGAAAACATGATCACCAACAGAAAACTCAAGTCTGAGCCGCCGACGGTCCGCATAAGATCTCTGCCTACTCTGGGCTGCTCTCATCCTGTCGCGAATCAACTTGATCTTCGCGGCCGTCCCCTCAACAATCCGTGGCCCTAAAATACTGCTCTCACTGAGCTCTGTCCAACAGGCGGGCGATCTGCATCTCCTCCCATAAAGAGCCTCAAACGGTGTCATCTGAATGGTCTCCTAGTAGCTGTTATTGTAGGAGAACTCTACTAAGGGTAAATGATGATCCCAGCTACCTCCGAAGTCTAATACGCATGCTCTGAGCATGTCCTCGAGAGTCTAAATAGTCCGCTCTGACTGTCCGTCGGTCTGCGGATGAAATGCTGTGTTGAAACTCAAGCGAGTGCCCAAAGCCTCCTTAAGCCTCTGCCATAGTCGGCTGGTAAACTGGGTGCCTCTGTCGGACACGATACATGTCGGAACTCCGTGCAGTCGTACAATCTCGTCGATGTATATCTGGGCATACTGAGCAAATCCGAAAGTTGTCTTCACCGGTAGGAAGTGAGCCGCTTTCGTCAAACGATCCACGATCACCCAGATGGAGTCATACCCTCGACTAGTCCTGGGCAGACCTACAATGAAGTCCATAGAAATCTGCTCCCATTTCCACTCCGGAATGGGTAACGGCTGTAACTCTCTCGCGGGCCCCTGGTGCTCAGCCTTGACTTGCTGACAAGTCAGGCATCTCAACACAAAATCTGCGATGTCTCACTTCATTCTGTCCCACCAGTAAACACTTCTCATGTCATGGTACATCTTTGTGGAACCGGGATGAACACTGTATATCGATCGATGTGCCTCCTTAAGAATCTCGCGCCGCAGTCCCTCAGCATCTGGTACACACAGTCTAGTCCCAAATCATAGTATTCCCTGATCATCGATCATGAACTCGGAAAATCTGCCCTGTCCAATCTGTGCCCTGATCTTTGAGCATCGGTCATCACTGTGTTGTGCCTCATGTATACGGTCAAGCAACTGTGGGCGTGCACGAACATGTGCAATATGTCTTCCGATCGGCGTAAACTTAAACTGTACCCGGCTGTCGCATAAAATCTGCCAATCTGCCGATGACTGCCTCTGTACTGCGCTCAAACAAGATAGACTACCTCCGGGCCTCCTGCTCAAAGCATCCGCCACTACATTAGCCCTTCCCGGGTGATATAAGATCTCACAATCGTAGTCCTTCACTAACTCCATCCATCGGCGCTGTCTAAGGTTCAGGTCGCGCTGCTGAAATATATATTTTAAGCTCTTGTGATCAGTGAATATCTGGCACGATTCGCCATATAGGTAATGTCGCCAGATCTTAAGTGCAAAGACCACTGCAGCCATCTCCAAATCGTGAGTGGGGTAATTCTGTTCATGTTTCTTCAATTGTCGTGAAGCATACGCGATTACCCTGTCATGCTGCATCAATACGCACCCTAGCCCCCACTCGTGAAGCATCACAGTAGACCACAAATGCACCTGATCCTGAAGGCAATGATAGCACTGGTGTCGTGGTCAGTATAGCCTGTAGCTGCTGAAAACTGTGCTAACACTCCTCCATCCAAATGAAAGGAACTCCCTTCCGGGTCAACCCGGTCAAAGGTGTAGCAATACGGGAGAAGTCCTGCACGAATCGCTTGTAGTAGCCTGCCAACCCTAGAAAGCTGCGAACCTCCGTCACTGACGTGGGTCTAGGCCAACTCCGAACGGCCTCGATCTTTCTCGGGTCTACACATATACCATCCCGTGTAATCACGTGGCCCAAGAAGTCTACGCTGTCCAGCCAGAAACCACACTTGGAGAATTTGGCGAAATGCTGATGCACCCTCAAGGTCTGCAGTGTAATCCGCAGGTGCTGCTCGTGCTCCTCTCTACTCCGAGAATTCACCAGAATATCGTCAATGAATACGATGATGAACATATCAAGATACGGCCGGAAAATACGGTTCATCAAGTCCATGAATGCTGCTGGCGCGTTGGTGAGTCTGAATGACATCACCAAAAACTTATAATGGCCGTAACGCGTGCGGAAATACGTCCTGGGAATATCCTCCTGTCGAACCCGCAGCTGATGGGAGCCTGATCGTAAATCGATCCTCGAAAAGTATCATGCCCCCTGAAGCTGGTCGAACAAGTCGTCGATGCGTGGCAAAGGATACCTGTTCCGCACTGTCACCCTGTTCAGCTGGCGGTAGTCGATACACAAAAGCATACTGCCGTCATTCTTCTTGACAAACAGAACTGGAGCACCCTAAGGAGAAACACTGGGTCGAATAAGTCCCTTATCCAGCAAATCTTGCAACTGACCCTTCAATTCTCTAAGTTCCGCCGGGGCCATCCGATAAGGCGGTACAAAAATAGGCCCCGTGCCAGGAACCAAATCAAAACAGAAAGAAATATCACGCTCGGGCGGTAGTGTAAGTCGATGTACAACACCCCACGACTTGCGGGGAGGCGGAAAATTGAAAAACGATCTTGTTCTTTGCGTAAACATCGACTAACCGAGAATCTTTGCTAAACTATAACTAACAAGAAACATAGAAGTTGTTAACTACTATGATAAGTGATTATACCTAATGAACCGTGTCCTTCTCCTTTTCGTTATCTACTTCCTTCTCGGCCTCCTCCACGTAATAGATGATCCACCCGAGAGCTATACTCCAAGATTCACCTCTAACTTGAGGTAACTAGGTTTCTTAAAGTGCTAATCTAAGCAACCTAGGTGATATAGAGTTGGATTATGGATGTATTATTCTAGCTAACCCTTGATCTCAACACATGAGAGGTTAGGGTTAGGGTTTGAAGAGAGAGAGCTTGAGGAGAGAGAAGTTGAGAATGATTATGAATTGAAATTGTTTCTCACTTCTAATATATCATGAAGCATATAGAATATCAAATAAAATAAATCAAATGATTTAAAATCATGGTTCATTTAATATGTGCAATGAATCATCAAGTGAGTCATTAAGCAATAAATGCTTCATTAACTCACTTGAATGATTCATCTCATGAGTCACAAAATCAATTAATGCTAATGCCACCTAAACCATCAAGTCACCATCCTTCTAGAAGCTTCCCGCGAAATTACGAGAACGCCCCTTCTATCCGTGAAAACACGGAAAAACTTTAGACTGTATAAATCCAAAAACCTGATACTAGAAACTGGCTTAAACCAAAGCCGGCTAGTAAAAACTGACCAAATGTCGTACGTGCGTAAACATACGTATGCGTCCGAACCCTTGTCGTAAAACCATACGACCTCTATATCGTTTCGCCTGGAGCAGGGAAACTCTCTGTATGGGACTCTAAAGACTCGACTACTACGCTGACAGCGGGTTTAACCACAGACCGCAAGCGGTACTTGCTGTACGTAACGGTCCCCAGGTAGATGTCGATAAGAAGGCCGATGTGGAAACCCATCTGAACTCCTACTGAGCCTGATGTGACAATCTCCGTACAGTTCGGTCTGTTCGTCTAAGACTATCGCATATCGGGCATAGGGGCGGCAAGCGTCAGTCCCCTAATAGCGGTATAAGTCGTGTCAGAGCGTAGCCCATTACACCCTGAGAAACAACTGGAACCTACCAGTAAATCTCGCTTGCCCTGGCCAGGGACTTTGCGTAATGGCTCTCTGACACAGCGCGATATCAACTCCCAATACCAGGAGAGACGAATCCTGTCTAACCGCCACTGCCTCCAAGTGCTCGGGACTGCACCCAACTGCTACCTGTTTGCACGACTCCTTTGAGCCGTGGTAGGGTAGCAATGTAAGAACAGTGGGACACACTCGAGGCGAAGTAGCATTGTTAAGTCTGCGGACTATGCTGTACTCATATCACCTGGGAACTGTAAACTGACGACGGGTATAATACCAACCAACAGTTCCCCATGAGTCATGTCCGGTGTACCCGTAACCCAACGAGCACCTGTATACTATCTCGAGTACGACGTACTGACGGCTGTGGGACAGACCATCTCCCCAACTGGGATGAGAAGCGTACACACTATTCTACTCCGGAGTATCGATGCCCTGTCTCGATAATCCTACGACTAGGGACCTGAAAAAGGATGTGCTTGTAGACTACCCAGCCCCCACTAGTGTGACTGCCATCACAAAGCTGGTAGTCAAGCAAGATCCTAAGAGCTCTATCAATACGTATGCTCACATATTAAGATTGATAAAACCAAGTAGAATATTACCATGTTTAGCAAGACTGTTATATAACTGTGAATATCCCAAGCTTCCATTAAGTAATATACAAGCTAGTATGATACAATAATGGCCCCTACGGCATATACACTAACAATCTCCCACTTGCACTAGGGCCATGTACTGGCATATCGAAGACCGATGATCTCGAGTATCCTCTCGAACTAAATCTGAGGTAGGGCCTTTGTGAATGGATCAACAATGTTCTCTTTAGTAGCAACTCTCCGAACCTCGATCTCCTAGCGATCAATGATCTCCCTGATCAGGTGATACCGCCTTAAGATGTGTCTGGACTTCTGATGGGACCTTGGTTCCTTCGCTAAAGCTATAGCTCCGTTGTTGTCGCAATACAGAGGTATTGGATCAACAATGGTAGGAACCACCTGAAGTTCTTGTTGGAGATAGTGCCCTCAGAGTCAAGTATTGGATCACAGGCACGTGATTGCAATGAATGAGGGAGGACCTATCCCGGTAAGACGGTCTTACTTAAGATGATAGCATGCTATCTGGTTTATCTTTATCATCGTTTACTGCTGCAGATGACCTTTATGGTCACTATTACACGTTGATAGAGCCCCTAGGATTCTTGCTTGACTACCAGCAGTATGAGGGTGATCATATACGTGGGAGATGGGGTCTATAAGCACATCCTTAAAAGGTCCCTAGTCGTAGGAGTTTCGAGACAGGGCATCGATTCTCCAGAGTAGACTAGTGTATACAGTCGAGACCCCGACAAGGGGCGGTGGCCGGTCTCACAAGCCACTGGTGTCAGTTGGTTCACCTAAGATGTATACAGGTGCTCATTGGGTTATGAGTACACCGGACAGGACTCGCCGGGAACCTGCTAGTTGGTATTGTACCTGACGTCAGATAGCAGTTCCCTGGTGACATGTGTACAGGTTAGTTCATCGACCTGAGATCGTCATTTATCTCATGTGAGTTCCCACTGTGCTTGGATTACTACCCTACCACGCTCAAAGGAGACGTGCAAACAGGTTTTAGTTGGGTACAGTCCCGAGCCACATGGAGGCAGTGAGCGGATCTGCACGGGTTCGTCTCTCCCGGTATTGGGGGTGAGGTCGCGCTGTGTCTAGGAGAGCCAGTACATGAAAAGTCCTTAGTCAAGAAAGGAGATTTATTGGTAGGTATTCCAGTAGTATCTCAGGGTGTTCTGGGCTACACTCCGACACGACTTGTACAACTTTTAGGGGTCTGACTTTTACCAACCCCCTAGGCCCGCCATGCGATGCTCATAGAAGAACGGACCGGACTGTACGGACATTGTCACTGACAGGCTCAGTAGGGTGTCAGGATGAGTTCGCTCATCGACGTCCCTTTTGGTCAATAGCTGTTAGCCCGTCACGTATGGCTAATACCTCTGACGTGCTAGTGGTTAAATCCACAGCCATAGTATTGACAAGTCTTGAGAGTCCACCACACACAGTTACTCAGGTTTCGGGCAAAACGGTGTAGAGGCCGTATGGAGATATGGCAGGGTTCAATCAGATACGTGCGGTATTGCACGGATCGTGATCGGACAGTTTTTACTAGCGGGCTTTGGCTTAAGCCGGATCCTAGTATTAGATAGTGTAGATTTTGTCTCTTTGCATTTGTGTTCGGTGGGAATACAAATGCGGGCATGTATATGCAGTCGCGGGGTTTTCCTGTAATTTATTACGGGATCAGTTTTCTGAAATTGCCAGTTTGCATTCCGTTCCGGCCAGTTTTCTTTTGTTCCTTCGCGGCCGGACTTTCTGATGGAGGGGGTAATTTGCAATTGTGAAAATTACTTATTGTGGAGGGGTTTTCTTGCATATGAGAGCTTCATGATGAGATTCCTTTTCCATCTCATCCTTTGCATTTATGGTGATTGTTATGTGAAGGGATTTGGATTAGATTTTGGTGTGACTTTAATCCTTTTATATATCATCACACATTATTTCCATCATTTTTCCTTGTTTGTCCGGCCACTAAACGAGGATGAAGAGAGAGGGGTTCTTTTAGTGTGGGAAATTCTTCATATCATTCTTGGTTCACACCAAAATCCAAAGTTCATTTCCTTTGTTCTTTCCTCCACAATATCATGGCAACATAAACCCCAAAGAGACATAGATTCTACACTACACCTACAGTACCCTTGGACACGTCGGCTTGCCAACATCGCGCCCGAGTTGCCTCGGTCCAGAGGTGGGAGCCCGTAAAAGAAATCGGCTACATGGTGCCCTTTCCGACGAGGAGCCAACGACCGGAAATTCCGCGAGGAGATCGGAGTGGAGACGAAGACCGAAGGACACGGATCGCTTGGTATATCTCTCTACCCACCTGTTAGTTTGCTAGTATCTAGGTTAATGGCCCGATCCGGGATAAAAGTGCGCGGTGGTGCCGGTTTTCTGGTTTGAAAAGCTTTTTGTTTCCGCATTCCGGTGTCGGATTGACGGCCGGGGCGCCGCCGTGCACTTACAATGGTATCAGAGCCACGCCATTAACCTAGTCTAGCTTGCTCTAACGTGTTTACAAATTCGATCGAACGGATTTTCAAAAAACCGTATTTCCATGTCGTACTTTCTGTCGAATTTTTCTGTGCTCTAAAAATTATTTGGTACATTGGAAAATTAAGTGCATGGTTTTTTATGAATTCTGGGAAAATTTGGTACGTTGATGTTACTGTAGCGCGGCGGTTTAGCGGCCAAAACCACGTTTTGGCTGCGGAACCGCCGCCGTTTTGTGGCCAACCCGTACCAAATTTTCACAGTAGGCCTCTGACATGGAAATAGGGTTTCTGGTATATTCTTTTTGGGCCCAGATGTTTTTGAGTGCTGCAGTTGTGCTTGGAGGCCCACTTTGGAAAATTCAGTCGATCGAAAATTTTAAACATGTTAGTTCACAGTATTTACATTATATCTGCGACCGTGAATGTCACTCGATCGGTAAATCTAGTCTATCTGCTATAGCCCTTTTAGACGGATTTGCGAACATGACATTCACGTTGATGTTCTGTGTTGTGCTGTGATGTTGCGGATTGGTCGTGGGGGATAGCCTGGATGCAATGGTAGTACAGTTTGGTTATTTATGTACATTTGATATTGCGGGGCGAGCGTCCGACATGTGGACTGCCGTCGCTGCCTGTTTGTATATTATTCTTTTGGGGCACGACCGGGGTGTAAGTCCATGCTACCTCTCCCGGTACTTTCGGGAATGCGGAATTTGGTAAAAAAACAATTTTTACGGAGGTGGTAACATGGACCTATAACCCGGATCTTGGTTAAACATCTATCTAACATCCTAACTAAGAGTTTCTAGCTACTCGGTTAGGGGTTATACCTAGCTTGTCTTGATCTCCTTCGTCTTCAAGCTCCGATGGTGGTCCGATGGCTTCTTCTCGTCGTCTCCGTACGCCGAAGATAGATCCACTTGAAAGCTCCAACCTTTAGCTCCTTCTTCGTTCTTTGAAGAAACTAGTTCACTTGGTTTGCTAAACCTAGTGAACTAGAATGAGTAGAGAATAGTTTGTGTGGGATTTTATCTATGGTTCTTGATTCTCAACTCATGAGACAAGAGAACCATAGATTAAAGAGAGGGAGCAAGAGCAAGAGGGTGAGAGCAAAATGGAGAGCTCAAGAACAAGAGAGAGAATGAGCAAGAAAGAATGAGGCTCTCTTTTGTCTCTCACCCTCTCATAATCCAAAGTAATCATAACTCATCATATCAACAAAAGTCTTATGTGATGGTTGAAGCAACCATAACCATATCATATCATGCACTCATTTTACACAAATGAGCAAGCAAGTAAAAGTCTTTGCCATGAAATGATGGCTATGGTTATCATGATGGTCAACTAGTCAAGCCTAGTCAACCGGTCAACAAAGTCAACAAGTCAACAAAAGTCAACAAGTCAACAAAGTCAACAAAAGTCAACAACCATGTCACCATAATACTTAATCAATATAATAGTTAATCACATATCATATTCTCATTAGGGTTGAGCAAAAAGTCAAATAGTCAACGGTCAACTGTCAACAACCCTAATGAGAATCCACTGCCTCTGTCTCCCTGTCAACTGTGCATACACACCCGCATCCGCGTTCCGAGGAACACGAATGCAAACTGGATAAATCCAATCCCATAAAGTACACTAGGATCTGGCTTAAACCAAAGCCCGCTAGTGTAAACTGTCCGGACACTGTACGTGCACAAGTGCACGGATGTGACCGAACCCTGTCGCAAAACCATGCGACCTGTCGCAATACCATGCGACCTCTACTCTTTTGCCTAAAGGCGAAAAGCTTTCTGTGTGGGACTCTAAAGACTCGACACTACGCTGGCAGTGGGTTTAACCGCAGACCGCAAGCGGCACTAGCTGTGCGTAACGGTCCCCAGGTAATGCCGATAAGAAGACCAACAAGGCGAAACCCATCTGAACTCCTACTGAGCCTGAGTGTGACATTCTCCATACAGTCCGGTCTGTTCGTCTGATACATCGCATGGCGGGCCTAGGGGGCGGTAAACGTCAGTCCCCCAATAGCGGTACAAGTCGTGCCGGAGTGAAGCCCAAAACACCCTGAGATAACACTGGAAGCCTACCAGTATATCTCGTTTGCCCTGGCCAGGGACTACTCGTGTAATGGCTCTCCTAGACACAGCGCGATGTCAACCCCCAATACCGGGAGAGACGAATCATGTCTAACCGTCACTGCCTCCAAGTGCTTCGGGACTGCACCCAACCACCACCTGTTTGCACGACTCCTTTGAGCCGTGGTAGGGTAGTGATCAAAGTACAGTGGGAACACACTCGAGGCGAAGTGACAGTGTCAAGTCAGCGGACTAAGCTGTACTCATGTCACCTGGGAACTGATAACTGACGATAGGCATAATACCAACTAGTCAGTTCCCGACGAGTCCTGTCCAGTGTACCCGTAACCTAACGAGCACCCGCATACTATCTCAAGTACGACGTACTGACGGCTGTGGGACAGACCGTCTCCCACACTGGGATGAGAAGCGCATGCGCTGGTCTACTCCGGAGTATCGATGCCCTGTCTCGATAGTCCTGCGACCAGGGACCTGCATAAGGATGTGCTTATAGATTACCCAGCCCCCACTAGTGTGACTGCCATCACAACGCTGGTAATCAAGCAAAGATCCTAAGGGCTCCACTAATGTGTATAGGTGATATACTGAAATAAACACATGTACACATTGAAGTAGAAACAAACCAAGTAGCATACTACTATTTTGAGCAAGATTGTATATACAAGGTGAATATCCCAAGCATCCATTAAGTAATATACATACTAGTATGATACAGTAATGGCCTCTAGGGCATATACACTAACAATCTCCCACTTGCACTAAGGCCATGTACTGGCGTATCGAAGACCTATCATCTCGATCAGCCGCTCGAACTGAGTCTGGGGCAAGGCCTTGGTGAATGGATCTGCAGTGTTGTCTTCTGAAGCGACTCTCCGAACCTCGATCTCCTGGCGATCCACGATCTCCCTGATCAGGTGATACCGCCTCATGATGTGCCTGGATCTCTGATGGGACCTGGGTTCCTTCGCTAAAGCTATAGCCCCGTTGTTGTCGCAATACAGAGGTATTGGATCAACAATGGACGGAACCACCTGAAGTTCTTTTAAGAACTTCCTCATCCAGACAGCTTCTTTTGCGGCATCAGATGCAGCGATGTATTCCGCTTCCATCGTCGAGTCTGCAACGGTTTCCTGTTTGGAGCTCTTCCAACACACCGCCCCTCCATTGAGGGTAAAGACAAAACCCGACATGGACTTGGAATCATCCTTGTCACTCTGGAAGGTGGAGTCAGCAAAGGCCTCGATCTGGAGGTCTTTTCAGCCATACACCAAGAACATCTCCTTAGTCCTTCTCAGGTACTTGAGAATGTTCTTTACCGCTATCCAGTGCTTCTCCCCAGGGTTTGACTGATACCGGCTTACCACACTCAGTGCATAAGCTACATCCGGTCTGGTACACAACATCGCATACATTATAGAGCCTACCGCAGAAGCGTAGGGTATAATAGACATGCGATCCCTCTCCAAATCAGTCTTGGGAGACATCTCTTTAGAGAGGGTGATCCCGTGACAAGCCGGTAGGTTACCGCGCTTGGAATCTTCCATACTGAATCTCTTCAGTATGGTGTCGATGTACCTGGACTGTGAAAGTCCTAATATCCTCTTGGATCTGTCACGGTAGATCCGGATACCCAGAATGTACGAGGCATCACCCAGGTCTTTCATGGAGAACCTGTGTGACAAGAACCCCTTGACAGATTGTAACATACGAATGTCATTTCCTATTAAGAGAATGTCATCCACGTATAAAACGAGGAATACTACAGTTCTCGCTACAAATCTACTATAGATGCATGGTTCATCTGGATTTTTGATAAAGCCAAATTCTTTGACCGTCTCATCAAAGCAGATGTTCCAACTCCGCGATGCCTGCTTTAGTCCATAGATGGACTTAAGCAACTTGCACACCTTTCCGCTGCTCCCACTCTGAATGAAACCCTCTGGCTGGTCCATATAGACACACTCCTCTAAATTTCCATTTAGAAAAGCTGTCTTTACGTCCATTTGCCAAATCTCATAATCGTGGAAGGCAGCAATGGCAAGAAGGATCCGAATGGATTTCAGCATGGCTACTGGAGAGAAGGTTTCGTCATAGTCCAAGCCAGGTCTTTGACGAAAACCCTTTGCTACCAGCCTAGCTTTATAGGTCTCAACCTGTCCATCTACACCAATCTTCCTTTTGAAGATCCACTTGCATCCTACGGGTTTTACCCCGTCTGGAGCAATGTCCAACGTCCATACCTTGTTGGTGTACATGGACTCCATTTCGGTCCGCATTGCATCCAGCCATTTCACTGAGTCAACGCTTTGAACGGCCTGCTGGAAGCTAGTAGGCTCATCATAATCTATGATGCAATCCTCTCTATCCCCGTCTATGAAAAAACCGCAGTATCTCTCGGGCGGATGAGACTGCCTACTACTCCTGCGGAGCGGCGTAGGAATGTCCTGTTCTTCCGAACCCTCTGGTTCCACTAAACTTTCAGTATTAGTCAGTGGTTCTGGAATTTCTTCCAGTTCTACTGCGCTCCCACTAATTTCCTTTTCTAAGAACTGGTGTTCTAGAAAGTGGGCATTACGAGAAACAAGGACTTTTTGTTCCTCTGCGTAGTAGAAAAGATACCCCCTGGTGTTCTTTGGGTATCCCACAAACTTGCACAGTACTGAACGTGCCTCGAGCTTGTCCGCATGCTGCTTTTTGACAAAAGCCGGACATCCCCAGATCTTCAGATATTGAAGATAGGGTTTCTTCCCACTCCACATTTCATATGGTGTGGAAGGCACAGTCTTAGTCGGAACTCGGTTCAAAAGGTACGCAGCTGATTCTAGCGCATACCCCCAGAATGATCGCGGTAACTCAGCGTTACCCATCATGGACCGCACCATATCCAATAGGGTGCGGTTCCGTCTCTCCGATACACCGTTATGTTGCGGGGTGTAAGGAGGAGTAAGCTGAGAGAGAATTCCGTTCTCTTTTAAATAGTCCAGGAACTCGGCACTTAAGTATTCTCCACCTCGATCCGATCTTAGAATCTTAATACTTTTTCCGGTCTGTTTCTCTACTTCATTCTTATACTCCTGGAATTTTCCAAAGGCCTCGGACTTATGTTTCATTAAGAAGACATAACCGTACCTTGAGAAGTCATCCGTAAAAGTAATGAAGTAAGAATGTCCGCTTCGGGCATGTGTAGACATTGGACCGCACACGTCACTGTGTACGAGTCCCAAGAGCTCGCTCGCTCTTACTCCATGTCCAGTAAACGGAGTCTTTGTCATCTTTCCTTTGAGACAGGATTGACAAGTGGCATACGAATGATATTCGAACGCATTCAAATACCCTTCTGTATGTAACTTCGTCAACCTTCTCTCATTGATGTGACCCAGTCTACAATGCCATAAGAAAGTCTGATTTATTTCTGGAGACTTTCTTTTGTGTGTATTCTGGACATTAAAAATCTGTGGTTGGTTTAACACGTATATACCATTACTCAATGTACCTGACCCAATCAAAACTTGATTAAGGTGAATGTTTACAACACTACTTACAAACGCAAATTCATAACCTTCTTTAGAAACTAAAGATACAGAAATGATATTACAAGTTGCGTTGGGTACAAAAAAGCAATTACGCAAAACCAAAACATGTCCATCTGACATTCCCAGGTGATAGTCCCCCACGGCTTTAGCATCCATGCTAGCTCCGTTCGCAACTCTGAGGGTCATGTCACCTGCTTTCAAAACCCTACGGTTTCTCAACGCCTGCAAAGAATTACAGATATGAGATCCTGATCCGGTATCCAATACCCAGGAAGTAGAGTTTATTGAAAGACAGTTTTCAATAACATACACACCTGAAGCTGAAGCTGCAACCTGCTTCAATTCCTGTGTTCTGGCCTTCCAGGCCCTGCAATCATTCTTCCAGTGTCCTTTCTTATGACAATAGAAGCATTCTTCCTTATCCACAAGCTTCCCCGCTATCTTTGTTGCTTTACCTTTTCCCTTCGTATCCACCTTACTAACACCGCCCCTTGGTTTGGCGGGGGCCTTCTTCTTCTTTCCCTTGGCTTTCACCTTGGACCTAGAAGAAGATGATCCTCCTACAAACAAAGTGGATGTATCCCTACCTTTCTGTAGGGTGCCCTCTGCGCTCCTCAGCATGTTGAGGAGCTCTGAAAGTTCAACCTCTTTTTCTTGTAAGTTGAAGTTCAGTATGAACTGGGCGTAAGTGGAAGGAAGGGACTGGAGAACTATATCCGTATATAGCTCACTCTCCAATGTGATCCCTAGGTCAGCGAGCTCCTCAATGTAGCCGATCATCTTTAGCACGTGCTCGGCTACTGATGATCCGACGACCATTTTTGTCGAAAATAACTTTTTCGACGCTTCGTATCTTGCGATACGAGATTGCTCTCCATACAGTTCTTTTGTATGGAGCAATATGGATTCCATGTCCATATTCTCATGCCTCCTCTGATGTTCGTTGTCCATCGAGGCAAGCAGGAGGCACTTGGCCTTCCCGCTATCAATCTCCCAAGTCTTGCGGATTTCCTTATCCGCGACGCTGGAAGTTGGACCAGGGACAGGGGGAGCTTTTGTAAGTGCACGGCGGCGCCCCGGCCGTCAATCCGACGCCGGAATGCGGAAGCGGTGAAAAACTTTAATTTTGCGGACTTAGCAAACCGGTACCACCGCGCACTAAACATCCGGATCGTAACCATTAACAAGTCTAAGCTAACTACAAGATAGGGAAGAGAAGTATACCGACAGATCCGAGTCCTCCGGTCTTCTCGTCGTCGTCCCGATCTCCTGCGGAATGTCCCGTCTCCTCCTCGTCGCCGGAAGTGCACCACATCGCCTACATCGTTTACGGGCTCCCACCTCAATGCCGAGGCAACTCGGGCACGAAGCCGGCTACTCGACGTGCCCAAGATTTGCTGTAGAATTTGTAGTGAGCTTAAGTCTCATTTGGGGTTCATGGAGGTGCCATTTTGATGGAGGGATGATACAAGAATTTTTGTGGAGGAACTTGGGGATTTTTCTATCAACTAGAGAGCAAAAATCCCCACTACAAAATGGGCAACCCCTCCTCCATGCTTGGCCGGCCATGACTAGAGGAGGAGGAGAGTGAGAATGAGAGAGGAGAGTGATAATGAGAGGGGAGAGGAGTGATAGAATAAGAGAGCCCTCTCATAATACCAATGGAGAGAGAGAGAAGACTATCATGCAAAAGGAAATGATTACCAAATCAAAACCCACACTCAACCACCTACCACCAACCTCATCATCAACAACCATGATGATTTACAAAGTCAAGCAATCATGAAAAACAAAGTCAAGAAGTCAAGGCAAAAGGTATGGCTATCATGATACAACAAATTGCAAAGACCCCCTCCAGAAATGCTTATTTGCAACAATGCAAATAAACCCTCCTCCACCAATCTTCGGCCAATGAACGGAACAAAGAAAATCGGCCGAAACTAAAAGCAAACTGGCAACTCCAGAAAACTGGTCCCGTAATAAATTACAGGAAAACCCCGATACTGTGCATACACACCCGCATCTGTATTTCGACCGAAATACAAATGCAATGAGACAAAATCTCCACTGTACTATACTAGAATCCGGCTTATACCAAAACCGGCTAGTAATATCTGTTCGATCCTGATCCGTGCAATACCGCACGTATCTGATCGAACCCTGCCATATAACCATACGGCCTATAGTACAAACTGTCAGATCCTGATCCGTGCAATACCGCACGTATCTGATCGGACCTTGCCATATCTCCATACGGCCTCTACAACCTTTCGCCCGAAAGCTGAGTAACTGTAAGTGTGGTGGACTCTAAAGACTCGTCAATACTATGGCTGTGGATTTAACCACTAGCACGTCAGAGGTATATGCCAATACGTGACGGGCCACCAGCTATTGACCAAAAGGGACGTCGATGAGGAAGCTCACCCCGACACCCAACTGAGCCTGTCAGTGACAATATCCGTACAGTCCGGTCCGTTCGTCTATGAGCATCGCATGGCGGGCCTAGGAGGTTGGTAAAAGTCAGACCCCCAAAAGCGGTACAAGTCGTGTCGGAGTGTAGCCCAGAACACCCTGAGATACTACTGGAATACCTACCAGTAAATCTCCTTGCCTCGGCCGAGGGCTTTGTGTAATGGCTCTCCTAGACACAGCATGACCTCACCCCCAATACCGGGAGAGACGAACCCCTGAAGATACGCTCACTGCCTCCATGTGGCTCGGGACTGTACCCAACTAAAACCTGTTTGCACGACTCCTTTGAGCCGTGGTAGGGTAGTAATCAAAGTACAGTGGGAACTCACACAAGACAAATGACGATCCCCAGGTCGATGAACTAACCTGCACACATGTCACCTGGGAACTGCCATCTGACGTCTGGTATATGACCAACTGGCATGTTCCCGGCGAGTCCTGTCCGGTGTACTCATAACCCAATGAGCACCTGTATACATCTTAGGTGATCCAACTGACACCAGTGGCTTGTGAGACCGGCCACCGCCCCTCGTCGGGGTCTCGACTGTACACACTAGTCTACTATGGAGTATCGATGCCCTGTCTCGAAACTCACACGACTAGGGACCATTTAAGGATATGCTTATAGACTGCCAGCTCCCACGTATATGATCGCCCTCATACTGCTGGTGGTCAAGCAAGAATCCTAGGGGCTCTATCAACATGTAATAGCGACTTGTCATGTCACTTAAAGCAGTACACGATGATAAAGGTAAACCAGATAGCATACTATCATCTCGAGTAAGACTGTCCTACCGGGATAGGTCCTCCATCAATCATTGCAATCACGTACCTGTGATCCAATAATTGACTCTGAGGGCATTATCTCCAACAATCTCCCACTTGCACTCAAGGCTAATTATTGCGATGTCGCATACTCACAGCCCGTGTGATACCGAACACCCAACTTCTCTACTAGTCAGTCTCACAAAGCTCGTTTGCGAAACTATTGTGTTCGAGGAATAGCCTCAGTGAGTGGATCCGCTTTGATGTCTCTTTCTATGTCTCTCTATATCTCAAGTTCGCGGAGAAACCCATCTCCCGAAATGAGCAATACCTGTCTTAGAATGTGTCTGGATGTCTGATAGGACATAGCTCATAAATGAACTCCAAATCCAAACTTCTTAGACAGTATCGTCAACTGAACTTAATCAGTATCCTGCGCCATGCCTCCCTCAGTATTGCCTTGGACCACCTGTCCAAAATACTGCCCCTCGTCAGAGGGAAAACTATAACTCTGACAACCTCCTTGTCGTCCATGTCACCTTGGAAGCCTGGAATGATAACTGTCTCACGAATGAGGCTGTCGTCATCATATCCCTAGAACATTCACTTATGTTCTAAAACTGCTTCCGACTGTTTCTCCAGGATTGGATTAATGTCAACTTATTGCACCTACTGCAAGAACAACATCTGGTGTGGTACTTGACATCTCATGATTGACTCAATTGCCTAAGCAAGTGATCTGCCAATCATGCGCATCCCTCTCTACTTTAGTCTGTAAGACACCTTTAGAGAGGGTGACTCCATCACTTGCAGGTACACTACCGTGCCAGGAGTCGTCCATTCTAAATACTCTTAGAATGCTGTCTAAGTACCCTGATTGGGAAACCACCCAAATCTAGATCTAAAACCATAGATCTAGTAACCAGTATGTCTGACATAGAATCCATTTCTTTTGTGGAGAAACCACCGTGTGACGACCAAAGTATAACCGATTGTAGTATAGGAGTTTCCTTTCCTACTCTGTGTATGTCATCCAAATACCAGGATATCACACCCTACTACCTTCTCAACAGATCCATCCCCTATTCTGATGAAGTCAAACCTATGACTGTCACGTCAGAAATAGATGATCTATCTCCGCTATATCTGCTTTAGTCTATAAATAGACATAAGCTACTTGTCCACCAATGCTTCCGCTGCTCCCACTGACTACGACAACCCTCTGGCAGAGTCATATAGACGTACACTTCTAAAACTAGTTTAGAACGACGCTATACTCATCCTCCCACCGGGTCTCGCAGCCTGGAACAGCAGCAATGGTAATTGTGGGTAAACAAGAACTTCCCTGTCACCGTCCTTGAGGCTACCGTAGTACCTCTCGGGTGCCTGAAGTTACCCACCTTATCTGCGGAGTGGCCAATGGAATGTCAATCCAGATTGAATCTTTAGGTTCCTTATCAAATCTTCAGTAATCGTTTGTGGTTCTGGAATCACTTCCAGTTCTACCATACTCCCACTACTGTTTCCTGAAAAAAATCCATTTTTAATAAAACTGTGGCGAGTCTAGAACAATATCTCTATTGTTCATCCAGATGGTAGAAAGTCAACCCTCGTCATAGCCTGGGTCAACCCACAAACAGTCATTACAGAAACGTGCCTTGAGTTGTCCAGTGTCTGGCTTTAATCATAAGCCGGACAACTCCCCGTACCTTAACATCGCTAAGATATGAACTGTTCTATATCCAATATAGAACCAGAGGCACTGATTTAATTGAACCAGATTCAAATCATGCAACTGTCTCCAGTGCATGTCAACTAAATGGAAGGAGGCCGATCAGCGTTACTCAACTTAGGAATGCTTCTAATTATGAGTAACCTGAAAGAGAAGCAAGATCTCTTTATCATTACTAGCAACTGAATACTATACACAAGTATCTACATCTTCGATCACTTTGAAGAATCCCGATACTTGCTATACCTGGTTCTCTACTCTATTCAAATACCCATAACTTCTCAAAATTCGGACCCTGTGTTTCCACGAAACACCTGTCTAAAAACTAGAGAAGTCATAAGTAAACAGAATATAGTATGAGGACCAAGCCCTCTGTCCTGATGGACCCTGGACAACATACAATACTCTGTATAAGTCCCTTGAGTTTGATAACTCATTCACTGTGTGTCGTAGGTTGAAAACTGTACTTATGGTTAAGAAGAATTACACCGCTGTTTAATGCTCCTTACCTAACCATCCACTGATATAGGTAAATGTCGTAGACATAATTTCAGAAAGGTGTATCTCACTCTATGAAAATAGACGTACAGATATATCAATTTGAAATTGGTGCATAAAAGCGGATATTCAAAACCAAATATTTGCCGACCGGCAAACAGCCCAGGTGATTTCCTCAAATATCACCGATTACAACGAATCCCGATATAATGAGGATGATCACCCAATTCCCAATAACTTACTCCCACTCAACATCTGTAAAACCATACAGATGTGAGAATCAAACCTGGTAAATACATACCCTGGAGTAAGTATCTAATCGGGAAATCAGCTTTCCTTTAACAGTACACAGTGAGACTGAAACATTGAAATGTCTCGATGGGGTATCCTGGTATTCCTAGTAATGCCTCTTCCAGTATCCTGATTCACAACTGTAACCGTGTAATTCTTTGCCACCTCTCCAAATCCCTTCATTTGTCTTTAGTCTTTACCTTCTGCACACCCCTTTAGGCCAAATGGTTTTCTTCCTTCCCTACCGTTCGGCACCAGCCTATGGTTTGGAAGAAGACTATCCAATAAGCATAATGGGTGTACTGTCCCAGTCCTAGGAACACTCGCAATGTGAGAGAAGGTGAAGATAAAAGACACCTGAATAACTCTTATTCCTATTTCTCCTGAACCAGAATCCATCCCCGAACTGGAACAAGTTCCTTTCGAGTTCGTATATAACCATACGATGGAGTATCCAATAAACTGTGGATCTTCATAGTGATACGGAGTGTCCTGGAGAAATACAAAGGTGATTTTAGGATTGGCGAAGAAATACCTGGTTTGGTCATGAATATCTGTTGCAATTTACTTTGCCCTCTTACTAATCCCTTACTTTGTCTTAACCTATTACCTTCTGCACACCATCGTTATGCTAATTGGTTTTCTTCATTCCCTACCGGTCGGCACCAGCCTATGGTTTGGAAGAAGACTATCCAATTTGCGTAATAGGTGTACTACTCCTAAACCAAGGAGTACTCGCAACCTGAGAGAGGGTGAAAAGAAAAGACAAATGAATAGTCCTATCCGTTTTCTCCAGAACCGGAAACCATCCTCGAATAAATCCCTTCGAGTTCGTATCTAACCATACGATGGTTTTGTCCAATGGAAGTGGACGTTCGTAGCAATACGGGGTGTCCAGGAGAAAAGCGTAAAAGTAGGAGTGGCAATGAGGTTTGCAACTCTGACAATCCAAAAGCCAGTGTTAAGAAGGTTCGGTCAACTTGGTCACTGAGTCATAGTCTTAGGGTCGGGTCAATGGTCGCTGCCAAAGAGAGAGAGAAAAGAAACACTCAGCGTGCACTCTAACCTAGATCAGAATGGTTACCAATTTATCTAATCTGGAAACCTCCCACTGTACCTCAAATTCTCCTTCAAACCTGAAAGAAGAATTAGTCGGGGTCACCCGAGGAGTAAACCAACTCATCAGTGGGAATCGGGATCCAACTCTCATCGCATGACAACGTGATGGAATCCGCTCACGGTATCACACTCCAGAAGGTATGCGCATATCTGGCAAGTTTCAGTTCTTTTGAAACTCCCGATGTGATTTCTGCCCCATGCTCTTATGACCTTGGCGTGAGGTCAAAATATCATAAGTCACATGTCAAGTTCTACCCGTCATTATCCAGGTTAATTTGAATCCACCCGTACATACCCTTGACGTAGGCCAAAATAGTAGTACGACTGTCCCAAACCAACGCATCTATCTATGCAACAGATAAATACCCGGCAGCTACCAATCACTATGCCTTGGCGTGAGGTCAAAATACATAGCTTGAATACTACCGAATATTTAACTGAAATGACGGAGGGCTACGAATGGTTTCTGGCGAAAACCTTTAACGTAAAGAACTTGATATCGTCGAAGGAACGGATAGCTTTTAAAAAAATAGTGACGAAAACCGTTGCTAAAGAGGTCACTCCGGTGAAGGGATCTCGGCTCTTTCCCCGTAGAATGGGGTGCAGGATATTCCAAATGAATACCGCGATGCAAAGCAAAAGTAATCGGCTATAGTGAAGTCAATGCCCTGACGCAAACTTCTGTCCAAGGGGTCACTCCCGGTGAAGGGATCTCGGCCCTTGCCTCATCGACTGAGGAGCAGGATATTCCAACTGAATACCACGATGCAAAACAAAAGTGAACGTCCTTGCAATAACAGCTTTTTGAAAAGTGTTCCAACAACATCAGATTAGGTTTGTTTTTAACTTGCATTGATCTGAATCAATGCAGTCCCATCAATTGATCACACCAAAAAGAACGAAAATATACTGATGTACGTATATGCCATCCGCATTCGCCACTGGGTCCCGTCATTACCCGTTAGGTTAGCTAACTAACGACAGAGCGGGGACTGGACTAGCGCGGATGTAAAACATATACAACATCTACTAATATATATACCAATATATTATATTTCGCTCAAGGCGTGAAAGAAATGCAACATCACAGAGAATGAACAGCATCACAGAAACAATACAGATATCTGGGATCCCCGGGTTTCACAGAGCCACTACTGAAACCCGACGTTCCCCTGGTCGTGTGGATAGCCTGTGCAATGAAATCCTAGACCCCTACGGGCGCGGCAAGTCACCCGCCAAAACCTGAAGCGAGGCAGCCCCCTTCAGTACCGTGAATGGACCACCCAGCACTTCACGGAATCCGGTAACTTGGGCACCCCTCCTGGGTCAACCTGTACCCCCTACGAGTGCGGCGAATAGCCCGCCAATCCTAGAGTGAAGCCCCCTCCGTCTCAATGCCATGAGATGCGGGCTTGTTGCCCTCCAGAACCCGGCTATCCGTGCACCCCTCCGCGGGGTAATCCTAGTACAGAAAGTAAAATATACATACACCGGGTACAACGACCGCAACCTGGCCGTGCCCCAAAATAATAATACAAACAGGCAGTGACGGCAGTCCACATGTCGGACGCTCGCCCCGCAATATCAAATGTACATAATACAACCACAACTGTACTAGCATTGCATCCAGGCTATCCCCCACGACCGATCCGCAACATCACAGCAAAAACAAAACATCAACGTGAAAGTCACGTTCGCAAATCCGTCTAACCGGGCTATAGCAGTTAGACCGGATTTACCGATCGAGTGACATTCACGGTCGCAGATATAATGTAAATACTGTGAAAAATGTGTTTAAAATATCCGATCGATCAAAAATTAACAAGTGGGCCCTCAATCAAAACTGTAGCAGATCAAGAAATTCTGGGCCTAATGTTATTATTCCAAAACCCCACTTTTCACCCCAGAAAGCCTCTGTAAAAAATTGGTGCAGTGATCTCCACAGTGCGCGGCGGAACAGCGGCGGGAAGGGGGTTTTCGCGGCGGTTCCGCGCTCCAACTGTGGAGTCACTTCATCGAATTTTTACAGAGCTCTTAGATTTTCCAGTACATCAATATTTTACAACCTGAAAAAAATTTCGACACTAAAAATTTCCAACAGAAAACTGATGCTAACAAAATACGGGTTTTGGAACTTTTTGATCGATCGGAAATGCAAACACATTACACAAAGCTAGACTAAGTTAATGGCGAGGCTCTGATACCACTGTAAGTGCACGGCGGCGCCCCGGCCGTCAATCCGACGCCGGAATGCGGAAGCGGTGAAAAACTTTAATTTTGCGGACTTAGCAAACCGGTACCACCGCGCACTAAACATCCGGATCGTAACCATTAACAAGTCTAAGCTAACTACAAGATAGGGAAGAGAAGTATACCGACAGATCCGAGTCCTCCGGTCTTCTCGTCGTCGTCCCGATCTCCTGCGGAATGTCCCGTCTCCTCCTCGTCGCCGGAAGTGCACCACATCGCCTACATCGTTTACGGGCTCCCACCTCAATGCCGAGGCAACTCGGGCACGAAGCCGGCTACTCGACGTGCCCAAGATTTGCTGTAGAATTTGTAGTGAGCTTAAGTCTCATTTGGGGTTCATGGAGGTGCCATTTTGATGGAGGGATGATACAAGAATTTTTGTGGAGGAACTTGGGGATTTTTCTATCAACTAGAGAGCAAAAATCCCCACTACAAAATGGGCAACCCCTCCTCCATGCTTGGCCGGCCATGACTAGTGGAGGAGGAGAGTGAGAATGAGAGAGGAGAGTGATAATGAGAGGGGAGAGGAGTGATAGAATAAGAGAGCCCTCTCATAATACCAATGGAGAGAGAGAGAAGACTATCATGCAAAAGGAAATGATTACCAAATCAAAACCCACACTCAACCACCTACCACCAACCTCATCATCAACAACCATGATGATTTACAAAGTCAAGCAATCATGAAAAACAAAGTCAAGAAGTCAAGGCAAAAGGTATGGCTATCATGATACAACAAATTGCAAAGACCCCCTCCAGAAATGCTTATTTGCAACAATGCAAATAAACCCTCCTCCACCAATCTTCGGCCAATGAACGGAACAAAGAAAATCGGCCGAAACTAAAAGCAAACTGGCAACTCCAGAAAACTGGTCCCGTAATAAATTACAGGAAAACCCCGATACTGTGCATACACACCCGCATCTGTATTTCGACCGAAATACAAATGCAATGAGACAAAATCTCCACTGTACTATACTAGAATCCGGCTTATACCAAAACCGGCTAGTAATATCTGTTCGATCCTGATCCGTGCAATACCGCACGTATCTGATCGAACCCTGCCATATAACCATACGGCCTATAGTACAAACTGTCAGATCCTGATCCGTGCAATACCGCACGTATCTGATCGGACCTTGCCATATCTCCATACGGCCTCTACAACCTTTCGCCCGAAAGCTGAGTAACTGTAAGTGTGGTGGACTCTAAAGACTCGTCAATACTATGGCTGTGGATTTAACCACTAGCACGTCAGAGGTATATGCCAATACGTGACGGGCCACCAGCTATTGACCAAAAGGGACGTCGATGAGGAAGCTCACCCCGACACCCTACTGAGCCTGTCAGTGACAATATCCGTACAGTCCGGTCCGTTCGTCTATGAGCATCGCATGGCGGGCCTAGGAGGTTGGTAAAAGTCAGACCCCCAAAAGCGGTACAAGTCGTGTCGGAGTGTAGCCCAGAACACCCTGAGATACTACTGGAATACCTACCAGTAAATCTCCTTGCCTCGGCCGAGGGCTTTGTGTAATGGCTCTCCTAGACACAGCACGACCTCACCCCCAATACCGGGAGAGACGAACCCATGAAGATACGCTCACTGCCTCCATGTGGCTCGGGACTGTACCCAACTAAAACCTGTTTGCACGACTCCTTTGAGCCGTGGTAGGGTAGTAATCAAAGTACAGTGGGAACTCACACAAGACAAATGACGATCCCCAGGTCGATGAACTAACCTGCACACATGTCACCTGGGAACTGCCATCTGACGTCTGGTATATGACCAACTGGCATGTTCCCGGCGAGTCCTGTCCGGTGTACTCATAACCCAATGAGCACCTGTATACATCTTAGGTGATCCAACTGACACCAGTGGCTTGTGAGACCGGCCACCGCCCCTCGTCGGGGTCTCGACTGTACACACTAGTCTACTATGGAGTATCGATGCCCTGTCTCGAAACTCACACGACTAGGGACCATTTAAGGATATGCTTATAGACTGCCAGCTCCCACGTATATGATCGCCCTCATACTGCTGGTGGTCAAGCAAGAATCCTAGGGGCTCTATCAACGTGTAATAGCGACTTGTCATGTCACTTAAAGCAGTACACGATGATAAAGGTAAACCAGATAGCATACTATCATCTCGAGTAAGACTGTCCTACCGGGATAGGTCCTCCATCAATCATTGCAATCACGTACCTGTGATCCAATAATTGACTCTGAGGGCATTATCTCCAACAGCTTTGGTGGTAAGAAGATACCCCAGCTTGTCATAAGTGATTGCTATCTTGACATTCCTGAGCCAATCTTTGTAGTTTGGCCCTGTCAGTTTGTTTTTATCTAGGAGTAACTTAAGTCCAGTCATGTTGATTGGTCGCTGCAATTTGGAGAGAGAAGAAGAAACACTCAGCATGATGCTCTTGCAAGTTTAGAGTGGTTTTTAATTTGTCTAAACAGGATGGCTCCCACTGTTTCTCGAATCCCTCCTCAAACCATAAAGGAAGAATTAGTCAGGATCAATCCCACCGTACAATACTTGCTTAACCGTTCGGCCAGGCTGGTGTCGGTACTTCGAGGGAGGTTTTCCAACGCTTTCGCGAAGTTCCTTAATTAAAGAACCTCTTTTCCCTGGGGGCGTAGCCCCGCTAACACCTTTCTAGGCACCTACTAGGTTTATAGCATTGATCGTTAAGTGAGAAATTTCCCGAGGAGTAGCATATACTCACAGTAGGATCGGGATCCAAATATCATCGCGTGACGAAACTGAAGGAATCCTACCAGAATCATCACACTCCAAATGGTATGCAAATCTAGCAAGTTTCAGTACTTATGAAACTCCCGATGTGGATTTTTGCCCCATGCTCTTATGACCTTGGCGTGAGGTCAAAATGTCATAAGTCACATGTCAAGTTCGTCCCATCATTATCCAGGTTAATTTGAATCCACCCGTACATACCCTTGACGTAGGCCAAAATGGCAGTACGACTGTCTCAAACCAACGCATTCTATCTATGCAACAGATAAATATCCGGCAGCTACCAATCACTATGCCTTGGCGTGAGGTCAAAATACATAGCTTGAATACTACCGAATATTTAACTGAAATGATGGAGGGCTACGGATTGTTTTGGCAAAACCGTGAACGTAGTGAACTTGATTTGGTCGATGGAACGAGATAGCTTTTAAATGGAGTGGCTCAAACTCCGTATTTTAAAAGTTTGTTTTGAAAAGAACCGAGTAGTTTTTCGAAAGTGTTCCAACGACTTTAACTTGGTTTATTATCTTGCATTAGTTCTTTTAATGCGTGATATTCTTGCATTAGTTCTTTTAATGCGTCCCATCATTTAATCCTACCATTGCAGAAAACAACCAAAATATGACGTACGCTTATGCCATTCGCATTCGCCACTGGGCCCCGTCATTACCCGTTAGGTTACTTAACTAACGACAGAGCGGGGGCTGGGCTAGCGCGTCTGTAAAACATAAGCAACGCCTAAATAATATCATATATAGATATACTGCAATGATAAACATTTCAGATCACAGATGAATACATTGGATATACTAGGAATCTGTAATTCGTACGAGCCTGTAACGAAAAGCAGATTACACGGTCGCGGTGAATAGCCAATACCCCACCCAAGACCCCTACGGGTGCGGAAAACTACCCGCCAAGTACCCGAAGCGTAGTAATCTCCCTCATCTCCATAAGTAGGCCACTCGACACTTCGGTATACCCGGTAGTTTGTGCACCCCTCCATGGGTCTATCCTAGGAGCAAAAACAGTAAAAAGAAATTATACAATGACGGCTACAACCCCGACCCAGTTGTGCGGCCATACAAATAATTATTACATCAATTTACAAATTTTACAAGAATTGAAAGAAAAGAAAACTCTCGTCTCACAACCCCCGGCTATTCACCCGCGACAATCCAACATATTCATATACACATTCCAGCACATTACAGATCACAGATTTGTATAACCCCCACTAATCGACATATAGCGATTACTAGACGTTCAATACAAATATCACATTACAGAAAACCCGTTAGCTTAAGTCTTTTAGAAGTTCGATCAAAAATACGGATTTTCGGGACCCCAAAAAAGAAATTTTCGTTCTGGAAAATCTGGGCAGAAAATATATATTCCAAAAATCCCAAAATACCCCCATAAAAACACTGCACCAAAAATTGACCTCGGCCGAGTCGACTCGGCCGCGGATCCGCGGCGGGAGCGTGCTCCCGCCGCGTTTCCGCGGCTCATTGACTCGAACGTTGGACCATTTTTGGTGAGTGCCCACAGAAAAGCCTGAGCCGATTTTAGGTGTTAAATTAATCAACTTTTGAACAGTGGAAAAATCGACAGAAACTGCAAATTTTTGGGGTTTGTTTCGGGACTTTTTCGTTGATCGATCTTCTAGTTACTTGCTAACATGTTAGATAGAGTTTAACTAGGCTCTGATACCACTGTAAGTCCATGCTACCTCTCCCGGTACTTTCGGGAATGCGGAATTTGGTAAAAAAAATAATTTTTACGGAGGTGGTAACATGGACCTATAACCCGGATCTTGGTTAAACATCTATCTAACATCCTAACTAAGAGTTTCTAGCTACTCGGTTAGGGGGTTATACCTAGCTTGTCTTGAACTCCTTCGTCTTCAAGCTCCGATGGTGGTCCGATGGCTCCTTCTCGTCGTCTCCGTACGCCGAAGATAGATCAACTTGAAAGCTCCAACCTTTAGCTCCTTCTTCGTTCTTTGAAGAAACTAGTTCACTTGGTTTGCTAAACCTAGTGAACTAGAATGAGTAGAGAATAGTTTGTGTGGGATTTTATCTATGGTTCTTGATTCTCAACTCATGAGATAAGAGAACCATAGATTAAAGAGAGGGAGCAAGAGCAAGAGGGTGAGAGCAAAATGGAGAGCTCAAGAACAAGAGAGAGAATGAGCAAGAAAGAATGAGGCTCCCTTTTGTCTCTCACCCTCTCATAATCCAAAGTAATCATAACTCATCATACCAACAAAAGTCTTATGTGATGGTTGAAGCAACCATAACCATATCATATCATGCACTCATTTTACACAAATGAGCAAGCAAGTAAAAGTCTTTGCCATGAAATGATGGCTATGGTTATCATGATGGTCAACTAGTCAAGCCTAGTCAACCGGTCAACAAAGTCAACAAGTCAACAAAAGTCAACAAGTCAACAAAGTCAACAAAAGTCAACAACCATGTCACCATAATACTTAATCAATATAATAGTTAATCACATATCATATTCTCATTAGGGTTGAGCAAAAAGTCAAATAGTCAACGGTCAACTGTCAACAACCCTAATGAGAATCCACTGCCTCTGTCTCCCTGTCAACTGTGCATACACACCCGCATCCGCGTTCCGAGGAACACGAATGCAAACTGGATAAATCCAATCCCATAAAGTACACTAGGATCTGGCTTAAACCAAAGCCCGCTAGTGTAAACTGTCCGGACACTGTACGTGCACAAGTGCACGGATGTGACCGAACCCTGTCGCAAAACCATGCGACCTGTCGCAATACCATGCGACCTCTACCTTTTTGCCTAAAGGCGAAAAGCTTTCTGTGTGGGACTCTAAAGACTCGACACTACGCTGGCAGTGGGTTTAACCACAGACCGCAAGCGGCACTAGCTGTGCGTAACGGTCCCCAGGTAATGCCGATAAGAAGACCGATGAGGCGAAACCCATCTGAACTCCTACTGAGCCTGAGTGTGACATTCTCCGTACAGTCCGGTCTGTTCGTCTGATACATCGCATGGCGGGCCTAGGGGGCGGTAAACGTCAGTCCCCCAATAGCGGTACAAGTCGTGCCGGAGTGAAGCCCAAAACACCCTGAGATAACACTGGAAGCCTACCAGTATATCTCGTTTGCCCTGGCCAGGGACTACTCGTGTAATGGCTCTCCTAGACACAGCGCGATGTCAACCCCTAATACCGGGAGAGACGAATCCTGTCTAACCGTCACTGCCTCCAAGTGCTTTGGGACTGCACCCAACCAGCACCTGTTTGCACGACTCCTTTGAGCCGTGGTAGGGTAGTGATCAAAGTACAGTGGGAACACACTCGAGGCGAAGTGACAGTGTCAAGTCAGCGGACTAAGCTGTACTCATGTCACCTGGGAACTGATAACTGACGATAGGCATAATACCAACTAGTCAGTTCCCGACGAGTCCTGTCCAGTGTACCCGTAACCTAACGAGCACCCGCATACTATCTCAAGTACGACGTACTGACGGCTGTGGGGACAGACCGTCTCCCACACTGGGATGAGAAGTGCATGCGCTGGTCTACTCCGGAGTATCGATGCCCTGTCTCGATAGTCCTGCGACCAGGGACCTGCATAAGGATGTGCTTATAGATTACCCAGCCCCCACTAGTGTGACTGCCATCACAACGCTGGTAATCAAGCAAAGATCCTAAGGGCTCCACTAATGTGTATAGGTGATATACTGAAATAAACACATGTACACATTGAAGTAGAAACAAACCAAGTAGCATACTACTATTTTGAGCAAGATTGTATATACAAGGTGAATATCCCAAGCATCCATTAAGTAATATACATACTAGTATGATACAGTAATGGCCTCTAGGGCATATACACTAACACGGGGTGAGGTCGATGTACCCGTTATATATTTTACTTTCTGTACTAGGATTAACCCCCGGAAGGGTGCACGGATAGCCGGATTCTAGAGGGCAACGGGCCCGCATCTCATGGCATTGAGACGGAGGGGGCTTTACTCTAGAATTGGCGGGCTATTCGTCGCACTCGTAGGGGGTACAGGTTGACCTAGGAGGGGTGCCCAAGTTGCCGGATTCCGTGAAGTGCTGGGTGGTCCATTCACGCTGCTGAAAGGGGCTGCCTCGCTACAGGTTTTGGCGGGTAACTTGCCGCGCCCGTAGAGGTCTAGGATTTCATTGCACAGGCTATCCACACGACCAGGGGAACGTCGGGTTTCAACAGCGGCTCTGTGAAACCCGGGGATCCCAAATATCTGTATTGTTCTGTGATGCTTATTACATTTCTGCGATGTTACATTTTATCACGCCTTGAGCGAATATTATATATTGATATATATACTAGTAGATGTTCTATATGTTTTGCACCCGCGCTAGTCCAGTCCCCGCTCTGTCGTTAGTTAAGTAACCTAACGGGTGATGACGGGACCCAGTGGCGAATGCGAATGGCATATACGTACATCGTATTTTCGTTCTTTTGTGGTGTGATCAATTGATGGGACTGCGTTGATTCGGATCAATGCAAGCTAAACAAACCTATTCTGATGTTGTTGGAACTTTTTTTTTCAAAAAGCTGTTATTGCAAGGACGTTCTCTTTTGTTTTGCGTCGTGGTATTCAGTTGGAATATCCTGCTCCTCAGTCGACGAGGCAAGGGCCGAGATCGCTTCACCGGGAGTGACCCCTTGGACAAAAGTTTGCGTCAGGGCAATAACTTCACTATAGCGGATTACTTTTGCTTTGCATCGTGGTATTCAGTTGGAATATCCTGCACCTCATTCTACGGGGAAAGAGTCGAGATCCCTTCACCGGGAGTGACCTCTTTAGCAAAGGTTTTCGTCAATATATTTTAAAAAAAGCTATCCGGTTCCTTCAACGATATCAAGTTCATTACGTTAAAGGTTTTCACCAGAAACCATTCGTAGCCCTCCGTCATTTCAGGAAGTTAGCACATAGTATTCATGCTATGTATGTTGGCCTTCGTCAAGACATAGTGTATGGTAGCTATTTGTTACTTTTCTGCAGCATAGATAGATGCGTTGGTTTGGGACAGTCGTACTATTATTTTGGCCTTCGTCAAGGGTATGTACGGGTGGGTTCAAATTAACCTGGACAATGACGGGTAGAACTTGACATGTGACTTATGATATGTTGGCCTTCGTCAAGGTCATAAGAGCATGGGGTAAAAATCACATCGGGGGTTTCTAAAGAAACCGAAACTTGCCAGATATGCGCATACCTTCTGGAGTGTGATAGCGAGATCGGATTCCGTCACGTTATCATGCGATGATAGTTGGATCCCGATTCCCACTGATGAGTTGGTTTACTCCTCGGGTGATCCCGACTAATTCTTCTTTCAGGTTTGGAGGAGAATTTGACGGTACAGTGGGAGGTTTCCTGATTAGATAAAGTGATAACCATTCTGATCTAGGTTAGTGTGCACTCTGAGTGTTTCTTTTCTCTCTCTCTTTGGTAGCGACCATTGACCCGACCCTTGACTATGACTCAGTGACCAATATTAACCGAACCTTCTTAAACACTGGCTATTGGATTATCAGAGTTGCAAACCCCATTGCCACTCCTACTTTTACCCTTTTCTCCAGGACACCACGTATTACTACGAACGTCCACTTCCATTGGACAAAACCATCGTATGGTTATCTACGAACTCGAAGGAATTTATTCAAGGATAGTTTCCGGTTCTGGAGAAAATGAATAAGACTATTCAGTTGTCTTTTCCTTTTACCTTCTCTCAGGTTGCGAGTGCTCCTTGGATTAAGACGGTACACCTATTACGCAAATTGGATAGTCTTCTTCCAAACCTTATGCTGGTGCCGAACGATGGGGAATGAAGAAAACCAATTATCATAACGAAGATGTACAGAAGGTATTATATAAAGACAAATAAAAGGATAAGTAAGAGGGCAAAGTAAATTGCGACTGATATTCACGACCAAACCAAGTATTTCATTACCACTTCCACTTCACCTTTGTATTTCTCCAGGACACTCCGTATCACTACGAAGATCCACAGTTTATTTGGATACTCCATCGTATGGTTATATACGAACTCGAAAGGAACTTGTTCCAGTTCGGGGATGGATTCTGGTTCAGGAGAAATAGGAATAAGGTTTATTCGGTTGTTGTCTTTTATCTTCACCATCTCTCGCATTGCGAGTATTCCTAGGATTAGGACAGTACACCCATTATGCTTTTTGGATAGTCTTCTTCCAAACCATAGGCTGGTGTCGAACGGTAGGGAAGGAAGAAAACCATTTGGCCTAAAGGGGTGTACAGAAGGTAATGACTAAAGACATATAAAGGGATTTGGTGAGGTGGCAAAGAAATATACGGTTACAGTTGTGAATCTGGATAATGGAAGAGGCATTACTAGGAATACCCGGATACCCCATCGAAACATTTCAATGTTCCAGTTTCACTGTGTACTGTTAAAAGAAAGCTGATTTCCCAATTAGACACTTGCTCCAGGGTATGTATTTACCAGGTATGATTCTCACATCTGTATGGTTTTACAGATGATGAGTGGGAGTAAGTTATTGGGAATTGGGTGATCATCCTCATTATATCGGAATTCGTTGTAATTGGTGATATTTGAGGAAGTCACCTGGGTTGTTTGCCGGACGACAAATATTTGGTTTTGAATATCCGTTGTTATGCACCAAGTTTAAATTGATATATCTGTACGTCTATTGTTATAGAGTGAGATATACCTTTTTGAAATTATGTCTATGACATTTACCTATATCAATGGATGGTTAGGTAAGGAGCATTAAACAGCGGTGTAATTCTTCATAACCATAGTACAGTTTTCAACCTACGACACACAGGGATTGAGTTATTAGACTCAGGGGACTTATACAGAGTATTGTATATTGTCCAATGTCCATTAGGACAGAGGGGTTGGTCCTCGTACTATATTCTGTTTACTTATGACTTCTCTAGTTCTTAGACATGTGTTTCTTAGAAATACAAGGTCCAAGTTTTGAGAAGTTATAGGTATATGAGTAAAGTAGAGAACCGGGTAATGCAAGTATCGGGATTCTTCAAGGTGATCGAAGATGTAGGTAATTGTGTATGGTTTTCAGTTGATAGTAATGATTAAGAGAACTCGCTTCTCTTTCAGGTTACTCGTAATTAGAAGCATTCCTAAGTTGAGTAACGCTGATCGGCCTCCTTCCATTTAGTTGACATGCACTGGAGAAAGCTTCATGATTTAAATCTGGTTCAATTAAATCAGTGCCTCTATTTCTATACTGGATATAGAACAGTTCATATCTTGACATTGTTAAGGTACGGGGAGTTGTCCAGCTTATGCTTAAAACCAAACACTGGATAACTCAAGGCACGTTTCTGTAATGGCTGTTTGTGGGTTGTCCCGGGCTATGACGAGGGTTGACTTTCTACCATCTGGAAGATCAATAGTGATATTGTTCTTAACTCGCCACAGTTTTAACAAAAATGGATTTTTTTCAGAAAACAGTAGTGGGAGTATGGTAGAACAGGAAGTGATTCCAAAACCACAAACGATTACCGAAGATTTGATAAGAACCTAAAGATTCAATCTGGATTGACATTCTATTGGCCACTCCGTAGATAAGGTGGGTAACCTCAGGCACTCGAGAGGTACTTCGGTATGCTCAAGGACGGTGGTATGGAGGTTCTTGTTTACCCAGACTTTCTATTACTGTTGTTCCAGACTGTGAGACCCGACAGGAGGACAAATATAGCGTCATTCTAAACTAGCTTTAGAAGTGTACGTTTATATGACTCTGCCAGAGGGTTGTCGTAGTCAGTGGGAGCAGCGGAAGCATAGTGGACAAGTAGCTTATGTGTATTTATACACTAAAGCAGATATAGCGGAGATAGATCATCTATTTCTGATGTGACAGTCATAGGTTTGACTTCATCAGAATAGGGAATGGATCTATTAAGAAGGTAGTAGGGTGTGATGTCCTGGTATTTGATGACATACACAGAGTAGGAAATGATATTCCTATACTACGATCGGTTATACTTTAGTTGTCACACAGTGGTTTCTCCACATAGGAATTGGATATTATATCAGGCATTCTGGTTACTAGATCTATGGTTTTAGATCTAGATTTGGGAAGTGTCCCAATCAGGGTACTTAGACAGCATTCTAAGAGTATTTAGAATGGACGACTCCTGGCACGGTAGTGTACCTGCAGGTGATGGAGTCACCCTCTCTAAAGGTGTCTTACAGACTAAAGGGGAGAGGGATGTGCATGATTGGCAGATCACTTGCTTAGGCAATTGAGTCAATCATGAGATGTCAAGTACCACACCAGATGTTGTTTTTGCATGAGATGCAGTAAGTTGATATTAATCCAATCCTGGAAAAACATTCGGAAGCAGTTTTAGAACATAAGTGAATGTTCTAGGGATTTGATAACGGCAGCCTCCTCTAGGAGACGGTTATCATTCCAGGCTTCTAAGGTGACCTGGATGACATAGTGACTGTCAGAGTTATAGTTTTCCCTCTGACGAGGGGAAGTATTTTGGACAGGTGGTCCAGGTGGATACCGAGGGAAGGATGGCGCAGGATACTGATTAAGTTCAGTTGACGATACAGTCTAAGAAGTTTGGATTTGGAGTTCATTTATGAGCTAGGTCCCATCAGACATCCAGACATATTCTAAGACTAGTATTGCTCATTTCGGGAGATGGCTTTCTCCGCGAACTTGAGATAAAGAGACACATAGAAAGAAACATCACAGCGGATCCACTCACTGAGGCTATTCCTCGAACGCAATAGTTTCGCAAGCGAGCTTTGTGAGACTGACTAGTAGAGGAGTTGGGTGTTCGGTATCACACGGGTTGTGAGTATGCGACATCGCAATAATTAGTCTTGAGTGCAAGTGGGAGATTGTTGGAGATAGTGCCCTCAGAGTCAATTATTGGATCACAGGCACGTGATTGCAATGATTGAGGGAGGACCTATCCCGGTTGGAGAGTCTTACTCAAGATGATAGTATGCTATCTGGTTTATCTTTATCATCGTGTACTGCTTTAGGTGACCTTTCAGGTCGCTATTACACGTTGATAGAGCCCCTAGGATTCTTGCTTGACTACCTGCAGTATGAGGGCGATCATATACGTGGGAGCTGGGGTCTATAAGCACATCCTTAAAAGTTCCCTAGTCGTGGGAGTTTCGAGACAGGGCATCGATTCTCCAGAGTAGACTAGTGTATACAGTCGAGACCCCGACGAGGGGCGGTGGCCGGTCTCACAAGCCACTGGTGTCAGTTGGTTCACCTAAGATGTATACAGGTGCTCATTGGGTTATGAGTACACCGGATAGGACTCGCCGGGAACCTGCTAGTTGGTATTATACCTGACGTCAGATAGCAGTTCCCTGGTGACATGTGTACAGGTTAGTTCATCGACCTGAGATCTTCATTTGTCTCGTGTGAGTTCCCACTGTGCTTTGATTACTACCTTACCACGCTCAAAGGAGACGTGAAAACAGGTTTTAGTTAGGTACAGTCCCGAGCCACATGGAGGCAGTGAGCGGATTTGCAGGGGTTCGTCTCTCCCGGTATTGGGGGTGAGGTCGTGCTGTGTCTAGGAGAGCCAGTACATGAAAAGTCCTTGGCCAAGGAAGGATATTTACTGGTAGGTATTCCAGTAGTATCTCAGGGTGTTCTGGGCTACACTCTGACACGACTTGTACCGCTTTTGGGGGTCTTACTTTTACCAACCCCATAGGCCCGCCATGCAATGCTCATAGACGAACGGACCGGACTGTACGGATATTGTCACTGACAGGCTCAGTAGGGTGTCAGGATGAGTTCGCTCATCGACGTCCCTTTTGGTCAATAGCTGGTAGCCCGTCACGTATGGCTAATACCTCTGACGTGCTAGTGGTTAAATCCACAGCCATAGTATTGACGAGTCGTTAGAGTCCACCACACACAGTTACTCAGGTTTCGGGCAAAACGTTGTAGAGGCCGTATGGAGATATGGCAGGGTTCGATCAGATACGTGCGGTATGGCACGGATCGTGATCGGACAGTTTTTACTAGCGGGCATTAGCTTAAGCCAGATCCTTGTATTAGATAGTGTAGATTTTGTCTCTTTGCATTTGTATTCAGTGGGAATACAAATGCGGGCATGTATATGCAGTCGCGGGGTTTTCCTGTAATTTATTACGGGATCAGTTTTCTGAAGTTGCCAGTTTGCATTCCGTTCCGGCCAGTTTTCTTTTGTTCTTTCACGGCCGGACTTTCTGATGGAGGGGGTAATTTGCAATTGTGCAAATTACTTATTGTGGAGGGGTTTTCTTGCATATGAGAGCTTCATGATGAGATTCATTTTCCATCTCATCCTTTGCATTTATGGTGATTGTTATGTGAAGGGATTTGGATTAGATTTTGCTGTGACTTTAATCCTTTTATATATCATCACATATTATTTCCATCATTTTTCCTTGCTTGGCCGGCCACTAAAAGAGGATGAAGAGAGAGGGGTTCTTTTAGTGTTGGAAATTCTTCATATCATTCTTGGTTCACACCAAAATCCCAAGTTCATTTCTTTTGTTCTTTCCTCCACAATATCATGGCAACATAAACCCCAAAGAGACATAGATTCTACACCACACCTACAGTACCCTTGGACGCGTCGGCTTGACAACTTCGCGCCCGAGTTGCATCGATCCAGAGGTGGGAGCCCGTAAAAGAAATCGGCTACGTGGTGCCCTTTCCGACAAGGACGCGACGACCGGAGATTCCGCAAGGAGATCGGAGTGGAGACGAAGACCGAAGGACACGGATCGCTAGGTATATCTCTCTACCCATCTTTTAGTTTGCTAGTAGCTAGGTTAATGGCCTGATCTGGGATAAAAGTGCACGGTGGTGCCGGTTTTATGGTTTGAAAAGTTTTTCGTTTCCGCATTCTGGCGTCGGATTGACGGCCGGGACGCCGCCATGCACTTACAGTTCTGTTAGGAACTTCTTCATCCAGACCGCTTCTTTTGCGGCATCACAAGCAGCAATATACTCTGCTTCCATCGTCGAGTCAGCAACGGTGTCCTGCTTGGAACTCTTCCAGCACACCGCCCCTCCATTGAGGGTAAAGACATAACCTGACATGGACTTGGAATCGTCCTTATCACTCTAGAAGCCGGAATCGGCAAAGGCCTCCATCTTGAGGTTTTTCCGCCGTAAACCAAGAACATCTCCTTAGTCATTCTCAGGTACTTGAAAATGTTCTTTACAGCTATCCAGTGCTTCTCCCCTGGGTCTGACTGATACCGGCTTACCACGCTCAGTGCATAAGCTACATCTGGTCTGGTGCACGACATCGCATACATTATAGAGCCTACCGTAGAAGCGTAGGGTATAATCAACATGCGATCCCTTTCCAAATCAGTCTTGGGAGACATCTCTTTAGATAGGGTGATTCCGTGACAAGCCGGTACATTACCGCGCTTAGAATCTTCCATATTAAATCTTTTCAGTATAGTGTTGATATACCTGGACTTAAGCATCACCCAGGTCTTTCATGGAGAACCTGTGTGACAAGAATCCTTTGACAGATTGTAGCATAGAAATGTCATTTCCTATCAATAGAATGTCATCCACATACAAGACGAGGAATACGACAGTTCGTGCTACAACTTTACTATATATACATGGTTCATCTGGATTTTTGATAAAGTCATATTCTTTGACTGTTTTATCAAAACAGATGTTCCAACTCCGCGATGCCTGCTTTAGTCCATAAATGGACTTAAGCAACTTGCATACTTTCCCGCTGCTCCCACTCTGATTGAAAGCTTCTGGCTGATCCATATATACGCACTCTTCTAAATTACCATTCAGAAAAGCCGTGTTTACGTCAATCTGCCAGATTTCATAATCATGGAAGGTAGCAATAGCAAGAAGGACCCGAATGGATTTGAGCATAGCCACTGGAGAAAAAGTTTCGTCATAGTCCAAACCAAGTCTTTGACGAAAACCCTTTGCAACAAGTCTAGCCTTATAAGTTTCCACCTGTCCATCTACACCAATCTTTTTCTTGAAGATCCATTTGCATCCTATGGGTTTTACCCCATCTGGAGCAAAGTCCAATGTCCATACTTTGTTGGTGCACATGGACTCCATTTCGGTCCGCATTGCATCTAGCCATCGTACCGAGTCGCCGCTCTGGATGGCCTGTTGGAAGCTAGTAGGTTCATCATCATCTATGACGCAATCCTCTCTATCCCCATCTATGAGAAAACCGTAGTATCCCTCAGGCGGATGAGACGGCCTACTACTTCTGCGGAGGGGTGCAGGAATGTCCTGTTCTTCTTGAACTACTGGTTCTACCAAACTTTCAGTAGTAGTTTGTGGTTCTGGAATTTCTTCCAGTTCTATTTCGCTCCCACTTATTTCCTTTTCTAAAAACTGATGTTCTAGAAAATGGGCATTACGAGAAACAAAAACCTTTTGTTCCTCTGCGTAATAGAAATAATATCCCTTGGAGTTCTTTGGATATCCCACAAACTTACACTGTACCGATCGTGCCTCGAGCTTGTCCGCATGCTGCTTTTTAATAAAAGTTGTGCATCCCCATATCTTCATATGCTGAAGATGGGGTTTCTTCCCACTCCACATCTGATATGGGGTGGTAGGCACAGTCTTAGTAGGAGCCCTGTCAGAAGATATGCTGCTGATTCTAGCGCATAACCCCAGAAAGATCACGGTAACTCAGCATTACTCATCATGGAACATACCATATCCAATAGGGTTCGATTCCGTCTCTCCGATACACCGTTATGTTGTGGAGTGTATGGAGGAGTAAGATGAGAGAGAATTCCTTTATCTTTTAGGTAACCTAGGAACTCGGCACTTAATTATTCACCAACTCGATCAGATCTTAGTGTCTTGATACTTTTGCCGGTTTGGTTTTCTACTTCATTCTTATACTCTTGGAATTTCTCAAAAGCCTCGGTTTTATGTTTCATCAGATAAATGAATCCGTACCTTGAGTAATCATCTGTAAAAGTAATGAAATAGGAAAAACCACCTCTTGCTTGTGTAGACATTGGACCACATATATCGCTGTGTATGGGTCCTAAGAGCGAGCTCGCTCTTACTCCATGTCTAGTGAATGGAGTCTTTGTCATATTTCCTTTGAGACATGATTGACAAGTGGCATAAGTTTGATATTCGAACGAGTCCAAATATCCTTCTCTATGTAACTTAGTCAACCTTGTCTCATTGATGTGACTTAGTCTACAATGCCATAAGAAAGCCTTATTTAAATCTGGAGACTTTCTTTTTAGTGTGTTCTGGACATAGAAAATTTGGAGTTGGTTTAAAACATATATACCGTTATCCAGTGTACTGGACCCAATCAAACTATGATTAAGGTGGATGTTAACAACATCACTTACAAACGTGAAATCATAACCTTTATTTGATAACAAGAAAACTGATATGATATTACACGTTAAGCTAGGTACACAAAAACAGTTGTGTAAAACCAAAATGTGTCCACTCGTTAATCCCAGGTGATAATCCCCTACGGACACAGCTCCAACGCTAGCTCCGTTTGCAACCATCAGGGTCATATCACCATCCTTCAGCACTCTACGATTTCTCAGTGCCTGCAATGAATTGCATATATGAGATCCTGATCCGGTATCCAATACCCAGGAAGTAGAGTTGATTGATAGACAATTCTCAATTACAAACCCACCTGAAGTCGAAGCCACAGCTTGCTTCGATTCTTCGTTCTTGGCATTCCACGCCTTGCAATTTTTCTTCCAGTGCCCTTTTCCTATGACAATGGAAGCACTCATCCTGGGCCACTACTGGCACCGGAAAATTTTTCTTTCCCTTTGCTCCCATCTTACTAACACCTCCTCTAGGTTTGGTGGCGGCCTTCTTCTTCCTTCCTTTTGCCCTAGCCTTGGACCTGGAAGAAGAAGCACCGCTACCAAACATAGCGGGTGTTTCCCTTACCTTCTGCAAAGTGCCCTCTGCACTCCTCAACATGTTAAGGAGTTCTGGAAGTTCAACTTCTTTTCTTTGAATGTTGAAATTCAGAATAGACCGGGCGTAGGTGGAAGGAAGGGACTGGAGAATCAGGTCTGTATAGAGCTCATTATCCAAAGTCGTCCCAAGGTCTGCGAGCTCTTCTATATAGCCAATCATCTTTAGGACATGTTCTCCTACCGATGATCCAACGGCCAACCTCGCTCGAAACAAGTTCTTTGAGGTCTCGTATCTTACTATACGAGATTGCTCTCCATAAAGTTCCTTTGTATGGGGAAATATGGCATCAAGATCCATATCCTCGTGCCTCCTCTGATGTTCATTGTTCATCGAGGCAAGCATGATGCACTTGGCCTTCGCACAATCATACTCCCAGGTTTTGCGGATTTCCTTATCTGCATTACTGGATTTGGGTCCTAGGACTGCAGGTGCCTTAGCGGTGAGGACGTACCCCAATTTGTGATAGGTCAAAGCCATTTTGACATTCCGCTGCCAATCTTTATAGTTTGGCCCTGTCAGTATATTTTTCTCTAAAAGTAACTTAAGTCCAGTCATTTTCAGGGTTGCTGGAAGTAGGAGAGAGAGAAGAAACACTTTAGCATGATGCTCTTGCAAGTTTAGAGTGGTTTTTAATTTATCTAAACTGGATGGCTCCCACTGTTTCTCGAATCCTTCCTCAAACCATAAAAGAAGAATTATCGAGGACTATTCTCACTGTACAAAACTTGCTTAACCGTTCAGCCAGGCCGGTGTCGGTACTTCGAGGGAGGTTTTCCAACGATTTCGCGAAGTTCCTTAATTAAATAACCTCTTTTCTCTGGGGGCGCAACCCCGCTGACACTTTTCTCGACACCTACTTGGTTTATAGCATTGATCGTTAAGTGACGAATCTCCTGATGAGTAGCATATACTCACAGTAGGATCGGAATCTAAATATCATCGTATGATAATGTTGAAGGAATCCTACCAACATTCATCAAACTCCAAATGGTATGCATCTCTTTGCAAATTTCTGTTTCTTTAGAAATTCCCGATATAAATTTTTGCCCCATGCTCTTATGACCTTGGCTTTGGTCAAAATGTCATAAGTCACATGTAAAGTTCTATCCGTCATTATCTTGTCAATTTGAACCCATCCGTACATACCCCTGACTTTGGTCAAATGATAATACGACTGTCCCAAACTAACTCATCTATCTATGCAACAAATGAATACCCAGCAGCTACCAAACACTATGCCTTGACTTTGGCCAAAATGCATAGCTTAAATACTACTGAATACCCAAATGAAATAAGGGAGGGCTACGATTGGTTTTGGCGAAACCGTGAACGTAGTGAACTTGATATGACCGAAGGAACCTGATAGCTTTTAAAAGGAGTGGTTAAAGCTCCGCAATTAAAAATATCATCTTTTTTAAAATAACCGAGTGGTTTCTTTTAAATTGTTTCAACGATTCAACTTTTGGTTTATTTTCTTTGCATTAATAATAATGTGTGCCATCATTAACCTATCATTGCGGAAAACAACGAAAATACAACGTCCTCTTCTGCCATCCGCATTCGCCACTGGGTCCCGTCATCACCCGTTAGGTTACTTAACTAACGGCAGAGCGGGGGCTAGCGTGGGTGTAAAACATAAGTGACGTCTAAATAGCTATCATATATAGATATTGTACATTCGTCAGACGCAATAATAGGCATTCCAGATCACAGATGAACATTATTGGATATGCAAGCAATCCGCGTTTGTTTTGAGCCTGCAACAAAAGATGGATTACACAGTTGTGATGAATAGCCGTTACCCCACCCTAGACCCCTATGGGTACGACAAACTACCCGCCAAGTACCCGAAGTGAAGCGGTCTCCCTCAACAACGTGAGTAGGCCACTAAACACTTCAAAAATACCTGGTAGTTTGTGCACCCCATCTGTAGGGTTTCTATGCACGCGCACAAGGGTCTACGAGGCATCAACCATGCCCGATTAAAATTTTAGCCGTGCCGAACAACCCGAATACGGAACTTTAAACTAGAGATTAGGCGAAAACAAGCATGCTAAACACGTTAACACTAAGTGAGAGGGATTACAACCTTTGTAGATCCGGTCCTTCACTTCATATGCTCCGTGTTGTGGTCCCTTCGCTGCGATCATCGGGATCCGGACTCTCGAGAGGTTCCACGAAGAGAAAGACGCAACCTTTGCTTCCGATCTTCGATACTAAGATGATCTACCTTGAAGTTTCTTTAACACAAGCTAACACTCATGAAATGATGTGAACACCCTCATCTAAATGGCAAGGGAAGATGAGGATGATGAAGTAGGATTTTTGCTCTCAATATTTATCTTTTTCTCATATTTATTCATCACCTTTTGAAAAACAAGTAAGCTTTTTCATGAAAGAATGAAGGAGGAAGAAGATGATGAACAATATTGATAATTCTTTTGTGATGAATAGGAAAAGGAGATAATGATCAATTATGCAACCATGGTTCACTTAACCATTGTAGAGAATTAACCAAGGGTTAGGGTTTGGGTTGAGTTAAGAATGAGTCACACACAAATATCTTTCACAAAACAAAAAGAAAACCTTCTAGAAACATCTAGAAAGTTTAACCCTAATCCAAACCCTAATCATGTTTAAACTCCACTAAATAAGTTGCATTATTTATCATATCATGTTACAATATTATATATCACATCTATAATATTTATCGTAACAAAATAAAATAATACAATTAACATATATCGCATATATATCAATGTATTACCCGAGTGAGAAAAAGAATCTTTTAGTGAGCAAATATTAGTTAATGTAATTTAATATATCAAATATATTATTATACATTAAATTATCGAATCAACACTTGATCCGACAATCCGGCTATATCGCCTATAACCGACTAATATTTATCCGTACCGATTCATCGAATCAACACTTGATCCGATGACCCGGCTGATATCAAATATCGCGAGAATATAATACGGTATCACATATCGCATTATTCTCGGTCCCGCACATATCACATATGTGCTCCTACTTCGTTTTGCCTGAGTCAAGAAACCTCTGTGTAGGACTCTAAAGAATCGTCAATACGCCGGCAGTAGGTGATGATCATATCAAACACCCACAAGCTGCAAGCGGTCAGCTAAACGTAACAGCTACCCAGGTATTGAGCGCTCAGAAGATCAACAAGCAAGCCTGTAACTTCTCCTGTGAATCCAAACAGTAACACTCCCGTACAGTCCGGTCTCGTCGTCTGATATGTCGCATATCTCGCCTAGGGGTGGTATACGTCAGACCCCAGTAGCTCGATAAGTCATGTCGATATGAGGTCTATAACAGTTCGAGAAACTACTGATAACACTTACCAGTAAATCTCAGCAACCCTGGCCAGGGATTTCCGGTTATAGCCAATCGAACACAGCACAACATCAACTCCCTATACCGGGAGAGACGAATCCCCTCCTATCGCTCATTGCCACCATGTGATTCGGGACTGTACCCAAAAGCCACCTTTTTGCACGCCCTCTTGGACGTGGTATGATGGAAATCAAAGCACAGTGGGAATCACACAAGACTTTATGACGGTCTCGGGTCAACAGACTACTCTGTACCAGTGTCACCGGAGAACTGCCATCTGACGTATGGTATAATACCATCTGGGAGTTCTCGGCGAGTCCGTCCAGTGTACCCAGTCTCTACTGAGCACCCGTACACCATCCTTGATGTCAAACACCGATGGATATGGGATCATCCATCGCCCATCATATGGGTCAAGATACGTATACGCTAGTCTACTCTGGTGCATCGATGCCCTGTCTCGATACACCCACGACTAGGAACAATTATAGGATGTACTCGTCGACTACCGTGGCCCCACTAGTATGATCTCATCATAGTCCCAGTAGTCGAGTACATATCCTAAGGTCTTTATCAACATGTAATATAGAGACAATCAGAGTACATGTTAAGATAAAGTACAACCAGATAGCTTACTATCATGTCGAGCAAGAAAGTCCTCTCTATATATGTCCTAGCATCCACTACAATATACATCGTATGTACAGTAATGGCCTCTAGGGCATACATATAACTAGCAATCTCCCACTTGCACTAGGGCCATCTGTTATGGTATCGCATACCCAACAATTAGCCGCGGTTGAAGTATCTCATACTCAACCATCCCGTAAAAGTCTCTACTGGGAAAAAGGCCTTTGTGAGTGGATCCGCGCTGTCGTCCTCAGTGTCTACTCTCCTAACCTCGATCTCCCTGGAGATCAACCATCTCCATGATCAGGTGATACTGCCTAAGAATTATATCTGGATTTCTGATGGGACGGTAGTTCCTTGGCAAAAGCCACAACTCCATTGTCTCACAATGGTAGGAACGAAGTTCATCGCATGAACTTAAAAATATCCATACTGCCTCTTTTGGTAGCATCCTTGGTAACGATGTATCTTGCCTTTAATCGTCTAGTATGTCACGGTATCTAGCTTGGAACTCTTCCAACATACCGTCCCTCCACTGAGGGTAATAGACAATGCCTGCGACTGACATTCAGTCGTCCTTATCACTCTGGAACCTTTCCAGTGATTCTCCCCAGGATGGATTGATACCATCTCACTACAACTAGTGAGTATCCTAACATCCAATTAGATCTATCTCATAGATCCAAGAACCCAGGATATAGGAGGTATCACTTTGATCCTATATGGAGAATCCTTGTGATAAGCGGAGATTAACCGAGCGTAGCATAGGAAACTCCTTCCCTATCAAGAGTATGTCATCCACGTACTCTACGAGGATCACCACCATACTCTCTACTACCTTTTTGTATATACAAGGTTCATCCACCATTTTGATGAAGTCAAACTCTTTGACTATCACATCAAAACAGATGTTCCAACTCCGCGATGCCTGTTTTATCATATAAAACATCTTGCACACGTTTCCGCTGCTCCCACTGTCTACGAAGCCCTCTGGCTGTGTACTTATAGACGCTCTTTTCTAAAACATCATTTAGAAAAGCAGTCATGACACCCAACCACCAGATATCGTAGTCATGGTATGTAGCCGTGGCAAGTTGGATCTGGATGGACTTAAGCATAGATCCTTAGAAAAGGTTTCAACATAATCCATACCTGGTCTATGATGCAAACCTTTAAGAAGTCTAGCTTTGAAAGTCTCAACTTTTCCATGTACACCAAGTAATCTTCTCAAGATATACTTGCTCCTGATGGGGATTTAACCCTTCAGATAAAGCAACCAAAGTCCATACTTTGTTGGTGTATAAGGATTCCATCTCAGATCGATAAGCATCCAGCCATTCTTACAGAGTCCCACTCCTGATGGCCAGCTCGAAACCAGTTGGGTCATCATCTCATGATGCAATCCTCGCTCCCACTGTCATAGAGAAACCTAAGTATCTCTCAGGTGGGTGAGGAACCCAACTAGATCGGCGGAGTGGCTGAGGTTCGTTGGAAACTATTGAATCCTTTGGTTCTACCAAATCATCAGCTGTTTTTGTATAGCTAGAACCTTTCCAGTTGTACATAACAGACCTTGCCTCGAGCTTGTCCGGATTTTGCTTTTAGGCATAGGCCGGACAACCCCAAATCTTAACAAACTTAAGATATGGGCTCTTCCATTTCCATATCACATATGAAGTGGTAGGCAACAGATTTGATTTGAACCCTATTCAATAGGTATGCAGCTTCTCAAGTGCATAACATCCAAAAGGAAATAAGAAACTCAGTAGTACTCATCATAGAGCACACCATATCAAATAGGGTGCTAATGCTCCGCCCCGATACACCGACGTGCTGTGGTGTATTCGAAGGAGTAATGCTGAGAGAGAATCTCATTCTCCTTTAGAATAGTCCAGGAATTCCGTGCTCAAGTATTCTCCTCCTTGATCTCATCAAAGGACATAATACTTTTACCCATATTTTGGTTCTCTACTTCTAATTTATATTCTGTGAATATCTCAAAAGGTTCGGACCTGTGTTTCAGCAGGAACATATGTCTGAATCTTGAGAGATTATCAGAGAATGTAATGAAGTACAAAGAACCGGTCTTGGCATGTGTAGACAGGGGACTTACATACATCAGCATGTATCAATCCCAAAAGTTCACTAACTCTTTTTCTGTTTCCAACAAACAGAGCTGTGGTCATCTTATCTTTGTGACATGACCGGCAAGTTTCACAAGATGTAAATTCAAACTAATTTAAATATGCATCTATATGTAACTTCAGCCAGTCGGGTCGCATTGATATGACCTAGTCTACAATGCCTCAAGAAGGATTCGTTCATTTCTGAACTCTTCCTCTTGTGTGTATTCCATATACTAAGAACTGTAATTTGATTTAGAACGTCAATGCTTTTAGATAACGTGCCTGAACCGATCAACTCTTGATATAGGAAATGTTCAAAACATTATCCAACAATACAAAATTATATCCTTTCTTTACTAATAAAGAGACTGATATGATTTTGTATATCAGGTTCGGTATCTAATAACATTTGTTCAGAATCAATGTATTCTGGTAATACAGGGTGATAGTGACCAACAGACTTGGCTGCAACACTTGCACAGTTTTCTGTCTCATGAAACTTATCACCCGTTCTCAGTTCTTTACCTATCTGTAGCCCATGTAACAGATTACATATGCGGGATCCTGATCCGGTATCACATACCCAGGACGTAAAGGATACTGAGAAACAGTTCTCTGTAATGAACACACCCGAAGATGATGCATCAGCATGCACTTTCTTCGTTTGGGCGGCACGGGAAATATGGTATTCCCCAATTTCCTGCTCTGTCTTATAACACTTATAAGTTGGAGAGGGACCAACGTTCCCCAGCTCAGTATAACAAGCGGGTTCGATCAATATATCCGTATTATTATCTTGATTAAGGCGTGATATGGTCGCTATCTGGAGAGAGAGAGAAGAAAACACTCAGCGTATGCTCTTGCAAGATTAGATTGGTTATATAATATATTTAATCAGGATGTCTCCCACTATTTTAGTCAAATCTTCCTTCAAACCCTAAAAGGAAAGACTAGCCGGGATTAATTACACGCTACAAGTTCGCCAATCTTTCAGCCAGGCCAGTGTCGGTACTTTGAGGGAGGTCCCCCGTGCTTTCGCACGAACCTAATTAAAGTAAACCTCGTTTTTCCAGAGGCGTAACCCCGTTAACACCTTTCTAGACACCTACTTGATCGGCTAATTGTAATGTGTAAAACTCTCCCAGGAGTAACTCTTACTCTCAGCGGGTATCGGGATCCAACTATCTTATAGAACGTATGCAATCTCATTGCAAATTTCAACATTTGAAATTCCCAATAATATTTTACCCCTAGCGTCCCATGACCTTGACGCAGGCCAACAAACCACAGTGCGCTAGTCAAGTTCAACCCGTCATTTCTTGATTGAATTAAACCCACCCGCACGACCCTTGACGCAGGACAACAAAGTCGCACGACTACCCTAACTCAATCTGCATCATATGCATAAGCAGATAAATACTAATTAGCTACCGCACAGTACGCCTTGACGCAGGCCAACAAACGTAGCACGGATACTAACTACTACTTATCTGAAATGACGGAGGGCTACGACAGGTTTTTATGAAAACCCTTTGCGTAATGAACTTGATATCGTTGTAGAATCGAGTGATTTTAAATGGAGTGTTTTTGAGGCTTTTGTAGTTTTGCTAAAGGGGTCACTCCCGGTGAAGGGATCGTCGGCCCTTTCCTCATCGAATAAGGTGTAGGATATATCATATATACCGCTGTGCAAAGCAAGAACTATAGAAGCAATCAAAAGACAAACCGAGTTTGTAGCATCTACCGGTTATTGCTAAAGGAGTCACTCCCGGTGAAGGGATCTCGGTCCTTTCCTTATCGAATAAGGTGCTGGATGTTCTACAAGGAACACCGCTATGCAAAGCAAGAACTGTAGTTACCAGTTTTTTATAAACAAGTTTCTACAACATCTTAGGTTTCTTTTATTTCATTAATCTCATTAATGAAGTCCCATTTTATTATGCTTCCCAAGCATCACATTTGAAACGAAATCTGCAATATAACATATATCTCATATATATAATATAAACATTCGTCACAGGCAGTAATATGATCTCATCACAGAACATTGTAGCAGAAGAACATATATGAAATATTGGATATACTAGGACGTCCGTCTTTTCAATACGAGCCTGTATAAAACACGGATTCCACGGTCGCGATGAATAGCCAAACCCACATCCCTAGACCCCAACGAGAGCGGCAAGCAACACTGCCAATTCTAAGGTTAGGAGACCCGGTCTCGACTCCTCGAGATGGTCTCCCACTGGACCCTAGAACCCGGTTACTTGTGCTCCCCGCCTTGGGTCTACCTAATGCGGAAAAGTAAATAATATACAACGGTGACATCTTCCGCTACCTGGAAGTGCCCCAATAAAAGAATATTACATACAAATGAATTTTACATGAATGAAAAAGAAAAACTCTCATCTCACATAAAACCCCCGGCTATTCAAACGCGACGATCCAATATAACATATCACAGCAACACATAATATCTCATATCATCAACGTAAGAAAGTATGCGTATCCCGATTGTCGTTGATGTATAGCAACGAAGCCGGCGATACGCCACATACTACGCTTACGGTCACAGAAAAGAAAGTGTAAAACTACAACAGTTGGAATCCGCAACCTCTTTAGACATCGCATGCCTAACCAAATGAATTCCTTAGACATCACATGCCTAACAATTATAAACTCCGCATTTTAGTCTCATTATCGAAAACTCTTTTCAATATCAAGTCGGGCAATTCAACAAGATTCCCGGCGTCCTGATCGAATGCTCGTCACAAACTTTAGTAGACGGCCGCACCCCCGATACCGTCGACGAAGTGCACCAAGGTGGAACACCGCTACCGGGAGCACCCGAACGGATGCTTTCGGCGACGGGGTTCTCCTACAGTTACTTGGTCGGGGCTATGGAGTGAGGCTGTCTATTAAGTTTACCCAGCGAGTATTCGCGTACTCTACGTGATTGCGACGGACTTTTGATCACATCAAAATTCCGTGGCAACCGATCATCTGAGACTAAACTGCTATGTTTATAATATTCAAATTAGTTATCTCATAACTATCTGTGGATTCCAATTATTGTATCACATTCCAGATAAATAGAAAAAGTTAAACTTTCCGATCGAATCATCAAGCACCCAAGATTTCCCCAATATATCTCAACACTTGAAATCGGTTTAAAAACGTCCATCACATGCCACAGTACCAATGGTCCAGCCGTAGAAGGGTCAAGCCAACGCCTCACATGTGGCACGCCGTACTGCCCCAAACCCTAACGTTCAAAGGGCAGTTCAAGACGGTCACATAATCGAGTTAAGGTTTGTTGTCTTCTAGAGGGTCCACCGAGTTACTTGCATGACTTAGAACATTCTTAAACACGAGAAAAAATCCAACTTTTGAAAAAATTTCCGACAGGGGAAAAAGTGAGTTATTGATATCCGTTCGAACTTTTTAACAGTTTCTAAAAATTATCCGGAAAGCCACATAGACAAAATCTAATACTTCGATCGAAACATAGAATCCCCAAAACAACCCCAGAAAACTCAACTGTAGAATAAAAATTAAAAATTCCCAGAGAACTCAACACTGTGTAGTAGGAATTACTGTGCAAAATAGGAGGGGTGACGTCATCAAATGGCCGCGGAACCGCCGCAGAAACCAGGCTTCTGCCGCGGTTCCGCCGCACTTTTGACGAATTAGCCCCTCGAATTTCACAGTAATTCTAATAAAACCCTGCTGAATTTTTTAGAAATTTTTAATTGACAAAAATCCAAATTTTCAGAAAATTTCCAGAGAGCATTTTGGAGTCGGGGTTTCGGGTTCGATCGGACTTTAAACTTCGTCTAGACTTCGCCTAAAGCTCTAGCTTGGCTCTGATACCACTATAGGGTTGCTATGCACGCGCACAAGGGTCTACGAGGCATCAACCATGCCCGATTAAAATTTTAGCCGTGCCGAACAACCCGAATACGGAACTTTAAACTAGAGATTAGGCGAAAACAAGCATGCTAAACACTTTAACACTAAGTGAGAGGGATTACAACCTTTGTAGATCCGGTCCTTCACTTCATATGCTCCGTGTTGTGGTCCCTTCGTTGCGATCATCGGGATCCGGACTCTCGAGAGCTTCCACGAAGAGAAAGACGCAACCTTTGCTTCCGATCTTCGATACTAAGATGATCTACCTTGAAGTTTCTTTAACACAAGCTAACACTCATGAAATGATGTAAACACCCTCATCTAAATGGCAAGGGAAGATGAGGATGATGAAGTAGGATTTTTGCTCTCTTTATTTATCTTTTTCTCATATTTATTCATCACCTTTTGAAAAACAAGTAAGCTTTTTCATGAAAGAATGAAGGAGGAAGAAGATGATGAACAATATTGATCATTCTTTTGTGATGAATAGGAAAAGGAGATAATGATCAATTATGCAACCATGGTTCACTTAACCATTGTAGAGAATTAACCAAGAGTTTGGGTTTGGGTTGAGTTAAGAATGAGTCACACACAAATATCTTTCACAAAACAAAAAGAAAACCTTCTAGAAACATCTAGAAAGTTTAACCCTAATCCAAACCCTAATCATGTTTAAACTCCACTAAATAAGTTGCATTATTTATGTAACGTTTTGAAAATCGTTTCGGTGAAATTTCGAAAAAATCGGTAAAATAAGGGGGTTTTCTGTAAAAAGTTAAAATACAAATATCTTATTATAAAAATTAAATATACATATTCTAGCTATGTAATTGCTATTATTTGGTGTTTATTGAGCCGCTGGTGAAATTTCAAATTTTCTGAAAAAAATATTATTTTATTATTATTTTAAGCCGTCACTAATACATTTAATTAGGGAAAATTACAAATTGGAATGAGTTGAAACAAATTTTGTGCATCATAAAACATTAAATATAATTTTATCATGTGGTTTTTGGAACGAAATTATTTGCCAAAACGGTTTAGAAATTATTGAAGAAAAAAGGCTTTTTTTAGCGTAAATGGATGCTTGGGGTATTGTATTTATCATTTTTCATCATCCCACACCCGTACCCACACCCACACACCCCCACTTACTCCTCCCCTTGGCTGAATTCAGCAACCCCCTCTCTTGTCCCCACTTGGTTTGCAAAAGAAAAGAAAAGAAAAGAAAACAAAGGAATGAAAGAAATTAGGCAAAAGGAGTTTGGGCTTTGACTTTTGGGTATTGCCTTGACTTTTTCCCCACCTCCCTCTCTCTCCCCCCTCCCCATTCAGCCGACCCTCTCTCTCTCCTTCCCACAACAGCAGCCCTCTCTCTTTTCCTCTCATTTCTCATAAAAAATTCATCACAAAATGCCCAAAAATCAACACAAAAATCCCACAAAATAAAAATCCAATCCCTACCCATTTTTCCTTATCTCTTTTAGCATGGATCTTGATGCAAAGATTTCAATTTGGAGGCCATGTTCTATGTATGTTCCATTGTTCTTGAGGTATAATAAATCTTGGCTTTTTGTTAAATTGTTTGATTATTACTTCAATTAAGTTAATGAGTGGTTTAAATTAAGTTTTGAATTGCTAGTTAGAATTTTAAAGTTAGGGTTTGGAAATTCTAGAATTAGGTTTTAAAATCAAGTGAGGGTTTTTAACATTGTTAATGATTGTATAGTGTAGTTATCATGCTAAGTCATGCAAAGTGTAATCTAAGTGCCAAATTTGCTAATTTCTACATCTAAATTATCATAATTAAGCTAATTGCAAACTAGTTTTTTTGATCTATTATAATTAGTGAGTTTAAAATTTAGTTTGGGTTTGGGTGACTTAATTAAGTTATTTAGTGGGCATTTTAGCCACTAGAATTGTTAAAATAGTTAAAGTTGATTAAAACACCAAGTTTTGAGCTAAAATGGAAAATTGTGCTAGTTTTGCTAACTAGGTTTTGTAAGTATATATATTTTGATGAGAATAAATTATTGTAATGGTTTATATGACTTGGTTATGATATTGAGTGGATATTGCGGCTGCTAGATTTGTTTAAATGTTGATTTTTGTACTAAAACGGTAAATTTTTGCTTGCTAGATTTTCAGAAAAATGGCTTTTAAAGTGAGTTTGAGTTTTTTTCGAATTTTAACCTATTTTATATTATTATTAGTGCATGTGATTGTGCAAATGAGTGTGTTTGGGTTTTCTCGATGGTTTGGCGTTTGTACGCCGACATCGAGGGTTTTGGGGTTGATTTATAAAGGCAACCATAGGTTTTGACCTATGTGGGATTCGTGAGTCGTTTTGGTCATGAGTCGGATTTTAATGCAATACGGTGCATTATGATATGTAGGTACCCCATGCGGACTTTGAGACGACAAGCAAGCGCGTGGCGACGTCGGCACCGGTGAGCGAGGACCAGGTGAGTAGATTTATATCTACGGGGTGAAGTCGGGTGGATGGCGTATAGCACCCCCGCAGTCCGTGGTGGTGTATACGGATGCGTATACACACCAACAATTATTATATGTTATTTGGGATTAATAACGATGCTTAGGATAGATATTGGTGTGTTGGATTACTTTAGTGTTGCGAACCCTAGGGTAGTGTTACACACACATACACACATACATACTTGCATACATTCCTATTGATATGTGCTCATGGGCTTCTTTATAGTTTTGTGTTCACATGGGTATGGGACTATGTGTTCACATACGGATTGAGGATGATACTTGGGATTGAGCCGAGTCGATGAGATTTGATTTGAGGCCGTGAGATCGGTGATATAGCAGGGTTCGTATCTTAGATACGACATGACGTTGTAGCGGGTCCTTGACGTAGTGTTTCACACACGTCCACGCATACGTTGGCGGTATCAGTATGGTACTAGACGTAGATCAGTACCCCGATCATGATATTTGATAAAGAGGATACCATGTGAATAGTATGATGAATGTGATATTGACCCGTATCCAGATTGGGATGCCGTACGACGGATTTACGTACGAGCTATATTGAAGATTGATCCGCACTCTTGACTTGGGATGCCTGATTATACATATGGTATCGGATATGATATTATTGAGGCGGGATCACCGACTATACATATACAGGTATGTATATGTATCGACTCAGATGATAAGCGGTTTCCTTACCTGTAGTTCAGCTTGTTAGTTCAGCCGTATAGTTTAGTGTAGTTGTTAGATTAGATTAGACTTCTTACCTATTTCAAAAACTAACGAATCGTGGGCATTTTTAAAGACAGCTCAAGGGAATCTACGGACATTTCAAAAACGACGTATCTTTTCATAAAAACACCGTAGCCCCTATTTTCAAAACCCCATGATTCGTGTTATTTCAAAAAGCACCATTCGTAGGACTTATATTAGATTGTTGCAGATTAGTTATCGTTGTGTCTAGTATTCAGCTCCCGCACATTATTGCTGTTCGCTCTGCCTCGCATATTTATTTTGCTGCATATTCCATTATTGATATCATGCTGTTAGGACACCAGCACCATTACCGATGATGCGTATGTACCACGTACACCTACTTGCCGGATCACACACATCTTCATCGGTAATTGCCATGTCACGTACACTTTAGAGAATATAATTGCTTGACTTAGATTGTTAGCTGGTAGTTTTGACATGATATTAGTGTACTTCCCTTATATGCCATATTAGACATTGTAGTTATTACCTACCACTTCATGCATACTGTTATTCAGTTGTTCATGCCTAGTTCATTATCATTGACATATGCACTTGTGATGATTTCTTGAGATTTATGATATTTCTGGATTACGGGGAAAGCCGCAAAATTTACAACTTATGATCTTTTAAAATATAAAATGTTGCGGTTTTCTAGTGATGTAAAGTGTCGTCCACCATGAGTTTGCTGTGGTTTTGGAGATCCGTGTCGAGGAGTGGAGGAACCGTCACGGGTACATGGTGGGCCCGGTATGGTACCCCGGGGCAAGAGGAATGTGGTGTTGACGTTGAGCCTGGCTGGGGAGCACTACCTACCGGTGATATTACCCGACGCGTCGGATATCCGGAGGATACCGTCGTGGTCTTGAGATGGATGGTAGGGGCCGGTCCGGACTGACGGCGCCCTAGATATTGAGCTTGAGACATTGATATTTCGAGACAGTGAGATTTATGTTTTGTGTCGATGCTAGACACTGTTGATACTGATTTCATTATGATACCTCAGTTTAAAAATACGAAGGAAATCTCAATAATTTATGAAAACAGTTTCTTCATTTACATGTATTCTGTTTCATGCATTCATACCTCATTCATATGATATATTGCTACCTGAGGCACTGTCACGGGCACATGAAATTATACTCGGGTTAGATATTACCCTAGTCATTGTTATAGGCTGCCTGTTATACTTATATTTGAGGATATATTATGATCATTGACCTAGGTTGCGTTATTTATGCGATTTCTGTGCGTAGATGTTTTTCTATTCACGAGTTGGCAACTCACCCCCGTTGTGCCACAGTTTCTTGCAGATTTGCCGTACAGGTTTCATTACGGCTTGCGGGCTCAGTTTCATTCGGGTGATTTGCTAGTAGGTGGGTTTACTTGTATCATACCCCCATTATATATCTTGTATATCATTATTCTGTTGTATCTAGAAGTTCCATCAACCAAACTTGTATCTATTGAGATAGAGACCAGTGTTGTTTATTCTTTCGACCTTAGAGTCGCTCGTTATATTTCTGGTGGTTTTGAGTTCCCTTTTGAGTTTTTGATCCTCGCCGTTGGCGTTGTATATTATATTGCTTGTGTGGTTGTGACCGTCGATTGACGAAGAGCTAGCTCCCGCTTGGGGATGCCTTTTTTCTTGATTTCGTATACTATTCATGTTGTATCCCGTTTGGGGGCCAATATTTACAAAGGAGACTCTGCCGAAATTTTCAGTAAATTTTTGATGTTTTAAAAACCGCATAATTCGGCTTATGCTATTGAAATTACTTGCTTTAAGTTTGTTTTTCCTGCACTCTACTACTTTTCTTGGTTTGGATTTCTGGGTTTTCGGTTTACTTAGATTACGTACGCCTCGAGACGTTCGTAGTTTAAGTGCCGGTCATGTTCCGTACTTTCGGGTCGTGACAAAGTTGGTATCAGAGCGTTAGGTTTTAACCTTCGGAGCGTAGGATGACCCTTGGTTGATGGAATAGGTGACTAAAGTAGAGTGACGTACCGTTGGTATGTTCCGCGGCATATTTACGACACGCCACTCCACTTATGAAGCCTTAGGATGTACATTTCCTTGTTCAGTATTATATTCCTTCCTGATCTAGCCTCATCGGTACCAGTTTGGTTTTACTGCTATGGTTACCGGCAGGGAGAGCTACGGCTAGAGTTGCGGTCAGCACAAGCTCGTCACGAACGAGGACTGACCAGGGCGAAATTCCGGCGACACACGATTGCAGAGATGTGTCTTTTTACTGTGTTTCCGCGCCGCGAGCGTTTGGCGGATCGCCTTTATGAGGTTACTCGGATGTGCCGATCGACACTAGAGGATTGAGCCACTGACAGAGGCCAGCCAGATTTTGATGACCGTTGGTGTGTTGCTTACTCCTGATGATTGAGGCACTGTTCAGCGTGAAGACGAGCGAGCCAGTTGTTGCTGCGAGCGACGAGATATCGCCCCATATGTTGGAACTATTGCGGGGCGAGTTGTATGAATAGATGATAGAAGGTCGCTAGTCACCCGATGATGAATGACTAGGACAGGTGGTTCGTTCGCTTATCCCGATGCGAGGTCATCAGATAGATTGATTCCAGCTAGAGACGACTTCACGCGGAGGCGTTGGGAGTCGACAGAGACGATCGAATGTCAGAAACCTATTTATCCAAGTTTAAAGTAGTCGGAAAGACATGCAGGCAATTCTATGGTCCCTCTAGAAGAATGAAACCCTAACTCGACTTAATGACCGTGTGAAAGCCTTTGAACCTTCGGGTTTGCGGCAGTTCTACGGCGCCATTAGTGAGGCTTGGGTTTGCCCTTCTACGGCTGGACCACCGATGCTGTGGTATGTACTCGATACTATTAAACTGTGCCCAAGAGGTTGAGCTCTTGGGGGATTATGAGGTTTTGATGACTCGATCGGATGGCTCGACTTAATTCGGATGCTAGGTGGTGAGATGCATTTCTTGGGAGACTCCCGATACGAGGATAGCTGTTGGAGCTCAGTCTATGCAGCCACGACGAGACGAGTCCGAAGCGGTCGACATTAAAGAAAGGTGAAGTAAGAGGTTCGTACCAGATCTAGATGAAACGACGTTCCACTCCGCCGACATCAGATATGCGATACGTATGCCGAGACATTGTACTTGGATATACCTTCCAGAAGGAGTCGCGTTGAGTATGCAGCCGTTCCAGAACGAGAATAGATATAGGAAAGGACGATGACTTCCGGACAGTTGGCAGAGACGAGACATGGAAGAGACCATGAGCAGGATTCCTTCCAGGACACTGCTGCAATGATACTTGCACCCAGGATCAGATGTGTCATGTACATTCAGAGAGCCAGAGGCCGACGCCAGTGATATGCTGTCTTACGAGTGGTCGCGATGATTGACCGAGAGATGACCAGAGAAGTGCCAGAATGGGATCATCCCCGTTAGCACACCTGACAGGGCCGATGAGCCGATGGACCGAGAGATTGGTAATTCACAGTGAAGACCTTAACCCAGGAGTGGTCATTGTTATGCACACCAGCAGGCCAGAGTTCATGATCATCGACGAGACGTCCCACTAGGGACCGTGACAGTTGGCCGAGATTCTTAGAGGATGCGCTTGAGCGGTACTGTTCCGCCATTATTGATTTCGATGTTTTGGGTGATTTATTCACATGATTGATTTTGATGATTGAGTTTCATGATATTTGTCTTCATGGACCATGGTTGCACCTGCTGAGTATTTACGATTTTTGCACGGTTGTTGCACTTGATATCATTTTCGTGCCTTGGTTCTCATGTTTATGATTATATGGATCTCATACAGTTGAGCTGATTTGTGCGTATATACGCACACGATTTGGTTTTTGCACTTGGTATAGTTCATATATGTTTGCAGTGCAGTGTTGCGTATGTTGTGCATTTAGATGCCCTGGACTTCGATTTCGATGGTGATGTTCGATATTTGTTTTGTGCACCTTGTGCACCTGATTGCTTTTGCGCACGTTCGGCGCTTGATATTGGATTTCATGATTTCATGCACGATAGATGCACCTGATTTGGATTTTCGCGCATGTTGGGCGCATGTTTTGAAGGGTGATTTTGGTGCACACCAGAGGCACTAAATCGATATTTTTTTTTTCGTGCATGTCAGATGCACCTGATTTTGCTGTCAGGCACACATGTTGCCTACGACAGATGTTTCGTACACACCTGATGCACTTAGATGTTGTTTCTGTGCGCATGTATGGCACATTCATGGATTTTGATTTCCGTGCGCACCAGACGCACGTAGTATTCATGTGCATATTTTGGGATTGATTTCGTATAGAGCAGTACGTTTTTATGATATTGCTATGTATTTTCGTACTGAGCAGGACTAGTCAGAGGACAGTACCTGTATATATTTTTGCATGCATTGATAGTTATTGAAGGGATTTCCAAAAAGCGAGCTATAGCCTCCGTATTTACCTACGTGTCTGATATGACACGAAATGTTTAAAACAAGGAGACCCTTCTAAATTGTTTCCAAAACGGCGGAACGTACATTTCAAACAAAGGTATATATGTATGTAGTTATTTTCTTATGATAGACGTCCGCCACTGTGCAGTGTTATACACGTTGCACAGCGACTTAAAGAGATTTGGCATGCATTTCCTTCAGATACTTACAGATATAGATTCGATGTTTACATGTATAGTTTCGAGTTATATCATATTGGTTTGATTTAGATTTGGCATTGATGTCTTCTCCATGACTCCGATGATTGCGGGATGCTTGACGGAGTTTTGATTTGAGTTATATACTCATTTTTCAAGCGCATGCGCTGCGCTACGAATTGTTTTATGTAGTTACAATTTCGGAGCCCCGACGACTTGATGGTTTTTCTTAGATGTCGTAGTATTTGGGGGAGTTTGAATTTAAATTCGGGGACCGAATTTCTTTAAGGGGGGAAGATTGTAACGTTTTGAAAATCGTTTCGGTGAAATTTCGAAAAAATCGGTAAAATAAGGGGGTTTTCTGTAAAAAGTTAAAATACAAATATCTTATTATAAAAATTAAATATACATATTCTAGCTATGTAATTGCTATTATTTGGTGTTTATTGAGCCGCTGGTGAAATTTCAAATTTTCTGAAAAAAATATTATTTTATTATTATTTTAAGCCGTCACTAATACATTTAATTAGGGAAAATTACAAATTGGAATGAGTTGAAACAAATTTTGTGCATCATAAAACATTAAATAAAATTTTATCATGTGATTTTTGGATCGAAATTATTTGCCAAAACGGTTTAGAAATTATTGAAGAAAAAAAGGCTTTTTTTAGCGTAAATGGATGCTTGGGGTATTGTATTTATCATTTTTCATCACCCCACACCCGTACCCACACCCACACACCCCCACTTACTCCTCCCCTTGGCTGAATTCAGCAACCCCCTCTCTTGTCCCCACTTGGTTTGCAAAAGAAAAGAAAAGAAAAGAGAACAAAGGAATGAAAGAAATTAGGCAAAAGGAGTTTGGGCTTTGACTTTTGGGTATTGCCTTGACTTTTTCCCCACCTCCCTCTCTCTCCCCCCTCCCCATTCAGCCGACCCTCTCTCTCTCCTTCCCACAACAGCAGCCCTCTCTCTTTTCCTCTCATTTCTCATAAAAAATTCATCACAAAATGCCCAAAATCAACACAAAAATCCCACAAAATAAAAATCCAATCCCTACCCATTTTTCCTTATCTCTTTTAGCATGGATCTTGATGCAAAGATTTCAATTTGGAGGCCATGTTCTATGTATGTTCCATTGTTCTTGAGGTATAATAAATCTTGGCTTTTTGTTAAATTGTTTGATTATTACTTCAATTAAGTTAATGAGTGGTTTAAATTAAGTTTTGAATTGCTAGTTAGAATTTTAAAGTTAGGGTTTGGAAATTCTAGAATTAGGTTTTTAAAATCAAGTGAGGGTTTTTAACATTGTTAATGATTGTATAGTGTAGTTATCATGCTAAGTCATGCAAAGTGTAATCTAAGTGCCAAATTTGCTAATTTCTACATCTAAATTATCATAATTAAGCTAATTGCAAACTAGTTTTTTTGATCTATTATAATTAGTGAGTTTAAAATTTAGTTTGGGTTTGGGTGACTTAATTAAGTTATTTAGTGGGCATTTTAGCCACTAGAATTGTTAAAATAGTTAAAGTTGATTAAAACACCAAGTTTTGAGCTAAAATGGAAAATTGTGCTAGTTTTGCTAACTAGGTTTTGTAAGTATATATATTTTGATGAGAATAAATTATTGTAATGGTTTATATGACTTGGTTATGATATTGAGTGGATATTGCGGCTGTTAGATTTGTTTAAATGTTGATTTTTGTACTAAAACGGTAAATTTTTGCTTGCTAGATTTTCAGAAAAATGGCTTTTAAAGTGAGTTTGAGTTTTTTTCGAATTTTAACCTATTTTATATTATTATTAGTGCATGTGATTGTGCAAATGAGTGTGTTTGGGTTTTCTCGATGGTTTGGCGTTTGTACGCCGACATCGATGGTTTTGGGGTTGATTTATAAAGGCAACCATAGGTTTTGACCTATGTGGGATTCGTGAGTCGTTTTGGTCATGAGTCGGATTTTAATGCAATACGGTGCATTATGATATGTAGGTACCCCATGCGGACTTTGAAACGACAAGCAAGCGCGTGGCGACGTCGGCACCGGTGAGCGAGGACCAGGTGAGTAGATTTATATCTACGGGGAGAAGTCGGGTGGATGGCGTATAGCACCCCCGCAGTCCGTGGTGGTGTATACGGATGCGTATACACACCAACAATTATTATATGTTATTTGGGATTAATAACGATGCTTAGGATGGATATTGGTGTGTTGGATTACTTTAGTATTGCGAACCCTAGGGTAGTGTTACACACACATACACACATACATACTTGCATACATTCCTATTGATATGTGCTCATGGGCTTCTTTATAGTTATGTGTTCACATGGGTATGGGACTATGTGTTCACATACGGATTGAGGATGATACTTGGGATTGAGCCGAGTCGATGAGATTTGATTTGAGGCCGTGAGATCGGTGATATAGCAGGGTTCGTATCTTAGATACGACATGACGTTGTAGCGGGTCCTTGACGTAGTGTTTCACACACGTTCATGCATACGTTGGCGGTATCAGTATGGTACTAGACGTAGATCAGTACCCCGATCATGATATTTGATAAAGAGGATACCATGTGAATAGTATGATGAATGTGATATTGACCCGTACCCAGATTGGGATGCCGTACGACGGATTTACGTACGAGCTATATTGATGATTGATCCGCACTCTTGACTTGGGATGCCTGATTATAGATATGGTATCGGATATGATATTATTGAGGCGGGATCACCGACTATACATATACAGGTATGTATATGTATCGACTCAGATGATAGGCGGTTTCCTTACCTGTAGTTCAGCTTGTTAGTTCAGCCGTATAGTTTAGTGTAGTTGTTAGATTAGATTATACTTCTTACCTATTTCAAAAACTAACGAATCGTGGGCATTTTTAAAGACAGCTCAAGGGAATCTACGGACATTTCAAAAACGACGTATCTTTTCATAAAAACACCGTAGCCCCTATTTTCAAAACCCCATGATTCGTGTTATTTCAAAAGGCACCATTCGTAGGACTTATATTAGATTATTGCAGATTAGTTATCGTTGTGTCTAGTATTCAGCTCCCGCACATTATTGCTGTTCGCTCTGCCTCGCATATTTATTTTGCTGCATATTCCATTATTGATATCATGCTGTTAGGACACCAGCACCATTACCGATGATGCGTATGTACCACGTACACCTACTTGCCGGATCACACACATCTTCATCGGTAATTGCCATGTCACGTACACTTTAGAGAATATAATTGCTTGACTTAGATTGTTAGCTGGTAGTTTTGACATGATATTAGTGTACTTCCCTTATATGCCATATTAGACATTGTAGTTATTACCTACCACTTCATGCATACTGTTATTCAGTTGTTCATGCCTAGTTCATTATCATTGACATATGCACTTGTGATGATTTCTTGAGATTTATGATATTTCTGGATTTCGGGGAAAGCCGCAAAATTTACAACTTATGATCTTTTAAAATATAAAATGTTGCGGTTTTCTAGTGATGTAAAGTGTCGTCCACCATGAGTTTGCTGTGGTTTTGGAGATCCGTGTCGAGGAGTGGAGGAACCGTCACGGATACATGGTGGGCCCGGTATGGTACCCCGGGGCAAGAGAAATGTGGTGTTGACGTTGAGCCTGGCTGGGGAGCACTACCTACCGGTGATATTACCCGACGCGTCGGATATCCGGAGGATACCGTCGTGGTCTTGAGATGGATGGTAGGGGCCGGTCCGGACTGACGGCGCCCTAGATATTGAGCTTGAGACATTGATATTTCGAGACAGTGAGATTTATGTTTTGTGTCGATGCTAGACACTGTTGATACTGATTTCATTATGATACCTCAGTTTAAAAATACGAAGGAAATCTCAATAATTTATGAAAACAGTTTCTTCATTTACATGTATTCTGTTTCATGCATTCATACCTCATTCATATGATATATTGCTACCTGAGGCACTGTCACGGGCACATGAAATTATACTCGGGTTAGATATTACCCTAGTCATTGTTATAGGCTGCCTGTTATACTTATATTTGAGGATATATTATGATCATTGACCTAGGTTGCGTTATTTATGCGATTTCTGTGCGTAGATGTTTTTCTATTCACGAGTTGGCAACTCACCCCCGTTGTGCCCCAGTTTCTTGCAGATTTGCCGTACAGGTTTCATTACGGCTTGCGGGCTCAGTTTCATTCGGGTGATTTGCTAGTAGGTGGGTTTACTTGTATCATACCCCCATTATATATCTTGTATATCATTATTCTGTTGTATCTAGAATTTCCATCAACCAAACATGTATCTATTGAGATAGAGACCAGTGTTGTTTATTCTTTCGACCTTAGAGTCGCTCGTTATATTTCTGGTGGTTTTGAGTTCCCTTTTGAGTTTTTGATCCTCGCCGTTGGCGTTGTATATTATATTGCTTGTGTGGTTGTGACCGTCGATTGAGGAAGAGCTAGCTCCCGCTTGGGGATGCCTTTTTTCTTGATTTCGTATACTATTCATGTTGTATCCCGTTTGGGGGCCAATATTTACAAAGGAGACTCTGCCGAAATTTTCAGTAAATTTTTGATGTTTTAAAAACCGCATAATTCGGCTTATGCTATTGAAATTACTTGCTTTAAGTTGGTTTTTCCTGCACTCTACTACTTTTCTTGGTTTGGATTTCTGGGTTTTCGGTTTACTTAGATTACGTACGCCTCGAGACGTTCGTAGTTTAAGTGCCGGTCATGTTCCGTACTTTCGGGTCGTGACAATTTATCATATCATGTTACAATATTATATATCACATATATAATATTTATCGTAACAAAATAAAATAATACAATTAACATATATCGTATATATATCAATGTATTACCCGAGTGAGAAAAAGAATCTTTTAGTGAGAAAATATTAGTTAATGTAATTTAATATATTAAATATATTATTATACATTAAATTATCGAATCAACACTTAATCCGACAATCCGGCTATATCGCATATAACCGACTAATATTTATCCGTACCGATTCATCGAATCAACACTTGATCCGATGACCCGGCTGATATCAAATATCGCGAGAATATAATACGGTATCACATATCGCATTATCCTCGGTCCCGCACATATCACATATGTGCTCCTACTTCGTTTTGCCTGAGTCAAGAAACCTCTGTGTAGGACTCTAAAGAATCGTCAATACGCCGGCAGTAGGTGATGATCATATCAAACACCCACAAGCTGCAAGCGGTCAGCTAAACGTAACAGCTACCCAGGTATTGAGCGCTCAGAAGATCAACAAGCAAGCCTGTAACTTCTCCTGTGAATCCAAACAGTAACACTCCCGTACAGTCCGGTCTCGTCGTCTGATATGTCGCATATCTCGCCTAGGGGTGGTATACGTCAGACCCCAGTAGCTTGATAAGTCATGTCGATATGAGGTCTATAACAGTTCGAGAAACTACTGATAACACTTACCAGTAAATCTCAGCAACCCTGGCCAGGGATTTCTGGTTATAGCCAATCGAACACAGCACAACATCAACTCCATATACCGGGAGAGACGAATCCCCTCCTATCGCTCATTGCCTCCATGTGATTCGGGACTGTACCCAAAAGCCATCTTTTTGCACGCCCTCTTAGACGTGGTATGATGGAAATCAAAGCACAGTGGGAATCACACAAGACTCTATGACGATCTCGGGTCAACAGACTACTCTGTACCAGTGTCACCGGAGAACTGCCATCTGATGTATGGTATAATACCATCTGGGAGTTCTCGGCGAGTCCGTCCAGTGTACCCAGTCTCCACTAAGCACCCGTACACCATCCTTGATGTCAAACACCGATGGATATGGGATCATCCATCGCCCATCATATGGGTCAAGATACGTGTACGCTAGTCTACTCCGGTGCATCGATGCCCTGTCTCGATACACCCACGACTAGGAACAATTATAGGATGTACTCGTCGACTACCGTGGCCCCACTAGTATGATCTCATCATAGTCCCAGTAGTCGAGTACATATCCTAAGGGCTTTATCAACATGTAATATAGAGACAATCAGAGTACATGTTAAGATAAAGTACAACCAGATAGCATACTATCATGTCGAGCAAGAAAGTCCTCTCTATATATGTCCTAGCATCCACTACAATATACATCGTATGTACAGTAATGGCCTCTAGGGCATACATATAACTAACACCATCTTGGGTCTATCCTAAGAGCAAAAACAGTAAAATGAAATAATACAACGGTGGCTACAACCGCAACCTGGATGTGCCCCGCAAAATAATATTACAACATATTACAATTATATCGAATGAATGAATATAATAACCCATCTCAAACCCCGGCTAATCATCACAACAATCCAATACAGTTCATAACCACAAACAGTAAAAACCATTACAGAAATGTGCAACCCCCTGCCAACCGACATTCTAGCAGTTAGGGGAGGTTTACGAACACATTATACAATCACAGATATAATCAAATTAGCAAACATCGTAAGATTTCGATCGAGCAAACACTTTAGATTCTACTCCAAAACTTCTCCGTGCACCTGAGACTTGAGCAGAAAAATAAACATTCCAGAAAACACAAAAATATCACAGAAGAGTTACTGGAGCATACTGGGTTGAATCGGCTTCAACTCGGCCGCGGATCCGCGGAGGATCGGTGGGATCGGCCGCGGTTCCGCGGCTGTTTGGCCGATTCATGAACCCATTTTTCCCGAGTAACCTTATAATTCCTTTCTTCTTATTTTAGAGGTCCCTGAAAAATTTTTATGGCCTGTTTTAAAAACGACAGAAACATAGTGATATCGATGTCTTTTTCGGTTCGTTTTACGTTCTAAATTCATACGACTTTGCTAATGTGTTAATTAATGTTTAGCGAGGCTCTCATACCACTGTAAGTCGATGTACAACACCCCATGACTTGCGGGGAGGCGGAAAATTGAAAAACGATCTTGTTCTTTGCGTAAACATCGACTAACCGAGAATCTTTGCTAAACTATAACTAACAAGAAACATAGAAGTTGTTAACTACTACGATAAGTGATTATACCTAATGAACCGTGTCCTTCTCCTTTTCGTTATCCACCTCCTTCTCGGCCTCCTCCACGTAATAGATGATCCACCCGAGAGCTATACTCCAAGCTTCACCTCTAACTTGAGGTAACTGGGTTTCTTAAAGTGTTAATCTAAGCAACCTAGGTAATATAGAGTTGGATTATGGATGTATTAGTCTGGCTAACCCTTGATCTCAACACATGAGAGGTTAGGGTTAGGGTTTGAAGAGAGAGAGCTTGAGGAGAGAGAAGGTGAGAATGATTATGAATTGAAATTGTTTCTCACTTCTAATATATCATGAAGCATATAGAATATCAAATAAAATAAATCAAATGATTTATCTTCATGTTTCATTTAATATGTGCAATGAATCTTCAAGTGAGTCATTAAGCAATAAATGCTTCATTAACTCACTTTAATGATTCATCTCATGAGTCACAAAATCAATTAATGCTAATGCCACCTAAACCCTCAAGTCACCATCCTTCTAGAACCTTCCCACGAAATTACGAGAACGCCCCTCCTATCCGTGAAAACACGGAAAAACTTTAGACTGTTTAAATCCAATAACCTGATACTAGAAACTGGCTTAAACCAAAGCCGGCTAGTAAAAACTGTCCGAATGTCGTACGTGCGTAAACACACGTAAGCGTCCGAACGCTTTTCGTAAAAGCATACGACCTCTATATCGTTTCGCCTGGAGCAGGGAAACTCTCTGTGTGGGACTCTAAAGACTCGACTACTACGCTGGCAGTGGGTTTAACCACAGACCGCAAGCGGCACTAGCTGTACGTAACGGTCCCCAGGTAGATATCGATAAGAAGGCCGATGAGGAAACCCATCCGAACTCCTACTGAGCCTGATGTGACAATCTCCATACAGTCCGGTCTGTTCGTCTAAGACTATCGCATATCGGGCCTAGGGGGCGGCAAGCGTCAGTCCCCTAATAGCGGTATAAGTCGTGTCGGAGCGTAGCCCATTACACCCTGAGAAACAACTAGAACATACCAGTAAATCTCGCTTGCCCTGGCCAGGGACTTTGCGTAATGGCTCTCTGACACAGCGCGATATCAACTCCCAATACCAGGAGAGACGAATCCTGTCTAACCGCCACTACCTCCAAGTGCTCGGGACTGCACCCAACTGCTGCCTGTTTGCACGACTCCTTTGATCCGTGGTAGGGTTGCAATCTAAGAACAGTGGGACACACTCGAGGCGAAGTAGCAGTGTCAAGTCTGCGGACTATGCTGTACTCATGTCACCTGGGAACTGTTAACTAACGACGGGTATAATACCAACCAACAGTTGCCCGTGAGTCCTGTCCGGTTTACCCGTAACCCAATGAGCACCTGTATACTATCTCCAGTACGACGTACTGACGGATGTGGGACAGACCATCTCCCCAACTGGGATGAGAAGCGTACACACTAGTATACTCCGGAGTATCGATGCCCTGTCTCGATAATCCTACGACTAGGGACCTGAAAAAGGATGTGCTTGTAGACTACCCAGCCCCCACTAGTGTGACTGCCATCACAACGCTGGTAGTCAAGCAAGATCCTAAGAGCTCTATCAATACGTATGCTCACATATTAAGATAGATAAATCCAAGTAGCATACTACCATGTTTAGCAAGACTGTTATATAACTGTGAATATCCCAAGATTGCATTAAGTAATATACAAGCTAGTATGATACAATAATAGCCCCTAGGGCATATACACTAACAGGTAGCCCAGGAAGCTCGTCAGGGAACACATCAGGGAACTCGCTAACAACCGGAACCTAATCCATCGGAACCTCTGTAGCTCTAGTATCGCAAACATAGGTGAGAAATCCCTGACATCCCTTCCTCAAAAGCTGTCCAGCGCGAGAAGAAGAAATCACACTGTGAGGGGTGGCACCACGGTCCCCCAACACAACAAAAACCGACTCGCCTGGAAAACAAAATCTAACTTTCTTCTCACGGCAGTCAACAGAAGCATAGCACGTGGCTAACTAATCCATGCCCAAAAGAACATCGATGTCCAACATCTCAAGAAGGATCAAATCGACCGGCAACTCTCTCTCGCCAATACGGACGGTACAGGATCGGAACACATGTCTAGCAACAAACGACTCTCCTACAGGAGTAGTCACAACAAGCAGCTGATCAAGCAAACCGGATTCTCTACCCAAACTCAGCACAAAGTGTGTGGATACGTACGAGTGCGTGGATCCGGGATCGAATAACACGTGTGCATCAACAGAACATACAAGAAGGATACCTGAGACCACCGCATTGGACGCCTGCGCGTCCTGATGCGTCAAAGCAAAAACTCACGCCTGTCCTCCACCTGCGACTGACTGTCCCCTGCCGGCAGCTGGCTGTCCTCTGCCTCGATCACCTCGTCCTCTATGAACAAATCCTCAGCGACCATGACCTCTCTGTGCATGAGTCTGACGCGGAGTAATAGTAGGTATAATAGGCAACGCCGTCTGGGGTGGTGAAGGTGGTAGTATGACGTGCGGTGCTGCTGCCTCCCTCCGTGGTATCTCAGGACAATCTCGCACATGATGATACGAACTCCCGCAGCGAAAACATCCCGACGATAACCGCTGACCCTCCTGGGAATAGGAACTGAATAACCGGCCCCTCCCTAAATCACTGCTACCTGCAAGACGTCTATCACGGCGCCGAAAAGGCTGTCTCTGCACTGATGTATCCGCACGAACTCTCTTCGGCTCTGGAACTACCGAAGTCTCAGCAAGGCGCTCCTTGACTAATAGGGCTGCGTCCACAGCTGTTGCATATATCTCGTAATGATGTGCGCTGATCGCAAGAAACAGTGGTGTAAGCAAGCCTCGTACAAATCTCTTGACTCGCAACTCCTCAGTAGCCACTAGGTACGGAGCATACACTGATAGCTCGGTGAACAGGACATCATACTCTGCTACAGACATCTCCGGAGTCTGACGTAAGGACTCAAACCTGTGTGCTCTAGCATCTCTGACGCTCAGTGGGAGAAAACGGGCAAGGAATAGCGCCACGAACTCTTTCCAGGTCATAGAAGGAAGACCTGCTGCTCTACCCTTCTCGACTGATTCGCACCATTTTTGCGCAAGACCTTCTAGGCAAAAGCTCGCGAACTCAACCCATCTCGCATCTGCGCATCTGAGGGATCGGCATATCCGAGCCATCCTATCAATGAAAGACTGTGGGTCCTCGGCTGCATCGGTGCCTGTGAAGACCGGAGGCTTTAGCCTCATAAACTCTGATAACGATACCGAGATAACCTCTGTAGCTGCAGGTGCAACTGCCTGTACTGTGGGTACCACCACGGTCTCTGCAACGGGTGGAACTACCTCTGGTCGCTGCGCTCAAAGTATCTCAACTAGAGATCCCATCATCTGGCGCAACTCCTGCATACTGGATCCCACCGTCTGGCGCATCTCCTGCACACTAGCCCCTAACATGGCAATCTGATCTGTCACGGCAGGAACAGCCTGCTCGGGCACAACCGGTGTACTACCCGGATCAATCCTCGTCTCGGACGAGTCAACTCGAATCTCGGCCCTCGCGGCCGCTCTCTGCGCCCTCGTAGTCTTTGGCAGCATAATGGCTGTGTAGGGTTCCTAGGCACTCCCAAGAGGTCTCACAAGGAATCAACCATGCCAATTACAAATTTTATGGATGCTGAGAAACCCTAATACGGATCGTTGACTAGAAATCTAGGAGAAAAACGAATCTAGTTAACAACTTAACTAAAGTTAAGAAACTACAACCTTTGTAGACTCGGATATCCACTTCCTTGGCTCCACGTAGGGTCCTCTCGCTGTCCATCTCGAATCCCGAACTCAAACGTCGGCTTCATCGGAGAATTGGGCGGACTAGGTCGTCGGCTTCGTGCCGAAGATGATCTACGTCGAGGCATCACAAGTTCAAGCTCCGACTTCACAAAATTGTGAAACTTGTGAAGAAAACACCCAAAACAACTTGGCAAGAGGTAGAGGGTGAAGAAATAGGAGGTGGGTTCATTTTAGAATTGGATTTCTCACTTTAGAACTCAAGTTGCCATTGATGGCATCAAGCTTTCTCTTTTAAGAAGAAGAAGAAGAAGATGATAGAATATGATAAGTTATTTCAATAATAGAAAATAAATCAATACTTATCATATCCTAACTAAGGTTAAGTGTAGAGAATAGACCATGGTTACTAGGATGGGTTAGGGTTTAGCATGACGACAAGAATGGTTAAGAAGTCAAAGCTTCATGAAGTTTCAACTAGAAACAAACAAAGCCACCATTCTTATCTAAATCTTTTCCAAATAAATAAACAAATAAATAAATGAAAAAGCAAAACCCTAATGATCACTTAACCATGGTTTACTTCTATACACTTAACTAAATGATCAAGTATCATCAAACATGATACAAATATGTGCACAAAAGTATATCACATATACTTCTTGCACATCAAGTGAGAAAATCCATAAAAAGTGAACCAATACTAGTTAATGCAAAGTAATATATCAAATATATAATTATACATTAAATCATTAAATCAACATTTGATTCAATGATCCGGTCATGTCGCACATAACCGACTAGTATCTAATGTATCGATTTATCGAATCAATGATTCGATAACTAGGTCATATCGCATACAACCAATCGAAACATTGATCGTGAGAATGAAATGCGGTATCACATACACGCATTATTCTCGGTCCCGCACATATCTCATATGCGCTCCTATTTCGTTTCGCTTGAGCCAGGGAACCTCTGTGTAGGACTCTAAAGACTCGTCAATACGCCGGTAGCAGATGATGATCATATTAAGCACCCACAAGCCGCAAGCGGTCTGCTAAATGTAACGGCCATCCGGGTATTGAGCGATCAGAAGATCGACGAGCCAGCCCGCTCACACTCCTGTGAATCCAACCAGTAACACTTACCGTACAGTCCGGTCTGATCGTCTGATATGTCGCATATCAAGTCTAGGGGTGGTAAACGTCAGACCCCAATAACCGATAAGTCGTGCCGATTTGAGGCTCATAACGGGTCGAGAAACTACTGGTAACACTTACCAGCAAATCTCTGATCAGCCCTGGCCAGGGACTTCCCTGTTACGGCCAATCGAGCACAGCGCAACATCAACCCCCAATACCGGGAGAGACGAAACCCCTCCTATCGCTCATTGCCTACATGTGACTCGGGACTGTACCCAAAGACCACCGTTTTGCACGCCCTCATGGACGTGGTAAGGTGGAGATCAAAGCACAGTGGGAATCACACAAGACTCTATGACGATCTCAGGTCTACAGACTAACCTGCACAAGTGTCACCTGAGAACTGCCATCTGACGTGAGGTATAATACCATCTGGGAGTTCTCGGCGAGTCCGTCCAGTGTACCCAGTCTCCACTGAGCACCCGTATACCATCTCTGATGTCAAACACCAATGGATATGGGATCATCCATCGCCCATCTCATGGGTCGAGAAGCATATACGCTAGTCTACACTGGTATATCGATGCCCCGTCTCGATACACCCACGACTAGGGACCTCGAAGGATGTACTTATGGACTACCATGTCCCCACTAGTATGATCTGCATCACAATCCAAGTAGTCAAGTACACATCCTAAGGGCTTTATCAACATGTAACCATAAGACAGTTTAAAGAGACTAGTATACATGTTAAGATAAAGAGTAACCAGATAGCATACTATCATATCGAGCAAGAAAGTCATCTCTATATATGTCCAAGCATCCAATATAATATACATCATCTGTACAATACTGGCCTCTAGGGCATACATACAACTAACAATCTCCCACTTGCACTAGGGCCAGCTGCTGTAGTATCGCATACCGAGCATCCCGAAGAGTCTCTCAAACTGTATCTGGGGAATGGCCTTCGTGAGTGGATCCGCCGTGTTGTTCTTCGTGTCAACCCTCCTGACCTCGATCTCCCGGCGATCAACTATCTCCCGGATCAGGTGATACCGCCTCAGAATATGCCTGGATCGCTGATGGGACCTGGGTTCCTTGGTCAAAGCCACCGCTCCATTGTTATCGCAATACAAAGGTATTGGATGCTCAATGGATGGAACCACTCCAAGTTCAGTAATGAACTTCTTGATCCAGACAGCTTCTTTGGCAGCATCGTTGGCAGCGATGTATTCAGCCTCCATCGTCGAGTCTGCCACGGTTTCCTGCTTGGAACTCTTCCAGCTAACCGCCCCTCCGAAATGGGTAAAGACAAAGCCCGACTGCGAGTTAGAGTCGTCCTTATCACTCTGGAAGCTCGAATCGGTAAAGGACTCCACTTGGAGTTCTGCGTTACCATACACCAAGAGCATCTATTTAGTCCTTCGCAAGTACTTGAGAATGCTCTTCACAGCTGTCCAGTGACTCTCTCCAGGATCAGCTTGATACCTGCTCACTATACTTAGTGAGTATGCTACATCGGGTCTGGTACACAGCATCGCATACATGATAGAGCCTACAGCCGAAGCATAGGGTATCCCTTGCATGCGATCTCTCTCCAAATCAGTCTTGGGAGACATCTCTTTGGAGAGAGTGACTCCAGAGATCGTGGGCAAGTTCCCACGCTTGGATTCTTCCATACTAAACCTCTTTAGTATGGTGTCAATGTACCTGGATTGGGACAATCCCAATATCCTTTTGGATCTATCTCTATAGATCCTAATTCCCAATATGCAGGAGGCATCACCAAGATCTTTCATTGAGAATCTTTGTGATAAGAAGAGCTTGACCGATTGCAGCATAGGAATATCATTTCCTATCAAGAGTATGTCGTCCACGTACAATACGAGGAAGACAACCTTACTCTCTGCCACCTTCTTGTAGATACAAGGTTCATCTGGATTTTTGACGAAATCAAACTCTTTGATAACGATGTCAAAGCAGATGTTCCAACTCCGCGATGCTTGCTTTAATCCATAAATGGATTTAAGCAGCTTGCACACCTTCCCGCTGCTCCCACTGTCTTCGAAGCCCTCTGGCTGAGTCATGTACACGCACTCTTCTAAATCACCATTTAGAAAGGCGGTCTTAACATCCATTTGCCAGATTTCGTAATCATGATATGCAGCGATGGCAAGCATGATCCGGATGGATTTAAGCATAGCCACTGGAGAAAAGGTTTCGTCATAGTCCACACCTGGTCTTTGACGAAAACCCTTTGCAACAAGTCTAGCTTTGAAAGTCTCCACTTTCCCATCTACACCAAGTTTCTTCTTGAAGATCCACTTGCTCCCAATGGGTTTTACCCCTTCAGGAGCAACGTCCAAAGTCCATACTTTGTTGGTGTACATGGATTCCATCTCGGACCGCATAGCATCCAGCCATTTCACTGAGTCCCTACTCGTGATGGCCTGCTCGAAGCTAGTTGGGTCATCATCCTCCATGATGCAATCCTCGCTTCCACCGTCAATGAGAAAACCGTAGTATCTCTCAGGTGGACGAGATACCCTACTAGATCGGCGGAGAGGCTGGGGTTCGTCGAGTTCTACTGAATCCTCTGGTTCTACCAAGTCTTCTGTTACAGTTTGTGTTGCTGGAACCTCTTCCAGTTCTACCTCAAAGCTACTTGTCTGTTTCATAAGAAAACTCTTTTCTATGAAAGTGGCATGTCGAGAAACAAACACTTTTTGTTCCTCGGAGTGGTAGAAGATATACCCTCGCGAATGTTTGGGATATCCAACAAACTTACATAGAACAGTACTTGCCTCGAGCTTGTCCGGATTTTGTGTTTTAACATAGGCCGGACAACCCCATATCTGAATAAAATTAAGACATGGTCTCTTGCCATTCCATATCTCATATGGAGTGGTAGGCACTGATTTGGTTGGAACTCTATTCAATAGGTATGCAGCAGTCTCCAGTGCATATCCCCAGAAGGAAATAGGTAACTCAGCTGCACTCATCATAGAGCGCACCATATCTAATAGGGTGCGATTTCTCCGCTCCGATACACCGTTGTGTTGTGGTGTATAAGGAGGAGTAAGCTGAGAGAGAATCCCATTCTCTTTTAGATAATCTCTAAATTCGTTACTTAAGTATTCTCCTCCTCGATCAGATCGAAGGATCTTAATACTTTTGCCCGTTTGGTTCTCTACTTCTTGTTTATATTCTCTAAATTTCTCAAAAGCTTCTGATTTGTGTTTCATCAGGAACACATATCCGAATCTAGAGAGATCGTCAGTGAATGTAACGAATTACGAAGAACCATTCCTGGCATGGGTAGACATGGAACCGCATACATCACTATGTACCAGTCCTAAGAGTTCAGTAACTCTTTCTCCGTGTCCACTAAACGGAGCTTTGGTCATTTTTCCTTTGAGACATGAATGGCAAGTATCATAAGATGATAATTCGAACGGATTCAAATAACCATCCTTATGTAACTTAGCCAGTCGTGTCGCATTGATATGACCAAGTCTACAATGCCACAAGTAGGATTCATTCATTTCTGAACTTTTCCTCTTGTGTGTGTTTTGTATATTTAGGACTGTATTTTGATTTAGAATGAATATGCCATTATGTAACGAGCCTGATGCAATCAACTTTTGATCTAGGAATATGTTCATAACATTATCCTGTACTACAAAATTATATCGTTCTTTACTCAATAAAGAAACTGATATAATGTTGCACATCATGTTCGGTATATAATAGCACTCATTCAGAATTATTGTATCACCACTTGGTAATACTAGGTGATATTCGCCAACTGCTTTGGCTGCAACATTTGCACCATTCCCTACTTGAACGGAATGATCACCTTTTCCCAGTTCTCTACCTTTTCGCAGCCCATGTAACATCTTACATATGTGGGATCCTGATCCGGTATCTAATACCCAGGACGTAGGGTGAACTGAGAAACAGTTCTCAATGACAAACACACCCGAAGATGATGCATCAACATGCATATTCTCCGTTTGGGCGATGTGAGAATCCAGATATTCTCCTGTTTCCTGTTCATTCTTATAACACTTATAAGACAGAACGGGTTCAACGTTCCCCTGCACAGTATAACATCCAGGTTCGGTCAATACATCCATATTATTATCTTTATTAGGGCATGAACTGGTCGCTACCTGGAGAGAGAGAGAAGAAAACACTTTAGCGTATGCTCGTGCAAGATCAGATTGGTTTTTATCTTATCTAATCAGGATGGCTCCCACTGCTTTTTATCAAATCTTCCTTCAAACCCTAAAAGGAAAGACTAGCTGGGATTAATTACACCCTACAACTTCGTCGATCTTTCAGCCAGGCCAGTGTCGGTACTTTGAGGGAGGTCCCCCGTGCTTTCGCACGAACCTAATTAATGTAAACCTCGTTTTCCCAGAGGCGTAACCCCGTTGACACCTTTCTAGACACCTACTTGATCGGCTAATTGTAGTGTGCAAAACTCTCCCAGGAGTAACTCTTACTCGCAGTGGGTATCGGGATCCAACTATCTCATAGAAGGTATGCAATCTCATTGCAAATTTCAACACTTGAAATTCCCGATATTACTTTTGCCCCTAGCGTCCTGTGACTTTGACGGAGGCCAAACTACCCACAGGGCGCTAGTCAAGTTCAACCCGTCATTTCTTGATCGAATTAAACCCACCCGTACGACCCTTGACGGAGGCCAAACTACGCCGTACGAATATCCTAATCCAATCGCATCATATGCTAGCAGATAAGCACTAGTTAGCTACCATACACTACGCCTTGACGGAGGCCAAACTACCGCAGCATGAATACTAAGTAGTACTTATCTGAAATGACGGAGGGCTACGCAGGTTTTTCTGAAAACCATGAGCGTAATGAACTTGATATCGTTGTAGAATCAAAATGAAGTTTTGAAATGGAGTGATTTTGAGGCTTTTCTAGTTTTTCTAAAGGAGTCACTCTCGGTGAAGGGATCTCGGTCCTTTCCTCGTCGAATGAGGTGCAGGGTATATCATATATACCGCTATGCAAAGCAAGAACTGTAGCTACCTGTTTTATTTAAAATTTGATTCTACAACATCTTAGGTTTCTTTTCTTTCATTAATCACATTAATGAAGTCCCATCATTTAAGTACCTAAACATCACAGATAAATACGACGTACACTTATGCCATCCGCATTCGCCTGGATGTCCCCTCGTGCACCGTTAGGTTAGGTAACTAACGACAGAGCAGGGCAGGGCTAGTGCGGGTGCAAAACATAAGTAACGTCTATATAATATATCATATATACTATATAAAGTATCTATCAAAGAACATCACATGATCGCATCACAGATATCGCACCAGAAGAAACATATGAAACATTGGATATACTAGGACGTCCGTGTTTTCAATACGAGCCGGTATAAAACACGGATTCCACGGTCGTGATGAATAGCCAATCCCACACCCCTAGACTCCTACGAGAGCGGCAAGCAACCCTGCCAATTCTAAGGTTAGGAGACCCGGACTCGACTCCTCGAGTTGGTCTCCCACTGGACCCCAGAACCCGGTTACTTGTGCTCCCCTCCTTGGGTCTATCCTAATGCGGAAAAGTAAATAATATACAAAGGGTGACAACTTCCGCTACCTGGAAGTGCCCCAAATAAAAGAATATTACATACAAGTTTTTACATGAGTGAAAATGAAAAACACTCATCTCACATAAAAAAACCCCTGGCTATTCGTACACGACAATCCAATATAACATATCCAGCAACACATAACATCACATGTCATCAACGTAAGTAAATATGCGCATCCCAATTGTCGTTGACATATAGCAACGAAACCGGCGATATCACATATTACATTTACGGTCACAGAAAAGAAAGTGTAAAACTACAACAGTTGGAATCCGCAACCCTTTTAGACATCACATGCCTAATCAAAATGAAATACTTAGACATCACATGCCTAACAATTATAAACCCCGCATTTTAGTCTCATTATCGAAAACTCTTTTCAATATCATATGGGACTAAACTGCTAGATTTATAACATTCATTCAGTTATCTCATAACTGTTTGTGAATTCCAATTATTGTATCCCATTCCGAATAAATAGAATATATTAAACTTTCCGATCGAACTTTCGAACACCCAAGTTTTCCCGAAACCGTTCAACACATGAAATAGGTTCAAAGACATTCACTTCATGCCTCAGTACCATCGGTCAAGCCGTAGAAGGGTCAAGCCAACGCCTCACATGTGGCACGCCGTACTGCCCCAAACCCTAAGGTTCAAAGGGCAGTTCAAGACGGTCACATAATCGAGTTAAGGTTTGTTGTCTTCTAGAGGGACCATCGCGTTACTTGCACTACTCAGAACGTCCTTAAACCACACAAAAATCCAACACTTGGATAGTTTCCGGCAGGGGAAAAGTTGGGTATTTATATCCGGTCGAACTTTTTAACATATTCTAAAGTCATCCGGAAAAACACAAAGACGAAATTTGATAATCCGATCGAAACATCGAAGCTCTAAAACACCCCAGAAAATTCAACTCTTGAAAATATATTAAAAATACCCATAAAACTCAGCTGCTGAAATGATGAATTACTGTGCAAAGCAAGAGGTCTGAAGTCATCATACTGCCGCGGAACCGCCGCAGAAACCAGGCTTCTGCCGCAGTTCCGCCGCACTATTTACTGTTCAAGGAATAATTTTTGCATCGTAATTCTTAGATTTCCCTGCTGATTTTTTTAAGCATTTTTAATCTGGAAAAATCCCTGTTTTTAGAAAAAGTCCAGAGAGCATGATGTGTTAGGGTTTCGATGCGTATTCGGGTTTCAAACGTCGTCTAGACTTCGCCTAAGGCTCTAGCTAGGCTCTGATACCACTGTAGGGTTCCTAGGCACTCCCAAGAGGTCTCACAAGGCATCAACCATGCCAATTACAAATTTTATGGATGCTGAGAAACCCTAATACGGATCGTTGACTAGAAATCTAGGAGAAAAACGAATCTAGTTAACAACTTAACTAAAGTTAAGAAACTACAATCTTTGTAGACCCGGATATCCACTTCCTTGGCTCCACGTAGGGGTCCTCTCGCTGTCCATCTCGAATCCCGAACTCAAACGTCGGCTTCATCGGAGAATTGGGCGGACTAGGTCGTCGGCTTCGTGCCGAAGATGATCTACGTCGAGGCATCACAAGTTCAAGCTCCGACTTCACAAATTTGAGAAACTTGTGAAGAAAACACCCAAAACAACTTGGCAAGAGGTATAGGGTGAAGAAATAGGAGGTGGGTTCACTTTAGAATTGGATTTCTCACTTTAGAACTCAAGTTGCCATTGATGGCATCAAGCTTTCTCTTTTAAGAAGAAGAAGAAGAAGATGATAGAATATGATAAGTTATTTCAATAATAGAAAAGAAATCAATACTTATCATATCCTAACTAAGGTTAAGTGTAGAGAATAGACCATGGTTACTAGGATGGGTTAGGGTTAAGCATGAAGACAAGAATGGTTAAGAAGTCAAAGCTTCATGAAGCTTCAACTAGAAACAAACAAAGCCACCATTCTTATCTAAATCTTTTCCAAATAAATAAACAAATAAATAAATGAAAAAGCAAAACCCTAATGATCACTTAACCATGGTTTACTTCTATACACTTAACTAAATGATCAAGTATCATCAAACATGATACAAATATGTGCACAAAAGTATATCATATATACTTCTTGCACATCAAGTGAGAAAATCCATAAAAAGTGAACCAATACTAGTTAATGCAAAGTAATATATCAAATATATAATTATACATTAAATCATTAAATCAACATTTGATTCAATGATCCGGTCATGTCGCACATAACCGACTAGTATCTAATGTATCGATTTATCGAATCAATGATTCGATAACTAGGTCATATCGCATACAACCAATCGAAACATTCATCGCGAGAATGAAATGCGGTATCACATACACGCATTGTTCTCGGTCCCGCACATATCTCATATGCGCTCCTATTTCGTTTCGCTTGAGCCAGGAAACTTCTGTGTAGGACTCTAAAGACTCGTCAATACGCCGGTAGCAGATGATGATCATATCAAGAACCCACAAGCCACAAGCGGTCTGCTAAACGTAACGGCCATCCGGGTATTGAGCGATCAGAAGATCGACGAGCCAGCCCGCTCACACTCCTGTGAATCCAACCAGTAACACTTACCGTACAGTCCGGTCTGATCGTCTGATATGTCGCATATCAAGTCTAGGGATGGTAAACGTCAGACCCCAATAACCTATAAGTCGTACCGATTTGAGGCTCATAACGGGTCGAGAAACTATTGGTAACACTTACCAGCAAATCTCTGATCTGCCCTGGCCAGGGACTTCCCTGTTACGGCTAATCGAGCACAGCGCAACATCAACCCCCAATACCGGGAGAGACGAAACCCCTCCTATCGCTCATTGCCTCCATGTGACTCGGGACTGTACCCAAAGACCACCGTTTTGCACGCCCTCATGGACGTGGTAAGGTTGAGATCAAAGCACAGTGGGAATCACACAAGACTCTACGACGATCTCGGGTCTACAGACTAACCTGCACAAGTGTCACCTGAGAACTGCCATCTGACGTGAGGTAAAATACCATCTGGGAGTTCTCGGCGAGTCCGTCCAGTGTACCCAGTCTCCACTGAGCACCCGTATACCATCTCTGATGTCAAACACCAATGGATATGGGATCATCCATCGCCCATCTCATGGGTCGAGAAGCATATACTCTAGTCTACACTGGTATATCGATACCACGTCTCGATACACCCACGACTAGGGACCTTGAAGGATGTACTTATGGACTACCATGTCCCCACTAGTATGATCTGCATCACAGTCCAAGTAGTCAAGTACACATCCGAAGGGCTTTATCAATATGTAACCATAAGACAGTTTAAAGAGACTAGTATACATGTTAAGATAAAGAGTAACCAGATAGCATACTATCATATCGAGCAAGAAAGTCATCTCTATATATGTCCAAGCATCCAATATAATATACATCATCTGTACAATACTGGCCTCTAGGGCATACATACAACTAACAGGCTGAAAAGGAAAATATGATTCGATAAGGATATGAAAATCGAATCGCAAGAATGTATATACTCAAGAAGGAATTTTAAATCAACAAGTCCTAAGGTCACTCAGGCGGAGTACCGTGTCGTGAGTATGCCGCGAAACATACGCACGCTACACCACTCTGCTTCAGCTACCTACTCCATCATACCAGGGTCATCCTAGGAACACTCCGAAAGGTAAACCCAACGCTCTGATGCCAACGTTGTCACGACCCAAAGTTTGGCCCATGACCGGCACATAATCATGTAATGTCCACAGGCGTAACGCGACTAAGTGAACCGAAAAACCCAGAAATCAAACCAGTAAAAGTATAGAGTGTTTTAAGTTTTAAATGGAAGCATTTACAAAAGTGACAAGAAATCTTAAGTAGACAATCACCAAGATAACAATATACGACGCCGTAGCGAAGATCAAGAGCAACAAGTGGGAACATCACAGATAGAATAAACTGCATATGTAAAGTCGGCTCACAACGAGCTCGACACCAGAATACAAATAATATACATCATCGTGCTCACACTGTCTCTAAGTCAAATACATATATGGTAGATGGAGAATACTAGATACAAAAGTGTGTACAATAAAAGTAACCAGATACCACAACCCACCTAACAGCAAAACAGCTCACGCACCAACTGTAGTGGTATCTATAGCCAAAAGATGTAAGAAAGCAGCCTGCCGCGACTACTCCGACGGGCAACCTGAAAAAACTGTGGCACAACGGGGGTGAGTTGCCAACTCGTGAATAAAAATAACATATAAAGGTAATCGCGAGCATGCACGTACTGTGCTACTCTATCACATGCCAGTAGATGATATCAATGCGTGATAAGCAGTATGTGCAATAATCATGCAAGTGCTCTATCAGATAATATAACTACAGGATGAGATACAATAATAAATGCTGAGCATGGGAACATAACATCTACACGGAATGTCAACGTGGAATATATAACCGGTGTCCATCAATGCACCCAGATCCCCCAAATAGCTCAGGTGCCGGCACTCTCATCGGCCCTCCAATCCTGTAAATCTCTGAGAATCACGAGTGTCCAACATCGGCACCCAAATATCATAAATACTCGTGTCCAGCATCGACACACAAATCTTCCTATATCGGGCATCCGTCAGTCCGGGTCAGCCCCCTCTCTCTCACATATCGGGCATCCGTCAGTCCGGGTGATTCCTCCATCTCTCATATATCGGGCATCCGTCAGTCCGGGTCAGCCCTCTCTCTCTCATATATCGGGCATCCGTCAGTCCGGGTCAGCCCTCTCTCTCTCATATATCGCGCTCTACCACCGAGAAAACACACGGTGGACGCACTGAAATATCATATCAAGGGAAACCGGGTTTTTAAATAATTACCTATTCTCTTTTGAAATATCCACGGTTCCCAAATCCAGAATTAACATGGAAACAATATATCTCAATGCGTAAATCTATGCAGGTATGAGGATATCAATATATACATGGCACATGTATGAATATGTAATGTAGATATGTCCAAGTATTAATATAACATCTGCTGATATGCGGCAAATCATGGCAAACATCAAAAATGCGAAACAATCTGACATATGATTTATAGCAATCCTATAATGTGAGTGTCATGGCAATCACTAACGGTGTGAGTGTAGCATATAAATTGTGCTCGTGCAACTTGAACCGTTAGTAATAGTGCGGTGTTCTATCAATTCTAGTTTATATACGCATAGCAGGGAATGCGGTATGCAATAAACAGTAGTCATGTAGGTGAATGCAAAATATATCTCTATAAGGTCCTATCAGCCCTGACGCATAACGCCATGCGGGCAATATCCCCGTAGATGTTAAATCTACTCACCGTAGTCTCTCGCTAGGTATAGCCGACGACTTGTTTCCCCTTCTTCGTGGCGTCCGTTGCACTCGCCTGCGAACCTAGAATTTCACAATATATTGTTAGTGTATATGCCCTAGAGGCCATTACTGTATCATACTAGCTTGTATATTACTTGATGGAAGCTTGGGATATTCACAGCAGTATAGACAATCTTGCTCAAAATGGTAGTATGCTACTTGGTTTGTCTCTACTTCAATATGTGCATGTGTTTCTTTTAGCATATCGCTTATATACACATTAGTAGAGCCTTTTGGATCTTTGCTCGATTACCAGCGTTGTGATGGCGCTCACACTTGTGGGGGCTGGGTAATCCATAAGCACATCCTTATACAGGTCCCTAGTCGTAGGACTATCGAGACAGGGCATCGATACTCCGGAGTAGACTAGCGTATGCGCTTCTCATCCCAGCGGGGGAGACGGTCTGTCCCACAGCCGTCAGTACGTCGTACTTGAGATAGTATGCGGGTGCTCGTTAGGTTACGAGTACACTGGACAGGACTCGTCGGGAACTGTTGGTTGGTATTATACCTATCGTCAGTTATCAGTTCCCAGGTGACATGAGTACACCTTAGTCCGCCGACTTGACACTGTCACTTCGCCTCGAGTGTGTTCCCACTGTACTTAGATTACTACCCTACGACGGCTCAAAGGAGTCGTGCAAACAGGTAGTAGTTGGGCGCAGTCCCGAAGCACTTGGAGGAAGTGACGATTAGACAGGATTCGTCTCTCCCGGTATTGGGGGTTGACATCGCGCTGTGTCTAGGAGAGCCATTACACAAGTAGTCCCTGGCCAGGGCAAGCGAGATATACTGGTAGGTTTCCAGTGTTATCTCAGGGTGTTCTGGGCTACACTCCGACACGACTTGTACCGCTATTAGGGGACTGACGTTCTCCGCCCCTTAGGCCCGCCATGCGATGTATCAGACGAACATACCGGACTGTACGGAGATTGTCACATACAGGCTCAGTAGGAGTACGGATGGGTTTATCTCATCGGCCTTCTTATCGACATCTACCCGGGGACCGTTACGCACAGCTAGTGCCGCTTGCGGTCTGTGGTTAAACCCACTGCCAGCGTAGTGTCGAGTCTTTAGAGTCCCACACAGAGAGTTTCCCTGCGCTGGGCGAAACGTGTAGAGGCCGTATGGTTTTTACGGCAGGGCTACGATCACTTACGTGCACTTGTGTGCGTATGCTGTTCGGGCAGGCAATATTAGTGGGCTTTGGTTTAAGCCAGATCCTAGTATTGCACAGATGTATTTGATTTGTCTTCTGTGCATTCGCATTCTACGGAATGCGGATGCGGGTGTGTATACACAGTTTTGAGGAGCAATGAAGGAGGAGGTGCCCCATTAGGGTTTTGGCAGATGGTTCGGCAAAAACCGTAATGTGGCACACTCATTAGGGTTTTTGAAAATTCGTTTGGTCAAAACCGTTATGAGCCGGAGACATTATTTACTAATCCTTTTATTGATAATTATGTTATGGCTAATTACATTGACCATTTGACCATCTTGACTTTGTTGACCGTTTGACCAAAGTTGACTAGGATCTTCTTGAAAGGTCTAAAGTATTCTTTGGTTTTCTTTTTCATTTTGTTATGATAATGGTCATGTCATTTGTAGCCATCAACTTTATCTTGATGGGATTAGTAATGATAATGTTTTGCATTATTGCAACCATGGTTGTGTTTTCTCTTGGTTAAGTTTTTCATTTGTTCATTCTTATTCTCTCTCATAAAAAAGAAATAAGAAACATTTCCATGGTTGCTCCTCCTTCTTCCTCCTATTGATTCTTCCTTTGATCTCATGTGTTAAGAGAAAAAGGATTCCACTTGAAAAACATATCCATACATCTTCTCTACACATCCTAGGGCTTCTAGACTAGCAATCTCTTTGCCCTAGTTGCCTCGGCTCGAGGTGGAGCTCGGTGTACATCTCTCGGGTGGATCGTCTTCGACTCAAGAAGGCCGTGGAGGTGCCCAAGGTCCGGATCGACACTTGGAGCTTGGATGGACGAGCGGGACAGCGGAATGAAGGCCCGAAGGACCGGTTTCGTGAGGTATACTTTCTACAACATAGTAGTTATAGCCTCTTGTAGTTTACTAGTTTCTAGTTTAGCAAAGATCCGACTTTTAGTCCATGTTGCCTTGGGCCAAAATCATTGTTTTTCGCCGTTTCCGCCTCCCCGTAAGAACCGGGGTGAGCAACGTGGACTTACAGTGGTATCAGAGCCTAGCTAAACATAAACTAGTAAGTTAGCAAAGTGTTAAGAACATCGATCGGAAAAAAGTCGCAAAACACATCCATAAAACCTCAGGTTTCTGTCGATTTTTATACTACTCAAAAAGTGTTTTAAAATATATGAAAAATCGTCAGGGTTTTGTGAAAACACTGCAGAAAAACGATCCAGTGATTCGATCAAACGACCGCGGTTCCGCGGCAATGACATGCTCATTGCAGCGGTTCCGCCGCCGTTTTGACTCGGCACTGGATCAGGTTTTGTGCAGTGTTTTAGTTTGGATGTTTTGGGATTTTTAATACATGTTTTTTCTACCCAGATTTTCCAGAGAGCAAATTGTCTTTTCGGGTGGTTTAAAATCCGTATTTTGATCGATATTCCGTAGGCTTTGGCTAATGCATATTTTCTGTGATGTGATATATGTATTGAACGTCTACTAATCGCTATAAGTCGATTAGTGGGGATTATACATATCTGTGATCTGTAATGTTGATGGATTGTGTATATGAACTCGGTGGATTGTCGTTAATGAATAGCCGGGAATGGGTGTGAGATGAGAGTTTCTTTTTTCTTTCATTCATTGTAAAATTTGTAAATTGATGTAATATTATTTAATTGGCCGCACAACCGGGTCGGGGTTGTAGCCGTCATTGTATAATTTCTTTTTACTGTTTTTTCTCCTAGGATAGACCCAAGGTGGGGTGCACAAACTACCGGGTATCTCGAAGTGCCGAGTGGCCTACTCACGGTGTTGAGGGAGGTTGCTTTGCTTCGGGTACTTGGCGGGTAGTTTGCCGCACCCGTAGGGGTCTAGGGTGGGATTTGGCTATTCATCGCGACCGTGTAATCCGCTTTTCGTTGCAGGCTCGAACGAATCGCGGATTCCTAGTATATCCAAAGTGTTCATCTGTGATCTGTAATGGCTATCATTGCTATATATCTATATACGATATCTATTTAGGCGTTGCTTATGTTTTTCAGCCGTGCTAGCCCAGCCCCCGCTCTATCGTTAGTTAAGTAACCTAACGGGTGATGACGGGGCCCCGTGGCGAATGCGAATGGCATAAGCGTACGTCATATTTTTGTTGTTTTCTGCAATGGTAGGATTAAATGATGGGACGCATTAAAAGAACTAATGCAAGAAAATAAACCAAGTAAAAGTCGTTGGAACACTTTGAAAACCACTCGGTTCTTTTCAAAAACCAGTATTTTAAACGCGGAGCTTGAACCACTTCTTTTTAAATGCTATCTCGTTCCATCGATTATATCAAGTTCACTACTTTCACGGTTTTGCCAAAACCATTCGTAACCCTCCGTCATTTCGTATGGACATTCAACAGTATTCAATCTATGTTTGTTGACCTTCGTCAAGGCATAGTGATTGGTAGCTGTTGGGTGTTCATATGTAGCATAGATAGATGCGTTGGTTTGGGACAGTCGTATTACCTTGTTGACCTTTGTCAAGGGTATATACGGGTGGGTTCAAATTAACCTGGATAATGACGGGTAGAACTTGACATGTGACTTATGATTTGTTGACCTTCGTCAAGGTCATAAGAGCATGGGGGAGTTTCATAAGTACTGAAACTTGCTAGCGCTGCATACCATTTGGAGTGTGATGATTCTGGTAGGATTCCTTCGGTTTTATCACGCGATGATATTTGGATCCCGATCCTACTGTGAGTATATGCTACTCCTCGGGAAATCTCTCACTTAACGATCAATGCTATAAACCAAGTAGGTGTCTAGAAAGGTGTTAGCGGGGCTACGCCCACAGGGAAAAGAGGTTACTTAATTAAGGAACTTCGCGAAAGCATTGGAAAACCTCCCTCGAAGTACCGACACTGGCCTGGCTGAAAGGTTAAGCAAGTATTGAACGGTGAGATTGATCCCGACTAATCCTTCTTTTATGGTTTGAGGAGGGATTCGAGAGACAGTGGGAGCCATCCTGTTTAGATAAATTAAAAACAAATCTAAACTTGCAAGAGCATCATGCTGAGTGTTTTTCTTCTCTCTCTCTTAATTGCAGCGACCTAGTGACCGCACCTAGGTTACATCTAGATAATAAAATGACTGAATCTGACTGTTATGACTGACAATGGTCTGTCCAGATGTCCATTACCCATGACAAGCTGGGACACCTCTTGACTGATCCAACACCTGCCGTCTCAGGTCCAGTTTCCCCTGTCATGGATATTCATATCCGCGAGACATCGGAAAGGAACTCTGCGAAAGCCAAGTGCCTCGTGTTAGCCTCAGTTGATGGTGCAAACCAGAGGCAGCACGAGAAGATGGACTCAGTTTATCTCTTCCTCCATAACAAAGTTTTATATGGAGAGCAATCTCGTATCGCAAGATATGAGACCTCGAACGAATTGCTTCCAGTGAGGTTGGCTATCGGGTCATCTGTAGGGGGCAACGTCCTTACAGAGACCAGCTCTTTTGAGCTCTCGGACCTGAAGACCACGTTGAAGAACGAGTCAGATGCTGACTTAGTTCAACAGTCTCTACCTACTACCCTGAAGGAAACCAGGGAAGTAGAAAGAAAGAGAAGGGTAGAAGTTTCGGGAATGGATGCAGTAAAAGAGGGATGTTCCTATTGTTACGGGAATGAACATGGGCAGAAGGATTGCAGGGCTTGCAGAGCCAGTAGCCAGAATTCGAAGCATGTTGTGGCTTCGGCTTCGGGTGTGTTTGTAATAGAGAATTGTATGTCAGTTAACCCTACTTCCTGGGTATTGGATACTGGATCAGGATCTCATATCTGTAATTCGTTATAGGCTCTGATAAACCGTAGGGTTATCAGGAAAGGTGATATGACTCTCAGGGTTGCTAACGGTATGAGTATGTATGCTGAATCCGTAGAGGAATATCATCTAGGACTGACAACTGGGCAGATATTGATTCTGCGTAACTGTTTTTATGTACCAGGTGCGAATTATAATATCATATCTGTATCCTTAATTTATAAGGAAGGATATGATTTTACTTTTGTAAGCGATGTAGTAAACATCCACCTAAATCAAGTTCTGATTGGGTCAGGTACATTACAAAACGGAATATACGTATTGAATCAAGCTCAGATCTTCAGTGTCCAGAAAACACTTAAAAGAAAGTCTCCGGAAAGAAATCAGACTTTCTTATGGCATTGTAGACTGGGTCACATTAATGAGACACGGTTAACAAAGTTACATAAAGAGGGATACTTGAATCCGTTTGAGTATCAGTCTTATTCCACTTGTGAATCTTGTCTCATGGGAAAGATGACAAAGACTCCGTTCACTGGACACGGAGAAAGAGAGAGCGAGCTCTTGGGACTCATACACAGTGATGTGTGTGGTCCAATGTCTACACATGCGCGAAGTGGTTATTCATACTTCATTACTTTCACAGATGATTTCTCTAGGTATGGACATGTCTTCTTGATGAAGCACAAATCCGAGACCTTTGAGAAATTTCAGGAATACAAGAATGAAGTTGAAAAACAAACAGGCAAAAGTATCAAGACACTAAGATCTGATCGAGGTGGTGAATACTTAAGTGCCGAGTTTCTGGGCTACTTAAAAGAGAATGGAATTCTCTCTCAGCTTACTCCTCCATACACACCACAACACAACGGTGTATCGGAAAGGCGGAATCGAACCCTATTGGATATGGTTCGTTCCATGATGAGTAAGGCTGAGTTACTGCGATCCTTCTAGGGTTATGCGCTAGAAACAGCAGCATATCTCTTGAACAAGGCTCCAACCAAGACTGTGCCTACCACCCCATATCAGATGTGGAGTGGGAAGTCTTAAGTACCTTAAGACATGGGGATGTCTAGCTTTTGTAAAAAAGCAGCATGCGGACAAGCTCGAGGCACACTCAGTACTGTGTAAGTTTGCAGGATACCCAAAGAACTCCAAGGGGTATCTTTTCTATTCCACAGAGGAACAAAAGGTTTTTGTTTCTCAGCATGCACACTTCTTGGAAACTGAATTTTTAGAAAATCCGATAAGTGGGAGCGCAATAGAACTGGAAGAAATTCCAGAACCACAAGCTGTTACTGAAACCTTGGTAGAACCAGAAGGTTCAGGAGAACCGGAAATTCCAGCGCCACTCCGCAGGAGTAGTAGGCAGTCTCATCCGCCCGAGAGATACTATGGTTTTCTCATAGACGGGGATAGAGAGGATTGCACCATGGATTATGGTGAGCCTACTAGCTTCCAGCAAGCCATTCAGAGCGGCGACTCGGTAAAATGGCTGGATGCAATGCGGGCCGAGATGGAGTCCATGTACACCAACAAAGTTTGGACTTTGGACTTTGCTCCAGAAGGGGTAAAACCCGTAGGCTGCAAATGGATCTTCAGAAAGAAGATTGGTGTAGATGGGCAGGTTGAGACCTATAAAGCTAGACTTGTAGCAAAGGGTTTTCATCAAAGACATAGTTTGGACTATGACGAGACCTTTTCTCCAGTGGCTATGCTGAAATCCATTCGGGTCCTTCTTGCCATTGCTGCCTTCCACGATTATGAAATCCGGCAGATGGACGTAAAGACGGCTTTCCTAAATGGAAATTTGGAAAAGTGCGTCTATATGGATCAGCCGGAGGGATTCATTCAGAGTGGGAGCAGCGGTAGAGTGTGCAAGTTGCTCAAGTCCATTTATGGACTTAAGCAGGCATCGCGGAGTTGGAACATCTGCTTTGATGATACTGTCAAAGAATTCAACTTTATCAAAAACCCAGATGAACCATGCATTTACAGTAAGATTGTAGGGAGAACTGTGGTATTCCTCGTCTTGTACGTGGATGACATTCTCCTAATAGGAAATGATATTCCTATGCTACAGTCAGTCAAATGATTCTTGTCACAGAGGTTCTCCATGAAGGACCTGGGCGATGCCAACTACATTCTGGGGATCCAGATCTATCGTGATAGATCTAAGAGGATGTTGGGGCTTTCACAGTCAAGGTACATCGACACCATACTGAAAAGGTTCAGTATGGAAGATTCTAAGCGCGGTAATTTACCGGCTTGTCACGGGATCACCCTCTCCAAAGAGATGTCTCCCAAGACTGATTTGGAAAGGGATCGCATGTCTATTATACCCTACGCTTCTGCGGTAGGCTCTATAATGTATGCGATGTTGTGTACCAGACCAGATGTAGCATACGCATTGAGCGTTGTAAGCCGGTGGACGCACGGTGGACGCACCGAGAAAACACACGGTGGACGCACTGAAATATCATATCAAGGGAAACCGGGTTTTTAAATAATTATCTATTCTCTTTTGAAATATCCACGGTTCCCAAATCCAAAAATAACATGGAAACAATATATCTCAATGCGTAAATCTATGCAGGTATGAGGATATCAATATATACATGGCACATGTATGAATATGTGATGTAGATGTGTCCAAGTATGAATATAACATCTGCTGATATACGGCAAATCATGGCAAACATCAATAATGCGGAAACAATCTGACATATGATTTATAGCAATCCTATAATGTGAGTGTCATGGCAATCACTAACGGTGTGAGTGTAGCATATAAATTGTGCTTGTGCAACTTGAACCGTTAGTAATAATGCGGTGTTCTATCAATTCTAGTTTATATACGCATAGCAGGGAATGCGGTATGCAATAAACAGTAGTCATGTAGGTGAATGCAAAATATATCTCTATAAGGTCCTATCAGCCCTGACGCATAACGCCATGCGGGCGATATCCCCGTAGATGTTAAATCTACTCACCGTAGTCTCTCGCTAGGTATAGCCGACGACTTGTTTCCCCTTCTTCGCGGCGTCCATCGCACTCGCCGCGAACCTAGAATTTCATAATATATTGTTAGTGTATATGCTCTAGAGGCCATTACTGTATCATACTGGCTTGTATATTACTTGATGGAAGCTTGGGATATTCACAGCAGTATAGACAATCTTGCTCAAAATGGTAGTATGCTACTTGGTTTGTCTCTACTTCAATATGTGCATGTGTTTCTTTTAGCATATCACTTATATACATATTAGTAGAGCCCTTTGGATCTTTGCTTGATTACCAGCGTTGTGATGGCGCTCACACTCGTGGGGGCTGGGTAATCCATAAGTAAATCCTTATACAGGTCCCTAGTCGTAGGACTATCGAGACAGGGCATCGATACTCCGGAGTAGACTAGCGTATGCGTTTCTCATCCCAGCGGGGGAGACGGTCTGTCCCACAGTCGTCAGTACGTCGTACTTGAGATAGTATGCGGGTGCTCGTTAGGTTACGAGTACACAGGACAGGACTCGTCGGGAACTGTTGGTTGGTATTATACCTATCGTCAGTTATCAGTTCCCAGGTGAAATGAGTACAGCTTAGTCCGCCGACTTGACACTGTCACTTCGCCTCGAGTGTGTTCCCACTGTACTTAGATTACTACCCTACCATGGCTCAAAAGAGTCGTGTAAACAGATAGTAGTTGGGTGCAGTCCCGAAGCACTTGGAGGCAGTGAAGGTTAGACCGGATTCGTCTCTCCCGGTATTGGGGGTTGACATCGCGCTGTGTCTAGGAGAGCCATTACACAAGTAGTCCCTGGCCAGGGCAAGCGAGATATACTGGTAGGTTTCCAGTATTATCTCAGGGTGTTCTGGGCTACCCTCCTACACGACTTGTACCGCTATTAGGGGACTGACGTTCACCTCCCCCCTAGGTCCGCCATGAAATGTATCAGACGAACATACCGGACTGTACGGAGATTGTCACATACAGGCTCAGTAGGAGTTCGGATAGGTGTATCTCATCGGCCTTCTTGTCGACATCTACCTGGGGACCGTTACGCACAGCTAGTGTCGCTTGCGGTCTGTAGTTAAACCCACAGCCAGCGTAGTGTCGAGTCTTTAGAGTCCCACACAGAGAGTTTCCCTGCACTGGGCGAAACGTGTAGAGGCCGTATGGTTTTTACGGCAGGGCTACGATCACTTACGTGCACTTGTGTGCGTATGCTGTTCGGGCAGGCAATACTAGTAGGCTTTGGTTTAAGCCAGATCCTAGTATTGCATAGATGAATTTGATTTGTCTTCTATGCATTCGCATTCTACGGAATGCGGATGCGGGTGTGTATACACAGTTTCGAGAAGCGATGAAGGAGGAGGTGCCCCATTAAGGTTTTGGCAGATGGTTCGGCCAAAACCGTAATGTGGCACACTCATTAGGGTTTTTGACAATTCGTTTGGTCAAAACCGTTATGAGCCGGAGACATTATTTACTAATCCTTTTATTGATAATTATGTTATGGCTAATTACATTGACCATTTGACCATCTTGACTTTGTTGACCGTTTGACCAAAGTTGACTAGGATCTTCTTGAAAGGTCTAAAGTATTCTTTGGTTTTCTTTTTCATTTTGTTATGATAATGGTCATGTCATTTGTAGCCATCAACTTTATCTTGATGGGATTAGTAATGATAATGTTTTGCATTATTGCAACCATGGTTGTGTTTTCTCTTGGTTAAGTTTTTCATTTGTTCATTCTCATTCTCTCTCATAGAAAAGAAATGAGAAACATTTCCATGGTTGCTCCTCCTTCTTCCTCCTCTTGATTCTTCCTTTGATCTCATATGTTGAGAGAAAAAGGATTCCACTTGACAAACACATCCATACATCTTCTCTCCGCATCCTAGGGCTTCTAGACTAGCAATCTCTTTGGCCTAGTTGCCTCGGCTCGAGGTGGAGCTCGGTGTACATCCCTCGGGTGGATCTTCTTCGACTCAAGAAGGTCGCGGAGGTGCCCAAGGTCCTGATCGACACTTGGAGCTTAGACGGACGAGCGGGACAGCGGAATGAAGACCCGAAGGACCGGTTTTGTGAGGTATACTTTCTACAGCATAGTAGTTATAGCCTCTTGTAGTTTACTAGTTTCTAGTTTAGCAAAGATCCGACTTTTAGTCCATGTTGCCTTGCGCCAAAATCATTGTTTTTCGCCGTTTCCGCCTCCCCGTAAGAACCGGGGTGAGCAACGTGGACTTACATATATCACACATAAGCTAAAAACCATATAAACATTTAAAGCCAAACTAGTAACTCGCGTCGTAACCCAAGCGCGCGTGTGCGCGATACGCTAAAACATGTGACTACACGCCTGAAGCCACTCCGACGCGTCGCGATACGCAGAAACCCCAAACCCACACACACGTATCACGCGTGTCGTGAAAGATTAAAAAATACGGGAAATAGGGTATTCAACTCCAGATTTTGATACAGAACAGATATTATGAAAGTATATATACCAAAATACTCCACATAGAAGCAGACTCCCAACACCCTAAACCCCAACCCAAAACACCCCCATCTGGCCGCAATTTGCGGCCAGAATGTATTTTTTTGCCGGCCTGGGTAGGGACATGGGCTCCCAGGTTTTTTGTGTACACTCTATACCCCTATACATGCTACAGTAAATCCAATTTTATTCTGAAATAACTCGGGTTGTAGCAGATCCAACAGATCCCAATTTCTAGTTAAAAACCACACTTTTACACTAAAATAATACTTTATGGTATTTCTGTGCAAACTGAAACAAAAACCTGGGTTAAGTAGCTCTAATAGTATAAAATATAGTTAACCAAGCCAACAAAATCCCAATCTAACATATGCATCACAAATATCCTTTAATATCACTAAAATGCACAAAAATGAGATTTTTAGCAACCAAACACACAAGTTATGGAAATAGGGTGCTAGACATGAGTTGATACCTTCTTAAAACCTTATAAAACACCAAAAGTTCTAGCTCCCTCCTCAAGTATGCAGATTTGCTCCCAAACACCTCAAAATGTCTCTTTTCCCACGGCTTTAGTGAAGAAAATGAGTGGTTTTGTGTAGGATTTTGTATGGATTCAAAAGAGAAATGAAAAGATGATGAATATATTGTGTTGCTGCTGCTGGAGTTGCTGCTTTTCTGCAGAATTTTTCAGCAAGAGAGGAAGAGAGAAAGAGAGAGAATGGGTCAAAAGTCAATCTTCTCACCTAACACCATGCTCTAATTTCCCATTTACAAAAATTTATTTATTAAAAGGGTTTGACTTGATTAGAAAAAGGTGGGGGATTAAAATGAACCATGCAAGGGAAGAAATGGCTAACACTTTAACCTAGGTCACAAAATGGCTAAGTGTGCAAGTGTACACAACAAAAATGGAAAATTTTCCAATTAGGGTAACCCGACTAAAAATAACTAATAATCCTATGTACGCATATATAATAACATGCACCATTGCTAATTAACACGAAAAACATTCCAACGAAATTTCAAAGTGTTACATTGCAGCTTGTGGGTGTTTGATATGATCATCACCTACTGCCGGCGTATTGACGATTCTTTACAGTCCTACACAGAGGTTTCTTGGCTCAAGCAAAACGGAGTTGGAGCACATATGTGATATGTGTGGGACCGAGAACAATACGTGTATGTGATACCGTATTAGATTCTCACGATATAAGATATCGGCCGGATATATGTGATATAGCCGGGTCATCGGATCAAGTGTTGATTCGATGGACTGATACAGATTATATTAGTCGGTTATTTGTGAAATATCCGGATTATCGGATCAAGTGTTGATTCGATAATTTAATGTATAATTATATATTTGATATATTAAATTACATGAACTAATATAAGCTCACTAAAAGATTCTTTTTCTCACTCGGGTAATACTGTAACGTTTTGGAAATCGTTATGCGAATTTGTCCGTTTTAGGGTAAGTTTGTCGGTATTTTCCGTTTTAACCCGACTGTCTTCAAACGAACATATAGACTTACCAGCACCTAGTTTAGCTAAAATAAAGCTAGTACGCAAGCTTTGGTGGTATATGGGATGTTTTGGTTCAATTTGAATTTTTCCCAATTTTAATGTTATTTTAATGCGGTATTCACATTTTGGGAAATTTCTGTTAAGCGCTCTTTTCATCAGTTAAGTTTGAGATAAACCAAAACCTTCTCACATATCTAGATATTTGTTTGGAATTAGAATTTAGGTTAAAAGAAAAAGAAAGAAATGAATGTAGATGTATGCATGTGTGCTTAGGTCTGTATGAATGCATTAACTTCGCATTTAATAGGAAATTGCTAGGTAATTCCTCACCAAAACACCCCACCTCCTCTCATGGCCGAATCCCACTCTCTCTCTCTCTTCTGCCCTTGAGCTCTTCTCTCTCATTTTTCTTCAATCCTAACTCAAACTTCACCAATTTTTCAAAATATATCACAAATATACCAAAAAGTCTTGAATTTTGCTCTTGGATCACTTGGAGCTAGGGAAAGCTTGAATCTTGTGAGCAAGATTGTTAGGTATAATCCCTACACTGATAAATTATAGTTTTTATGCAGTTTTGTTCGTTGATTATGGTTTAGAACGCTTTTTATATCGATTAGTGCGATATCGGGTTTTTAAAGTCTTTTTAGAACTTCTATACCTGCTGTGACCTGGAGTTTTTAGTGTTTGTCAAAACAAAATTATAGAGATGTACTAGTGAACCTGAGACACCACCTGAGACACGGGGACCACCTCATCGGCCGGGGCCGGCGACCCCTATTGCGCGATCCGGCGACGCCGGCTGGGTAGGAATGGGTTAGGGTTGGTCTTCTGTGAGTAGTTGTCTGCTGTTGGTTAGGAGTGTTTGGTACTATTTACTAGTAAATTCAGTATACAAAATCTGGGATCGATTACCTATAATCTAGTGTTTTGAGTCCGAGTGATACGTATTGCGACACGAGTCGTGAGCTTGTGTTGCTGCTGTACTCAGCTAGGTTTTGAAGTATCGTTACGCGCGTTAGCCACTAGACGTGCACTCGCAAGTTAGTTCAGTGTTGGTGCGTTATTTAATACGTAGTTTTACGTTATATTGATCGATTCTGAGATGTTCGCATTTTTCTTGTGTTTGTGAAAATATAGCGTCGCGAGTGGGGACTTCGGACGTTGCGAACAATGGGGAAGCGGATGGTCGGATTTTCATAGCTGAAGACCATTGGTGAGTAGATTTAACATCTACGGGGAAATCGCCCGTATGGCGTTATGCGTCGGGGCGAATATGATATGATAGATGCATGTATTTTCATATTAGTTACTTTCATATGAATGTCATTGCATAGCATTATCTGTTGTACTTGACTCGTACCTTTAAATATAACATATTACTGATGGTTCATGTTGCACGAGCACTAGATTGTATGCTACACCCACATCGTCAGTAATTGCCATGACACGCACAAACACCTACATACGTGATATGGTAGTGGATAGAAATGATTGGAGTAGTAACTCTTATTCCATTGTGCATATGAAATATTGTGGGCACATACGTACGTGATATTGCATTGGGCAGGAATAGTTGAGGTAGTGACCCTTATTCAACTTCACGTAGATCTTAATATGTTTACTTGTACATCATGCATATATATTGACATGTACACCATATACTCGATTCCAGTTACTTGTACATCTTACATACATATTGACATGTATACCCACTTAATCTATTACAGCTACATGTACATCATGCATACATACTGACATGTATACCGCATATGCTTGCTATAGTTGTATATACCCTCAGACGTATCGTTTTTATATGCGATGTTGAGTTGTTGATCATTGCGCTTATGAAATGCATCATACCCACTTGCTTACATGTAGATACTTAAACCTTGCTACACTTACATGTACACCTCATATGATGCTGTATTTGTTTTCGGAGGATTTTGGGAACCGCAAAATATATTTTAAAAGCTGGATTCATTTAAAGAGTGGTTTTCCCTTTATATGCTCATAGTGATGTTTTATGTTGCATATATAAGTTTTATATGGATTTTACGCATTGATATATGTATTTCATATGATTTATGGATTTGAGAACCTTGGGGGTATTTTCAAGAAACTATGTACTGTTTGAAAACCCGGTTTCTCTTGATATGATATTTCAGTGCGCCCACCATGTGATTTCTCGGTTCTGAGATTTGGCTTATGATACCCGATTCGAGGAGTGGGAGGCACCGTCTGCGGATACATGGTGGACCCGGTATGGTACCCCAGGGCGAGTGGTGATTTCGTGGTGTAGACGATAAGCCTGGCGGTGGGACCACTACCTACCGGTGATTGTATTTGGACTCGGCGGTTATCGTGGTGATACCGACCGGAGTGAGGTATGACATATCGTCAGGGCCAGTCATGGTGACAGCGCCTGAGTTATGAGGATTTACGTGTCGACGTTAGACACGGGTTTCATGATGTGTCAAGTGTCGATGTTAGACACGGGTTTCATGATGTTTCGAATGTCGGTGTTAGACACTCAGGTTTTCATAATTTTTACATAACGTCGGTGGACATACGGGGTTGATATCCTTATATACTTACAGGTATATGTTTTCATGATGTTTCGGGTGTCGATGATAGACACTCAGGTTCCATGAGACTTACAGGATGTGAGGGCCGATCTGTGGATGCGGTGTCTGAGGATTTGATGTGTCAGTGAGGGACACTGGTGTTTTTCCATGCTGATGATTTTGCATGAGATTTTATTTTATCATCCCACACACTCAGGATTACTGTTGTTATGCATTGCTTCATGTAGTTATAGTACCCTGATGATGTACCTTTACATGATTGATGTATATTCACTTATCATACTTATGCTATCGGATTACATGTGATAGATAGGTCGTTGTTCGTGCATATCTGCGATTACAGTATGATGTTAATTACTATTCACGAGTAGGCAACACACCCCCGTTGTGCCATAGTGTTTTGCAGTGCTTACCCTCAGAGTAGTCGCGGCAGGGCGTCTTATCATCTCTACTTTTACGGATACCGCTACGTTAGGCAGTAAGGCCTTTGCTTTTATGTGGGCTTGCGGTTATCTATTTGTACATTGTATATCTTTTTTTTGGATCTAGTATTCTCCATCTACCACTGTTGTATATGACTTAGAGACGACTTATGAGGATTCAGTGTTGTATTATTTTGGTGACTTTGGGTGCCGTGCTCGTGGGAGCCGGTTATGTTGGAAAGTTACTTCTTATTATTGTTTCCTTTTATATTCTTTGCTTCGGCGTCGTATTTATAACTTTTGGTGGTTTTCTCCGCCGTTGGGCATGATTTTTCTCCCATTTGGGATGCTTTATATATTATCTGTGTTTTACCCGTTTTCGGGGCTGGTTTTTACAAAGGAGGTGCTGCCGAAATTTTCAAGAAAGAAAACTAGAATTAGAGATTTTACTTGTGATTTTCCAAGTGTTAAAACTGTGTTTTTCTCCGTTGATCCAGATTTGGGTGGTTTAGATTTCTGGGTTTCGGCTTACTTGAGTTGCGTACGCCTGTAGACGTTACGTAGTTTAAGTGCTGGTTACGGGCCAAATTTTGGGTCGTGACAAAGTTGGTATCAAAGCGCTAGGTTTTACTTTTCGGAGTATAGGATGACCTTGGTATGATGGAGTAGGTAGCTTAAGCAGTGTGACGTAGCGTGGGTATGTTCAGCGGCATACTTATAACATGGTACTTCGCCTAAATGACCTTAGGACTTATTGATTGATATTCTTCCGTGATGATATACATCCTTGTGATTCGATTCCTGTTTCCTTATCAAATCTAGTTTCAATTTCCAGCCCATATGCCGCCGAAGACTATGAGGGCACAGAGAGCGGCCACGAGGGCCGAGATCAGAGTTGACTCGTCTGAGGCGAGGACTGACCAGGGCGGTATGCCTGTTGTACCGGAGCACATTGCGATGATTGGAGCTGGTATGCAGGATCTGCGCCAGATAGTGGGGACTTTAGGAGAGACCATCCGAGTGCAGGGGCAGGCAGTTGTTCCACCCATTGCAGGGACCACGATGGTACCTACAGTTCCGGTAGTCGCAGTTACAGCTCCGGAGGTTATTGCTGTGTCGCTGACAGATTTTATGAGGCTAAGGCCTCCGGTGTTTACTGGCACAGATGTTACTGAGGATCCGCAGTCATTCATCGACCAGATGGCCAGGATTTGTCGTTCACTCCGATGCTCCGATGAGAGATGGGTGGAGTTTGTCAGTTTTCGTCAGGAGGGTCTGGCCCAGAAGTGGTGTGAGTCCTTGGAGAAGGGCAGAGCCGCGAGTCTTTCTCCTATGACCTGGGAAGAGTTTGTGACGGTGTTTCTCACCCGTTTTCTTCCACCGAGTGCCAGGGATGCGCGAGCACGCAAGTTTGAGTCATTACGTCAGACTCCGGGGATGACGGTGTCTGAGTATGATGTGTTGTTTACCGAGCTGTCAGTGTATGCTCCGTACCTGGTGGCGACTGAAGAGATGAGGATGAAGAGGTTTGTTCGAGGCCTACTTACCCAGTTGTTCCTAGCCATCAGCATTCAGCATTACGACACGTATGCGGCAGCTGTCGATGCAGCTCTTTTGGTGGAGGAGCGTCTAGCTGAGTCATCGGTTGTTCCGGAACCGAAGAGGACTCGTACGGATGTACCAGCATGGAGACAGAGGTTTGCACGCCGAGGCTGAGTTCCTTCAGACTAGGGGAGTAGCAGAGATGTGGGACGTGGCCAGTTATTCTGTTGTTATTCCCAGGAGGGCCAGCGGCCGTCTTATGGATGCTTCGGGTGTGGCAGTCTACATCACATTGTTCGGGATTGTACCGTGGTGGGTCAGAGAGGGCCAGCAGTACCCCAGGTTACCTTACCACCTTCTCCGCCTCAGAGAGCGTTGCCTCTTATTCCTGTTATTGCACCGCGTCAAACTCCTGCTTAGAGAGGTCGTGTTCGTGGTGGTTTTGTGCCGAGAGGACGAGGTGGTAGAGGCAGGAGACAGCCAGTAGCCGGTAGAGGACAGGCTCGGGTTTTTGCCTTGACTCACCAGGACGCTCAGGCGTCCAATGGTGTGGTTTCAGGCACCCTTTCTGTATATTCTTATGATGCACATGTTCTTTTCGATTCGGGATCTACGCATTCGTATGTTTCTACGCACTTCTTGCCTAGGTTAGGCCGAGAGTCGTGTTTGCTAGATCAGCCACTTGTCGTGACTACTCCTGTTGGGGATTCGTTTGTTTCTCGACACATGTACCGATCGTGTGATGTCCGTTCAGGAAACAGAGATCTGTCCGTCGAATTGATCCTTCTTGAGATGTTGGACTTCGACGTTCTGTTGGGCATGGACTGGCTAGCTACTTGCTACGAGTCCGTGGACTACCGCGAGAAGACAGTTAGGTTTTATTTTCCCGGCGAGTCAGTGTTTGTTGTGCGGGGGGACCGTGGTGCCTCCCCTCACAGTTTGATTTCTATCTTGTACGCTAGTCGGCTTTTGAGGAGGGGATGTCGGGGATTCTTGGCTTTCATTCATGATACTGGGGCCACAGTAGAGTTGTTGGACCAGGTTTCTACCTAATTTTCCGTAAATCGTCTTTTTTGTTATTTTGCGGTTTAGGACTAATTATACCTAATTTGGATAGGTAATTGCTAGTTTTTAGTAGCTAATGAGTTACTTAGTAATTTTTGTTCATTTAAAATTTTTCTCTATTTTTCAATTTTTTAATATTATTTTAAGCCGGTAAGAAAATTCATTAAATCAGCGATAAATACAAATTTCTTTGGGCTAATTTTAATCTTTAAAATCATGTTAATTAAAATCTAGTTTTAATATAAATTTTTAATATTTTATTTCAAGTTTTAACTAATTTTTATTATGGAAAACGAAATTTATTGAATTTAAGCTAAAACTTGCAATTTTGGACTTGTAGGGGGTCTTTTTGCATAAAATTTCTTTTGTAAAACTCCATTCACCCTTCCCTCACCCCTAGGCCGGCCCCACCTCAGCAGCAAGCCCACAAAAAAATTTCCCCATCTCATTTGAACAAAATGATATGATAAGGGTTTTAAAGGGGTAAATTTGGAATTATGTGTGCTTTGATTTGAGTGGGTTGACTTGGGCTTTTCCCCACAACACCCACACCATCCCCACTCCTCCATTTCAGCTGAGAATTCCTGCATTCTACAGCAGCCCCCTCCCTCTTCTTGTCTATCTCTTTTCATCACCAAATTTTCACCGATTTTCGGGAAAACACCAAAACGACTTTTCAAGACGTTACAAGTACACTGGATAGGACTCGTCGGGAACTGTTGGTTGGTACTATAACTATCGTCGGTTATCAGTTTCCAAGTGACATGAGTACAGCTTAGTCTGTTGACTTGACACTGTCACTTCGCCTCGAGTGTGTTCCCACTGTACTTTGATTACTACCCTACCACGGCTCAAAGGAGTCGTGCAAACAGGTAGTTTTTGGGTGCAGTCCCGAAGCACTTGGAGGCAGTGACAGTTAGACAGGATTCGTCTCTCCCGGTATTGGGGGTTGATATCGCGCTGTGTCTAGGAGAGCCATTACACAAAGTCCCTATCCAGGCCAAGTGAGATATGCTGGTAGGTTTCTAGTGTTATCTCAGGTGTTCTGGGCTACACTCCGACACGACTTGTACCGCTAGTAGGGACTGACGTTTACCGCCCCCCTAGGCCCACCATGCGATATTCTCAGACGAACAGACCGAACTGTACGGAGATTTTCACATTCAGGCTCAGTAGGAGTTCAGATGGGTTTCACCTCGTCCGTCTTCTTATCGGCATCTACCTGGGGACCGTTACGTACAGCTAGTGCCGCTTGCGGTCTTTGGTTAAACCCACTGCCAACGTAGTGTCGAGTCTTTAGAGTCCCACACAGAGGGTTATTCGCCTTTGGGCAAAACCGAGTAGAGGTCGCATGGTTTTGCGACAGGGTTCGTTCACATCCGCGCACTTGTGCACGTTTGGTGTCCGAACAGTTGTTACTAGCGGGCTCTGGTTTGAGCCAGATCCTAGTATATGCTTTGGAGTTAGTTTTATCTCATTGTATTCGTGCTCATCGGAACACGAATGCGGGTGTGTATGCACAGTTGACTGAGGCAGAGGAAGAGGATTCTCATTAGGGTTTTGGTACGGGTATGTATGCACAGTTGACGGTTATCGTTTACCAAACCCTAATGAATATGTGAAATATCAATTGATAATGTTATTTAAATAAAATTGGGTTATGGTTAGGGTTTGTTGACTTGTTGACCAAGGTTTACTAGTTGACCAAGGTTGAAACTTTGACCATCATCATTTCTTTCCAAAGATGCTCTTTGATCTTTGCAAAAAACTTTTAATGTGAAATGATAATGGTCTTATTAAACCAACCATCACCTTTTTCATTTTTTGGATTAATATTATTAATTAGATAATTCACATATATTGTTATGGTTGTAAAACTATTCTCATTCTATCATATTGATTCTCTCTCCTCTTTTCTTCTTCCTCTTCCTCTAGCTCAAGGAAAATTCATCTCATATGTTGAGAACCATTTCCTTGGAGATAAAACATCAAAGCCACTCTCTACTCATCCTAAGGTTGAAGGTCTAGCAAGCCGGACACTTTAGTCTTCTCATGTTCGAGAAAGAAGCTCAAGGTAGAGACCCTCAGGTGGATCCATCTTCGGCAAGAGAAGGAGACGAGGAACGAACCATCCGACCACCACAAAGAGCCTAAGAGAAGGAGTTCAAGTTGAGGTCTAATCCCCTAACTGAGTAGCAATAGCTCTTGTTAGTTGCTAGTGTGTAGTTTAGCAAAGATCCGTCTTTGATAGTCCATGTTACCGTGACCCGAAAAATCGTTTTTCATCATTTCCGCAAGCCCGAAAGAACTGGGAGAGGTAACGTGGACTTACAACACAAAAAGGAAAATAATGTGATTATTGATTTGAAGTGATATTAGGATGATTATGTGACATTTACCTATCAAGAATGATAAAAACATTTAAAAGAAAAGACTATTAATGTTAACTCTATTTTGTCGGTATGATTTTAGAATACGATTTGTGATGAAAAGAAAAAGAAGGAAAAGGGGCTTACTGGTTGCGTAGCATTAACAAGAGGGTAAGGAAGAGAGGGGGTCTCCTTGGCATCACGGTAGCGTCGGGAAAGCTCTGGTCGTCGAGATTGAATCGCTACTCCTCTTTACTTTTTTAATTCCACTTTGCACTTAGACAATTTTGAGAATTTATTGTTGGATATATGTATGCTCTAGAGGCCATTATATGATAGTGGATGTATATATATATATATATATATATATATATATATATATATATATATATATATATTCAGTGTACATTCTTGCTCGACATGATAGTATGCTATCTGGTTCCTTTTTATCTGACATGTTGATTTGATCATGTTTTTTATTCATTCATACATGCTGATAAAGCCCTGAGGATATAGGCTTGACTACTGTGATTATGATGGAGATCATACTAGTGGGACATCTGTAGTTTATAAGCATATCCTGAAAAGTCCCTAGTCGTAGGTGTATCGAGACAGGGCATCGATATACCTGAGTAGACTAGCGTATATGATACTAGACCCATATGATGGGCGATGGATGTTCCCGCATTCATCGATGTTTGACATCGAGATCGTATACGGGTGCTCAGTGGTGACTGGGTACACAGGACGGACTCGCCGAGAACTCCTATATGGAATTATATCTATCGTCGGATAGCAGTTCTCAGGTGACACTGGTACAGGTTAGTCTGTAGACCCAAGATCGTCATAGAGTCTTGTGTGTTCTCCCACTGTACTTTGATTGCCACCCTACCACGGCTCTATTGAGTCGTGCAAACAGGTGGCTTTTGGGTACAGTCCCGAAACACATGAAGACGATGAGCGATAGGAGGGGTTTCGTCTCTCCCGGTATTGGGAGTTGATGCTGTGTTGTGCTCGATTGGCTATATCAGTAAGTCCCTGGCCAGGGCTGTTGAGATTTACTGATAAGTGTTATCAGTAGTTTCTCGATCTGTTATAGACCATTCATCGGAACGACTTATTGAGTTATTAGGGTCGACGTTACCATCCCTAGACTCGATATGCAGCATATCTGACGAAGAGACCGGACCGTACGGTAGTGTTGCCGGTTGGCTCAACGGGAGTGGTGACAGGTTCGCTTGTTTTCTTCTGATCGCTCAATACCCGGGTGGCCGTTACGTTTAGATGAACGCTTGCGGCTTGGGGGTGCTTGATATGATCATCGCCCACTGCCGGCGTATTGACGAGTCTTAGAGTCCCACAATGGAGTTACCTAGTCCAGTCGAAACGATGTGGTGTGCATATGAGATATGCGCGGGGACCCGGTTAAAATACGCGTATGAGATACCGTATATTAATCGGGCGTTTTTCTTTTGGTCGTGTCGTATGTGGTATGACCGGTTTGCTAAATTAAGTGTTGATTTATCATTGACCATTAGTTTCTCACTTTAAACCCTTTCTTGTCTTTTTGTTGTATGCATGCATGTATGCATTTATTCTCATCAATGCACATATGGATGTGCATACACACATACATGCATACATAATTCTATCATGGTTGTTGATGTAGTGGATGGTGGCAATATAAGACTCACACCATTTATAAATATATGGATATTAATTTTTGGAAAAGAAAATTGGAAATGGAAATTGTTATCATGGTTTAATATTTTATTCTTGCACTAACCTTTTGCTTTAACCATGATTTAATTTCTATGGCCATTTTTTATCCAAACTAAATATGTAGATGTTTTATAACTATGGTTAAGAATGAGAAAGAGAAAATATATATTTTTTCATTTCTCATTTTTATTCATATGCTTATCATTATCTTGAGCTCTTCACAAGCCATCATCTTCTTCCTCCATTCTCTCTTGCTCTCTAGTTTTCTCTTGTGAGCAAAAGAGTCATCAAGTTAGGGTTTTGAAGTGAGAAAACAAACCACATCACCATTCTACACTAGTCTTGCCCATTAGTGTAGAGTGTTAGCTTCCATTTATTCTCTTGATCTAGTGGAGCTTCAAGCTTGGACAAAGAGGACTCCGGGAGGATCGTCGTGGACCTAGAGGATTTCAAGTGAGCCTTTTCCAACCATCAAGTAGCCAAGGAGTCTAGCGTAGGGAGCTACAAAGGTTGTACTCTCAAAACCCTAGCTTTTACTACTTGTGTTTGTGGAATAGTTATGTTAACCTAGCTTTTCTAGTTTGATCCTTTGGTTTGTTTCTCTAGCACCATATAAATTTTAAATATGGCATGTGTGATGCCTCCAAACACTTGTAGTGGTGCTGTAGGAACCCCTTCAATTCTTATAAAGATTTTCACAATGGGGGAGAGCTAGGGAATGGGTGTATTTATGTAGGGTTACTTAGCAAGGCAGCAAGGTTTCGGGAGGCATCGTCCATGCCGTTTTCAAATTTTTTCCAAACTAAAGAACCCTAACCCTAGAATCTTAACTAGAATTTTAAACGAACCAACATGTAAACAACTTTACATACTATGTGAATACGGAATACAACCTTTGTAGACCGGTCCTTCACTTCAAATGCTCCGTGTAGAAGTTCTTTCGCTGCGAGTAATGATCTCCCGAACTCTTGAGAGGATCCACAAGGTGAAAGATGCAAACTTGCTCGAATTCTTCGAAGCCGAAGATGATCTACGTCGAGAAGACTCAAGCTCATGCTACCTCTTCACTAAATTAGGGTTTAGTGAAGCAAACACCATAAACAAAATGGCTAATAGTAGAGAATGATGAAGTATGAAATGGGCTCACTTTAGTTTTATTTTTCTCATAATATTTTCTCACCATTTCAAAAGCTAGAGAGCTTTCTCAATGAAGAAGAAGATGATCAAGTGAAGAATGAGAGAATGAACTCATGAGGTGAGAATATGAACCATGGGTGAGTTAGTGTCATACACTAACTCATGTAGAGACTTAACTAGGGTAAAGGATAATGGTTAGGTTAACAAATATCTCAAACAAAACAAAAGGAATGGACTTGGTCAATGGTTATCAAGAAGCTTTCTAAAAGCTTCTACCATGACAAATTCCACCATTTTTGGATTGCTTTCATAAATAAAAACCCTAGAATTATCCTAACTATAGTGTAAGTCTCATACACCCATGTTTCATGTATCATCAAGCATGACACAATAAAATGTACATTAATATATATTACATATATACTATATGCACATAAATGAGAAAAAAATACTTAGTGAGCAAATATTAGTTAATGTAAATTAATATATCAAATATATAATTATACATTAAATTATTAAATCAACACATGATTTAATAATCCGGCTATATCACATATAACCGACTAATATCATATGAATCAACTTATCGAATCAACACTTGATCCGATAACCCGGCTATATCACATATAACCGACCGATATCACATATCGCGATAGAATGCGGTATCGCATACGCGCATTACTCTCGGTCCCGCACATATCACATATGAGCTCCTACTCCATTTCGCATGAACCAGGAAACGTCTGTGTAGGACTCTAAAGACTTGTGAATACGCCGGCAGTAGGTGATGATCATATCAAACACCCATAAGCCACAAGCTGTCTGCTAAACGTAATGGCCACCCGGGTATTGAGCGATCAGAAGATCAACTAACAAGCCTGCTCATACTCCTGCGAATCCAATCAGTAACACTACCATACAGTCCGGTCTCTTCGTCGGATATGTCGCATATCACAGCCTGGGGGTGGTATAACGTCAGACCCCAATAGCCTGATAAGTCATGCCGATGTAAGGTCCATAACGGTTCGAGAAACTATTGATAAACTTACTAGTAGATCTCAGCAATCCTGGCTAGGGATTTCCTGTTATGGCCAATCAAGTATAGCGCAACATCAACTCTCTATACCAGGAGAGACGAATCCCCTCCTATCACCCATTGCCTCCATGTGACTCGGGACTGTACTCAAAAACCACCGTTTTGCACGATCTCTTAACCATGGTAGGGTGGAAATCACACAAGACTCTATGACGATGTCGGGTCGACAGACTAATCTGTACCAGTGTCACCAGAGAACTGCTATCTGACGATAGGTATACTACCATCTAGGAGTTCTCGGCGAGTCCGTTTAGTGTACCCAGTCTCCTCTGAGCACCCGTATACCTTCTCTTATGTCAAACACCAATAAATATGGCATCATCCATCGCCCATCATATGGGTCGATAAGCGTATACGCTAGTCTACTCTGGAGTATCGATGCCCTGTCTCGATACTCCCACGACTAGGAACAATCTAAGGATGTACTTACCGACTACCTTTTCCCCACTAGTATGATCTGCATCATAGTCCTGGCAGTTTAGTACTCATCCTAAGGGCTTTATCAATATGTAATAGAGAGACAATAAGTGTACATGTTAAGATAAAGAGCAACCAGATAGCATACTATCATGTCGAGCAAGAAAGTCATCCCTATATATGTCCAAGCATCCACTACAATATACATCACATGTACAGTAATGGTCTCTAGGGCATACATATAACTAACAATCTCCCACTTTCACTAAGGCCATCTGTTGTAGTATCCAATACCCAACAATTTAGTAGTGGTTGTAGTATCCCATACTCAACCATCCTATAGAAGTCTCTCTAGGGAAAGGCCTTTATGAGTGGATCGGCTGTGTTATCCTTCGTGTGAACTCTCCTTACCTCGATCCGTTGAAGATCAACCATCTCCACGATCAGGTGATACTGTCCTCAGAATATGTCTGGAACGCTGATGGGACCTGCGTTCCTATGCCAAAGCCACAACTCCATTGTTGTCACAATAACAGTTATTGGACACTCAATGGTAGGAACATTATTCATCTCATGAACAAGAAATGTCCAGACAGCCACTTTGGTAGTATCGTTGGTAGCAATGTATTCAGCTTTTATCGTCTAGTATGTCACGGTATCTAGCTTGGAACTCTTCCAACATACTGTCTCTCCACTGAGGGTAAAGGCAATTCCTGTGACTGACTTTCAGTCGACCTTATCACTCTGGAAGCTCGAACCAAGAATATTCTCTTAGTGCTTCTCAAGTACTTAAGAATGCCCTTCACAGCTATCCAGACATTCTCCCTAGATCCGATTGATTCCGGATCACTACACCTAGTGAGTCATCTACATCTGGTCTAATACATAACATCGCATACATGATAGAGCCTATTGCTGAAGCATAGGTTATCCCTTGCACGCGAGCTCTCTCCAAATCAGTCTAGGAAGACATCTTTTTGGAGAGAGTGATTTCTAAGTAAGTGGGCGAACCACCATGCTTAGAATCTTCCATACTAAACCCTTTTAGAATGGTGTTAATGTACCTAGATTTGGGACACTCTCAACATCCACATAGATCTATCACCATAGATCATAATCCACAAGATGTAGTAAGTATCATCCAGATCTTGCATGGAGAATCCTCGTGATAAGAGGAGCTTGACCGAGTGTAGCATAGGAAACCCTTTCCAATCAAGAGTATGTCATATACGTACAATACTCTTTACAATCTTCTTCTATATACAAGGTTCATCTACCTTTTTGATGAAGTCAAACTCTTTGACTGCCACATCAAAATAGATATTCCAACTCCGCGATGCTTGCATTGATCTTGATGGACTTAAGCATAGCTTTGAAAGTCTTAACTTTTCCATTTACACCAAGAATCTTCTCAAGATCTATTCGCTCCCAATGGGCTTTACCCCTTCAGGTGCAACATGCAAAGTCATACTTTGTTGGTGTATATAGATTCCATCTTTTATCGCATAGCATCCAGCCTTTTCATAGAGTCACCACTCGTGATGGCCTTCCTGAACCTAGTTGGGCCATCATCAACCATGATGCAATCCTCGCTCCCACTGTCACCGAGAAGACCGTAGTATCTCTCAAGTGGATAAGGAACCCTACCAGATTCGCGGAGAGGCTGAGGTTCGTTGGAGACTATTGAGTCCTTTGGTTTTACCAAATCATCAGCTGTTAGTTTGTCTGGCTGAAACTCCTTCCATTTCTACCTCATGACCACTAATTTCTTCACAAGAGAGTCCTTTTCTAAAAAGGTGGCATGCTGAGAAACAAAACACCTTTTTCTTCTCAGTGTGGTACAAGATATTCCCTCACAAATGTTTGGGATATCTAACAAACTTATACAGATCTGACATTGCCTCGAGTTTGTCTGGATTCTTCTTTTCAATATAGGCCGGACAACCCCAGATCTTAACTCGTTTAAGACATGGTCTCTTCCCATTCTATATCTCATATGGAGTGGTAGGCACTGATTTGGACGGAACGCAATTCAATAGGTATGCAGCTTCTCAAGAGCATAACACCAAAAGGAAATAGGCAACTCAGCAGTACTCATCATAGAGCGCACCATATCTTATAGGGCGCGATACCTCCACCCCGATACACCGTTGTGCTGTGGTATATACGAAGGAGTAAGCCGAGAGAGAATTCCATTATCTGTTTAGAAAATCCAGGAACTCCATGCCCAAGTATTTGCCTCCTCGATCACATCAAAGGACTTTAATACTTCTACCCGTCTGCTTCTTAACTTCAAGCTTATATTCCTTGAATTTCTCAAATGTTTCAGACTTGTGTTTCAACAGGAATATATTTCTGAATCCTGAGAGACGATTGGTGAATATAATGAAGTACGAAGAACCAACCCTGGCATTTGTAGATGTAGGACCGTAAACATTATCATGTATCTGTCCTATGAGTTTAGTAACTCTTCTTGTAAATGGAGTATTTTTCATTTTACCTTTGAGACAAGACTGGAAAGTATCATAAGATGAAAATTCGAACAAATTATAATATTCATCCTTATGTAACTTAGCTGGTCGTGTCGTATTGATATGACCTGGTCTACAATGCCATAAGAAGGATTCGTTCATTTCTGAACTACTCCTCTTGTGTGTGTTCTAGATACTTTGAACTGTGGTTTGATTTAGAACGTATATGCTATTATATAACATGCTTGATTGAATCAACTCTTGATTCAGGAAAATATTCACAAAATTGTCCTCCAATACCGAATTATATCCTTCTTTTACTGAATAAAGAGACCGACGTAATGTCATATATCAGGTTCGGTATTTAATAACATTCATTCAGAATCAATGTATTAATACAAGGTGATATTTGGCAACTGATTTGGCTGCAACGCTTGCACCATTCTCTAACACTTAGAGAGATATCACTCAATCCATGTTCTCTACCTTTCTGTATCCCATGTAACATATTACATATGCGGGATCCTGATCCGGTATCACATACTCAGGACGTAGAGGATACTGAGAAATAGTTCTCGGTAACGATCACACCCGAAGAAGATGCATCAACATGCACTTTCTTCGATTGGGTGGCATGGGAATCCGGATATTCCCCTATTTTCTGCTCGGACATATAACAATTATAAGATTGAGCGGAACCAACGTTCCACAGCTCAGTATAGTAAGCAGGTTCGGTCAATGCATCCATATTATTACCTTGATTAAGGCGTGACATGGTCGCTACTAAGAGAGAGAGAGAAAAGAAAACACTCTGCGTACGCTCTTGCAAGATCAGATTGGTTATTATTTTAATTAATCAGGATGGCTCCCACCGTTTTTATCAAATCTTCGGTCAAACCCTAAAAGGTAAGATTAGCCGGGATTAATTACACCCTACAAGTTAGCCAATCTTTCGGCCAGGCCAGTGTCGATACTTTGAGGGAGGTTCCCCGTGCTTTCGCACGAACCTAATTTAAATAAACCTTGTTTTCCCAGGGGTATAACCCCGTTAACTCCTTTCTAGACACCTACTTGATCGGTTAATTGTTGTTAGTTATATGTATGCCCTAGAAGCCATTATTGTACATACGATGTATATTGTAGTGGATGCTTGGACATATATAGGGAGGACTTTCTTGCTCGACATGATAGTACGCTATCTGGTTGCTCTTTATTTTAACATGTACTCTGATTTTCTCTATGTTTCATGTTGATAAAGCCCTTAGGATGAGTACTTGACTACCAGGACTATGATGTGGATCATACTAGTAGGGACAGTGTAGTCGCTAAGTACATCCTTCAAATGTTCCTAGTCGTGGGAGTACAGAGACAGGGCATCGATACTCCAGAGTAGACTAGTGTATGCGCTTCTTGACCCATAAGATGGGCGATGGATGATCTCATAACCATTGGTATTTGACATCAGAGAAGGTATACGGGTGCTCAATGGAGACTGGGTACACTGGACGGGCTCGCCGAGAACTCCCAGATGGTATTATACCTCACGTCAGATGGCAGTTCTCTGGTGACACTGGTACAGGTTAGTCTGTAGTCCCGATTTCGTCATAGAGTCTTGTATGATTCCCACTGTGCTTTGATTTCCATCATACCACGTCCAAGAGGGCGTGCAAAAAGGTGGCTTTTGGGTACAGTCCCGAATTACATGGAGGCAATGAGCGATATGAGGGGATTCGTCTCTTCCAGTATTGGGAGTTGATGTTGAGGTGTGTTTGGGTTCCAATGATTTCATCGTTGGTCCTCCTTTGATAAAAAGATGAAATGCACCACATCGCCGTTTCAATGCGGGGCAACCGTTAGGATACCTGGCATCATGGCCACTCTTTTCCCTGTGCCATCACATGGCTGTGTGGCTTGCAGCGAAGTTGGTGTATCCCAAAGCGGATTGTCCATTTCGTAACTATGAGGGTCACGATATTGTTATTACAAATGGCTTAGTTGTGGCAGAGTATTGCGATATCTTAAAACGTCTAGAGGTTAGTATATCACCAATGAAATCTCTTATCTCAAAGACGGGGTCCTTAGAGTTTGCTAACAGATTCAGAGTCCATGGAGGCAGAAAGGATTTATCTCCTATATCCCCTCAGGCTAGCTCTGCTCACTCGTTCACCTTTTGGACCGGTTGCCTTTGGAGAGAAGTATGGAGTCAAAAGATTCTCCACGCTCGCTCGCCTAGGTAGTGCCAGTTACAGGGTGACAGGCTCCATTGGTAAGTTATCTCGCTATTGGGATCGGATTCATCGGTCAACAAAAGCTTTTTCAGAGCACATAGATGGGCTTTCATGAAAAAGCCGATCGGTGGTGTCCAGTAGTTCAATCAGACCAGTCAGCCAAGCAAGTCATAGTTAGGGCAGTCGGAATGGGCAGGGAAGCAAAACAGTCAGCAAGCAGTAGTATTGAAGTTCAGTCAGTCAGGAGAGCGCCGCTCCCCTTCTTTCCCTCACTCCGTTCGTTAGCTAGAACAATTAGAGTAGGCGAGGAGAACTGCTTCTGAATGCAGCCGTTCCGTAGGGGCCTTCGTAAGATTATGAGAAAGGCTCCTTTTGACGACCATTGAGACTACTTGGTGAGGAAGGAAGGGAAGCTACCTAGCCCTGTTAGCTCCTACTAAAGGAAGGGAAGAAGAGAGATGAGACCAGTTCATACCTGAAGGTAGTTCATACTTTCTTACTCTAACGGGTAAGGTAGACCAGCCAAGTGCTTGTCGATATTACTTTCTCCGTTCACTCGCGAAGGCTCCTCCGCTCTCTCACTTAGTTTACTTGCTAAAAGTCTGAGTGGTTTTGTTCAACAACTCAAACCTGTAAGGAAGGGAAGCTATGTATACTTATGAGCGCTGTTACCACTTAGGCTTGGTAAACTCGAATTCAAACTCTGAACTCTGAACTCTTAGTCCCTGAGGCGCCCCCTCAAGCGTCGGGGGCATTAGCGGCTATGCCGTTCCGCTCGGGACCCTCGCTTCACTCATTAACCGTTCCGCTCGTCAGCAGATTAGCTCCTTCCTTCGCTTCTCAGGTTTTGTTTAACTCAACTCAAACCTGTAAGCTATAACTGGAAACCCCTAGCCAGGGTTGTTGAGATTTACCGGTAAGTGTTATCAGTAGTTTCTCGATCTGTTATGGACCACATATCGACATGACTTATCGAGCTACTGGGGGCTGACGTTTACCACCCCTAGGCGAGATATGCGACATATCAGACGAAGAGACCGGACTGTACGGGAGTGTTACTGACTGGATTCACAGGAGAAAGTATAGGCTTGCTTGTTGATCTTCTGAGCGCTCAATACCTGGGTGGCTGTTACGTTTAGCTGACCGCTTGCATGTCACGACCCAAAGTTTGGCCAGTGACCGGCACTTCATCACGTAACGTCTACAGGCGTAACGCGACTAAGTGAACCGAAAAACCCAGAAATCAAACCAGTAAAAGTACAGAGTGTTTTAAGTTTTAAATGGAAGCATTTACAAAAGTGACAAGAAATCTTAAGTAGACAATCACCAAGATAACAATATACGACGCCGTAGCGAAGATCAAGAGCAACAAGTGGGAACATCACAGATAGAATAAACTGCATAAGTAAAGTCGGCTCACAACGAGCTCGACACCAAAATACAAATAATATACATCATCGTCCTCACACTGTCTCTAAGTAAAATACATATATGGTAGATGGAGAATACTAGATACAAAAGTGTGTACAATAAAAGTAACAAGATACCACAACCCACCTAACAGCAAAACAGCTCACGCACCAACTGTAGTGGTATCTGTAGCCAAAAGATGTAAGAAAGCAGCCTGCCGCGACTACTCCGAGGGGCAACCTGCAAATACTGTGGCACAACGGGGGTGAGTTGCCAACTCGTGAATAGAAATAACATATAAAGGTAATCGCGAGCATGCACGTACTGCGCTACTCTATCACATGCCAGCAGATGATATCAATGCATGATAAGCAGTATGTGCAATAATCATGCAAGTGCTCTATTAGGTAATATAACTACAGGATGAGATACAATAATAAATATTGAGCATGGGAAAATAACATCTACAGGGAATGTCAACGTGGAATATATAACCGGTGTCCATCAATGCACCCAGATCCCCTAAATAGCTCAGGCGCCGGCACTCTCATCGGCCCTCCAATCCTGTAAATCTATGAGAATCACGAGTACCCAACATCGGCACCCAAATATCATAAATACTCGTATCCAACATCGACACGCAAATCTTCCTATATCGGGCATCCGTCAGTCCGGGTCAGCCCCCTCTCTCTCACATATCGGGCATCCGTCAGTCCGGGTCAGCCCTCTCTCTATATATCGGGCATCCGTCAGTCCGGGTCAGCCCCCACTCTCTAATATATCGGGCATCCGTCAGTCTGGGTCAGCCCTCTATCTCTCATATCGCGCTCTAGCACCGAGAAAACACACGGTGGATGCACTGAAATATCATATCAAGGGAAACCGGGTTTTTAAATAATTACCTATTCTCTTTTGAAATATCCATGGTTCCCAAATCCAGAAATAACATGGAAACAACATATCTCAATGCGTAAATCTATGCAGGTATGAGGATATCAATATATACATGGCACATGTATGAATATGTGATGTAGATATGCCCAAGTATGAATATAACATCTGCTGATATGCGGCAAATCATGGCAAACATCAATAATGCGGAAATAATCTGACATATGATTTATAGCAATCCTATAATGTGAGTGTGATGGCAATCACTAACGGTGTGAGTGTAGCATATAAATTGTGCTCGTGCAACTTGAACCGTTAGTAATAGTGCGGTGTTCTATAAATTCTAGTTTATATACGCATAGCAGGGAATGCGGTATGCAATAAACAGTAGCCATGTAGGTGAATGCAAAATATATCTCTATAATGTCCTATCAGCCCTGACGCATAACGCCATGCGGGCGATATCCCCGTAGATGTTAAATCTACTCACCGTAGTCTCTCGCTAGGTATAGCCGACGACTTGTTTCCCCTTCTTCGCGGCGTCCGTCGCACTCGCCTGCGAACCTAGAATTTCACAATATATCACACATAAGCTCAAAACCATATAAACATGACATTTAAAGCCAAACTAGTAACTCGCGTCGCAACCCAAGCGCGCGTGTGCGCGATACGCTAAAACGTGTGACTACGCGCCTGAAGCCACCCCGACGCGTCGCGATACGCAGAAACCCCAAACCCACACACATGTATCACGCGTGTCGCGAAAGATTGAAAAATACGCGAAATAGGGTATTCAACTCCAGATTTTGATACAGAACAGATATTATGAAAATATATATACCAAAATACTCCACATAGAAGCAGACTCCCAACACCCTAAACGCCAACCCAAAGCACCCCCATCTGGCCGTAATTTGCGGCAAGAATGTATTTTTTTGGCGGCCTGGGTAGGGAGATGGGCTCCCAGGTTTTGTGTGTGCACTCTATACCCCCTATACATGCTACAGTAAATCCAATTTTATTCTGAAATAACTCGGGTTGTAGCAGATCCAACAGATCCCAATTTTAGTTAAAAACCACACTTTTACACTAAAATGATACTTTATGGTATTTTTGTCCAAACTGAAACAAAAACCTGGGTTAAGTAACTCTAATAGCACAAAATAGAGTTAACCAAGCCAACAAAATCCCAATCTAACATATGCATCACAAATATCCTTTAATATCACTAAAATGCACAAAAATAAGATTTTTAGCAACCAAACACACAAGTTATGGAAATAGGTTGCTAAACATGAGTTGATACCTTCTAAAAACCTTATAAAACACCAAAAGTTCCAGCTCCCTCCTCAAGTATGCAGATTTGCTCCCAAACACCTCAAAAGGTCCCTTTTCCCGCGGCTTTAGTGAAGAAAATGTGTGGTTTTGTGTAGGATTTTGTATGGATTCAAAAGAGAAATGAAAAGATGATGAATATATTGTGTTGTTGCTGCTGGAGTTGCAGCTTTTCTGCAGAATTTTTCAGCAAGAGAGGAAGAGAGAAAAGAGAGAGAATGGGTCAAATGTCAATCATCTCACCTAACACCATGCTGTAATTTCCCATTTAAAAAAATTGATTTATTAAAAGGGTTTGACTTGATTAGAAAAGTGTGGGGGATTAAAATGAACCATGCAAGGAAAGAAATAGTTAACACTTTAACCTAGGTCACAAAATGGCTAAGTGTGCAAGTGTACACAACAAAAATGGGAAATTTTCCAATTAGGGTAACCCGACTAAAAATAACTAATAATCCTATGTACACATATATAATAACACGTACCATTGCTAATTAACATGAAAAACATTCCAACAAAATTTCAAAGTGTTACAATCTACCCTCCTTAGAGAAATTCGGTCCCCGAATTTAAATAAAAAAAAACTAACCACACATACCTTCGAAAAGATGGTGATACCTCTTCCTCATCTCGCTCTCGGTCTCCCAAGTGATCTTCTCTCTGCTCGGACCATGCCAAAGTACCTTGACGGACGGTATCTCTTTCGACCTCAATTTCTTCACTTGTCGATCTAAAATGATCACCGGCTGCTCTGCATAGGAAAGGTCACGCTCAAGCTGGATCGTCGGGTGCTGAATCGTATGCGAAGGATCAAGAAGATATCTGCGGAGCATCGAAACGTGAAATACGGGATGCACATCCGGAAAACTGGGCGGAAGGGCTAATCGATACGCAACCGCACCAACACGCTCGAGGATCTCGAAGGGGCCCCCAAATCTGGGACTAAGCTTCCCCTTCTTCCCAAATCTCATCACACCTTTCATTGGGGAGACCCTCAAGAAAACATGATCACCAACAGAAAACTCAAGTCTGAGCCGCCGACGGTCCGCATAAGATCTCTGCCTACTCTGGGCTGCTCTCATCCTGTCGCGAATCAACTTGATCTTCGCGGCCGTCCCCTCAACAATCTGTGGCCCTAAAATACTGCTCTCACTGAGCTCTGTCCAACAGGCGGGCGATCTGCATCTCCTCCCATAAAGAGCCTCAAACGGTGTCATCTGAATGGTCTCCTAGTAGCTGTTATTGTAGGAGAACTCTACTAAGGGAAAATGATGATCCCAGCTACCTCCGAAGTCTAATACGCATGCTCTGAGCATGTCCTCGAGAGTCTAAATAGTCCGCTCTGACTGTCCGTCGGTCTGTGGATGAAATGCTGTGTTGAAACTCAAGCGAGTGCCCAAAGCCTCCTGAAGCCTCTGCCATAGTCGGCTGGTAAACTGGGTGCCTCTGTCGGACACGACACATGTCGGAACTCCGTGCAGTCGTACAATCTCGTCGATGTATATCTGGGCATACTGAGCAAATACGAAAGTTGTCTTCACCGGTAGGAAGTGAGCCGCTTTCGTCAAACGATCCACGATCACCCAGATGGAGTCATACCCTCGACTAGTCCTGGGCAGACCCATAATGAAGTCCATAGAAATCTGCTCCTATTTCCACTCCGTAATGGGTAACGGCTGTAACTCTCTCGCGGGCCTCTGGTGCTCAGCCTTGACTTGCTGACAAGTCAGGCATCTCAACACAAAATCTGCGATGTCTCACTTCATTCTGTCCCACCAGTAAACACTTCTCATGTCATGGTACATCTTTGTTGAACCGGGATGAACACTGTATATCGATCGATGTGCCTCCTTAAGAATCTCGCGCCGCAGTCCCTCAGCATCTGGTACGCACAGTCTAGTCCCAAATCGTAGTATTCCCTGATCATCGATCACGAACTCGGAAAATCTGCCCTGTCCAATCTGTGCCCTGATCTTTGAGCATCGGTCATCACTGTGTTGTGCCTCATGTATACGGTCAAGCAACTGTGGGCGTGCACGAACATGTGCAATATGTCTTCCGATCGGCGTAAACTCAAACTGTACCCGGCTGTCGCATAAAATCTGCCAATCTGCCGATGACTGCCTCTGTACTGCGCTCAAACAAGATAGACTACCTCCGGGCCTCTTGCTCAAAGCATCCGCCACTACATTAGCCCTTCCCGGGTGATATAAGATCTCACAATCGTAGTCCTTCACTAACTCCATCCATCGGCGCTGTCTAAGGTTCAGGTCGCGCTGCTGAAATATATACTTTAAGCTCTTGTGATCAGTGAATATCTGGCACGATTCGCCATATAGGTAATGTCGCCAGATCTTAAGTGCAAAGACCACTGCAGCCATCTCCAAATCGTGAGTGGGGTAATTCTGTTCATGTTCCTTCAATTGCCGTGAAGCATACGCGATTATCCTGTCATGCTGCATCAATACGCACCCTAGCCCCACTCTTGAAGCATCACAGTAGACCACAAATGCGCCTGATCCTGAAGGCAATGATAGCACTGGTGTCGTGGTCAGTATAGCCTGTAGCTGCTGAAAACTGTGCTAACACTCCTCCATCCAAATGAAAGGAACTCCCTTCCGGGTCAACCCGGTCAAAGGTGTAGCAATACGGGAGAAGTCCTGCACGAATCGCTTGTAGTAGCCTGCCAACCCTAGAAAGCTGCGAACCTCCGTCACTGACGTGGGTCTAGGCCAACTCCGAACGGCCTCGATCTTTCTCGGGTCTACACATATACCATCCCGTGTAATCACGTGGCCCAAGAAGTCTACGCTGTCCAGCCAGAAACCACACTTGGAGAATTTGGCGAAATGCTGATGCTCTCTCAAGGTCTGCAGTGTAATCCGCAGGTGCTGCTCGTGCTCCTCTCTACTCCGAGAATTCACCAGAATATCGTCAATGAATACGATGATGAACATATCAAGATACGGCCGGAAAATACGGTTCATCAAGTCCATGAATGCTGCTGGCGCGTTGGTGAGTCTGAACGACATCACCAAAAACTTATAATGGCCATAACGCGTGCGGAAATACGTCCTGGGAATATCCTCCTGTCGAACCCGCAGCTGATGGGAGCCTGATCGTAAATCGATCCTCGAAAAGTATCATGCCCCCTGAAGCTGGTCGAACAAGTCGTCGATGCGTGGCAAAGGATACCTGTTCTGCACTGTCACCCTGTTCAGCTGGCGGTAGTCGATACACAAAAGCATACTGCCGTCCTTCTTCTTGACAAACAGAACTGGAGCACCCTAAGGAGAAACACTGGGTCGAATAAGTCCATTATCCAGCAAATCTTGCAACTGGCCCTTCAATTCTCTAAGTTCCGCCGGGGCCATCCGATAAGGCGGTACAAAAATAGGCCCCGTGCCAGGAACCAAATCAAAACAGAAAGAAATATCACGCTCGGGCGGTAGTGTAAGTCGATGTACAACACCCCACGACTTGCAGGGAGGCGGAAAATTGAAAAACGATCTTGTTCTTTGCGTAAACATCGACCAACCGAGAATCTTTCCTAAACTATAACTAACAAGAAACATAGAAGTTGTTAACTACTATGATAAGTGATTATACCTAATGAACCGTGTCCTTCTCCTTTTCGTTATCCACTTCCTTCTCGGCCTCCTCCACGTAATAGATGATCCACCCGAGAGCTATACTCCAAGATTCACCTCTAACTTGAGGTAACTAGGTTTCTTAAAGTGCTAATCTAAGCAACCTAGGTGATATAGAGTTGGATTATGGATGTATTATTCTAGCTAACCCTTGATCTCAACACATGAGAGGTTAGGGTTAGGGTTTGAAGAGAGAGAGCTTGAGGCGAGAGAAGTTGAGAATGATTATGAATTGAAATTGTTTCTCACTTCTAATATATCATGAAGCATATAGAATATCAAATAAAATAAATCAAATGATTTAAAATCATGGTTCATTTAATATGTGCAATGAATCATCAAGTGAGTCATTAAGCAATAAATGCTTCATTAACTCACTTGAATGATTCATCTCATGAGTCACAAAATCAATTAATGCTAATGCCACCTAAACCATCAAGTCACCATCCTTCTAGAAGCTTCCCGCGAAATTACGAGAACGCCCCTTCTATCCGTGAAAACACGGAAAAACTTTAGACTGTATAAATTCAATAACCTGATACTAGAAACTGGCTTAAACCAAAGCCGGCTAGTAAAAACTGACCGAATGTCGTACGTGCGTAAACACACGTATGCGTCCGAACCCTTGTCGTAAAACCATACGACCTCTATATCGTTTCGCCTGGAGCAGGGAAACTCTCTGTGTGGGACTCTAAAGACTCGACTACTACGCTGGCAGCAGGTTTAACCACAGACCGCAAGCGGCACTTGCTGTACGTAACGGTCCCCAGGTAGATGTCGATAAGAAGCCCGATGAGGAAACCCATCCGAACTCCTACTGAGCCTGATGTGACAATCTCCGTACAGTTCGGTCTGTTCGTCTAAGACTATCGCATATCGGGCCTAGGGGCGGCAAGCGTCAGTCCCCTAATAGCGGTATAAGTCGTGTCAGAGCGTAGCCCATTACACCCTGAGAAACAACTGGAACCTACCAGTAAATCTCGCTTGCCCTGGCCAGGGACTTTGCGTAATGGCTCTCTGACACAGCGCGATATCAACTCCCAATACCAGGAGAGACGAATCCTGTCTAACCGCCACTGCCTCCAAGTGCTCGGGACTGCACCCAACTGCTACCTGTTTTCACGACTCCTTTGAGCCGTGGTAGGGTAGCAATGTAAGAACAGTGGGACACACTCGAGGCGAAGTAGCATTGTTAAGTCTGCGGACTATGCTGTACTCATATCACCTGGGAACTGTAAACTGACGACGGGTATAATACCAACCAACAGTTCCCCATGAGTCATGTCCGGTGTACCCGTAACCCAACGAGCACCTGTATACTATCTCCAGTATGACGTACTGACGGCTGTGGGACAGACCATCTCCCCAACTGGGATGAGAAGCGTACGCACTAGTCTACTCCGGAGTATCGATGCCCTGTCTCGATAATCCTACGACTAGGGACCTGAAAAAGGATGTGCTTGTAGACTACCCAGCCCCCACTAGTGTGACTGCCATCACAAAGCTGGTAGTCAAGCAAGATCCTAAGAGCTCTATCAATACGTATGCTCACATATTAAGATTGATAAAACCAAGTAGCATATTACCATGTTTAGCAAGACTGTTATATAACTGTGAATACCCCAAGCTTCCATTAAGTAATATACAAGCTAGTATGATACAATAATTGCCCCTACTGCATATACACTAACAATCTCCCACTTGCACTAGGGCCATGTACTGGCATATCGAAGACCGATGATCTCGAGTATCCTCTCGAACTGAATCTGAGGTAGGGCCTTTATGAATGGATCAGCAATGTTCTCTTTAGTAGCAACTCTCCGAACCTCGATCTCCTAGCCATCAATGATCTCCCTGATCAGGTGATACCGCCTTAAGATGTGTCTGGACTTCTGATGAGACCTTGGTTCCTTCGCTAAAGCTATAGCTCCGTTATTGTCGCAATACAGAGGTATTGGATCAACAATGGTAGGAACCACCTGAAGTTCTTGTTGGAGATAGTGCCCTCAGAGTCAAGTATTGGATCACAGGCACGTGATTGCAATGAATGAGGGAGGACCTATCCCGGTAAGACGGTCTTACTTAAGATGATAGCATGCTATCTGGTTTATCTTTATCATCGTGTACTGCTTTAGATGACCTTTAAGGTCGCTATTACACGTTGATAGAGCCCCTAGGATTCTTGCTTGACTACCAGCAGTATGAGGGCGATCATATACGTGGGAGATGGGGTCTATAAGCACATCCTTAAAAGGTCCCTAGTCGTAGGAGTTTCGAGACAGGGCATCGATTCTCCAGAGTAGACTAGTGTATACAGTCGAGACCCCGACAAGGGGCGGTGGCCGGTCTCACAAGCCACTGGTGTCAGTTTGTTCACCTAAGATGTATACAGGTGCTTATTGGGTTATGACTACACCGGACAGGACTCGCCGGGAACCTGCTAGTTGGTATTGTACCTGACGTCAGATAGCAGTTCCCTGGTGACATGTGTACAGGTTAGTTCATCGACCTGAGATCGTCATTTATCTCATGTGACTTCCCACTGTGCTTTGATTACTACCCTACAACGCTCAAAGGATACGTGCAAACAGGTTTTAGTTGGGTACAGTCCCGAGCCACATGGAGGCAGTGAGCGGATCTGCAGGGGTTCGTCTCTCCCGGTATTGGGGGTGAGGTCGCGCTGTGTCTAGGAGAGCCAGTACATGAAAAGTCCTTGGCCAAGGAAGGAGATTTACTGGTAGGTATTCCAGTAGTATCTCAGGGTGTTCTGGGCTACACTCCGACACGACTTGTACAACTTTTAGGGGTCTGACTTTTACCAACCCCCTAGGCCCGCCATGTGATGCTCATAGACGAACGGACCGGACTGTACGGACATTGTCACTGACAGGCTCAGTAGGGTGTCAGGATGAGTTCGCTCATCAACGTCCCTTTTGGTCAATAGCTGTTAGCCCGTCACGTATGGCTAATACCTCTGACGTGCTAGTGGTTAAATCCACAGCCATAGTATTGACAAGTCTTGAGAGTCCACCACACACAGTTACTCAGGTTTCGGGCAAAACGCTGTAGAGGCCGTATGGAGATATGGCAGGGTTCGATCAGATACGTGCGGTATTGCACGGATCGTGATCGGACAGTTTTTACTAGCGGGCTTTGGCTTAAGCCGGATCCTAGTATTAGATAGTGTAGATTTTGTCTCTTTGCATTTGTGTTCGGTGGGAATACAAATGCGGGCATGTATATGCAGTCGCGGGGTTTTCCTGTAATTTATTACGGGATCAGTTTTCTGAAATTGCCAGTTTGCATTCCGTTCCGGCCAGTTTTCTTTTGTTCCTTCACGGCCGGACTTTCTGATGGAGGGGGTAATTTGCAATTGTGAAAATTACTTATTGTGGAGGGGTTTTCTTGCATATGAGTGCTTCATGATGAGATTCCTTTTCCATCTCATCCTTTGCATTTATGGTGATTGTTATGTGAAGGGATTTGGATTAGATTTTGGTGTGACTTTAATCCTTTTATATATCATCACACATTATTTCCATCATTTTTCCTTGTTTGGCCGGCCACTAAACGAGGATGAAGAGAGAGGGGTTCTTTTAGTGTGGGAAATTCTTCATATCATTCTTGGTTCACACCAAAATCCAAAGTTCATTTCCTTTGTTCTTTCCTCCACAATATCATGGCAACATAAACCCCAAAGAGACATAGATTCTACACTACACCTACAGTACCCTTGGACACGTCGGCTTGCCAACATCGCGCCCGAGTTGCCTCGGTCCAGAGGTGGGAGCCCGTAAAAGAAATCGGCTACATGGTGCCCTTTCCGACGAGGAGGCAACGACCGGAAATTCCACGAGGAGATCGGAGTGGAGACGAAGACCGAAGGACACGGATCGCTTGGTATATCTCTCTACCCATCTGTTAGTTTGCTAGTATCTAGGTTAATGGCCCGATCCGGGATAAAAGTGCGTGGTGGTGCCGGTTTTCTGGTTTGAAAAGTTTTTTGTTTCCGTATTCCGGTGTCGGATTGACGGCCGGGGCGCCGCCGTGCACTTACAATGGTATCAGAGCCACGCCATTAACCTAGTCTAGCTTGCTCTAACGTGTTTACAAATTCGATCGAACGGATTTTCAAAAAACCGTATTTCCATGTCGTACTTTCTGTCGAATTTTTCTGTGCTCTAAAAATTATTTGGTACATTGGAAAATTAAGTGCATGGTTTTTTATGAATTCTGGAAAAATTTGGTACGCTGATGTTACTGTAGGACGGCGGTTTAGCGGCCAAAACCACGTTTTGGCTGCGGAACCGCCGCCGTTTTGTGGCCAACCCGTACCAAATTTTCACAGTAGGCCTCTGACATGGAAATAGGGTTTCTGGTATATTCTTTTTGGGCCCAGATGTTTTTGAGTGCTGCAGTTGTGCTTGGCGGCCCACTTCGGAAAATTCAGTCGATCGAAAATTTTAAACATGTTAGTTCACAGTATTTACATTATATCTGCGACCGTGAATGTCACTCGATCGGTAAATCTAGTCTATCTGCTATAGCCCTTTTAGACGGATTTGCGAACGTGACATTCACGTTGATGTTCTGTGTTGTGCTGTGATGTTGCGGATTGGTCGTGGGGGATAGCCTGGATGCAATGGTAGTACAGTTTGGTTATTTATGTACATTTGATATTGCCGGGCGAGCGTCCGACATGTGGACTGCCGTCACTGACTGTTTGTATATTATTCTTTTGGGACACGACTGGGGCGAGGTCGATGTACCCGTTGTATATTTTACTTTCTGTACTAGGATTACCCCGCGGAGGGGTGCACGGATAGCCGGATTCTAGACGGCAACGGGCCCGCATCTCATGGCATTGAGACGGAGGGGGCTTTACTCTAGAATTGGCGGGCTATTCGTCGCACTCGTAGGGGTACAGGTTGACCTAGGAGGGGTGCCTAAGTTGCCGGATTCCGTGAAGTGCTGGGTGGTCCATTCACGTTCCTGAAGGGGGCTGCCTCGCTACAGGTTTTGGCGGGTAACTTGCCGCGCCCGTAGAGGTCTAGGATTTCATTGCACAGGCTATCCACACGACCAGGGGAACGTCGGGTTTCAACAGCGGCTCTGTGAAACCCGGGGATCCCAGATATCTGTATTGTTCTGTGATGCTTATTACATTTCTGCGATGTTACATTTTATCACGCCTTGAGCGAATATTATATATTGATATATATACTAGTAGATGTTCTATATGTTTTGCACCCGCGCTAGTCCAGTCCCCGCTCTGTCGTTAGTTAAGTAACCTAACGGGTGAAGACGGGACCCAGTGGCGAATGCGGATGGCATATACGTACATCGTATTTTCGTTCTTTTGTGGTGTGATCAATTGATGGGACTGCGTTGATTCGGATCAATGTAAGCTAAACAAACCTATTCTGATGTTGTTGGAAATTTTTTTTTCAAAAAGCTGTTATTGCAAGGACGTTCTCTTTTGTTTTGCGTCGTGGTATTCAGTTGGAATATCCTGCTCCTCAGTCGACGAGGCAAGGGCCGAGATCGCTTCACCGGGAGTGACCCCTTGGACAGAAGTTTGCGTCAGGGCAATAACTTCACTATAGCCGATTACTTTTGCTTTGCATCGTGGTATTCAGTTGGAATATCCTGCACCTCATTCTACGGGGAAAGAGTCGAGATCCCTTCACCGAGAGTGACCTCTTTAGCAAAGGTTTTCGTCACTATATTTTAAAAAAAGCTATCTGGTTCCTTCAACGATATCAAGTTCATTACGTTAAAGGTTTTCACCAGAAACCATTCGTAGCCCTCCGTCATTTCAGGAAGTTAGCACATAGTATTCATGCTATGTATGTTGGCCTTCGTCAAGACATAATGTATGGTAGCTATTTGTTACTTTTCTGCAGCATAGATAGATGCGTTGGTTTGGGACAGTCGTACTATTATTTTGGCCTTCGTCAAGGGTATGTACGGGCGGGTTCAAATTAACCTGGACAATGACGGGTAGAACTTGACATGTGACTTATGATATGTTGGCCTTCGTCAAGGTCATAAGAGCATGGGGTAAAAATCACATCGGGAGTTTCTAAAGAAACCGAAACTTGCCAGATATGCGCATACCTTCTGGAGTGTGATAGCGTGAGCGGATTCCGTCACGTTATCATGCGATGATAGTTGGATCCCGATTCCCACTGATGAGTTGGTTTACTCCTCGGGTGATCCCGACTAATTCTTCTTTCAGGTTTGGAAGAGAATTTGACGGTACAGTGGGAGGTTTCCTGATTAGATAAAGTGATAACCATTCTGATCTAGGTTAGTGTGCACGCTGAGTGTTTCTTTTCTCTCTCTCTCTTTGGTAGCGACCATTGACCCGACCCTTGACTATGACTCAGTGACCAATATTAACCGAACCTTCTTAAACACTGGCTTTTGGATTATCAGAGTTGCAAACCTCATTGCCACTCCTACTTTTACCCTTTTCTCCAGGACACCACGTATTACTACGAACGTCCACTTCCATTGGACAAAACCATCGTATGGTTATCTACGAACTCGAAGGAATTAATTCGAGGATAGTTTCCGGTTCTGGAGAAAATGAATAAGACTATTCTGTTGTCTTTTCCTTTTACCTTCTCTCAGGTTGCGAGTGCTCCTTGGATTAGGACGGTACACCTATTACGCAAATTGGATAGTCTTCTTCCAAACCTTATGCTGGTGCCGAACGATGGGGAATGAAGAAAACCAATTATCATAACGAAGGTGTACAGAAGGTATTATGTAAAGACAAATAAAAGGATAAGTAAGAGGGCAAAGTAAATTGCGACTGATATTCACGACCAAACCAAGTATTTCATTACCACTTCCACTTCACCTTTGTATTTCTCCAGGACACTCCGTATCACTACGAAGATCCACAATTTATTTGGATACTCCATCGTATGGTTATATACGAACTCGAAAGGAACTTGTTCCAGTTCGGGGATGGATTCTGGTTCAGGAGAAATAGGAATAAGGTTTATTCGGTTGTCTTTTATCTTCACCATCTCTCGCATTGCGAGTGTTCCTAGGATTAGGACAGTACACCCATTATGCTTTTTGGATAGTCTTCTTCCAAACCATAGGCTGGTGCCGAACGGTAGGGAAGGAAGAAAACCATTTGGCCTAAAGGGGTGTACAGAAGGTAATGACTAAAGACATATAAAGGGATTTGGTGAAGTGGCAAAGAAATATACGGTTACAGTTGTGAATCTGGATAATGGAAGAGGCATTACTAGGAATACCCGGACACCCTATCGAAACATTTCAATGTTCCAGTTTCACTGTGTACTGTTAAAAGAAAGCTGATTTCCCAATTAGACACTTGCTCCAGGGTATATATTTACCAGGTATGATTCTCACATCTGTATGGTTTTACAGATGATGAGTGGGAGTAAGTTATTGGGAATTGGGTGATCATCCTCATTATATCGGAATTCATTGTAATTGGTGATATTTGAGGAAGTCACCTGGGTTGTTTGCCGGACGACAAATATTTGGTTTTGAATATCCGTTGTTATGCACCAATTTTAAATTGATATATCTGTACGTCTATTGTTATAGAGTGAGATATACCTTTTTGAAATTATGTCTATGACATTTACCTATATCAATGGATGGTTAGGTAAGGAGCATTAAACAGCGGTGTAATTCTTCATAACCATAGTACAGTTTTCAACCTACGACACACAGGGATTGAGTTATTAGACTCAGGGGACTTATACAGAGTATTGTATATTGTCCAATGTCCATTAGGACAGAGGGGTTGGTCCTCGTACTATATTCTGTTTACTTATGACTTCTCTAGTTCTTAGACATGTGTTTCTTCGAAATACAAGGTCCAAGTTTTGAGAAGTTATAGGTATATGAGTAAAGTAGAGAACCAGGTAATGCAAGTATCGGGATTCTTCAAGGTGATCGAAGATGTAGGTAATTGTGTATGGTGTTCAGTTGATAGTAATGATTAAGAGAACTCGCTTCTCTTTCAGGTTACTCGTAATTAGAAGCATTCCTAAGTTGAGTAACGCTGATCGGCCTCCTTCCATTTAGTTGACATGAACTGGAGACAGCTGCATGATTTAAATCTGGTTCAATTAAATCAGTGCCTCTATTTCTATACTGGATATAGAACAGTTCATATCTTGACATTGTTAAGGTACGGGAAGTTGTCCAGCTTATGCTTAAAACCAGACATTGGATAACTCAAGGCACGTTTCTGTAATGGCTGTTTGTGGGTTGTCCCGGGCTATGACGAGGGTTGACTTTCTACCATCTGGAAGATCAATAGTGATATTGTTCTTAACTCGCCACAGTTTTAACAAAAATGGATTTTTTTCAGAAAACAGTAGTGGGAGTATGGTAGAACAGGAAGTGATTCCAAAACCACAAACGATTACCGAAGATTTGATAAGAACCTAAAGATTCAATCTGGATTGACATTCTATTGGCCACTCCATAGATAAGGTGGGTAACCTCATGCACTCGAGAGGTACTTCGGTATGCTCAAGGACGGTGGCATGGAGGTTCTTGTTTTCCCAGACTTTCCATTACTGTTGTTCCAGACTGTGAGACCCGACAGGAGGACAAATATAGCGTCATTCTAAACTAGCTTTAGAAGTGTACGTTTATATGACTCTGCCAGAGGGTTGTCGTAGTCAGTGGGAGCAGCGGAAGCATAGTGGACAAGTAGCTTATGTGTATTTATAGACTAAAGCAGATATAGCGGAGATAGATCATCTATTTCTGATGTGACAGTCATAGGTTTGACTTCATCAGAATAGGGGATGGATCTATTAAGAAGGTAGTAGGGTGTGATGTCCTGGTATTTGATGACATACACAGAGTAGGAAATGATATTCCTATACTACGATCGGTTATACTTTAGTTGTCACACAGTGGTTTCTCCACATAGGAATTGGATATTATATGGCATTCTGGTTACTAGATCTATGGTTTTAGATCTAGATTTGGGAAGTGTCCCAATCAGGGTACTTAGACAGCATTCTAAGAGTATTTAGAATGGACGACTCCTAGCACGGTAGTGTACCTGCAGGTGATGGAGTCACCCTCTCTAAAGGTGTCTTACAGACTAAAGGGGAGAGGGATGTGCATGATTGGCAGATCACTTGCTTAGGCAATTGAGTCAATCATGAGATGTCAAGTACCACACCAGATGTTGTTTTTGCATGAGATACAGTAAGTTGATATTAATCCAATCCTGGAAAAACATTCGGAAGCAGTTTTAGAACATAAGTGAATGTTCTAGGGATTTGATAACGGCAGCCTCCTCTAGGAGACGGTTATCATTCCAGGCTTCTAAGGTGACCTGGATGACATAGTGACTGTCAGAGTTATAGTTTTCCCTCTGACGAGGGGAAGTATTTTGGACAGGTGGTCCAGGTGGATACCGAGGGAAGGATGGCGCAGGATACTGATTAAGTTCAGTTGACGATACAGTCTAAGAAGTTTGGATTTGGAGCTCATTTATGAGCTAGGTCCCATCAGACATCCAGACATATTCTAAGACTGGTATTGCTCATTTCGGGAGATGGCTTTCTCCGCGAACTTGAGATAAAGAGAGACATAGAAAGAAACATCACAGCGGATCCACTCACTGAGGCTACTCCTCGAACGCAATAGTTTCGCAAGCGAGCTTTGTGAGACTGACTAGTAGAGGAGTTGGGTGTTCGATATCACACGGGTTGTGAGTATGCGACATCGCAATAATTAGTCTTGAGTGCAAGTGGGAGATTGTTGGAGATAGTGCCCTCAGAGTCAATTATTGGATCACAGGCACGTGATTGCAATGATTGAGGGAGGACCTATCCCGGTTGGAGAGTCTTACTCAAGATGATAGTATGCTATCTGGTTTGTCTTTATCATCGTGTACTGCTTTAGGTGACCTTTCAGGTCGCTATTACACGTTGATAGAGCCCCTGGGATTCTTGCTTGACTACCAGCAGTATGAGGGCGATCATATACGTGGGAGCTGGGGTCTATAAGCACATCCTTAAAAGGTCCCTAGTCGTGGGAGTTTCGAGACAGGGCATCGATTCTCCAGAGTAGACTAGTGTATACAGTCGAGACCCCGACGAGGGGCGGTGGCCGGTCTTACAAGCCACTGGTGTCAGTTGTTTCACCTTGTTGGAGATAGTGCCCTCATAGTCAATTATTGGATCACAGGTGCGTGATTGCATTGATTGCGGAGGACCTATACCGGTAGGACAGTCTTACTCAAGATGATAGTATGCTATCTGGTTTGCCTTTATCAGTCGTGTACATGTTCAGGTGACTGATTACATGTTACACTTTGATAGAGCCCTTAGGATCTTACTTTACCACCAACAGTATGATGGCGATCATATACGTGAGAGTTGGGTGGTTTATATGCATATCCTTAATTGTGGTCCCTAGTCGTGGGAGTTTCGAGACAGGGCATCGATACTCCGGAGTAGACTAGTGTGTATAGTCGAGACCCCGACGAGGGGCGGTGGCCGGTCTCACAAGCCACTGGTGTCAGTTGGATCACCTAAGATGTATACAGGTGCTCATTGGGTTATGAGTACACCGGACAGGACTCGCCGGGAATCTGCTAGTTAGTATTATATCTATCGTCAGATAGCAGTTCCCTGGTGACAGGTGTACAGGTTAGTTCATCGACCTGAGGTCGTCATTTGTCTCGTGTGAGTTCCCACTGTGCTTTGATTTCTACCCTACCACGGCTCAAAAGAGTCGTGCAAACAGGTAGCTTTTGGGTACAGTCCCGAGCCATATGGAGGCACGTGAGCGGATCGGCAGGGGATTCGTCTCTCCCGGTATTGGGGGCGAGGTCGTGCTGTGTCTAGGAGAGCCATTACACAAAGTCCATGGCCATGGCAGGAGATTTACTGGTAGGTACTCCAGTAGTATCTCAGGGTGTTATTGGGCTTCACTCCGACACGACTTATACTGCTATTGGGGGTCTGACGTTACTAGCCCCCTAGGCAGATATGCGATACTCATAGACGAACGGACCGGACTGTATATACATTGTCACTGTTAGGCTCAGTAGGGTTTTCCGGATGAGTTCGCTCATCGGCATCCCTTGAGGTCAGTCCATGGGCAGCCGTTACGCATTGCTAGTGCCGCTGACGGTTTGTGGTTAAACCCACTGCCATGGTACTGATGAGTCATTCGAGTCCCCCACAGACAGTTTCCCAAGTTCGGGCGAAACGTTGTAGAGGCCGTATGGTTTTATGGCAGGGTTCGGAAAATGCACGTGCGTTTACGCACGTGTTATTTTTCGGGCAGATGATACTGGTCGGCTTTGGTTTAAGCCGGATCCGAGTATTATAGTGAGTAGGTATAATATCTTTGTCTCAGTTGCATTTGTATTCGGTCGTAATACAAATGCGGGTATATTTATACAGTTTCGGGGTTATCCTGAAAGTCGTTTCAGGATCACTTTTGGAAGTTGCCAGTTTCCAGTTTTCTATCAGTCGTCTTTTAACATTTGGTTAAAGACGGATTTATCTTTTCTTGGATGAGAGTGAGTCATGCTTCTAGAAGCTTCTAGAAGGTTCTAGAAATGAAGAGGTGTCTTGTGACTCATGCTTTGATTTCTAAACATTCTTGTTTTCCTTAAAATCTTTATGCTTGATATTTTCATGTGTTCACACATGATATTTTTCTTATGGTCACCACTTGCTCCTATACTCACCCTCCTCCATCCTATAAAGTGGCCGGCCCTCTCTTTCCTCACTTCACTTGATGTTTCATTTGTAGAAAAAGATTATGATAGTATTTCGGTGCATGGAAATTTCATTGCTTCTTTCATTTCCATCACCCGATAAAATGGCAACTTCATTAACCGATCGTCCACGGACTTGGAAGAAGTGAGACAAAGTCATCTACTCATTCTCTACATCATTCTTGGTCGTCTCTTTTAGCAAACTTGACGATCGAGTTGCCTCAAGTCAGAGGCGGGAGCCCGTTTAAAGAATCGTCGATGTGGTGCCACCTCGACGAGGATATCGGAGATCGACGAGATCGGAGCAGCCGCAACGGAGCGTGGGATGATGGTTGAAGAACGAAGGACTCGGATCGTTCGGTATAACCTTTCTGCACTCTTTACAGTTTGTTAGTTTAGCAATAATGGCAGATCCGGGTTAAAGTATACGATAGCGCCAGTTAAAAGTTTTTTGTTCCGCATTTGGCGTCTGTAGACTGCCGGGGCGCTAGCGTAGACTTACAGTGGTATCAGAGCCTAACCATTTTGCTATGCTAACTTGTGCTAACGCGTTTAAAACATCGATCGAACCGGAAATCGAAAATTGCAAAATTCCAACTTGACAGTTTCTGTTGGTTTTAAATGATCTCCTAAAAATATTCCACACATCTCAGAAAACTGTGCAGGGTTTTTTAAGCACACGTGCAAAATTTGAGCACGTGATCTCACCAAAGCGCCGCGGATGAGCGGCCAAACCCATGGTTTAGCCGCGCATCCGCGGCCATATGATGGGATCAGTGCACCAAATTTTGTATATGTCTTCTCTGTTGGATTTTGTGGTTTTTGGTAAATATCGTTTTGGCCCAGATTTTGTTACTGTTCACCAGTAAGTCGTGGGGCCCACTTCTTGATATTTTGTCGATCGAAATTTAAACACGTTAGTTTACAGTGCTTACATTATATCTCCGACCGGGAATGTCATTTGATCGGTAAACCGCGTCTGATTGCTATAGTTCTTTTAGACGGGTTTGCGAACGTGACATTCGCGTTGATGTTCTGTGTTGTGCTATGATGTTGCGGATTTGTCGTGGTGGATAGCAGTGTGCAATGGTAGTACAGGTTGAGTTTATTTGTACATTTGATATTGCGGGGCGAGCGTCCAACTTATGGACTGCCGTCACTGCCTGTTGTATAATATTCTTTTGGGGCACGACCAGGTTGCGGTCGATGTACCTATTGTACTATTTTTCATTACTGTACTAGGTTTTGCCCCGAGACGGAGTGCACGGATAGCCGGGTTCTGAGCAGCAACGGGTCCGCATCTCATGGCTTTGAGAGGCAGAGGGTCCCCACTCTAGAATTGGCAGACTATTCGCCGCACTCGTAGAGGGTACAGGTTGACCCAAGGAGGGGTGCCCAAGATTACCGGATTCCGTGGAGTGCTGGGTGGTCCATTCACTATGCTGTAGGGGGCTGCCTCGCTTCAGGTTTTGGCGGGTAACTTGCCGCACCCGTAGGGGTGTAGGTTTCATTGCACAGGCTATCCACACGACAGGGGAACGTCGGGTTTCAGCAGCGGCTCTGTGAAACCTGGGGATCCCAGATTATCTGTATTGTTCTGTGATGCTTATTACTTTTCTGTAATGTTGCATATTATCACGCCTGGAACGATTATTGTATATTGGTTTATATACTATTAGATGTTGTATATGTTTTACACCCGCGCTAGTCCAGTCCCCGCTCTGTCGTTAGTTAAGTAACCTAACGGGTGATGACGGGACCCAGTGACGAATGCGGATGGCATATACGTACATTTTATTTTCGTTCTTTTCTGGTGTGATTAAATGATGGGACTGTGTTGATTCTGATCAATGCAAAGTAAAACAAACCTGTTTACAGTTGTTGGAACAAATTTAAAAAGTGTTATTGCAAAGACGTTTTCTTTTGTTATGCATAGCGGTATTCAGTGGAATATCCTGCACCTCATTCGACGGGGCAAGGGCCGATATCCCTTCACCGGGACTGACCCCTTGGGCAGAAGTTTGCGTCAGAGTAATAACTTCACTATAGTCGATTACAAGTTGCTTTGCATAGCGGTATTCAGTGGAATATCCTGCACCTCATTCCACGAGGAAAGAGCCGAGATCCCTTTACCGGGAGTGACCTCTTTAGCAAAAGGTTTTCGCCACTATATTTTAAAAAAGCTATCAGGTTCCTTCAGCGATATCAAGTTCACTACGTTAAAGGTTTTTCGCCAAAAACCAGCTGTAGCCCTCCGTCACTTCTTTTGGGTATTCAGTAGTATTCAAGCTATGTATTTTGACCTAACGCCAAGGCATAGTGTTTGGTAGCTGCTGGGTATTCAATTGTTGCATAGATAGATGAGTTGGTTTGGGACAGCCGTTCTGCCATTTTGACCTAACGCCAAGGGCATGTGCGGGTGGGTTCAAATTAACAAGATAGTGATGGGTAGAACTTGGCATGTGACTTATGACATTTTGACTTAACGCCAAGGTTATAAGAGCATGGGGCAAAAACTATATCGGGAGTTTCTAAAGAAACTGAAACTTTCCAAGTATGCGCATACCTTCTGGAGTATGAGTAACGTGGATGCATTCCATCACGTTATCATGCGATGAGAGTTGGATCCCGATTCCCACTGATGAGTTGATTTACTCTTCGGGTGATCCCGATTGATTCTTCTTTAGGTTTGGAGGAGAATTTGACAGGACAGTGGGAGGTTTCCGGATTAGATAAAGTGATGACCATTCTGATCTAGGTTAGAGTGCACGCAGAGTGTTTCTTTTCTCTCTCTCTTTGGCAGCGACCTTTGACCGACCCTAGACTATGACTCAGTGACCAGGTTGACCGAACCTTCTTAAAACACTGGCTTTTGGATTGTCTGAGTTGCATAAGTCATTGCCACTCCTTCTTTTACCCTTTGAATTTCTCAGAACACCCGTATTACTACGGATATCCACTTCCATTGGATAGATCCATCGTATGGTTATATACGAACTCGAAGGGACTTCTTCGAGGATGGATCCAGGTTCAGGAGAAATAGAATTGGTTTATTCAGTTGTCTTTTATTATCACCTTCTCTCAGGTTGCGAGAGCTCCTTGGTTTAGGAGAGTACACCTATTACGCTTATTGGATAGTCTTATTCCAAACCATAGGCTGGTGCCGAAAGGTAGGGAATGAAGAAAACCAATTAGCCTAAGTAGGGTGTGCAGAAGGTAATATGTAAAGACAAAATAAAGGTATTAGAAAGAGGGCAAAGTAAATTGCGACTGATATCATTCACGACCAAACCGCGTACTTCATCGCCACTCCTAATTCACCTTTAAAAGAATAAGGTATTATTCAGTTGTCTTTTATCATCACCTTCTCTCAGTTGCGAGTACTCCTTGGTTTAGGAGGATACACCTATTATGCTTACTGGATAGTCTTCTTCCAAACCATAGGCTGGTGCCGAACGGTAGGGAAGGAAGAAAACCATTTAGCCTAACGATGGTGTACAGAAGGTAACGACTAAAGACAAATAAAGGGATTTGGAGAGATGGCAAAGAGATATACGGTTGAAGTCATGAATTGGATTATGGAAGAGGCATTACTATGAATACCAGGGTACCCCTACGAAACATTTTCATGTTTCAGTGCATTGTTAAAGAAAAACTGTTTTCCCGATTAGACACTTACTCCAAGGGTATGTATTTACCAGGTTTCATTCTCATATCTGTATGGTTTTACAGATGATGAGTGGGAGTAAGTTATTGGGAATTAGGTGATCATCCTCATTATATCGGAATTCGTTGTAATTGGTGATATTTGAGGAAATCGCCAAGGTACAGTTTTCAACCTACGACGCACAGGTTTTGAGTTGTTAAACTCAGCGGACTTATACAGAGTATTGTATGTTGTCCAGTGTCCATCAGGACAAAGGGGTAGGTCCTCGTACTATGTTCTGTTTACTTATAACTTCTCTAGTATTTAGACAAGTGTTTCGTAGAAATACATGGTCTAAGTTTTGAGAAGTTGTGGGTATAAGAATAAAGTAGAGAACCAGGTGTCACAAGTATCGGGATTCTTCAAAGAGATCGAAGATGTAGATTCTTGTGATTGGTATTCAGATGATAGTAATAGCTTTGAGAAACGTGTTTCTCTTTCAGGTTACTCATAATTGGATGGATTCTTAAGTTGAGTAATGCTGATTAGCCTCTTTCCATTAAGTTGATATGCACTGGAGACAGCTGCATGATTTGAATATGGTTCCAATTAAATAAGTGCCAAAGTTTCTGTATTGGATATAGAATAGTTCGTACCTTAAAAGATGTTAAGGTACGGGGAGTTGTCCAGCTTATGCTTAAAACCAGACTCTGGATAACTCAGGGCACGTTTCTGTAATGGCTGTTTGTGGGTTGACCCTGGCTATGACGAGGGTTGATATTCTACCATTTGGAAGATCAATAGTGATATTGTTCTTGACTTGCCACAGTTTTAGTAAAAATGGATCTTTTTCAGAAAACAGTAGTGGGAGTATGGTAGAACTGGAAGTGATTCCAGAACCGCGAACGATTACGGAAAATTTAATAGGACCTATATATTCAATCAGGTTTGACATTCCAATAGCCACTCCGCAGATATGGTGGGTAACCTCAGACACCCGAGAGGTACTGTGGTAGCCTCAAGGACGGTGACAGGGAGGTTCTCATCTACCCTGACTTGATACTACTGTTGTTCCAGGTTATGAGACCCGGTAGGAGGGTTGTCGTAGTCAGTGGGAGCAACGGAAGTATGGTGGGCAAGTAGCTTATGTCTATTTATAGACTAGAGCAGTTTTAGCGGAGATAGATCATCTATTTTGATATGACAGTCATGGGTTTGACTTCAATCAGAATAGGGGATGGATCTGTTAAGAAGGTAGTAGGGTGTGATGTCATGGTATCTGAATGACATACACAAAGTAGGAAGTAAAATTCCTATACTACGATCGGTTGTACTGTGGTCGTCACACAGTTGTTTCTCCAGACAGGATATGGATATAATATTTGACATTCTGGTTTCTAGATCTATGGTTTTAGATCTAGATTTGGGTAGTTTCCCAATGTGGGTATTTTGACAGTATTCTAATGGTTTTTAGAATATATGACTCGTAGCATGGTGGTGTACCTGCAGGTGATGGAGTCACCCTCTCTAAAGGTGTCGTATAGACTAAAGGGGAGAGGGATGTGCATGATTGGCAGATCGCTTGCTTAGGCAACTGAGTCAATCATGAGATGTCAAGTACCACACCAAATGTTGTTTTTGCACTAGATGCAATAAGTTTGTATTAATCCAATCCTGGAGAAACATATGGAAGCAGTTTTAGAACATAAGTACATGTTCTACGGATTTGATGACGGCAGCCTCCTTCGGGAGACGGTTATCATTCCAGGCTTCAAAGGTGACATGGTTGACAGAGTGATTGTCAGAGTTATAGTTTTCCCTCTGACGAAGAGGGACAGTATTATGGACAGGTGGTCCAAGAGAATACTGTGGGAGGCATGGTGCCGGATACTGATTAGGTTCAGTGATCGATACAGTCTAAGAAGTTTGGATTTGGAGTTCATTTATGAAATAGGTCCCATCAGATATCCAGACATATTCTAAGACAGGTATTACTCGTTTCGGGAGAAGACTTTCTCCGCGAATTTGAGATTAAGAGAGATATAGAAAGAAACTTCTAGGCGGATCCACTCACTAAGGCTATTTCTCGAACACAATAGTTTTACAAACGGGCTTTGTGATACTGATTAGTAGAGGAGTTGGATGTTCGGTTTCACACGGGCTGTGAGTAGTCGACATCGCAATAATTAGCCTTGAGTGCAAGTGGAAGATTGTTGGAGATAGTGCCCTCATAGTCAATTATTGGATCACAGGTGCGTGATTGCAATGATTGCGGAGGACCTATACCGGTAGGACAGTCTTACTCAAGATGATAGTATGCTATCTGGTTTGCCTTTATCAGTCGTGTACATGTTCAGGTGACTGATTACATGTTACACTTTGATAGAGCCCTTAGGATCTTGCTTTACCACCAACAGTATGATGGCGATCATATACGTGAGAGTTGGGTGGTTTATATGCATATCCTTAATTGTGGTCCCTAGTCGTGGGAGTTTCGAGACAGAGCATCGATACTCCGGAGTAGACTAGTGTGTACAGTCGAGACCCCGACGAGGGGCGGTGGCCGGTCTCACAAGCCACTGGTGTCAGTTGGATCACCTAAGATGTATACAGGTGCTCATTGGGTTATGAGTACACCGGACAGGACTCGCCGGGAATCTGCTAGTTAGTATTATATCTATCGTCAGATAGCAGTTCCCTGGTGACGTGTATACAGGTTAGTTCATCGACCTGAGGTCGTCATTCGTCTCGTGTGAGTTCCCACTGTGCTTTGATTTCTACCCTACCACGGCTCAAAGGAGTCGTGCAAACAGGTAGCTTTTGGGTACAGTCCCGAGCCATATGGAGGCACGTGAGCGGATCGGCAGGGGATTCGTCTCTCCCGGTATTGGGGGCGAGGTCGTGCTGTGTCTAGGAGAGCCATTACACAAAGTCCATGGCCATGGCAGGAGATTTACTGGTAGGTACTCCAGTAGTATCTCAGGGTGTTATTGGGCTTAACTCCGACACGACTTATACTGCTATTGGGGGTCTGACGTTACTAGCCCCCTAGGCAGATATGCGATACTCATAGACGAACGGACCGGACTGTATATACATTGTCACTGTTAGGCTCAGTAGGGTTTTCCGGATGAGTTCGCTCATCGGCATCCCTTGAGGTCAGTCCATGGGCAGCCGTTACGCATTGCTAGTGCTGCTGACGGTTTGTGGTTAAACCCACTGCCAGGGTACTGACGAGTCATTAGAGTCCCCCACAGACAGTTTCCCAAGTTCGGACGAAACGTTGTAGAGGCCGTATGGTTTTATGGAAGGGTTCGGAAAATGCACGTGCGTTTATGCACGTGTTATTTTTCGGGCAGATGATACTGGTCGGCTTTGGTTTAAGCCGGATCCAAGTATTATAGTGAGTAGGTATAATATCTTTGTCTCAGTTGCATTTGTATTCGGTCGTAATACAAATGCGGGTATATTTATACAGGTTCGGGGTTATCCTGAAAGTCGTTTCAGGATCACTTTTGGAAGTTGCCAGTTTCCAGTTTTCTATCAGCCGTCTTTTAACATTTGGTTAAAGACGGATTTATCTTTTCTTGGATGAGAGTGAGTCATGCTTCTAGAAGCTTCTAGAAGGTTCTAGAAATGGAAAGGTGTCTTGTGACTCATGCTTTGATTTCTAAACATTCTTGTTTTCCTTAAGATCTTTATGCTTGATATTTTCATGTGTTCACACATGATATTTTTCTTATGGTCACCACTTGCTCCTACACTCACCCTCCTCCATCCTATAAAGTGGCCGGCCCTCTCTTTCCTCACTTCACTTGATGTTTCATTTGTAGAAAAAGATTATGATAGTATTTGGGTGCATGGAAATTTCATTGCTTCTTTCATTTCCATCACCCGATAAAATGGCAACTTTATTAACCGATCGTCCACGGACATGGACGAAGTGAGACAAAGTCATCTACTCATTCTCTACATCATTCTTGGTCGTCTCTTTTAGCAAACTTGACGATCGAGTTGCCTCAAGTCAGAGGCGGGAGCCCGTTTAAAGAATCGTCGATGTGGTGCCACCTCGACGAGGATATCGGAGATCGACGAGATCGGAGCAGCAGCAACGGAGCGTGGGATGATGGTTGAAGAACGAAGGACTCGGATCGTTCGGTATAACCTTTCTGCACTCTTTACAGTTTGTTAGTTTAGCAATAATGGCAGATCCGGGTTAAAGTATACGATAGCGCCAGTTAAAAGTTTTTTGTTCCGCATTTGGCGTCTGTAGACTGCCGGGGTGCTAGCGTAGACTTACACACCTAAGATGTATACAGGTGCTCATTGGGTTATGAGTACACCGGACAGGACTCGCCGGGAACCTGCTAGTTGGTATTATACCTGACGTCGGATAGCAGTTTCCTGGTGACATGTGTACAGGTTAGTTCATCGACCTGAGATCGTCATTTGTCTCGTGTGAGTTCCCACTGTGCTTTGATTACTACCCTACCACGCTCAAAGGAGACGTGCAAACAGGTTTTAGTTGGGTACAGTCCCGAGCCACATGGAGGCAGTGAGCGGATTTGCAGGGGTTCGTCTCTCCCGGTATTGGGGGTGAGGTCGCGCTGTGTCTAGGAGAGCCAGTACATGAAAAGTCCTTGGCCAAGGAAGGATATTTACTGGTAGGTATTCCAGTAGTATCTCAGGGTGTTCTGGGCTACACTCTGACACGACTTGTACCGCTTTTGGGGGTCTTACTTTTACCAACCCCATAGGCCCGCCATGCAATGCTCATAGACGAACGGACCGGACTGTACGGATATTGTCACTGACAGGCTCAGTAGGGTGTCAGGATGAGTTCGCTCATCGACGTCCCTTTTGGTCAATAGCTGGTAGCCCGTCACGTATGGCTAATACCTCTGACGTGCTAGTGGTTAAATCCACAGCCATAGTATTGACGAGTCGTTAGAGTCCACCACACACAGTTACTCAGGTTTCGGGCAAAACGTTGTAGAGGCCGTATGGAGATATGGCAGGGTTCGATCAGATACGTGCGGTATGGCACGGATCGTGATCGGACAGTTTTTACTAGCGGGCTTTAGCTTAAGACAGATCCTAGTATTAGATAGTGTAGATTTTGTCTCTTTGCATTTGTGTTCAGTGGGAATACAAATGCGGGCATGTATATGCAGTCGCGGGGTTTTCCTGTAATTTATTACGGGATCAGTTTTCTGAAGTTGCCAGTTTGCATTCCGTTCCGGCCAGTTTTCTTTTGTTCTTTCGCGGCCGGACTTTCTGATGGAGGGGGTAATTTTCAATTGTGCAAATTACTTATTGTGGAGGGGTTTTCTTGCATATGAGAGCTTCATGATGAGATTCATTTTCCATCTCATCCTTTGCATTTATGGTGATTGTTATGTGAAGGGATTTGCATTAGATTTTGCTGTGACTTTAATCCTTTTATATATCATCACATATTATTTCCATCATTTTTCCTTGCTTGGCCGGCCACTAAAAGAGGATGAAGAGAGAGGGGTTCTTTTAGTGTTGGAAATTCTTCATATCATTCTTGGTTCACACCAAAATCCCAAGTTCATTTATTTTGTTCTTTCCTCCACAATATCATGGCAACATAAACCCCAAAGAGACATAGATTCTACACCACACCTACAGTACCCTTGGACGCGTCGGCTTGACAACTTCGCGCCCGAGTTGCCTCGATCCAGAGGTGGGAGCCCGTAAAAGAAATCGGCTACGTGGTGCCCTTTCCGACAAGGACGCGACGACCGGAGATTCCGCAAGGAGATCGGAGTGGAGACGAAGACCGAAGGACACGGATCGCTAGGTATATCTCTCTACCCATCTTTTAGTTTGCTAGAAGCTAGGTTAATGGCCTGATCCGGGATAAAAGTGCACGGTGGTGCCGGTTTTCTGGTTTGAAAAGTTTTTCGTTTCCGCATTCTGGCGTCGGATTGACGGCCGGGACGCCGCCATGCACTTACAGTTCTGTTAGGAACTTCTTCATCCAGACCGCTTCTTTTGCGGCATCACAAGCAGCAATATACTCTGCTTCCATCGTCGAGTCAGCAACGGTGTCCTGCTTGGAACTCTTCCAGCACACCGCCCCTCCATTGAGGGTAAAGACATAACCTGACATGGACTTGGAATCGTCCTTATCACTCTAGAAGCCGGAATCGGCAAAGGCCTCCATCTTGAGGTTTTTCCGCCGTAAACCAAGAACATCTCCTTAGTCATTCTCAGGTACTTGAGAATGTTCTTTACTGCTATCCAGTGCTTCTCCCCTAGGTCTGACTGATACCGGCTTACCACGCTCAGTTCATAAGCTACATCTGGTCTGGTGCACAACATCGCATACATTATAGAGCCTACCGTAGAAGCGTAGGGTATAATCGACATGCGATCCCTTTCCAAATCAGTCTTGGGAGACATCTCTTTAGATAGGGTGATTCCGTGACAAGCCGGTAGATTACCGCGCTTAGAATCTTCCATATTAAATCTTTTCAGTACAGTGTTGATATACCTGGACTGCGAAAGTCCCAACATCTTCTTGGATCTATCACGATAGATCTGGATCCCCAGAATGTAAGAGACATCACCCAGGTCTTTCATGGAGAACCTGTGTGACAAGAATCCTTTGACAGATTGTAGCATAGGAATGTCATTTCCTATCAATAGAATGTCATCCACATACAAGACGAGGAATACGACAGTTCGTGCTACAACTTTACTATATATACATGGTTCATCTGGATTTTTGATAAAGTCATATTCTTTGACTGTTTCATCAAAACAGATGTTCCAACTCCGCGATGCCTGCTTTAGTCCATAAATGGACTTAAGCAACTTGCATACTTTCCCGCTGCTCCCACTCTGATTGAAAGCTTCTGGCTGATCCATATATACGCACTCTTCTAAATTACCATTCAGAAAAGCCGTGTTTACGTCAATCTGCCAGATTTCATAATCATGGAAGGTAGCAATAGCAAGAAGGACCCGAATGGATTTGAGCATAGCCACTGGAGAAAAAGTTTCGTCATAGTCCAAACCAAGTCTTTGACGAAAACCCTTTGCAACAAGTCTAGCCTTATAAGTTTCCACCTGTCCATCTACACCAATCTTTTTCTTGAAGATCCATTTGCATCCTATGGGTTTTACCCCATCTGGAGCAAAGTCCAATGTCCATACTTTGTTGGTGCACATGGACTCCATTTCGGTCCGCATTGCATCTAGCCATCGTACCGAGTCGCCGCTCTGGATGGCCTGCTGGAAGCTAGTAGGTTCATCATCATCTATGACGCAATCCTCTCTATCCCCATCTATGAGAAAACTGTAGTATCCCTCAGGCGGATGAGACGGCCTACTACTTCTGCGGAGGGGTGCAGGAATGTCCTGTTCTTCTTGAACTACTGGTTCTACCAAACTTTCAGTAGTAGTTTGTGGTTCTGGAATTACTTCCAGTTCTATTTCGCTCCCACTTATTTCCTTTTCTAAAAACTGATGTTCTAGAAAATGGGCATTACGAGAAACAAAAACCATTTGTTCCTCTGCGTAATAGAAATAATATCCCTTGGAGTTCTTTGGATATCCCACAAACTTACACTGTACCGATCGTGCCTCGAGCTTGTCCGCATGCTGCTTTTTAATAAAAGCTGTGCATCCCCATATCTTCATATGCTGAAGATGGGGTTTCTTCCCACTCCACATCTGATATAGGGTGGTAGGCACAGTCTTAGTAGGAGCCCTGTTCAGCAGATATGCTGCTGATTCTAGCGCATAACCCTAGAAAGATCACGGTAACTCAGCATTACTCATCATGGAACGTACCATATCCAATAGGGTTCGATTCCGTCTCTCCGATACACCGTTATGTTGTGGAGTGTATGGAGGAGTAAGATGAGAGAGAATTCCTTTATCTTTTAGGTAACCTAGGAACTCGGCACTTAAGTATTCACCAACTCGATCAGATCTTAGTGTCTTGATACTTTTGCCGGTTTGGTTTTCTACTTCATTCTTATACTCTTGGAATTTCTCAAAAGCCTCGGATTTATGTTTCATCAGATAAATGAATCCGTACCTTGAGTAATCATCTGTAAAAGTAATGAAATAGGAAAAACCACCTCTTGCATGTGTAGACATTGGACCACATATATCGCTGTGTATGAGTCCTAAGAGCTCGCTCGCTCTTACTCCATGTCCAGTGAATGGAGTCTTTGTCATATTTCCTTTGAGACATGATTGACAAGTGGCATAAGTTTGATATTCGAACGAGTCCAAATATCCTTCTCTATGTAACTTAGTCAACCTTGTCTCATTGATGTGACCTAGTCTACAATGCCATAAGAAAGCCTTATTTAAATCTGGAGACTTTCTTTTTAGTGTGTTCTGGACATAGAAAATTTGGAGTTGGTTTAAAACATATATACCGTTATCCAGTGTACTGGACCCAATCAAACTATGATTAAGGTGGATGTTAACAACATCACTTACAAACGTGAAATCATAACCTTTATTTGATAACAAGGAAACTGATATGATATTACACGTTAAGCTAGGTACACAAAAACAGTTGTGTAAAACCAAAATGTGTCCACTCGTTAATCCCAGGTGATAATCCCCTACGGACACAGCTCCAACGCTAGCTCCGTTTGCAACCATCAGGGTCATATCACCATCCTTCAGCACTCTACGATTTCTCAGTGCCTGCAATGAATTGCATATATGAGATCCTGATCCGGTATCCAATACCCAGGAAGTAGAGTTGATTGATAGACAATTCTCAATTACAAACCCACCTGAAGTCGAAGCCACAGCTTGCTTCGATTCTTCGTTCTTGGCATTCCACGCCTTGCAATTTTTCTTCCAGTGCCCTTTTCCTATGACAATGGAAGCACTCATCCTGGGCCACTACTGGCACCGGAAAATTTTTCTTTCCCTTTGCTCCCATCTTACTAACACCTCCTCTAGGTTTGGTGGCGGCCTTCTTCTTCCTTCCTTTTGCCCTAGCCTTGGACCTGGAAGAAGAAGCACCGCTACCAAACATAGCGGGTGTTTCCCTTGCCTTCTGCAAAGTGCCCTCTGCACTCCTCAACATGTTAAGGAGTTCTGGAAGTTCAACTTCTTTTCTTTGAATGTTGAAATTCAGAATAAACCGGGCGTAGGTGGAAGGAAGGGACTGGAGAATCAGGTCTGTATAGAGCTCATTATCCAAAGTCGTCTCAAGGTCTGCGAGCTCTTCTATATAGCCAATCATCTTTAGGACATGTTCTCCTACCGATGATCCAACGGCCAACCTCGCTCGAAACAAGTTCTTTGAGGTCTCGTATCTTACTATACGAGATTGCTCTCCATAAAGTTCCTTTGTATGGGGAAATATGGCATCAAGATCCATATCCTCGTGCCACCTCTGATGTTCATTGTTCATCGAGGCAAGCATGATGCACTTGGCCTTCGCACAATCATACTCCCAGGTTTTGCGGATTTCCTTATCTGCATTACTGGATTTGGGTCCTGGGACTGCAGGTGCCTTAGCGGTGAGAACGTACCCCAATTTGTGATAGGTCAAAGCCATTTTGACATTCCGCTGCCAATCTTTATAGTTTGGCCCTGTCAGTATATTTTTCTCTAAAAGTAACTTAAGTCCAGTCATTTTCAGGGTTGCTGGAAGTAGGAGAGAGAGAAGAAACACTTTAGCATGATGCTCTTGCAAGTTTAGAGTGGTTTTTAATTTATCTAAACTGGATGGCTCCCACTGTTTCTCGAATCCTTCCTCAAACCATAAAAGAAGAATTATCGAGGACTATTCTTACTGTACAAAACTTGCTTAACCGTTCAGCCAGGCCGGTGTTGGTACTTCGAGGGAGGTTTTCCAACGATTTCGTGAAGTTCCGTAATTAAATAACCTCTTTTCTCTGGGGGCGCAACCCCGCTGACACCTTTCTCGACACCTACTTGGTTTATAGCATTGATCGTTAAGTGACGAATCTCCTGATGAGTAGCATATACTCACAGTAGGATCAGAATCTAAATATCATCGTATGATAATGTTGAAGGAATCCTACCAACATTCATCAAACTCCAAATGGTATGCATCTCTTTGCAAATTTCTGTTTCTTTAGAAATTCCCGATATAAATTTTTGCCCCATGCTCTTATGACCTTGGCTTTGGTCAAAATGTCATAAGTCATATGTAAAGTTCTATCCGTCATTATCTTGTCAATTTGAACCCATCCGTACATACCCCTGACTTTGGTCAAATGATAATACGACTGTCCCAAACTAACTCATCTATCTATGCAACAAATGAATACCCAGCAGCTACCAAACACTATGCCTTGACTTTGGCCAAAATGCATAGCTTAAATACTACTGAATACCCAAATGAAATAAGGGAGGGCTACGATTGGTTTTGGCGAAACCGTGAACGTAGTGAACTTGATATGACCGAAGGAACCTGATAGCTTTTAAAAGGAGTGGTTAAAGCTCCTCAATTAAAAATATCATCTTTTTTAAAATAACCGAGTGGTTTCTTTTAAATTGTTTCAATGATTCAACTTTTGGTTTATTTTCTTTGCATTAATAATAATGTGTGCCATTATTAACCTATCATTGCGGAAAACAACGAAAATACAACGTCCTCTTATGCCATCCGCATTCGCCACTGGGTCCCGTCATCACCCGTTAGGTTACTTAACTAACGGCAGAGCGGGGGCTAGCGTGGGTGTAAAACATAAGTGACGTCTAAATAGCTATCATATATAGATATTGTAGATTCGTCAGACGCAATAATAGGCATTCCAGATCACAGATGAACATTATTGGATATGCAAGCAATCCGCGTTTGTTTTGAGCCTGCAACAAAAGATGGATTACACAGTTGTGATGAATAGCCGTTACCCCACCCTAGACCCCTACGGGTACGACAAACTACCCGCCAAGTACCCGAAGTGAAGCGGTCCCCCTCAACAACGTGAGTAGGCCACTAAACACTTCAAAAATACCTGGTAGTTTGTGCACCCCATCTTGGGTCTATCCTAAGAGCAAAAACAGTAAAATGAAATAATACCACGGTGGCTACAACCGCAACCTGGATGTGCCCCGCAAAATAATATTACAACATATTACAATTATATCGAATGAATGAATATAATAACCCATCTCAAACCCCGGCTAATCATCACAACAATCCAATACAGTTCATAACCACAAACAGTAAAAACCATTACAGAAATGTGCAACCCCCTGCCAACCGACATTCTAGCAGTTAGGGGAGGTTTACGAACACATTATACAATCAAAGATATAATCAAATTAGCAAACATCGTAAGATTTCGATCGAGCAAACACTTTAGATTCTACTCCAAAACTTCTCCGTGCACCTGAGACTTGAGCAGAAAAATAAACATTCCAGAAAACACAAAAATATCACAGAAGAGTTACTGGAGCAAACTGGGTTGAATCGGCTTCAACTCGGCCGCGGATCCGCGGCGGATCGGTGGGATCGGCCGCGGTTCCGCGGCTGTTTGGCCGATTCATGAACCCATTTTTCCCGAGTAACCTTATAATTCCTTTCTTCTTATTTTAGAGGTCCCTGAAAAATTTTTATGGCCTGTTTTAAAAACGACAGAAACATAGTGATATCGATGTCTTTTTCGGTTCGTTTTACGTTCTAAATTCATACGACTTTGCTAATTTGTTAATTAATGTTTAGCGAGGCTCTCATACCACTGTAAGTCGATGTACAACACCCCATGACTTGCGGGGAGGCGGAAAATTGAAAAACGATCTTGTTCTTTGCGTAAACATCGACTAACCGAGAATCTTTGCTAAACTATAACTAACAAGAAACATAGAAGTTGTTAACTACTATGATAAGAGATTATACCTAATGAACCGTGTCCTTCTCCTTTTCGTTATCCACCTCCTTCTCGGCCTCCTCCACGTAATAGATGATCCACCCGAGAGCTATACTCCAAGCTTCACCTCTAACTTGAGGTAACTAGGTTTCTTAAAGTGTTAATCTAAGCAACCTAGGTAATATAGAGTTGGATTATGGATGTATTAGTCTGGCTAACCCTTGATCTCAACACATGTGAGGTTAGGGTTAGGGTTTGAAGAGAGAGAGCTTGAGGAGAGAGAAGGTGAGAATGATTATGAATTGAAATTGTTTCTCACTTCTAATATATCATGAAGCATATAGAATATCAAATAAAATAAATCAAATGATTTATCTTCATGTTTCATTTAATATGTGCAATGAATCTTCAAGTGAGTCATTAAGCAATAAATGCTTCATTAACTCACTTGAATGATTCATCTCATGAGTCACAAAATCAATAAATGCTAATGCCACCTAAACCCTCAAGTCACCATCCTTCTAGAACCTTCCCACGAAATTACGAGAACGCCCCTCCTATCCGTGAAAACACGGAAAAACTTTAGACTGTTTAAATCCAATAACCTGTTACTAGAAACTGGCTTAAACCAAAGCCGGCTAGTAAAAACTGTCCGAATGTCGTACGTGCGTAAACACACGTAAGCGTCCGAACGCTTTTCGTAAAACCATACGACCTCTATATCGTTTCTCCTGGAGCAGGGAAACTCTCTGTGTGGGACTCTAAAGACTCGACTACTACGCTGGCAGTGGGTTTAACCACAGACCGCAAGCGGCACTAGCTGTACGTAACGGTCCCCAGGTAGATATCGATAAGAAGGCCGATGAGGAAACCCATCCGAACCCCTACTGAGCCTGATGTGACAATCTCCATACAGTCCGGTCTGTTCGTCTAAGACTATCGCATATCGGGCCTAGGGGGCGGCAAGCGTCAGTCCCCTAATAGCGGTATAAGTCGTGTCGGAGCGTAGCCCATTACACCCTGAGAAACAACTGGAACCTACCAGTAAATCTCGCTTGCCCTGGCCAGGGACTTTGCGTAATGGCTCTCTGACACAGCGCGATATCAACTCCCAATACCAGGAGAGACGAATCCTGTCTAACCGCCACTACCTCCAAGTGCTCGGGACTGCACCCAACTGCTGCCTGTTTGCACGACTCCTTTGATCCGTGGTAGGGTTGCAATCTAAGAACAGTGGGACACACTCGAGGCGAAATAGCAGTGTCAAGTCTGCGGACTATGCTGTACTCATGTCACCTGGGAACTGTTAACTAACGACGGGTATAATACCAACCAACAGTTGCCCGTGAGACCTGTCCGGTTTACCTGTAACCCAATGAGCACCTGTATACTATCTCCAGTACGACGTACTGACGGCTGTGGGACAGACCATCTCCCCAACTGGGATGAGAAGCGTACACACTAGTATACTCCGGAGTATCGATGCCCTGTCTCGATTATCCTACGACTAGGGACCTGAAAAAGGATGTGCTTGTAGACTACCCAGCCCCCACTAGTGTGACTGCCATCACAACGCTGGTAGTCAAGCAAGATCCTAAGAGCTCTATCAATACGTATGCTCACATATTAAGATAGATAAATCCAAGTAGCATACTACCATGTTTAGCAAGACTGTTATATAACTGTGAATATCCCAAGATTGCATTAAGTAATATACAAGCTAGTATGATACAATAATAGCCCCTAGGGCATATACACTAACAGGTAGCCCAGGAAGCTCGTCAGGGAACACATCAGGGAACTCGCTAACAACCGGAACCTAATCCATCGGAACCTCTGTAGCTTTAGTATCGCAAACATAGGTGAGAAATCCCTGACATCCCTTCCTCAAAAGCTGTCCAGCGCGAAAAGAAGAAATCACACTGTGAGGAGTGACACCACGGTCCCCCAACACAACAAAAACCGACTCGCCGGGAAAAAAAAATCTAACTTTCTTCTCACGGCAGTCAACAGAAGCATAGCACGTGGCTAACCAATCCATGCCCAAAAGAACATCGATGTCCAACATCTCAAGAAGGATCAAATCGACCGGCAACTCTCTCTCGCCAATACGGACGGTACAGGATCGGAACACATGTCTAGCAACAAACGACTCTCCTACAAGAGTAGTCACAACAAGCAGCTGATCAAGCAAACCGGATTCTCTACCCAAACTCAGCACAAAGTGTGTGGATACGTACGAGTGCGTGGATCCGGGATCGAATAACACGTGTGCATCAACAGAACATACTGGAAGGATACCTAAGACCACCGCATTGGACGCCTGCGCGTCCTGATGCGTCAAAGCAAAAACTCGCGCCTGTCTTCCACCTGCGACTGACTGTCCCCTGCCGGCAGCTGGCTGTCCTCTGCCTCGATCACCTCGTCCTCTATGAACAAATCCTCAACGACCATGACCTCTCTGTGCATGAGTCTGACGCGGAGTAATAGTAGGTATAATAGGCAACGCCGTCTGGGGTGGTGAAGGTGGTAGTATGACGTGCGGTGCTGCTGCCTCCCTCCGTGGTATCTCAGGACAATCTCGCACATGATGATACGAACTCCCGCAGCGAAAACATCCCGACGATGACCGCTGACCCTCCTGGGAATAGGAACTGAATAACCGGCCCCTCCCTAAATCTCTGCTACCTGCAAGACGTCTATCACGGCGCCGAAAAGGCTGTCTCTGCACTGATGTATCCGCACGAACTCTCTTCGGCTCTGGAACTACCGAAGTCTCAGCAAGGCGCTCCTTGACTAATAGGGCTGTGTCCACAGCTGTTGCATATATCTCGTAATGCTGTGCGCTGATCGCAAGAAACAGTGGTGTAAGCAAGCCTCGTACAAATCTCTTGACTCGCAACTCCTCAGTAGCCACTAGGTACGGAGCATACACTGATAGCTCGGTGAACAGGACATCATACTCTGCTACAGACATCTCCGGAGTCTGACGTAAGGACTCAAACCTGCGTGCTCTAGCATCTCTGACGCTCAGTGGGAGAAAACGGGCAAGGAATAGCGCCACGAACTCTGTCCAGGTCATAGAAGGAAGACCTGCTGCTCTACCCTTCTCGACTGATTCGCACTATTTTTGCGCAAGACCTTCTAGGCAAAAGCTCGCAAACTCAACCCATCTCGCATCTGCGCATCTGAGGGATCGGCATATCCGAGCCATCCTATCAATGAAAGACTGTGGGTCCTCGGCTGCATCGGTGCCTGTGAAGACCGGAGGCTTTAGCCTTATAAACTCTAATAACGATACCGAGATAACCTCTGTAGCTGCAGGTGCAACTGCCTATACTGTGTGTACCACCGCGGTCTCTGCAACGGGTGGAACTACCTCTGGTCGCTGCGCTCAAAGTATCTCAACTAGAGATCCCATCATCTGGCGCAACTCCTGCATACTGGATCCCACCGTCTGGCGCATCTCCTGCACACTAGCCCCTAACATGGCAATCTGATCTGTCACGGCAGGAACAGCCTGCTCGGGCACAACCGGTGTACTACCCGGATCAATCCTCGTCTCGGACGAGTCAACTCGAATCTCGGCCCTCGCGGCCGCTCTCTGCGCCCTCGTAGTCTTTGGCAGCATAATGGCTGTGTAGGGTTCCTAGGCACTCCCAAGAGGTCTCACAAGGCATCAACCATGCCAATTACAAATTTTATGGATGCTGCGAAACCCTAATACGGATCGTTGACTAGAAATCTAGGAGAAAAACGAATCTAGTTAACAACTTAACTAAAGTTAAGAAACTACAACCTTTGTAGACCCGGATATCCACTTCCTTGGCTCCACGTAGGGGTCCTCTCGCTGTCCATCTCGAATCCCGAACTCAAACGTCGGCTTCATCGGAGAATTGGGCGGACAAGGTCGTCGGCTTCGTGCCGAAGATGATCTACGTCGAGGCATCACAAGTTCAAGCTTCGACTTCACAAATTTGTGAAACATGTGAAGAAAACACCCAAAACAACTTGGCAAGAGGTAGAGGGTGAAGAAATAGGAGGTGGGTTCACTTTAGAATTGGATTTCTCACTTTAGAACTCAAGTTGCCATTGATGGCATCAAGCTTTCTCTTTTAAGAAGAAGAAGAAGAAGATGATAGAATATGATAAGTTATTTCAATAATAGAAAAGAAATCAATACTTATCATATCCTAACTAAGGTTAAGTGTAGAGAATAGACCATGGTTACTAGGATGGGTTAGGGTTAAGCATGAAGACAAGAATGGTTAAGAAGTCAAAGCTTCATGAAGCTTTGACTAGAAACAAACAAAGCCACCATTCTTATCTAAATCTTTTCCAAATAAATAAACAAATAAATAAATGAAAAAGCAAAACCCTAATGATCACTTAACCATGGTTTACTTCTATACACTTAACTAAATGATCAAGTATCATCAAACATGATACAAATATGTGCACAAAAGTATATCACATATACTTCTTGCACATCAAGTGAGAAAATCCATAAAAAGTGAACCAATACTAGTTAATGCAAAGTAATATATCAAATATATAATTATACATTAAATCATTAAATCAACATTTGATTCAATGATCCGGTCATGTCGCACATAACCGACTAGTATCTAATGTATCGATTTATCGAATCAATGATTCGATAACTAGGTCATATCGCATACAACCAATTGAAACATTCATCGTGAGAATGAAATGCGGTATCACATACACGCATTATTCTCGGTCCCGCACATCTCTCATATGCGCTCCTATTTCGTTTCGCTTGAGCCAGGAAACCTCTGTGTAGGACTCTAAAGACTCGTCAATACGCCGGTAGCAGATGATGATCATATCAAGCACCCACAAGCCGCAAGCGGTCTGCTAAACGAAACGGCCATCCGGGTATTGAGCGATCAGAAGATCGACGAGCCAGCCCGCTCACACTCCTGTGAATCCAACCAGTAACACTTACCGTACAGTCCGGTCTGATCGTCTGATATGTCGCATATCAAGTCTAGGGGTGGTAAACGTCAGACCCCAATAACCGATAATTCGTGCCGATTTGAGGCTCATAACGGGTCGAGAAACTACTGTTAACACTTACCAGCAAATCTCTGATCAGCCCTGGCCAGGGACTTCCCTGTTACGGCCAATCGAGCACAGCGCAACATCAACCCCCAATACCGGGAGAGACGAAACCCCTCCTATCGCTCATTGCCTCCATGTGACTCGGGACTGTACCCAAAGACCACCGTTTTGCACGCCCTCATGGACGTGGTATGGTGGAGATCAAAGCACGGTGGGAATCACACAAGACTCTATGACGATCTCAGGTCTACAGACTAACCTGCACAAGTGTCACCTGAGAACTGCCATCTGACGTGAGGTATAATACCATCTGGGAGTTCTCGGCGAGTCCGTCCAGTGTACCCAGTCTCCACTGAGCACCCGTATACCATCTCTGATGTCAAACACCAATGGATATGGGATCATCCATCGCCCATCTCATGGGTCGAGAAGCATATACGCTAGTCTACACTGGTATATCGATGCCCCATCTCGATACACCCACGACTAGGGACCTCGAAGGATGTACTTATGGACTACCATGTCCCCACTAGTATGATCTGCATCACAATCCAAGCAGTCAAGTACACATCCTAAGGGCTTTATCAACATGTAACCATAAGACAGTTTAAAGAGACTAGTATACATGTTAAGATAAAGAGTAACCAGATAGCATACTATCATATCGAGCAAGAAAGTCATCTCTATATATGTCCAAGCATCCAATATAATATACATCATCTGTACAATACTGGCCTCTAGGGCATACATACAACTAACAATCTCCCACTTGCACTAGGCCCAGCTGCTGTAGTATCGCATACCGAGCATCCCGAAGAGTCTCTCAAACTGTATCTGGGGAATGGCCTTCGTGAGTGGATCCGCCGTGTTTTTCTTCGTGTCAACCCTCCTGACCTCGATCTCCCGGCGATCAACTATCTCCCGGATCAGGTGATACCGCCTCAGAATATGCCTGGATCGCTGATGGGACCTGGGTTCCTTTGCCAAAGCCACCGCTCCATTGTTATCGCAATACAAAGGTATTGGATGCTCAATGGATGGAACCACTCCAAGTTCAGTAATGAACTTCTTGATCCAGACAGCTTCTTTGGCAGCATCGTTGGCAGCGTTGTATTCAGCCTCCATCGTCGAGTCTGCCACGGTTTCCTGCTTGGCACTCTTCCAGCTAACCGCCCCTCCGAAAAGGGTAAAGACAAAGCCCGACTGCGAGTTAGAGTCGTCCTTATCACTCTGGAAGCTCGAATCGGTAAAGGACTCCACTTGGAGTTTTGCGTTACCATACACCAAGAGCATCTCTTTAGTCCTTCGCAAGTACTTGAGAATGCTCTTCACAGCTGTCCAGTGACTCTCTCCAGGATCAGCTTGATACCTGCTCACTATACTTAGTGAGTATGCTACATCGGGTCTAGTACACAGCATCGCATACATAATAGAGCCTACAGCCGAATCATAGGGTATCCCTTGCATGCGATCTCTCTCCAAATCAGTCTTGGGAGACATCTCTTTGGAGAGAGTGACTCCAGAGATCGTGGGCAAGTTCCCACGCTTGGATTCTTCCATACTAAACCTCTTTAGTATGGTGTCAATGTACCTGGATTGGGACAATCCCAATATCCTTTTGGATCTATCTCTATAGATCCTAATTCCCAATATGCAGGAGGCATCACCAAGATCTTTCATTGAGAATCTTTGTGATAAGAAGAGCTTGACCGATTGCAGCATAGGAATATCATTTCCTATCAAGAGTATGTCGTCCACGTACAATACGAGGAAGACAACCTTACTCTCTGCCACCTTCTTGTAGATACAAGGTTCATCTGGATTTTTGACGAAATCAAACTCTTTGATAACGATGTCAAAGCAGATGTTCCAACTCCGCGATGCTTGCTTTAATCTATAAATGGATTTAAGCAGCTTGCACACCTTCCCGCTGCTCCCACTGAATTCGAAGCCCTCTGGATGAGTCATGTACACGCACTCTTCTAAATCACCATTTAGAAAGGCGGTCTTAACATCCATTTGCCAGATTTCGTAATCATGATATGCAGCGATGGCAAGCATGATCCGGATGGATTTAAGCATAGCCACTGGAGAAAAGGTTTCGTCATAGTCCACACCTGGTCTTTGACGAAAACCCTTTGCAACAAGTCTAGCTTTGAAAGTCTCCACTTTCCCATCTACACCAAGTTTCTTCTTGAAGATCCACTTGCTCCCAATGGGTTTTACCCCTTCAGGAGCAACGTCCAAAGTCCATACTTTGTTGGTGTACATGGATTCCATCTCGGACCGCATAGCAACCAGCCATTTCACTGAGTCCCTACTCGTGATGGCCTGCTCGAAGCTAGTTGGGTCATCATCCTCCATGATGCAATCCTCGCTTCCACCGTCAATGAGAAAACCGTAGTATCTCTCAGGTGGACGAGATACCCTACTAGATCGGCGGAGAGGCTGGGGTTCGTCGAGTTCTACTGAATCCTCTGGTTCTACCAAGTCTTCTGTTACAGTTTGTGTTGCTGGAACCTCTTCCAGTTCTACCTCAATGCTACTTGTCTGTTTCATAAGAAAACTCTTTTCTAAGAAAGTGGCATGTCGAAAAACAAACACTTTTTGTTCCTCGGAGTGGTAGAAGATATACCCTCGCGAATGTTTGGGATATCCAACAAACTTACATAGAACAGACCTTGCCTCGAGCTTGTCCGGATTTTGTGTTTTAACATAGGCCGGACAACCCCATATCTAAATAAAATTAAGACATGGTCTCTTGCCATTCCATATCTCATATGGAGTGGTAGGCACCGATTTGGTTGGAACTCTATTCAGTAGGTATGCAGCAGTCTCCAGTGCATATCCCCAGAAGGAAATAGGTAACTCAGCTGCACTCATCATAGAGCGCACCATATCTAATAGGGTGCGATTTCTCCGCTCCGATACACCGTTGTGCTGTGGTGTATAAGGAGGAGTAAGCTGAAAGAGAATCCCATTCTCTTTTAGATAATCTCTAAATTCGTTACTTAAGTATTCTCCTCCTCGATCAGATCGAAGGATCTTAATACTTTTGCCCGTTTGGTTCTCTACTTCTTGTTTATATTCTCTAAATTTCTCAAAAGCTTCTGATTTGTGTTTCATCAGGAACACATATCCGAATCTAGAGAGATCGTCAGTGAATGTAACGAAGTACGAAGAACCATTCCTGGCATGGGTAGACATGGGACCGCATACATCACTATGTACCAGTCCTAAGAGTTCGGTAACTCTTTCTCCGTGTCCACTAAACGGAGCTTTGGTCATTTTTCCTTTGAGACATGAATGGCAAGTATCATAAGATGATAATTCGAACGGATTCAAATAACCATCCTTATGTAACTTAGCCAGTCGTGTCGCATTGATATGACCAAGTCTACAATGCCACAAGTAGGATTCATTCATTTCTGAACTTTTCCTCTTGTATGTGTTTTGTTTATTGAGGATTGTATTTTGATTTAGAATGAATATGCCATTATGTAACGAGCCTGATGCAATCAACTTTTGATCAAGGAATATGTTCATAACATTATCCTGTACTATAAAATTATATCGTTCTTTACTCAAAAAAGAAACTGATATAATGTTGCACATCATGTTCGGTATATAATAGCACTCATTCAGAATTATTGTATCACCACTTGGTAATACTAGGTGATATTCGCCAACTGCTTTGGCTGCAACATTTGCACCATTCCCTACTTGAACGGAATGATCACCTTTTCCCAGTTCTCTACCTTTTCGCAGCCTATGTAACATCTTACATATGTGGGATCCTGATCCGGTATCTAATACCCAGGACGTAGGGTGAACTGAGAAACAGTTCTCAATGACAAATACACCCGAAGATGATGCATCAACATGCATATTCTCCGTTTGGGCGATGTGAGAATCCAGATATTCTCCTGTTTCCTGTTCATTCTTATAACACTTATAAGACAGAACGGGTTCAACGTTCCCCTGCACAGTATAACATCCGGGTTCGGTCAATACATCCATATTATTATCTTTATTAGGGCATGAACTGGTCGCTACCTGGAGAGAGAGAGAAGAAAACACTTTAGCGTATGCTCGTGCAAGATCAGATTGGTTTTTATCTTATCTAATCAAGATGGCTCCCACTTCTTTTTATCAAATCTTCCTTCAAACCCTAAAAGGAAAGACTAGCTGGGATTAATTACACCCTACAACTTCGTCGATCTTTCAGCCAGGCCAGTGTCGGTACTTTGAGGGAGGTCCCCCGTGCTTTCGCACGAACCTAATTAATGTAAACCTCGTTTTCCCAGAGGCGTAACCCCGTTGACACCTTTCTAGACACCTACTTGATCGGCTAATTGTAGTGTGCAAAACTCTCCCAGGAGTAACTCTTACTCGCAGTGGGTATCGGGATCCAACTATCTCATAGAAGATATGCAATCTCATTGCAAATTTCAACACTTGAAATTCCCGATAATACTTTTGCCCCTAGCGTCCTGTGACTTTGACGGAGGCCAAACTATCCACAGGGCGCTAGTCAAGTTCAATCCGTCATTTCTTGATCGAATTAAACCCACCCGTACGACCCTTGACGGAGGCCAAACTACGCCGTACGAATACACTAATCCAATCGCATCATATGCTAGCAGATAAGCACTAGTTAGCTACCATACACTACGCCTTGACGGAGGCCAAACTACCGCAGCATGAATACTAAGTAGTACTTATCTGAAATGACGGAGGGCTACGCAGGTTTTTCTGAAAACCATGAGCGTAATGAACTTGATATCGTTGTAGAATCAAAATGAAGTTTTGAAATGGAGTGATTTTGAGGCTTTTCTAGTTTTGCTAAAGGAGTCACTCCCGGTGAAAGGATCTCGTTCCTTTCCTCGTCGAATGAGGTGCAGGGTATATCATATATACCGCTATGCAAAGCAAGAACTGTAGCTACCTGTTTTATTTAAAATTTGATTCTACAACATCTTAGGTTTCTTTTCTTTCATTAATCACATTAATGAAGTCCCATCGTTTAAGTACCTAAACATCACAGATAAATACGACGTACACTTATGCCATCCGCATTCGCCTGGATGTCCCCTCGTGCACCGTTAGGTTAGGTAACTAACGACAGAGCAGGGCAGGGCTAGTGCGGGTGCAAAACATAAGTAACGTCTATATAATATATCATATATACTATATAAAGTATCTATCAAAGAACATCACATGATCGCATCACAGATATCGCAGCAGAAGAAACATATGAAACATTGGATATATTAGGACGTCCGTGTTTTCAATACGAGCCGGTATAAAACACGGATTCCACGGTCATGATGAATAGCCAATCCCACACCCCTAGACCCCTACGAGAACGGCAAGCAACCCTGCCAATTCTAGGGTTAGGAGACCCGGACTCGACTCCTCGAGTTGGTCTCCCACTGGACCCCAGAACCCGGTTACTTGTGCTCCCCTCCTTGGGTCTATCCTAATGCGGAAAAGTAAATAATATACAAAGGGTGACAACTTCCGCTACCTGGAAGTGCCCCAAATAAAAGAATATTACATACAAGTTTTTACATGAGTGAAAATGAAAAACACTCATCTCACATAAAAAAAACCCTGGCTATTCGTACACGACAATCCAATATAACATATCCAGCAACACATAACATCACATGTCATCAACGTAAGTAAATATGCGCATCCCAATTGTCGTTGACATATAGCAACGAAACCGGCGATATCACATATTACACTTACGGTCACAGAAAAGAAAGTGTAAAACTACAACAGTTGGAATCCGCAACCCTTTTAGACATCACATGCCTAATCAAAATGAAATACTTAGACATCACATGCCTAACAATTATAAACCCCGCATTTTAGTCTCATTATCGAAAACTCTTTTCAATATCATATGGGACTAAACTGCTAGATTTATAACATTCATTCAGTTATCTCATAACTGTTTGTGAATTCCAATTATTGTATCCCATTCCGAATAAATAGAATATATTAAACTTTCCGATCGAACATTCGAACACCCAAGTTTTCCCGAAACCGTTCAACACATGAAATTGGTTCAAAGACATTCACTTCATGCCTCAGTACCATCGGTCAAGCCGTAGAAGGGTCAAGCCAACGCCTCACATGTGGCACGCCGTACTGCCCCAAACCCTAAGGTTCAAAGGGCAGTTCAAGACGGTCACATAATCGAGTTAAGGTTTGTTGTCTTCTAGAGGGACCATCGCGTTACTTGCACTACTCAGAACGTCCTTAAACCACACAAAAATCCAACACTTGGATAGTTTCCGGCAGGGGAAAAGTTGGGTATTTATATCCGGTCGAACTTTTTAAAATATTCTAAAGTTATCCGGAAAAACACAAAGACGAAATTTGATAATCCGATCGAAACATCGAAGCTCTAAAACACACCAGAAAATTCAACTCTTGAAAATATATTAAAAATACCCATAAAACTCAGCTGCTGAAATGATGAATTACTGTGCAAAGCAAGAGGTCTGAAGTCATCATACTGCCGCGGAACCGCCGCAGAAGCCAGGCTTCTGCCGCAGTTCTGCCGCACTATTTACTGTTCAAGGAATAATTTTTGCATCGTAATTCTTAGATTTCCCTGCTGAATTTTTTAAGCATTTTTAATCTGGAAAAATCCCAGTTTTTAGAAAAAGTCCAGAGAGCATGATGTGTTAGGGTTTCGATGCGTATTCGGGTTTCAAACGTTGTCTAGACTTCGCCTAAGGCTCTAGCTAGGCTCTGATACCACTGTAGGGTTCCTAGGCACTCCCAAGAGGTCTCACAAGGCATCAACCATGCCAATTACAAATTTTATGGATGCTGAGAAACCCTAATACGGATCGTTGACTAGAAATCTAGGAGAAAAACGAATCTAGTTAACAACTTAACTAAAGTTAAGAAACTACAACCTTTGTAAACCCGGATATCCACTTCCTTGGCTCCACGTAGGGGTCCTCTCGCTGTCCATCTCGAATCCCGAACTCAAACGTCGGCTTCATCGGAGAATTGGGCGGACTAGGTCGTCGGCTTCGTGCCGAAGATGATCTACGTCGAGGCATCACAAGTTCAAGCTCCGACTTCACAAATTTGTGAAACTTGTGAAGAAAACACCCAAAACAACTTGGCAAGAGGTAGAGGGTGAAGAAATAGGAGGTGGGTTCACTTTAGAATTGGATTTCTCACTTTAGAACTCAAGTTGCCATTGATGGCATCAAGCTTTCTCTTTTAAGAAGAAGAAGAAGATGATGATAGAATATGATAAGTTATTTCAATAATAGAAAAGAAATCAATACTTATCATATCCTAACTAAGGTTAAGTGTAGAGAATAGACCATGGTTACTAGGATGGGTTAGGGTTAAGCATGAAGACAAGAATGGTTAAGAAGTCAAAGCTTCATGAAGCTTCAACTAGAAACAAACAAAGCCACCATTCTTATCTAAATCTTTTCCAAATAAATAAACAAATAAATAAATGAAAAAGCAAAACCCTAATGATCACATAACCATGGTTTACTTCTATACACTTAACTAAATGATCAAGTATCATCAAACATGATACAAATATGTGCACAAAAGTATATCACATATACTTCTTGCACATCAAGTGAGAAAATCCATATAAAGTGAACAAATACTAGTTAATGCAAAGTAATATATCAAATATATAATTATACATTAAATCATTAAATCAACATTTGATTCAATGATCCGGTCATGTCGCACATAACCGACTAGTATCTAATGTATCGATTTATCGAATCAATGATTCGATAACTAGGTCATATCGCATACAACCAATCGAAACATTCATCGCGAGAATGAAATGCGGTATCACATACACGCATTGTTCTCGGTCCCGCACATATCTCATATGCGCTCCTATTTCGTTTCGCTTGAGCCAGGAAACCTCTGTGTAGGACTCTAAAGACTCGTCAATACGCCGGTAGCAGATGATGATCATATCAAGCACCCACAACTCACAAGCGGTCTGCTAAACGTAACGGCCATCTGGGTATTGAGCGATCAGAAGATCGACGAGCCAGCCCGCTCACACTCCTGTGAATCCAACCAGTAACACTTACCGTACAGTCCGGTCTGATCGTCTGATATGTCGCATATCAAGTCTAGGGGTGGTAAACGTCAGACCCCAATAACCGATAAGTCGTACCGATTTGAGGCTCATAACGGGTCGAGAAACTATTGGTAACACTTACCAGCAAATCTCTGATCAGCCCTGGCCAGGGACTTCCCTGTTACGGCCAATCGAGCACAGCGCAACATCAACCCCGAATACCGGGAGAGACGAAACCCCTCCTATCGCTCATTGCCTCCATGTGACTCGGGACTGTACCCAAAGACCACCGTTTTGCACGCCCTCATGGACGTGGTAAGGTGGAGATCAAAGCACGGAGGGAATCACACAAGACTCTATGACGATCTCGGGTCTACAGACTAACCTGCACAAGTGTCACCTGAGAACTGCCATCTGACGTGAGGTATAATACCATCTGGGAGTTCTCGGCGAGTCCGTTCAGTGTACCCAGTCTCCACTGAGCACCCGTATACCATCTCTGATGTCAAACACCAATGGACATGGGATCATCCATCGCCCATCTCATGGGTCGAGAAGCATATACGCTAGTCTACACTGGTATATCGATACCACGTCTCGATACACCCACGACTAGGGACCTTGAAGGATGTACTTATGGACTACCATGTCCCTACTAGTATGATCTGCATCACAGTCCAAGTAGTCAAGTACACATCCTAAGGGCTTTATCAACATGTAACCATAAGACAGTTTAAAGAGACTAGTATACATGTTAAGATAAAGAGTAACCAGATAGCATAATATCATATCGAGCAAGAAAGTCATCTCTATATATGTCCAAGCATCCAATATAATATACATCATCTGTACAATACTGGCCTCTAGGGCATACATACAACTAACAGGCTCAAAGGGAAAATAGGATTCGATAAGGATATGAAAATCGAATCTCAAGAATGTATATACTCAAGAAGGAATTTTAAATCAACAAGTCCTAAGGTCGCTCAGGCGGAGTACCGTGTCGTGAGTATGCCGCGAAACATACGCACGCTACACCACTCTGCTTCAGCTACCTACTCCATCATACCAGGGTCATCCTAGGAACACTCCGAAAGGTAAACCCAACGCTCTGATGCCAACGTTGTCACGACCCAAAGTTTGGCCCATGACCGGCATATAATCACGTAACGTCCACTGGCGTAACGCGACTAAGTGAACCGAAAAACCCAGAAATCAAACCAGTAAAAGTATAGAGTGTTTTATGTTTTAAATGGAAGCATTTACAAAAGTGACAAGAAATCTTAAGTAGACAATCACCAAGATAACAATATACGACGCCGTAGCGAAGATCAAGAGCAACAAGTGGGAACATCACAGATAGAATAAACTGCATAAGTAAAGTCGGCTCACAACGAGCTCGACACCAGAATACAAATAATATACATCATCGTGCTCACACTGTCTCTAAGTCAAATACATATATGGTAGATGGAGAATACTAGATACAAAAGTGTGTACAATAAAAGTAACCAGATACCACAACCCACCTAACAGCAAAACAGCTCACGCACCAACTGTAGTGGTATCTATAGCCAAAAGATGTAAGAAAGCAGCCTGCCGCGACTACTCCGAGGGGCAACCTGAAAAAACTGTGGCACAACGGGGGTGAGTTGCCAACTCGTGAATAGAAATAACATATAAAGGTAATCGCGAGCATGCACGTACTGTGCGACTCTATCACATGCCAGTAGATGATATCAATGCGTGATAAGCAGTATGTGCAATAATCATGCAAGTGCTCTATCAGATAATATAACTACAGGATGAGATACAATAATAAATGCTGAGCATGGGAACATAACATCTACACGGAATGTCAACGTGGAATATATAACCGGTGTCCATCAATGCACCCAGATCCCCCAAATAGCTCAGGTGCCGGCACTCTCATCGGCCCTCCAATCCTGTAAATCTCTGAGAATCACGAGTGCCCAACATCGGCACCCAAATATCATAAATACTCGTGTCCAGCATCGACACACAAATCTTCCTATATCGAGCATCCGTCAGTCCGGGTCAGCCCCCTCTCTCTCACATATCGGGCATCCGTCAGTTCGGGTCATTCCTCCCTCTCTCATATATCGGGCATCCGTCAGTCCGGGTCTGCCCTCTCTCTCTCATATATCGGGCATCCGTCAGTCCGGGTCAGCCCTCTCTCTCTCATATATCGCGCTCTACCACCGAGAAAACACACGGTGGACGCACTGAAATATCATATCAAGGGAAACCGGGTTTTTAAATAATTACCTATTCTCTTTTGAAATATCCACGGTTCCCAAATCCAGAAATAACATGGAAACAATATATCTCAATGCGTAAATCTATGCAGGTATGAGGATATCAATATATACATGGCACATGTATGAATACGTAATGTAGATATGTCCAAGTATTAATATAACATCTGCTGATATGCGGCAAATCATGGCAAACATCAATAATGCGGAAACAATCTGACATATGATTTATAGCAATCCTATAATGTGAGTGTTATGGCAATCACTAACGGTATGAGTGTAGCATATAAATTGTGCTCGTGCAACTTGAACTGTTAGTAATAGTGCGGTGTTCTATCAATTCTAGTTTATATACGCATAGCAGGGAATGCGGTATGCAATAAACAGTAGTCATGTAGGTGAATGCAAAATATATCTCTATAAGGTCCTATCAGCCCTGACGCATAACGCCATGCGGGCGATATCCCCGTAGATGTTAAATCTACTCACCGTAGTCTCTCGCTAGGTATAGCCGACGACTTGTTTCCCCTTCTTTGTGGCGTCCGTTGCACTCGCCTGCGAACCTAGAATTTCACAATATATTGTTAGTGTATATGCCCTAGAGGCCATTACTGTATCATACTAGCTTGTATATTACTTGATGGAAGCTTGGGATATTCACAGCAGTTTAGACAATCTTGCTCAAAATGGTAGTATGCTACTTGATTTGTCTCTACTTCAATATGTGCATGTGTTTCTTTTAGCATATCGCTTATATACACATTAGTAGAGCCCTTTGGATCTTTGCTCGATTACCAGCGTTGTGATGGCGCTCACACTCGTGGGGGCTGGGTAATCCATAAACACATCCTTATACAGGTCCCTAGTCGTAGGACTATCGAGACAGGGCATCGATACTCCGGAGTAGACTAGCGTATGCGCTTCTCATCCCAGCGGGGGAGACGGTCTGTCCCACAGTCATCAGTACGTCGTACTTGAGATAGTATGCGGGTGCTCGTTAGGTTACGAGTACACTGGACAGGACTCGTCGGGAACTGTTGGTTGGTATTATACCTATCGTCAGTTATCAGTTCCCAGGTGACATGAGTACACCTTAGTCCGCCGACTTGACACTGTCACTTCACCTCGAGTGTGTTCCCACTGTACTTAGATTACTACCCTACCACGGCTCAAAGGAGTCGTGCAAACAGGTAGTAGTTGGGCGCAGTCCCGAAGCACTTGGAGGCAGTGACGGTTAGACAGGATTCGTCTCTCCCGGTATTGGGGGTTGACATCGCGCTGTGTCTAGGAGAGCCATTACACAAGTAGTCCCTGGCCAGGGCAAGCGAGATATACTGGTAGGTTTCCAGTGTTATCTCAGGGTGTTCTGGGCTACACTCCGACACAACTTGTACCGCTATTAGGGGACTGACGTTCTCCGCCCCCTAGGCCCGCCATGCGATGTATCAGACGAACATACCGGACTGTATGGAGATTGTCACATACAGGCTCAGTAGGAGTACGGATGGGTTTATCTCATCGGCCTTCTTGTCGACATCTACCCGGGGACCGTTACGCACAGCTAGTGCCGCTTGCGGTCTGTGGTTAAACCCACTGCCAGCGTAGTGTCGAGTCTTTAGAGTCCCACACAGAGAGTTTCCCTGCGCTGGGCGAAACGTGTAGAGGCCGTATGGTTTTTACGGCAGGGCTACGATCACTTACGTGCACTTGTGTACGTATGCTGTTCGGGCAGGCAATACTAGTGGGCTTTGGTTTAAGCCAGATCCTAGTATTGCACAGATGTATTTGATTTGTCTTCTGTGCATTCGCATTCTACGGAATGCGGATGCGGGTGTGTATACACAGTTTTGAGGAGCGATGAAGGAGGAGGTGCCCCATTAGGGTTTTGGCAGATGGTTCGGCAAAAACCGTAATGTGGCACACTCATTAGGGTTTTTGAAAATTCGTTTGGTCAAAACCGTTATGAGCCGGAGACATTATTTACTAATCCTTTTATTGATAATTATGTTATGGCTAATTACATTGACCATTTGACCATCTTGACTTTGTTGACCGTTTGACCAAAGTTGACTAGGATCTTCTTGAAAGATCTAAAGTATTCTTTGGTTTTCTTTTTCATTTTGTTATGATAATGGTCATGTCATTTGTAGCCATCAACTTTATCTTGATGGGATTAGTAATGATAATGTTTTGCATTATTGCAACCATGGTTGTGTTTTCTCTTGGTTAAGTTTTTCATTTGTTCATTCTCATTCTCTCTCATAAAAAAGAAATGAGAAACATTTCCATGGTTGCTCCTCCTTCTTCCTCCTATTGATTCTTCCTTTGATCTCATGTGTTGAGAGAAAAAGGATTCCACTTGACAAACCTATCCATACACCTTCTCTACACATCCTAGGGCTTCTAGACTAGCAATCTCTTTGCCCTAGTTGCCTCGGCTCGAGGTGGAGCTCGGTGTACATCTCTCGGGTGGATCGTCTTCGACTCAAGAAGGCCGTGAGGTGCCCAAGGTCCGGATCGACACTTGGAGCTTGGATGGACGAGCGGGACAGCGGAATGAAGACCCGAAGGACCGGTTTCGTGAGGTATACTTTCTACAACATAATAGTTATAGCCTCTTGTAGTTTACTAGTTTCTAGTTTAGCAAAGATCTGACTTTTAGTCCATGTTGCCTTGGGCCAAAATCATTGTTTTTCGCCGTTTCTGCCTCCCCGTAAGAACCGGGGTGAGCAACGTGGACTTACAGTGGTATCAGAGCCTAGCTAAACATAAACTAGTAAGTTAGCAAAGTGTTAAGAACATCGATCGGAAAAAAGTCGCAAAACACATCCATAAAACCTCAAGTTTCTGTCGATTTTTATACTACTCAAAAAGTGTTTTAAAATATATGAAAAATCGTCTCAGGGTTTTGTGAAAACACTGCAGAAAAACGATCCAGTGATTCGATCAAACGACCGCGGTTCTGCGGCAATGACATGCTCATTGCAGCGGTTCCGCCGCCGTTTTGACTCGGCACTGGATCGGGTTTTGTGCAGTGTTTTAGTTTGGATGTTTTGGGATTTTTAATTCTACCCAGATTTTCCAGAGAGCAAATTGTCTTTTCGGGTGGTTAAAAATCCGTATTTTGATCGATATTCCGTAGACTTTGGCTAATGCATATTTTCTGTGATGTGATATATGTATTGAACGTCTACTAATCGCTATAAGTCGATTAGTGGGGATTATACATATCTGTGATCTGTAATGTTGATGGATTGTGTATATGAACTCGGTGGATTGTCGTTAATGAATAGCCGGGAATGGGTGTGAGATGAGAGTTTCTTTTTTCTTTCATTCATTGTAAAATTTGTAAATTGATGTAATATTATTTAATTGGCCGCACAACAGGGTCGGGGTTGTAGCCGTCATTGTATAATTTCTTTTTACTGTTTTTTCTCCTAGGATAGACCCAAGGTGGGGTGCACAAACTACCGGGTATCTTGAAGTGCCGAGTGGCCTACTCACGGTGTTGAGGGAGGTTGCTTTGCTTCGGGTACTTGGCGGGTAGTTTGCCGCACCCGTAGGGGTCTAGGGTGGGGTTTGGCTATTCATCGCGACCGTGTAATCCGCTTTTCGTTGCAGGCTCGAACGAATCGCGGATTCCTAGTATATCCAAAGTGTTCATCTGTGATCTGTAATGGCTATCATTGCTATATATCTATATATGATATCTATTTAGGCGTTGTTTATGTTTTTCAGCCGTGCTAGCCCAGCCCCCGCTCTGTCGTTAGTTAAGTAACCTAACGGGTGATGACGGGGCCCCGTGGCGAATGTGAATGGCATAAGCGTACGTCATATTTTTGTTGTTTTCTGCAATGGTAGGATTAAATGATGGGACGCATTAAAAGAACTAATGCAAGAAAATAAACCAAGTAAAAGTCGTTGGAACACTTTGAAAACCACTCGGTTCTTTTCAAAAACCAGTATTTTAAACGCGGAGCTTGAACCACTTCTTTTTAAAAGCTATCTCGTTCCATCGATTATATCAAGTTCACTACGTTCACAGTTTTGCCAAAACCATTCGTAGCCCTCCGTCATTTCGTATGGACATTCAACAGTATTCAAGCTATGTTTGTTGACCTTCGTCAAGGCATAGTGATTGGTAGCTGTTGGGTGTTCATATGTAGCATAGATAGATGCGTTGGTTTGGGACAGTCGTATTACCTTGTTGACCTTTGTCAAGGGTATATACGGGTGGGTTCAAATTAACCTGGATAATGACGGGTAGAACTTGACATGTGACTTATGATTTGTTGACCTTCGTCAAGGTCATAAGAGCATGGGGGAGTTTCATAAGTACTGAAACTTGCTAGCGCTGCATACCATTTGGAGTGTGATGATTCTGGTAGGATTCCTTCGGTTTTATCACGCGATGATATTTGGATCCCGATCCTACTGTGAGTATATGCTACTCCTCGGGAAATCTCTCACTTAACGATCAATGCTATAAACCAAGTAGGTGTCTAGAAAGGTGTTAGCGGGGCTACGCCCACAGGGAAAAGAGGTTACTTAATTAAGGAACTTCGCGAAAGCATTGGAAAACCTCCCTCGAAGTACCGACACTGGCCTGGCTGAAAGGTTAAGCAAGTATTGAACGGTGAGATTGATCCCGACTAATCCTTCTTTTATGGTTTGAGGAGGGATTCGAGAGACAGTGGGAGCCATCCTGTTTAGATAAATTAAAAACAAATCTAAACTTGCAAGAGCATCATGCTGAGTGTTTTTCTTCTCTCTCTCTTAATTGCAGCGACTTAGTGACCGCACCTAGGTTACATCTAGATAATAAAATGACTGAATCTGACTGTTATGACTGGCAAAGGTCTGTCCAGATGTCCATTACCCATGACAAGCTGGGACACCTCTTGACTGATCCAACCCCTGCCGTCTCAGGTCCAGTTTCCTCTGTCATGGATATTCATATCCGCGAGACATCGGAAAGGAACTCTGCGAAAGCCAAGTGCCTCGTGTTAGTCTCAGTTGATGGTGCAAACCAGAGGCAGCACGAGAAGATGGACTCAGTTTCTCTCTTCCTCCATAACAAAGTTTTATATGGAGAGCAATCCCGTATCGCAAGATATGAGACCTCGAACGAATTGCTTCCAGCGAGGTTGGCTATCGGGTCATCTGTAGGGGGCAACGTCCTTACAGAGACCAGCTCTTTTGAGCTCTCGGACCTGAAGACCACGTTGAAGAACGGGTCAGATGCTGACTTAGTTCAACAGTCTCTACCTACTACCCTGAAGGAAACCAGGGAAGTAGAAAGAAAGAGAAGGGTAGAAGTTTCGGGAATGGATGCAGTAAAAGAGGGATGTTCCTATTGTTACGGGAATGAACATGGGCAGAAGGATTGCAGGGCTTGCAGAGCCAGTAGCCAGAATTCGAAGCATGTTGTGGCTTCGGCTTCGGGTGTGTTTGTAATAGAGAACTGTATGTCAGTTAACCCTACTTCCTGGGTATTGGATACTGGATCAGGATCTCATATCTGTAATTCGTTATAGGCTCTGATAAACCGTAGGGTTATCAGGAAAGGTGATATGACTCTCAGGGTTGCTAACGGTATGAGTATGTATGCTGAATCCGTAGAGGAATATCATCTAGGACTGACAACTGGGCAGATATTGATTCTGCGTAACTGTTTTTATGTACCAGGTGCGACTTATAATATCATATCTGTATCCTTAATTTATAAGGAAGGATATGATTTTACTTTTGTAAGGGATGTAGTAAACATCCACCTAAATCAAGTTCTGATTGGGTCAGGTACATTACAAAATGGAATATACGTATTGAATCAAGCTCAGATCTTCAGTGTCCAGAAAACACTTAAAAGAAAGTCTCCGGAAAGAAATCAGGCTTTCTTATGGCATTGTAGACTGGGTCACATTAATGAGACACAGTTAACAAAGTTACATAAAGAGGGATACTTGAATCCGTTTGAGTATCAGTCTTATTCCACTTGTGAATCTTGTCTCATGGGAAAGATGACAAAGACTTCGTTCACTGGACACGGAGAAAGAGCGAGCGAGCTCTTGGGACTCATACACAGTGATGTGTGTGGTCCAATGTCTACACATGCGCGAAGTGGTTATTCATACTTCATTACTTTCACAGATGATTTCTCTAGGTATGGACATGTCTTCTTGATGAAGCACAAATCAGAGACCTTTGAGAAATTTCAGGAATACAAGAATGAAGTTGAAAAACAAACAGGCAAAAGTATCAAGACACTAAGATCTGATCGAGGTGGTGAATACTTAAGTGCCGAGTTTCTGGGCTACTTAAAAGGGAATGGAATTCTCTCTCAGCTTACTCCTCCATACACACCACAACACAACGGTGTATCGGAAAGGCGGAATCGAACCCTATTGGATATGGTTCGTTCCATGATGAGTAAGGCTGAGTTACTGCGATCCTTCTAGGGTTATGCGCTAGAAACAGCAGCATATCTCTTGAACAAGGCTCCAACCAAGACTGTGCCTACCACCCCATATCAGATGTGGAGTGGGAAGTCTTAAGTACCTTAAGACATGGGGATGTCCAGCTTTTGTAAAAAAGCAGCATGCGGACAAGCTCGAGGCACACTCAGTACTGTGTAAGTTTGCAGGATACCCAAAGAACACCAGGGGGTATCTTTTCTATTCCGCAGAGGAACAAAAGGTATTTGTTTCTCAGCATGCACACTTCTTGGAAACTGAATTTTTAGAAAATCCGATAAGTGGGAGCGCAATAGAACTGGAAGAAATTCCAGAACCACAAGCTGTTACTGAAACCTTGGTAGAACCAGAAGGTTCAGGAGAACCGGAAATTCCAGCGCCACTCCGCAGGAGTAGTAGGCAGTCTCATCCGCCCGAGAGATACTACGGTTTTCTCATAGACGGGGATAGAGAGGATTGCACCATGGATTATGGTGAGCCTACTAGCTTCCAGCAAGCCATTCAGAGCGGCGACTCGGTAAAATGGCTGGATGCAATGCGGGCCGAGATGGAGTCCATGTACACCAACAAAGTTTGGACTTTGGACTTTGCTCCAGAAGGGGTAAAACCCGTAGGCTGCAAATGGATCTTCAGAAAGAAGATTGGTGTAGATGGGCAGGTTGAGACCTATAAAGCTAGACTTGTAGCAAAGGGTTTTCATCAAAGACATGGTTTGGACTATGACGAGACCTTTTCTCCAGTGGCTATGCTGAAATCCATTCGGGTCCTTCTTGCCATTGCTGCCTTCCACGATTATGAAATCTGGCAGATGGACGTAAAGACGGCTTTCCTAAATGGAAATTTGGAAAAGTGCGTCTATATGGATCAGCCGGAGGGATTCATTCAGAGTGGGAGCAGCGGTAGAGTGTGCAAGTTGCTCAAGTCCATTAATGGACTTAAGCAGGCATCGCGGAGTTGGAACATCTGCTTTGATGATACTGTCAAAGAATTCAACTTTATCAAAAACCCAAATGAACCATGCATTTACAGTAAGATTGTAGGGAGAACTGTGGTATTCCTCGTCTTGTACGTGGATGACATTCTCCTAATAGGAAATGATATTCCTATGCTACAGTCAGTCAACTGATTCTTGTCACAGAGGTTCTCCATGAAGGACCTGGGCGATGCCAACTACATTCTGGGGATCCAGATCTATCGTGATAGATCTAAGAGGATGTTGGGGCTTTCACAGTCAAGGTACATCGACACCATACTGAAAAGGTTCAGTATGGAAGATTCTAAGCGCGGTAATTTACCGGCTTGTCACGGGATCACCCTCTCCAAAGAGATGTCTCCCAAGACTGATTTGGAAAGGGATCGCATGTCTATTATACCCTACGCTTCTGCGGTAGGCTCTATAATGTATGCGATGTTGTGTACCAGTATTGGGGGTTGACATCGCGCTGTGTCTAGGCGAGCCATTACACAAGTAGTCCCTGGCCAGGGCAAGCGAGATATACTGGTAGGTTTCCAGTGTTATCTCAGGATGTTCTGGGCTACACTCCCACACGACTTGTACCGCTATTAGGGGACTGACGTTCACCGCCCCCCTAGGCCCGCCATGCAATGTTTACAGACGAACATACCGGACTGTACGGAGATTGTCACATACAGGCTCAGTAAGAGTTCAGATAGGTTTATCTCATCGGCCTTCTTGTCGACATCTACCTGGGGACCGTTACGCACAGCTAGTGCCGCTTGCGGTCTGTAGTTAAACCCACTGCCAGCGTAGTGTCGAGTCTTTAGAGTCCCACACAGAGAGTTTCCCTGCACTGAGCGAAACGTGTAGAGGCCGTATGGTTTTTACGGCAGGGCTACGATCACTTACGTGCACTTGTGTGCGTATGCTGTTCGGGTAGGCAATACTAGTGGGCTTTGGTTTAAGCCAGATCCTAGTATTGCACAGATGAATTTGATTTGTCTTCTATGCATTCGCATTCTACGGAATGCGGATGCGGGTGTGTATACACAGTTTTGAGAAGCGATGAAGGAGGAGGTGCCCCATTAAGGTTTTGGCAGATGGTTCGGCCAAAACCGTAATGTGGCACACTCATTAGGGTTTTTGACAATTCGTTTGGTCAAAACCGTTATGAGCCGGAGACATTATTTACTAATCCTTTTATTGATAATTATGTTATGGCTAATTACATTGACCATTTGACCATCTTGACTTTGTTGACCGTTTGACCAAAGTTGACTAGGATCTTCTTGAAAGGTCTAAAGTATTCTTTGGTTTTCTTTTTCATTTTGTTATGATAATGGTCATGTCATTTGTAGCCATCAACTTTATCTTGATGGGATTAGTAATGATAATGTTTTGCATTATTGCAACCATGGTTGTGTTTTCTCTTGGTTAAGTTTTTCATTTGTTCATTCTCATTCTCTCTCATAGAAAAGAAATGAGAAACATTTCCATGGTTGCTCCTCCTTCTTCCTCCTCTTGATTCTTCCTTTGATCTCATATGTTGAGAGAAAAAGGATTCCACTTGACAAACACATCCATACATCTTCTCTACACATCCTAGGGCTTCTAGACTAGCAATCTCTTTGGCCTAGTTGCCTCGGCTCGAGGTGGAGCTCGGTGTACATCCCTCGGGTGGATCGTCTTCGACTCAAGAAGGTCGCGGAGGTGCCCAAGGTCCTGATCGACACTTGGAGCTTAGACGGACGAGCGGGACAGCGGAATGAAGACCCGAAGGACCGGTTTCGTGAGGTATACTTTCTACAGCATAGTAGTTATAGCCTCTTGTAGTTTACTAGTTTCTAGTTTAGCAAAGATCCGACTTTTAGTCCATGTTTCCTTGCGCCAAAATCATTGTTTTTCGCCGTTTCCGCCTCCCCGTAAGAACCGGGGTGAGCAACGTGGACTTACATATATCACACATAAGCTCAAAACCATATAAACATTTAAAGCCAAACTAGTAACTCGCGTCGTAACCCAAGCGCGCGTGTGCGCGATACGCTAAAACGTGTGACTACACGCCTGAAGCCACTCCGACGCGTCGCGATACGCAGAAACCCCAAACCCACACACACGTATCACGCGTGTCGCGAAAGATTAAAAAATACGGGAAATAGGGTATTCAACTCCAGATTTTGATACAGAACAGATATTATGAAAATATATATACCAAAATACTCCACATAGAAGCAGACTCCCAACACCCTAAACCCCAACCCAAAACACCCCCATCTGGCCGCAATTTGCGGCCAGAATGTATTTTTTTGGCGGCCTGGGTAGGGACATGGGCTCCCAAGTTTTTTGTGTGCACTCTATACCCCTATACATGCTACAGTAAATCCAATTTTATTCTGAAATAACTCGGGTTGTAGCAGATCCAACAGATCCCAATTTCTAGTTAAAAACAACACTTTTACACTAAAATAATACTTTATGGTATTTCTGTGCAAACTGAAACAAAAACCTGGGTTAAGTAGCTCTAATAGTATAAAATATAGTTAACCAAGCCAACAAAATCCCAATCTAACATATGCATCACAAATATCCTTTAATATCACTAAAATGCACAAAAATGAGATTTTTAGCAACCAAACACACAAGTTATGGAAATATGGTGCTAGACATGAGTTGATACCTTCTTAAAACCTTATAAAACACCAAAAGTTCTAGCTCCCTCCTCAAGTATGCAGATTTGCTCCCAAACACCTCAAAATGTCTCTTTTCCCACGGCTTTAGTGAAGAAAATGAGTGGTTTTGTATAGGATTTTGTATGGATTCAAAAGAGAAATGAAAAGATGATGAATATATTGTGTTGCTGCTGCTGGAGTTGCTGCTTTTCTGCAGAATTTTTCAGCAAGAGAGGAAGAGAGAAAGAGAGAGAATGGGTCAAAAGTCAATCTTCTCACCTAACACCATTCTCTAATTTCCCATTTACAAAAATTTATTTATTAAAAGGGTTTGACTTGATTAGAAAAAGGTGGGGGATTAAAATGAACCATGCAAGGGAAGAAATGGCTAACACTTTAACCTAGGTCACAAAATGGCTAAGTGTGCAAGTGTACACAACAAAAATGGAAAATTTTCCAATTAGGGTAACCCGACTAAAAATAACTAATAATCCTATATACACATATATAATAACATGCACCATTACTAATTAACACGAAAAACATTCCAACGAAATTTCAAAGTATTACATTGCAGCTTGTGGGTGTTTGATATGATCATCACCTACTGCCGGCGTATTGACGATTCTTTACAGTCCTACACAGAGGTTTCTTGGCTCAAGCAAAACGGAGTTGGAGCACATATGTGATATGTGTGGGACCGAGAACAGTACGTGTATGTGATACCGTATTAGATTCTCACGATATAAGATATCGGCCGGGTATATGTGATATAGCCGGGTCATCGGATCAAGTGTTGATTCGATGAACTGATACAGATTATATTAGTCGGTTATTTGTGAAATATCCGGATTATCGGATCAAGTGTTGATTCGATAATTTAATGTATAATTATATATTTGATATATTAAATTACATGAACTAATATAAGCTCACTAAAAGATTCTTTTTCTCACTCGGGTAATACTGTAACGTTTTGGAAATCGTTATGCGAATTTGTCCGTTTTAGGGTAAGTTTGTCGGTATTTTCCGTTTTAACCCGACTGTGTTCAAACGAACATATAGACTTACCAGCACCTAGTTTAGCTAAAATAAAGCTAGTACGCAAGCTTTGGTGGTATATGGGATGTTTTGGTTCAATTTGAATTTTTCCCAATTTTAATGTTATTTTAATGCGGTATTCACATTTTGGGAAATTTCTGTTAAGCGATCTTTTCATCAATTAAGTTTGAGATAAACCAAAACCTTCTCACATATCTAGATATTTCTTTGGAATTAGAATTTAGGTTAAAAGAAAAAGAAAGAAATGAATGTAGATGCATGCATGTGTGCTTAGGTCTGTATGAATGCATTAACTTCGCATTTAATAGGAAATTGCTAGGTAATTCCTCACCAAAACCCCCCACCTCCTCTCATGGCCGAATCCCACTCTCTCTCTCTTCTACCCTTGAGCTCTTCTCTCTCATTTTTCTTCAATCTTAACTCAAACTTCTCCAATTTTTCAAAATATATCACAAATAATACCAAAAAGTCTTGATTTTTGCTCTTGGATCACTTGGAGCTAGGGAAAGCTTGAATCTTGTGAGCAAGATTGTTAGGTATAATCCCTACAATGATAAATTATAGTTTTTATGTAGTGTTGTTCGTTGATTATGGTTTAGAACGCTTTTTATATCGATTAGTGCGATATCGGGTTTTTAAAGTCTTTTTAGAACTTCTATACCTGCTGTGACCTGGAGTTTTTAGTGTTTGTCAAAACAAAATTTTAGAGATATACTAGTGAACCTGAGACACCACCTGAGACACGGGGACTACCTCATCGGCCGGGGCCGGTGACCCCTATTGCGCGATCCGGCGACGCCGGCTGGGTAGGAATGGGTTGGGGTTGGTCTTCTGTGAGTAGTTGTCTGCTGTTGGTTAGGAGTGTTTGGTACTATTTACTTTTTTAGTAAATTCAGTATACAAAATCTGGGATCGATTACCTATAATCTAGTGTTTTGAGTCCGAGTGATACGTATTGCGACACGAGTCGTGAGCTTGTGTTGCTGTTGTACTCAGCTAGGTTTTGAAGTATCGTTACGCGCGTTAGCCACTAGACGTGCACTCGCAAGTTAGTTCAGTGTTGGTGCGTTATTTAATACGTAGTTTTACGTTATATTGATCGATTCTGAGATGTTCGCATTTTTCTTGTGTTTGTGAAAATATAGCGTCGCAAGTGGGGACTTCGGACGCTGCGAACAATGGGGAAGCAGGTGGTCGGATTTCATAGCTGAAGACCATTGGTGAGTAGATTTAACATCTACGGGGAAATCGCCCGTATGGCGTTATGCGTCGGGGCGAATATGATATGATAGATGCATGTATTTTCATATTAGTTACTTTCATATGAATGTCATTGCATAGCATTATCTGTTGTACTTGACTCGTACCTTTAAATATAACACATTACTGATGGTTCATGTTGCACGAGCACTAGATTGTATGCTACACCCACATCGTCAGTAATTGCCATGACACGCACAAACACCTACATACGTGATATGGTAGTGGATAGGAATGATTGGAGTAGTAACTCTTATTCCATTGTGCATATGAAATATTGTGGGCACATACGTACGTGATATTGCATTGGGCAGGAATAGTTGAGGTAGTGACCCTTATTCCACTTCACGTAGATCTTAATATGTTTACTTGTACATCATGCATATATATTGACATGTACACCATATACTCGATTCCAGTTACTTGTACATCTTACATACATATTGACATGTATACCCACTTAATCTATTACAGCTACATGTACATCATGCATACATACTGACATGTATACCGCATATGCTTGCTATAGTTGTATATACCCTCAGACGTATCGTTTTTATATGCGATGTTGAGTTGTTGATCATTGCGCTTATGAAATGCATCATACCCACTTGCTTACATGTAGATACTTAAACCTTGCTACACTTACATGTACACCTCATATGATGCTGTATTTGTTTTCGGAGGATTTTGGGAACCGCAAAATATATTTTAAAAGCTGGATTCATTTAAAGAGTGGTTTTCCTTTTATATGCTCATAGTGATGTTTTATGTTGCATATATAAGTTTTATATGGATTTTACGCATTGATATATGTATTTCATATGATTTATGGATTTGAGAACCTTGGGGGTATTTTCAAGAAACTATGTACTGTTTGAAAACCCGGTTTCTCTTGATATGATATTTCAGTGCGCCCACCATGTGATTTCTCGGTTCTGAGATTTGGCTTATGATACCCGATTCGAGGAGCGGGAGGCACCGTCTGCGGGTACATGGTGGACCCGGTATGGTACCCCAGGGCGAGTGGTGATTTCGTGGTGTAGACGATAAGCCTGGCGGTGGGACCACTACCTACCGGTGATTGTATTTGGACTCGGCGGTTATCGTGGTGATACCGACCGGAGTGAGGTATGACATATCGTCAGGGCCAGTCATGGTGACAGCGCCTGAGTTATGAGGATTTACGTGTCGACGTTAGACACGGGTTTCATGATGTGTCAAGTGTCGATGTTAGACACGGGTTTCATGAGGTTTCGAGTGTCGGTGTTAGACACTCAGGTTTTCATAATTTTTACATATCGTCGGTGGACATACGGGGTTGATATCCTTATATACTTACAGGTATATGTTTTCATGATGTTTCGGGTGTCGATGATAGACACTCAGGTTCCATGAGACTTACAGGATGTGAGGGCCGATCTGTGGATGCGGTGTCTGAGGATTTGATGTGTCAGTGAGGGACACTGGTGTTTTTCCATGCTGATGATTTTGCATGAGATTTTATTTTATCATCCCACACACTCAGGATTACTGTTGTTATGCATTGCTTCATGTAGTTATAGTACCCTGATGATGTACCTTTACATGATTGATGTATATTCACTTATCATACTTATGCTATCGGATTACATGTGATAGATAGGGCGTTGTTCGTGCATATCTGCGATTATAGTATGATGTTAATTACTATTCACGAGTAGGCAACACACCCCCGTTGTGCCATAGTGTTTTGCAGGTCTTACCCTCAGAGTAGTCGCGGCAGGGCATCTTATCATCTCTACTTTTGCGGATACCGCTACGTTAGGCAGTAAGGCCTTTGCTTTTATGTGGGTTTGCGGTTATCTATTTGTACATTGTATATCTTTTTTTTGGATCTAGTATTCTCCATCTACCACTGTTGTATATGACTTAGAGACGACTTATGAGGATTCAGTGTTGTATTATTTTGGTGACTTTGGGTGCCGTGCTCGTGGGAGCCGGTTATGTTGGAAAGTTACTTCTTATTATTGTTTCCTTTTATATTCTTTGCTTCGGCATCGTATTTATAACTTTTGGTGGTTGTCTCCGCCGTTGGGCGTGATTTTTCTCCCATTTGGGATGCTTTATATATTATCTGTGTTTTACCCGTTTTCGGGGCTGGTTTTTACAAAGGAGGTGTTGCCGAAATTTTCAAGAAAGAAAACTAGAATTAGAGATTTTACTTGTGATTTTCCAAGTGTTAAAACTGTGTTTTTCTCCGTTGATCCAGATTTGGGTGGTTTAGATTTCTGGGTTTCGGCTTACTTGAGTTGCGTACGCCTGTAGACGTTACGTAGTTTAAGTGCTGGTTACGGGCCAAATTTTGGGTCGTGACAAAGTTGGTATCAAAGCGCTAGGTTTTACTTTTCGGAGTATAGGATGACCTTGGTATGATGGAGTAGGTAGCTTAAGCAGTGTGACGTAGCGTGGGTATGTTCAGCGGCATACTTATGACATGGTACTTCGCCTAAGTGACCTTAGGACTTATTGATTGATATTCTTCCGTGATGATATACATCCTTGTGATTCGATTCCTGTTTCCTTATCAAATCTAGTTTCAATTTCCAGCCCATATGCCGCCGAAGACTATGAGGGCACAGAGAGCGGTCGCGAGGGCCGAGGTCAGAGTTGACTCGTCTGAGGCGAGGACTGACCAGGGCGGTACGCCTGTTGTACCGAAGCACATTGCGATGATTGGAGCTGGTATGCAGGATCTGCGCCAGATAGTGGGGACTTTAGGAGAGACCATCCGAGCGCAGGGGCAGGCAGTTGTTCCACCCATTGCAGGGACCACGATGGTACCTACAGTTCCGGTAGTCGCAGTTACAGCTCCGGAGGTTATTGCTGTGTCGCTGACAGATTTTATGAGGCTAAGGCCTCCGGTGTTTACTGGCACAGATGTTACTGAGGATCCGCAGTCATTCATCGACCAGATGGCCAGGATTTGTCGTTCACTCCGATGCTCCGATGAGAGATGGGTGGAGTTTGTCAGTTTTCGTCAGGAGGGTCTGGCCCAGAAGTGGTGTGAGTCCTTGGAGAAGGGCAGAGCCGCGAGTCTTTCTCCTATGACCTGGGCTGAGTTTGTGACGGTGTTTCTCACCCGTTTTCTTCCACCGAGTGCCAGGGATGCGCGAGCACGCAAGTTTGAGTCATTGCGTCAGACTCCGGGGATGACGGTGTCTGAGTATGATGTGTTGTTTACCGAGCTGTCAGTGTATGCTCCGTACCTGGTGGCGACTGAAGAGATGAGGGTGAAGAGGTTTGTTCGAGGCCTACTTACCCAGTTGTTCCTAGCCATCAGCATTCAGCATTACGACATGTATGCGGCAGCTGTCGATGCAGCTCTTTTGGTGGAGGAGCGTCTAGCTGAGTCATCGGTTGTTCCGGAACCGAAGAGGACTCGTACGGATGTACCAGCATGGAGACAGAGGTTTGCACGCCGAGGCTGAGTTCCTTCAGACTAGGGGAGTAGCAGAGATGTGGGACGTAGCCAGTTATTCTGTTCTTATTCCCAGGAGGGCCAGCGGCCGTCTTATGGATGCTTCGGGTGTGGCAGTCTACATCACCTTGTTCGGGATTGTACCGTGGTGGGTCAGAGAGGGCCAGCAGTACCCCAGGTTACCTTACCACCTTCTCCGCCTCAGAGAGCGTTGCCTCTTATTCCTGTTATTGTGCCGCGTCAAACTCCTGCTTAGAGAGGTCGTGTTCGTGGTGGTTTTGTGCCGAGAGGACGAGGTGGCAGAGGCAGGAGACAGCCAGTAGCCGGTAGAGGACATGCTCGGGTTTTTTCCTTGACTCACCAGGACGCTCAGGCGTCCAATGGTGTGGTTTCAGGCACCCTTTCTGTATATTCTTATGATGCACATGTTCTTTTCGATTCGGGAACTACGCATTCGTATGTTTCTATGCACTTCTTGCCTAGGTTAGGCCGAGAGTCGTGTTTGCTAGATCAGCCACTTGTCGTGACTACTCCTGTTGGGGATTCGTTTGTTTCTCGACACATGTACCGATCGTGTGATGTCCGTTTAGGAAACAGAGATATGTCCGTCGAATTGATCCTTCTTGAGATGTTGGACTTCGACGTTCTGTTGGGCATGGACTGGCTAGCTACTTGCTACGCGTCCGTGGACTGCCGCGAGAAGACAGTTAGGTTTTGTTTTCCCGGCGAGTCAGTGTTTGTTGTGCAGGGGGACCGTGGTGCCTCCCCTCACAGTTTGATTTCTATCTTGTACGCTAGTCGGCTTTTGAGGAGGGGATGTCGGGGATTCTTGTCTTTCATTCATGATACTGGGGCCACAGTAGAGTTGTTGGACCAGGTTTCTACCGTACGAGAGTTTCCCGATGTCTTTCCCGATGAGTTACCTGGGTTGCCGCCAGAGCACGATATTGAGTTTTGCATTGATCTGATTCCTGGCATGGAGCCTATTTCTATACCGCCTTATCGAATGGCTCCGGCAGAGCTTAGAGAGCTTAAAGATCAATTGCAAGAGTTGCTTGATTTGGGACTTGTGTGTCCGAGTGTTTCGCCGTGGGGAGCTCCTGTTCTGTTCGTCAAGAAGAAGGACGACAGTTTGAGGCTGTGTGTGGATTATCGTTAGTTAAACCGCGTTACGGTGCGAAATAGGTATCCTTTACCTCGCATTGACGATTCTTTGATCAGCTCCAGGGTACGAAACATTTTTCAAAAATTGATTTGCGTTCGGTTTATCATCAGTTGCGGGTTCGGAATGATGACATTCCGAAGACTGCTTTTCGTACGCGCTATGGGCATTATGAGTTTTTGGTGATGTCGTTCGGACTCACCAATGCGCCAGCAGCGTTCATGGATCTGATGAACCAGATTTTCAGGCCGTTCCTCGACCAGTTCATTATAATGTTTATTGATGACATACTGGTCTACTCTAGGAGTCGTGAGGAGCATGAGTAGCACTTGAAGATTGCTTTGCAGATATTGAGAGAGCACCAGCTGTATGCTAAATTCTCAAAGTGCGCATTTTGGCTTGATAGAGTTGACTTCCTGGGTCATGTGGTGACTGGTGATGGTATTCTTGTGGACCCGAGGAAGATAGAGGCTGTACAGCTTTGGCCCAGACCTGTATCGGTGACTGAGGTCCGCAGCTTTTTGGGCTTAGCTGGTTATTATCGCCGTTTTGTGCAGGATTTCTCGACTATAGCTGCACCGTTGACTGGACTGACCCGGAAGGGAGTTCCTTTTCTTTGGACTGATGCGTGCGAGCAGAGTTTTCAGCAGTTGAAAACTCGGTTGACGACAGCACCAGTTCTTTCTTTACCTTCTGGATCAGGCGACTATGTTGTTTATTGTGATGCTTCTCGAGTGGGGCTCGGTTGTGTTTTGATGCAGCATGATAGGGTAATTGCGTATGCTTCTAGGCAGCTGAAGAAGCACGAGCAGAATTTCCCCACTCACGATCTTGAGATGGCCGCGGTAGTCTTTGCGTTGAAGATTTGGAGACACTACTTATACGGAGAGTCGTGTCATATCTTCACGGATCACAAGAGCTTGAAGTATATTTCCAGCAGCGAGATCTGAACCTGAGATAGTGCCGATGGATGGAGCTAGTGAAGGATTATGATTGTGGGATCCTTTATCACCCGGGCAAGGCGAATGTGGTAGCCGATGCATTGAGTCGTGGGCCCGGGGGTAGCTTGTCCCAGTTGAGCGCAGTTCAGCGTCAGTCGTCTGCAGATTGGCAGCTTTTGTGTGATGGTAGAGTGCAGTTCGAGTTTACTTCCGCTGGGGGACAGCTTCCTCATGTCCGTGCCCGTCCACTATTATTTGATCGTATCCGTGAGGCACAACCCAGTGATGCCCGTTTGTCCGAGATTCTTGAGCTTGTTCGACAGGGTACAGTTTCGGAGTTCATGATTGATGACCAGGGTGTGCTACAATGCGGGACTCGCTTGTATGTACCAGATGCTGATGGGTTGAGATGCGAGATCCTAGAGCAGGCATATCAGTCGGCCTTTAGCGTTCATCCAGGTTCCACCAAGATGTACAGTGATTTGAGAGACTTTTACTGGTGGGAAGGGATGAAACGCGATATTTCGGACTTCGTTTCGAGGTGCCTGACTTGTCAGCAAGTCAAGGCTGAGCATCAGAGACCGGCTGGAGAGTTGCAGCCTTTACCCATTCCAGAGTGGAAATGGGAGCCAGATTTCCATAGACTTCATTATGGGTCTACCCACGACCAGTAGAGGGTATGACTCCATTTGGGTAATTGTTGACCGGTTGACGAAAGCGGCCCACTTTCTTCTAGTGAAGACCACTTTCGGTTATGCTCAGTATGCGCAGTTGTATATAGATGAGATTGTGTGTTTGCACGGTGTTCCCACATGCATAGTATCCGACAGAGGCACCCAGTTTACTAGCCGTCTTTGGCAGAAGCTTCAGGAAGCTTTGGGTACCCGGTTGAGTTTTAGCACCGCTTTTCATCCGCAGACCGATGGTCAGTCGGAGCGGACTATTCAGACTCTAGAGGATATACTCCGTGCATGTGTGCTTGATTTTGGTGGCAGTTGGGATCGTCACTTGCCATTGATTGAGTTCTCCTACAACAACAGCTTTCAGGAGACTATTCAGATGGCACCTTTTGAGGCTTTATATGGTAGGAAGTGTCGATCGCCAGTCTGTTGGACTGAGCTTAGTGAGAGTCTGGTTTTAGGACTCCAGCTAGTTCAGGAGACTACGGAGAAGATCCAGCTGATTCAGGACAGGATGAGAGCAGCCCAGTGCAGGCAGAAGTCTTATGCCGACCGTCGTCGTCGCAGACTTGAGTTCGCAGTGGGGGATCATGTATTCCTGAGGATTTCTCCGATGAAGGGCATTATGAGATTTGGAAAGAGAGGGAAGCTCTGTCCCAGATTTATAGGTACTTTCGAGATCCTTGAGCGAGTCGGTTCTGTTGCTTATCGTTTGGCGCTCCCGCCAAGTTTTCCGGATGTTCACCCCATTTTCCATGTGTCGATGCTTCGTAGATACCTTCATGATCCTTCTCACATGATTCAGCACGAGACCGTTCAGTTTGAGCGCGATCTTTCATTCACCGAGCAGCCGGTAGTTATTTTGGATCGGCAGGTGAAGAAACTTCGGTCAAGGGTCTTGCCGTCTGTTAAGGTTCTATGGCGTAGCCCTACAAGTGAGGAGATCACTTGGGAGGCCGAGAGCGAGATGCGGAAGAAATTCCCTCACCTTTTTGAATGTACGCTTAGCAGTTAATTTTAATTCGGGGACCGAATTTCTATAAGAGGGGAGATTGTAACGTTTTGGAAATCGTTATGCGAATTTGTCCGTTTTAGGGTAAGTTTGTCGGTATTGTCCGTTTTAACCCGACTGTGTTCAAACGACCATATAGACTTGCCAGCACATAGTTTAGCTAAAATAAATCTAGTGCGTAAGCTTTGGGGGTATATGGGACGTTTTGGTTCAATTTGAATTTTTCCCAATTTTAATGTTATTTTAATGCGATATTGACATTTTGGGAAATTTCTGTTAAGCGATCTTTTCATCAATTAAGTTTGAGATAAACCAAAACTTTCTCACATATCTAGATATTTGTTTGGAATTAGAATTTAGGTTAAAAGCAAAAGAAAGAAATGAATGTAGATGCATGCATGTGTGCTTAGGTGTGTATGAATGCATTAACTTTTCATTTAATGGGAAATTGCTAGGTAATTCCTCACCAAAACCCCCCACCACCTCTCATGGCCGAATCCCTCTCTTTCTCTTCTGCCCTTGAGCTCTTCTCCCTCATTTTTCTTCAATCTAGACTCAAACATCTCCAATTTTTCAAAATATATCACAAATATACCAAAAAGTCTTGATTTTTGCTCTTGGATCACTTAGAGCTAGGGAAAGCTTGAATCTTGTGAGCAAGATTGTTAGGTATAATCCATACACTGATAAATTATAGTTTTTATGCAGTGTTGTTCGTTGATTATGGTTTAGAACGCTTTTTATATCGATCAGTGCGATATCGGGTTTTTAAAGTCTTTTTAGAACTTCTATACCTGCTGTGACCTGGAGTTTTTAGTGTTTATCAAAACAAAATTATAGAGATGTACTAGTGAACCTGAGACACCACCTGAGACACGGGGACCACCTCATCGGCCGGGGCCGGCGACCCCTATTGCGCGATCCGGCGACGCCGGCAGGGTAGGAATGGGTTGGGGTTGGTCTTCTGTAGGTAGTTGTCTGCTGTTGGTTAGGAGTGTTTGGTACTGTTTACTTTTTTAGTAAATTCAGTATACAAAATCTAGGATTGATTACCTATAATCTAGTGTTTTGAGTCCGAGTGATACGTATTGCGACACGAGTCATGAGCTTGTGCTGCTGCTGTACTCGGCTAGGTTTTGAAGTATCGTTACGCACGTTAGCCACTAGATGTGCACTCACGAGTTAGTTCAGTGTTGGTGCGTTATTTAATACGTAGTTTTACGTTATATTGATCGATTCTGAGATGTTCGCATTTTTCTTGTGTTTGTGAAAATATAGCGTCGCAAGCGGGGACTTCGGACGCTGCGAACAAGGGGAAGCAGGTGGTCGGATTTTCATAGCTGAAGACCATTGGTGAGTATATTTAACATCTACGGGGAAATCGCCCGTATAGCGTTATGCGTCAGGGCGAATATGATATGATAGCTGCATGTATTTGCATATTAGTTACTTTCATATGAATGTCATTTCATAGCATTATCTGTTGTACTTGACTCGTACCTTTAGATATACCACATTACTGACGGTTCATGTTGCACGAGCACTAAATTGTATACTACACCCACATCGTCAGTAATTGCCATGACACGCACAAACACCTACATACGTGATATGGTAGTGGATAGGAATGATTGGAGTAGTAACTCTTATTCCATTGTGCATATGAAATATTATGGGCACATACGTACGTGATATTGCATTGGGCAGAAATAGTTGAGGTAGTGACCCTTATTCCACTTCACGTAGATCTTAATATAGTTACTTGTACATCATGCATACATATTGACATGTACACCATATACTCGATTCCAGTTACTTGTACATCTTACATACATATTGATGTTAGTTGTATGTATGCCCTAGAGGCCAGTATTGTACAGATGATGTATATTATATTGGATGCTTCGACATATATAGAGATGACTTTCTTGCTCGATATGATAGTATGCTATCTGGTTACTCTTTATCTTAACATGTACACTAGTCTCTTTAAACTGTCTTATGGTTACATGTTGGTAAAGCCCTTAGGATGTGTACTTGACTACCTGGACTATGATGCAGATCATTCTAGTGGGGACATGGTAGTCCATAAGTACATCCTTCAAGGTCCCTAGTCGTGGGTGTATCGAGACGGGGCATCGATATACCAGAGTAGACTAGCATATACGCTTCTCGACCCATAGGATGGGCGATGGATGATCCCATATCCATTGGTGTTTGACATCAGAGATGGTATATGGGTGCTCAGTGGAGACTGGGTACACTGGACGGACTCGCCGAGAACTCCCAGATGGTATTATACCTCACGTCAGATGGCAGTTCTCAGGTGACACTTGTGCAGGTTAGTCTGTAGACCCGAGATCGTCATAAAGTCTTGTGTGATTCCCACTGTGCTTTGATCTCCACCTTACCACGTCCATGAGGGCGTGCAAAATGGTGGTCTTTGGGTACATTCCCGAGTCATATGGAGGCAATGAGCGATAGGAGGGGTTTCGTCTCTCCCGGTATTGGGGGTTGATGTTGCGCTGTGCTCGATTAGCCGTAACAGGGAATTCCCTGGCCAGGGCTGATCAGAGATTTGCTGATAAGTGTTACCAGTAGTTTCTCGACCCGTTATGAGCCTCACATCGGCACGACTTATCGGTTATTGGGGTCTGACGTTTACCACCCCTAGACTTGTTATGCGACGTATCAGACGAACAGACCGGACTGTACGGTAAGTGTTACTGGTTGGATTCACAGGAGTGTGAGCGGGCTAGCTCGTCGTTCTTCTGATCGCTCAATACCCGGATGGCCGTTACGTTTAGCAGACCGCTTGCTGCTTGTGGATGCTTGATATGATCATCATCTGCTACCGGCGTATTGACGAGTCTTTAGAGTCCTACACAGAGGTTTCCTGGCTCAAGCGAAACGAAATAGGAGCGCATATGAGATATGTGCGGGAGCGAGAATAATGCGTGTATGTGATACCGCATTTCATTCTCGCGATAAATGTTTCGATAGGTTATATTCGATATGACCTAGTTATCGAATCTTTGATTCGATAAGCCGATACATAGGATACTAGTCGGTTATATGCGATATGACCGGATCGTTAAATCAAGTGTTGATTTAATGATTTGATGTATAATTATATATTTGATATATTACTTTGCATTAACTAGTATTGGTTCATTTTAAAAGGATTTTCTCACTTGATGCACATTGTATATATGATATATTTTTGTGCACTTGTTTGTATCATGTTTGATGATACTTGCTCACTTGGGTTTGTGTAAAGATTAAACCATGGTTACATGCATAATGGTTAGGGTTTTGATTATTTACTTAGTTATTTATTTATTTATTCATTTTGGATATTATTAAGAATGGTGGCTTATTTTGTTTCTATGTTGAAGCTTCATGAAGCTTTGACAAAGTCCACCATCCTTATCTTATCCTTAACCCTAACCATTCCAACTAACCTTAGTTTAATCTCTACACTTGACCATGGTCAAGATATGATAAGTATTCATATTAGTTTCATTTAAAAAACACTTATCATATTCTTTTTCTTCTTGATCATCTTCTTCTTCAAGAAAAGCTTAAGGTCCATCAATGGCAACTTGAGCTAAAGTGAGAGAAATCCAATTCTAAAGTGAACCCACTTCCTATTTCTTCACCCTCTACCTCTTGCCAAGTTGTTTTGGGTGTTTTCTTCATAAGTTTCACAACTTGGTGAAGTTAGAGCTTGAACTTGCGATACCTCGACGTAGATCATCTTCGGCACGAAGCCGACGACCTAGTCCGCCCAATTCTCCGATGAAGCCGACGTTTGAGTTCGGGATTCGAGACGGACGGCAAGAGGAGGCCCACGTGGAGCCAAGGAAGTGGATATCCGGATCTACAAAGGTTGTAGTTTCTTAACTTTAGTTAAGTTGTTAACTAGTTTACTATATCGCCTAGAATTCTAGCCAACGATCCGTAGTCTAGGGTTTCTCGGCACCGTAAATTTTGAATTTGGCATGGTTGATGCCTTGTGAGACCTCTATAGTGTGCCTAGGAACCCTACAATTGACATGTACACCCACTTAGTCTATTACAGCTACATGTACATCATGCACACATACTGACATGTATACCTCATATGCTTGCTATAGTTGTATATACCCTCAGAGGTATCATTTTAATATGCGATGTTGAGTTGTTGATCATTGCGCTTATGAAATTCATCATACCCACTTGCTTACATGTAGATACATAAACCTTGCTACACTTACATGTACACCTCATATGATGATGTATTTGTTTTCGGAGGATTTTGGGAACAACAAGATATATTTTAAAAGCTGGATTCATTTAAAGAGCGGTTTTCCCTTTATATGCTCATAGTGATGTTTTATGTTGCATATATCAGTTTTATATGGATTTTACGCATTGAGATATGAATTTCATATGATTTATGGATTTGAGAACCGTGGGGGTATTTTCAAGAAACTATGTACTGTTTGAAAACCCGGTTTCTATTGATATGATATTTCAGTGCGTCCACCACATGATTTCTCGGTTCTGAGATTTGGCTTTTGATACCCGATTCGAGGACCGGGAGGCACCGTCTGCGGGTACATGGTGGACCCGGTATGTACCCCGGGGCGAGTGGTGATTTCGTGGTGTAAACGATAAGCCTGGCGGTGGGACCACTACCTACCGGTGATTGTATTTAGACTCGGCGGTTATCGTTGTTAGTTATATGTATGCCCTAGATGCCATTACTGTACATACGATGTATATTGTAGTGGATGCTTATACATATATAGGGAGGACTTTCTTGCTCGACATGATAGTATGCTATCTGGTTACACTTTACCTTAACGTGTATACTGATTGTGCCACGACCCAGAATTGGCCCGTGACGGCCCTAATACTACGCAACGCCCAAAGACGCAACGCAGTAAAAGAAAGCAAAACCCAGAAATCTAAACCATGAAAAATACGGAAAAGATAATATAAGTTTTGAAACAATTGAAATCGCAACCCAAATTCTTTAAAAGTCTTACTTTCTTTCTTTAAAATTTTAGCAACACCCCCTTTTTGTAAAGACAAGTCAAGATGAAAGCAACACAAAATAATGACAGTAGAGAAAAAGCTGTATACAAAAGACATCAATCCACAAATAATACACACTAACGTCCTCACCAAGTCTCTATGTCCACAGATACAATAGTAGATGGAGAGTACAAATACAACGAATATACAATGTGGAATACAGATAACCATCTAACCCACCTAAGCAAAATGGTACTGTGAGCTGATGCGATATCTGTAGCAAAAGGTGGTAGCTGGATAGCTGAATAGAGGAATAGCCTGCCTCGACTACTCTGGGGAACAACCTGAAACACCTATGGCACAACGGGGGTGAGTTGCCAACTCGTGAATAGTATAAAACATATGCAGGTAATCGCAGGAATGCACGTACAGCATGAATCTAAGGTATGCGATTACAGTAATAATATGTCATGCAAATGCTGAATAAGGAGAGTACACTAGCAGGTACAGTCAATATGTGAAGCAATGATGGCATGATAAAAGTATGCAATAACTATGCAATAGAGATATGAGAAAGCAAATATGCAACTATCATAAGGGTACACTACAAGTACTACCAATATATGAATCTGTGCATAAGGTAGGTAAGGGTGAGGTGTAGGGTGGAATATGTCATTTCCCACGGAAACCTGACGTCGTGGCAGGATCACAATCCATCAAGATACTCCAATCCCAAATCCCCAAATCAGCCCCCACATTGGGCACTCACATCATATAAGTCTCACATCTCCTCAATGTACAATATCGAGTAATCTCTTATATCCCGAATGTACAAATCACCAATCACATAGGTATGTCCAATATCCAATCCCAATGAATCACCTAGTATCCCAAGTAAGAATTTAACATCCTAAAGGTATATATATATAAGTACGGAAATAAATATGATGGGGGGAATACACATATATTAGCGTCCCATTCCACTAATATTGGTGTAAGGGTATATATAACAACGGCTAATCCCCTGTTATATATACAAAAAGGGGTTAAAGAAATATCATGAAAACAGTGTGCCAAGCATCGACACAGAAATCCTCGTATATCGGGCTCCGTCAGTCCGGATTAGCCCACGGGGTCCGTCTGCGGTATCGGCCCTCGGCCCCGACAGTACAAATCCTCCCGCATCCATCTCTCGACTCTGGTCAGTAGCCTCCGGACAACTGCCAGGTCCAATCAATCACCGGTAGGTACTCGCCCGCCTCCAGGCTCAATCGGCAAACCCATCGATCTTCTTGCAGAGGGGAACCATACCGGGCCCCACCATGTACTCTCATACGGCAACCACACCTCGTATGGAGTATATAATCAGCACCGATAATACTCATGGGGGACGCTCAAACATCATATCAAGGAAACCGGGTTGTTACATGTATGCATAATTTCATGAACTCCCGCGGTTCCCAAATCCCGAAAACATCATATAAAATCCAGATAAACAATGCGTAAATCCAGGAATAAATGTATGCGATATATCTGAATGCGAGCAGGTGAACACAAGTATATAGCTGAACCAAATGTATACGAAATCAAGATAAGGTACAGCTAAGTAACATCAGTAAATGTAAATATGCGACAGCAACTGAATATGTGTCTAACATACAGGTGTAGCAAAGTATAGGTATCTACCTATAGGAACTGATGTCGTATACCCCCCTGGGTATAAGTAACATATGTAGGAAATCCCTCCCGGTATAAGTAAAATATGTAGGAGGTATACCTGTAGCTGTATCGCAAGGTGAAAATATACCTATCACTAAAGGTATGATACGCTATAGGTATACCGACAAGCTAGATGTCAGGTGTGGCAAGCAATAGTAGCTATAAGAGGTAGGTGTGTGACATAGCAATTATTGACGGTGTGTGTGTAGCATACAATCCGTGCTCGTGCAACATGAACCGTCAATAATGTGTGCAGTGTCCTACGGCTGCTAGTCACAGTATATAACTATATCAAGGAAATGCAGTAAAGCGCAATTCTACAATAACGTAGAATGTGCGACAGGTAATTAAATCCTAGCCCAAACACATAACGCCATGCGGGCGATTCCCCTGTAGATGTTATATCTACTCACCTACACTCCATGCTGGGTGAATCCTATCATCTGCTCCCCCTGTAGCCGTATCCGTAGCTCCTGCCTGCAAACCTGTAAATACGACATGAATATCACATATAAGCCAAAATATTCCGCGAAACGCGATATCGAACCAAAACGAGAAACTCGCGTCGCGAACTAAACGCGCGTGTGCACGATACGCTGAATCGTGTGTGTACGCGTCTAAAACCATCGCGACACGCCGCGATACGCTGGATCACAGAACCCACTCACGTATCGCGCGTATCGCGCAAACACCACGAACACAAAAACGACATATAGCCCCAGATTTTCCTACAGGCCAAAACTTACAAAACTAGACATACCAAAACACTACACTACACATCAGAGAACACTACCCAAAACCCCAAGTCCCCAGACCCCTTCCTGGCCGCAAATTGCGGCCAGATTGGCTAAATTGGCGGCCCCAGTATGGGGGTTGGGGCTCGTGTTCATTTGGTGTGCTCTAGACCTAGGTAGCATGTCCCAGTCCTCTCAATTTTATTCTGTAGGCATCGGGTCACCAGCAGATCACAGATGTCACAATTATCGCTTAAAAACGACAATTTGCACAATAAGGAAAACCTATTGTATTTTAGTGCAATCTGGCTATTATCTCAGTGGAAGTGGCCTAACAACACTACAAGGAGCTAGGTTAACCAATTCCAACACATTCCAACCAAAATTCCACACAAAACACCAAACTAGCACTAAACTAGCAATTAAACACAAACCGACACTAACAATCACACAACTAATCAAACTAGGGATTGGGGTTCAGAAATTATACCCTAAGGAGCCCTAGAAAGCTGGTGAAGAGGTGTAGGGAGGAGGTGAGAGCTCCTGCAAGTGCTGGGACTCCTCCTGCTGCTGCTGCTTGCTGTTGCAACTGCTGCTGCTTCTGGTGCTGCTGCAACTGCTGCTGATGATGATGATGGTGATGATGTTGTTGTAGTTGATGTTGCTGTGGTTGTTGTTGTTGAGATTCTGCAAGTGATGAGAGCTCCTGCTGCTGTCTGCTGCTGCCCTTGCTATTGTTGTTGTTGCTGTTGTTGTTTGGTGTTGCTGGGGCAGCTGCTGCTGCTGCTGAAGAATGTGAGGGGGGTGTGTGTGTGTGAGAGAGTGAATGAGAGAATGAGAGTGAGAAAGGAAAATGAGAGCAACCCCCACACACCCTTCTCTTTCTCTTTCTTCATTAGAGAAGCATGGCTTGGCCATGTAGCACCATGCCTCTCTCTCTCTCAAAGTCAACCAATCAACCATATTAAAAAAAACCCTTTTAAATTCATTTTAGATAAAAATAACCATGACACTATTAAACCCAAAGCACTTGAAAAAAAAATATTAATAACTTGAAGAGAAAGGATTAATCTATCATGCTTGCTAAACATGGTCTAACCCCATCTCTAACCCTAGTTTATCATGCACAAGTGTGTGTGTGCCTAACAAAAATATAATAAAATACACAATAAATAGGATAAAATATTTAAAACTTAATTTGGTAAACTTTTTATTAAAAACCACATATTAAAATATAATTAGCTACAAAACACATTCTAAGGTGTTACAATCTCCCCCCTTAAAAGAAATTCGTCCCCGAATTTAAAAATATTCCGATACGCATACCTTCAAAGAGAAGATTAAAATCCTCAAATCTCGCTGGCAGCCTCCCAAGTGACTACCTCACTATACGGCTACGTCCAAGAAAACCCTTCACAGATGGCAAGACCTTTGACCGATGTTCCTCCACCAGCCGAGCCATTAACACACATGGCTGCTGGTGAACGAAAGATCGCGTCCAGCTCAATGGTCTGATGTCAAATCATGTGAGAAGGTCATGAAGGTAATTGTAAAGTATCATCACAAGGAATACGGGGTGAAATTCTAATAATCTGGGCGGAAGTGCCAAATTAAAGGCAACGAAACTAACTCGCTGATAGGATCTCAGAAGGACCTAAATCTTGGGATAAGCTTCCCAACATCCAGCACGTCGTTCATCGGAAAGTCCATAGGAATACATGATCTGTCCCTACGAACTCGAGTCTATGACTATCACAGTCGTCATATGACCTCAGTTCAAAATGGACAATTCTCATCCTGACCTAACACAACTGGACTAACTCCGAAGTCTCTAGACTAGCTGGGGTCCAAGGTCCCACTTACGCAGAGTCAGAAGAACAACAGGCTGGTGATCGACACGACCTAACCCCTAAGCCTAAGGGTGGCCAATTGGAGTGTCTCCTGATAATAGATATCGAAGGAGAACCCTAACGATGGAGAGTGACGATCCCAAGCTGCTGACGACCAAACAAAACAAACACACAACTCTAACAAAACAACTGAGCAAACTGAGTATAACCGGATGACAAGAATCCGAATGGAGTCATACCCTATCCAAACTTGGGTAGAAACCATAACGAAATTCATGGAGATATGCTCCCATCCCTGCTTCGGAACTGTAAAAGGTTGCAATTCTCCAGCCGGCCTCAGATGCTCGACTCAAGCACAAAACAAGACTGACACCCTGAATGAAACCTGAAACTTCTCTTTACATCCCTGTCCACTCGTAACTATCTCACAAGTCACGCCGGAGCTGGTGGAACTTGAATGTATATAGAGAGTTGGCAGATGTGCATGCTCTAGGATTATACGTCTCTACCAGATGAAACCAGGTACACAAACGCGTCCCTAACTTAGCACATCATTGTCACAAATCAAGGTCTCTGAATCATTACCCAGCCGAGTATGCTCAAGTATCGCTGACGAACGAGCTTCGGCGGGCAGTGTCTCGCGAAAACGATTTAAGGAAAGTGGTCGGGCGCGGACATGAGCAAGCTGTCCCCTCCGTAGAGACGAACTAAGCTATACTCAACGATCACACAAGAACTGTAAATCTGCAGAAGACTAACACAACAATCCAAATCTGCTGCAGGAAGATGTACATTAAGCTCTGGTGGTCCGTGGAAAATCTGACACGACTCTCAAGCAAGTAGCGTCTCTAAATTTCCAACGCAAAACCACCGCGGCCATCTCCAGATCATGAGTGGAATATCCTTCTCATACTTCCTCCAAATGTAGGGAAAGCAAAAGCGATAACTCTATAGTGTCACCTCAGTACACCCTCGAGCCCACTCAAGAAACATTACAGTTAAACAACAAAGTCGCCCGAACCAAAAGCAAGAAAAACTGATGCAGTTGTTAACTGAATCTTCAACTGCTGAAAACTCCGTACACATGCCTCAGTCCAAAGAAAAGAAACCTCCATCTCGGTCAATTCAGTCGACGGTGCAGCACTACTCTAGCAATCCTGCATGAAACGGCGGCAAAAACCTGCTAAGCCCAACAATCTGCGGATCTCCGTCCAGCACACAAGTCTGGGCCTAAGCTGTACGGCCACGATCTCCCTCGGAACCATACGAAACCGTCTCCCGTGACTACAAGACCTAGGAGTCAACACAAACAAGCCTGAAGAAACACCCTGAGAATTAGTAACTGCTGCTGCTCTCCCAGCATCTGCATAACAAATCCTCAAGTGCTACTCCTGTCCCTCAAGACACATTAAGTAGACCAGAGTGTTGTAAATAACACAACAAAAACTGGTCGAGGAACGGCCTGCAGAAATCTGGTTCATCATATCAACGAATGCTGCTAGGGCATCAGGGAATCCAACGACTCACTGATACACACAAAGCCCGTAGCACGCATAAGGCAGTCTTCGGAATGCCGTCACTCCGAATCCGCAATTATGATGACCTGATCCCAAACACACTTAGAAAAAAAGTCTCGCACTCTGGAGCTGATCGAAGAAATCGTCACGGCGAGGTGAAGGATATCTATCCGCACCGTAAGCCGGTTCAATTGACGATCCGTCGATACACAACCCTAAACTGCCGTCTTTCTCCTCGACGAACAGAAATAGGAGTTTCCAAAAGCGAAACACTCAGACGCACAAAACTCCCCAAACCAAAACTCTGCAGCTGATCCTTTAGCTCCCAAGCTTCGCTGGCCTATCTGGAACAACGTCGGAAAAACTCTCGCACGAAAGGAACCCGGTCCAACAATCCCACTGTGGCTCCGGTATCACGAATGAACGCCAAGAATCCACGACATCTCCTCGGTAGCCGACTAGCGAAAAAGGCTGAATTCGAGCTGTGAGAGGCGGCACAACTATCCACCTGCACAACAAGAACTGACTTGCCTGGGAAAGCAAACCCTAACTTGCTTCCACACGGTAGTCCACAGACGCCTAGCACGTAGCTGACCAGTCCGTGCCCAGGAGAACGTCAAATCCAACATCTCCAGAAGGATCAAAACGACGGACGAAAACTCTATCTCCTATCCGATTGGCACAAAACTGAAATACGTGTCGCGCAACAAAAGAATCGCTGACAGAAGTTAACACCACTACTACTAATCTACCCAACCACGGTACAAGCAAGAAACAAACAAATACATCAAAAGAACATATAACTCGAGGGTACCTGAAAACTCCACATTGGACGTCTGCGCGTCCCGATGAGTAGAAGCAAACTCCTGTGTCTGCCCTCTACTCGCGGCTGGATGATCTCCTCTGGTAGACTGAGCCCTCTGAGCGAATCTTCCACGTCCACGGCCTCTCTGGAAACGATCATGACGAGGTGCTAAGGAACAGTCCCTGACGAAGTGCTGAAGGCTTCCACATCGAAAGCATCCACTTGCTGACTGCTGACCATCCTGGGGATGAGAGCTGAGCGACTGTCCTCGTCCCAAGCCTCTGCTACTCCCGCGACGGCCACGAAATCTGTCTCGACGACCAAACCTCTGTCTCTGGGTTGGTACACCGGTACGAGTCCTCCACTGTCCTGGAACTCTCTGAGCCTCTGGAATATGCGCCTCTTCAACTGGAGCTGCAACCACTGGTGCTATGTAGGTGACGGACTGCTGCATACTGATCGTAAGGGACATCTGAGTAACAGGGGTGACAACCTCCTGTCGTAGCTCCCGAACGACGTCAACTAAAGAACTCATCGTCTGGAGGAACTCCTGCATCTCTACCAAAAGTCTATCCATGGTATAGGTCGTAGGCTGATCCGTCTGCACCTGTGCAACTAGAGTGCCATCCTGGTCAGTACTCGTCTCACCCGAGCTAACTCTGACCTCGGCCCTCGCTGCATCGCTCTGAATCCCCATAGTCATCGGCGGCAAGGCTATAAATAGATATAATATGAGATTCGATAAGAATGAGGAATTCGAATCTCAAAGATATGAATCATCAAGGAAGGAATGTCAAGCAAATTGTACTTAGGTCACTTAATGCAAGGTACCGCGCTGTGGGTATGCTGCAGACATACACACACTACGTTACTCTGCTTAAGCTACCTACTCCATCATACTAAGGTCATCCTACACTCCGAAAGGTAAAACCTAACGCTCTGATACCAACTTTGTCACGACCCAGAATTGGCCCGTGACGGCCCTAATACTACGCAACGCCCAAAGACGCAACGCGGTAAAAGAAAGCTAAACCCAGAAATCTAAACCATGAAAAATACGGAAAAGATAATATAAGTTTTGAAACAATTGAAATCGCAACCCAAATTCTTTAAAAGTCTTACTTTTTTTCTTTTAAATTTTAGCAACACCCCCTTTTTGTAAAGACAAGTCAAGATGAAAGCAACACAAAATAATGACAGTAGAGAAAAAGCTGTATACAAAAGACATCAATCCACAAATAATACACACTAACGTCCTCACCAAGTCTATATGTCCACAGATACAATAGTAGATGGAGAGTACAAATACAACGAATATACAATGTGGAATACAGATAACCATCTAACCCACCTAAGCAAAATGGTACTGTGAGCTGATGCGATATCTGTAGCAAAAGGTGGTAGCTGGATAGCTGAATAGAGGAATAGCCTGCCTCAACTACTCTGGGGAACAACCTGAAACACCTGTGGCACAACGGGGGTGAGTTGCCAACTCGTGAATAGTATAAAACATATGCAGGTAATCGCAGGAATGCACGTACAGCATGAATCTAAGGTATGCGATTACAGTAATAATATGTCATGCAAATGCTGAATAAGGAGAGTACACTAGCAGGTACAGTCAATATGTGAAGCAATGATGGCATGATAAAAGTATGCAATAACTATGCAATAGAGATATGAGAAAGCAAATATGCAACTATCATAAGGGTACACTACAAGTACTACCAATATATGAATCTGTGCATAAGGTAGGTAAGGGTGAGGTGTAGGGTGGAATATGTCATTTCCCACGGAAACCTGACGTCGTGGCAGGATCACAATCCATCAAGATACTCCAATCCCAAATCCCCAAATCAGCCCCCACATTGGGCACTCACATCATATAAGTCTCACATCTCCTCAATGTACAATATCGAGTAATCTCTTATATCCCGAATGTACAAATCACCAATCACATAGGTATGTCCAATATCCAATCCCAATGAATCACCTAGTATCCCAAGTAAGAATCTAACATCCTAAAGGTATATATATATAAGTACGGAAATAAATATGATGGGGGGAATACACATATATTAGCGTCCCATTCCACTAATATTGGTGTAAGGGTATATATAACAACGGCTAATCCCCTGTTATATATACAAAAAGGGGTTAAAGAAATATCATGAAAACAGTGTGCCAAGTATCGACACAGAAATCCTCGTATATCGGGCTCCGTCAGTCCGGATTAGCCCACGGGGTCCGTCTGCGGTATCGGCCCTCGGCCCCGACAGTACAGATCCTCCCGCATCCATCTCTCGACTCTGGTCAATAGCCTCCGGACAACTGCCAGGTCCAATCAATCACCGGTAGGTACTCGCCCGCCTCCAGGCTCAATCGGCAAACCCATCGATCTTCTTGCCGAGGGGAACCATACCGGGCCCCACCATGTACTCTCATACGGCAACCACACCTCGTATGGAGTATATAATCAGCACCGATAAAACTCATGGGGGACGCTCAAACATCATATCAAGGAAACCGGGTTGTTACATGTATGCATAATTTCATGAACTCCCGCGGTTCCCAAATCCCGAAAACATCATATAAAATCCAGATAAACAATGCGTAAATCGAGGAATAAATGTATGCAATATATCTGAATGCGAGCAGGTGAACACAAGTATATAGCTGAACCAAATGTATACGAAATCAAGATAAGGTACAGCTAAGTAACATCAGTAAATGTAAATATGCGACAGCAACTGAATATGTGTCTAACATACAGGTGTAGCAAAGTATAGGTATCTACCTATAGGAACTGATGTCGTATACCCCCCTGGGTATAAGTAACATATGTAGGAAATCCCTCCCGGTATAAGTAAAATATGTAGGAGGTATACCTGTAGCTGTATCGCAAGGTGAAAATATACCTATCACTAAAGGTATGATACGCTATAGGTATACCGACAAGCTAGATGTCAGGTGTGGCAAGCAATAGTAGCTATAAGAGGTAGGTGTGTGACATAGCAATTATTGACGGTGTGTGTGTAGCATACAATCCGTGCTCGTGCAACATGAACCGTCAATAATGTGTGCAGTGTCCTACGGCTGCTAGTCACAGTATATAACTATATCAAGGAAATGCAGTAAAGCGCAATTCTACAATAACGTAGAATGTGCGACAGGTAATTGAATCCTAGCCCAGACGCATAACGCCATGCGGGCGATTCCCCTGTAGATGTTATATCTACTCACCTACACTCCACGCTGGGTGAATCCTATCATCTGCTCCCCCTGTAGCCGTGTCCGTAGCTCCTGCCTGCAAACCTGTAAATACGACATGAATATCACATATAAGCCAAAATATTCCGCGAAACGCGATATCGAACCAAAACGAGAAACTCGCGTCGCGAACTAAACGCGCGTGTGCACGATACGCTGAATCGTGTGTGTACGCGTCTAAAACCATCGCGACACGCCGCGATACGCTGGATCACAGAACCCACTCACGTATCGCGCGTAACGCGCAAACACCACGAACACAAAAACGACATATAGCCCCAGATTTTCCTACAGGCCAAAACTTACAAAACTAGACATACCAAAACACTACACATCAGAGAACACTACCCAAAACCCCAAGTCCCCAGACCCCTTCCTGGCCGCAAATTGCGGCCAGATTGGCTAAATTGGCGGCCCCAGTATGGGGGTAGGGGCTCGTGTTCATTTGGTGTGCTCTAGACGTAGGTAGCATGTCCCAGTCCTCTCAATTTTATTCTGTAGGCATCGGGTCACCAGCAGATCACAGATGTCACAATTATCGCTTAAAAACGACAATTTGCACAATAAGGAAAACCTATGGTATTTTAGTGCAATCTGGCTATTATCTCAGTGGAAGTGGCCTAACAACACTACAAGGAGCTAGGTTAACCAATTCCAACACATTCCAACCAAAATTCTACACAAAACACCAAACTGGCACTAAACTAGCAATTAAACACAAACCGACACTAACAATCACACAACTAATCAAACTAGGGATTGGGGTTCAGAAATTATACCCTAAGGAGCCCTAGAAAGCTGGTGAAGAGGTGTAGGGAGGAGGTGAGAGCTCCTGCAAGTGCTGGGACTCCTCCTGCTGCTGCTGCTTGCTGTTGCAACTACTGCTGCTTCTGGTGCTGCTGCAACTGCTGCTGATGATGATGATGGTGATGATGTTGTTGTAGTTGATGTTGCTGTGGTTGTTGTTGTTGAGATTCTGCAAGTGATGAGAGCTCCTGCTGCTGTCTGCTGCTGCCCTTGCTATTGTTGTTGTTGCTGTTGTTGTTTGGTGTTGCTGGGGCAGCTGCTGCTGCTGCTGAAGAATGTGAGGGGGGTGTGTGTGTGTGAGAGAGAGTGAATGAGAGAATGAGAGTGAGAAAGGAAAATGAGAGCAACCCCCACACACCCTTCTCTTTCTCTTTCTTCATTAGAGAAGCATGGCTTGGCCATGTAGCACCATGCATCTCTCTCTCTCAAAGTCAACCAATCAACCATATTAAAAAAACCCTTTTAAATTCATTTTAGATAAAAATAACCATGACACTATTAAACCCAAAGCACTTGAAAAAAAAAATATTAATAACTTGAAGAGAAAGGATTAATCTATCATGCTTGCTAAACATGGTCTAACCCCATCTCTAACCCTAGTTTATCATGCACAAGTGTGTGTGTGCCTAACAAAAATATAATAAAATACACAATAAATAGGATAAAATATTTAAAACTTAATTTGGTAAACTTTTTATTTAAAACCACACATTAAAATATAATTAGCTACAAAACACATTCTAAGGTGTTACAGATTGTCTCTCTGTTACATGTTGGTAAAGCCCTTAGGATGTGTACTTGACTACCTGGACTATGATGCGGATCATACTAGTGGGGATATGGTAGTCCATAAGTACATCCTTCAAGGTCCCTAGTTGTGGGTGTATCGAGATAGGGCATCGATGCAACAGAGTAGACTAGCGTATACGCATCTTGACCCATATGATGGGCGATGGATGATCCCATATCCATCGGTGTTTGACATCAAGGATGGTGTACGGGTGCTCAGTGGAGACTGGGTACACTGGACGGACTCGCCGAGAACTCCCAGATGGTATTGTACCTCACGTCAGATGGCAGTTCTATGGTGACACTGGTACAGAGTAGTCTGTTGACCCGAGATCGTCATAGAGTCTTGTGTGATTCCCACCGTGCTTTAATTTCCACCTTACCACGTCCAAGAGGGCGTGAAAAACGTTGGCTTTTGGGTACAGTCCCGAATCACATGGAGGCAATGAGCGATAGGAGGGGATTCGTCTCTCCCGGTATAGGGAATTGATGTTGTGCTGTATTCGATTGGCTATAACCGGAAATCCCTTGCCAGGGTTGCTGAGATTTACTGGTAAGTGTTACCAATAGTTTCTCGAACTGTTATAGACCTCATATCGACACGACTTATCGAGCTACTGGGGTCTGACGTTTACCACCCCTAGGCGAGATATGCGACATATCAGACGACGAGACCGGACTGTACGGTAGTGTTACTGACTGGATTCACAGGAGAACTAGCGGGCTTGCTTGTTGATCTTCTGATCGCTCAATACCCGGGTGGCCGTTACGTTTACCACACCGCTTGCGGCTTGTGGGTGTTTGATATGATCATCACCTACTGCCGGCGTATTGACGAGTCTTTAGAGTCCTACACAGGGGTTTCCTGGCTCAAGCGAAACGGAGTAGGAGCACATATGTGATATGTGCGGGACCGAGATTAATACGATATGAGATACCGTATTCTATTCTCGCTATTCGTGACATTGATCGGTTGTATGCGATATAGCCGGGTTATCGGATCAAGTGTTGATTCCATAAGTTGTTACATTTGATATTAGTCGGTTATAGCCGGATTATGAAATCAAGAGTTGATTTAATAATTTAATGCATAATTATATATTTGATATATTACATTGCATTAACTAGTATTAGCTCACGTATGATTTATTTTCTCACTAGTATGTGCACATTGTTTATATATGATATATGCAAGTGTACATGTTTGTATCATGCTTGATGATACACACAAGATGGGTGTATGAGACTCATACAAAGATTAGGGTAAAGATTAGGGTTATTGGTTTATCTTAAGATTTAACAAAAGGGTTTAACTTAGTCAAAGTAATCAAGCTTGAAGAAGCTTGGAGAAGCTTTGACAAAGTCCACTCTTTTGTCATTTCTTTTGATATTCTTTAACCTAACTTTTAACCTAAAGCTTTGGTTAATTCTCTACATGAGTTAAGCATGAGGGCTTAACTCAACCATGGTGCCATTTATTTATTGGATAAGTTTTCATTTGGATGGATAATTCTTTCTTCTTCTTCTTCATCATCAAGCTCCATCCAAAAGCTTACTAGCTCCAATGGTGCCATGAGCAAAAGAGTGAGAAAATCAATTCTAAAGTGAGCCCACTTCCTACTTCTTCATCCTCAACCACTTGCCATGTAGTAGAGTGTGTTCTCTTCACAAAGTTTATGACCTAGTGAAGGAATAGCTTGAGTTTGTGTCTCCCCGACGTTGATCATCTTCGGCCTCGAAGTCAACGTAGCAAGCACGTTCGTTCTTCTCATGGAGCTTCAATAGAGTCCGGAGTTCACGATCGCAGCGATGGGGACGTCTACACAGAGCTAATGAAGTGGAGGACCGGATATACAAAGGTTGTAATCCCTTTCACCTGTAGTTAAGTTATTAACTTGCTTGTAGTTTCGCCTATCCTCTAGTTAACGATCTTCATTAGGGTTTCTTGGCACATAAATTTTTGATTTTGGCATGGTTGATGCCTTGTGGAACCACTTGAGTGTGCCTAGTAACCCTACAGTGGTATCAGAGCCTAGCTAGAGCTTTAGGCGAAGTGTAGACGATGTTAGAAATCCGATCGAACCCCGAAACCCTAAACTTGACCCCTCTCTGTATATTTTCTGAAAATGTGGATTTTTCCTAATTAAAAATATCCAAAAAATTCAACAGGGTTTTATAGGAATTACTGTGGAGCACGTAACCCTAAGTCGACCAATGCGCCGCGGAACCGCAGCCCCACCCTGGCTTGTGCGGCGTTTCCGCGGCCATAAAGGTGACTCTTGTCACGTGCTCTGCACAGTAATGTCCAACTGAATTTCCTGTGTTTTCTGGGAATTTTTAAATTACACTCAAGAGTTGAGTTATCTGGGGAGTTTTGGGGATTCGATGATTCGATCGGAAACTTTAACTGCGTCTATGTGATTTTCCGGGTAATTTTGAATATGTTAAAAAGTTGGACCGGATATAAATACCCACTTTTTCCCCTGCCGGGAAATTACCAATTGTTGGATTTTTCCGTAGTTTAATAACGTTCTAAGTAGTACAAGTAACGCGATGGACCCTCTAGAAGACAACAAACCTTAACTCGATTATGTGACCGTCTTGAACTGCCCTTTGAACCTTAGGGTTTGGGGCAGTACGGCGTGCCACATGTGAGGCATTGGCTAGACCCTTCTACGACTGGATCGTTGGTACTGTGGCATGAAGTGGATGTTTTTAAACTTATTTCAAGTGTTGAGCTGTTTTGGGAAAACTTGGGTGTTTGAATGTTCGATCGGAAAGTTTAACATTTTCTATTTATCTGGGATGTGATACAATATTTGGAATCCACAAGAAGTTATAATATAACTGAATGAATGTTATGAATCTAGCAGTTTAGTCTCACTTGATCGGTTGCCACGGGATTTTGATGTGATCAAAAGACCGTCGCAATCACGTTGCGTACGTGGATACTCGCCGGGTAAACTTAATAGACAGCCATGCCCCATAGCCCCGACCAAGTGACTGTAGGAGAACCCCGTCGCCAAAAGCATCCATTCGGGTGCTCGCGGCAACGGTGTTCCGCCTAAGTGCACTTCGTTGACGGCATCCGGGGGTGCGGCCGCCTACTAAAGTTTGCGACGAGCATTCGATCAGTTTATCAGGAATCTTTTTGAATTTCCCGACCTGATATTGAAAAGAGTTTTCGATATAGAGACTAAAATGCGGGGTTTATAACTGTTAGGCATGCGATGTTTAAGGAGGTTGCGGATTCCAACTATTGTAGTTTTACACTTTCTTTTCTGCGACCGTAAGTGTAATATGTGATATCGCCAGTTTCGTTGCTATATGTCAACGACAATTGGGATACGCATATTTACTTACGTTGATGACATGTGATGTTATGTGTTGCTGGATATGTTATGTTGGATCGTCGTGTTTTAATAGCCGGGTTTTTTTTTATGTGAGATGAGAGTTTTCATTTTCATTCATGTAAAATTCATTTGTATGTAATATTCTTTTATTGGGGCACTTCCGGGTTGAGGTTGATGTCACCATTTGTATATAATTTACTTTTCCGCACTAGGATAGTGTTGGAGATAGTGCCCTCAGAGTCAATTATTGGATCACAGGCACGTGATTACAATGATTGATGGAGGACCTATCCCGATAGGACAGTCTTACTCGAGATGATAGTATGCTATCTGGTTTATCTTTATCATCGTGTACTGCTTTAGGTGACCTGACAGGTCACTATTGCACGTTGATAGAGCCCCTAGGATTCTTGCTTGACCACCGGCAGTATGAGGGCGATCATATACGTGGGAGCTGGTAGTCTATAAGCACATCCTTAAATGGTCCCTAGTCGTGGGAGTTTCGAGATAGGGCATCGATACTCCAGAGTAGACTAGTGTGTACATTCGAGACCCCGACGAGGGGCGGTGGCCGGTCTCACAAGCCACTGGTGTCAGTTCGTTCACCTAAGATGTATACAGGTGCTCATTGGGTTATGAGTACACCGGACAGGACTCACCGGGAACATGCTAGTTGGTCATATACCAGACGTCAGATGGCAGTTCCCTGGTGACATGTGTACAGGTTAGTTCATCGACCTGGGGATCGTCATTTGTCTTGTGTGAGTTCCCACTGTACTTTGATTACTACCCTACCACGGCTCAAAGGAGTCGTGCAAACAGGTTTTAGTTCGGTACAGTCCCGAGCCACATGGAGGCAGTGAGCGCATCTTCAGGAGTTCGTCTCTCCCGGTATTGGGGGTGAGGTCGCGCTGTGTCTAGGAGAGCCATTACACGAAGCCCTCGGCCGAGGCAAGGAGATTTACTGGTAGGTATTCCAGTAGTATCTCAGGGTGTTCTGGGCTACACTCCGACACGACTTGTACCGCTTTTGGGGGTCTGACTTTTACCAACCCCCTAGGCCCGCCCTGCGATGCTCATAGACGAATGGACCGGACTGTACGGATATTGTCACTGACAGGCTCAGTAGGGTTGTCAGGCTGAGTTCGCTCACAGACGTCCCTTTTAGTCAATACCTGGTAGCCCGTTACGTATTGGCTTATACCTCTGACGTGCTAGTGGTTAAATCCACAACCAATGTGTTGACGAGTCTTTAGAGTCCCCCACATTCAGTTACTCAAGTTTTCGGGCGAAAAGTTGTAGAGACCATATAGAGATATGGCAAGGTCCGATCAGATACGTGCGGTATTGCACGGATCAGAATCGGACAGTTTGTACTACAGGCCGTATGGATATATGGCAGGGTTCGATCAGATACGTGCGGTATTGCACGGATCAGGATCGAACGGATATTACTAGCCGGCCTTGGTTTAAGCCGGATCCTAGTATAGTACAGTGTAGATTTTGTCTCATTGCATTTGTATTTCGGTCGAAATACAAATGCGGGTGTGTATGCACAGTATCGGGGTTTTCCTGTAATTTATTACGGGACCGGTTTTCTGGAGTTGCCAGTTTGCTTTCCGTTTCGGCCGATTTCCTTTGTATCGTTCATTGGCCGAAGTTTGGTGGAGGAGGGCTTATTTGCATTGTTGCAAATAAGAATTTATGGAGGGGTTCTTTGCATATTCTTGACTTCATGATGGTTCATGATGGGTGGACCATACCTTGACTTTGTTTTCATGATGGCTTGACTTTGTTGAGATGATGAGGTTGGTGGAGTGTGGGTTTGGGTTAGTAATCATCTCTTGATATCATGACCTTTCTCTCTCTCCCTTGCATTATGGTTGTGGCTATCCTCTTTCATTTTTCCTCTCACTCCATTCTCTCCACCACAATGAGTGTGTCCGGCCAAGCTCATAGGGGGCTGTCCCAAATTTTTGGTGTGGGTTTTTGGCTCATTTCATGTTGCAAAAATCCCACAAGATCAATCTCCAAAACTCCAAGTATCATTCCTCCACCAAAGGCAACTCCATAACCCCAAATAAGACATGAGTTCCACACTACATTCTACAGCAAACCTTGGGCACGTCGACTAGCCAGCTTTGTGCCCGAGTTGCCTCGGCATTGAGGTGGGAGCCCGTAAAAAATGCAGACGATGTGGTGCCCTTCCGGCAAGGAGGCGACGATCGGAGTTTCCGCAGGAGATCGGGACGACGACGAGAAGACCGGAGGACTTGGATCAGTCGGTATATCTCTCTCCCCCATCTTGTAGTTAGCTAGGACTAGTTAATGGTTCGATCCGGGTTTTAGTGCGCGGTGGTGCCGGTTTGCTAAGTTCGCAAAATTAAAGTTTATCACCGCTTCCGCATTCCGGCGTCGGATTGACGGCCGGGACGCCGCCGTGCACTTACAGTGGTATCAGAGCCTCGCCATTAACTTAGTCTAGCTTTGTTTAATGTGTTTACATTTCCGATCGACCAAAATTCCAAAATCAGCATTTTTGTTCACATCAGTTTTCTGTTGAAATTTTTTGGAGTCGAAAAATTTTTCAGGTTGCAGAAAAGTGATGTACTGGAAGAAATAAGAGTTCTGTGAAATTTCGATGCACTAACTCCACTACAGGAGCGCGGAACCGCGGCCAAACACCCCTTTGGGCCGCGGTTCCGCCGCACTATTTTAGGTTCGCTGCATCAAATTTCTGCAGTATCTTTTTGGGCTGAAAATAGGGGTTTTGGAATAATAACATTGGGCCCAGAATTTCTTGATGTGCTACAGTAGTACTTGGGGGCCCACTTGTTAAAATTTGATCGATCGGAATATTTTAAACACATTATTTCACAGTATTTACATTATATCTGCGACCGTGAATGTCACTTGATCGGTAAATCCTGTCTAACTGCTATAGCCCGGTTAGACGGATTTGCGAACGTGACTTTCACGTTGATGTTCTATGTATTTGCTGTGATGTTGCGGATCGGTCATGGGGGATAGCCTGGATGCAATGCTAGTACAGTTCTGTTGTATTATGTACATTTGATATTGCGGGGCGAGCGTCCGACATGTGGACTGCCGTCACTGCCCGTTTGTATTATTATTTTGGGGCACGACCAGGTTGCGGTCGATGTACCCGTTGTATGTATATTTTACTTTCTGTACTAGGATTACCCCGCGGAGGGGTGCACGGATAGCCGGGTTCCAGAGGGCAACGGGCCCGCATCTCATGGCATTGAGATGAAGGGGGCCTCACTCTAGGATTGGCGGGCTATTCGCCGCACTCGTAGAGGGTACATGTTGACCCAGGAGGGGTGCCCAAGTTACCGGATTCCGTGAAGTGCTGGGTGGTCCATTCACGGTACTGAAGGGGGCTGCCTCGCTTCAGGTTTTGGCGGGTGACTTGCCGCGCCCGTAGGGGTCTAGGATTTTATTGCACAGGCTATCCACACGACCAGGGGAACGTCGGGTTTCAGTAGTGGCTCTGTGAAACCCGGGGATCCCAGATATCTGTTTTGTTCTGTGATGCTGTACATTTCTGTGATGTTGCATTTTTTATCACGCCTTGAGCGAAATATAATATATTGGTATATATATTAGTAGATGTTGTATATGTTTTACATCCGCGCTAGTCCAGTCCCCGCTCTGTCGTTAGTTAGCTAACCTAGCGGGTAATGACGGGACCCAGTGGCGAATGCGGATGGCATATACGTACATCAGTATATTTTCGTTCTTCGTGGTGTGATCATTTGGTGGGACTGCGTTGATTCGGATCAATGCAAGTTAAAAACAAACCTAATCTGATGTTGTTGGAACACTTTTCAAAAAGCTGTTATTGCAAGGACGTTCACTTTTGTTTTGCATCGTGGTATTCAGTTGGAATATCCTGCTCCTCAGTCGACGAGGCAAGGGCCGAGATCCCTTCACCGGGAGTGACCCCTTGGACAAAAGTTTGTGTCAGGGCATTAACTTCACTATAGCCGATTATTTTTGCTTTGCATCGTGGTATTCAGTTGGAATATCCTGCACCTCATTCTACGGGGAAAGAGCCGAGATCCCTTCACCGGGAGTGACCTCTTTAGCAACGGTTTTCGTCACTATATTTTTAAAAAAAAGCTATCCGTTCCTTCAACGATATCAAGTTCACTACGTTAAAGGTTTTCGCCAGAAACCATTCGTAGCCCTCCGTCGTTTCAGACGGGTAGCACGTAGTATTCATGCTATGTTTGTTGGCCTTCGTCAAGGCATAGTGTATGGTAGCTGCTTGTTACCTTTCTGCTGCATAGATAGATGCGTTGGTTTGGGACAGTCGTATAGCCTTGTTGGCCTTCGTCAAGGGCTTGTACGGGTGGGTTCAAATTAACCTGGACAATGACGGGTAGAACTTGACATGTGACTTATGATTTGTTGGCCTTCGTCAAGGTCATAAGAGCATGGGGCAAAAATCACATCGGGAGTTTCTAAAGAAACTGAAACTTGCCAGATATGCGCATACCTTCTGGAGTGTGATGACGTGAGCGGATTCCGTCATGTTATCATGCGATGATAGTTGGATCTCGATTCCCACTGATGAGTTGGTATACTCCTCGGGTGATCCCGACTAATTCTTCTTTCAGGTTTGGAGGAGAATTTGACGGTACAGTGGGAGGTTTCCAGATTAGATAAATTGGTAACCATTCTGATCTAGGTTAGAGTGCACGCTGAGTGTTTCTTTTCTCTCTCTCTTTGGCCGCGACCATTGACCCGACCCTAAGACAATGACTCAGTGACCAAGTTGACCGAACCTTCTTAACACTGGCTTATGGATTGTCAGAGTTGCAAACCTCATTGCCACTCCTACTTTTACCCTTTTCTCCAGGACACCCCGTATTACTACGAACGTCCACTTCCATTGGACAAAACCATCGTATGGTTAGATACGAACTCGAAGGAATTTATTCGAGGATGGTTTCCGGTTCTGGAGAAAACGGATAGGATTATTCAGTTGTCTTTTCCTTTTACCTTCTCTCAGGTTGCGAGTGCTCCTTGGTTTAGGAGACAGTACACCTATTACGCAAATTGGATAGTCTTCTTCCAAACCATAGGCAGGTGCCGACCGGTAGGGAATGAAGAAAACCAATTAGCCTAATGATGGTGTACAGAAGGTATTATGTAAAGACAAATAAAGGGATTAGTAAGAGGGCAAAGTGAACTGCGACTGATATTCACGACCAAACCAGGTATTTCTTCGCCAATCCTAAAATCACCTTTGTATTTCTCCAGGACACTCCGTATCACTACGAAGATCCACAGTTTATTGGATATTCCATCGTATGGTTATATACGAACTCGAAAGGAACTTGTTCCGGTTCGGAGATGGATTCTGGTTCAGGAGAAATAGGAATAAGATTTATTCAGGTGTCTTTTATCTTCACCTTCTCTCGCATTGCGAGTGTTCCTAGGATTAGGACAGTACACCCATTATGCTTATTGGATAGTCTTCTTCCAAACCATAGGCTGGTGCCGAACGGTAGGGAAGGAAGAAAGCCATTTGGCCTAAAGGGGTGTGCAGAAGGTAATGACTAAAGACATATGAAGGGATTTGGAGAGGTGGCAAAGAATTATACGGTTACAGTCGTGAATCTGGAAGAGGCATTACTAGGAATACCCCATCGAAACATTTCAATGTTTCAGTTTCACTGTGTACTGTTAAACGAAAACTGATTTCCCAGTTAGACACTTGCTCCAGGGTATGTATTTACCAGGTATGATTCTCACATCTGTATGGTTTTACAGATGATGAGTAGGAGTAAGTTATTGGGAGTTAGGTGATCATCCTCATTATATCGGGATTCGTAGTAATCGGTGATATTTGAGGAAATCACCTGGGCTGTTTGCCGGTCGGCAAATATTTGGTTTTGAATATCCATTGTTATGCACCAATTTCAAATTGATATATCTGTACGTCTATTTTCATAGAGTGAGATATACTTTTTGAAATTATGTCGATGACATTTACCTATATCAGTGGATGGTTAGGTAAGGAGCATTAAACAACGGTGTAATTCTTCTTAACCATAAGTACAGTTTTCAACCTACGACACACAGTAAATGAGTTATCAAACTCAAGGGACTTATACAGAGTATTGTATGTAGTCCAGGGTCCATAAGGACAGAGGGGTTGGTCCTCGTACTATATTCGGTTTACTTATGACTTCTCTAGTTTTTAGACAAGTGTTTCGTGGAAACACAGGGTCTGAATTTTGAGAAGTTGTAGGTATTTGAATAAAGTAGAGAACCAGATATTGCAAGTATCGGGATTCTTCAAAGTGATAGAAGATGTAGATACTTGTGTATGGTATTCAGTTGATAGTAATGATTAAGAGAACTTGCTTCTCTTTCAGGTTACTCATAATTGGAAGCATTCCTAAGTTGAGTAACGCTGATCGGCCTCCTTCCATTTAGTTGACATCCACTGGAGACAGCTGCATGATTTGAATCTGGTTCAATTAAATCAGTGCCTCTGGTTCTATATTGGATATAGAACAGTTCATATCTTAACGATGTTAAGGTACGGGGAGTTGTCCGGCCTATGCTTAAAACCAGACTCTGGATAACTCAAGGCACGTTTCTGTAATGGCTGTTTGTGGGTTGACCCAGGCTATGACGAGGGTTGACTTTCTACCATCTGGAAGATCAATAGTGATATTGTTCTAGACTCGCCACAGTTTTATTAAAAATGGATTTTTTTCAGAAAAACAGTAGTGGGAGTATGGTAGAACTGGAAGTGATTCCAGAACCACAAACGATTACTGAAGATTTGATAGGAACCTAAAGATTCAATCTGGCTTGACATTCCATTGGCCACTCCGCAGATAAGGTGGGTAACCTCAGGCACCCGAGAGGTACTCCGGTAGCCTCAAGGACGGTGACAGAGAAGTTCTTGTTTACCCACAATTGCCATTGCTGTTGTTCCAGGTTGCGAGACCCGGCGGGAGGATGAGTATAGCGTCGTTCTAGACTAGCTTTAGAAGTGTACGTATATATGACTCTGCCAGAGGGTTGTCGTAGTCAGTGGGAGAAACGGAAGCATTGGTGGACAGGTAGCTTATGTATATTTATAGACTGAAGCACCAGTAGCGGAGATAGATCATCTATTTCTGATGTGACAGTCATAGGTTTGACTTCATAAGAATAGGGGATGGATCTGTTGAGAAGGTAGTAGGGTGTGATGTCCTGGTATTTAATGACATACACAAAGTAGGAAGTGACATTCTTATACTACAATCGGTTATACTTTGGTCGTCACACAGTGGTTTCTCCACACAGGACTTGGATATTATATCAGACATACTGGTTACTAGATCTATGGTTTTAGATCTAGATTTGGGTGGTTTCCCAATTAAGGGTACTTAGACAGCATTCTAAGAGTATTTAGAATGGACGACTCCTGGCATGGTGGTGTACCTGCAGGTGATGGAGTCACCCTCTCTAAAGGTGTCTTACAGACTAAAGAGGAGAGGGATGTGCATGATTGGCAGATCACTTGCTTAGGCAATTGAGTCAATCATGAGATGTCAAGTACCACACCAGATGTTGTTCTTGCACTAGATGCAATAAGTTGACATTGATCCAATCCTGGAGAAACAGTCGGAAGCAGTTTTAGAACATAAGTAAATGTTCTAGGGATATGATAACGACAGCCTCATTCGGGAGACAGTTATCATTCCAGGCTTCCAAGGTGACCCGGACGACAAGGAGGTTGTCAGAGTTATAGTTTTCCTTCTGACGAGAGGCAGTATTTTGGACAGGTAGTCCAAGGCAATATTGAGGGAGGCATGGCGCAGGATACTGATTAAGTTCAGTTGACGATACAGTCTAAGAAGTTTGGATTTAGAGTTCATTTATGAGCTAGGTCCCATCAGACATCCAGACACATTCTAAGACAGGTATTACTCATTTCGGGAGATGGGTTTCTCCACGAACTTGAGATATAGAGAGACATAAAAAGAGACATCAAGGCGGATCCACTCACTAAGGCTATTCCTCGAACGCAATAGTTTCGCAAGCGAGTTTTGTGAGACTGACTAGTAGAGGAGTTGGGTGTTCGGTATCACACGTGCTGTGAGTATGCGACATCGCAATAATTAGCCTTGAGTGCAAGTGGGAGATTGTTGGAGATAGTGCCCTCAGAGTCAATTATTGGATCACAGGCACGTGATTACAATGATTGATGGAGGACCTATCCCGATAGGACAGTCTTACTCGAGATGATAGTATGCTATCTGGTTTATCTTTATCATCGTGTACTGCTTTAGGTGACCTGACAGGTCACTATTGCACGTTGATAGAGCCCCTAGGATTCTTGCTTGACCACCGGCAGTATGAGGGCGATCATATACGTGGGAGCTGGTAGTCTATAAGCACATCCTTAAATGGTCCCTAGTCGTGGGAGTTTCGAGATAGGGCATCGATACTCCAGAGTAGACTAGTGTGTACATTCGAGACCCCGACGAGGGGTGGTGGCCGGTCTCACAAGCCACTGGTGTCAGTTCGTTCACCTAAGATGTATACAGGTGCTCATTGGGTTATGAGTACACCGGACAGGACTCGCCGGGAACATGCTAGTTGGTCATATACCATACGTCAGATGGCAGTTCCCTGGTGACATGTGTACAGGTTAGTTCATCGACCTGGGGATCGTCATTTGTCTTGTGTGAGTTCCCACTGTACTTTGATTACTACCCTACCACGGCTCAAAGGAGTCGTGCAAACAGGTTTTAGTTCGGTACAGTCCCGAGCCACATGGAGGCAGTGAGCGCATCTTCAGGGGTTCGTCTCTCCCGGTATTGGTGGTGAGGTCGCGCTGTGTCTAGGAGAGCCATTACACGAAGCCCTCGGCCGAGGCAAGGAGATTTACTGGTAGGTATTCCAGTAGTATCTCAGGGTGTTCAGGGCTACACTCCGACACGACTTGTACCGCTTTTGGGGGTCTGACTTTTACCAACCCCCTAGGCCCGCCATGCGATGCTCATAGACGAACGGACCGGACTGTACGGATATTGTCACTGACAGGCTCAGTAGGGTTGTCAGGCTGAGTTCGCTCACAGACATCCCGTTTAGTCAATACCTGGTAGCCCGTTACGTATTGGCTTATACCTCTGACGTGCTAGTGGTTAAATCCACAACCAAGGTGTTGACGAGTCTTTAGAGTCCCCCACATTCAGTTACTCAAGTTTTCGGGCGAAAAGTTGTAGAGACCATATGGAGATATGGCAATGTCCGATCAGATACGTGCGGTATTGCACGGATCAGAATCGGACAGTTTGTACTACAGGCCATATGGATATATGGCAGGGTTCGATCAGATACGTGCGGTATTGCACGGATCAGGATCGAACGGATATTACTAGCCGGCCTTGGTTTAAGCCGGATCCTAGTATAGTGCAGTGTAGATTTTGTCTCATTGCATTTGTATTTCGGTCGAAATACAAATGCGGGTGTGTATGCACAGTATCGGGGTTTTCCTGTAATTTATTACGGGACCGGTTTTCTAGAGTTGCCAGTTTGCTTTCCGTTTCGACTGATTTCCTTTGTATCGTTCATTGGCCGAAGTTTGGTGGAGGAGGGCTTATTTGCATTGTTGCAAATAAGTATTTGTGGAGGGGTTCTTTGCATATTCTTGACTTCATGATGGTTCATGATGGGTGGACCATACCTTGACTTTGTTTTCATGATGGCTTGACTTTGTTGAGATGATGAGGTTGGTGGAGTGTGGGTTTAGGTTAGTAATCATCTCTTGATATCATGACCTTTCTCTCTCTCCCTTGCATTATGGTTGTGGCTATCCTCTTTCATTTTTCCTCTCACTCCATTCTCTCCACCACAATGAGTGTGGCCGGCCAAGCTCATAGGGGGCTGTCCCAAATTTTTGGTGTGGGTTTTTGGCTCATTTCATGTTGCAAAAATCCCACAAGATCAATCTCCAAAACTCCAAGTATCATTCCTCCACCAAAGGCAACTCCATAACACCAAATGAGACATGAGTTCCACACTACATTCTACAGCAAACCTTGAGCACGTCGACTAGCCAGCTTCGTGCCCGAGTTGCCTCGGCATTGAGGTGGGAGCCCGTAAAAGATGCAGACGATGTGGTGCCCTTCCGCCAAGGAGGCGACGACTGGAGTTTCCGCAGGAGATCGGGACGGCGACGAGAAGACCGGAGGACTTGGATCAGTCGGTATATCTCTCTCCCCCATCTTGTAGTTAGCTAGGACTAGTTAATGGTTCGATCCGGGTTTTAGTGCGCGGTGGTGCCGGTTTGCTAAGTTCACAAAATTAAAGTTTATCACCGCTTACGCATTCCGGCGTCGGATTGACGGCCGAAGCGCCGCCGTGCACTTACAGATAGACCCAAGGAGGAGAGCACAAGAAACCGGGTTCTAGAGTCCAGTGGGAGACCAACTCGAGCAGTCGAGCCCGGGTCTCCTAACTCTAGAATTGGTAGGGTTGCTTGCCACTCTCGTAGGGGTCTAGGGGTGTGGGTTTGGCTATTCATCGCGACCGTGGAATCCGTGTTTTATACAGGCTCGTATTGAAAACACGGACGTCCTAGTATATCCAATATTTCATATGTTTCTTCTGCTGCGATATCTGTGATGTGATCATTTGATATGTGATGATAGATACTGTATATGATATATATGATATATTATATAGACGTTACTTATGTTTTGCACTCGAGCTAGCCCTGCCCCGCTCTGTCATTAGTTACCTAACCTAACGGTGCACGAGGGGACATCGAGGCGAATGCGGATGGCATAAGTGTACGTCGTATTTATCTGTGATGTTTAGGTGATTTAAATGATGGGACTTCAGTAATATGATTAATGAAATAAAAGAAACCTAAAAGATGTTGTGGAATCGAATTTTCAAAAACAGGTAGCTACGGTTCTTGGTTTGCATCGCGGTGTTCCTTGTCGAACATCCTGCACCTTATTCGATGAGGAAAGGGCCGAGATCCCTTCACCGGGAGTGACCCCTTTAGTAATAATTGGCAGATGCTACAACCCTCGGTTTGTCTTTTGATTGCTTTTCTAGTTCTTGCTTTGCATAGTGATATATATGATATATACTGCACCTTATTCGATGAGGAAAGGGCCGACAATCCCTTCACCGGGAGTGACCCCTTTAGCAAAACTAGAAAAGCCTCAAAAACACTCCAAATGAGATTGCATACCTTCTATGAGATAGTTGGATCCCGATACCCGCTACGAGTAAGAGTTACTCCTGGGAGAGTTTTACACATTACAATTAGCCGATCAAGTAGGTGTCTAGAAAGGTGTCAACGGGGTTACGCCTCTGGGAAAATGAGGTTTACTTTAATTAGGTCCGTGCGAAAGCACGGGGAACCTCCCTCAAAGTACCGACACTGGCTGAAAGATTGGCGAACTTGTAGCGTGTAATTAATCCCCTCTAGTCTTTTCTTTTAGGGTTTGAAGGAAGATTTGATAAAAACAGTGGGAGCCATCCTGATTAGATAAAATAATAACCAATCTGATCTTGCAAGAGCATACGCTGAGTGTTTTCTTCTCTCTCTCTCCAGATAGGGACCATATCACGCCTTAATCAAGATAATAAAACGGATATATTGACCGAACCCGCTTGTTATACTGAGCTGGGGAACGTTGGTCCCGCTCCAACTTATAATTGTTATAAGACAGAGAAGGAAATTAGGGAATACCAGATTCCCCGTGCCGCCCAAACGGAGAAAGTGCATGCTGATGCATCTTCTTCGGGTGTGTTCATTACAGAGAAATGCTTCTCAGTATCCTTTACGTCCTGGGTATGAGATACCGGATCAGGATCCTGCATATGTAATCTGTTACATGGGCTACAGAAAGGTAGAGAACTGAGAACGGATGATAAGTTTCATGAGACAGAAAATGGTGCAAGCGTTGCAGCCAAGTCTGTTGATCACTATCACCCTGTATTACCAGAATACATTGATTCTGAACAAATGTTATTAGATACCGAACCTGATATGCAAAATCATATCAGTCTCTTTATTAGTAAAGAAGGATATAATTTTGTAATGTTGGATAATGTTTTGAACATTTCCTATATCAAAAGTTGATCGGTTCAGGCACGTTATCGAAAAGCATTAACGTTCTAAATCAAACTATAGTTCTTAGTATACAGAACACACACAAGAGGAAGAGTTCAGAAATGAACGAATCCTTCTTGAGGTATTGTAGACTAGGTCATATCAATGCGACCTGACTAGCTAAAGTTACATTTAGATGCATATTTGAATCTGTTTGAATTTACATCTTGTGAAACTTGCCGGTCATGTCACAAAGATAAGATGACCATAGCTCTGTTTATTGGAAACAGGGAAAGAGTTAGTGAACTCTTGGGATTGATACATGCTGATGTATGAAAGTCTCATGTCTACACATGCCAAGACCGGTTCTTTGTACTTCATTACATTCTCTGATGATCTCTCAAGATTCAGACATATGTTCCTGTTGAAACACAAGTCCGAACCTTTTCAGATATTCACAGAATGTAAGTTAGAAGTAGAGAACCAAAATACGGGTAAAAGTATTATGTCCTTTGATGTGATCAAGGAGGAGAATACTTGAGCACGGAATTTCTGGATTATTCTAAAGGAGAATGAGATTCTCTCTCAGCATTACTCCTCCGTATACACCATAGCACGATGGTATATCAGGGCGGAGCAATCACACCCTATGTGATATGGTGTGCTCTATGATGAGTACTACTGAGTTTCCTATTTCCTTTTGGGAGTTATGCACTTGAGAAGCTGCATACCTATTGAATAGGGTTCAAATCAAATCAGTTGCCTACCACTTCATATGTGATATGGAAAGGGAAGAACCCATCTTAAGTTTGTTAAGATTTGGGGTTGTCCGACCTATGTCTAAAAGCAAAATCCGGACAAGCTCGAGGCAAGGTCTGTTATGTAGAACTGGAAAGGTTCCAGCTATACAAACCGCAGCTGATGATTTGGTAGAACCAAAGGATTCAATAGTTTCCAATGAACCTCGACCTCTCCGCCGATCTAGCAGGGTTCCTTACCCACCTGAGAGATACTTTGGTTTCTCTATAACTGTAGGAGCGAGGATTGCATCATGAGATGATGACCCAACTAGTTTCGAGCTGGCCATCAGGAGTGGGACTCTATAAGAATGGCTGGATGCTTAGTGATCTGAGATGGAATCCATATACACCAACAAAGTATGGACTTTGGTTTCTATATCTGAAGGGTTAAATCCCTATCAGGAGCAAGTATATCTTGAGAAGATTACTTGGTGTACATAGAAAAGTTGAGACTTTCAAAGCTATGCTTAAGTCCATCCAGATCCTACTTGCCACGGCTGCATACCATGACTACGATATCTGGTGGTTGGGTGTCATGACTCCTTTTCTAAGATGATATTTTAGAAGAGGGCGTCTATAAGTACATAGCCAAAGGGCTTCGTAGACAGTGGGAGCAGCGGAAACGTGTGCAAGATGTTTTATATGAAAAAACAGGCATCGCGGAGTTGGAACGTCTGTTTTGTGGTAGTCAAAGTGTTTGACTTCATCAAAATGGTAGATGAACCTTGTATATACAAAAAGGTAGTAGGGAGTATAGTGGTGATCCTCGTAGAGTACGTGGATGACATACTCTTGATAGGGAAGGAGTTTCCTATGCTACGATTGGTCAATCTCCGCTTATCACAAAGATTCTCCATATAGGATCACAGTGATACCTCCTAAATCCTAGGATTTGGATCTATGAGATAGATCTAATTGGATGTTAGGATTCTCACTAGTTGTAGTGAGATCGTATCAATTGATCCTGGGGAGAATCACTGGAAAGGTTCCAGGGTGATAAGGACGACTGAATGTCAGTCGTAGGCATTGTCTTTACCCTCAGTGGAGGGACGGTATGTTGGAAGAGTTCCATGCTAGATACCGTGACATACTAGACAATTAAAAGCAAGATACATCGTTACCAAAGATGCTACCAAAGAGGCAGTCTAGATATATATAAGTTCATGAGATGAACTTCGTTCCTACCATTGTGTGACAATGGAGTTATGGCTTTTGCCAAGGAACGACCGTCCCATCAGTAATCCAGATATAATTCTTAGGCAGTATCACCTGATCATGGAGATGGTTAATCTCCAGGGAGATCGAGGTTAGGAGAGCAGACACAGAGGACAACAACGCGGATCTACTCACAAAGGCCTTTTCCCCAGTAGAGACTTTTATGGGATGGTTGAGTATAAGATACTTCAACTACAGCTAGTTGTTGGGTATGTGATACCACAACAGATGGCCCTAGTGCCACTGGGAGATTGTTAGTTATATGTATGCCCAAGTGGCTATTACTGTACATACGATGTATATTGTAGTGGATGCTTGGACATATATAGAGAGTACTTTCTTGCTCGACATGATAGTATGATATCTGGTTACACTTTACCTTAACGTGTATACTGATTGTCTCTCTGTTACATGTTGGTAAAGCCCTTAGGATGTGTACTTGACTACCTGGACTATGATGCGGATCATACTAGTGGGGACATGGTAGTCCATAAGTACATCCTAAGGGCTTTACCAATATGTAACAGAGAGACAATCAGTATACACGTTAAGGTAAAGTGTAACCAGATAGCATACTATCATGTCGAGCAAAAAAGTCCTCCCTATATATGTCCAAGCATCCACTACAATATACATCGTATGTACAGTAATGGCCTCTAGGGCATACATATAACTAATAATCCGTGGCGACTTAGGGTTACGTGCTCCACATTAATTCCTATATCGCCGCGGATTGTTAATTATATGTATGCCCTAGAGGCCATTACTGTACATACGATGTATATTGTAGTGGATGCTTGGACATATATAGGGAGGACTTTCTTGCTCGACATGATAGTCCTCCCTATATATGTCCAAGCATCCACTACAATATACATCGTATGTACAGTAATGGCCTCTAAGGCATACATATAACTAACAATCCGCGGCGATATAGGAATTACTGTGGAGCACGTAACCCTAAGTCGCCGCGGATTGTTAGTTATATGTAGATGTGTACTTGACAACCTGGATTATGATGCGGATCATACTAGTGGGGACATGGTAGTCCATAAGTACATCCTTCAAGGTCCCTAGTCGTGGGTGTATCGAGATAGGGCATCGATGCACCAGAGTAGACTAACGTATACGCATCTTGACCCATATGATGGGCGATGGATGATCCCATATCCATCGGTGTTTGACATCAAGGACGGTGTACGGGTGCTCAGTGGAGACTAGGTACACTGGACGGACTCGCTGAGAACTCCCAGATGGTATTGTACCTCACGTCAGATGACAGTTCTACGGTGACACTGGTACAGAGTAGTCTGTTGACCCGAGATCGTCATAGAGTCTTGTGTGATTCCTACTGTGCTTTGATTTCCACCTTACCACGTCCAAGAGGGTGTGCAAAAAGGTGGCTTGGGGTACAGTTTCGAATCACATGGAGGCAATGAGCGATAGGAGGGGATTCGTCTCTCCTGGTAAAGGGAGTTGATGTTATGCTGTGTTCGATTGGCTATAACCGGAAATCCCTGGCCAGGGTTGCTGAGATTTACTGGTAAGTGTTACCAGTAGTTTCTCGAACTGTTATAGACCTCATATCGACACGACTTATCGAGCTACTGGGGTCTAACGTTTACCACCCATAGGCAAGATATGCGACATATCAGACGACGAGACCGGACTGTACGGTAGTGTTACTGACTGGATTCACAGGAGAACTAGCGGGCTTGCTTGTTGATCTTCTGATCGCTCAATACCCGGGTGGCCATTACTTTTAGCACACCGCTTGCGGCTTGTGGGTATTTGATATGATCATCACCTACTGCCGGCGTATTGACGAGTCTTTAGAGTCCTACACAGGGGTTTCCTGGCTCAAGCGAAACGGAGTAGGAGCACATATGTGATATGTGCGGGACCGAGATTAATACGATATGAGATACCGTATTCTATTCTCGCGATTCGTGACATTGATCGGTTGTATGCGATATAGCCGGGTTATCGGATCATGTGTTGATTCGATAAGTTGTTACATTTGATATTAGTCGGTTATAGCCGGATTATTAAATCAAGAGTTGATTTAATAATTTAATGGATAATTATATATTTGATATATTACATTGTATTAACTAGTATTAGCTCACTTATGATTTATTTTCTCACTAGTATGTGCATATTGTTTATATATGATATATGCAAGTGTACATGTTTGTAACATGCTTGATGATACACACAAGATGGGTGTATAAGACTCATACAAAGATTAGGGTAAAGATTAGGGTTATTGGTTTATCTTAAGATTTAACAAAAGGGTTTAACTTAGTCAAAGTAATCAAGCTTGAAGAAGCTTGGAGAAGCTTTGACAAAGTCCACTCTTTTGTCATTTCCTTTGATATTCTTTAACCTAACCTAAAGCCTTGGTTAATTCTCTACATGAGTTAAGCATGAGGGCTTAACTCAACCATGGTGCCATTTATTTATTGGATAAGTTTTCATTTGGATGGATAATTCTTTCTTCTTCTTCTTCATCATCAAGCTCCATCCAAAAGCTTACTAGCTCCAATGGTGCCATGAGCAAAAGAGTGAGAAAATCAATTCTAAAGTGAGCCCACTTCCTACTTCTTCATCCTCTACCACTTGCCATGTAGTAGAGTGTGTTCTCTTCACAAATTTTATGACCTAGTGAAGGAATAGCTTGAGTTTGTGTCTCCCCGACGTAGATCATCTTCGGCCTCGAAGTTAACGTAGCAAGCACGTTCGTTCTTCTCGTGGAGCTTCAATGGAGTCCGGAGTTCACGATCGCAGCGATGGGGACGTCTACAAGGAGCTAATGAAGTGGAGGACCGGATCTACAAAGGTTGTAATCCCTTTCACTTATAGTTAAGTTGTTAACTTGCTTCTAGTTTCGCCTATTCTCTAGTTAACGATCTTCATTAGGGTATCTTGGCACATAAATTTTTGATTTTGGCATGGTTGATGCCTTGTGGAACCTCTTGAGTGTGCCTAGTAACCCTACAATCGTGGGGATACCGACCGGAGTGAGGTATGACATATCGTCAGGGCCAGTCATGGTGACAGCGCCTGAGTTATGAGGATTTACGTGTCGATATTAGACACGGGTTTCATGATGTTTCGAGTGTCAATGTTAGACACGGGTTTCATGATGTTTCGAGTGTCGGTGTTAGACACTCAGGTTTTCATGATTTGTACGTATCTTCGGTGGACATACGGGGTTGATATCCTTATATATATATATATATATATATATATATATATATATATATATATATATATATATATATATATTTATAGGTATATGTTTTCATGATGTTTTGGGTGTCGATGATAGACACTCAGGTTCCATGAGACTTACAGGATGTGAGGGCCGATCTGTGGATGCGGTGCCTGAGGATTTGGGATTTGATGTGTCAGTAAAGGACACTGGTGTTTTTCCATGCTGATGATTTTGCATGAGATTTTATTGTATCATCCCACACACTCAGAATTATTGTTGTTATGCATTTCTTCATGTAGTTGTAGTACCCTGATGATGTACCTTTACATGATTGCTGCATATTCACTTATCATACTTACGCTATCGGATTACATGTGATAGATAGGTCGCTGTTCGTGTATACCTGCGATTACAGAATGATGTTAATTACTATTCACAAGTTGGCAACTCACCCCCGTTGTGCCACAGTGTTTGGCAGGGCTTACCCTCAGAGTAGTCGCAGCAGGGTGTCTTATCATCTCTACTTTTGCGGATACCGCTACGTTAGGCAGTGAGGCCTTTACTTTTAGGTGGGTTTGCGGTTATCTGTTTGTACATTGTATATCTTTTTTGTTGGATCTAGTATTCTCCATCTACCACTGTTTTATATGACTTAGAAACGACTTGTGAGGATTCAGTGTTGTATTATTTTGGTGACTTTGGGTGTCGTGCTCGTGGGAGCCGGTTATGTTGGAAAGTTACTTCTTATTACTGTTTCCTTTTATATTCTTCGCTTCGGCGTCGTATTTATATCTTATGGTGGTTGTCTCCGCCGTTGGGCGTGATTTTGCTCCCATTTGGGATGCTTTATATATTATCTGTGTTGTACCCGTTTTCGGGGCTGGTTTTTACAAAGGATTGCTGCCAAAATTTTCAAGAAAGAAAACTAGAATTAGAGATTTTACTTGTGATTTTCCAAGTGTTAAAACTGTGTTTTTCTCCGTTGATCCAGATTTGGATGGTTTAGATTTCTGGGTTTCGGCTTACTTGAGTTGCGTACGCCTGTAGACATTACGTAGTTTAAGTGCCGGTTATGGGCCAAATTTTGGGTCGTGACAAATACATTGATATATATGCGATATATGTTAATTTTATTATTTTATTTTGTTACAATAAATATTATATATGTCATATATAAAATTGTAACATGTTATGGTTATAAATGCAATATGTTTTGTGGAGTTTAATTCAGGTTAGGGTTTGGATTAGGGTTAAGTCTTCTTGAAGCTTTCAAGAAGCTTTGACTTTGACTTGGATATTTTGCATAGAGATTTCCTTAACCCAACCCAACCCTTTACCTTAGTTAAATTTCTACATGGGTTAAGTCTTCATACTTAACCCATGGTTGCAATTCTAACCACACTAAAGTTTCATTATTCACCACAAAAGGATTCTTCTTCTTCCTTGAGTTCTTGATAGAAAAGTTTTCTAGCTTTTTCATTCGTGATGAAAATGAGTGAGTTAAAGAAAACAAATGAGAGCTAAATTCCTACTTCTTCATCCTAATCTATCATAGCCATTTAGATTAGGGTGTTCACTTCATTAGAGAGTGAGAGCTTGTGTTAAAGAAACTTCAAGGTAGATCATCTTTGTTATCGAAAATCGGAAGCAAGCTTGCATCTTTCTCTTCGTAGAGCCTCTCTAGAGTTCGGGAACTTGATGATCGCAGTGAAGAGACTACAACACGGAGCTTTAGAAGTGAAGGAACGGACTACAAAGGTTGTAATCCCTATCTCTTAGATGTAAAGTTGTTTACATGCTTTGTTTCGCCTAATCTCTAGTTTAAAGATCTTGGTTAGGGTTGTTCGGTGCGTCTAAATTTTGAATCGGCCATGGTTGATGCCTTATAGACCCTTGCGAGAGTGCCTAGTAACCCTACAGTGGTATCAGAGCCAAGCTAGAGCTTTAGGCGAAGTCTAGACGAAGTTTAAAGTCCGATCGAACCCGGAAACCCCGATTTATACCCTTCTCTGAAAATTTTTGAAAAATGTTGATTTTTTCATACTAAAAATACTCAAAAAATCAGCAGGGAATTCTAAGGAAACTTGTAAAATATGACCCTCTAATTCCATTAAAGAGCCGTGGAACCGTGGCAAGACCCTTGCTTGCGCGGCTGTTCCGCAGCCGTCTCTGGAGATTAGGGTTTTATTTTCCTACAGTAATGTCCGTAGGTGTTTCCTCATATTTCTGGGTATTTTTTAATTATACTCATGTGTTGAGTTTTCTGGGATGTATTGGGGACTCGTTGATTCGATCGGATAATTTAACTTCGTTTATGTTTTTCCGGGTAATTTTAGAACCTGTTAAAAAGTTCGAACGGATATCAATAACTCACTTTTTCCCCTGTCGGAAAATTTTCAAAAGTTGGATTTTTTCTCGAGTTTGAAACATTCGGAAAATTGTGCAAGTAACGCAGGGGACCATCTAGAAGAACACAAACCTTAACTCGATTATGTGACCGTCTGAACTGCCTCTAAACCTTAGGGTTTGTGGCAGTACGGCGTTTCCACATGTGAGGCGTTGGCTTGACCCTTCTACGGCTGGACCATTGGTACTGTGGTATGTGATAAATACTTTTTAAAACTCCGCTCAAGTGTTGAGCCATTTGAGAAAACTTGGGTGTTTGATTATTCGATCGGAAAGTTTAACATTGTCTATTTATCTGGAATATGATACAATATTTGGAATCCACGAGTAGTTATGAGATAACTAATTTGAATGTTATAAATCTAGCAGTTCAGTCTCAGATGATCGGTTGCCACGGGATTTTGATGCGATCAAAAGTCCGTCGCAATCACATAGCGTACGCGGATACTCGTCGGGTAAACTTAATAAACAGCCATGCCCCATAGCCCCGACCAAGTGACTGTAGGAGAACCCCGTCGCCAAAAGCATCCGTTCGGGTGCTCGCGGCAGCGGTGTTCCGCCTTAGTTCACTTCGTCGACGGCATCCGGGGGTGCGGCCGTCTACTAAAGTTTGCGACGAGCATTCGATCAGTATGTCGGGAATCCTATTGAATTGCCCGACTTGATATTAAAAAGAGTTTTAGATATAGAGATTAAAATGCGGGGTTTATAATTGTTAGACATGCGATGTCTAAGTAATTCATTTGGTTAGGCATGTGATGTCTAAGGAGGTTGCGGATTCCAACTGTTGTAGTTTTACACTTTCTTTTCTGTAACCGTAAGCGTAGTATGTGGTGTATCGCCGGCTTCGTTGCTATACATCAACGACAATCGGGATACGCATACTTGCTTACGTTGATGATATGGGATATTATGTGTTGCTGTGATATGTTATATTGGATCGTCGCGTTCTGAATAGCCGGGGGTTTTAAGGAAGATGAGAGTTTTTCTTTTTCATTCATGTAAAATTCATTTATATGTAATATTCTTTTATTGGCGCACTTCCGGGATGAGGATGATGTCACCATTGTATATTATTTACTTTTCCGCATTAGGTAGACCCAATGCGGGGAGTACAAGTAACCGGGTTCTAGGGTCCAGTGGGAGACCATCTCGAGGAGTCGAGACCGGGTCTCCTAACCCTGGAATTGGCAGAGTTGCTTGCCGCTCTCATAGGGGTCTAGGGATGTGGGTTTGTCTATTCATCGCGACCGTGGAATCCGTGTTTTATACAGGCTCGTATTAAAACACGGACATCCTAGTATATCCAATATTTCATATGTTATCTTCTGCTGCAATGTTCTGTGATGAGATCATATTACTGCCTGAGATGAATGTTTATATTATATATATGAGATATATGTTATATTGCAGATTTCGTTTCAAATGTGATTCTTGTGAAGCATAATTAAAATGGGACTTCATTAATGAGATTAATGAAATAAAAGAAACCTAAAAATGTTGTAGAAACTTGTCTTAAAAAACTGGTAGCTCTAGTTCTTGCTTTGCATAGCGGTATTCCTTGTAGAATATCCAGCATCTTATTCGGTAAGGAAAGAGCCGAGATCCCTTCACCGGGAGTGACCTCTTTAGCGAAACTAGCAGATGCTACAAACTCGATTTGTCTTTTGATTGTTTTTATAGTTTTTGCTTTGCATGGTGATATTTGTGAAATATCATGCACCTTATTCGATTAGGAAAGAGCCGACGATCCCTTCACCGGGAGTAACCTCTTTAGCGAAACTAGAAAAGGCCTCAAAAACATTCCTTTTAAAATCACTCGATTCTACAACGATATCAAGTTCATTACGCAAAGGGTTTTCTTAAAAACCTATCGTAGCCCTCCGTCATTTCAGATAAGTAATAGTTAGTATTCGTGCTGCTTTTGTTGACCTTGTCAAGGCTAAGTGTGCGGTAGCAGATTACTGCTTATCTGCATGAGCATATGATGCGATTGGATTAGGGTAGTCGTGCGACTTTGTTGACCTTGTCAAGGGTCGTACGGGTGGGTTTAATTCATATCAGGAAATGACGGGTTGAACTTGACTTCAGGTCTATGGTTTGTTGACCTTGTCAAGGTCATAGATCGCTCGGGGTAAAATATTATTGGGAATTTCAAAAGTTGAAATTTGCAATGAGATTGCATACCTTCTATGAGATAGTTGGATCCCGATACCCGCTGCGAGTAAGAGTTACTCCTGGGAGAGTTTTACACATTACAATTAGCCGATCAAGTAGGTGTCTAGAAAGGTGTTAACGGGGTTACGCCCCTGGGAAAACGACTTTTATTTTAATTAGGTCCGTGCGAAAGCGCGGGGAACCTCCTTCAAAGTACCGGCACTGGCCTGGCTGAAAGATTGGCGAACTTGTAGAGTGTAATTAATCCCGGCTGGTCTTTCCTTTTAGGGTTTGAAGGAAGATTTGACTAAAACAGTGGAAGACATCCTGATTAGATAAACTGATAACCAATCTAATCTTGTAAAAGCGCATGCTGAGTGTTTTCTTCTCTCTCTCTCCTGGTTGCGACTATGTCACGCCTTAATCAAGATAATAATACAGATATATTGACTGAACCCGCTTGTTATACTGCGCTAGGGAACGTTGGTCCCGCTCTAACTTATAATTGTTATAAGACAGAGTAGGAAATAGGGGATTACCAGAATTCCCGTGCTGCCCAAACGAAGCAAGCTCATGCTGATGCATCATCTTCGGGTGTGTTCATTACCGAGAACCGTTTTCTCTGTATCCTTTACGTCCTGGGTATGAGATACCAGATCAGGATCCCACAAAATGTAATTTGTTACATGGTCTTCAGATAAGTAGAGAATTGTGAATGGGTGATAAGTTTCAAGAGTTGGAAATGATGCAAGTGTTGCAGCCAAGACTGTTGACAGTTATCACCTGTATTACCAGAATACATTGACTCTAAACGAATGTTATTAGATACCGAACCTGATATAAAACATCATATCAGTCTCTTTATAAGTAAAGAAAGGATATAATTTTGTATTGTTGGATAATGTTTTGAACATTTCCTATATCAAGAGTTGATCGTTTCAGGCACGTTATCTAAAAGCATAGACGTTCTAAATCAAATCACAGTTCTTAAAGTATAGAACACACACAAGAGGAATAGTTCAGAAATGAACGAATCCTTCTTGAGGTATTGTAGACTAGGTCATATCAATGTGACCCGACTAGCTGAAGTTACATTTAGATGCATATTTAAATTAGTTTGAATTTACATCTTGTGAAACTTGCCGGTCATGTCACAGAGATAAGATGACCACAGCTCCGTTTATTGGAAACAGAGAAAGAGTTAGAGAACTCTTGGATTTGATACATGTTGATGTATGAAGGTCCCATGTCTACACATGCCAGGACCGGTTCTTTGTACTTCATTACATTCACTGATGATCTCTCAAGATTCAGACAAATGTTCCTGTTGAAACACAAGTCTGAAACTTTTGAGATAATCACAGAATATAAGTTAGAAGTAGAGAACCAAAAACGGGTATAAGTATTATGTCCTTTGATGAGATCAAGGAGGAGAATACTTGAGCACGGAGATTCCTAGACTATTCTAAAGGAGAATGAGATTCTCTCTCAGCATTACTCCTCCGAATACACCACAGCACGTCGGTGTATCGGGGTGGAGCAATTACACCCTATGAGATATGGTGTGCTCTATGATGAGTACTACTGAGTAGCCTATTTCCTTTTGGGAGTTATGCACTTGAGAAGCTGCATACCTATTGAATAGGGTTCCAATCAAATCAGTTACCTACCACTTCATATGTGATATAGAATGGGAAGAGCCCATATCTTAAGTAAGTTAAGATTTGGGGTTGTCCAGCCTATGTCTAAAAGCAAAATCCGGACAAGCTCGAGGTAGAGTCGGTTCTGTGGAAGTTTGTTGGATATCCCAAGCATTCGCAAGGGAATATCTTCTACCAAACCGAGGAACGAAAGATATTTTGTTTCTCAACATGCCACCTTTGTGAAAGGGAATTTCTTCTGAAGAAATTATTGGTCATGAGGTAGAACTGGAAAGAGTTTCAGCTATACAAACTACAACTGATGATTTAGTAGAACCAAAGGATTCAATAGTTTCTAATGAACCTCAGCCTCTCCGCCGATCTAGTAGGGTTCCTCACCCACCTGAGAGATACTTCAGTTTCTCTATGACAGTGGGAGCGAGGATAGCATCATGAGATGATGACCCAACTAGTTTCGAACAGGCCATCAGGAGTGAGACTCTGTAAGAATGGCTGGATGCTTAGCGATCTGAGATGGAATCCTTATACACCAACAAAGTATGGACTTTGGTTGCATTATCTGAAGGGTTAAATCCCCATCAGGAGCAAGTATATCTTGAGAAGATTACTTGGTGTACATCGAAAAGTTGAGACTTTCAAAGCTATGCTTAAGTCCATCCAGATCCTACTTGCCACTGCTACTTACCATAACTACGATATCCGGTGGTTGGGTGTCATGAATGCTTTTCTAAATGATGATTTGGAAGAGAGCATCTATAAGTACACAGCCAGAAGGCTTACAGTGGGAGCAGCGGAAACGTATGCAAGATGTTTTATATGATAAATCAGGCATCGCGGAGTTGGAACATCTGTTTGATGTGGTAGTCAAAGAGTTTAACTTCATCAAAATGGTAGATAAACCTTGTGTATACAAAAAGGTAGTAGGGAGTATGGTGGTGATCCTCGTAGAGTACGTAGATGACATACTCTTGATAGGGAAGGAGTTTCCTATGCTACGCTCGGTCAATCTCCTCTTATCACAATGATTCTCCATATAGGATCAAGGTGACACCTCCTTAATCCTGGGTTATGGATCTATGAGATAGATCTAATTGGATGTTATGATTCTCACTAGTTGTAGTGAGATGGTATCAATAGATCCTGGGGAGAATCACTGGAATGGTTCCAGGGTGGTAAGGTCGACTGAATATCAGTCGCAGGCATTGTCTTTACCTTCAGTGGAGGGACGGTATGTTGGAAGAGTTCCAAGCTAGATACCGTGACTTAATAGACGATTAAGGCAAGATACATCGTTACCAAGGATGCTACCAAAGAGACAGTCTGGATATATATAAGTTCATGAGATGAACTTCGTTCCTACCATTGTGTGACAATGGAGTTGTGGCTTCTGCCAAGGAACCCCCGTCCCATCAGAAATCCAGATATAATTCTTAGGCAGTATCACCTGATCATGGAGATGGTTGATCTCCAGGGGGATCGAGATTAGGAGAGTAGACACAAAGGACAACAGCGCGGATCCACTGACAAATGCCTTTTTCCCAGTAGAGACTTTTATGGGATGGTTGAGTATGAGATACTTCAACCACGGCTAATTGTTGGGTATGCGATACCACAACAGATGGCCCTAGTGCAAGTGGGAGATTGTTAGTTATATGTATGCCCTAGAGGCCATTACTGTACATACGATATATATTGTAGTGGATGCTTGGACATATATAGGGAGGACTTTCTTGCTCGACATGATAGTATGCTATCTGGTTGCTCTTTATCTTAACATGTACTCTGATTGTCTCTATGTTACATGTTGATAAAGCCCTTAGGATGAGTACTTGACTACCAGGACTATGATGCGGATCATACTAGTGGGGACAGTGTAGTCGCCAAGTACATCCTTCAAATGTTCCTAGTCATGGGAGTACCGAGACAGGGCATCGATACTCCAGAGTAGACTAGCGTATGCGCTTCTTGACCCATAACATGGGCGATGGATGAAATCATATCCATTGGTGTTTGACATCAGAGAAGGTATACGGGTGCTCAGTGGAGACTGGGTACACTGAACGGACTCGCCGAGAACTCCCATATGGTATAATACCTTACGTCAGATGGCAGTTCTCTGGTGACACTGGTACAGGTTAGTCTGTAGACCCGAGATCGTCATAGAGTCTTGTGTGATTCCCACTGTGCTTTGATTTCCATCATACCACATCCAAGAGGGCGTGCAAAAAGGTGGCTTTTGGGTACAGTCCCGAATCACATGGAGGAAATAAGCGATAGGAGGGGATTCGTCTCCCCCGGTATAGGGAGTTGATGTTGCGCTGTGTTCGATTGGCTATAACTAGAAATCCCTGGCCAGGGTTGCTGAGATTTACCGGTAAGTGTTATCAGTGGTTTCTTGAACTGTTATGGACCTCATATCGACACGACTTATCGAGCTACTGGGGTCTGACGTTTACCACCCCTAGACGAGATATGCGACATATCAGACGAAGAGACCGGACTGTACGGGAGTGTTACTGACTGGATTCACAGGAGAAAGTACAGGCTTACTTGTTGATCTTCTGAGCGCTCAATACCTGGGTGGCTGTTACGTTTAGCTGACCGCTTGCAGCTTGTGGGTGTTTGATATGATCATCACCTACTGCCGGCGTATTGACGATTCTTTACAGTCCTACACAGAGGTTTCTTGGCTCAGGCAAAACGGAGTGGGAGCACATATGTGATATGTGCGGGACCGAGAACATTACGTGTATGTGATACCGTATTAGATTCTCACGATATGAGATATCGGCCGGGTATATGCGATATAGCCGAGTCATCGGATCAAGTGTTGATTCGATGAACTGATACAGATTATATTAGTCGGTTATTTGTGAAATAGCCGGATTATCGGATCAAGTGTTGATTCGATAATTTAATGTATAATTATATATTTGATATATTAAATTACATTAACTAATATAAGCTCACTAAAAGATTCTTTTTCTCATTCGGGTAATACATCGATATATATGCGATATATATTAATTGTATTATTTTATTTTGTTACAATAAATATTATATATGTGATATATAATATTGTAACATGTTATGGTTATAAATGCAACATGTTTTGTGGAGTTTACTTGAGGTTAGGGTTTGGATTAGGGTTAAGTCTTCATGAAGCTTTCAAGAAGCTTCTTGAAGCTTTCAAGAAGCTTCTTGAAGCTTTGACTTTGACTTGGATATTTTGCATAGATATTTCCTTAACCCAGCCCAACCCTTTACCCTAGTTAAATCTCTACATGGATTAAGTCTTCATACTTAACCCATGGTTGCAGTTCTAACCACACTAGAGTTTCATTTTTCATCACAAAAGGATTCTTCTTCTTATTCCTTGAGTTCTTGATAGAAAAGCTTTCTGGCTTTTTCATTTGTGATGAAAATGAGTGAGTTAAAGAAAACAAATGAGACCTAAATTCCTACTTCATCACCCTAATCTATCCTAGCCATTTAGATTAGGGTGTTCACTTCATTAGTGAGTGAGAGCTTGTGTTAAAGAAACTTCAAGGTAGATCATCTTTGTTATCGAAGATCGGAAGCAAGCTTGCATCTTTCTCTTCGTAGAGCCTCTCTAGAGTTCGGGAACTTGATGATCGCAGCGAAGGGACTGTTTCCCCCAATCAGAGCAAGGCTCTACTGAATTTTGAAAATTCAAAATTCGAAGCAACGCTTCGGTTTCCGTGCGCAGCGCGCAATTTGCCACATGGCAGAAGCTGATTCGGCAGCGTAACGCCCAAGACAGTGCGTCCCATCAGAGCAAGGCTCTTCAGAAAACGTAATTAAAGACTTAACTGCGCAAATGCATGGCAGCGCGACACGTGTCTGCGCAAGCGCATGGATGCACGACACGTGTCTGCGCAGTTGCGCAATCGCAACTGCGCAAGCGCACGGATGCGCGACACGTGTCTGCGCAAGCGCACCGATGCGGGACACGTGTCTGCGCAGTTGCGCAATCGCAGCTGCGCAAACGCACCGATGCGCGACACGTGTCTGCGCAATCGCACAGATGCTTGACACGTGTCTGCGCAGTTGCGCAGTCGCATCTGCGCAAGCGCACCGATGCGCGACACGTGTCTGCGCAAGCGCACAGATGCTTGACACGTGTCTGCGCAGCTGCGCAAGCGCACAGACGCGCGACACGTGTCCGCGCAGTTGCGCAACCGCAACTGCGCAAGCGCTCGGACGCGCGACACGTGTCCGCGCAGTTGCGCAACCGCAACTGCGCAAGCGCTCGGATGCGCGACACGTGTCACGCGCTGGTGAGTTGCGCAGCAACTGAATAAAGATTTAGATAAATCTTTTCTGTTCTCCTGTAAAACAGGAACCCTTGGATCAAAGATCCAATGGTGGGAAAATTCCCAAAATTATTCAGGAAAGATTTTGTTAACAAATCCAACAAATTTGTGGGCACTATAAATAAGACCCCAAGCCTCATTCAAAAGGCAGAGAATCAATCATCAAGAGAAGGATAAACTTCTGGAAAAAAAAAAAGCTCTTGAAGATTAATCAAGAACAAAAGAGAAGGTAAAATTTCTGAAGAACAGAAAATTAAAAAGGAATAATAAAAGAAATAATAAATAGTGCCTTGCACTTGATATGAACCCCTGGTTCTGAAAAATCAAAGAAAATAATAAATAGTGCCTTGCACTTGATATGAACCACTGGTTCTGAAAAATCAAAGAAAATAATAAATAGTGCCTTGCACTTGATATGAACCCTTGGTTCTGTAAAATCAAGGAAAACAAGAAGAACTTGTTTTCCTTTGATCTAAATTTAGATCAAGAGTGCTATGCACTTTTTGTTCTCAAATCAAGAAAATTCTTGAATTTCTGCACAAGTGCAACTCATCATTCAAAAGGGCCTGGCCCAACTCAAAAAGAATTATTGAGTTTCTGCAACTCATTATTTAAAGGGGCCTGGCCCAATTGCAGAATAATAAAGGGGCAGAGCCCTGTTTGGAAAACTCCTGAGTTTCTGTAACTCATTACTTAAGAGGGCCTAGCCCAATTGCAGAAAAATAAAAGGGCAAAGCCCTATTCAGAAAATTCCTGAGTTTTCTGTAACTCATTATTTAAATGGGCCTGGCCCAAATTAGATTGCAAAGATAACGAAGGGGCAGAGCCCTGTTTAGGTTGATTCTTTAATCGGGCAGAGCATAAAATAAAAATTGGACTTAACCCAATCCTGGCTGTAAGTCCTTAAATTAAATGCCTCTCGTAAACCAAGTCACGACCGGTCCGAAGGTACATCTCCGAACTCCTTTGACACCTGTCGTTGTAATTCCTCAACGACGTCAAAGAGGTGACGGGTCCCAACGACCACTCATCTAATATTGGACCGAAACGTCCTTAAACTAATATTCACTCCAAAATGAGAATAACGGACCGAAACGTCCCTAAACTAATATCGGACCGAAACGTCCCTAAACTAATAATGGACCACTACGTCCCTAAACTCCCGACGGACCACCACGTCTCTAAACTGGAATATGGACCACTACGTCTTTAAACTGGCGACGGACCGAAACGTCCCTAAACTAATAATGGACCCCCACGTCCCTAAAACTGGCGATGGACCGCCATGTCCCTAAACTGGCACAATAGGGCCCAAACGCTCTTTTGTTGGATCTAAACGGTCCCGTCTAAGTTGATCTTAACCCCAAATACGGTTAACGTGTCCTTAGACATTTAAATAAACGATAAAACTCCAAATTAACTTTGGTTCAAGGGTACATCTCTGAACTCCTCAGACGCCTGTCGTTGTAATCCCTCAACGATGTCAGAGAGGTGACGAGTCCCGACGGCCGGATAATTAAATCAATCATGACGTTAAGTTGATCTTAGTCTCAAACAGGACTATCGTATCCTTAACGAACGTTTAAGTCGATCTTAGTCGCAAGGCGACTAATGTATCCTTAAACTAAAAACACCAAACCCAAATCTAACTAAATACGGATATGGACTAATCCACGTCCTACGGGTGACGGCATCACTCAGTCTCCGTATACAATCCACAGACAACCATAAACAAAACAAACACACACGACACGAAGTGAAATTCTGGAGTAGGAGAAAGTTGTTACCGCGACGCGGTAGCGTGATTAACTGCAGGGGCTTGCGCCTGCAGGGAAGAGTGTCCCCACAATCAAAAACCCCTCACCCTGAGGGGGAATCTGACGAAGTCTGCTACATCGGCCGCATCCGTCTAAACCTCCGATACACGGTGCCATAAATCAACTCGGCATCTTCGGAGAGATAGACGGATAAAACTAAATAGCATCTGCCCCGAACCTCAGCGCCAGGACCCCAGCAGTCCTGTGCGGCCGTCTTTCGGAGGGGAACAGATTCTGGCACGCCCGGTGGGACCTCTTCCTCTTTCCACTCCACACTTCGTGTGTCGTCTTCGCGAACCAATCGCGGTTTGTTAAATGATTGCCTTCGGATTTCAAGTTGCTAAGATTTGGTCTTTTGTTTGGTACAGAACTCAAGCATTCAATGGCCACCAACTGCACCAACTGCTCAAAATGCCAATGCAACGGACGTTCCACCTCACCGAGAGGTGTAGCATATGGGCCCCAGGCGGCTTCCTTCCTGACTCTGCCGGTAGGCCAGGTGACTCAGGCCACCACCGGCTTATTCTTCGGGACCATGGTCCCACCTACAAGCTTCTCGGCGCCGATACCCATGCCAGAAGCGAACAAGAAGTCGGTGTTCGACCGGCTCACTGTTACCACGACCCCTGTCAACGGGTCGCCTGCTACTGAACCAACAGCCTCCGTTTTCACCAGGCTGGGTCAGAACTATAAGATGGCTGTCCCAAAGAGGGCAACGGCCGCTGCTTTGGAAGTCGTTAAAGCGGCTTCTCCTATCAGAGAGTCAGTCTTCACAAGATTGACGGTTCCTACTCCTCCCCCAGCTGGTCAGAAGGCATCAGTCTTCGACAGGCTGACATCAGCAGTTACCCCATGCTCAAACAGGGGGCAGCAAGAAACCATCTCAATCTCCGAGCCAATCCCGGCGGCTCGTCGTGCGCGACGTCGCCATTGGCAGCGAGTAAGGAAAGCAGGGGGCAACTCCCCCTCAGGGCTAACCCCACCTGCTCCGACGGTGGAAGTCGATGCTGCTGTTCCAACTGGGAACAGCTTTGAAATGCTGAGGAAGGTGAGAAAGAACTCCCCGGTGGCTACGTTGAAAAGGTCTCTTCCACCCATGGAAAAAGCTCCGGAGATGAAACAGGAACAGCCTCCTCAACGGCTGTCAGCGAAAGTTTATAAAATTTGGCGGAGGGTTCAAGACTCCGTGATTGACTCAGACCACTTCCGTCGCCAGAACAGGGCAAGGGTGGAAAAAGACAAAAACCGCCCCGCTAAACGGCAGGGGGCAACAAATGCTAGGATGCCCGCTTCAACGGCTCCTTCAACCTCAAAGGCCCATAAAAGGAAGAGGCCAGAAAAAGCTCCCATGACGCTGACAAAGTCTAAGAACGGTGAACCTAAACGCCCCAAGTCAGGGGGCATCACAGTTCATACGGTCTATATGGCTTCGGGGAAAGAAGAAAGTCGTACTTCTATGGGTCACCGACCGCTTACCCGGTCAGTGACCAAGTCTCAGGAGCAGCAACAAAAGCTCCAGGAGATGATGACTACAATGGCTGCACTCACGGGGCCAAAAGAGAATCCTGAGACGTCCTTAGATGAACGTCAAGAAGAAGAGACCGACGCCGAGTTCCTTCGCCGAATGCTCGAAAAGAGAGACCAAGAGGCTGCTGAACAAGCAGCCAATATACAGCGCATGGGCCTTCTCTTCCAGGATATGATAGGGATGATGATACAACCAGAATCCCCGACTGAAGAACCCCCGATCGTCCTTGGGGATGATAGGGGAGAAACATCAAACCCTCAGCCCGTTCTATCGACGGCTAAAGAAGACACAATCTCTAAAACAGATCTGGACGAATATATAGCCCAGCAGATAAAAGTTCATCACGCGGCCGAAGCAGCCGGCCACGTTGTAAAAACGGGGCGGCCATATCCGGGCTGGTATGACCAAATCAAGTACCCACCAGGTTACACAATTCCAAAGTTTTATGTCTACAAGGGGACCGGCAATCCCCATCAACATGTTGCCCAATTCAGGGCGCTTTGTGGTAACACTGGAGGCGACGACAAGCTCTTGTTGCGCCAGTTTGTTGGAAGCTTATCAGATACGGCTTTCGAGTGGTATTCCGAGCTCCCCAACGACTCCATTAAAACCTTCGCAGAGATGGAGCTGCTCTTCACCCAACGCTTTGCAAGTGCCAGCGAACGTACTCCGATGACGGCGCTGATTAACGCCAGGGTAAAGCCCGGCGAGATGTGGGTTCAGTACGCTATACGGTGGCGTAATTTATGGTCTAAATGTGAACAGCATATAGAAGAAGCCCCTGCGGTGGGAATGTTTGTTGGAACCCTTGATCCACAAGCAACCATTTCGCAGTTTATGATGTTCTTCAAGCCGACTTCTTTCCAGGCTTTGATCGACAAATTGGCGCAGATGGACCAAATGGGCCATAAACCCCCTCTCCCGAAGCCGGACTCTCGAAACGATAAAGGAAAGGGAAAAGCAATCATCGTCGCTAATGCCCAACAGCAACCGAACGACTCGAAGCCGGTTGCTCGTCCAAATAACACGCGCCCATACGTACCCCTTGAGGACAGGATGGGACGTGCTTACTCCTTCCCCCATGATAAAACAAGGAGGTTATTTGAGCTGGCATTGCGCAATAGGCTCATAAATCTGCCGGATCCAAAACGTCCGTCACAACCAAGTGACGTTAACGAGCCTAATTATTGCCCTTACCATCGAGTGCTAGGACATCCAATCGAAGACTGTTACGTGTTCAAAAATTGGCTCGAAAACCAGTACCGTCAGGGCAAGTTTGCGCTATCTAACAAATGGAAGGTGAATCCTCCGCAGCCCCACACCTATAAGGGAACGAATACGCCGGGGGCAACATGCTCCGTCATTGAAGAAGCTCCCTGGGAGGTTGTATTATCAGCCAAAACGAGGAGAATGCTAAATGATCTTCAGACCTGTCCAGCGGTCAAGTGGAAGAACCCCTTGGAGCCGCAGGTTATTGAGGGGATGTTGAAACCACGTCCGACTCCGAAGGCCGATGGTGGTAGTTCAAGCGTTCATAACCAGCCGTCAAAATCTTCGAAAAAGAAGAAGAAGAAATCTAAGAAGCCCGTGAAGCCTAGCGACAAGCGGACGGACTTACAGAAGCAGATCGACGCACTGGATGAGTATAACCAAAAGGCGCGGACTCCCATTACGCTCCAAGATTTCCTTGACCACGTCTTTCAAAAAGAAGATGAGGAAGAAACTTCATCGGATGAATCCGACGGATATGTGGCAAGCTGTCATATGATCTCTCACTCGACCTCGAACGATGAAGGGACTTCTGGCACCAAAACGCCGGGGGCAAATACTGAGTCAAGGGTTCCGGAATTATCAATAGAAATGATTGACGCGTTTCTTAGTGAAGCTCGATTGAAAAGTAAAGCTGATCAAGAACGCGAGACGGCGATATTCGAAACGGCCAAGCGCCAGCGACTTGAGGGAGGAGCTGAGATGATCCCACTGGAGCAAAATGCCTCCACCGCTGACAAAAGCCAATTTAAGATAAAAAAGAAGTTCGCTAAGGCCATATCGATGGGCATGAAGCTACCACCCTCAGAAGAAAAAGTTACTAGCGTGGTAGAAATGCATCCCTCTTATTGCTTATATCATCAGAAAGTCTCACATTCTACCCAAGAGTGCAAAGCGTTCGATAAATGGTGGCAAGGATACGTCGCTAATCAACAACGCTTTAAATGGGAAAAGCGCAAGGTTCGTCGGGAGCAAAGAAACACGACCAAAGTGCTTAAAAGAACTGCCGGCAACTGTCACATGGTTAACACTACCAGGTCACAAGTGCCCACATTTGGGAGCGACTCTGATGATGAACTAGAGATTGCCCCTCTCTTTAAAGAGTCAACTTCGGGAAAAGAAGAAGAACCGAAATCTTGCGAAAATATACAGCTGCGGAATCGGACACTGCCTGAAAAGAACCTCAGACCCTCGAATAGAAAAGATAAAGGGAAAGAGAAGGTCTCTGAAGACATCACTTTAGATGACCAAGTCGCGGAAGAGTTAACCGCCAAAAACCCGCCAAAGAGGAGTAAGGTGGATTACAATGTCTTAGCGCATCTGAGGAAGCTACCCTCACAACTCAGCATCCTCGATGCCTTGTTACTATCAAAGGAGGCGAGAGACTCTTTGATTAAGGCGCTACAAGATCCGGACCAGTTCCAAGCCTTCTTGGCCGAAGAAAAGATGAAAGACGAATTGGAAGAAGTGCACACAGCCGACGTTGCTTTTGGTGATGAAGACCTTCTTCTCGGGACATGTGAACACAATCGCCCTCTTTATGTCTCAGGATACTGCCATGACATAAAGATTGGTAAAATCTTGGTTGATAACGGATCGTCTGTCAATTTACTCAATGTCCGAGTGTTAAAGGAGGTTTGCATGAGTGTCCAACACCTCGCCCGAGACAAGATCACTATCTCCGGTTTCGACTCTCAATCCTCAAAGACTCTTGGATCTGTGATATTGACGCTACGCTTCGGGTTGCTCGTCACAGACATCAAATTCCATGTTATAGATGCCAAGACGTGCTATAATGCTCTGCTCGGCCGACCATGGCTACACGAGTACAATATCATCCCTTCTACACAGCATCAGTGCATGAAGTATTCCAGGGATGGCCTCGAGTACACTGTGGCCGGAGAGTTGAATCCGTTTTCCGTGAACGAAGTTCGCAAGTATGAAGATGCCAAATACTTCTTGCCGAGCTTCGAAGACACGGAAAGGTGTCACAAACCGGAGAACAAAACTAATGCCACCATCCCTGTCTTCAGCAGTGACACCGAGGAGGAGGATATAATTTATTCAGGTCCATCCCAATCTACCAGGCCAGGACCATCCATTCCTTCGTTGATCTTCGGTAGTGATTCAGAGGATGAAGTTCATGCTATATTCCCTGCTCGGCCTTCGATACGGATTTCCGATGATGAAGAGCGAAGTCTGCAGATAACCATGGTGCCACTTGAACATTACAAAGAACTGGATGTACTCGACACCAACAGCGTAGAAGAATTGCAGACATTCTATATCCCTCCCGGACGAAGAGGCGAGAAGGCAATCTTATTCTACCGTTCTGAAGAAAACAAAGTAGAAAAAGAAGTTTGGCATGGCGCGGATCCCACGCTCGACAGGCTTCAGCCTATCCGTCTTCCCCGGTATTATACCGAAGGTTTGAAGAAACTGCTAAAACGCCAGGGGATGTCCTTCACACAGACTGTTAGGAAGGCCAGATTCTATGATAGGGTTTGGAACGTCCCCGGAACTCAACACAAGCTACCTAACGGGAGAGTAGAAACCAAAGGGCTTGGGTACATCCGGCCAAAGAAGCAGGAGCTAGTAAACAGCTGTTATGCCATGTATGACTTCGACGGAGAGGCGGACGCTCAATGGGAGGATGCTAATCCTGAATCAGCAAAAGTTCCTGATACAAAACCGCCCAGTCCGTCGTCCGAAGACCAGATGAGCAAACTTATAAGGGATGCGAGTCAAAAAGCCCGAGATGATCACGATCGTGAAATGGCAATCTATGCGAAAGCTAAGACACAGCGCCTCCTCCAACAGGCAGTAAAGAACGAAGATGCCGCTCCTTGTCAACCTGCTACAAAAAAGGTTCGACGCGAGAACGAAAACAAGTCGAAAGGCAAGAGAGGCGCTCGACAACTACAAAGCAGAGCTAAGAAGCCGCGCATCCGAGAATCGAGCGTTATTGACTTAGCCCTCGGGAAGAAAATAGGTCGAGCATACTCTTTTCCTCGGAACAAAACAAGGAAAATATTCGATCTCGCTCTAAAACATCAAATGCTTACGTTGCCAGAGTCTAAACACCCTGAACAAGCAGGCGAAGTCTCTAACCCAAAGTATTGCTTTTACCATCGAGTAGTAGGGCATCCGCTTGAAGATTGCTTCACCTTCAAGAATTGGGTTGAGGACCAATATCAGCTCGGCAAATTCGCGTTGTCTGATAACTGGAGGGTAGCGCCGCCACAGAAGCACGAGCCCGAAGCCGCGAAAGAAAAACCAGTTCCACATTGGGATTGGCAGAAAATTTACACCTGTCGTATGATAACGACATTGAAAGAAGAGTCTGAGAACCTGGACAGCCTTCCTTGGTGCTTCGAAAACAGCAGTGATGAGGTAATCTCAGAATTTCCCCCAGCTCCGAAAGAACTGGAAGATGGAATCCATACCACTGCAGATAATCTCAAGAAAATTGAGTTGGGGACGGAAAATGACCCGCGACCGACATTCATCAGCGAACTGCTATCTGGAGAAAGGGTGGCTGCGTTAAAGGATGTGCTTCTACAGCACAAAGATTGCTTCGCGTGGAACTATTCCGAAATGCCGGGACTGGATCCAGAAATCGCTGTGCACAAATTGGCGATATCCCCGGACATCAAGCCAGTCAAACAAGCGCCGAGAAGAATGCGACTCGAGCTTGAGATGAGAATCAACGCCGAAGTCAAAAAGCTGATAGATTCAGGCTTCATCCAGGAAGTCCAATACCCTGAATGGATCGCCAACATCGTCCCAGTGATGAAGAAAAATGGGACAGTGCGCATATGCGTAGACTTCCGGGATCTCAACAAAGCCTGCCCAAAAGATGATTTCCCAGTGCCAGTCACCGAACTGATGATAGACAACACATCCACTCATGAGGTTTTCTCCTTCATGGACGGCTCATCGGGGTATAATCAAATAAAAATGCACCCTGAAGATCAGAAGCACACAGCCTTCAGGACTCCGCTTGGTATATTTTGTTATAAAGTGATGCCTTTCGGTTTGAAGAACGCCGGTGCTACTTATCAGAGGGCCATGACGAAGATCTTCGACGACCTTATACACGAAATCGTCGAATGCTATATCGACGATCTCGTGGTCAAGAGCAAATCATACGAGGAACATCTCGAGCATCTGAAGACTGTATTTCAACGCCTTCGGCAATACAACTTGAAGATGAATCCTCTTAAATGTGCGTTCGGGGTTTCCTCGGGCAAATTCCTGGGATTCGTCGTTCGGCACCGAGGTATTGAAATAGATCCGTCAAAGATCAAAGCGATCATGGAAATGCCTCCGCCGAGGACTCTCAAACAGCTGCGGTCTCTCCAAGGGAAACTCGCGTATATACGGCGATTTATAGCCAACCTTTCAGGAAAGTGCCGTCCTTACAGCCACCTGATGAAGAAGGGAACCCCATTCGTTTGGGATCAAAAATGCCAAGGCGCGCTGGATGAGATCAAGCAATATCTGCAGAACCCGCCGGTGTTGGCTGCTCCGGTTAAGGGGAAGCCTCTTATTCTCTATACAACCGCCCTCGAAGGTTCTTTAGGCGCATTATGGGCACAAGAGAACGATCAGGGGAAAGAAAGAGCGCTCTACTACTTAAGTCGAGTTCTGCTGGGGGCAGAAAGCAATTACTCTCCCATTGAAAAACACTGCCTGGCGTTGATCTTCGCAATAACAAAGCTTAGGCACTATGCGTTGGCGCACGAGGTCCGTCTGATTTCAAAAGTGGACCCTCTTAAATATTTAATGTCAAAGGCCATATTGACGGGAAGACTCGCTAAATGGGCCCTGCTCTTGATGGAATTCTCGATAACGTATCAACCTCTCAAGGCAGTGAAAGGCCAGGCCATCGCCGACTTCCTCGCTGAGCATCCGATACCCGCCGATTCTCCTCTGAATTGCGATCTTCCAGACGAACATGCGTTCGATGCGATCGACGGTGATAATATCCGATGGGAGCTTTATTTTGATGGAGCATCTTCCATGAAGAAACGTAAACAAAGTACCCCTATAATTAAATCAGGGGTAGGACTCATCTTTGTAACTCCACAAGGAGGGATAATGCGCTACGCCTTCTCCCTAACGGAGCCGAGAACAAACAATGAAGCCGAATACGAAGCCCTGATAGCAGGCCTCGAGATCGCCATTAACATGGGAATTGAAGATCTCCTCATATACGGCGATTCCCAACTGGTCGTTAGTCAAGTAAACGGCGACTACCAAACGTGCAAACCGGAATTGGTAAAATACGGTGAAAAAGTGCAGCAACTGCTAACCCAAATTCCCTCTTACACTTTGGAAAGTATACCGCGCGCGGAAAACAGCAAAGCGGACGCACTGGCTAAACTTGCTAAAGAATTGGCTGACGAGAACCTCGATGACGTTAGAATCGTGATACAAAGCCGTCGAGTGCTCGCCCCAACAGAAATATCTCCGAAATCGTCTGAAGAAAAAGGAGCGAAAGAGGAGACAACCCTGCAAATAAAAGACAGGGAAAATACCGAGGACTGGAGAGAGGTCTTCATAGATTACTTCAAGTTCCACCGAATACCTGAAGAGGTGTCCACAAGACATCAGCTCACGAAACGAGCTCTGTCTTTCGCTTTCGTCAATGATACTCTGTACAAGAGGTCATTCGACTCTCTGTGGCTGAGATGCTTAGGACCCGACGAAGCGAAAAGGGTCGTCCAAGAAGTTCACGACGGACTCTGCGGTTCCCACCAAGCAGGCATTAAGATGAAGTTGAAGATAAAGCGGATGGGCTACTACTGGCCCACGATGATGCAGGATTGCCTGGAATACGCGAGACAATGTCATCCATGCCAAATTCATGGGGACTTCATCCATCAGCACCCCAATCCACTACATCCAACAATGGCTAGTTGGCCATTCGAAATGTGGGGAACTGACATAGTCGGTCCCATCGAACCAGCATCGTCAAAGGGACATCGTTTCATCTTGGCGACGACGGATTACTTCTCCAAATGGGCAGAGGCAGTACCGTTGAGGGAAGTGAAGACGGAGAACATCCTCCATTTCTTCAAAACGCATGTCATCTACCGGTTCGGAACCCCGAGAAGAATCATCTCTGATAATGGGCCAGCCTATCGAAGTCATAAAATTAGCCGTTTCGCACAGCAACACAATATAGACTGGAGATATTCCTCAGTTTATAACCCGCGAGCTAACGGTCTAGCTGAAGCCTTCAACAAGACCTTGACGAAGATCATAAAGAAAACAGTGTCACGAAATAAGAGAGATTGGCACGAAAGATTGCAAGAGGCTCTTTGGGCGTATCGAACTACATTTAAAACGGCCACAAACACAACGCCATACGCATTGGTATTTGGGACGGAAGCAGTACTCCCTCTCGAGATAGAATTACCTTCTCTACGAGTGGCAGTCCACTACGAACTGACAGACGAAGAAAATGCTCACCTTCGGTTTGAAGAGCTTGACGCCCTTGATGAAATCCGGCTTCTAGCACAACAAAATCTGGAAGCCTATAAAGCAAAGATGACGCGCTCGTATGAAAGATTGAGCCGCCCGAGGACATTCCACCAAGGCGAACTCGTGCTAGTGGTCAAAAGGCCTATGATCCCCAATCGCGCCAAGCGGGGAAAATTTGAGCCAAACTATGAAGGACCGTATATCATTGATAAGGTCTACCAAGGTGGGGCCTATCTACTCATGGACATGCACGGTGAAAGGCCTTTCAGGCCAATAAACGGACGCTTCCTAAAGAAATACTACGCTTAATGAGCCACAGCCTAGGTCAATGGTAGATGACGACGACTATGTCCGCTCGCTATCTTCCTAAGCTCAAGCTTTATAAGTAGTAGCCAACCCTCTCAATATCGGACCGAAATGTCCTTAAACTAATAGCAGACCGAAAACGTCTTTAAACTAATACTGCAGCATCCTTGGGCTGACAGGATGAATGAAAATAAATAAAAAAAAATAAAAATAAAAATAAAAATAAAATAAAAAAAAAGCGGTAAGTCCATAAGCAAAATGGGCACGGATGAAAACCCGAAAGGGCTCCGTGAGTAAAAACAGCAGGACTACCGGCGGATGTTGTGAAAACCCGAAAGGGCGCAACTTCGTTAAAAAAACCCTTATGGAGTCCTCTCGACCCTGTAAGGAGAAACCACCCGCGTGAGATCCTTACGACTTACAAGGGAACAACGCACTTAGGAATCCCCATGATTCCTAAGGAGAAAATACGCTTGCGAGATCCTCACGACTCGTAAGGAGAACTCTCTTATGGGACCCTCACGGCTCATAGGATTTGAAAGTCTTAAGTCACAGAGACCTAAACCTGTGCTTAAGCAAACCCCCACAAACTTCCAATACTGCCCTACAAGTGGCTCAATACTGACCCTTGTATACAATCCACGGGCGCGAATAAACGTTTCCCTAACCAAGGTCCATCCATGACTGGGAATACGTTCGTATGGTAAACAACCCTTATAAATCCCCTCGATTTATGAGGAGAAAACCTTCCTGTAAGATCCTTACGACTTACAGGAGAACAAAACACTTAGGAACCCTCACGGTTCCTAAGGAGAAAATACACCTATAAGATCCTTACGACTTGTAGGGAGAAATAGCTTTGTGAGACCCTTACGGCTCATAAAGTCAAAAGCCTTAGTCGACAGGACCTTAACCCTGGTCGTTAAGCCACCTTTGTTCTACATCGACAGAGGCAAATGATGATTCGCTCCTGGCAATATCCCAGTGGTAGCGATGTTGATGCCTAAACCGGTATCAAATTCCAGGTCCTTTCACGGCAAATGATGATTCGCTCCTGGCAATATTCCAGTCGCAGCGATGCTGATGCCAAGATTGGTATCAGATCCCAAATCCCCTACTCATAAAAAAAAATGCATACGAAATAGCCGAAATGATGGGGCAACTTGCAAACAAAATCAGCAAGTAAAAATGTATGCACGAGTAAAAAGAAAAATAGCCGAAATGATTGGGCAACTCGCAATAAAAAACAGCGAGTAAAAAGAAAAAATAGCCGAAATGATTGGGCACCGCGAAAAATAGCCGAAATGATTGGGCAATCGCGATTTTCGCGATATAAAAAGCTGAAATGATAGAGCATCGCGGAAATAATAAAAAAAATGAAAGAATGAAACTTGTTGCCCTACAATTAAGATCATATCGATCCCTGTATACAATCCAAGGGCGTAAACAAAGAAGGAACCATGCCTCCCCAGCGGATTCCGTCAAACGACGAAACCAAGCCTCAACGGTTCATTTCAACCGAAGAAGCCAGTGACTCCAACGAAAACTCCTCGACTCACGGATACAAACACTCCTTGACGAGAGCCTCCTGATCCGCGTCGACCCGCAGAGCCACCAGTGCCTCCGTAGGAACCCTCGACTCGTTTCAAACCCCAAGGACACAAATAATCCTTGGCGCTTGGGAAACAAATAATCCCTCGCAAAACTTCTTAACTCACGGATACAAACACTCCTTGACGAGAGCTTTCTGATCCGCGTCGACCCGCAGAGCCACCAGTGCCTCCGTAGGAACCCTCGACTCGTTTCAAACCCTAAGGACACAAATAATCCTTGGCGCTCGGGAAACAAATAATCCCGGCAAACTTCTCAACTCACGGATACAAACACTCCTTGACGAGAGCCTTCTGATCCGCGTCGACCCGCAGAGCCACCAATGCCTCCGTAGGAACCCTCGACTCGTTTCAAACCCCAAGGACACAAATAATCCTTGGCGCTTGGGAAACAAATAATCCCGGCAAACTTCTCAACTCACGGATACAAACACTCCTTGACGAGAGCCTCCTGATCCGCGTCAACCCGCAGAGCCACCAGTGCCTCCGTAGGAACCCTCGACTCGTTTCAAACCCCAAGGACACAAATAATCCTTGGCGCTTGGGAAACAAATAATCCCTCGCAAAACTTCTCAACTCACGGATACAAACACTCCTTGACGAGAGCCTTCTGATCCGCGTCGACCCGCAGAGCCACCAATGCCTCCGTAGGAACCCTCGACTCGTTTCAAACCCCAAGGACACAAATAATCCTTGGCGCTCGGGAAACAAATAATCCCTCGCAAAACTTCTCAACTCACGGATACAAACACTCCGTGACCAGAGCTTCTTTAACTCACATCTTGGGCAGTAAGTATTCAAAACTTGCTTCCTGAACAATGGGACCCTGCAAGTCAATCCTAAATGGTCTCTTGCATACTATCCACGGGCCTCACTCTCTGAAGTCGATTCTCGACAAAGAGGGAAACAACCGCTTACGAGCCTTTTCGACTCGTAAGAGGGGCAATGGGACCCTGCAAGTCAATCCTAAATGGTCTCTTGCATACTATCTACGGGCCTCACTCTCTGAAGTCGATTCTCGACAAAGAGAGAAACAACCGCTTACGAGCCTTTTCGACTCGTAAGAGGGGCAATGGGATCCTGCAAGTCAATCCTAAATGGTCTCTTGCATACTATCCACGGGTCTCACTCTCTGAAGTCGATTCTCGACAAAGAGGGAAACAACCGCTTACGAGCCCTCTCGACTCGTAAGAGGGAGAAATTCTCTTATAGGATCCTTCCGACTTATGAGAGGAAACCACACTTGGGAATCCTCACGATTCCTAAGGAGCAAATTCACCTGCGAGATCCTCTCGATCCGTAGGGAGAAAAGTCTCTATGAGACCCTCACGGCTTATAGAGTTGAAAAGTCTTAGGCAGCAGATCTGAACCTGCGGCCTAAGCCATCGCTATTTCTTAAGAAGGTCGGGATGCTCGTCCCAATCGTCCGTAAATTATGGTTATAAAGGTGACGTACTAATAATAAAAGAAAGGAAGGACGGAGAAATGACACAAGACATTACAAAACGTGTATCTTTTATTCATAAATATCGATTGAGTACAGGATACATTGTGCTAAAAGAAAAAAAAACGTATACATATACTTTACAAAAAAAAACAAATGATACAAGGAGAATTATTGAGAAGGAAGCGTCTTGCACAGATGTAGCAACCGCTCGCATATCTCCTTCCACGCCTTCTCCTGCTCGACTACCGCCGTCAGCTCTGACTCCACTTGGTCTCGTTGCCGCAAGACTAAGGCAAGCTGCTCCCTCGCGCCTTGATAAGCGGCCTCCCGACTTGGGATATGGCGCTCAGCCACGTCAAGCTTCCTCTATAAGTCTAGCCCGTGAGAAATGCGCTCCAAAAGACCCTCAAAGATAATCTTCACTTGGGCAGCATTTGCCTCAACCTCAGCGCGCAGATGGGCCGTTTCGTTTGAGGTCTTTTGGCATTCCCTTAATCTTTGAGCTACTTCTTGCTCCAAGTGGTGGGAGTGCGAAGTGCTTTGCTCGAGCCAAGTTGTGCGTTGGGCGCTCAGAGCTAAAACTTCGGGAGCAGGGCGCGTCAACTCCAGCCGGTACAAGCAGGCCTCGATCTCCCTGCAGTGATTAACCCAAGATTCAACGACGCCTTCGCTGTGAAAAGTTACGAGCGCCGCTAACATGGGGTTAACATCCACAGCGAAATCTGCAGCGGAAGGGAGAGCGTCCATGCTGAGCTCTTCGATATACCCGCTCAGCATGCCTAGACTCATCACGGCACCCTTTGAAGACGGACGTCTCAAAAAGGGGCCTGCCGGTGAAAAGACGCGAGCCTCGAAGGGAACTGGAGCCGGAACAATAGCTGCGAAACAAAACAGGGTTAAACGATGGTTCAAAAGATGTTAAGGGGTTACCAAAAAGGAAATCTACTATACCAGCAGCAACGGATGGCGGAGCCGGAAGGGCCGGTAGCGCGGCAGGTCTTGCATCCCCTCCTTCGATTTGTGGCACTGCAATAAAGAAAAGGAAAGATCAGAAACTATCCCACTGCTAAAAAAAGAGGGGGTAAATAAAGACATTATGGTGAAAGTATACTCACCGGCGCCACTGGAAGGAGAAGTGAGGTCGGATGGGAAAGAGAAGTGCGGGAGCAACACTTGATATAAGTGATCAAAAAGCACTCCTACAAAGGCACAATAGTGTAACGTTAGTACAAAAGCCGCAATTTTGAAAGATTAATGCATGAGTCGTGAATCCATACCTTCCAACATCCATGACGGTACAAGGGAAGACGGGGAGGTAACTACTGCCAAAGCAGTAGTTGATGGTGCCCCCTCGAGCAATGGAGCATCGGTACTGGCCACACCTGCAAGAAAAAGCTTGTTAGAAGAGATCACAAGATATATAAAAAAAATGGAAACGTTGGTGACTCGAAAATATACCTGACGAGCTGCCAGTAGAAACTGAGGTAGTCCCTTCCTCCACTGACGGAAGACCACCGTCTGTAGCTTCGTCACCTGACTCAAGGGGAACCGTTGTTACTCTCTCAAGCTCTGCAGGCGGCGGGGGACCATAGGCAGGGAGGGCCAAGATAGGAACATTGCCCGATTCCTGAGAAGGAGCGCCTAGCTCGTCTTCAGGAATCATGGCCGCATCACCTGCTATTCCCTCAGGATCAGCGATTACAGCTGTCCCGTCCATCGGCACCACGAGGTCCCCAGCCTCAAGTACCTCGCCCTCTACCGCCTTCGGCTCGGTTGAGACAATCATCTCATCTGCCGCCACTTCGGGTACGGCATCAATGACCTGCTCCGCGGTAGGTTCCTCAATCTCGGCTCCAGGCCCCATGACCTCGACAAAGTTGTCCACTGTCGGTTCGGGTTCGGCGAGTACCGCGTCTTCCGCTCCCTTGGGTTCGACGGTCGTTTCCCCCTCCCCCTCAGTCGGACTTGACCCTACGAGATGAGATATGTATAAGCCAATAGTTTTACAAGTCATACAACAAGGCTCTGAAAAAAGTACTACCTGAAGCAGATTTATCATTGGCGCTCCGAACCGCGCGCGCCACTTGCCGACGAGCAGTAGACAGGGCCACAGGGGGCTCTTCAGAAGGAGTACTAGCGTGAGGAACAGTGCTAGGGCCCGCTCCTGCGGCCAGAGCAGCTCTGCGCGCCTTAGCCTCGCGTCTAGACCGCTTCCGCTCCTCTTGAGCCGATGAGACAGACGCCATCAGAGCTTCCTTGAGTGAAGCCTCCTCATCCGTGTAGAGGGATGCCTCCAGATTTTTCAGAGCATCCCTCGTCGTTGCATCGAGCCGAGGCTCTTGCGGCAGCTTCGACGGAGCTGGGACTTCGATGACGGGCTTATGAAGGGTTCTTGCGCCAATTAATACAACCCCTGTAAAGAAACAAGAGAAGGTCAGGTCGACTATCATAAAAAGACAACAAACTTTCCTTATAAAAGAGAACGGGGTAAAACATACCGACGCTTTCTAGGGCACGCTTCTTCTCCTCCGCTTAGAAGGTCTTCAGAGAGGCATCGATGGCCTTTTCAGTAGATCCACCTGCTGAAAATGAGGCAAATATTAGCTAAAGACAGTAATAAGAAGTGGGATAAAATGACAAATAAGGAGGCTGATGATTACCTGACTCAGCGAGTCTGCTTAACATTGCTTCGAGCCTCGCTGATCGCTCCGAAGCTGCAATGGCAGCGGCTAGATTGGTGTCCTCAGGGTCCACCACGAAACCCTCGTTGCTGCCGTACTCACATATAGTCTCGACAGGATGAGCCGCGGGCTCTAAGTTAAGAATCGCGTCGAGGGACAAGGTGGACTTCTTCTTCTTCTTTTCACCAGCCTTGGATCCACTCGGAGCATCTTTGCGCTTGCCAGTTTTGGCAGTCACTTTCGGGCGGCGAGTCCCGATGTCCGCTCCTACACCCGACTCCGGCGAGGCCGCTTTAGCCGTCTTTGTCGGAGCACGGGGTACCGTTGGGGCATCCACCGCAGTGGGCAGTGGCAGTCCACGCGGAGGGGCCAACACGCGTGGTCGATCGGCTCCAGCCTCTTTCGTCGGAGGGATAACCTGAACCCTGGGCTGCAATGGAGCCTTGCGATTGCCGCCGGGAGGCGCAGCCCTACGATCGACCAATAGATGTTTCTCCATCAAGATGATTGGTCCCATCGCGTGCGCGTACCAGGCCACATACGAATTGAGTATCTTGGGGGTACAGCTGGGCTCACTGATGAAAAAGTAAGAGCCTGTATTTAGCCGGATGAAGTGATGCATCGCATTCCGTACCCCCTCTGGACCGACTGCAGGTGTTCCCAAGAAGGCTTCCAATGGGACCCCTTGGTTATAACTCGATTGCCGGGCAAATCGATGCGGGTTATACCTCATGAAGAGGGCCGTTTCATTCTGCCTAAATACCAAGTAGCCTGGCCGAATGGAATAAAGGTGAAGAATTTCCCGAGCCTTCAACACGGAAACACCGCCTTTAAAGTCATCACGCAGCGACACCACTGACTTAGTGGTCTCGGAACCCATGGTGATGACCTTATCCACAAAAGAGGTCTTCGCCCCGACTAAATGCGAACGCAGAAGCAGTCCCCTGGACTCCCGCGGAGGTGCAAACACGATGGAAGCCCCGACCAATCGCATGATTCTTGGAAGTTTGAATCTCTCAAAGAACTGAGGAGTTTTATGGGCACCGAACACTCCTCGAACATGCAGCTCCATCCAAGAAGTGAAGTAGTGCATCGGGAAGTTAGCAGGCTGTACCCCAGGTTCATTAGCGTCCGCCGCTATGCTAAGTCCGTTGTAGAGGTAAGCCAACCCGGCGATCCCCACTGATAACTGCAGTCCGGCCACCATTCGATGCGCCGGGTAAAATACAGAAGACCGCATGAGGCGTGGGTGCATGGGAAGCGCGAAGCTGCACAGCCACAGACCTAAGAACCCTATGAAGAAGGTCTCCTCATCCATGCCAGAGACGGCGATCTCTGAGAAAGGGACGCTAGCAGTGCCGGGAAGGTAGAAACTCCGCTGATCAATTTCTGATGAAGGCCGGCGGTCCAGGCCGAAACCAAAAGGGTTAGCAAGTTGGGCGAACTTATCACCTCGCTCTGATAAAAATTCCGGGCGAATAAAGCGAGCAATGAAGTCCGCGAAACTAACGCCTCGGTCGCCCAATTCCAAATGAAGCTCCTCGTAAATCTCCAACACCCTCACCAGGCCCGGATGCTGATGCTGGATGGCATTTTCCGGAGTTAAGTCGAGTACCACCTGCTTGGTGGCAAAGACGTACTCGTCAGGAGGAAGCAGCTCCTCATAATGCTCCCCCCTCGCCGGTAAACCCGAAAGCTCAACGAACTCCTCTAGAGAAATGGAAACTTCCCTATCCGCCGTCAGGAAAGTATGCGTGGGGATATTCCATTGTTCAATGAAAGCCCTTGTCCACCACGTTGGAGGAGTAGGATATTCGAAAAGCGAGACATAGACGGCGGAGTATAAACCGATCTTCGTCAGATGAGCTCTTTTCGCCGCTAAGATGTACCGGGCCCATGGCAGGTATCCAGCAAGCGGTCGCGGATTCAATCCAATATTATAGGCCTGTCCCCAAGGGCGTGCTTCACCCTGACAGATTCGCCTTCCTAAGATATCTATGGCCGGCGGCGGCTGTACCGGAATAGCGCCGATTGCAGGCTGGAGAAGATCGTCCGAATTCCAATTTTTAACCTCCACGGCATACTCCACCGGGGGTTTGTCCGCATAGGGGATCGTAACTATAGGTTCGGAGGGCAAGACGGAACTAAAACTGCGACGACCCTGGATGATTTGGCTATACCACCTTCCCCATAGGTGGAGATGTTTGCACTCAGGATCACGATCTTTAATCAAGGCAAACACTACCCGGTCCACTGGTGCGTGTGGGAACCCTCCTTCTGAGCGAACGAAGGGAAAAGACAAGTCGTCAGACATCCTTCCTGCGTAAAATATATATATATCATTAGTGGCTTGGCACTTAACATTCAATAAAAATAATATAAAAAATATATATATAATAATAATAATAATAAATAAAAAAGCTGGCTCCACACTGTGATGCAGTGGGTAGGGGACAAAAGGGGGACCCACAAAATCAAGATGACGGCGCATCATTTGATGAGACAATCCCACCATTGAATGGGACTATCAGTCAATAAAAAAGAGAAGACCCCCAAGAGAGTATCCTCATTGAGGGGGGACCCTTAGAGACAAGGAGAAGATCTCCTCTTTTCAGAGCAAAGCTCTGTCACAGAGTGACATTTGTCAAACTCCTGTTTCAAAAGAATAAAACTTCTAAAAAGAAAAAAAAAAGAGCCTAGCTCTGTAGCAGTAATAAAAATTTATAACTCCTAAGAATTAAAATTTTGGGACCTTAAAGATCCATGGAAACCTTTAAAAAAGTTTTCTAATTGATCTGTGAGCAGGGCTCTGTTCATGGGTTAAAACCTAAGAACAGGGTCTCTGCAGATTCTGAGAGCAAGGCTCTGTTGAAAAAACCCCAAAGGGGTTTCCTTTAGATCAAAGATCTATAAGAGCAAGGCTCTGTTGAAGAAACCCCAAAGGGGTTTCCTTTAGATCAAAGATCTATAAGAGCAAGGCTCTGATTATTTAAATTTGATTCAAATTAAATTAATTTAATTTACCTAGGGTGGTTCTAAGGATAAAACTTGGAAGTTCTTAAGGAATCGTAAGAGCAAGGCTCTGGAAGTTCTCAAGTAAGAGCAAGGCTCTGAAATTTAATTTCTTGAGAATGGTAAAAATTACCAAGGACCAAGGGTCCTATTTATAGGCGCCTCCGCCTGTTCACTTGACCCGTCAATCCGACGGTCAGGATCTTGCCACCGTTGCACTCACGTGCGCGCCACGTGAGCGCAACGGTGGGGGGGGCATCTGTTTCCCCCAATCAGAGCAAGGCTCTACTGAATTTTGAAAATTCAAAATTCGAAGCAACGCTTCGGTTTCCGTGCGCAGCGCGCAATTTGCCACATGGCCGAAGCTGATTCGGCAGCGTAACGCCCAAGACGGTGCGTCCCATCAGAGCAAGGCTCTTCAGAAAACGTAATTAAAGACTTAACTGCGCAAATGCATGGCAGCGCGACACGTGTCTGCGCAAGCGCATGGATGCACGACACGTGTCTGCGCAGTTGCGCAATCGCAACTGCGCAAGCGCACGGATGCGCGACACGTGTCTGCGCAAGCGCACCGATGCGGGACACGTGTCTGCGCAGTTGCGCAATCGCAGCTGCGCAAACGCACCGATGCGCGACACGTGTCTGCGCAATCGCACAGATGCTTGACACGTGTCTGCGCAGTTGCGCAGTCGCATCTGCGCAAGCGCACCGATGCGCGACACGTGTCTGCGCAAGCGCACAGATGCTTGACACGTGTCTGCGCAGTTGCGCAGTCGCAGCTGCGCAAGCGCACAGACGCGCGACACGTGCAATCGCAACTGCGCAAGCGCTCGGATGCGCGACACGTGTCCGCGCAGTTGCGCAAGCGCTCGGATGCGCGACACGTGTCACGCGCTGGTGAGTTGCGCAGCAACTGAATAAAGATTTAGATAAATCTTTTCTGTTCTCCTGTAAAACAGGAACCCTTGGATCAAAGATCCAATGGTGGGAAAATTCCCAAAATTATTCAGGAAAGATTTTGTTAACAAATCCAACAAATTTGTGGGCACTATAAATAAGACCCCAAGCCTCATTCAAAAGGCAGAGAATCAATCATCAAGAGAAGGATAAACTTCTGGAAAAAAAAAAAAGCTCTTGAAGATTAATCAAGAACAAAAGAGAAGGTAAAATTTCTGAAGAACAGAAAATTAAAAAGGAATAATAAAAGAAATAATAAATAGTGCATTGCACTTGATATGAACCCCTGGTTCTGAAAAATCAAAGAAAATAATAAATAGTGCCTTGCACTTGATATGAACCCCTGGTTCTGAAAAATCAAAGAAAATAATAAATAGTGTCTTGCACTTGATATGAACCCTTGGTTCTGTAAAATCAAGGAAAACAAGAAGAACTTGTTTTCCTTTGATCTAAATTTAGATCAAGAGTGCTATGCACTTTTTGTTCTCAAATCAAGAAAATTCTGAATTTCTGCACAAGTGCAACTCATCATTCAAAAGGGCCTGGCCCAACTCAAAAAGAATTATTGAGTTTCTGCAACTCATTATTTAAAGGGGCCTGGCCCAATTGCAGAATAATAAAGGGGCAGAGCCCTGTTTGGAAAACTCCTGAGTTTCTGTAACTCATTACTTAAGAGGGCCTAGCCCAATTGCAGAAAAATAAAAGGGCAAAGCCCTATTCAGAAAATTCCTGAGTTTTCTGTAACTCATTAATTAAAAGGGCCTGGCCCAAATTAGATTGCAAAGATAACGAAGGGGCAGAGCCCTGTTTAGGTTGATTCTTTAATCGGGCAGAGCATAAAATAAAAATTGGACTTAACCCAATCCTGGCTGTAAGTCCTTAAATTAAATGCCTCTCGTAAACCAAGTCACGACCGGTCCGAGGGTACATCTCCGAACTCCTTTGACACATGTCGTTGTAATTCCTCAACGACGTCAAAGAGGTGACGGGTCCCAACGACCACTCATCTAATATTGGACCGAAACGTCCTTAAACTAATATTCACTCCAAAATGAGAATAACGGACCGAAACGTCCCTAAACTAATATCGGACCGAAACGTCCCTAAACTAATAATGGACCACTACGTCCCTAAACTCCCGACGGACCACCACGTCTCTAAACTGGAATATGGACCACTACGTCTTTAAACTGGCGACGGACCGAAACGTCCCTAAACTAATAATGGACCCCCACGTCCCTAAAACTGGCGATGGACCGCCATGTCCCTAAACTGGCACAATAGGGCCCAAACGCTCTTTTGTTGGATCTAAACGGTCCCGTCTAAGTTGATCTTAACCCTAAATACGGTTAACGTGTCCTTAGACATTTAAATAAACGATAAAACTCCAAATTAACTTTGGTTCAAGGGTACATCTCTGAACTCCTCAGACGCCTGTCGTTGTAATCCCTCAACGACGTCAGAGAGGTGACGAGTCCCGACGGCCGGATAATTAAATCAATCATGACGTTAAGTTGATCTTAGTCTCAAACAGGACTATCGTATCCTTAACGAACGTTTAAGTCGATCTTAGTCGCAAGGCGACTAATGTATCCTTAAACTAAAAACACCAAACCCAAATCTAACTAAATACGGATTTGGACTAATCCACGTCCTACGGGTGACGGCATCACTCAGTCTCCGTATACAATCCACGGGCAACCATAAACAAAACAAACACACACGACACGAAGTGAAATTCTGGAGTAGGAGAAAGTTGTTACCGCGACGCGGTAGCGTGATTAACTGCAGGGGCTTGCGCCTGCAGGGAAGAGCGTCCCCACAATCAAAAACCCCTCACCCTGAGGGGGAATCTGACGAAGTCTGCTACATCGGCCGCATCCGTCTAAACCTCCGATACACGGTGCCATAAATCAACTCGGCATCTTCGGAGAGATAGACGGATAAAACCAAATAGCATCTGCCCCGAACCTCAGCGCCAGGACCCCAGCAGTCCTGTGCGGCCGTCTTTCGGAGGGGAACAGGGACCACAACACGGAGCTTTAGAAGTGAAGGAACGGATTACAAAGGTTGTAATCCCTATCTCTTAGATGTAAAGTTGTTTACATGCTTTGTTTCGCCTAATCTCTAGTTTAAAGATCTTGGTTAGGGTTGTTCGGCACGTTTAAATTTTAAATCGGGCATGGTTGATGCCTTATAGACCCTTGCGAGAGTGACTAGTAACCCTAAAATTGTAATGTGTAAAACTCTCCTAGGAGTAACTCTTACTCGCAGTGGGTATCGGGATCCAACTATCTCATAGAAGGTATGCAATCTCATTGCAAATTTCAACACTTGAAATTCCTGATAATATTTTCCCCTAGAGTCCTATAACCTTGACGCAGGCCAACAAACCATAGTCCGCTAGTCAAGTTCAACCCGTACATTTCATGATTGAATTAAACCCACCCGCACGACCCTTGACGCAGGCCAACAAAGTCGCACGATTAAACTAATCCAATCGCATCGTATGATGCAGATAAGAACTAGTTAGCTACCGCACACTACGCCTTGACGCAGGCTAACAAACGTAGCACGAATTCTAAGTAGTACTTATCTGAAATGACGGAGGGCTACGACAGGTTTTTAGGAAAACCTTTTGCGTAATGAACTTGATATCGTTGTAGAATCAAGTGATTTTGAAAAGGAGTGTTTTTGAGGTTTTTACTAGTTTTGCTAAAGAGGTCACTCACGGTGAAGGGATCTCGGCTCTTTCCTCATTGAATGAGGTGCAAGATATTTCACAAATACCACTATGCAAAGCAAAAACTATTGAAGCAATCAAAAGACAAACCGAGTGGGTTGTAGCATCTGCTAGTTTCGCTAAAGAGGTCACTCCCGGTGAAGGGATCTCGGCTCTTTCCTTATTGAATAAGGTGCTGGATATTCTACAAGGAATACCGCTATGCAAAGCAAGAACTAGAGCTACCAGTTTTTAAAACAAGTTTCTACAACATCTTTCGGTTTCTTTTTCTTTCATTAATCTCATTAATGAAGTCCCATCAATTATGCTTCCTAAGCATCACAGTAGACACGAAAGCATAAATAGTTATTATATATCATATATATAATATAAGCATTCATCTCAGAATATCTAGTGATCACATCACAGAATATCAGCAGCAGAAGAACCACATATGAAATATTGGATATACTAGGAATTCCATGTTTTAATTTAAGCCAGTAAAAAACGCGGATTCCACGGTCGCGATGAACAGCCAAACCCACATCCCTAAACCCCTACGAGAGCGGCAAGCAACCCTACCATGTCTAGAGTTAGGAGACCCGGTCTCGATTCCTCGAGATGGTCTCCCACTGGACGCTAGAACTCGGTTACTTGTGCTCCCCGTCTTGGGTCTATCCTAATGCGGAAAAGTAAATAATATACATTAATAGTGACATCATCCTCAACCTGGAAGTGCCATAATAAAAGAATATTACATACAAGTTTTTACATGAATGAAAATGAAAAACTCTCATCTCACATAAAAAAACCGGCTATTCAAAACACGACGATCCAATATAACATATCTCAGCAACACATAACATCACATGTCATCAACGTAAGTAAATATGTGTATCACAATTGTCGTTGACATATAGAAATGAAACCGGCGATATACCATATATTACACTTACGGTCGCAGAAAAGAAAGTGAAAAACTACAATAATTGGAATCCGAAACCACCTTAGACATCATAAACCCAATGTATCTCATACTTTGGATTTCATGCCTAACCAAATGAATTCCTTAGACATCACATGCCTAACAATTATAAACCCCGCATTTTAGTCTCGATATTGAAAAAACTTTTCAATAACATGTCGGGTAATTCAACAAGATTCCTGATAACCTAATCAAATGCTCGTCGGAAACTTTAGTAGACGGTCGCACCCCCGATGCCGTCGACGAAATGCACTAAGGCGGAACACCGCGGCCGCGAGCACCCGAATGGATGCTTTTGGCGACGGGTTTCTACTACAGTCACTTGGTCGGGGCTATGGGGCATGGCTATCTAGTAAGGTTACCCGGCGAGTATCTGCGTACACTACGTAATTGTGACGGACTTTTGATCAAGATCAAAATCCCGTGGCAACCGATCAAAGGAGACTGAACTGCTAGATTTATACAATTCAAACTAGTTATCTCATAACCAATTGTGGATTCCAAATATTGTATCACAATCACAGATAGCTAAACGAAGTTAAACTTTTCGATCAAATAATCAAGCACCCAAAAATTCCCAACAAGCTCAACACTTGAGCAGAGATCAAAAATTACCCAGAACACGCCACAGCTCCTATGAACCATCCGTAGAAGGGCCGACCCATGCCTCACTCATGTCGCCACGGAACTGCGGCAAACCCTAGGGTAATATCGCGGTTCCGTGATCCAAAAAGTTGAGTTTTGGTATCGTTCTTCTAGAGGGTCCATAGAATCGCTTGCATGATTTTCTGAAGATTTTAAACTCGGGAAAAATCCAACACTTAGAAAATTTCCAGCGGGGAAAAATTGGGTTATTGATATCCGTTCAAACTTTTTAACATCGTCTAAATAACCCGAATACATGTTAGAATTACGATTACGAAACACTCCGAGTTGCCTTTGCAGAAAGATAGCATCACATGTAAATTTAGCAAAAACTAGCAACACCTGAAACATCCAAACCCAGAGACTGGAACACACAACAAAATTCAACCCTGAACTCCCTAATAAGGCCGAGCACACCAGTTTTATTGGCTATTTGGCCGGCCAAAATTCGAGGAAAGGGGCTTAATTTTGTACTGTGTTCATATTGCATCTTATACAAAATTCTGCAGTTGTTTAAAAAAAATTTTGACACCCCTAAAAATTCGACAGAAACCAGATTTAGTGTTTCAAGTTTCGGAGTAGTTTCGGTTTGATAATCTATCAAACATCGTTTAAATCTTTAGCTTGGCTCTGATACCACTGTAAGGTTATTTAGCAAGGTAGCAAGGTTTCGGAAGGCATCGTCCATTCCGTTTTCAAATTTTTGCCAAACTAAATAACCCTAACCCTAGAATCTTAACTAGAAATTTAAACGAACAAACATTTAAACAACTTTACATACTAAGTGTGTTAGTTATATGTATTCCCTAGAGGCCATTACTGTACATACGATGTATATTGTAGTGGATACTTGGACATATATAGGGAGGACTTTCTTGCTCGACATGATAGTATGCTATCTGGTTGCTCTTTATCTTAACATGTACTATGGTAGTCTCTATGGTACATGTTGATAAAGCCCTTAGGATATGTACTCGACTACTGGGACTATGATGAGATCATACTAGTGGGGCCATGGTAGTCGACGAATACATCCTATAACTGTTCCTAATCGAGGGTGTATCGAGACAGGGCATCGATACACAAGAGTAGACTAACGTATACGCATCATGACCCATATGATGGGCGATGGATGATCCTATATCCGTCGGTGTTTGACATCAAGGATGGTGTACGGGTGCTCAGTGGAGACTGGGTACACTGGATGGACTCGCCGAGAACTTCCAGATGGTATTATATCTCACGTCAGATGGCAGTTCTCTGGTGACACTGGTACAAAGTAATCTGTAGACCCGACATCGTCATAGAGTCTTGTGTGATTCCCACTGTGCTTTGATTTCCATCATACCAGGTCCAAGAGGGCGTGCAAAAAGGTGTCTTTTGGGTACAGTCCCGAATCATATGGAGGCAATCAGCTATAGGAGAGGATTCATCTCTCCTGGTATAGGGAGTTGATGTTGTGCTGTGTTCGATTGGCTATAACTAGAAATCCCTAGCCAGGGTTGCTGAGATTTACTGGTAAGTGTTATCAGTAGTTTCTCGAACTGTTATAGACCTCATATCGACACGACTTATCAAGCTACTGGGGTCTGACGTTTTACCACCCCTAGGCGAGATATGCGACATATCAGACGAAGAGACCGGACTGTACGGGAGTGTTACTGACTGGATTCGCAGAAGAAAGTACAGACTTGCTTGTTGATCTTCTGATCGCTCAATACCTGGGTGGCTGTTACGTTTAGCTGACCGCTTGCAGCTTGTGGGTGTTTGATATGATCATAACTTACTGCCGGCGTATTGACGATTCTTTAGAGTCCTACACAGAGGTTTCTTGACTCAGGCAAAACAGAGTAGGAGCACATATATGATATGTGCGGGACCGAGAACAATACGTATATGTGATACCGTATTAGATTCTCACGATATGAGATATCGGCCGGGTATACGTGTTATAGCCGGGTTATCGGATCAAGTGTTGATTCGATGAACTGATACAGATAATATTAATTGGTTATTTGTGAAATAGCCGGATTATCGGATCATGTGTTGATTCGATAATTTAATGTATAATTATATATTTGATATATTAAATTACATTAACTGATATAAGCTCACTAAAAGATTCTTTTTCTCACTCGGGTAATACATTGATATATATGTGATATATGTTAATTGTATTGTTTTATTTTGTTACAATAAACATTGTATATGTGATATATAATATTGTAACATGTTAGGGTTATTATTGCAACATGTTTAGTGGAGATTAAACATGGTTAGGGTTTGATTTGGGTTAATCTTTTCTAGAACCTTCTAGATGGTTTTGTTTTGTTTTGTGCAAAGATATTTGTTTTGGTATTTTGCAAGATATTTGTTTAAACCAACCCAACCCTTTAACTTTAGTTAAATCTCTACAAGGGTTACATATACCATGGTTGCATTTCTAACCTCACACTAGAGTTATTCATTATTCATCACAAAAGGATTTGATGCTTCTTCTTCTTCTTCCTGGGTGAAAAGCTTTCTAGCTTTTTTCTTGGTGATGAAAATGAGTGAGAAATAGAAAACAAATGAGAGCTAAAATCCTATTTCATCATCCTAATATATCCTAGCCATTTAGATTAGGGTGTTCACTTCATTTATAAGTGAGAGCTTGTGTTAATGAAACTTCAAGGTAGATCATCTTTGTTATCGAAGATCGGAAGCAAGCTTGCATCTTTCTCTTCGTGGAGCCTCTCTAGAGTCCGGGTACTCGATGATCGCAGCGAAGGGACCTCAACACAGAGCTTTAGAAGTGAAGGACTGGACTACAAAGGTTGTAATCCCAAACTCTTAAGGTTAAAGTTTTTAACATGCTTTGTTTCGCCTAATCTATAGTTTAAGATCTTGGTTTAGGGTTGTTCGGCATGTCTAATTTTTAAATCGGGCATGGTTGATGTCTTGTAGACCCTTGTGAGAGTTCCTAGTAACCCTGCAGTGGTATCAGAGCCAAGCTAGAGCATTAGGCGAAGTCTAGGCGAAGTTTAAAATCCGATCGAACTCCGGATACCCGTAAAACCCTAGTTTCTGGAAATTTTTCAAAAAGTTGATTTTTTCGTATTAAAAATTCTCAGAAAATTCAGCAGGTAATTGTATGGATTTCTGTAAAATAAACGAGACACTAATACCATTAAAGAGCCGCGGAACCGCGGCAAAGACCTGCCTTGAGCGGAGGTTCCGCGGCGGAACAGTGATATTAGAGTTGGGTTTTACACAGTAAAATCCGTACAGTTTTCCTGATTGTTCTGGGATATTTTTCATTTTACTCAAGTGTTGAGTTTTCTGGGTTGTATTGGGAGCTCGTTGATTCGATCGGAAAGTTTTACTTCGTTTAAGTTTATTCCGGGTAATTTTAGAACGTGTTAAAAAGTTCGAACGGATATCAATAACTCACTTTTTCCCCTGCCGGAAAATTTCCTAGTGTTGGATTTTTTCCATTGTTTAAGAATGTTCTAAGTCGTGCAAGTAACGCGGTGGACCCTCTAGAAGACAACAAACCTTAACTCGATTATGTAACCGTCTGAACCACCTCTAAACCTTAGGGTTTGGGGCAGTACGGCGTTGCCACATGTGAGGCGTTGGTTTGACCCTTCTACGGCTGGACCATTGGTACTGTGGCATGTGATGGATACCTTTTAAACTCCGCTCAAGTGTTGAGCCATTTGGGAAATTTTGGGTGTTTGTTTATTCGATCGGAAAGTTTAACATTGTCTATTTATCTGGATTGTGATACAATATTTGGAATCCACAAGTAGTTATGAGATAACTAATTTGAATGTTATAAATCAAGCAGTTTAGTCTCAGATGATTGGTTGCCACGGAATTTTGATGCGATCAAAAGTCCGTCGCAATCACATAGCGTACGCGGATACTCGCCGGGTAAACTTAATAGATAGCTACGCCTCATAGCCCCGACCAAGTGACTGTAGGAGAACCCCGTCGCCAAAAGCATTCGTTCGGGTGCTCACGGCAGCGGTGTTCCGCCTTAGTGCATTTCGTCGACGGCATCCGGGGGTGCGGCCGTCTACTAAAGTTTGCGACGAGTATTCGATCAGGATGTCGGGGATCTTGTTAAATTGCCCGACTTGATATTGAAAAGAGTTTTTGATATTGAGACTAAAATACGGGGTTTATAATTGTTAGGCATGCGATGTCTAAGGAATTCATTTGGTTAGGCATGAGATGTCTAAGAAGGTTGCGGATTCCAACTGTTGTAGTTTTACACTTTCTTTTCTGTGACCGTAAGCGTAGTATGTGGTGTATCGCCGGCTTCGTTGCTATACATCAACGACAATCGAGATACGCATACTTGCTTACATTGATGATATGAGATATTATGTGTTGTTTTGATATGTTATATTGGATCATCGCGTTTTGAATAGCCGGGGGTTTTATGTGAGATGAGAGTTTTTTCTTTTCCATTCATGTAAAATTCATTTGTATGTAATATTCTTTTATTGGGGCACTTCCGGGCTGAGGATGATGTCGCCGTTGTATATTATTTACTTTTCCGCATTTGGTAGAACCAAGGCGGGGAGCACAAGTAACCGGGTTCTAGGGTCCAGTGGGAGACCATCTCGAGGAGTCGAGACCGGGTCTCCTAACCCCAGAATTGGCAGTGTTGCTTTCCGCTCTCGTAGCGGTCTAGGGATGTGGGTTTGGCTATTCATCACGACCGTGGAATCCGCATTTTATACAGGCTCGCATAAAACACGGAAATCCTAGTATATCCAATATTTCATATGTTATCTTCTGTTGCAATATTCTGTGATGAGATCATATTACTGCCTGAGACGAATGTTTATATTATATATATGGGATATATGTTATATTTCAGATTTCGTTTCAAATGTGATGCTTGTGAAGCATAATAAAATGGGACTTCATTAATGAGATTAATGAAACTAAAAGAAACCTAAAGATGTTGTAGAAACTTGTCTTAAAAACTGGTAGCTCTAGTTCTGCCTTTGCATAGCGGTGTTCCTTGTAGAACATCCAGCACCTTATTCGATAAGGAAAGAGCCAAGATCCCTTCACCGGGAGTGACCTCTTTAGCGAAACTAGCAGATGCTACAAACTCGGTTTGTCTTTTGATTGTTTTTATAGTTTTTGTTTTGCATAGTGATATTTTTAAAATATCCTGTACCTTATTCGATGAGGAAAGAGCCAACGATCCCTTCACCGGGAGTGACCACTTTAGCAAAACTAGAAAAGGTCTCAAAAACACTCCATTTAAAATCACTTTATTCTACAACGATATCAAGTTCATTACGCAAAGGGTTTTCAGAAAAACCTGTCGTAGCCCTCCGTCATTTCAGATAAGTACTGGTTAGTATTCGTGCTGCGTTTGTTGACCTTAGCCAAGGCGTAGTGTGCGGTGGCTGATTAGTGCTTATCTGTATAAGCATTTGATGCGATTGAGTTAGGGTAGTCGTGCGACTTTGTTGACCTTAGCCAAGGGTCGTGCGGGTGGGTTTAATTCAATCGGGAAATGACGGGTTGAACTTGGCTAGCACTTATGATTTGTTGACCTTAGCCAAGGTCATAAGTTGCTAGGGGCAAAATATTATCGGGAATTTCAAGTGTTGAAATTTGCAATGAGATTGCATATCTTCTATGAGATAGTTGGATCCCGATACCCGCTGCGAGTAAGAGTTACTACTGGGAGAGTTTTACACATTACAATTAGCCGATTAAGTAGGTGTCTAGAAAGTTGTTAATGGGGTTACGCCCCTAGGAAAACGAGGTTTATTTTAATTAGGTCCGTGCGAAAGCGCGGGGAACCTCCCTCAAAGTACCGGCACTGGCCTGGCTGAAAGATTGGCGAACTTGTAGCGTGTAATTAATCTCAGTGTAACGTTTTCAAAATAATAAAATATGATTTTTGGGAATTTTTATAATTTAATATTATTTTAATGAATATTTTAATATTCTGATATAATTAAATACAAATAAATGGGGAAAATTATGGAAAATTCTAAAATAGGGTATTTTATGGAATTATGCCATTTTAAAGATTTTAAGATTAGTTATATGCTAATTTAGTGCTAATCGCGATTAAAAATCGCTAACTGGATTTTTAGCATTTTTGTGCAAAAATGTGGACATATCATTTTCCACACTTGTTACACTTGTTACATGATTTGGGTGCATGGTTTCTTAGGGTTTGCCATTGGGTGAGAGAAAAGAAAAGAAAACGGAAAAAGTGAAGCATGATGATTATGAGAGAGAGAGAGAGGGTAGGTATAGGTCAACTTGCTTTTTGAAATACCTTACCCCCATCATTTCCCATCTCACTTTCTCTCTCCTTCTCCATGAGAGTTGCTGTTGCTCAAGCTCCCTCTTCTTCTTCCTCCTCCTTCAATTCCCCCAAAACACCATTAAAACAAACCCAAAACCCCATTCCCACTTCACAAAACTTGCTCCCAAGCTCACTAGCTACACTTTGAACCTAGCAAGATTGGATTTGGAGGACTTTGAGCAACTCAACAATTTTCTTGAGTTGCCAAAGGAGGTAATTTCTGCACCCCTAGTTTAGTATTTCAATTCTTATTGCATCCATTCTAGTTTCATGTCGATATGGTGTTATTTGGTGGATTTGTGAAACATCAAGTTAGGGTTTAGGGTTTGATCTGAAATCAAAGTGAAATTGAGGCTTGTTGTGACCTTAGAACCCCTTGTATGATGCTAATTTGGACCCAAACCTGAACATGAAACCAGAATACGGATTTATGAGACGATGTCGGGGAAAAACTGTGAATCTGTGATCGTAATTAGGAATCCGCTATCACCCCAAGAACCCTAAAATAAAATTGAGTTGACAGTGAGATGTGCAGGCATCATGGAACCACCACACCAAACCCTAGCCCCCAACTCCAAAGTACGGCCGCCAATTAATTCCTTCTGGCCGCAAATTGCGGCCAGAGCAGGAGGGAATTGCCTCGATTTTGGTGCATGGCCCTATTTCCAGTAGTCTTGACCCTGGGTATGTCTAGTTTTGACTGATTCCATCTAGGGTAAAATCTGGGTTGATTTTCCTATGTTGGTGCATGGTATACGACTTGTTTTAGCATGGATTTTGGTATCTGGTGATTCATTCCTGTCGGGTGGCGTTTGGACGTCAACGACAAGTGGATATTGATCGTGTTTACATGCGAGACAAAAGGTTTTTACCTATGCGAGTAGCGTGTGCTATTTTGGTTTCCGATGTGATTTTCATGTGCTTTAGCGTTGTGATATACTTGTAGGTACCCTACGTGATGTTGAGGCGAAGAAGATGAAGATAGCGACATCGGCATCGGCACATGAGAAGCAATGTGAGTAGATTTATATCTACGGGGAGAAGTCGGGTGGATGGCGTATAGCACCCCCGCAGTCCGTGGTGATATATACGAATACGTATACACATATATACTTATTATGTGTTGTTAGGATTATTGATGGTAATAATGGAATTATTGATGATAAGGATGTAATGGTTTAGTATAGTGCGAACCCTAGAGTAGTGGGTGCACGCACACATACACATACACACATACTTGCATACATTCTTCCATTTATCTGTGCGCATATGATGGTGTGTATATCTACACATGGGTATGGGACTATGTGTTCATATACGAGATTTGAGGATGAGTTGATAAGATTCGATTGAGGCCGTGAGATCGGCGATATGACAGAGTTCGTATTTGAGATGTGATATTGACTCAGATTTAGGTGGTTTTCATACCCCTGCCGATTGAATTGATAGTTGGGTCCGTAGTTCGGATAGTAGGCGCAGACTAGACCCGAGTCATGCCTATTTCAAAACTAACGAATCAGGGATATTTTAAAGATAGGCAAATGGGATTCTACGGATATTTTCAAAGGTAGCATCTGTTCTTAAAACACCGTAGCCCCTATTTTACCAAAAACACCGATTCGTCTTATTTCAAAAGGCAAGGCTGCATGATATAGTTATTGAGCTAGATTCTTTACTGTTGCGTTGATTATTCGGTTGCGCATATTCATATTATTGCATCGCATTACTTGTGCTTATTGTTATATTACCATCATGCTGTTAGGACACCAGCACCATTATCGATGATGCGTATGTTCCACGTACACTATTTGCCGGCTCACACACATCATCATCGATAATTGCCATGCCACTATATTGTAGTACTGTTGCATTCCTGATATGATCCTTGCATGGCATATTGTACACTTATACCTGTACACATACATAGATGATTCTGACTTGATTAGAGATTTGAGGACCGCAAGATATTCCTTAAAACTGATTCATTTAAAAAGAGCGGTTTCCGTTGACATATGCACATTACTATTCCATGTTGCATGACTTACTGACATGCTTACCTTTCTTTACATGTCGCATACATCATGTTTGATTATACGCATTGAGATATGTTGTTTCCATGATATTTCTGGATTTGAGAACCGTGGGTATTTCAAAAGAGAATATGTAATTGTTTTAAAACCCGGTTACCATTGATATGATATTTCAGTGCATCCACTATGTGTTTTCTCGGTGCTGAGAGCGACATGTGAAACCCGATTCGAGGAGGTGGATGAGGCCGATTGCGGTATGTGGTGGGCCCGGTATGGTACCCCGGGGAGAGAACGGTTTCGCTGTGTAGTAGACGGTGAGCCTGGCAGAGGGACTACTACCTACCGGTGATTGGTTGGACCGGCGGTTATCCGGAGGATACCGACCAGAGTCGATAGATGGATATGGGCGTACTGCTGGGGACGGGGCCGATTCCGCAAACGGAGCCCGTGGGCTGATCCGGACTGACGGAGCCCGTTATATGAGGATTTATGTGCCGATGCTGGGCACGGTTTTCATGATGTTTTCGAGTGTCGATGTTGGGCACTCCGGTTCCATGATTTTGACGTGTCGCGAGAGACACAGGTGGTTTATATCCTCATATTTCCATGCATATGCTGATGATATTTGCATGCATGATGGTTTTGTCATTTGGGTGACGAGTGGACGGGATCCACGTACATGCAGATTGATTTCATTGATTATACCTCACATTTATGACATGTTATTACCTGAGGCACTGACACGGGTATTTGGCGCTACCTCATTTATAGAGATTACATTGCCAGTTTAGCATGCTTCAAATTTATTCATATTGAGGTTTATTTATATCTGATCGTATTGACCTTGGATGGGTCATACATTCGATCTCTGCTTGTAGATATTTTCTATTCACGAGTTGACAATTCACCCCCGTTGTGCCACAGTCCTTGCAGGTTTTTGCCGTACAGATTCCATAGCGGCATTTCTGGCACACTGCTTCCATATGGGTGACTTGCGTTGGTAGGTGGGTTCTTTTGTATCAGAACCGCCATTGTTCCTGTTTTATTCATTGTATCTAGAAATTCCATCAACCAAAACTTGTATATTGTTTCAGACTTAAAAAACAGTGTTGCATTATTTCGGCCTTAGAGTCGCGCTTGTAGTATTACGGTTTTCTGGCTGTTTTGAGTTTCTTTTTGGGTTTTGATCATCGCCCTTTGGCGTTGTATATTAATATTGCTTGCGTGGTTGTGACCGTAGATTGACGAAGAGCTAGCTTCCGCTTGGGGATGCCTTTTATCATTTCATATATATTATTCTTGTTGTACCCCGTTCGGGGCCAGTTTTTACAAAGGAAACTCTGCCGAAATTTTCAGGAAAGGTTACACATTTTAAAAATACATATTCGGCTTAGTTATTTAAAAACTTTGATTTTCGAAACATCATTTCTTTACTTCTTAAAACCAGTTTTCCTTATTTACTCTTTAAATGGTTTTAGATTTCTGGGCTTTTGGCTTACTTGGATCAGATGGGGTCCTATAGATTTCATATGGTTCAAGGGCCAGTCACGTAGTCTTTCGGGTCGTGACAAAGTTGGTATCAAAGCGCTAGGTTGATCTTGGTTCGAGTCTAAGTTTGACTCTGTGGAGCCTAGGGCGTTATATATATACGGAACTTAGGCTTGACCTTACGGAACTTAGACTTAGTCAAGGGGGTATTATACCCGAACTTTCTTCGCATAGGATGACCTTGGTTGATGGAGTAGGTAGCTTGATTAGAGGGACGTATCGTACGTATGTTCCGCGGCATACTTACGACACACCAGTCCGCTTAAGAAACCTTAGGATGTACATTTCCTTGCACCGTATTATATTCCTATGATCTATCCTCATCGATACTGGTTATGGTTTTGCCGCCATGATTGCGCAGGCAGAGTGAGCTACGGCTCGAGTTGCCTCAGCATGAGCTCGTAGTGGACGAGGAATGACCAGGGCGTGATTCCAGAAACGTACGATTACATTTAGAGGCGTCGTATTTTTGTGTTTTCGCGCCCTGAGCGTTGGATTGATCGCTTTTACGAGATTTCCCGGATGTGCCGATCGGTACCAGAGGATTGAGCCACTGATAGAGGCCTGCCAGGATGTGATGACCATTGATAGGTCGCTTATTCATGATGATTGAGGCGTTGTTCAGCGTACGGACGATGAGCCAGTTGTTGCTGCAAATGACGAGATATCGTCCAGATGATTGGAGCTATTGCAGCATGAGCATATACTTATAGATATGATGGTGAGTCGCTAGTCATCGAGGATGAATGACTAGGACATGTGGTTCGTTCGCTTACCCCGATGCGAGGTCATCATGCGAGGTCATCAGGTAGATTGATTCCAGTTAGAGAAGACTACACGCAAATTCGTTGAGAGTCGATTGAGACGATCGAATGTCAGGAACCCATTTTCCAAGTTTAAAGTATTCGGAAAGACATACAAGCGATTCTATGGACTCTCTAGAAGAATGAAACCCTAACTCGATATAATGACTGTGTGAAAGCCTTTGAACCTTAGGGTTTGCGGCAGTTCCGCTGCGCCATTAGTGAGGCTTGGGTTTGCCCTTCTACGGCTGGACCACCGATGCTGTGGTATGTACTCGATACTATTAAATTGTACCCAAGACGTTGAGCTCTTGGGAGATTATGAGGTTCTGACGAGTCGATCGTACGATTCGACATCATTCGGATATCATGTGATGGGACACTGCTTGGGAGACTCCAGATACGAGCATAGCTGTTGGAGCGCAGTCAGTGTAGCCATGATGAGATGAGTCCGAATCAGTCGATATTGAAGCAGAGTGGAGTAAAGAGTTCGCATGAGATTTCGATGAGATGACGTTCCACTCCACTGACATCAGAGATGCGATATGCACGCTGAGGACGTGTTCGGCTAGATATCTCCTACTGAGTGATGAAGATACCGAGTTCGTGATTTCGAGTCCATGTGAGGGACGTCGGATGGACCATAGCCGAGGACATTGCAGTGTGCAGATAGAGACGCGACGTCGAAATGGACGATGATACAGACAAGCGGGACAAGAAGTTCGTGCGAGATGCGGACGAGCTGTTACTTTTCCCCGTTAAGATTAAAGGTCGGATATGCATACAGAGGCACAGGGATGTGACCAGCTTTCGAGTAGATGTTGTATTAAGGACGCAGATGTCCGGAGAGCGAGAAAGGATTACGCCAGAGTACCGGCCTCCGTACAGTTTGGCTTAGGCCAGATCAGAAGAGACCTTGAGCAGGATTCCTTCCAGTACACTACTGCAATAAGATTTGCACCAGGAGCCGATGTGAAATGTGCTGCTTTACGAGCGGTCGTGAGGATTGACCGAGAGATGACCAGAGAAGTGCCAGAACGGAATCATTCCTGTTAGCACACCTGACCGGGCCGATGAGCCGATGGATTGCGAGATTGGTAATCCACAGGGAAGATAAGGAACCAGAGGCAGAGGACGCCAGCCGTTAGCAAGAGGCAAGTAGATATCTTGCGCCGCTAGCATTGGATGTACCGGCACCTTCTCGACTTCGAAGGAGGATATACCGATGGCGGTATTTATGATTTGTGATTTTGTGATTTGACTATCACGTATCCGGCACTTTGGATTTCGGTATTTTGGGCGATCTATTCGCATGATTTAGTCTTAATGACTGAGTTCCATGATATTTGATTTTGTGCACCATGGTTGCACCTACTGGGTATTTATACCTTGCGCATAATTATTACTCTTGAGGTATTGATTGTGATTTCATGCCTATTTTATGCCGGTGATTTGATTTACGCTTCCAGCATAGTTTTCATGTACTTTTAGTGTTTTGATTTGATTTGTGCACGCTGATGCACGCGGTTGTGAGATTTTCCATCGCGGTACACCTGATTTTGATTGAGCCGCATTATATCGTCGATTTTGACCCGGATATTGATGATTGATTCTTGCACTCCGTACTTTTGATTGGACTTACGCATGTCCGGCGTTTGCTATTGGATTTCGTGATTCCGTGCATGTTGAGTGCGCAGGGTATTGATTTTCATTCGTGCACGATGGATGCACCGATTTTGATTTTCGCGCATGTTGGGCGCAGGTTTTGAGATACGATTTTGGTGCACATCAGATGCACTAAATCGAGATTCTTCATGCTTGTCAGATGCACCTGGTTTTGCTGTCAGGCACACCGGTTGCCTATGACAGATACTTCATGCACACCCATTGCACCTAGATGTTGTTTTGTGCACCTGTATGGCACATATATGGATTTTGATTTCCGTGCGCACCAGACGCACAGGGTGGTGTTATGTGCATTTTTGGGATTTATTACTTTTGGAGCAGTACATTTTTATGATATTGGATATTTGTTTTCATACTGAGCAGGACTAGTCAGAAGACAGTACCTGGATATATTTTGCATGCATTGATAGTTATCGAAAGGATTTCCAAAGAGCGAGCTATGGTCTCGGTATATATATACCTACATGTCCGATATGATACAAAACGTTTTAAAAACAAGGAAATCCTTCTAAATTGTTTTCAAAACGGCGGAACGTACATAGTAAACAAAAGATATATACATATGTGGTTATTTTCTTATGAAAAACGCCCGCCACTGTGCAGTGTTATGCGCATCGCACAGCAACTTAAAAGGATTCGGCATGCATTTACATCAGCTATTCACATGTATAGACTGGATGTCTACATGTATAGTTCTGATCTACATCATATTGGTTTTGTATTGGATTTGACATTTGTATCCTTACCATGACTCCGATGATTGCGGGATGCTTGACGGAGTTTTACTTTTGAGTTATCTTCTCAGTACTCGTGCGCATGCATTGCGCTATGATACGTTTTATGTATTGCCGATTTCGGAGCCCCGATGACTTGGAATTTGTATTGAGGTATTTTAGTATTTGGAGGTTTAAATTTAAATTCGGGGACCGAATTTCTTTAAGGGGGGCAGATTGTAACGTTTTCAAAATAATAAAATATGATTTTTGGGAATTTTTATAATTTAATATTATTTTAATGAATATTTTAATATTCTGGTATAATTAAATACAAATAAACGGGGGAAAATTATGGAAAATTCTAAAATAGGGTGTTTTATGGAATTATGCCATTTTAAAGTTTTTAAGATTAGTTATATGCTAATTTAGTGCTAATCGCGATTAAAAATCGCTAACTGGATTTTTAGTATTTTTGTGCAAAAATGTGCACATATCATTTTCCACACTTGTTATACTTGTTACATGTTTTGGGTGCATGGTTTCTTAGGGTTTGCTATTAGGTGAGAGAAAAGAAAAGAAAAGGGAAAAAGTGAAGCATGATGATTATGAGAGAGAGAGAGAGGGTAGATATAGGTCAACTTGATTTTTGAAATACCTTACCCCCATCATTTCCCATCTCACTTTCTCTCTCCTTCTCCATGAGAGTTGCTACTGCTCAAGCTCCCTCTTCTTCTTCCTCCTCCTTCAATTCCCCCAAAACACCATTAAAACAAACCCAAAACCCCATTCCCACTTCACAAAACTTGCTCCCAAGCTCACTAGCTACACTTTGAACCTAGCAAGATTGGATTTGGAGGACTTTGAGCAACTCAAGAATTTTCTTGAGTTGCCAAAAGAGATAATTTCTGCACCCCTAGTTTAGTATTTCAATTCTTATTGCATCCATTCTAGTTTCATGTCGATGTGGTGTTATTTGGTGGATTTGTGAAACATCAAGTTAGGGTTTAGGGTTTGATCTGAAATCAAAGTGAAATTGAGGCTTGTTGTGACCTTAGAACCCCTTGTGTGATGTTAATTTAGACCCAAAACTGAACATGAAACCAGAATACGGATTTATGAGACGATGTCGGGGAAAAACTGTGAATCTGTGATCGTAATTAGGAATCCGCTATCACCCCAAGAACCCTAAAATAAAATTGAGTTGACAGTGAGATGTGCAGGCATCATGGAACCACCACACCAAACCCTAGCCCCCAACTCCAAAGTACGGCCGCCAATTAATTCCTTCTGGCCGCAAATTGCGGCCAGAGCAGGAGGGAATTGCCTCGATTTTGGTGCATGGCCCTATTTCCAGTAGTCTTGACCCTGGGTATGTCTAGTTTTGACTGATTCCATCTAGGGTAAAATCTGGGTTGATTTTCCTATGTTGGTGCATGGTATACGACTTGTTTTTGCATGGATTTTGGTATTTGGTGATTCATTCCTGTCGGGTGGCGTTTGGACGTCAACGACAAGTGGATATTGATCGTGTTTAAATGTGGGACGATAGGTTTTACCTATGCGAGTAGCGTGTGCTATTTTGGTTTCCGATGTGATTTTCATGTGCTTTAGCGTTGTGATATACTTATAGATACCCTACGTGATGTTGAGGCAAAGAAGATGAAGATAGCGACATCGGCACATGAGAAGCAATGTGAGTAGATTTATATCAACGGGGAGAAGTCGGGTGGATGGCGTATAGCACCCCCGCAGTCCGTGGTGATGTATACGAATACGTATACACATATATACTTATTATGTGTTGTTAGGATTATTGATGGTAATAATGGAATTTTTTATGATAAGGATGTATTGGTTTAGTATAGTGCGAACCCTAGAGTAGTGGGTGCACGCACACATACTCATACACACATACTTGCATACATTCTTCCATTTATCTGTACGCATATGATGGTGTGTATATTTACACATGGGTATGGGACTAAGTGTACATATACGAGATTTGAGGATGAGTCGATGAGATTCGATTGAAGCCGTGAGATCGGCGATATGACAAATTTCGTATTTGAGATGTGATATTGACTCAGATTTAGGTGGTTTTCATACCCCTGCCGATTGAATTGATAGTTGGGTCCGTAGTTCGCATAGTAGGCGCAGACTAGACACGAGTCATACCTATTTCAAAACTAACGAATCGGGGATATTTTAAAGATAGGCAAAACGGATTCTACGGATATTTTCAAAGGTAGCATCTGTTCTTAAAACACCGTAGCCCCTATTTTACCAAAAACCCCGATTCGTCTTGTTTCAAAAGGCAAGGCTGCATGATATAGTTATTGAGGTAGATTCTTTACTGTTGCGTTGATTATTCGGTTGCGCATATTCATATTATTGCATCGCATTACTTGTGCTTATTGCTATATTACCATCATGCTGTTAGGACACCAACACCATTATCGATGATGCGTATGTTCCACGTACACTATTTGCCGGCTCACACACATCATCATCGATAATTGCCATGCCACTACACTGTAGTACTGTTGCATTCCTGATATGATCCTTGCATGGCATATTGTACACTTATACCTGTACACATACATAGATGATTCTGACTTGATTAGAGATTTGAGGACCGCAAGATATTCCTTAAAACTGATTCATTTTAAAAAGAGCGGTTTCCCTTGACATATGCACATTACTATTCCATGTTGCATGACTTACTGACATGCTTACCTTTCTTTCCATGTCGCATACATCATGTTTGATTATACGCATTGAGATATGTTGTTTCCATGATATTTCTGGATTTGGGAACCGTGGGTATTTCAAAAGAGAATATGTAATTGTTTTAAAACCCGGTTACTCTTGATATGATATTTCAGTGCGTCCACCATGTGTTTTCTCGGTGCTGAGAGCGACATGTGAAACCCGATTCGAGAAGGCGGATGAGGCCGATTGCGGGTACGTGGTGGGCCCGGTATGGTATCCCAGGACGAGAACGGTTTCGCTGTGTAGTAGACGGTGAGCCTGGCAGAGGGACTACTACCTACCGGTGATTGGTTGGACCGGCGGTTATCCGGAGGATACCGACCAGAGTCGATAGATGGATATGGGCGTACTGCTGGGGCCGAGGGCCGATTCCGCAGACGGAGCCCGTGGGCTGATTCGGACTGACGGAGCCCGTTATATGAGGATTTACGTGCCGATGCTGGGCACGGTTTTCATGATGTTTTCGAGTGTCGATGCTGGGCACTCCGGTTCCATGATTTTGACGTGTCACGAGGGACACAGGTGGTTTATATCCTCATATTTCCATGCATATGCTGATGATATTTGCATGCATGATGGTTTTGTCATTTGGGTGACGAGTGGACGGGATCCACGTACATGCAGATTGATTTCATTGATTATACCTCACATTTATGACATGTTATTACCTGAGGCACTGACACGGGTATTTGGCGCTACCTTATGTATAGAGATTACATTGCCAGTTTAGCATGCTTCAGACTTATTCATATTGAGGTTTATTTATATCTAATCGTATTAACCTAGGATGGGTCATACATTCGATCTCTGCTTGTAGATATTTTCTATTCACGAGTTGGCAACTCCCCCCGTTCTGCCACAGTCCTTGCAGGTTTTTGCCTTACAGATTCCATGGCGGCATTTCTGGCACACTGCTTCCATATGGGTGACTTGCGTTGGTAGGTGGGTTCTTTTGTATCAGAACCACCATTGTTCCTGTATTATTCATTGTATCTAGAAATTCCATCAACCAAAACTTGTATATTGTTTCAAACTTAGAAAACAGTGTTGTATTATTTCGGCCTTAGAGTCGCGCTTGTAGTATTACGGTTTTCTGGCTGTTTTGAGTTTCTTTTTGGGTTTTGATTCTCGCCCTTTGGCGTTGTATATTATTATTGCTTGCGTGGTTGTGACCGTCGATTGACGAAGAGCTAGCTCCCGCTTGGGGATGCCTTTTATCATTTCATATATATTATTCTTGTTGTACCCCGTTCGGGGCTAGTTTTTACAAAGGAAACTCTGCCGAAATTTTCAGGAAAGGTTACACATTTTAAAAATGCATATTCGACTTAGTTATTTAAAAACTTTGATTTTCGAAACATGATTTCTTTACTTCTTAAAACCAGATTTCCTTATTTATTCTTTAAATGGTTTTAGATTTCTGGGCTTTTGGCTTACTTGGATCAGATGGGATCCTATAGATTTCATATGGTTCAAGGGCCAGTCACGTGCTCTTTCGAGTCGTGACACTCGGCTAGTCTTTCCTTTTAAGGTTTGAAGGAAGATTTGACTAAAACAGTGGGAGATATCCTGATTATATAAATTGATAACCAATCTAATCTTGTAAAGGGCACGCTGAGTGTTTTCTTCTCTCTCTCCTGGTTGCGACTATGTCACGCCTTAATCAAGATAATAATACGGATGAATTGACCGAACCCGCTTGTTATACTGCGCTAGGGAATGTTGGTCCCGCTCCAACTTATAATTGTTATAAGACAGAGCCGGAAATAAGGGATTACCAGAATTCCCGTGCTACCCAAACGAAGAGAATGCATGATGATGCATCATCTTCGGGTGTGTTCATTACACAGAACTGTTTCTCAGTATCCTTTACGTTCTGGGTATGAGATACCGGATCAGGATCCCGCATATGTAATTTGTTACATGGGCTACAGATAGGTAGAGAACTGAGAACGGGTGATAAGTTTCATGAGATAGGAACGGTGTAAGTGTTGCAGCCAAGTCTGTTGGTAATTATCACCCTGTATTACCAGAATACATTGATTCCGAATGAATGTTATTAGATACCGAACCTGATATACAACATCATATCAGTCTCTTTATAAGTAAAGAAAGGATATAATTTTGTATTGTTAGATAATGTTTTGAACATTTCCTATATCAAGAGTTGATCGGTTCAGGCACGTTATCTAAAAGCATAGACGTTCTAAATCAAACCACGGTTCTTAACGTACAGAACACACACAAGAGGAAGAGTTCAAAAATGAACGAATCCTTCTTAAGGCTTTGTAGACTAGGTCATATCAATGCGACCCGACTAGCTGAAGTTATATAAAGATGCATATTTAAATTAGTTTGGATTTACATCTTGTAAAACTTGCCAGTCATGTCACAAAGATAAGATGACCACAGCTCTGTTTATTGGAAACAGTGAAAGAGTTAGTGAACTCTTGGGATTGATACATGCTGATGTATGAAGGTCCCCTGTCTACAGATGCCAAGACCGGTTCTTTGTACTTCATTACATTCACTGATGATCTCTCAAGATTCAGACATATGTTCCTGTTGAAACACAAGTCTGAAACTTTTGAGATAATCACGGAATATAAGTTAGAAGTAGAGAACCAAAATTCGGGTATAAGTATTATGTCCCTTGATGTCATCAGGGAGGAGAATACTTGAGCATGGGATTCCTAGACTATTCTAAAGGAGAATGAGATTCTCTCTCATCATTACTCCTCCGTATACACCACAGCACGTCGGTGTATCGGGACGGAGCAATTACACCCTATGTGATATGGTGTGCTCTATGATGAGTACTACTGAGTAGCCTATTTCCTTTAGGGAGTTATGCACTTGAGAAGCTGCATACCTATTGAATAGGGTTCCAATCAAATCAGTTGCCTACCACTTCATATGCGATATGGAATGGGAAGAGCCCATATCTTAAGTATGTTAAGATTTGGGGTTGTCCAGCCTATGTCTAAAAGCAAAATCCGGACAAGCTCGAGGCAAAGTCGGTTCTGTAGAAGTTTGTTGGATATCCCAAGCATTCGTAAGGGAATATCTTCTACCTAACCGAGAAACAAAAGATGTTTTGTTTCTCAGCATGCCAATTTTGTGAAAGGGAATTTCTTGTGAAGAAATTATTGGTCATGAGGCAGAACTGGAAAGAATTCCAGCTATACAAACTGCAGCTGATGATTTGGTAGAACCAAAGGATTCAATAGTTTCCAACGAACCTCAGCCTTTCCGCCGATCTAGTAGGGTTCCTCACCCACCTGAGAGATACTTCGGTTTTCTCTATGACAGTGGGAGCGAGGATTGCATCATGAGATGATGACCCAACTAGTTTCGAGCTAGCCATCAGGAGTGGGGACTCTGTGAGAATGGCTGGATGCTTAGCGATCTGAGATGGAATCCTTATACACCAACAAAGTATGGACTTTGGTTGCTTTATCTGAAGGGTTAAATCCCCATCAGGAGCAAGTATATCTTGAGAAGATTGCTTGGTGTACATGGAAAGGTTGAGACTTTCAAAGCTATGCTTAAAGTCCATCCAGATCCTACTTGCCACGGCTACATACCATGACTATGATATCTGGCGGTTGGGTGTCATGACTGCTTTTCTAAATGATGATTTGGAAGAGAGCTTCTATAAGTACACAGCCAGAGGGCTTCGTAGACAATGGGAGCAGCGGAAACGTGAGCAAGATGTTTTTATATGATAAATCAGGCATCGCGGAGTTGGAACGTCTGTTTTGATGTGGTAGTCAAAGAGTTTGACTTCATCAAAATGGTAGATGAACCTTGTATATACAAAAAGGTAGTAGAGAGTATGGTGGTGATCCTCGTAGAGTATGTGGATGACATACTCTTGATAGGGAAGGAGTTTCCTATGCTACACTCGGTCAATCTCCTCTTATCACAATGATTCTCCTTATAGGATCAAGGTGATACCTCCTAAATCCTGGGTTATGGATCTATGAGATAGATCTAATTGGATGTTAGGAATCTCACTGGTTGTAGTGAGATGGTATCAAACGATCCTGGAGAGAATCACTGGAAATGTTCCAGGGTGATAAGGACGACCGAATGTCAGTCGCAGGCATTGTCTTTACCCTCAGTGGAGGGACGATATGTTAGAAGAGTTCCAAGCTAGATACCGTGACTTACTAGACGATTAAAAAGGCAAGATACATCGTTACCAAGGATGCTACCGAAGAGGCAGTCTAGATATATTTTAGTTCATAAGATGAACTTCGTTCCTACCATTGTGTGACAATGGAGTTGTGGCTTATGCCAAGGAACCCCCGTCCCATCAGAAATCCAGATATAATCTTTGGCAGTATCACCTGATCATGGAGATGGTTAATCTCCAGGGAGATCGAGGTTAGGAGAGTAGACACAAAGGACAACAGCGTGGATCCACTCACAAAGGACTTTTTCCCAGTAGAGTCTTTTATGGGATGGTTGAGTATGAGATACTTCAAATACAGCTAATTGTTGGGTATGCGATACCACATCAGATGGCCCTAGTGCAAGTGGAAGATTGTTAGTTATATGTATGCCCTAGAGGCCATTACTGTACATACGATGTATATTGTAGTGGATACTTGGACATATATAGGGAGGACTTTCTTGCTCGATATGATAGTACGCTATCTGGTTGCTCTTTATCTTAACATGTACTATGATAGTCTCTATGTTACATGTTGATAAAGCCCTTAGGATATGTACTCGACTACTGGGACTATGATGAGATCATACTAGTGGGGCCACGGTAGTCGACGAGTACATCATATAACTGTTCCTAGTCGAGGGTGTATCGATACAGGGCATCGATACACAAGAGTAGACTAGCGTACGCATCTTGACCCATTTGATGGGCGATGGATGATCCCATATTCGTCGGTGTTTGACATCAAGGATGGTGTACGGGTGCTCAGTGGAGACTGGGTACACTGGAAGGACTCGCCGAGAACTCCCAGATGGTATTATACCTGACGTCAGATGGCAATTCTCTGGTGACACTGGTACAGAGTAGTCTGTAGACCCGAGATCGTCATAGAGTCTTGTGTGATTCCCACTGTGCTTTGATTTCCATCATACCACGTCCAAGAGGGCGTGCAAAAAGGTGGCTTTTCGGTACAGTCCCGAATCAAATGGAGGCAATGAGCGATAGGAGGGGATTCGTCTCTCCCGGTATAGGGAGTTGATGTTGTGCTGTGTTCGATTGGCTATAACTAGAAATCCCTGACCAGGGTTGCTAAGATTTACTGGTAAGTGTCATCGGTAGTTTCTCGAACTGTTATAGACCTCATATCAACACGATTTATTAAGCTACTGGGGTCTGACGTTTTACCACCCCTAGGCGAGATATGCGACATATCAGACGAAGAGACCGGACTGTACGGGAGTGTTGCTGACTGGATTCGCAAGAGAAAGTACAGGCTTGCTTGTTGATCTTTTGATCGCTCAATACCAGGGTGGCTGTTACATTTAGCTGACCGCTTGCAGCTTGTGGGTGTTTGATATGATCATCACCTACTGCCGGCGTATTGACGATTCTTTAGAGTCCTACACAGAGGTTTCTTGACTCAGGCAAAACGGAGTAGGAGCATATATATGATATGTGCGGGACCGAGAACAATACGTATATGTGATACCGTATTAGATTCTCGCGATATGAGATATCGGCCGGGTATATGTGATATAGCCGGGTCATCGGATCAAGTGTTGATTCGATGAACTGATACAGATAATATTAGTCGGTTATTTGTGAAATAGCCGGATTATCGGATCAAGTGTTGATTCAATAATTTAATGTATAATTATATATTTGATATATTAAATTACATTAACTGTTATAAGCTCACTAAAAGATTTTTTTCTCACTCGGGTAATACATTGATATATATGCGATATATGTTAATTGTATTGTTTTATTTTGTTACAATAAATGTTGTATATGTGATATATAATATTGTAACATGTTAGGGTTATTAATGCAACATGTTTAGTGGAGATTAAATATGGTTAGGTTTTGATTTGGGTTAATCTTTTCTAGAACCTTCTAGAAGGTTTTGTTTTGTTTTGTGCAAAGATATTTGTTTTGATATTTTGCAAGATATTTGTTTAACCCAACCCAACCCTTTAACCTTAGTTAAATCTCTACAAGGGTTACATATACCATGGTTGCATTTCTAACCTCACACTTGAGTTATTCATTATTCATCACAAAAGGATTTGATGCTTCTTCTTCTTCTTCCTGGGTGAAAAGCTTTCTAGCTTTTTACTTGGTGATGAAAATGAGTAAGAAATAGAAAACAAATGAGAGCTAAAATCCTACTTCATCATCCTAATCTATCCTAGCCATTTAGATTAGGGTGTTCACATCATTTATAAGTGAGATCTTGTGTTAATGAAACTTCAAGGTAGATCATCTTTGTTATCGAAGATCGGAAGCAAGCTTGCATCTTTCTCTTCGTGGAGCCTCTCTAGAGTTCGGGTACTCGATGATCGCAACGAAGGGACCTCAACACGAAGATTTAGAAGTGAAGGACCGGACTACAATGGTTGTAATCCCAAACTCTTAGTGTTTAAGTGTTTAAGATCTTGGTTTAGGGTTGTTCGACACGTCTAATTTTTAAATCGGGCATGGTTGATGCCTTGTAGACCCTTGTGAGAGTGCCTAGTAACCCTGCAAAGTGAATGCGGAATACAACCTTTGTAGACCGGTCCTTCACTTCAAATGCTCCGTGTAAAAGTCCCTTCGTTGCGAGTAATGATCTCCCGAACTCTTAAGAGGATCCACAAGGTGAAAGATGCAAACTTGCTCGAAGTCTTCGAAGCCGAAGATGATCTACGTCGAGGAGACTCAAGCTCATGCTACCTCTTCACTAAATTATGCTTTAGTGAAGAAAACACCCTAAACTAAATGGCTAATAGTAGAGGATGATAAAGTAGGAAATGGGCTCACTTTAGTTTTATTTTTCTCACAATATTTTCTCACCATTTCAAAAGCTAGAGAGCTTTCTCAATGAAGAAGAAGATGATCAAGTGAAGAATGAGAGAATGAACTAATGAGGTGAGAATATGAATCATGGGTGAGTTAGTGTCATACACTAACTCATGTAGAGACTTAACTAGGGTAAAGGATAATGATTAGGTTAATAAATATCTCAAGCAAAACAAAAGGAGTGGACTTGGTCAATGGTTATCAAGAAGCTTTCTCAAAGCTTCTACCATGACAAAATTCCACCATTTTTGAATTACTTTGATAAATAAAAACCCGAGGATTATGCTAACTATAGTGTAAGTCTCATACACCCATGTTTCATGTATCATCAAACATGACACAATAAAATATACATTAATATATATCACATATATACTATATGCACATAAGTGAGAAAAAGAACACTTAGTGAGCAAATATTAGTTAATGTAAATTAATATATCAAATATATCACATACAACCGACTAATATCATATGAATCAACTTATCGAATCAACACTTGATCCGATAACCCGGCTATATCACATATAACTGACCGATATCACATATCACGAGAATAGAATGCGGTATCACATATGCGCATTAATCTCGGTCCCGCACATATCACATATGTGCTCCTACTCCGTATCGCATGAACCAGGAAACCTCTGTATAGGACTCTAAAGACTCGTCAATACGCCGGCAGTAGGTGATGATCATATCAAACACCCACAAGTCGCAAGCAGTCTGCTAAACGTAACGGCCACCCGGGTATTGAGCGATCAGAAGATCAATAAGCAAGCCTGCTCATATTTCTGCAAATCCAATCAGTAACACTACCGTACAGTCCGGTCTCTTCGTCAGATATGTCGCATATCACAGCCTGGGGGTGGTATAACGTCAAACCCCAATAGCCTGATAAGTCATGCCGATGCAAGGTCCATAACGGTTCGAGAAACTGTTAGTTATGTATATGCCCTAGAGGCCATTGTTGTACATATGATGTATATTATGATGGATGCTTGGATATATATAGAGAGGACTTTCTTACTCGTCATGATAGTATGCTATTTGGTTTCACTTTATCTTAACATGTTGACTTGTACTGGTTTACAGTCTTACTCTCACATGTTGATAAAGCCCTTAGGATCTGTACTCGACTACTAGGACTATGATGAGATCATACTAGTGGGGTAATGGTAGTCGATGAGTACATCCTATAACTGTTCCTAGTCGAAGGTATATCGAGACAGGCATCGATACACAAGAGTAGACTAGCGTATATGCATCTAGACCCATATGATGGGCGATGGATGATCCCATATCCATCGGTGTTTGACATCAGAGATGGTGTACGGGTGCTCAGTGGAGACTGTGTACACTGGACGGACTCACCGAGAACTCCCAGATGGTGATATACCACACGTTAGATGGCAGTTCTCCGGTGACACTGGTACAGGGCAGTCTGTAGACCCGAGATCGTCATAGAGTCTTGTGTGATTCCCATTGTGCTTTGATTTCCACCTTACCACGTCCAAGAGGGCGTGCAAAACGGTGGCTTTTGGGTGCAGTCCCGAATCACATGGAGGCAATGAGCGATAGGAGGGGATTCTTCTCTCCCGGTATAGGGAGTTGATGTTGTGCTGTGTTCGATTGGCTATAACTGGAAGTCCCTGGCCAGGGCTGATATAGAGATTTACTGGTAAGTGTTACCAGTAGTTTCTCGACCTGTTATGAGCCTCACCTTGACACGACTGATCGGTTACTGGGGTCTGACGTATACCACCCCTAGACTTGATATGCGACATATCAGACGAAGAGACCGGACTGTACGGGAGTGTTACTGATTGGATTCACAGGAGAACGTACAGGCTAGCTTGTTGATCTTCTGATCGATCAATACCTGGGTGGCTTTTACGTTTAGCTGACCGCTTGCAGCTTGTGGGTGTTTGATATAATCATCACCTGCTACCGGCGTATTGACGATTCTTTAGAGTCCTACACATAGGTTTCTTGGCTCATGCAAAACGGAGTAGAGGCACATATGTGATATGCGCAGGACCGAGGATAATGCGATATGAGATACCATATTATATTCTCGTGATATTTAGATATGAACCGGCTCATCGGATCAAGTATTGATTCGATGAATCGGTACATGATATATTAGTCGGTTATATTCGATATTGTCGGATCAAGTGTTGATTCGATGATTTAATGTATAATAATATATATGATATATTATATTACATTATCTAATATTGTCTCGCTTTAGTATTTCATTTTCTCACCGGATAATACATTGATATATATGCGATATATATTAATTGTATTATTTTCTTTTGTTACAGATATATAATATATATGTGATATATATTATAGTAACATGATATGATTAATAATGAAACATGTTTAGTGATGATTAAATGAGGTTAGGGTTTGATTAGGGTTAGCTCCTTCTTGCACCATTTAGAAGCTTTCCTTTTGTCATGAAGAAGATATTATGATAGATATTTTCTTATGACTCATTTCTTAACCCAACCAAACCCTAGCCTTAGTTAACTCTCTAAAAGGGTTATCCTTGTCATCATTAACCATAGTTGCATTATTATTGATATACTCTTATCATTATTCATCACAAAAGGATGATCTTATTATTCATCATCTTCTTCTCTCTTGAGTTTTTGAAATAGCTTACTAGATTTTCCTTTGGTGATGATTTATTGTGAGAAATTGATATAAAAAGATAGCATAAATACTACTCCATCATCCTCATCTAATATAGCCCATTAGATTAGGGTGTTCACCTCATTAGAGTGAGAGAGCTTGAGTTATAGCAACTTCGACGTAGATCATCGGAGAAACATAACACTACAATCTAGCATGGATCGTTTGAGTCGTGGAGCCTCTCTTGAGTCCGGGAGATCATAGATCACGGCGAAGGGACTTCTACTCGGAGCTTATGAAGCGAAGGAGCGGACTACAAAGGTTGTAATCCCTCACACTTAGTGGTAATGATGTTTACTTGCATGTTTAACCCTAATAATCTAGCAAAGATCCCGGTTTTGGGTTGTTCGGCACGTCTAAAATTTTTTTTCGGTTATGTTTAATGCCTTATGAACCTTCATAAGAGTGCTTAGGAACCCTACAGTGGTATCAGAGCCTAGCTAGAGTATTAGGCGACGTGTATACGAAGTTAAAACTCCGATCGAACCCGATACGACGAAATAGAACCCCTCTCTGGAAATTTAGTAAAAATGTGATTTTTTCTGCATTAAAAATACTCAAAAAAATCAGCAGGGAATTCTAAGAATTATCATGAAATACGAGCCCACAATTCCATGAAATCACCGCGGAACCGCGGTGCGAACCTGCTTCCGGCGGCGGTTCCACGGCCGATCTTTGGGATTGAGACACGTGTCTTCAGGGTAATATCCGTAGGTTCTTGTTACTGCTTCTGGGTATTTTTAATCCGTCTCAAGTGTTGAGTGTTCTGGGGTTTATTTTGTAATCGTTGATTCGATCGGAAAATTTAATTTTGTTATGTTTTCTGGATATTTAGAAACTGTTAAAAAGTTCGAGCGGATATCATTAACTCACTTTTTCCCGACACAAAAAACTTTCAAATGTTGAATTTTTATCGGGTTTAAATCTTTCGGAAAAATTGTACAAGTTACGCGGTGGACCCTCTAGAAGAACACAAACCTTAACTCGATTATGTGACCGTCTTGAACTGCCTTTAAACCTTAGGGTTTGGGGCAGTACGGCGTGCCACATGTGAGGCGTTGGCTTGACCCTTCTATGGCTGGATCACCGGTACTGTGACATATTCTGGGATTATTTGAACTCCGCTCAAGTGTTGAGCTATTTAGGAAATTTTGGGTATTTGATTATCTGTTCGGAAAGTTTAATACTGTCTATTTATCTGGAATGTGATACAATATGTGGAATTCATATAGTTAGGAATGAAATGCGAAGTATGTGATATTTCGGATTTACAATGTCTAAAGTGATTGTGGATTCCAAATATTGTAGTTTTACAATTTCTTTTCTGTGACCGTAAGTGTAGTATGTAGTTGTATTGCCGGTTTTCGTTGCTATACGTCAACGACGATCGGTGTATGCATACTTACTTACATTGATGATATGTGATATTATGTGTTGCTGTGATATGTAATATTGGATCGTCGTGTTCTGAATAGCTGGGGGTTTTATATGAGATGAGGGTTTTTATTTTCATTCATGTAAAATTCATTTGTATGTAATATTCTTTTATTGGGGCACTTCCGGGATGAGGTTGATGTCACCATTATATATTATTTACTTTTCCGCATTTGGTAGACCCAAGGAGGGGAGCATAAGTAACCGGGTTCTAGGGTCCAGTGGGAGGCCATCTCGAGGAGTCGAGACCGGGTCTCCTAACCCTAGAATTGGCAGTGTTACTTGCCGCTCTCGTAAGGGTCTTGGGATGTGGGTTTACCTATTCATCGCGACCGTGGAATCCGTGTTTTAAACAGGCTCGTATCAAAAACACGGACATCCTAGTATATCCAATATTTCATATATGTTCTTCTGCTACAATGTTCTGTGATGAGATCATATTACTGCCTGAGACGAATGCTTATACTATATATATATATATATATATATATATATATATATATATATATATATATATATATATATATATATATATATATGCTGATATATAAATATTACTGCTTTCGTTTCTTCTGTGATACTTAGGAAGCATAAGCTGATGGGATTTTATTAATGAGATTAATAAAAAGAAAAGAAACCTAAAAGATGTTGTAGAATCAAAACTTTATAAAAAGGGTAGATACAGTTCTTGCTTTGCACAGCGGTATATATATACCCTGCACCTTATTCGATGAGGAAAGAGCCGAGATCCCTTCACCGGGAGTGTCCTCTTTAGCGAAACTGGCAGATGCTACAGACTCGCGGTTTAGTTTTTGACAGCTTATATAGTTCTTGATTTGCACAGCGGTATATATGATATACCCTGCACCTTGTTCGATGGGAAAAGAGCCGAGATCCCTTCACCGAGAATAACCTCTTTAGCGAAACTAGAAAAGCCTCAAAAACGCTCCTTTTCAAAAACACTCGATTCTACGACGATATCAAGTTCATTACGCTCAGGGTTTTCTGAAAAACCTGCGTAGCCCTCCGTCATTTCAGATAAAGACTATTTAGTATTCGTGCTGCGTTTGTTGGCATTTGTCAAGGCGTAGTGTGCGGTAGCTAACTAGTACTTATCTGTTTAAACATGTGATGTGATTGGATTAGGGTATTCGTATGACCTTGTTGGCCTTTGTCAAGGGTCGTGCGGGTGGGTTTATTTCAATCAAGAAATGACGGGTTGAACTTGACTAGCTTCCTATGGTTTGTTGGCCTTTGTCAAGGTCATAGGGGTTAGGGGCAAAATATTATCGGGAATTTCAAGTGTTGAAATTTGCAATGAGATTGCATACCTCCTATGAGATAGTTGGATCCCGATACCCACTGCGAGTAAGAGTTACTCCTGGGAGAGTTTTACACAGGACAATTAGCCTATCAAATAGGTGTCTAGAAAAGTGTTAACGGGGTTACGCCTCTAGGAAAAAGAGGTTTAATTTAATTAGGTCCGTGCGAAAGCACGGGGAACCTCCCTCAAGTACCGACACTGATCTGGATGAAAGATTGACGAAATTATAGGGTGTAATTAATCCCGGCTAATCTTACCTTTTACGGTTTGAAGGAAGATTTGATAAAAACAGTGGAAGACATCCTGATTAGATAAGATAATAACCAATTTAATCTTGCAAGAGCATACGCTAAAGTGTTTTCTTCTCTCTCTCCAGGTAGCGACCATGTCAAGCCATAATCAAGATAATAATATGGATGTATTGACTGAACCCGCTTATTATACTGAGCAGGGGAACGTTGGACCCGTTCTTTCTTATAAGAGTTATAAGACTGAACAGGGAATAGGAGAATATCTGGATTCTCAAGCCGCCCAAAAGAACATGCATGTTGATGCATCTTCTTCAGGTGTGTTAGTTATTGAGAACTGTTTCTCAGTTCACCTTACGTCCTGGGTATTAGATACCGGATCAGGATCCCACATATGTAAATTGTTACATGGGCTGCGGAAAGGTAGAGAACTGGGAAAAGGTGATCATTCCGTTCAAGTAGGGAATGGGGCAAATATTGCAGCCAAAGCAGTTGGCGAATATCACCTAGTATTACCAAGTGGTGATACACTGATTCTGAATGAGTGCTATTATATACCGAACATGATGTGCAACATTATATCAGTTTCTTTATTAAGTAAAGAAGGATATAAGTTTGTAGTAAAGGATAATGTTATGAACATATTCCTAAATCAAAAGTTGATTGCATCAGGCTCGTTACATAATGGCATATTCATTCTCAATCAAAATACAGTCCTCAATATACAAAACACACACAAGAGGAAGAGTTCAGAAATGAACGAATCCTTCTTGTAGCATTGTATACTCGGTCATATCAATGCGACACGACTAGCTAAGTTACATAAGGATGGATATTTGAACCCATTCGAATTATCATCTTATGATACTTGCCATTCATGTCTCAAAGGAAAAATGACCAAAGCTCTGTTTAGTGGACACGGAGAAAGAGTTACGGAACTCTTAGGACTGGTACATAGTGATGTATGCGGTCCCATGTCTACGCATGCCAGGAATGGTTCTTCCTACTTTATTACATTCACTGACGATCTCTCAAGATTCGGATATGTGTTCTTGATGAAACACAAGTCTGAAGCTTTTGAGAAATTCAGAAAATATAAGCACGAAGTAGAGAACCAAACGGGCAAAAGTATTAAGATTCTTCGATCTGATCGAGGAGGAGAATACTTGAGCAATGAGTTCCTAGATTATCTAAAAGAGAATGGGATTCTCTCTCAGCTTACTCCTCCTTACACACCACAGCACAATGGTGTATCGGAACGGAGGAATCGCACCCTATTAGATATGGTGCGCTCGATGATGAGTACAGCTGAGTTACCTATTTTCTTTTGGGGATATGCATTGGAGACAGTAGCATACCTATTGAATCAAGTTCCAACTAAATGTGTACCTACCACACCATATGAAATATGGAGTGGGAAGAGACCATGTCTTAAACGAGTTAAGATATAGGGTTGTCTGGCCTATGTCAAAAGGCAAAATCCAGACAAACTCGAGGCACGGTTAGTTCTATGCAAGTTTGTGGGATATCCCAAACATTCACATGGATATATTTTCTACCATCGCGAGGAACAAAAGGTGTTTGTTTCTCGACATGCCACCTTTTTAGAAAAGGAATTTCTTGCAAAAGAAATTAGTGGCGAAGAGGTAGAACTGGAAGAAATTCCAGCTACACAAACTCAAACTCAAACTGAAGATTTGGTGGAACCAGAGGATTCAGTAGTACCCGATGAACCCCAGCCTCTCCGCCGATCTAGTAGGGTTTCTAGTCCACCTAAGAGATACTACGGTTTTCTCATTGATGGTGGAAGCGAGGATTGCGTCATGGAAGATGATGACCCAACTAGTTTCGAGCAGGCCATCACGAGTGGTGACTCTGTGAAATGGCTGGATGCAATGCGATCTGAGATGGAATCCATGTACACCAACAAAGTATGGACTTTGGAACATGCTCCTGAAGGGGTAAAACCCATTGGGAGCAAGTGGATCTTTAAAAAGAAATTTGGTGTAGATGGAAAAGTTGAGACTTTCAAAGCTAAACTTGTAGCAAAGGGTTTTCGTCAACGACCAGGTGTGGATTATGACGAAACCTTTTCTCCAGTGGCTATGCTTAAGTCCATCCGGATCTTACTTGCTATCGCTGCATACCATGACTACGAAATCTGGCAAATGGATGTTAAGACCGCCTTTCTAAACGGCGATTTAAAAGAGTGCGTGTACATGACTCAGCCAGAGGGCTTCGTAGATAGTGGGAGCAACGGAAAGGTGTGCAAGCTGCTTAAATCCATTTATGGGTTAAAGCAAGCATCGCGGAGTTGGAATATCTGTTTTGATGTTGTAGTTAAAGAGTTTGACTTCATCAAAAATATAGATGAACCTTGTATCTATTAAAGGTAGCAGAGAGTAAGGTTGTCTTCCTCGTATTGTACGTGGATGACATACTCTTCATAGGAAATGATATTCCTATGCTGCAATCAGTCAAGCTCTTCTTATCACAAAGATTCTCAATGAAAGATCTAGGTGATGCCTCCTGCATATTGGGAATCATGATCTATAGAGATAGATCTAAACGGATACTGGGATTGTCCCAATCCAGGTACATTGACACCATACTAAAGAGGTTTAGTATGGAAGAATCCAAGCGTGGGAACCAACCCACGATCTCTAGACTCACTCTCTCCAAAGAGATGTCTCCCAAGACTAATTTGGAGAGAGCTCGCATGCAAGGGATACCCTATGCTTCGGTAGTAGGCTCTATCATGTATGCGATGCTATGTACCAGACCCGATGTAGCATACTCACTAAGTGTAGTGAGTCGGTATCAAGCAGATCCTAGAGAGAGTCACTGGACAGCTGTGAAGAACATTCTCAAGTACTTGCGAAGGACTAGAGACATGTTCTTGGTGTATGGTAACGGAGAACTCCAGGTGGAGTCCTTTACCGATTCCAGCTTCCAAAGTGATAAGGACAACTCTAAGTCGCACTCGGGATTTGTCTTTACCCTCAATGGAGGGGCAGTATGTTGGAAGAGTTCCAAACAGGATACCGTTGCAGACTCGGCGATGGAGGCTGAATACATCGCTGCCAACGATGCTGCCAAAGAGGCTGTCTGGATAAAGAAGTTGTTGGAAATAGTGCCCTCAGAGTCAATTATTGGATCATAGGCAAGTGATTGCAATGATTGAGGGAGGACCTGTCCCAGTAGGACAGTCTTACTCGAGATGGTAGTATGCTATCTGGTTTACCTTTATCATCGTGTACTGCTTTAGGTGACCTGACAGGTCACTATTGCACGTTGATAGAGCCCCTAGGATTCATGCTTGACTGCCAGCAATATGAGGGCGATCATATACGTGGAAGCTGGTAGTCTATAAGCACATCCTTAAAAGGTCCCTAGTCGTAGGAGTTTCGAGACAGGGCATCGATACTCCAGAGTAGACTAGTGTATACAGTCGAGACCACGACGAGGGGCGGTGGCCGGTCTCACAAGCCACTGGTGTCAGTTGGTTCACCTAAGATGTATACAGGTGCTCATTGGGTTATGAGTACACCGGACAGGACTCGCCGGGAACATGCTAGTTGGTCTTATACCTGACGTCAGATAGCAGTTCCCTGGTGACATGTGTACAGGTTAGTTCATCGACCTGGGGATCGTCATTTGTCTCGTGTGAGTTCCCACTGTACTTTGATTACTACCCTACCACGCTCAAAGGAGACGTGCAAACAGGTTTTAGTTGGGTACAGTCCCGAGCCACATGGAGGCAGTGAGCGGATCTTCAGGGGTTCGTCTCTCCCGGTATTGGGGGTGAGGTCGCGCTGTGTCTAGGAGAGCCATTACACGAAGCCCTCGGCCAAGGCAGGAGATTTACTGGTAGGTATTCCAGTAGTATCTCAGGGTGTTCTGGGCTACACTCCAACACGACTTGTACCGCTTTTGGGGGTCTGACTTTTACCAACCCCCTAGGCCCGCCATACGATGCTCATAGACGAACGGACCGGATTGTACGGATATTGTCACTGACAGGCTCAGTAGGGTGTCAGGATGAGTTCGCTCATCGACGTCCCTTTTGGTCAATAGCTGGTGGCCCGTCAAGTATGGCTAATACCTCTGACGTGCTAGTGGTTAAATCCACAGCCATAGTATTGACGAGTCTTTGGAGTCCACCACACATTCAGTTACTCAAGCTTTCGGGCGAAACGCTGTAGAGGCCATATGAAGATATGGCAAGGTCCGATCAGATACGTGCGGTATTGCACGGATCAGGATCGGACAGTTTGTACTACAGGCCGTATGGATATATGGCAGGGTTCGATCAGATACGTGCGGTATTGCACGGATCAGGATCGAACGGATATCACTAGTCGGCTTTGGTTTAAGCCGGATCCTAGTATAGTACAGTGTAGATTTTGTCTCATTGCATTTGTATTTCGGTCGGAATACAGATGCGGGTGTGTATACACAGTATCGGGGTTTTCCTGTAATTTATTACGGAACCAGTTTTCTGGAGTTGCCAGTTTGTTTTCCGTTTCGGCCAATTTCCTTTGTATCGTTCATTGGCCGAAGATTGGTAGAGGGGGGCTTATTTGCATTAGTGCAATTAAGCATTTGTGGAGGGTGTTCTTTGCATTTTCTTGTGTCATGATGGTTGCACCATCCTTTGACCATTTTACTTCTTCTTCTATCATGATGGCTTGACCTTTGAAGCAATCATGGTTGTTGATTGGTTGGTAGAGTGAGGGTTTTCTTTGTGATCATTGTTTGTTATCATCACCGTTTTCTCTCTCTTGCTTGATTGGTTGGCTCACTCTCTCACAACTACACACTCTCTCATTCTCTCCATTCCACAAGTGTGGCCGGTCAATTTTTGGAGGGGGGGCTGCCCATTATTTTGGTTGGGGGATTTTGGTTCTCTTTATGCAAGAAAAATCCCCAAGTTCATCTAGAAAAAGTTCACATCTCAAACCTCCACCATATGGCAACTATCTCAACCCCAAATGAGACACAAACTCTACACTATATTCTACAGCAAATCTTAGGCACGTCGACTCGCCAGCTTCATGCCCGAGTTGCCTCGGTATAGAGGCGGGAGCCCGTAAAAGAAGCAGGCGACGTGGTGCCCTTCCGGCGACGAGGTGGAGACCGGAGACTCCGCGGGAGATCGGGACGACGACGAGAAGACCGGAGGACACGGATCACTCGGTATATCTCTCTTTCCCATCTAGTAGTTAGCTATGACTAGTTAATGGCCCGATCCGGGTTCTAGTGCGCGGTGGTGCCGGTTCAAGAAAATTTAAAGTTAGCCATCGCTTCCGCATTTGGCCTCGGGATGGAGGCCGGGGCGCCGCCGTGCACTTACAGTGGTATCAGAGCATCGCCATTAACATAGTCTAGCTTTGTCTAATGTGTTTTACATTTCCGATCGAACAAATGTTCCAAAACCGTGTTTTTCAAAACAACAGTTTTCTATCGAAATTTTTTTGTCTCGAAAAAATTTTCAGGTTGTCTCAGAATACTGTGCAGGGAAGTATAAGCCTACTGTAGAAATTTGGTCGCGAGATCACATTATTCGACCGCGGAACCGCGGCCAAACCCATGCTTGGGCCGCGGTTCCGCCACTGTTTTGACCAATCATTGCACCAATTTTTTACAGAGGCCTTCTGGGTTGAAAATAGGGTTTTTGGAATATTAATTTTGGGCCCAGAATTTCTTGATGTGCTACAGTAGTACTTGGGGCCCACTTGTTAAAATTTGATCGATCGGATATTTTAAACACATTAGTTCACAGTATTTACATTATATATGCGACCGTGAATGTCACTTGATCGGTAAATCCAGTCTAACTGCTATAACCCGGTTAGACGGATTTACGAACGTGACTTTCACGTTGATGTTCTGTGTTATGCTGTGATGTTGCGGATCGGTCGTGGGGGATAGCCTGGATGCAATGCTAGTACAGTTTTGGTTGTATTATGTACATTTGATATTGCGGGGCGAGCGTCCGACATGTGGACTGCCGTCACTGCCTGTTTGTATTATTATTTTGGAGCACGACCAGGTTGCGGTCGATATACCCGTTGTATGTATATTTTACTTTCTGTACTAGGATTACCATAAGGTGGGGTGCACGGATAGCCGGGTTCTAGAGGGCAAGGGGCCCGCATCTCATGGCATTGAGACGGAGGGGGCTTCACTCTAGGATTGGCAGGCTATTCGCCGCACTCGTAAGGGGTACAGGTTGACCCAAGAGGGGTGCCCAAGTTACCGGATTCCGTGAAGTGCTGGGTGGTCCATTCACGGTGCTGAAGGGGGCTGCCTCGCTTCAGGTTTTGGCGGGTAACTTGCCGCGCCCGTAGGGGTCTAGGATTTCATTGCACAGGCTATCCACACGACCAGGGGAACGTCGGGTTTCAGTAGTGGCTCTGTGAAACCCGGGGATCCCAGATATCTGTATTGTTCTGTGATGCTGTACATTTTTGTGATGTTGCATTTTATCACGCCTTGAGCGAAATATAATATATTGGTATATATATTTGTATATGTTGTATATGTTTTGCATCCGCGCTAGGCCAGTCCCCGCTCAGTCGTTAGTTAGCTAACCTAACGGGTAATGACGGGACCCAGTGGCGAATGCGGATGCCATATACGTACATCAGTATATTTTCGTTCTTTGTGGTGTGATCAATTGATGGGACTGCGTTGATTCGGATCAATGCAAGTTAATACAAATCTAATCTGATGTTGTTGGAACACTTTTCAAAAAGCTGTTATTGCAAGGACGTTCACTTTTGTTTTGCATCGTGATATTCAGTTGGAATATCCTGCTCCTCAGTCGACGAGGCAAGGGCCGAGATCCCTTCACCGGGAGTGACCCCTTGGACAAAAGGTTTGCGTCAGGGCAATGACTTCACTATAGCCGATTACTTTTGCTTTGCATCGTGGTATTCAGTTGGAATATCCTGCACCTCATTCTACAGGGAAAGAGCCGAGATCCCTTCACCGGGAGTGACCTCTTTAGCAAAGGTTTTCGTCACTATATTTTTAAAAGCTATCCGTTCCTTCAACGATATCAAGTTCATTACGTTAAAGGTTTTCGCCAGAAACCATTCGTAGCCCTCCGTCGTTTCATATGGGTAGTCAATAGTATTCAAGTTGTGTTTGTTGGCCAAAGTCAAGGCACGGTGTTTGGTAGCTGTTGGTTATTCATATGCAGCATAGATAGATGCGTTGGTTTAGAACAGTCGTACTGCCTTGTTGGCCAAAGTCAAGGGTAGGTACGGGTGGATTCAAATCAACCTGGAGAAGGACGGGTAGAACTTGACATGTGACTTATGATTTGTTGGCCAAAGTCAAGGTCATAAGAGCATGGGGTAGAAATCACATCGGGAGTTTCTAAAGAAACTGAAACTTGCCAGATATGCGCATACCTTCTGGAGTGTGACACCGTGAGCGGATTCCGTCACGTTATCATGCGATGATAGTTGGATCCCGATTCCCACTGATGAGTTGGTTTACTCCTCGGGTGATCCCGACTAATTCTTCTTTCAGGTTTGGAGGAGAATTTGACGGTACAGTGGGAGGTTTCCAGATTAGATAAATTGGTAACCATTCTGATCTAGGTTAGAGTGCACGCTGAGTGTTTCTTTTCTCTCTCTCTTTGGCAGAGACCATTGACCCGACCCTAAGACTATGACTCAGTGACCAAAATTAACCGAACCTTCTTAACACTGGCTTTTGGATTGTCAGAGTTGCAAACCTCATTGCCACTCCTACTTTTACCCTTTTCTCCAGGACACCCCCTATTACTACGAACGTCCACTTACATTGGACAAAACCATCGTATGGTTAGATACGAACTCGAAAGAATTTATTCGAGGATGGTTTCAGGTTCTGGAGGAAACGGATAGGACTATTCAGTTGTCTTTTCCTTTTACCTTCTCTCAGGTTGCGAGTACTCCTTGGTTTAGGAGTAGTACACCTGTTACGCAAATTGGATAGTCTTCTTCCAAACCTTAGGCTGGTGCCGACCGGTAGGGAATGAAGAAAACCAATTAGCCTAACGATGGTGTACAGAAGGTACTATGTAAAGACAAAGAAAGGGATTAGAAGGAGGGAAAAGTAAACTGCGACTGCTATTCACGACCAAACCAAGTATTTCTTCGCCAATCCTAAATCACCTTTGTATTTCTCCAGAACACTCCGTATCACTACGAAGATCCACAGTTTATTGGATACTCCATCGTATGGTTATATACGAACTCGAAAGGAACTTGTTCCAGTTCGGGGATGGATTCTGGTTCAGGAGAAATAGGAATAAGGTTTATTCAGTTGTCTTTTATCTTCACGTTCTCTCGCATTACGAGTGCTCCTAAGATTAGGACAGTACACCCATTATGCTTATTGGATAGTCTTCTTCCAAACCATAGGCTGGTGCCGAACGGTAGGGAAGGAAGAAAACCATTTGGCCTAAAGGGGTGTACAGAAGGTAATGACTAAAGACATATAAAGGGATTTGGAGAGGTGGCAAAGAATTATACGGTTAAAGTTGTGAATCTGGATAATGGAAGAGGCATTACTAAGAATACCAGGATACCCCATCGAAACATTTCAAGGTTTCAGTTTCACTGTGTACTGTTAAAGGATAACTGATTTCCCGATTAGATACTTACTCCAGGGTATGTATTTACCAGGTATGATTCTCACATCTGTATGGTTTTACAGATGATGAGTGGGAGTAAGTTATTTGGAATTGGGTGATCATCCTCATTATATCGGGATTCGTTGTAATCAGTGATATTTGAAGAAGTCACCTGGACTGTTTGCCAGTCGGAAAGTATTTGGTTTTGAATATCCGCTGTTATGCACCAATTTCAAATCGATACATCTGTACGTCTATTTTTATAGAGTGAGATATATCTTTTTGAAATTATGTTTGTGACATTTACCTATATCAGTGGATGGTTAGGTAAGGAGCATTAAACAGCGGTGTAATTCTTCTTAACCATAAGTACAGTTTTCAACCTACGACACACAGTGAATGAGTTATCAGACTCAAGGGACTTATACAGAGTATTGTATGTTGTCCAGGGTCCATCAGGACAGAGGGGTTGGTCCTCGTACTATATTTGGTTTACTTATGACTTCTCTAGTTTTTAGACAAGTGTTTCGTGGAAACACAGGGTCGGAATTTTGAGAAGTTATAGGTATTTGAATAAAGTAGAGAACCAGGTATCGCAAGTATCGGGATTCTTCAAAGTGATCGAAGATGTAGATACTTGTGTATAGGTATTCAGTTGATAGTAGTGATTAAGAGAACTTGCTTCTCTTTCAGGTTACTCTTAATTGGAAGCATTCCTAAGTTGAGTAACGCTGATCGGCCTCCTTCCATTTAGTTGTCATGCACTGGAGACAGCTGCATGATTTGAATCTGGTTCAATTAAATCAGTGCCTCTGGTTCTATATTGGATATAGAACAGTTCATATCTTAACATTGTTAAGGTACGGGGAGTTGTCCGGCTTATGCTTAAAACCAGACTCTGGATAACTCAAGGCACGTTTCTGTAATGTCTGTTTGTGGGTTGACCCAGACTATGACGAGGGTTGACTTTCTACCATCTGGAAGATCAATAGCGATATTGTTCTAGACTCGCCACAGTTTTATTAAAAATGGATTTTTTTCAGAAAAAGGTAGTGGGAGTATGGTGGAACTGGAAGTGATTCCAGAACCACAAACGATTACTGAAGATTTGATAAGGAACCTAAAGATTCAATCTGGATTGACATTCCATTGGCCACTCCGCAGAAAAGGTGGGTAACTTCAGGCACCCGAGAGGTACTCCGGTAGCCTCAAGGACGGTGACAGGGAAGTTCTTGTTTACCCACACTTGCCATTGCTGTTATTCCAGGCTGCGAGTCCCGGCAGGAGGATGAGTATAGCGTCGTTCTAAACTAGCTTTAGAAGTGTATGTGTATATGACTCTGCCAGAGGGTTGTCGTAGTCAGTGGGAGCAGCGGAAGCATTGGTGGACAGGTGGCTTATGTCTATTTATAGACTAAAGCAGATGTAGCGGAGATAGATCATCAATTTCTGATGTGACAGTCATAGGTTTGACTTCATCAGAATAGGGGATGGATCTGTTGAGAAGGTAGTAGGGTGTGTTGTCATGGTATTTCGATGACATACACAGAGTAGGAAGTGATATTCCTATACTACAATCGGTTATACTTTGGTCGTCACACAGTAGTTTCTCCACATGGGACTTGGACATTATATCAAACATACTGGTTACTAGATCTATGGTTTTAGATCTAGATTTGGGTGGTTTCCCAATTAAGGGTACTTAGACAGCATTCTAAGAGTATTTAGAATGGACGACTCCTGGCATGGTAGTGTACCTGCAGGTGATGGAGTCACCCTCTCTAAAGGTGTCTTACAGACCAAAGGGGAGAGGGATGTGCATGATTGACAGATTACTTGCTCAGGCAATTGAGTCAATCATGAGATGTCAAGTACCACACCAGATGTTGTTCTTGCACTAGATGCAATAAGTTGACATTGATCCAATCCTAGAGAAATAGTCGGAAGCAGTTTTAGAACATAAGTGGATGTTCTAGGGATATGATAACGGCAGCCTCTTTCGGGAGACAGTTATCATTCCAGGCTTCCAAGGTGACCTGGACAACAAGGAGGTTGTCAGAGTTATAGTTTTTCCTTCTGACGAGGGGCAGTATTTTGGACAGGTGGTCCAAGGAAATACTGAGGGAGGCATGGCGCAGGATACTGATTAAGTTCAGTTGACGATGCAGTCTAAGAAGTTTGGATTTGGAGTTCATTTATGAGCTAAATCCCATCAGACATCCAGACACATTCTAAGACAGGTATTGCTCATTTCGGGAGATGACTTTCTCCGCGAACATGAGATATAAAGAGACATAGAAAGAAACATCAAGGCGGATCCACTCACTGAGGCTATTCCTCGAACGCAATAGTTTCGCAAACGAGTTTTGTGAAACTGACTAGTAGAGGAGTTGGGTGTTCAGTATCACACGGGCTGTGAGTACGCGACATCGCAATAATTAGCCTTGAGTGCAAGTGGGAGATTGTTGGAGATAGTGCCCTCAGAGTCAATTATTGGATCACAGGCACGTGATTGCAATGATTGAGGGAGGACCTGTCCCAGTAGGACAGTCTTACTCGAGATGGTAGTATGCTATCTGGTTTACCTTTATCATCGTGTACTGCTTTAGGTGACCTGACAGGTCACTATTGCACGTTGATAGAGCCCCTAGGATTCATGCTTGACTGCCAGCAGTATGAGGGTGATCATATACGTGGGAGCTGGTAGTCTAAAAGCACATCCTTAAAAGGTCCCTAGTCGTAGGAGTTTCGAGACAGGGCATCGATACTCCAGAGTAGACTAGTGTATACAGTCTGTAAGTCCACGTTGCCCACCCCGGTGCTTACGGGGAGGCGGAAAACATAATAAAAATTGGATTTTTATCAACTATAGGCAACATGGACCAAGCTTTAAGGATCTTTGCTAAACAAAAACAAGCTAACCCTAACTAGTAACTAGCTAAGTGATGGAAAGGTTATACCTTGAGCTCAAAGTCCTTCTCTCCTTGCCCCTTGGAATGGTAGAAAGATGTCACCTTGCTTGTCTTCTCCCGTCAAAGAAGGATCCACCCGAAAGCCTCGACCTTTAGCTTCAACTCCAAGCTAGGAGTAACTAGAGTGCAAGAAATGCTAAGACTTGAACCCTAGAAGAGAGTAGAGAAGATCAAGTGAAGGTTTTTCTCAAGCTTTTTGTTTCTCAACACATGAGAGGGAGAGAGCTTGAGGGAGAGGATGAGCAAGAGAGAGAAATGATATGAGAGAATGAATTATTAGTGAGCCATTCTCACTAATATGTGTGTAATATTTTAATTCAATAATTAGCTAGAAAATTGTCATGGTTTAATCAAGGTGTGACCATTATCATTTCAATATTAATGCAAATTGCAAGGATCAAAGAGCATCTTCCAAATGAAATGATTATGGTCAAGTTGTCAACTTGGTCAACAAGTCAATGAAGTCAAAAGGTCAACAACAACAACCATGCACAATAATTAAGCTAATTATCAATTAACAATAATACACACAAAAGCAATAGGGTTAATAAAATGACAATAGTCATTAACCCTAAACAAGGTCCTCTCCCTCAATCTCATGCAACTGTGCATACGCACCCGCATTCGTGATCCGAGGAACATGAATACACTGAGAAAAACCAATCTCAAATCATATACTAGGATCCGGCTTAAACCAAAGCCCGCTAGTATAAACTGTCCGGACAGCAAACGTGCACAAGTGCGCGGATGCGAACGAACCCTGTCGCAAAACCATGCGACCTCTACTCATTTTGCCTAAAGGCGAATAGCTCTCTGTGTGGGACTCTAAAGACTCGACACTACGCTGGCAGTGGGTTTAACCACAGACCGCAAGCGGCACTAGCTGTACGTAACGGTCCCCAGGTAGATGTCGATAAGAAGACTGACGAGGTGAACCCCATCTGCACTCCTACTGAGCCTGTATGTGACAGTCTCCGTACAGTCCGGTCTGTTCGTCTGATACATCGCATGGCGGGCCTAGGGGGGCGGTGAACGTCAGTCCCCTAATAGCGGTACAAGTCGTGTCGGAGTGTAGCCCAGAACACCCTGAGATAACACTGGAAACCTACCAGTATATCTCGCTTGCCCTGGCCAGGGACTACTCGTGTAATGGCTCTCCTGGACACAGCGCGATGTCAACCCCCAATACCGGGAGAGACGAATCATGTCTAACCGTCACTGCCTCCAAGTGCTTCGGGACTGCACCCAAAAACTACCTGTTTGCACGACTCCTTTGAGCCGTGGTAGGGTAGTAATCAAAGTGCAGTGGGAACACACTCGAGGCGAAGCGACAGTGTCAAGTCAGCGGACTAAGCTGTACTCATGTCACCTGGGAACTGATAATTGACGATAGGTATATTACCAACCAACAGTTCCCGACGAGTCCTGTCCAGTGTACTCGTAACCTAACGAGCACCCGCATACTATCCCAAGTACGACGTACTAACGGCTGTAGGACAGACCGTCTCCCACACTGGGATGAGAAGCGCATACGCTAGTCTACTCCGGAGTATCGATGCCCTGTCTCGATAGTCCAAAGACCAGGGACCTGTATAAGGATGTGCTTATAGATTACCCAGCTCCCACGAGTGCGAGCGCCATCACAACGCTGGTAATCAAGCAAAGATCCTAAGGGCTCTACTAATATGTATACCAGCAATATGCTAAAAGAAACACATGCACATATTAAAGCAGAGACAAACCAAGTAGCATACTACCATTTCGAGAAAGATTGTATATACAACTGTGAATATCCCAAGCTTCCATTAAGTAATATACAAACTAGTATGATACAGTAATGGCCTCTAGGGCATATACACTAACAATCTCCCACTTGCACTAAGGCCATGTACTGGCGTATCGAAGACCTATCATCTCGATCAGCCGCTCGAACTGAGTCTGGGGCAAGGCCTTGGTGAATGGATCTGCTGTGTTATCCTCTGATGCAACTCTCCGGACCTCGATCTCCTGGCGATCCACAATCTCCCTGATCAGGTGATACCGCCTTAAGATGTGTCTGGATTTCTGATGGGACCTGGGTTCCTTCGCTAAAGCTATAGCTCCGTTGTTGTCGCAATACAAGGGTATTGGGTCAACAATGGACGGAACCACCTGAAGTTCTTTCAAGAACTTCCTCATCCAGACAGCTTCTTTCGCGGCATCAGATGCAGCGATGTATTCCGCTTCCATAGTCGAGTCAGCAACGGTATCCTGTTTGGAGCTCTTCCAACACATCGCCCCTCCATTGAGGGTAAAGACAAAACCCGACATGGACTTGGAATCATCCTTGTCACTCTGGAAGCTGGAGTCAGCAAAGGCCTCAATCTGCAGGTCTTTTCCGCCATACACCAAGAACATCTCCTTAGTCCTTCTCAGGTACTTGAGAATGTTCTTTACTGCTATCCAATGTTTCTCCCCAGGGTTTGACTGATACCTGCTTACCACACTCAGTGCATAAGCCACATCCGGTCTGGTACACAACATCGCATACATTATAGAGCCTACCGCAGAAGCGTAGGGTATAATAGACATGCGATCCCTCTCCAAATCAGTCTTGGGAGACATCTCTTTGGAGAGGGTGATCCCGTGACAAGCCGGTAGATTACCGCGCTTGGAATCTTCCATACTGAATCTCTTCAGTATGGTGTCGATGTACCTGGACTGTGAGAGTCCTAATATCCTCTTGGATCTGTCACGGTAGATCCGGATACCCAGAATGTATGAGGCATCACCCAGGTCTTTCATGGAGAACCTGTGTGACAAGAACCCCTTGACAGATTGTAGCATAGGAATGTCATTTCCTATTAAGAGAATGTCATCCACGTATAAAACGAGGAATACTACAGTTCTCGCTACAAATCTACAATAGATGCATGGTTCATCTGGATTTTTGATAAAGCCAAATTCTTTGACCGTCTCATCAAAGCAGATGTTCCAACTCCGCGATGCCTGCTTGAGTCCATAAATGGACTTAACTTGCACACCTTTCCGCTGCTCCCACTCTGAATGAAACCCTCTGGCTGGTCCATATAGACACACTCCTCTAAATGACCATTTAGAAAAGCTGTCTTTACGTCCATCTGCCAAATCTCATAATCGTGGAAAGCAGCGATGGCAAGAAGGATCCGAATGGATTTCAGCATAGCTACTGGAGAAAAGGTTTCGTCATAGTCCAAACCAGGTCGCTGACGAAAACCCTTTGCTACCAGTCTGGCTTTATAGGTCTCAACCTGTCCATCTACACCAATCTTCCTTTTGAAGATCCACTTGCATCCTACGGGTTTTACCCCGTCTGGAGCAATGTCCAACGTCCATACTTTGTTGGTGTACATGGACTCCATCTCGGTCCGCATTGCATCTAGCCATTTTACCGAGTCGACGCTCTGAATGGCTTGCTGGAAGCTAGTAGGCTCATCACAATCTATGATGCAGTCCTCTCTATCCCCGTCAATGAGAAAACCGTAGTACCTCTCGGGCGGATGAGACTGCCTACTACTCCTGCGGAGTGGCGTAGGAATGTCCTGTTCTTTTGAACCTTCTGGTTCCACTAAGCTTTCAGTAATAGTTTGTGGTTCTGGAATTTCTTCCAGTTCTATTGCGCTCCCACTTATTTCTTTTTCTAAAAACTGATGTTCCAGAAAATGGGCATTACGAGAAACAAGGACTTTTTGTTCCTCTGCGTAATAGAAAAGATACCCCCTGGAGTTCTTTGGGTATCCCACAAACTTGCACAGTACTGAGCGTGCCTCGAGCTTGTCCGTATGCTGCTTTTTGACATAAGCTGGACATCCCCAAATCTTTAAGTATTGAAGATAGGGTTTCTTCCCACTCCATAACTCATATGGTGTGGTAGGCACAGTCTTAGTGGGAACACGGTTCAAAAGATATGCAGCTGTTTCTAGCGCATATCCCCAGAACGATCGCGGTAACTCAGTGTTACTCATCATGGACCGTACCATATCCAATAGGGTTCGGTTCCGTCTCTCCGATACACCGTTAAGTTGCGGAGTGTATGGAGGAGTAAGCTGAGAGAGAATTCCATTCTCTTTTAAGTAATTCAGGAATTCGGCACTTAAGTATTCTCCTCCTCGATCCGATCTTAGGATCTTGATAATTTTGCCTGTTTGTTTTTCTACTTCATTCTTATATTCCTGGAACATATCAAAAGCTTCGGATTTATGCTTCATTAAGAAGACATGTCCGAATCTTGAGAAATCATCCGTAAAAGTAATGAAGTAAGAAAAACCGCTTCGCGCATGTGTAGACATTGGACCGCACACGTCGCTGTGTACGAGTCCCAAGAGCTCGCTCGCTCTTTCTCCGTGTCCAGAAAACGGAGCCTTTGTCATCTTTCCTTTGAGACAGGATTGACAAGTTGCATACGATTGATATTCGAACGGATCTAAATATCCTTCAGTATGTAACTTAGTCAATCTTCTCTCATTGATGTGACCCAGTCTACAATGCCATAAGAAAGTTTTATTAATTTCTGGAGACTTTCTTTTGTGTGTATTCTGGATATTGAAAACCTGTGGTTGGTTTAAAACGTATATACCGTTGTTCAATGTACCTGACCCAATCAAAACTTGATTAAGGTGAATGTTCACTACATTACTTACAAATGCAAATTCATAACCTTCTTTAGATAATAAAGATACAGAAATGATATTACAGGTTGCATTTGGTACATAATAACAACTACGCAAAACCAAAAAGTGTCCATCTGATAATCCCAGGTGATAGTCCCCCACGGCCTCAGCATCCATGCTAGCACCGTTCGCAACTCTGAGGGTCATGTCACCTGCCTTCAAAACTCTACGCTTTCTCAACGCCTGCAAAGAATTACAGATATGAGATCCTGATCCGGTATCCAATACCCAGGATGTAGAGTTTATTGATAGACAGTTTTCAATAACATACACACCTGAAGCTGAAGCTGCAACTCGCTTCAAATCCTGTGTTCTGGCTTTCCAAGCCTTGCAATCCTGTTTCCAGTGACCACTTTTGTGACAATAGAAGCATTCTTCCTTCCCCACCAGCTTCCCCGCTACTTTTGTTGCTTTACCCTTTCCCTTCGTATCCACTTTACCGACACCGCCTCTTGGTTTGGCGGGGGCTTTCTTCTTCTTGCCCTTGGCTTTCGCCCTGGACCTAGAAGAGGAAGATCCTCCTACAAACAAAGTGGATGTCTCCCTACCCTTCTGTAGGGTGCCCTCAGCAGTCCTCAACATGTTCAGAAGTTCGGCAAGTTCAACCTCCTTTCCTTGCATGTTGAAGTTAAGAATGAACTGGGCGTAAGTGGAAGGAAGGGACTGGAGAATCAAATCGGTATAGAGTTCATTCTCCAACGTGGTCCCAAGGTCCGCGAGCTCCTCTATGTAGCCGATCATCTTAAGCACGTGGTCCGCTACCGATGATCCGACGGCCAACCTTGCCGAAAAAAGCTTCTTCGACACTTCGTATCTAGCGATACGAGACTGCTCTCCATACAGTTCTTTTGTATGGAGAAATATGGACTCTAGGTCCATATTCTCGTGCCTCCTCTGATGTTCGTTGTCCATCGAGGCTAGTACGAGGCATCTGGCCCTCGCGCAATCTATCTCCCATGTCTTACGGATTTCTACATCCGCGACGCTGGAGGTGGGACCTGGGACAGGGGGAGCTTTGGTGGTAAGTATATACCCCAGCTTGTCATAAGTGATAGCCATCTTGACATTCCTGGGCCAATCTTTGTAGTTTGGCCCTGTCAATATATTTTTATCTAACAGTAACTTAAGTCCGGTCATGTTGAATGGTCGCTGCAATTAGGAGAGAGAAAAGAAACACTTTAGCATGATGCTCTTGCAAGTTTAGAGTGGTTTTTAATTTGTCTAAACTGGATGGCTCCCACTGTTTCTCGAATCCCTTCTCAAACCATAAAGAAAAGGATTAGCCGGGATCATTCTCACCGTACAATACTTGCTTAACCGTTCAGCCAGGCCAGTGTCGGTACTTCGAGGGAGGTTTTCCAACGCTTTCGCGAAGTTCCTTAATTAAGTAACCTCATTTCCCTGTGGGCGTAGCCCCGCTAACACTTTTCTAGGCACCTACTAGGTTTATAGCATTGATCGTTAAGTGAGAGTTTTCCCGAGGAGTAGCATATACTCACAGTAGGATCGGGATCCAAATATCATCGCGTGATAAAACCGAAGGAATCCTACTAGAATTATCATACTCCAAATGGTATGCAACGCTAGCAAGTTTCAGTACTTATGAAACTCCCGATGTAGATTTTTGCCCCATGCTCTTATGACCTTGGCGTGAGGTCAAAATGTCATAAGTCACATGTCAAGTTCTTCCCATCATTATCCTGGTTAATTTGAACCCACCCGTACCTACCCTTGACGTAGGCCAAAACGGCAGTACGACTGTCTCAAATCAACGCATTCTATCTATGCAACGGATAAATATCCGGCAGCTACCAATCACTATGCCTTAGCGTGAGGTCAAAATACATAGCTTGAATACTACCGAATATTTAACCGAAATGATGGAGGGCTACGGATGGTTTTGGCGAAACCGTGAACGTAGTGAACTTGATAATCGATGGAACAAGATAGCTTTTAAAAGGAGTGGTTCAAGCTCCGCGTTTAAAAGTTTAGTTTTGAAAAGAACCGAGTGGTTTTCAAAGTGTTCCAATCGACTTTTACTTGGTTTATTTCTTGCATTAGTTCTTTTAATGCGTCTCATCATTTAATCCTACCATTGCAGAAAACAACCAAAATATGACGTACGCTTATGACATTCGCATTCGCCACGGGGCCCCGTCATCACCCGTTAGGTTACTTAACTAACGACAGAGCGGGGGCTGGGCTAGCGCGGCTGTAAAACATAAGCAACGCCTAAATAGTTATTATATATATGTATATAGCAATGATAGACATTACAGATCACAGATGAATACATTGGATATACTAGGAATCCGCAATGCGTTCGAGCCTGCAACGTAAAGCGGATTACACGGTCGCGGTGAATAGCCAATACCCCACCCAAGACCCCTACGGGTGCGGCAAACTACCAGCCAAGCACCCGAAGCGAAGCAACCTCCCTCACCACCGTGAGTAGGCCACTCGGCACTTCGAGATACCCGGTAGTTTGTGCACCCCCTCCATGGGTCTATCCTAGGAGCAAAAACAGTAAAAAGAATTATACAATGACGGCTACAACCCCGACCCGGTTGTGCGGCCATACAAATAATATTATTACATCAATTTACATGTTACAAATGAATGAAAGAAAAAAAAAACGCTCATCTCACATCCACCCCGGCTATTCACCCGCGACAATCCAATCCATTCATATCCACAAACCAATAACAATCACAGATCACAGAGATGTATAACCCCGACTAATCGACTTATAGCGATTAGCCGACGTTCAATACATACAAGCATCACAGATATAACCGATATAGTTAAAGTGTAGTGAAGTTCCGAAAAAATACGGATTTATAGGCCCCCAAAAGTAAATTTTAGTTCTGGAAAATCTGGGCACATATAACATATCCTAAAAATCCCAAAACCAACACAGAAACACACTGCACCAAAATCGAAGCAGAGAGGGGACCAGACGGCGGCGGTTCCGCGGCAAGAGCATCCTATTACCGCGGATCCGCGGCCCTTTGATCGCCTCTCTGGTTCGTATTTGGTGGTTTTCTACACAAAACCCTGAGACAATTTTTGGTGTATAACAAATTTTATTTTGACCAGAAAATAAATTAACAGAAACTTAGGGTTGTTGCGAGTTTGGTTTTCGATTTTCCGGTTTCGAAACTTCGTTACACTTTACTACTTAGCTGATTTATGTTTAGTTAGGCTCTGATACCACTGTAAGTCCACGTTGCCCACCCCGGTGCTTACGGGAAGGCGGAAAACATAATAAAAATTGGATTTTTATCAACTATAGGCAACATGGACCAAGCTTTAAGGATCTTTGCTAAACAAAAACAAGCTAACCCTAATCTAGTAACTAGCTAAGTGATGGAAAGGTTATACCTTGAGCTCAAAGTCCTTCTCTCCTGCTCCTTGGAAGGTAGAAAGATGTCACCGTGCTTGTCTTCTCCCGTCAAAGAAGGATCCACCCGAAAGCCTCGACCTTTAGCTTCAACTCCAAGCTAGGAGTAACTAGAGTGCAAGAAATGCTAAGACTTGAACCCTAGAAGAGAGTAGAGAAGATCAAGTGAAGGTTTTTCTCAAGCTTTTTGTTTCTCAACACATGAGAGGGAGAGAGCTTGAGGGAGAGGATGAGACAAGAGAGAGAAATGATATGAGAGAATGAATTATTAGTGAGCCATTCTCACTAATATGTGTGTAATATTTTAATTCAATAATTAGCTAGAAAATTGTCATGGTTTAATCAAGGTGTGACCATTATCATTGTCAATATTAATGCAAATTGCAAGGATCAAAGAGCGTCTTCCCAATGAAATGATTATGGTCAAGTTGACAACTTGGTCCAACAAGTCAATGAAGTCAAAAGGTCCAACACAACAACCATGCACAATAATTAAGCTAATTATCAATTAACAATAATACACACAAAAGCAATAGGGTTAATAAAATGACAATAGTCATTAACCCTAAACAAGGTCCTCTCCCTCAATCTCATGCAACTGTGCATACGCACCCCGCATTCGTGATCCGAGGAACACGAATACACTGAGAAAAACCAATCTCAAATCATATACTAGGATCCGGCTTAAACCAAGCCCGCTAGTATAAACTGTCCGGACAGCAAACGTGCACAAGTGCGCGGATGCGAACGAACCCTGTCGCAAACCATGCGACCTCTAATCATTTTGCCTAAGGAGAATAGCTCTCTGTGTGGGACTCTAAAGACTCGACACTACGCTGCAGTGGGTTTAACCACAGACCGCAAGCGGCACTAGCTGTACGTAACGGTCCCTAGGTAGATGTCGATAAGAAGACTGACGAGGTGAACCCCATCTGCACTCCTACTGAGCCTGTATGTGACAGTCTCCGTACAGTCCGGTCTGTTCGTCTGATACATCGCATGGCGGGCCTAGGGGGCGGTGAACGTCAGTCCCCTAATAGCGGTACAAGTCGTGTCGGAGTGTAGCCCAGAACACCCTGAGATAACACTGGAAACCCTACCAGTATACTCGCTTGCCCTGGCCAGGGACTACTCGTGTAAGGCTCTCCTGGACACAGCGCGATGTCAACCCCCAATACCGGGAGAGACGAATCCTGTCTAACCGTCACCTGCCTCCAAGTGCTTCGGGACTGCACCCAAAAACTACCTGTTTGCACGACTCCTTTGAGCCGTGGTAGGGTAGTAATCAAAGTGCCAGTGGGAACACACTCGAGGCGAAGCGACAGTGTCAAGTCAGCGGACTAAGCTGTACTCATGTCACCTGGGAACTGATAACTGACGATAGGTATATACCAACCAACAGTTCCCGACGAGTCCTGTCCAGTGTACTCGTAACCTAACGAGCACCCGCATACTATCCTAAGTACGACGTACTAACGGCTGTGGGACAGACCGTCTCCCACACTGGGATGAGAAGCGCATACGCTAGTCTACGGCCGTATCGATGCCCTGTCTCGATAGTCCCACGACCAGGGACCTGTATAAGGATGTGCTTATAGATTACCCAGCTCCCACGAGTGCGAGCGCCATCACAACGCTGGTAATCAAGCAAAGATCCTAAGGGCTCTACTAATATGTATACCAGCAATATGCTAAAAGAACACACATGCACATATTAAAGCAGAGACAAACCAAGTAGCATACTACCATTTCGAGCAAGATTGTATATACAACTGTGAATATCCCAAGCTTCCATTAAGTAATATACAAACTAGTATGATACAGTAATGGCCTCTAGGGCATATACACTAACACAGTCGAGACCCCGACGAGGGGCGGTGGTCCGGTCTCACAAGCCACTGGTGACAGTTGGTTCACCTAAGATATATACAGGTGCTCATTGGGTTATGAGTACACCGGACAGGACTCGCCGGGAACATGCTAGTTGGTCTTATACCTGACGTCAGATAGCAGTTCCCTGGTGACATGTGTACAGGTTAGTTCATCGACCTGGGGATCGTCATTTGTCTCGTGTGAGTTCCCCACTCTACTTTGATTACTACCCTACCACGCTCAAAGGAGACGTGCAAACAGGTTTTAGTTGGGTACAGTCCCGAGCCACATGGAGGCAGTGAGCGGATCTTCAGGGGTTCGTCTCTCCCGTATTGGGGGTGAGGTCGCGCTGTGTCTAGGAGAGACATTACACGAAGCCCTCGGCCGAGGCAGGAGATTTACTGGTAGGTATTCCAGTAGTATCTCAGGGTGTTCTGGGCTACACTCCGACATGACTTGTACCGCTTTTGGGGGTCTGACTTTTACCAACCCCCTAGGCCCGCCATGCGATGCTCATAGACGAACGGACCGGACTGTACGGATATTGTCACTGACAGGCTCAGTAGGATGTCAGGATGAGTTCGCTCATCGACGTCCCTTTTGGTCCAATAGCTGGTGGCCCGTCACGTATGGCTAATACCTCTAACGTGCTAGTGGTTAAATCCACAGCCATAGTATTGACGAGTCTTTAGAGTCCACCACACTTCAGTTACTCCAAGCTTTCGGGCGAAACGCTGTAGAGGCCATATGGAGATATGGCAAGGTCCGATCAGATACGTGCGGTATTGCACGGATCAGGATCGGACAGTTTGTACTACAGGCCGTATGGATATATGGCAGGGTTCGATCAGATACGTGCGGTATTGCACGGATCAGGATCGAACGGATATCACTAACCGGCTTTGGTTTAAGCCGGATCCTAATATAGTACAGTGTAGATTTTGTCTCATTGCATTTGTATTTCGGTCGGAATACAGATGCGGGTGTGTATACACAGTATCGGGGTTTTCCTGTAATTTATTACGGAACCAGTTTTCTGGAGTTGCCAGTTTGTTTTCCGTTTCGGCCAATTCCTTTGTATCGTTCATTGGCCGAAGATTGGTGGAGGAGGGCTTATTTGCATTAGTGCAATTAAGCATTTGTGGAGGGTGTTCCTTGGCATTTTCTTGTGTCATGATGGTTGCACCATCCTTTGACCATTTGACTTCTTCTTCTATGCATGGCTTGACCTTTGAAGCAATCATGGTTGTTGATTGGTTGGTGGAGTGAGGGTTTGCTTTGTGATCATGTTTGTTATCATCACCCTTTCTCTCTCTATGCTTGATTGGTTGGCTCACCTCTCTCACACTACACACCTCTCTCATTCTCTCCATTCCACAAGTGTGACGGCCAATTTTTGGAGGGAGGGCTGCCCATTATTTTGGTGGGGGGATTTTGGTTCTCTTCATGCAAGAAAAATCCCAAGTTCATCTCGACAAAAAGTTCACATCTCAAACCTCCACCATATGGCAGCTATCTCAACCCAAATGAGATCACAAACTCTACACTATATTCTACAGCAAATCTTGGGCACGTCGACTCACCAGCTTCATGCCCGAGTTGTCTCGGTATAGAGGCAGGAGCCGTAAAAGAAGCAGGCGACGTGGTGCCCTTCCGGCGACGAGGTGGAGACCGGAGACTCCGCGGGAGATCGGGACGACGACGAGAAGACCGGAGGACACGGATCACTCGGTATATCTCCCTTTCCCATCTGTAGTTAGCTAGGACTAGTTAATGGCCCGATCCGGTGGTCTAAGTGCGCAGTGGTGCCGGTTCAAGGAAAATTTAAAGTTAGCCATCACTTCCGCATTGTGGCCTCGGGATGGAGGCCGGGGCGCCGCCGTGCACTTACAGAAGTTCTTAGTGAACTTGGTGTGGTTCCATCCATCGAGCATCCAATACCTCTGTATTACGATAACAATGGAGCTGTGGCTTTGGCTAAGGAACCCAGGTCCCATCAGAAGTCCAGACATATTCTGAGGCGGTATCACCTGATCAGGGAGATAGTTGATCGCCGGGAGATCGAGGTCAGGAGAGTAGATACGAAGGACAACACTGCGGATCCACTCTCGAAGGCCATTCCCCAGATACAGTTTGAGAGATTATTCGGGATTCTAGGTATGAGATACTACAGCAGCTGGCTTTAGTGCAAGTGGGAGATTGTTAGTTATGTATATGCCTTAGAGGCCATTGTTGTACATATGATGTATATTATGATGGATGCTTGGATATATATAGAGAGGACTTTCTTGCTCATCATAATAGTATGCTATTTGGTTTCACTTTATCTTAACATGTTGACTTGTACTGGTTTACTGTCTTACTCTCACATATTTATAAAGCCCTTAGGATCTGTACTCGACTACTGGGACTATGAGGAGATCATACTAGTGGGGCCATGGTAGTCGATGAGTACATCCTATAATTGTTCCTAGTCGAGGGTATATCGAGACAGGGCATCGATACACCAGAGTAGACTAGCGTATACGCATCTTGACCCATATGATGGGCGATGGATGATCCCATATCCATCGGTGTTTGACATCAGATATGGTGTACGGGTGCTCAGTGGAGACTGGGTACACTGGACGGACTCGCCGAGAACTCCCAGATGGTGATATACCACACGTCAGATAGGAGTTCTCCGGTGACACTGGTACAGGGTAGTCTGTAGACCCTAGATCGTCATATAGTCTTGTGTGATTCCCACTGTGCTTTGATTTCCACCTTACCACGTCCAAGAGGGCATGCAAAACGGTGGCTTTTGGGTGTAGTCCCGAATCACATGGAGGCAATGAGCGATAGGAGGGGATTCGTCTCTCCCGGTATAGGGAGTTGATGTTGCGCTGTGTTCGATTGGCTATAACTGGAAGTCCCTGGCCAGGGCTGATATAAAGATTTAATGGTAAGTGTTACCAGTAGTTTCTCGACCTGTTATGAGCCTCACATCGACACGACTTATCGGTTAATGGGGTCTGACGTATACCACCCCTAGACTTGATATGAGACATATCAGACGAAGAGACCGGACTGTACGGGAGTGTTACTGATTGGATTCACAGGAGAATGTACAGGCTATCTTGTTGATCTTCTGATCGATCAATACCTGGGTGGCTGTTACGTTTAGCTGACCGCTTGCAGCTTGTGGGTGTTTGATATGATCATCACCTGCTACCGGTGTATTGACGATTCTTTAGAGTCCTACACATAGGTTTCTTGGCTCAGGCAAAACGGAGTAGAGGCACATATGTGATATCCGCAGGACCGGGGATAATGCGATATGAGATACCGTATTATATTCTCGTGATATTTAGATATGAACCGGCTCATCGGATCAAGTGTTGATTCGATGAATCGGTATATGATATATTAGTCGGTTATATTCGATAAAGCCGGATTGTCGGTTCAAGTGTTGCTTCGATGATTTAATGTATAATAATATATATGATATATTGTATTACATTATCTAATATTGGCTCGCTTTATTATTTCATTTTCTCACCGGATAATACATTGATATATATGCGATATATATTAATTGTATTATTTTCTTTTGTTACAGATATATAATATATATGTGATATATATTATAGTAACATGATATGATTAATAATGAAACATGTTTAGTGATGATTAAATGAGGTTAGAGTTTGATTAGGGTTAGCTCCTTCTTGCACCATCTAGAAGCTTTCCTTTTGTCATGAAGAAGATATTATGATAGATATTTTCTTATGACTCATTTCTTAACCCAACCAAATCCTAGCCTTAGTTAACTCTCTACTAGGGTTATCCTTGTCATCATTAACCATGGTTGCATTATTATTGATATACTCTTATCATTATTCATTGAAAGTCCACGTTACCTCTCCCGGTACTTACGGGCTTGCAGAAATGATGAAAAACGATTTTTCAAGAGGTGGTAACATAGACTCAAAATACGGATCTTTGTTAAATAACTAACTAACAAACCTAACAAGAGTTTTACCTACTCGGTTAGGGGGCTATACCTTTCTTGAACTCCTTCGTCTTCAACTCTTTTCGGTGTACGGATCGGCCTCACCTCGTCGTCTCCTTGCGCCGAAGATGGATCCACCTAAAAGCTTCTACCTTTGGCTTCTTCTTCGAACTTGAAGAAACTAGAACACTTGGTTTGCTAAACCTTATGAACTAGGATGAGTAGAGAAGTGATATGGGTTTTCTTTTATCTCTAAGGCAATGTTTCTCAACTCATGAGAGGGTGTTGCCTTGAGCTAGAGAGAGAGCAAGAGCAAGAGCAAGAGGGAGAGCTCAAGCAAGAGAGAGAAATGAAATGAGAGAATGCGTAACTCTTTTGCCATCCAAGCTCTCATAATCCAAAACCATCATAACAAAAATAGTAATCAAGTATTGTGTTATGGTTCAAGTCAAAATGGCTATATCATTTCATGCACTCATTTTGCAAAAACAAACAAGCAAGCAAAAGTCTTTGCCATGAAATAATAGCCATTGTCATGATGATGGTCAACTAGTCCAACCTAGTCAACCGGTCAACAAAGTCAACAAGTCAACAAAGTCAACCCCTCAACAACCATGTCACTATAATACTTAATTAATATTATTGTTAATTATATTTCTTATTCTCATTAGGGTTTAGCAAAAAGTCAATAGTCAACAGTCAACAACCCTAATGAGAATCCTTTGCCTCTGTCTCTCTGTCAACTGTGCATACACACCAGCATCCGCGTTCCGAGGAACACGAATACAAATGAGATAAAACCAATCCCAAAATGTACACTAGGATCTGGCTTAAACCAAAGCCCATTAGTGTTAACTGTCCGGACACCAAACGTGCACAAGTGCACGGATGTGACCGAACCCTGTCGCAAAACCATGCGACCTGTCGCAAAACCATGCGACCTCTACTCTTTTGCCTAAAGGCGAATAGCTTTCTGTGTGGGACTCTAAAGACTCGACACTACGCTGTCAGTGGGTTTAACCACAGACCGCAAGCGGCACTAGCTGTGCGTAACGGTCCCCAGGTAGATGCCGACAAGAAGACTAACGAGGTGAAACCCATCTGAACTCCTACTGAGCCTGAATGTGACAATCTCTGTACAGTCCGGTCTATTCGTCTGATACATCGCATGGCGGGCCTAGGGGGCGGTAAACGTCAGTCCCCTACTAGCGGTACAAGTCGTGTCGGAGTGTAGCCCAGAACACCCTGAGATAACACTGGAAACCTTCCAGTATATCTCGCTTGCCCTGGCCAGGGACTACTCGTGTAATGGCTCTCCTAGACACAGCGCGATGTCAACCCCCAATACCGGGAGAGACGAATCCTGTCTAACCGTCACTGCCTCCAAGTGCTTCGGGACTGCACCCATCTACTACCTGTTTGCACGACTCCTTTGAGCCGTGGTAGGGTAGTAATATAAGTACAGTGGGAACACACTCGAGGCGAAGTGACGGTGTCAAGTCAGCGGACTAAGCTGTACTCATGTCACCTGGGAACTGATAACTGACGATAGGTATAGTACCAACCAACAGTTCCCGACGAGTCCTGTCCAGTGTACTCGTAACCTAACGAGCACCCGCATACTATCTCAAGTACGACGTACTGACGGCTGTGGGACATACCGTCTCCCACACTGGGATGAGAAGCGCATACGCTAGTCTACTCCGGAGTATCGATGCCCTGTCTCGATAGTCCTACGACTAGGGACCTGCATAAGGATGTGCTTGTAGATTACCCAGCCCCCACTAATGTGACTGCCATCACAACGCTGGTAATCAAGGAAAGATCCTAAGGTCTCCACTAATGTGTATAGGTGATATACTAAAATAAACATATGTACACATTAAAGTAGAAACAAACCAAGTAGCATACTACTATATTGAGCAAGATTGTCTACACAAGGTGAATATCCCAAGCTTCCATTAAGTAATATACGAACTGGTATGATACAGTAATAGCCTCTAAGGCATATACACTAACAATCTCCCACTTGCACTAAGGCCATGTACTGGCGTATTGAAGACTTATCATCTCGATCAGCCGCTCAAACTGAGTCTGGGGTAAGGCCTTTGTGAGTGGATCAGCAGTGTTATCTTCCGTAGAAACTCTCCGAACCTCGATCTCCTGGCGACCCACGATCTCCCTGATTAGGTGATACCGCCTCAAGATGTGTCTGGACTTATGATGGGACCTGGGTTCCTTCGCTAAAGCTATAGCCCCGTTGTTGTCGCAATACAGCGGTATTGGATCAACAATGGACGGAACCACCTGAAGTTCTGTTAAGAACTTCCTTATCCAGACGGCTTCTTTTGCGGCATCTGCAGCAGCGATATATTCCGCTTCCATCGTCGAGTCAGCAACGATTTCCTGTTTGGGACTCTTCCAACACACCGCCCCTCCATTGAGGGTAAAGACATAACCCGACATGGACTTGGAATCATCCTTGTCACTCTGGAAGCTGGAGTCAGCAAAGGCCTCGATCTGGAGGTCTTTTCCGCCATACACCAAGAACATCTCCTTAGTCCTTCTCAGGTACTTGAGAATGTTCTTTACTGCTATCCAGTGTTTCTCCCCAGGGTTTGACTGATACCGGCTTACCACACTCAGTGCATAAGCTACATCTGGTCTGGTACACAACATCGCATACATAATAGAGCCTGCCGCAGAAGCGTAGGGTATAATAGACATGCGATCCCTTTCCAAATCAGTCTTGGGAGACATCTCTTTGGAAAGGGTGGTCCCGTGACAAGCCGGTAGATTACCGTGCTTGGAATCTTCCATACTGAATCTTTTCAGTATGGTGTCGATGTACCTGGACTGTGAGAGTCCTAATATCCTCTTGGATCTGTCACGATAGATCCGGATCCCCGGAATGTATGAGGCATCACCCAGGTCTTTCATGGAGAACCTGTGTGACAAGAACCCTTTGACAGATTGTAGCGTAGGAATGTCATTTCCTATTAAGAGAATGTCATCCACGTATAAAACGAGGAATACTACAGTTCTCGCTACAAATCTACTATAGATGCATGGTTCATCTGGATTTTTGATAAAGCCAAATTCTTTGACCGTCTCTTCAAAACAGATGTTCCAACTCCGCGATGCCTGCTTTAGTCCATAGATGGACTTAAGCAACTTGCACACCTTTCCGCTGCTCCCACTCTGAATGAAACCCTCTGGCTGGTCCATAAAAACACACTCCTCTAAATTTCCATTTAGAAAAGCGGTCTTTACGTCCATCTGCCAAATCTCATAATTGTGGAAGGCAGCAATGGTAAGAAGGATCCGAATGGATTTCAGCATAGCTACTGGAGAAAAGGTCTCGTCATAGTCCAAACCAGGTCTTTGACGAAAACCCTTTGCAACCAGTCTAGCTTTATAGGTCTCAACCTATCCATCTACACCAATCTTCCTTTTGAAGATCCACTTGCATCCTATGGGTTTTACCCCATCTGGAGCAACGTCCAACGTCCATACTTTGTTGGTGTACATGGATTCCATTTCGGTCCGCATTGCATCCAGCCATTTTACCGAGTCAACGCTCTGAATGGCCTGCTGGAAGCTAGTCGGCTCATCATAATCAATGATGCAATCCTCTCTATTCCCGTCTATGAGAAAACCGTAGTATCTCTCGGCCGGATGAGACTGCCTACTACTCCTGCGGAGCGGCGCAGGAATGTCATGTTCTTTTGAACCCTCTGGTTCTACTAAGCTTTCAGTAATAGTCTGTGGTTCTTGAATTTCTTCCAGTTCTATTTCGCTCCCACTTGTTTCCTTTTCTAAGAACTGGTGTTCCAGAAAATGGGCATTACAAGAAACAATGATCTTTTGTTCCTCTGCGTAATAGAAGAGATACCCCCTGGAGTTCTTTGGGTATCCCACAAACTTGCACAGTACTGAGCGTGCCTCGAGTTTGTCCGTATGCTGCTTTTTGACAAAAGCCGGACATCCCCAGATCTTCAGATATTGAAGATAGGGTTTCTTCCCACTCCATATCCCATATGGTGTGGTAGGCACAGTCTTAGTTGGAACTCGGTTCAAAAGGTATGCAGCTGATTCTAGTGCATATCCCCAGAATGATCGCGGTAACTCAGTGTTACTCATCATGGAACGTACCATATCCAATAGGGTCCAGTTCCGTCTCTCCGATACACCGTTATGTTGCGGAGTGTATGAAGGAGTAAGCTGAGAGAGAATTCCATTCTCTTTTAAGTAATCCAGGAACTCGGCACTCAAGTATTCACCACCTCGATCCGATCTCAGTGTCTTGATACTTTTGCCGGTTTGTTTTTCTACTTCATTCTTATATTACTGGAATTTTCCAAAGACTTCGGATTTATGTTTCATTAAGAAGACATAACCGTACCTTGAAAAGTCATCCGTAAAAGTAATGAAGTAAGAATAACCGCTTCGCGCATGTGTAGACATTGGACCGCACACGTCGCTGTGTACGAGTCCCAAGAGCTCGCTCGCTCTTACTCCGTGTCCAGTGAACGGAGTCTTTGTCATCTTTCCTTTGAGACAGGATTGACAAGTTGCATATGATTGATATTCGAACGGATCCAAATATCTTTCAGTATGTAACTTCGTCAACCTTCTCTCATTGATGTGACCCAGTCTACAATGTCATAAGAAAGTCTGATTTATTTCCGGAGACTTTCTTTTGTGTGTATTCTGGACATTGAAAATCTGTGGTTGGTTTAATACGTATATACCATTGCTTAATGCACCTGACCCAATCAGAACTTGATTAAGGTGAATGTTTACAACATTACTTACAAATGCAAATTCATAACCTTCTTTAGATAATAAAGATACAGAAATGATATTACAAGTTGCATTGGGTACAAAATAGCAATTACGCAAAGCCAAAACGTGTCCATCTGACAACCCCAGGTGATAGTCCCCCACGGACTCAGCATCCATGCCAGCTCCGTTTGCAACTCTGAGGGTCATATCACCTGCCTTCAAAACCCTACGCTTTCTCAATGCCTGCAAAGAATTACAGATATGAGATCCTGATCCGGTATCCAATACCCAGGATGTAGAGTTTATTGATAGACAGTTTTCAATAACATACACACCTGAAGCTGAAGCCGCAACTTGCTTCAGATCCTGTGTTCTAGCTTTCCAAGCCCTGCAATCTTTCTTCCAGTGCCCACTCTTATGACAGTAAAAGCACTCTTTCTTCCCCACAAGTTTCCCCGCTATCTTTGTTGCCTTTGCCTTTCCCTTCGTATCTACTTTACTAACACCGCCCCTTGGTTTGGCGGGGGCTTACTTCTTCTTTCCCTTAGCTTTCGCATTGGACCTAGAAGATGAAGATCCTCCTACAAACAAAGTGGATGTTTCCCTACCTTTCTGTAGGGTGCCCTCTGCACTCCTCAGCATGTTGAGGAGCTCTGAAAGTTCAACTTCCTTTTCTTGCAAGTTGAAGTTCAGGATAAACTGGGCGTAAGTGGAAGGAAGGGACTGGAGAATCAAGTCCGTACAGAGCTCGTTCTCTAACGTGGTCCCAAGGTCCGCGAGCTCCTCAATGAAGCCAATCATCTTAAGCACGTGTTCCGCTGCCGATGATCCGATGGCCAATCTTGACGAAAACAACTTCTTCGACACTTCGTATCTGGCGATACGAGATTGCTCTCCATACAGTTCTTTTGTATGGAGAAATATGGATTCGAGGTCCATATTCTCGTGCCTCCTCTGATGTTCGTTGTCCATAGAGGCAAGCACGAGACACTTGGCCTTCGCACAGTCAATCTCCCAAGTCTTACGGATTTCCTTATCCGCGACGCTGGAGGTGGGACCGGGACAGGGGGAGCTTTGGTGGTAAGAAGATACCCCAATTTGTCATAAGTAATTGCCATTTTGACATTCCTGAGCCAATCTTTGTAGTTTGGCCCTGTCAGTATGTTTTTATCTAGTAGTAACTTAAGTCCGGTCATGATGTTTGGTCGCTGCAATTAGGAGAGAGAGAAGAAACACTTTATCATGATGCTCTTGCAAGTTTAGAGTGGTTTTTAATTTGTCTAAACAGGATGGCTCCCACTGTCTCTCAAATCCCTCCTCAAACCAAAAAGGAAGAATTAGTCAGGATCAATCTCACCGTACAATACTTTCTTAACCGTTCGGCCAGGATGGTGTCGGTACTTCGAGGGAGGTTTTCCAACTCTTTCGCGAAGTTCCTTAATTAAATAACCTCTTTTCCCTGTGGGCGTAGCCCCGCTAACACCTTTCTAGACACCTACTTGGTTTATAGCATTGATCGTTAAGTGAAAAATTTCCCGAGGAGTAGCATATACTCACAGTAGGATCGGGATCCAAATATCATTGCGTGACAAAACTGAAGGAATCCTACCAGAATCATCACACTCCAAATGGTATGCAGCGCTAGCAAGTTTCAGTTCTTTTGAAACTCCCGATGTAGATTTTTGCCCCATGCTCTTATGACCTTGGCGTGAGGTCAAAATGTCATAAGTCACATGTCAAGTTCTTCCCATCATTATCCAGGTTAATTTGAACCCACCCGTATCTACCCTTGACGCAGGCCAAAATGGCAGTATGACTGTCTCAAACCAACGCATTCTATCTATGCAACAGATAAATATCCGGCAGCTACCAATCACTATGCCTTGGCGTGAGGTCAAAATACATAGCTTGAATACTACCGAATATTTAACTGAAATGATGGAGGGCTACGGATGGTTTTGGAAAAACCGTGAACGTAGTGAACTTGATATAATCGATGGAACGAGATAGCTTTTAAAAGGAGTGGCTTAAGCTCCGCGTTTAAAAGTTCTTTTTGAAAAGAAACCGAGTGGTTTTGAAAGTGTTCCAACGACTTTTACTTGGTTTATTTTTCTTGCATTAATTTTAATGCGTCCCATCAATTAATCCTACCATTGCAGAAAACAACGAAAATATGACGTACGCTTATGCCATCCGCATTCGCCACGGGGCCCCGTCATTACCCGTTAGGTTACTTAACTAACGATAGAGCGGGGGCTGGACTAGCGCGGATGCAAAACATAAGCAACGCCTAAATAGATATCATATATAGATATACTCATTCGTCACATGCAATGATAGCCATTCCAGATCACAGATGAACACATTGGATATACTAGGAATCCGCAATTCGTACGAGCCTGTAACGAAAAGCGGATTACACGGTCGCAATGAATAGCCAATACCCCACCCTAGACCCCTACGGGTGCGGCAAACTACCCGCCAAATATCCGAAGCGGAGCAACCTCCCTCAACGACGTAAGTAGGCCACTCGGCACTTCGAGATATCCGGTAGTTTGTGCACCCCACCTTGGGTCTATCCTAGAAGCAAAAATAGTAAAAAGAAATTATACAATGACGGCTACAACCCCGACCCGGTTGTGCGGCCAAAAATAATATTACATCAATTTACATATTACATGAATTGAAATATAAAAGGAAAAACTCTCATCTCACAACCCCCTGGCAATTCATCCGCGACAATCTAATGAATTCATATACACATACCATCAACATTACAGATCACAGATATGTATAACCCCCATTAATCGACGTATAGCGATTAGCGGACGTTCAATACATATAACACATCACAGATATATACCCGTAAGCTTAAGTCTTTAGAAGTTCGATCAAAATACGGATTTTCAAGCCCCAAAAACTAATTTTGCTTTCTGGAAAATCTGGGCATAAAAAACATATTATAAAAATCACAAAACACCCCTCTAAATAAACTGCATGAAAAATCGTCCAAGGCCGAGTCAACTCGGCCGTGGATCCGCGGCGGGAGCATGCTCCTGCCGCGGTTCCGCGGCGCGTTGATCGGTTCACTGGACCATTTTTCTACAGTGTTATAAAAACCCTGAGCCGAATTTTAAGATAAGATTTATCATTTTTTTGACAGATAAAAAATTCGGCAGAAAGTATACTTTTCGGGCGTGTTTCGCGACTTTTTCTCCGATCGAATTTCTAGTTACTTTGCTAACATGTTAGATAGTGTTTAACCTGGCTCTGATGCCACTGTAAGTCCACGTTACCTCTCCCGGTACTTACGGGCTTGCGGAAATGATGAAAAACGATTTTTCAAGAGGTGGTAACATGGACTCAAAATACGGATCTTTGTTAAACAACTAACTAACAAACCTAACAAGAGTTTTACCTACTCGGTTAGGGGGCTATACCTTTCTTGAACTCCTTCGTCTTCAACTCTTTCCGGTGTACGGATCGGCCTCACCTCGTCATCTCCTTGCACCGAAGATGGATCCACCTGAAAGCTTCTACCTTTAGCTTCTTCTTCGAACTTGAAGAAACTAGAACACTTGGTTTGCTAAAACTTGTGAACTAGGATGAGTAGAGAAATGATATAGGTTTTCTTTTATCTCTAAGGCAATGTTTCTCAACTCATGAGAGGGTGTTGCCTTGAGCTAGAGAGAGAGCAAGAGCAAGAGCAAGAGCAAGAGGGAGAGCTCAAGCAAGAGAGAGAAATGAAATGAGAGAATGAGTAACTCTTTTGCCATCCAAGCTCTCATAATCCAAAACCATCATAACAAAAATAGTAATCAAGTATTGTGTGATGGTTCAAGTCAAAATGGCTATATCATTTCATGCACTCATTTTGCAAAAACAAATAAGCAAGCAAAAGTCTTTGCCATGAAATGACAGCCATTGTCATAATGATGGTCAACTAGTCTAACCTAGTCAACAAAGTCAACAAGTCAACAAAGTCAACCCCTCAACAACCATGTCACTATAATACTTAATTAATATTATTGTTAATTATATTTCTTATTCTCATTAGGGTTTAGCAAAAAGTCAATAGTCAACAGTCAACAGTCAACAACCCCAATGAGAATCCTCTGCCTCAGTCTCTCTATCAACTGTGTATACACACCCGCATCCGCGTTCCGAGGAACACGAATACAAATGAGATAAAACCAATCCCAAAATGTACACTAGGATCTGGCTTAAACCAAAGCCCGCTAGTGTTAACTGTCCGGACACCAAACGTGCACAAGTGCACGGATGTGACCGAACCCTGTCGCAAAAACATGCGACCTGTCGTAAAACCATGCGACCTCTACTCTTTTTCCTAAAGGCGAATATCTTTTTGTGTGGGACTCTAAAGACTCGACACTATGCTAGCAGTGGGTTTAACCACAGACCGCAAGCGGCACTAGCTGTGCATAACGGTCCCCAAGTAGATGCCGACAAGAAGACTGACGAGGTGAAACCCATCTGAACTCCTACTGAGCCTGAATATGACAATCTCTGTACAGTCCGGTCTGTTCATCTAATACATCGCATGGCGGGCTTAGGGGGGCGGTAAACGTCAGTCCCCTACTAGCGGTACAAGTCGTGTCGGAGTGTAGCCCAGAACACCCTAAGATAACACTGGAAACCTACCAGTATATCCCGCTTGCCCTGGCCAGGGACTACTCGTGTAATGGCTCTCCTAGACACAGCGCGATGTCAACCCCCAATACCGGGAGAGACGAATCCTGTCTAACCGTCACTGCCTCCAAGAGCTTCGGGACTGCACCCAACTACTACCTGTTTGCACGACTTCTTTGAGCCGTGGTAGGGTAGTAATCTAAGTACAGTGGGAACACACTCGAGGCGAAGTGACAGTGTCAAGTCAGCGGACTAAGCTGTACTCATGTCACTTGGGAACTGATAACTGACGATAGGTATAGTACCAACCAACAGTTCCCGACGAGTCCTGTCCAGTGTACTCATAACCTAACGAGCACCCGCATACTATCTCAAGTACGACGTACTGACGGCTGTGGGACAGACCGTCTCCCACACTGGGATGAGAAGCGCATACGCTAGTCTACTCCGGAATATCGATGCCCTGTCTCGATAGTCCTACGACTAGGGACCTGCATAAGGATGTGCTTGTAGATTACCCAGCCCCCACTAGTGTGACTGCCATCACAACGCTGGTAATCAAGCAAAGATCCTAAGGGCTCCACTAATGTGTATAGGTGATATACTAAAATAAACACATGTACACATTAAAGTTGAAACAAACCAAGTAGCATACTACTATATTGGGCAAGATTGTCTATACAAGGTGAATATCCCAAGCTTCCATTAAGTAATATACAAACTAGTATGATACAGTAATGGCCTCTAGGGCATATACACTAACATTCATCACAAAAGGATGATCTTATTATTCATCATCTTCTTCTCTCTTGAGTTTTTGAAATAGCTTACTAGATTTTCCTTTGGTGATGATTTCTTGTGAGAAATTGATATAAAAAGATAGCATAAATACTACTCCATCATTCTCATCTAATCTAGCCCATTAGATTAGGGTGTTCACCTCATTAGAGTGAGAGAGCTTGAGTTATAGCAATTTCGACGTAGATCATCGGAGAAACGGAACACTACAAGCTAGCATGAATCGTTTGAGTCGTGGAGCCTCTCTTGAGTCCAGGAGATCATGGATCGCGGCGAGGGGACATCTACTCGGAGCTTATGAAGCGAAGGAGCGGACTACAAAGGTTGTAATCCCTCACACTTAGTGGTAAAGATGTTTACTTGCATGTTTAACCCTAATAATCTAGCAAAGATCCCGGCTTTGGGTTGTTCGGCACGTCTAAAATTTTTATTCGGACATGTTTGATGCCTTATGAACCTTCACAAGAGTGCCTAGGAACCCTAAAGAAACTACTGATAACACTTACCAGTAGATCTCAGCAACCTTGTCAGGGATTTTCTGTTATGGCCAATCGAGCATAGCACAACATCAACTCTCAATACTGGGAGAGACGAATCCCCTCCTATCGCCCATTGCCTCCATGTGACTCGAGACTGTACCCAAAACTACCGTTTTGCACGATCTCTTGACCGTGGAAAGGTGGAAATCAAAGAACAGTAGGAATCACACAAGACTCTATGACGATATTGGGTCGACAGACTAACCTATACTAGTGTCACCAGAGAACTGCTATCTGACGATAAGTATAATACCATCTAGGAGTTCACGACGAGTCTGTTCAGTGTACCCAGTCTCCTCTGAGCACCCGTATACCTTCTCTGATATCAAACACTAATGGATATGGGATCATCCATCGCCCATCATATGAGTCGAAAAGCATATACGCTAGTCTACTCTGGAGTATCGATGCCCTGTTCTATACTCCCACGACTAGGAACAATCTAAGGATTTACTTACTGACTACCTCTTCCCTACTAGTATGATCTGCATCATAGTCCTGGTAGTCTAGTACTCATCCTAAGGGCTTTATCAACATGTAATAGAGAGACAATACGTATACATGTTAAGATAAAGAGCAACCAGATAGCATACTATCATGTCGAGCAAGAAGTCCTCCCTATATATGTCCAAGCATTCACTACAATATACATCACATGTACAGTAATGGCCTCTAGGGCATACATATAACTAACAATTTATAGTAAAGAATTGAGTTTATGGGAATTAAAAATTTTGAATTAAAAAGAATTAAAATGGTGTTAATGAGAATTTGAATGGTCACTGATTGAATGCAGAGTAATCAAACAATACAGGGGATAGTGGAGAGTCAAAAGGACGCGTGAGCGAAGCACGAAGCATTTTAGGGCAAGGAGGACCGTCAGTGGCGGCTATATGGAGCAAATGGGTGATCAGATTTGGGCTAATCGTCTCGAGATTCGTGCCAGGTGTTTTAATCAGTTTTAACTCCTTATTTATCTCATTTGATTTTTCCGAAACTTTTCAATTCTCCGTGTATTGCACGTGCAACTCTTGGGATTCCAAAAACTTAAAAAGAAAAATACTAAAAATAAATGGGACTTATGAAATTCGAACACGCAAGTTAAAGAACAGCGGTGGAGAGTCTTAACCAATAAGTTACAAGTTGCTTCTTATTTTTATTAAACAAAAATAATTTATAACTCCTAATCAGGATGAAATACTCTTTTTATATGAATAAATTACATTTGTACAAGATTTCAGAGTCATTACAGATTTGGGATCAAAACTTAAATTGAAGGTAAATTTGAAGATCATTGGATGCTTCCCTTTTTTTCCCCTTCTTTTTGCATTTAAATACCTTAAGGTTTTGTACTGATCTCTTTCTTATTCTCTTCTTTTTTTTTGTGATGTTGATGATGATGAATTGTGTGTAGTTGTAATTTGTTGAGAAAATGAGAAGAGCGGATGGTGATTAAGTGATCCAATTCTCTCTCTCTCGATTATATAATTATGATGAAATTCTAATTTGATTGTTTTAATTGATTTCAAGTAGACACATCTTCCTTATTAATCTTGTCCGAGAGTTGTGAGATTAGATGATTATGCGATCTATGTTGGGATTAATTAATCTTAATCAAGGTTGAAATTAGATGAAGTCTCGAGGATATTTTTAATTAATCTTAATCCTACATGGTGAGTGTTTGATGGTTTATACTGTTGAAGATCGTTTGTTTTTGTTGAAGGAATTCAAGAGAGAGAGTTGATTAGGTTAACTTAAAATCCTTCACTAATTTTGTTCTCTTAGCAAATCCCCTCCCCTTTGCTTTCTCATATCTTTTCAAAAATATTCACAACTCTTTCGAAACCAAACCCCTTATAACAAGCGTTGAGAACATGAATTTTGCTCTCAATCTTTGTTGGAACGACATATAAATTAAAATTTTGCTCACAAAGCGAAGTTGCTAATTGCAATACTACACTATACTACGACACACGATTCCGATTCCATTCAAATCTTTTTCCTATTATTTTAAGAGTGTGATCACAATTAAGGATCCGAACAACGTATGAAAGGAGAGGAGGGGTATTTTGGTCACTTCTCTTTTGAAAACTTAATAGGTCTGATTTGTAATGGGTCTGGGGTTTTTTCACAAAGTTTTAAAATATTATGTCCTTACCTTCCATTTAGAGAATACTGGAAGTTTTTTTTGACATGTTTTGGAAGTTTTTTTTGACATGTTTTGGATGGCCCAGGGTTTTTCCACAATTTATCCTAATCAATATAGATCCTCATCACAATTCCAAGTGGGAAAAAACAGATTATAAAAAAAAGAATAGAAATCTACGCGACTCAATCCCAAATCGACAATTACGCAAACATGTTTGGTGTTAATCTGATGTTAAGTTCCTTAGTGCAATTTTTCTTTTTCTTTTGCCATTTGCAATAAATATCATTTTTGCCATATCTTTAATTCTATCGTTAGGATTTTTACTTAAATTATCTCTTTGTTGATGATAATACATGAGGTTATCAGATTGTAAATAATATTTGAATTTTACCATAGAAAATATTAGTTTCATTTGCCAAAGTGTCTCAAAAATAGTAATTTATGTATAAGGTAGGTCCTTATTTAAAAAAATGTTTACTTATATCTATATTTTTGCTTTATAAAGTTTGAACCATAATTTTCTAGCATAAAGATCAATTTCTCAAAGAAGCATTAACAATTCTGGGGATATAATTATCAGTTTTCTTTTGAAATAATTTACTCTTAATGTAATTTGGAGATAAAACAAGTTTTTGCTTCTTTTTTCCGGCAATGCCCTTATAAGCCCTAACCTAAATATACAACACACAAGCACATCCATGCACACATCACACACAAGCGCACACACGCAACCAGACGACCCATGAATTTGCACCAAAAGCGTTAATTTGCTGCCACTTGCCCTCTAGGGATTTTTGAGTTTCGAACTCCGCATACTCGCCATCAAAGGAAGTTCACATACCAACTGTGTCCTTTTGGGCTATCATTAAATAACACTATTATTTTACACGTATATTTACCCTCTTTAAGACCTCTAAGGGGTGAACATTTAAAATAAGTAGAGTTTAAACAAAATAAATATTTGTTTTAAAAGTTGACCAGAAAGTTCAGGGTTCGTGACTTCTTTTAGGCGCAAGCACATATGGTTAATTATATACTATTGTCTCAAATCTTAATCTAGACGGGATATCATATTAGGTTGCTCAAGTTACATCATAAAGATCACATTAAAAAGTATATAATATACTTGCAAACAGAAAATAATGTGAGAAACAAAGAAATCTCATTGTCTTTCATTTATATGTGTGTACTTAAGAAGTAAACAATTTGAGTATAAATTACATCAATATTAAAAAAAGCACAAAATTGGTAGAAAACTCTAATTTAAGAGTTTAAATCTAATGCTTGGGGATAATATAGTGTCAAATTTGACTTATAGGGACGGGCACTACCCAATGTGGGGACCACATCATAGCTGAGATGATCAAAGTTGGGGCCACCCTATGCAGGGGCCTCCAATCTATCAATGAAACACAACATGTTCCATGCACAAAGTGCTATTTGGGACCTCCTGACGTCGGTAAGAGGATCCCGACAATTGTCAGGAAGCCTGTTTTGAGACTTCCTATGACTCAGTTTAGGCAGGATGGGAAAGCTCTTCTTATAGAACTTTCCTATATGAAAGTTTATTATATTGAACTTTTTGTACGATATAAAAATGATATATATTATCATTTTTAATAATTTGTTCTAACATGAACTTATGGATTATGTTCAAAGGACATAATATGATTTTAGATCATGTTCTATATAGGGAATATACTGTTTTCACACATAATTCTATCATGAAGATATGATTTTTCATATCTCAGAGATAAACAAGATTTGCCTGCTCACATGTACTTTTATTAAAGAAACATGGAGATTATAATCTATATTTCTATTTTAAGGAAATGGGATCATCACTATTTAAAATATGTTAAGGAAATAGGGTAGCCTATTTTACTGATATGGAAAACATAGGCTGTCCCATATTCTAAGCACAGTTCAAATTTGTCAAGAACAAGTGGATTCATGTTTTGAAAGCCTTTATCATCTTTCTTATGGAAGAAGTGAAGAACTCATGACCATTACTGTCAAGTTTCTCTATTAGAGATGATAACTTATAAATGGCTATGCTTCTTGATCGAAAAGAGAGAAAGAAAGAGAGAGTATGAGAAGAATGAAAGAATGGGATTGCCATTCCTATATCTCACCTTCTTCATCTTCTTCTTCCCGAAAGCAGAGAGCACTTGCTAGTTCTCTCCCTTAGAATTTTGTATATCAATTCTCCTCTTTTCTTTTCTTGATTTTTAGAAGTATATATACTCCTTTAAGGAGAGAGTAGTTATAAAACTACTCACCATGTTCTCAAAATAAGTGGGGGAAGATAACCCCCACTCCTTATTAAAAATAGACCAAACTGTATTTTTTTAGAGAGGTCCTGACACCAAAATGGAGGCTCTCGACACCCAAAAAAGGGGGCTCCCGGTATCAAAAGAGAGGCTCCCGACATCCCAAAATGGGGGGTCCCGACAGCCCAAATCTGCAAGCGCGGGCTTTAATAATTTAGTCATAATTTCCTTTAGAGAGGTCCAAACGACGCGCCATTTGATTTTTTGGAAACTAGGTTCAATGAACTTTTAAATGAATACTCGGTTTTCCTCATTATCCAAGTGTGCTGGAATTTATAGGCATTTGAATTCAACATATGTGTAGATTCATAGGTACTTGAGTACCGTTGAGAGTCAAAATTTTTGACTCTAACAAATGCCCTCCCATCAATATCGTGCATACAACATATATATAAGTTAGATGTATAATATTAATGTATTTGTTTTGTAAACAATGCTCCCCTCCACCACACCGAGAAGTGTATACAACTTATCAAGTTGTATACATGATATTGTCGCATTCTTTCATTTGAGTTACAGATATAAGTTGAGAAGTTTTAATTTAGAGTTATTTTGGACTTGGATATTAATTTACAGTCATTTCGGACATGGATATTAATTTACTATCATTTTGGACATGGATATTATTTTACAGTCATTACGGACGTAAAAGTCGTTTGATGTCCCTTAAGACATGACTTTTAATTCATAATATTAGTTTAACTTCGTTTAGGACATGAAGTGGATGAACTTTTAGTGGATATCTTTCTTAGGATCATCATGTTCATCGTTTTCCAAAAAGAGTTGAGGCTGAACCATTAATACTTGGTTTTAGCCTAACTAAATATAGATTAAAATAATGGGGCTTGAAACGTTAATAGCCATATTTTTTTGAAGATAATAAAGTAGGGTCATCCAATCCACGTGTTTTATATAATCGCAGGACCTATGAGATAAATTCTAATCTGGGTAATTCATTTTAGAATATACCTACATTTACCTCACGTGCTCCATTTCGGGGCTTATCCGCGATATTTTTATATAATTACGGGACCTTATAATGAACTTTTCGATGAATATCCTTTTTAGGATCCATGTAAGATATGCTTAGACGTTGCAGTTTTGGCGTATCAATAGGGTCGATGATATTGCGGGATCATTAAGGCAAAGCTCTTAATGAGTTTTCTTTTACGATCAATCTCGGTTTTATCTCGGTATTTACGTAATGTGGATATTTTACCGTAGGACCTGTGTGATAGGAATTTTTTGTGAGTTTCCTTTTGGAATTAATCTCAGTCTTATCTTAGCTTTTGCTTACTTTGTAAACATATCCACGGCGACTGGTGATAAACCATAATGATCCAACTCGTTAGAGCATGCCTGATTTATCTCGAGTCAGATCCGAAATACGTAATTTAATTAAAAATCATTATTTGTTGGACTTTGCCTTAATCATAAAGATGGGATCAACGACCTAAGGAAGTTTTTTGGGACGTAAGGAATTCATTTGGAACATAAAAGTCTTTTGGGATGTATGTTGAGAAATTTTAGGGCTTGAATATATGGGAGAAGCGAAGAACGGAAAGCGGATCTTGTCTTTATCCATTATTTACGACTAGCAAATATTCAATTTCCAACAAAATGACATTTCTCGGAACATACTTGTTCCCTTTGTATGGGAGAGCCTTTCAAAGAAGAACTTTCTTTTCAGCCTTGTAGTGGGAGATGACACTATACTGGGTTGCCTCCAGCGTAGTTTAAAGACATTTCGGAAATAAAAATCATTTTGATGTCCATTTGGACGTAAATATTAAATTGAAGCCCTTTTGGGCCATAATTTCGTATATATTAGTTTAAATTCATTTCTTTCATAATTTATGGAATGAGTGTGAAAAAATCGTTTTGGTTGGCCTCTAAAAACTAGGTAGTGAGTGAAGAATATGGAGTCGGTCTGGTCGTCATCTGTTGCTTACCCCTAAGAAACATTCAAATGCCAATAGAAATCCACACAATCAACACTTACGACAAAGAGGGTTTTCAAGATAAATTTAAATTTCGTAAGATTTTTCGTTGTGTAGAAAATTCTCACAGCGAAATTGGATTTGATAAATTTTAATTGTGCAGAGGATTTTTATAGATGAAAAAAAAGATTTTTTCCGTTGTGATAATGAACTTTCATAATGAAATTGGATTTGATATATTTTTATCATGCAGAGAGCTTTCACGATGAAAAGTAAAAGGTTTTTCGCTATGAAAGAGGACTTTCATGATAAAATTGAATTTGATATATTTTTATCGTGCAGAGGTCTTTCACAATGAAATTGGAGTAGATATATCTTCATCGTGCGGAGGGCTAAATTAGAAAGGTTTTTCACTGTGAAAAAGGTCTTTTACAATGAAATTGAATTTGATATATCTTCATCGTGCAGAGAGCTTTCACGATAAAAAGGAGAAGGTTTTTCGTTGTAAAAGACGACTTTCACGATGAAACTGAATTTGATATATCTTCATCGTGCATATATAGGGCTTTCACGATGAAACTGGATTTGATATATCTTAATCGTGCAGAGGGTTTTCACAATGAAATTGTAAAACGTTTTTGTTGATCTAACTTGCCGCCTCCATCTCGTCATCCCCATCAGACCACCCAATCGATTATCCATCGACTCCCCAAATCGTGGCACCCCATCGTCGGTCCATCTTTGTTGTCCCATCATCTCCCTATTCTTGCCGCCCCATCAATCTCCGTCCCGAACAGCGTATCATGCAACTTGACAGATATTGCAGGCAACTGTATAGATGTTGCAGGCAAATAGCTTAGATGTTGCAGGAATCTGTCTAGATGTTGCAGGCAACTGAATGCGGCTTCTTAGATATTAAGACAGGCAACAACTTAGATGTTCGAGGCAACTGTCTAAATGTTGCAGGCAACTGAATGCAGCTTTTTCGATATTAAAACATCCAATTGGATAGATGTTGCAAGCAACAATCTAGATGTTGCAGGAAACTGTATAGATGTTGCAGGCTATGTCTGGATGTTGCAGGTAATAGCTTAGATGTTAAATGAAAACGAAAGAGGTGTAAATGAGAGAGGATAAAGCATAAAGGATAAAATGAAATTAGATAATTGAAGTTCTGATGCGAAATTGGGATTTTTGGTTGGAAAAAATAGTGAATTTGGAGGGAAATATGGTTGGTAGGAATATTTAATGCATAGTTTTTTAAGAGGAAAAAAAACACAAACCATATGTTATAGGCAACCCTCAAGATGTTGCAGGCAACTAAACTACTCCTTAAATGCCATCTTAATCTAGCTGTATATTGTACCGTGCGCACATGGGTTAGGACGGGGCAATTGGGGAATATATCAAAATACAAATTGCCTTTTGTATACCAAGATTTATTCTATGGGACTAGGTGTTTTTCAACATGGGAAGAAAGCTTAGAGACATTTTCACATGTTTTCAGTAGTCCGGTTTTTTTTCCAACAATTTACCCTTTTGATTATTGTAGTATTTCAACAATTGGAGCAAGTAGGCGTATTTTGGCCTCTAAATTGAAGGGAAAACCCTCATTTTCGGTCTTAGCAAATAAAGACAAACTGTTTTTGCATAAAATAATATAAAATAAAATAATTAAAATACAATAAAAATAAAGTATTTTCAATAAGTACATACACTATACGCCTTCGACTCTTGAACCTATGTTATTATTTATGTAAAGTGAAAATTTTAATATCTTAGATGGTCTTGAACTTTCAGATTCGTGTCATTGTTTCAGTAACAGTTCGTTATAATACATTTACTAAGGACATATTAGGCTATTAACATTTGCATCAGAGAATTAATAAAAAAAAACAAGAATTTTTCTAACCAAACAAAAACCAAAGGGTTTTATGTTAAAGAGCACTTTAAGAAATAAAAATGAGGAAAATAAATAAAGGAAAAGCTATTTCGACCTTTAATGTGTATTGCAGTCCAAAGCCCAAATACAAAATAAAATATAAAAACATCCGTCCAAATACATCGGATTTTGTTTTAGTTCCCAAGTCAAACTACTAAAATAAACACAAATTATTTTGGGTAAATTGTCAAATAGCATCCGGCCCGCTTAGGAGCCATTTAAAATCCCTAACATTATCAAAATTGTTGGAAAGGACAACTGTTCAAGATCTTTGTGAAAAAACCCCGGGCCGTTTTTCATTTATGCCTTTATTCTGCCCAACTGTTTTGATATTACAAACAATTTCCTAGCTATTACAGGCAATTTTTTAGGTATTACATTCAACTACCATAAAGGGGTTTTAATTGGGCCCATAGGGTGTTTTTTAACAAGCGGGGAATGCCCAGGGAAATTTGCATAAGTTTGAAGCGGACTGGTTTTTTTTTTTTTGACAATTTATCCAATTATTTTTAATAAGCACATGGACTTACCCTCTTACTTTAGAATCAATGTTCTAATTTAAGTAAAGTAGAATTTTATATCATTAATATTCTTAGACTCTTATAGTTCGATAATAAGACATTTACTGATTATGGTTTAACATTGAAAGAACAACATTGAAACGGCTTAAATAGTGGGAACCAGGGGCGTGTCTGTTGTTCATAGCCAATTGGCTATGAACAATTACAGCCCCGTTAACCTCATAGATATTAGAAATGGCTTAACATTGAAAGAACAACATCAATAAAAAGACAGGTATTCTGCCAGTCTAACAAAACTAAGATGGTTTCTTGTAATAGAGCCTTTCAAAAAATAAAACCAAGGAAATAAATGAAAGAAAGCCATTACCGTCAATTTATCAATATTGCAAACATATAAAACAAAACGGGTTTTGATTTTGTAGCCCTCCAAACTTCTATATTTTCAAAACAAATACCCAAAACACAGTTTTCTAAAAAAAACATCTAATTCTCCTCCATTAAATAAAAAATATCCTTCCGTTTGCGTGGTTTTAATTTAGAGGGTTAGTTAAGTTAATTTGGATTAAATTAAATATTTAATTAGATTCAACTCATTTTCTTCTTTCCATCATTTCTCGCTCCTCTCTTTCTCCCAGCTAAAGGCTCCATGGGCTTCTCCTCTTCTGTCTTCCGATTAAAACTCTCTCTCCTCTCCGTAATCCTCTTATTCATTCTCTTCTCCCATTAAAACTCTCGTCCCCTCTCCCTTCCCTCTCCCTCTCCATCTTCTCCCTCCTCCTCTTCCCACATCTTAATCCACAATTTTATGATCGATGTCTCAACCTTCAATCATCATGCACCATGCTCCACCTCTTTCCCACCGCCATCGCTGAAATAACTTGCTCCACCAAAACACCCACCTCCCCTTGTGATGGAGCTCAGGATCTCCTTCAGATGTTGTCTTTCTTTGATCTGTCACGAGCGGTGATGGATGGCTGAGATTGGGTTTGAGGGTAGCCTCGTGAAGCGTGTGGATCTCAGTGGGCTTGTTTGGAATAGAGCCGAGCTACCTGCAAGGAAGTCCCGGGGTGGTTGTACCACCGTGGACCCTCCGACGATCAATTTAGTCGAGGTATTTGAGCAAAGTAACGGCCTATTGGGGTAAAATTGCCTTAGCTGAGTCGTCTGAGGGGTTTATATAATGGCAACCATGGGCTGGCGGGCGCGAGATTCACGCCGGCCGTTACGCCCCTGGCGTTACGCCTGCGTGAAAGGCGGGATCCCCCATTAATGACGAGATACGCTCGTTAATGAGGGAATGCGATGGCGTGGAAATCGGGATCGTGAGGCGGCGGATATCTCGCGTCTGGCGAGATTCGCGGAGCCGTGGCAGAGATGCCCGTGATCTGTGCCGTGGGTCGGTCGGTGATACCGAGGAAGCTAAGCTCGGCAGGAGGCTCGAGGACGAGCGGGAGGCTGAGGGAGCTTAGTTCTATGATAGCTCGACGGCGAGCTTGGAGGGCTGAGGAAGCCCAGCATGCAGGAAGCTCGGAGGCGAGCCAATGGTTATTCGTAAGACGAGCGTATGAGTGTTCTGGGAGGTCGTCGAAGGTCGAAAACGTCCTCGGGGTAAAGGCCTGGGGTACGCCTTCATTGTACCGCTCTTGCTCCTTTCTCTTAAGCCCCGGGACACGTCATCTGCCACGTGTCATGATCCAGGGAGTTCTCAGTATTGAGCCTCATCATTAGCCCCCCACTCTCGTCCCGAACTGTTTATAGGACATGTCGAGAGTGGTCTGATCGGTCACTCGGGCTAAGTTCCTAGCTGAAAACCTCATCGGTATGGATTCCTAGCTGAAGACCTCGTCGGCACGGATTCCCGGGCAGCTAGTCGTATCTTTTGATGAAGTCAGCGGATCAGAGAGGACGTTGTGCATTAAATAGGAAGCGCCAATTCGATCGTACGTCCGTTGAGGCGTCAGGCCACGTATCTAGCGCTGGTTGGCTGACGTGACGGGCCGCCAGTGTTCTTCGCGTTCGAGGGGACGCGCCCAATGCATGTGAGACATGTGGAACGTTGATGGCCGTTGAATGCGAAGTGTTGTTTTGGCGGGAGACGGTCGGCGCCGTAGGATGTGTTTGCTGACTGCTATAATTAGAGGTGGGATCCCCCAGGGTCCACACTTCGCTATGATATCCTCATCCCTTCGTGTGTTTGCTCGGCGCTCTTCCCTTTAGGTCGGATTTCTTGCGTTCTTTCCTCGGAGGACTTCTTCCTTTGCTCGGGTTAGATGTCTTTCTCTGGGGAGTCCATAGAAATAGTTCGGGTAGAGTCTAGGGAGTCTTCTGCAGCTTCCTCTTCTGCCTCGTCCGAGTCGGATTCCCCCCGGGGAGTTATGGTTAGTCATGCCACCCAGGGTCGCGCAGCGGGGATGGTCCCCAAAGCTTGTGTCAGGAGTGTCCATGACGCGCCTTCCTTCCTTCGGCATGTGGAAGAGCTCACCACAATCCGGGCTCGCTTCCACATTCCCCCCGGCTACTTGCTTCGCTTGGTCGGGGAGGGAGAGAGGGAAGACCGGGTATGGGGCAAGGAGATTGCCTTATACTTGGAAGCCTTTTAGGCCGGAATGCGTCTGCCCTTCTCCCCCGAGGTGAGTGCGGAGCTGCATTGCTTTCATTTACCCTCGGGCCAGCTAGTGCCGAACTCGTGGAGGATTCTCCTCGGGTTCCTGGTCCGGTTGAGACTGCAGGAGACCCTTTTCAGCCTGAACCTTCTCCTTTCCTCCCTCTTCTACAAAAATCACCCCGGCACTCGTAAGGAAGAGCCTACCTGGGTATACGTTTCTTTTAGAAAAACAGGGGAGGGTCGGTCAGGTCGGGGGTCGTAGTAGTACCTTCTTCCATTCATGAATGGAAGGAGAAGTTCTTGTTTGTCGGGCCACAAGAGGGTAAGGATTGGCCTGTGCCTGTCCAGTGGCACAGGGCCAACTGCCCACGGGTGAGGCGGTCGTCCAATCCCAAAGCGAGGGTAGTGTCGGCATGGGAGCCCGTCCAACGGGCCGATGTGTTGCTGTCCGAGCAGGCCCTCAGTTGGGCCGAGCTCAGCCCCGCTCAGTTTGCGGGTAAGTTAGGAGCTTAGGTGACCTGTTTAGACTTGTATATTCTTCTATTCTTTTCGGCATCGCTAACCCCCTTTTTGCATTTTCGCTTTTTTGCAGAACCGATGGACCGAGCTAAATTTCGGGCTGCCATAGCTGAACAGAAGGGGAGGAGGCATCGGCCTGTCACGCCCCGCTTCGGGCCCAGCCCCGCGGCGGCCGCTCCGGCCAGGCGCTCCAGCACACCCCGGGCCTCGGAGGCCAGCTACGCGCATAGCCGCAAACACGCTCGGGAGAAGGAACCCCGAGTTTTGGAGGTGGGAGACGAGGCCGATCCTCCCGCGCCCCTCCTCAAGAGGCACCAAAGGACGGTGCCCCGTTCCCCGTCTTCCCCGATCTTCGTGGATGAAGAGGATCTTCTCTTCGAGGTGCCCTCAGGGCTTTCTGTCGCCGATAGCCTGCTCTCGGAGATGGAAAGGTCGGCTGGGGATAAAATCCCCCGAGGGACCCTCAAGGCCCAAATCGCGGCCATAGCCCAGGAGGCCGTGCAGGACAGTGTCCGCCTCCCGTTCAGGTTTTTATTAAGTACTTTTTGTTCACAGGATCGGATGCCTTTTAACCCCTCCTTTTGTTTTCCTCAGGTCCTCCAGCACTGTGCCCTCGTTGCCAACATGGAGCACGAGGAAAGAGCCCCAGTGATGCAGATCGCAGGCGAGTCTTCCTTGTGGAAGGAGGTCTTGAGCCGGGAGCTGCGTGAGGCAAAGGAGAGGATTGCCTCCCTCGAAGACCGGGTGGCAGCCGAGGATCGGGTGAATGCCGGCTGCCGGGAGACCATCCAGGTTTTGATGGAGTCCAACAAAGCCGCCAAAGCCAAGTTTGAGGATGCCAGGGTGCTCGTCGCCACCCTAAAGAAGACGTAGAACACCCTCAAGCGGGAGAACGAGGCAGCGAATGATGGAGTGAGGCGCGCCGACCTTAGGGCGGCAAATGTGGTGGAGCGCTACAAAAAGTCGGACCAATTCTACACCAACCTCGCTGAAGCCTCGGCCCTCGTCTGGCATAAGGCCCTCGACGCCGTCAAGGTGTTGATGTCGGAGTTTCCCGACGGTGAGCTCCGGGCGAGTACCCCCTTGAGGGTGAGACGCAGGGGGATGCCGCCGGGAGCGCTGCCGGGGGGAAGACCTCCGGTGGGGGCGTTGGGGATAAGGTGATCACCCGGGCTCCCAGTGCAGAAGCTCCTGCTGTGGGCGCCGCCACTCCGGCTTCCGATGCTGGCGTCGAGACCATCGAGTTCCTCCCCGGCCCCGAGGCTTGAGCTTCTCTGCCTTCCCTATTTTTCTTGTTTTCGTTTTGGAATTTTGTAAGCCTTCGGGCGATTTCGTAAGACTGAGGAGCCCACAATACCTTTGTATAGACTCTCGAGTTGTGAATAAAGCCCCTTTGCAGAATGTTTCCATAATGCTTTCATTTTCCTTGTGGTAAAGTCTCCATTTCCTAGGCCTGAGTTGCCATGCGCTAGATTGGCGACCGGTCCTTTTAGTTGGCGATCGCACGTCGAGTTAAATCCAACCATTTGCCAAGTGAGCAAAGACCGGTGTAAGGTCGGCGTCTTTATGGCCCCGAAGTCGAGGTGGCGAACGCTAGTTGAAGGTACATCAATTGGCACCTCCGAGTAGAAAGGTGTAGGTCTGCCTATTCCCTCGAGTTGGACCGGTGACCAACTCTCTTAAGATTGGTCGGTGTTTGCCGAGGTTGAGGGCTTCTGACCCTTAGCGAAATAGGGCAGGGAGTTACCCGCTAAGGTTAGACCGAGGAGAGGAGGTGCTAGGTGGCCTATAGAGGAGGCTTCGATCCTTACGTAGATGGGTGTTCATCTCAGAAAACTGCATTTTAGTACCTCTCATTCGTTATCTATTTTGCTATATATCGGTATTATTAATCTGTGTCTTCTTAATTATTACAGTTTACAGGCATTCATGATACAACACTGAAAGCATACTCAAAATCATGGATATGACGTTTGGGAGCTGGCATTGCAAGCAGACCAGAAAACCAACCAATATCCCATGTGCTCTTTTGGAAATAATATATGTGTACACATTTTTGGTATAAAAATGGTCCAACACATAAGTATGCACGTAGCTTGGACCAAGTGGGGGCAGCCATGGCATGATTATTTGAGCAAAAGAGCATGTCTTGGTGTGATGTGCATTAATTGAGCATTAAATGCTAAAAAGTTTTGATGTGATTCAAAGCATCTTGTTCCCTCCAAATCTCTGAAGGAAAACCAGGTTATCTTAGACAAATCAAACAACACCAAAATGATCTTGGGATATGCACAAGACCCCACTGCAAACATGAGCCCCAGTGCTCGGAATTTGGCCGAGCACACAGCCTCCAAAACCGAGCTCGACGGCCCCATCAAGCCCAAATGACGCCAAATTTCTGTGGGCCCTCCCTCGCTGCCAAATCACCTTATTTTTATTGTTTGTTTAATCTTTTTTGGAACCTATAAATACCAGGCCAGTAGGCAAGTTAGAGGACACTACTTCTTTTGTGAGAAAAAAGATTGTGAGATTGTAACTAGTGATCTTAGTGTGAATTCCTTGCCTTCCTCTGGCCTTGCAACCTCTTTTTGAGCTTGCAAGATTAGATTTTGGTATTTGAATCCAATTGTTTTGTACTTGAAATCATTTTTAAGCAAGCTTCATTTTATATAAAGTATTTCCTGTATATCTTCTCTTTTACTCTTTTCTTTTTATTGTCACTTAATTTTATGATGTGTGAGTAGTTGTTCTTGGGCTATGGTGAGGTAGGTTGTGGAATGACTTTACCTCCAATACCTCCCTTTTGATTCTTGCATTTTACATTTCTTTTCTTAATTATGCAATTTTATTATGTTTTGCTTGATAGGATATATTGTTTTCAATGGTTGCAAATCAACCTAAACATATATCCTATTTTTTCTTTACATTTTATTGTTGCTATATTATGAATTGAAATTGAAATGAATACGGAATTATGTTAAATGTCGCAATTAGCTAGATAGGATATATAGCACAAGTGCATATATTCTATACTTGTTAACTCCACTTAACTAACTCCATATTCATTTCATTCTCAACTTCAAGTTCTTAGTTTCCATTTTACTTAATCTTGTTATCGTATTCTAACCCAATGCATGTTCGGATAGATGCGGTATGCTTTCGCAATTCAAATGGAAACTAAAAACTTGAAATTTGAATCAAAACGGAGAGTTGAGGGTAAAAGTCGTATTTCACTAATACTAAACCATTAGCCTAAGTTTCCCCAAAACCCTTCTTCTTTTAAATTCTTGCAATCGTGACAAACTCATCTTCCAACCTTTTTTCTTATAACTCAATTTGATGTCGTGATATCCATTTCTTGTGGTTCGACCTGTACTTGCCGGCTCGCTTCAACGCACCGTGCACTTGCGGTATTTTAAAACTCGAGTCTCACCTCGTGCATATTTTTCATCAAACGAAACCGACATATCTTAATAAAACAAAACTCGACAAATTGCATGACACATTAAGATTTGAACAAGTTTTTGGCGCCGTTGCCGGAGAGTGGCAAGATCACTAAGCTTTTTAAGTTATCTTTGTAGATAAACTCCAAAACCAAAACCAAAATTTTTCTTTTACATTGTATATCTTTTTGACATTTTGCTCTCTGTTTTTGCAACCTGCTATCACTCTGTGATAAAATTAAAAAATCAAAGAATACCTGAAGAACAATAAACTATCCTAGAGAACCCACCAAAAATACGAGTATCTAACTCAACAAAGAGCCCGGCGACATTCATGTGAAATCCGAGCTCGCCGGCCCCTTTTAGGAATTTTTTGAAAATTTTTGTGGTGGTATCTACAGTGCACTGTTTGTATTCTGTTGGCATTGTTTTCTTTTTATAATTTTTTGTGTGCAGGTATTTGGCCACATTTATCGCTTTTCGTACTAAAATCGTCGTTTTATGCGACATTTTCAGATTCGAGGAATTTGCGAATAGCGATTGTGCAAAGGAAAGGGTGTGCTCAAAGCCGAGGTGATAACGGAATACAGTGCCAAAGATCCGGGTAGATTGACCCGCACAAGAGAACCTTTCAACCCAAACGGATTCAATTCAAGGGGGTTTCTTAACTCAAAAATCCAACGGTACGTATTCCTTAAACACCTTCTTCTCAAATCCCGACGCGTCCACTACTCTATCTTTGCAGGATTCTTTGCAAGCACATTGCCAAATGCCAAAAAGAACTAACCCGTATTTTTTTTGCAGCACCGCAGTTGAACATAAACTAAAAAATGAATGTTTGATGTTTTGAACAACTTTTTCATTGTATTGCGCATTGCATACCTTTAATACGGATTTAAGGGCAAAAAAACCCCAACAAGATACGGTAAGGGATTTCAACACCCTTCTCCGTATCCTACAAACCTCAAAGAACGAGCATTTTTCACACCCTCATTAAACTTAAAAGAAATTAGACTTTAAGCCTCTAAGGACCTCGCGCTTACTAGGGAAAGTTAAGTGTATTTCGAACACCGCCTATCGGTACATTGTTCGAGAAGTGTCTAGGAAAGTGTGAAAGGCGCAACCGCCGAAAGAGAGAAGGTTTTGTAATTAAGGAACTTCGCGAAAGCGAGGGAAAACATCCTTTCCTCTCTGCACTTACCCAGTTTCTCGATCAGTCTATCTTGGGCCCGTTTCGCAGTACATTTTTACTTCACAAAGCAAGTTTTTTGAGCAGGTCTAGTTGACCTAGGTAACCCTAGATTGTTTAGGTGTGTGCAGCGTGTCTTGTTTGTATTCTTGTTACACCTTTTCGTATGATTTTTGTTGTGGTTGTGAATATTTTGGTAAACAACACTTTTTTTCCTTCCTCCAATTCCTCAGTCTTTCCTTACCACTTCCGGATAGTGCATGTCAGTTTGGACTAGAGATTCACAATCTCAATTAGTTCGGTTTGTGACTGTATCTTCCGACTCTTCTACACCTTCTGATTCCTCGGAACCTTCCGAGACCTTCTTACCTTCTGCCTCATCGGAGCCGTCCGATCCTATACTTCATTCACCCTCATTTTCTTCTCCTACACCATCGACAATGACGGAGCAAATGATCGTTGAGCAACAGGAAGCGGCGTTACAGGAAAGATTCTACCCACACCGTTCATCCCTTCCTTCATGCATTGTTTTGCCCACCATTGCGGCAAACAACTATGAAATCAAGCCGCAATTCATACCACTACTCCCGAAATTCCATGGACTCGAGTCCGAAGTTGCTTACCTTTTAATCAGTGAATTTGAAGGAGTGTGTGCTATGATGAAGATTCACGGAGTGGGTGAGGATGTTGTTAAGCTCAAATTCATCCCCTTTGCGCTTAAGGACAATGCGAAAAGCTGGTTAAACAGTTTGCCAGCTAGATCAATCACAACATGGGACGACTTTGTGAAAGTTTTTCTAAATTTTTTTTACCCTATTCATAAAACTGTGCGAATTCGAAATGAACTCCATAATTTCAAACAAAAAGATGGTGAAATTTTTTGGAAATGCTTAGAAAGGTTTAAAGACATCTTAATCAAGTGTCCCCATCACGGGTTAGAACAGTGGAGGTTATGTCAGATTGTCTATGAAGGGTTAGAATCCAGTTCCCGCATGATGTTAGAATCCATGTGTCAGTGCAAATTCTTGAGCTATGGTGCTAAGGACGCATGGAACTTTTTAGAGGAACTAGCTGACAAGACCATTCAGTGGGAAAGTGTTAGTGAGAAACCATCTATGACTAGGGGCATGCACACATAGTTGACACCTCTATAGCTGCCGAAGCAAAAATCGCCACTCTTGTACGGCGAATGGAAGCTTTAGAGGGCAAAAATTCACCGCTACCGGTCAATCAAATTTCTTCGACTTTGTGCGCTAACTGTCAACATCCTAGCCACATAACGGAAGAATGTCCGTTTCTCGTAGGGTCCCAGGGACCTGAAAACGTTAATGCGCTGTATCAAAACCAGCGTCCTAGGAACGATCCCTTCGCACAGACATACAACCCTGGTTGGAAGAATCATCCTAATTTTGCTTGGAATCAGGCACCTTTTCAAAACAACAATTCAAACCCGCCGTTCCAGCAATTTCAAAACTCAAATTTTCAAAACCAGAAATTGTGATATTCAAACAACCAGCCCCAACAGCCGAATCAGCCCAACCCAACATTTACACCCCCTGGATTCGTCCAAGACGATAAGAGGGTGTCATCCATTGAAAAAGGGTTAGAGGCTTTGATTAAAACTTCTGCGCGGACTTCATCTAGTTTGGCTACTTTTATGAAAACATCCGGTCAGTTGCATAATACTAACACTCAAGCAATAGCCAGACTAGAAATCCAAATCAGTCAGCTGGCTGCTGCAGTTAATGAACATGAAAAGGGAACATTTCCCTCTCAACCCGTGATGAATCCTAGAGAGCAGAGAAACAGCAATGCTCATATTGTTCAGCAGAACAATATTGAGAATGCGAACGCCGTCACCGTCCTCAGATCAGGACGGACGATTGACAATAAGGTTGTCAACCTCAACGATTCATCCAAACGTGTGGTTGTCAGTTTACCAGCACGTATCTCATCTTATGTTCCTCATTATGATTCGTCGTCATCTTTATCACCTTCTTCTTCTTCTTCTTCCCCTCCGCCTTCTTCTTCTTCTTCGTCGTCTATAGAACATCCTTCAATGCAACCTAAGAATTCGCCGCAAATATGTCCCGATGTTCCAGCAAGGACATTCCTGCCTTCTGCACCTATTCCATCTGCAACTTCTTCAAATCTCGTGTTTGGTCCCAAGTCTCCCTATCCCAATAGGTTGAAATCAAAGAAGCCTTCTGCGAATATGGAAAAGGTATTAGAAGTTTTCAAACGCTGTGAAGTCAACATTCCTTTGTTGGACGCGGTCCAATAAGTTCCGGCATATGCGAATTTTCTGAAGGACTTGTGCACCCAAAAATGACGCACGAATGTGCCCAAAACTGTCTTCTTGGCCGCCACTCTGAGCGATGTCTTGTCCAAATCCATCCCGGTAAAATATAAGGACCCTGGCTGTCCTACTATTTCTTGCACTATCAGGGACAAGCAAATCAAACTTGCCTTGTTAGACTTAGGGGCCAGCGTGAACCTTCTCCCCTACTCAGTTTACGAACAACTGGGATTGGGAGAACTGCGGCCAACCAAAGTGACCCTGCAACTGGCAGATCGGTCAACGAAGGTACTGAGGGGAGAAATCGATGATGTTCTAATTAAGGTCGGGGAATTCATATTCCCCGTAGATTTCATCGTATTAGAGACAAAACCTGTCGCCAATCCTAGCGGTCAGAGTCCGGTCATATTAGGACAGCCTTTCCTAGCCACATCCAATGCGTTGATCAACTGTCACAATGGATCCATGAAACTCTCATTTGGAAACATGACAGTTGACCTCAACATCTTCATGCTAGGAAACCAAGTGAGCTAGAAACACGACGACACCTTTGAAGTCAACGCTGTATACGATATGTCTGAGGAGGGGACATTTGACTTCAAAAATGAGTGTCTTGATGAAACGTTTGAAGAACTGTTTTCTGTGGAGCATCTTTTCCTTGAGAAGCTAAGTCCTGAAAAGACGTCCTACGCACATTGGAGGCCCCAATTTGTACCACTTCGTAACGAACCGGCCCCTGAAGTGCGACCATCTGTGGAGGAGCCACCAAAACTCGACCTCAAAGTTCTTCCTGACCACCTCAAGTATGCGTACTTGGGAAAGAATGACACGCTTCCAGTAATAATTGCAACCGACCTTGCGCCTGAGCAAGAGTCGGCCCTCATGGACGTTCTGAGAAAGAACATGGAAGCGATTGGGTGGTCAATGGCTGATATCAAAGGAATCAGCCCTGCTATCTGCCAACACAGAATCCATATGACTGATGATTCCAAACCCTTCAAGGATCCTCAACGCCGGCTTAACCAGGTGATGAAAGAAGCGGTACGGAATGAAATGCTGAAGTGTCTGGACAATGGGATCATTTATCCCATATCTTATAGCAAATGGGTAAGCCCCATTCACGTGGTACCAAAAAAGTCGGGACACACTGTAATTACGAATGAAGAGAATGAGCTAATCCCAACCCGCACACAAACAGGATGGAGAGTCTGTATTGATTACAGAAAGCTCAATGTAGCCACTCGCAAGGATCATTTCCCGCCGCCCTTCATTGATCAAATGCTTGAACGCCTAGCCGGACATGCCTACTATTGTTTCTTAGATGGGTATTCCGGCTACAATCAAATCCTGATTGATCCGGAGGATCAGGATAAAACAACCTTCACTTATCCTTTTGGTACCTTCGCCTACCGTCGCATGCCCTTTGGGCTATGCAATGCACCTGCAACATTTCAGCGGTGCATGATGAGCATCTTATCTGATATGGTAGAGCGATTCTTAGAAGTTTTTATGGATGATTTCTCTGTCTTTGGAGATTCATTTTCTGAGTGTTTGAGGCGTCTGGAGTTAGTCATGCTACGATGCAAAAGAAAAACACCTCACACTCAACTGGGAGAAGTGTCATTTCATGGTCAAACACGGTATCGTGTTAGGCCATATCATTTATGAAAAAGGTATTGAAGTTGATAGGGCAAAAATCGACGTCATTTCAAGCCTCCCACCTCCACGGACTGTCCGTGACATAAGGGCATTCTTAGGCCACGCCATTTTTTACAGGCATTTCATCAAGGATTTTAGAAAACTGGCTAGACCCTTGACTTCCTTGCTGGCTAAGAAACTCCCTTTGATTTCAACTCTGAGTGCCTTCATGCGTTCAAGCTTCTGAAGTCAGAACTCACTTATGCTCCGATTTTAAGTGCACCAGACTGGAGTGAACCTTTTGAGCTAATTTGCGACGCTTCTGACTTTGCGATAGGTGCTGTCTTAGGACAGCGATTTGAAAAGAAGCCACATGTTATCCATTATGCGAGTAGGACGTTGAATGACGCACAGCTAAATTATACCAGCACAGAGAAAGAATTCTTAGCTGTTGTGTACGCGCTTAAGAAATTTCGTCCTTACTTGATCAGAACCCACGTTACGATTTACACTAATCACTCTGCGCTTAAGCATCTCTTCGCAAAAAAGGATGCCAAGGCCAGAATGATACGTTGGATTCTCCTTCTTCAAGAATTTGACTTAACCATCAAAGATAAGAAGGGAACCGAAAATGTTGTGGCCGATCATTTGTCTCGCTTGCCAAATGCACTAACCGAGGAAGTTCCAATCAATGAGCAGTTCCCTGACGAACAACTTCTTTCCGTATCAGTCGAACCCTGGTTCGCTGATATCGTGAACTTTCTAGTCACCAGAGAAACACCCTCTTTTTGGTCGAATCAGGACAAGTCTAAATTTCTCTCCCAGGTCAAATTCTTTTTCTGGGATGGACCATACTTGTTCAAATACTGTCCTGATCAGATTATTAGACGGTGCATCTCTAACTCTGAGACAAGAAGTATTCTGTCCTTCTGCCATGACCAAGCTTGTGGGGGCCATTTTGGACCCAGAAAAATGGCTGAAAAGGTTTTGCAAAGCGGCTTCTACTGGCCGACGCTTTTTAAGGATGCTTTCGAATACTGCAAAACCTGCAACCGATGCTAACACATGGGAAATATTGGAAAACGGAATCAGATGCCCCTACAGTCCATTCTGATTGTAGAAATTTTCGATGTCTGGGCATATTGATTTCATGGGGCCATTCTCAAACTCTTTTGGGAATTTGTACATTTTGCTGGCGGTGGACTATGTGTCCAAATGGGTGGAGGCTATCCCATGTCGAACTAACGACAACAAAGTTGTCGTAAAATTCTTGAAAGAAAACATCATTTCTCGGTTCGGTACACCTCGCACCATCATTAGTGATAATGGAATGCATTTTTGCAACCGATCTTTTGAATCACTGATGAAAAAGTACTCCATCAGCCACAAATTGTCAACGCCCTATCATCCTCAAACATGCGGCCAGGTTATAGTCTCCAATAGACAAATTAAACAGATTTTTGAAAAGACTGTCAGCCATAACCGCAAGGATTGGACGTTGAAGTTGAGTGACGCGCTTTGGGCATTTCGCACAGCCTTCAAAACAAACTTCGGTATGTCCCCATACCGACTCATCTTTGGAAAAGCGTGTCACTTGCCTGTTGAATTAGAGCACCGTGTGTTCTGGGCAATCAAACAGCTCAATGTCAACCTAGAAAAAGCTGGTGAGGCAAGAAGACTTCAACTGAACGACCTTGACGAAATACACAATGATGCGTATGAGAACGCCAAACTTTACAAGGACAAAACGAAGGTTTTTCACGACAAGGCGATTCTCTGGAGGACATTCACCATGGGGAAAAAGGTTCTGCTCTATGACTCCCGACTTCATTTGTTTCCTGGAAAGTTAAAACCACGCTGGACAGGTCCATTTTTTGTGCGCACCGTCTTTCCGCACGGTGCTGTCGAGATTGAAGATCAGCAATCGGGCAATACTTTCAAAGTCAATGGCCAACGTCTCAAGCCATTCTTAGAGTTGCCTGCGAAAACTGGGGAGCTCATGTTTTTATAAAAGCCGCATTATTTTGATTAAATCACTTCCCCTACAAAATTTTGTATATACAGTTTGTTTTCCTTTTCCCTCGAACATTTTGTTGACTCTGGTGTATAGCGTAACAATGAGGACATTGTCAAGTTCAAGTTTGGGGGTATGCTTGGTAAGCTTTCTTTCCTTCGCATTCATTTGTATATTTTTTTTGCATGTGCATACTTATTAAAAAAACCCAAAAATTGATAAAAAAATCCAAAATATAAAAACTTTGTCGTCAAGATAGCTAATAGGATAACTTAGATTTTTATTCCGAAAGTTTAGTTGATACGTTAGAAATAACTAAATCCTAGGCATAAGAATTGAAAACCCTAAATAAAAAACCTCCTGCTGTTTAAACTTGGTAAATATATGTTCTTACAGTTTTTTTGAGAAATACGTAATCTTGAGTTCAGTTCTTTAGTTAAGTCAAGATGAAGGGAAAGTATTGAAGCTTTATTGAAAGATAAGTCTGAAAAATAGTTTCTATTATTGAGTCCAAATTAAGAAAGTATATACCCTACAAACTGCACATACACGCACCTTGAAACTTTGGATAGTAGAGGATACCTAGAAACACTCTTTCCTGAAAGCCTAGTATGAAAGAAAAATCGGTATTTAAAGCTAAACACCATAAGAGCAATTGAAAAATATATCCGGTCTTGAAAAGAAAAAGAAAAATAAAAGGAAAAAAAAAGTTCAAGACCCGGAGACTGCTATTTACGCTTAAAGCTCATACATTCAGTAATCGACTGTTAGTGCCTCAAGAAGCATTAATAGTCGCATGAAAGGTGTATGAGCAGCACCGTCCATCCATTAATGAAAAGAAGTAGTATTAGGTATTAAGGCAATGCTACTATAGCTTGAATTGAATTCTTAAGTGTAGGGGTGCAAAAATTTACACACACGTAGGGGTATACAATCGATATTTGGAGGAAAGGTAGGGATGAAGAATAAGACTTATGTTTTCTGAAAAGTTGATAAAAATCCCTGATTGGAGACCGCGCTTTAGAAAGAAAACTCAGGAAATACCCAGATCTTTCTAAACTGTAAAAACATATAGGATCTGAGATTAAATAGATAGGAGGTGTGAAATATACGGGTTGAATATTTCTAACTTAGGATGATAGAATTTCTAACTTAGATACTGAACTGTAGGAGTAGAAACGACGTTAACTTGTGAAACTAGCTTGACGGGATTTTGTAGGTGTAATCCGCTGAAAAAACCCAGGAGGCAACACTCCTCCTACTAGGGACACCTAGAGGTTTAACGGCTTGTTGAACGTGCTCAGTGCAATTGCGTTCCCTACGAAAGTGAGGCTAGGATTTTTTTTGTTTTGCTCGGGACGAGCAAAAGATAAGTTTGGGGGTATTTGTTCATCTCAGAAAACTGCATTTTAGTACCTCTCATTCGTTGTCTATTTTGCTATATATCGGTATTATTAATCAGTGTCTGCTCAGTTATTACAGTTTACAGGTATTCGTGACACAACAATGAAAGCATACTCAAAATCATGGATATGACGTTTGGGAGCCGACACTGCAAGCAGACCAGAAAACCAACCAATATCCCATGAGCTCTTTTGGAAATAATACATGTGTACACATTTTTTGTATAAAAATGGTCCAACACATAAGTGTGGACATAGCTTGGACCAAGTGGGGGCAGCCATGGCATGATGATTTGAGCAAAAGAGCATGTCTTGGTGTGATGTGCATTAATTGAGCTTTAAATGCTAAAAAGTTTTGATGTGATTCAAAGCATCTTGTTCCTTACAAATCTCAAAGCATCTTGTTCCCTTCAAAGCATCTTGTTCCCTCCAAATCTCTGAAGGAAAACCAGGTTATCTTAGACAAATTAAACAGCACCAAAATGATCTTGGGATATGCACAAGACCACACTGCAGACACGAGCCCCAGTGCACAGAATTTGGCCAAGCACATGGCCTCCAAAACCGAACTCACCGGCCCAATCAAGCCCAAATGACACCAAATTTCTGTGGGCCCTCTCTCGCTGTCTAGTCACCTTATTTTTATTGTTTGTTTAATCTTTTTTTGGAACCTATAAATACCAGGCCAGTAGGCAAGTTAGAGGACACTACTTCTTTTGTGAGAAAAAAGATTGTGAGATTGTCACTAGTGACCTTAGTGTGAATTCCTTATCTTCCTCTGGTCTTGCAACCTCTTTTTGAGCTTGCAAGATTAGATTTTGGTATTTGAATCCACTTGTTTTGTACTTGGAATCATTTTTAAGCAAGCTTCATTTTATATAAAGTATTTCTTGTATATCTTCTCTTTTGCTCTTTTCTTTTTATTGTCATTTAATTTTATGATATGTGAGTAGTTGTTCTTGGGCTATGGTGAGGTAGGTTGTGGAATGAATTTACTTCCAACACCTTCCTTTAGATTATTGCATTTTACATTTCTTTTCTTAATTATGCAATTTTATTATATTTTGCTTGATAGGATATATCGTTTTCAATGGTTGCAAATCAACCTAAACATATATCCTATTTCTTCTTTACATTTTATTGTTTCTATATTATGAATTGAAATTGAAATGAATACGGAATTATGTTAAGTGTCCCAATTAGCTAGATAGGATATATAGCACAAGTGCATATATTCTATACTTGCTAACTTCACTTAACTAACTCCATATTCATTTCATTCTCAACTTCAAGTTCTTAGTTTCCATTTTACATAATCTTGATATCGTATTCTAACCCAATGCATGTTCGGATAGATGCGGTATGCTTTCGCAATTCAAATGGAAACTAAAAACTTGAAACTTGAATCAAAACGGAGAGTTGGGGGTAAAAGTCGTATTTCACTAATACTAAACCATTAGCCTAAGTTTCCCCAAAACCCTTCTTCTTTTAAATTCTTGCAATCGTGACAAACTCATCTTCCAACCTTTTTCTTATAACTCAATTTGATGTCGTGATATCCATTCCTTGTGGTTCGACCCGTACTTGCCAGCTCGCTTCAACGCACCGTGCACTTGCGCTATTTTAAAACTCGAGTCTCACCTCGTGCATCTTTTTACCAAACGAAACCGACATATCTTAATAAAACGAAACTCGACAAATTGGACGACACATTGAGATTCGAACAATGGGTAAGAAGTTGCCCACTAAGGATTGACCGAGCAGCGAAGCTGCTCAGTGGCCTCTTGGTGAGGGCTTTGATTTTTAGTGGGTAAGAAGTTACCCACTAAGGATTGGCCGAGCAATGAAGCTGCTCGGTGGCCTTTTAAGGAGGGCTTTGATCCTTAGCATCGGTGGGTAGTAAACTACCATCCATGGATTCACCGAGCAGGGTAGCTGCTCGATGGCTTCTTGGTGAGGGCTTTGATCATTAGTGTAGATGTGTAAGAAGTTACCCACTAAGGATTGACCGAGCAATGAAGCTGCTCGGTGGCCTCTTGGTGAGGGATTTGATCCTTAGTGTAGATGGGTAAGAAGTTACCCACTAAGGATTGACCGAGCAGTGAAGCTGCTCGGCGGCCTCTTGGTGAGGGCTTTGATCCTTGGCATCGGTGAGTAGTAAACTACCTTCCATGGATTGACCGAGCAGGGTAGCTGCTCAGTGAACTCTTGGTGAGGCGTTGCCCGACCATCCTTGGTGTGTGAGAACCTGGAAGAGTGACCGTCGCAGGCGACACGTGGCAGAAACGCATATGTGAGGCGAGGCGTTCCCAGATCCGTGTCGTTCCATCTTCGATCCGCCGAGAAATGCGGGATGCCCACCACATGGCGGTATGATATTGGAAGAATGGAGCAAATCCCAGGATTTGCACGTAAGCGCGCGCGAATTTGGGCCCTTAGGGATTCCGCTGTGGCTATAAATAGAGGAAGAGATGCGTTTGTTTCAACATTGCTTCTTCGAATGGCTGGGCGTATCTACTCGGTTGAAAAGATTATCAATCCTGATGACGTCTACCTATACGACCAGTCTGTTTCCGAGGAGTTGTATCGGGGCGTGGTCTAGCGCATCGAGGACCACATCGGCCGTCTCCTTCCTCGTCGGTCATCCCTCCTCCAATTGGTGATGTACGCAATCTGGAGGAGGTCCTCGGGTTTGTACAACCCCCTCTCTGATGAATTGTTGGACGAGGGACTCGACAAGGTGCGTATGATCTACGTGCTCGGTCTCATCTCGAAGACCTGGCATGACCGATCCTTGGCCCTCATTTTTGAGTGCTTCCAAAAGAGATAGACCGCTATACAAGGCTCGGCAGATGGAGGGCCCGGCGCTTCCGTAGCATCCCGAGTTCATGGGCAGCATCAGCGGGAGCGGGCTGAAGAGGCAAGGGCTCGGCTGGAAGAGATTTCCGCGGAGTATCACCAGCAGTGCTTCCTTGATCCCGTTCCCCTTTTGTTGTAATTTCGATTTTTATGTAAGGCTGAGGAGCTCACAATACCTTTTGATAAATAAATAAATCTTTCCTTTTTGCGACGTTTTATGGTTTTCCACTTTGTCTCCTTGGTGCATTTGACTAATTCCGTGAAACGAAATCCGTGAACTTTGAACCGAGGAAGGGGAAAACACATAGGAGGAGTTTATTCTTATTAAAAAAGAACTTAGAAAAATTTATATCGATTTTGTGAAAGAAGAAACATATACTCATAGATATTCTTTTCAAAGGTACAACTTGAGCTTCTCGGCATTGTAAGGCTGCGGAAATTTGTAACCCGTTGCATTTTGTAAAAGATAAGCCCCGCTGGGCAGGACCTCGGAGATGAGGAATGGGCCGTCCCATTTTGTAGAAAACATGTGCAGCTTGTCCTGATCAACGAACTCGTTCCGCCTTAGGACCAAGTCCCCGGCCTTAAAGGCGCGATGCTTGACTCGCGCGTTGTAGTAGTGGGCAGTTTGCTGTTGGTAAGCGGCGGCTCTGATCTGTGCCCGGTCCTGCTTTTACAACAAGACATCCAAATTAGTCCGGAGTGCCGAGGTGTTTGCTTCGTCATCGAAATGCTCGACCCTGTAACTGGACAGCCCGATCTCTGCTGAGACCATTGCCTCAGTGCCGTAGTAGAGACTGAAGGGGGTCTCTCCGGTGGGGGTCTTCTTCGATGTGCACAAGGCCCATAAGACCCGGGGTAGTTCGTCGACCCAACTGCCTTGTCGTCCTTCCAGGCGAGCTTGAAGTCCTCGAATGACGTCCCGGTTAGCGACCTCGGCCTTCCCGTTGTATTGGGGGTGTGCGACCGCGACGAACTTCATCAGTATATGGTATTCACTGCAGAATGTTTTAACTCTCTCATTTTAGAAATTCGTCCCATGGTCGGTGATGATACACCTCGGGTGTTGGAGATAGTGCCCTCAGAGTCAATTATTGGATCACAGGCACGTGATTGCAATGATTGAGGGAGGACCTATCCCGGTAGGACAGTCTTGCTCGAGATGATAGTATGCTATCTGGTTTATCTTTATCATCGTGTACTGCTTTAGGTGACCTGACATGTCGCTATTACACGTTGATAGAGCCCCTAGGATTCTTGCTTGACTACCAGCAGTATGATGGCGATCATATACGTGGGAGCTGGTAGTCTATAAGCACATCCTTAAAAGGTCCCTAGTCGTAGGAGTTTCGAGACAGGGCATCGATACTCCATTAGTAGACTAGTGTATACAGTCGAGACCCCGACGAGGGGCGGTGGCCGGTCTCACAAGCCACTGGTGTCAGTTGGTTCACCTAAGATGTATACAGGTGCTCATTGGGTTATGAGTACACCGGATAGGACTCGCCGGGAACCTGCTAGTTGGTCTTATACCAGATGTCAGATAGCAGTTTCCTGGTGACATGTGTACAGGTTAGTTCATCGACCTGAGATCGTCATTTGTCTCATGTGAGTTCCCACTGTGCTTTGATTACTACCCTACCACGGCTCAAAGGAGTCGTGCAAACAGGTTTTAGTTGGGTACAGTCCCGAGCCACATGGAGGCAGTGAGCGGATCTGCAGGGGTTCGTCTCTCCCGGTATTGGGGGTGAGGTCGCGCTGTGTCTAGGAGAGCCATTACACAAAGCCCTCGGCCGAGGCAGGAGATTTACTGGTAGGTATTCCAGTAGTATCTCAGGGTGTTCTGGGCTACGCTCCGACATGACTTGTACCGCTTTTGGGGGTCTGACTTTTACCAACCCTCTAGGCCCGCCATGCGATGCTCATAGACGAACGGACCGGACTGTACGGATATTGTCACTGACAGGCTCAGTAGGGTGTCAGGATGAGTTCGCTCATCGACGTCCCTTTTGGTCAATAGCTGGTGGCCCGTCACGTATTGGCTTATACCTCTGACGTGCTAGTGGTTAAATCCACAGCCATAGTATTGACGAGTCTTTAGAGTCCACCACACTTACAGTTACTCAAGTTTCGGGCGAAACGCTGTAGAGGCCGTATGGAGATATGGCAGGGTCCGATCAGATACGTGCGGTATTGCACGGATCAGGATCGGGCAGTTTGTACTAGTGGCCGTATGGTTATATGGCAGAGTTCGATCAGATACGTGCGGTATTGCACGGATCAGGATCGGACGGATATTACTAGCCGACTTTGGTTTAAGCCGGATCCTAGTATAGTACAGTGTAGATTTTTTGTCTCATTGCATTTGTATCCGGTCGGAATACAGATGCGGGTGTGTATGCACAGTATTGGGGTTTTCCTGTAATTTATTACGGGACCAGTTTTCTGGAGTTGCCAGTTTGCATTCCGTTCCGGCCGGTTTTCCTTTGTTCTTTCCCTGCCGGACTTTTCCGATGGAGGGTGTTATTTGCAAGTTTGCAAATAACATATTGTGGAGGGGGTTTCTTGCCCTTGTGACATTATGATAAGATAAGCATCTTTGCTTTTTCATGATGGTTTGCTTTTTGAGATTAGAAAGGATTAGAGTTGATTTGAATTGGATTTGACCTTGTTATCATTCCTTTTGGATATGGTCACCCCTTCATGTATCCTACACTCACCTTCCTTCTTGGGTTGGTTTTATTCCTCCACCATTTCTCAATTAGGGGGGGGCGGCCACTTTTTCTAGGAGAGAGAGGAGAGGTTCATTTTGTATGAGGAAAACTTATCATCTCATTCTTTGCTTGAAAAATGAGAGCTCCACTTGAAAGTTCCATTCCATTCCTCCATCAAGGCAACTACAAACCCCATTGAGACAAATAGCATCTACACTACATTCTACAGCAAATCTTGGGCACATCGACTTGCCAGCTTCGTGCCCGAGTTGCCTCGGTATTCAGGTGGGAGCCCGTAAAAGATGCAGGCGACGTGGTGCCCTTCCGGCGAGGAGGCGACTACATGGAGGCAGGACTTTCCGCGGGAGATCGGGACGATGAAGAGAAGACCGGAGGACTCGGATCACTTGGTATACTTCTCTTCCCATCTCTTGTTAGCTAGTATAGGTTAATGGTTAACGATCCGGGTTTTCATTGTCCGCGGTAGCGCCAGTTTCCAAGTAAGGAAAATTTTTGATTCCGCATTTTGGCCTCGGTAAGACGGCCGTGGCGCTGCCGTGGCGCAACATGGTATCAGAGCCACGCCATTAACCTTGCCTAGCTTGTTCTAGTGTGTTTTAGTTTTCCGATCGAACAAAAATTCCAAAACCGCGTTTTCTTTACATCAGTTTTTTGTCGAATTTTTCTTTGCTCGAAAATTTTTTCAGGTTGTAGAAAAGTGATGTACATGGAATTATAAGAACACTGTGAAAATTTGGTAGTGTGATCCCTCCATAAGACCGCGGAACCGCGGCCATAACCTCTATTTGGCCGCGGTTCCGCCGCAGGAATAGTGTATCATTCCACCAATTTTTTGCAGTGGGCTTTTGGGCTTTAGTTAGGGGTTTTGGAATATTAAAATTGGGCCCAGATTTTCTGTGAGTGCTACAGTATTACTTGGGGGCCCACTTGTTAATTTTTGATCGATTGGATATTTTAAACACATTATTTCACAGTATTTACATTATATCTGCGACCGTGAATATCACTTGATCGGTAAATCCTGTCTAACTGCTATAGCCCGGTTAGACGGATTTGCGAACGTGATTTTCACGTTGATGTTCTGTGTTTATGCTGTGATGTTGCGGATCGGTCGTGGGGATAGCCTGGTTGCAGTGGTAGTACAGTTTTGTTTTATATGTACATTTGATATTGCGGGGCGAGCGTCCGATATGTGGACTGCCGTCACTGCCTGTTTGTATTATTCTTTTGGGGCATGACCTGGTTGCGGTCGATGTACCCGTTGTATGTATATTTTACTTTCTGTACTAGGATGACCCAGGAGGGGTGCCCAAGTTACCGGATTCCGTGAAGTGCTGGGTGGTCCATTCACGGTGCTGATGGGGGCTGCCTCGCTTCAGGTTTTGGCGGGTGACTTGTCGCGCCCGTAGGGGTCTAGGATATCATTGCACAGGCTATCCACACGACCAGGGGAACGTCGGGTTTCAGCAGCGGCTCTGTGAAACCCGGGGATCCCAGATATCTGTATTGTTCTGTGATGCTGTACATTTCTGTGATGTTGCATTTTATCACGCCTTGAGCGAATATAATATATTGGTATATATATTAGTGGATGTTGTATATGTTTTACATCCGCGCTAGTCCAGTCCCCGCTCTGTCGTTAGTTAGCTAACCTAACGGGTAATGACGGGACCCAGTGGCGAATGCGGATGGCATATACGTACATCAGTATATTTTCGTTCTTTGTGGTGTGATCAATTGATGGGACTGCGTTGATTCGGATCAATGCAAGATAAACAAACCTATTCTGATGTTGTTGGAACACTTTTTCAAAAAGCTGTTATTGCAAGGACGTTCACTTTTGTTTTGCATCGTGGTATTCATTTGGAATATCCTGCTCCTCAGTCGACGACGCAAGGGCCGAGATCCCTTCACCGGGATTGACCCCTTGGACAAAAGTTTGCGTCAGGACATTAACTTCACTATAGCCGATTACTTTTGCTTTCCATCATGGTATTCAGTTGGAATATCCTGCACCTCATTCTACGGGGAAAGAGCCGAGATCCCTTCATAGGGAGTGACCTCTTTAGTAAAGGTTTTCGTCACTATATTTTTATAAAAGGCTATGCAGTTCCTTCAATGATATCAAGTTCATTACGTTAAAGGTTTTTCGCCAAAAACCAGTCATAGCCCTCCGTCATTTCAGATTAGTATTACTTAGTATTCGTGTTGTGTATGTCGTGCTTAGCCGAGGCGTAGTGTTCGGTAGCTATGTAGTGCTTTTCTGTTGCATGGGTATGAGATTGGTTAGGACAGTCGTGCGGTCATTTTGGCTCAGTCAAGGATTCGTGCGGGTGGGTCTAATGCAATCAAGATAATGACGGGTTGAACTTGACTAGGATCCTTTGATATGTTGGCTCAGTCAAGGTCACTTGGGTCCTAGGGGTAAAAATCCACATCGGGAGTTTCAAAAGAACTGAAACTTTCCAGGCATGCGCATACCTTCTGGAGTGTGGTGACGTGAGTGGATTCCGTCACGTTATCATGCGATGATAGTTGGGTCCCGATTCCCACTGATGAGTTGGTTTACTCCTCGGGTGATCCCGACTAATTCTTCTTTCAGGTTTGGAGAAGAATTTGATGGTACAGTAGGAGATTTCCTGATTAGATAAAGTGATAACCATTCTGATCTAGGTTAGAGTGCACGCTGAGTGTTTCTTTTCTCTCTCTCTTTGGCAGCGACCATTGACCCGACCCTAGACTATGACTCAGTGACCAAGTTGACCGAACCTTCTTAACACAGGCTTTTGGATTGTCAGAGTTGCAAACCTCTTTGCCACTCCTACTTTTACCCTTTTCTCCAGGACACCCCGTACTACTACGAACGTCCACTTCCATTAGACAAAACCATCGTATGGTTATATACGAACTCAAAGGATTTCGAGGATGGTTTCTGGTTCTGGAGAAAACGGATAGGACTATTCAGTTATCTTTTCCTTTTACCTTCTCTCAGGTTGCGAGTACTCCTTGGTTTAGGAGATAGTACACCTATTACGCAAATTGGATAGTCTTCTTCCAAACCTTAGGCTGGTGCCAAACGGTGGGGAATGAAGAAAACCAATTAGCATAACGATGGTGTGCAGAAGGTATTAAGTTAAGACAAAGCAAGGGATTAGTAGGAGGGCAAAGTAAATTGCGACTGATATTCACGACCAAACCAAGTATTTCTTCGCCAATCCTAAATCACCTTTGTATTTCTCCAGGACACTCCGTATCACTACGAAGATCCACAGTTTATTGGATACTCCATCGTATGGTTATATACGAACTCGAAAGGAACTTGTTCCAGTTCGGGGATGGATTCTGGTTCAGGAGAAATAGGAATAAGGTTTATTCGGTTGTCTTTTATCTTCACCTTCTCTCGCGTTGCGAGTGCTCCTAGGATTAGGACAGTACACCCATTATGCTTATTGGATAGTCTTCTTCCAAACCATAGGCTGGTGCCGAACGGTAGGGAAGGAAGAAAACCATTTGGCCTAAAGGGGTGTACAGAAGGTAATGACTAAAGACATATAAAGGGATTTGGAGAAATGGCAAAGAATTATACGGTTACAGTTGTGAATCTGGATAATGGAAGAGGCATTACTAGGAATACCAGGATACCCCATCGAAACATTTCAATGTTTCAGTTTCACTGTGTACTGTTAATGAAAAACTGATTTCCCGATTAGACACTTACTCCAGGGTATGTATTTACCAGGTATGATTCTCACATCTGTATGGTTTTACAGATGATGAGTGGGAGTAAGTTATTGGGAATTGGGTGATCATCCTCATTATATCGGGATTCGTTGTAATCGGTGATATTTGAGGAAGTCACCTGGGTTGTTTGCCGGACGGCAATTATTTGGTTTTGAATATCCGCTATTATGCACCAATTTTAAATTGGTATATCTGTACGTCTATTTTTATACAGCGAGATGTACCTTTTTGAAATTATGTCTACGACATTTACCTATATCAGTGGATGGTTAGGTAAGGAGCATTAAACAGCGGTGTAATTCTTCTTAACCATAAGTACAGTTTTCAACCTACGACACACAGTGAATGAGTTATCAGACTCAAGGGACTTATACAGAGTATTGTATGTTGTCCAGCGTCCATGAGGACAGAGGGGTTGGTTCTCGTACTATATTCGGTTTACTTATGACTTCTCTAGTTCTTAGACAAGTGTTTCGTAGAGACACAGGGTCCAAGTTTTGAGAAGTTATAGGTATTTGACTAAAGTAGAGGACCAGATGTTGCAAGTATCGGGATTTTTCAAAGTGATCGGAGATGTAGATACTTGTGAAGGGTATTCAGTTGATAGTAATGATTAAGAGAACTTGCTTCTCTTTCAGGTTACTCATAATTGGAAGCATTCCTAAGTTGAGTGACGCCGATCGGCCTTTTTCCATTTAGTTGACATGCACTGGAGACAGCTGCATGATTTGAATCTGGTTCAATTAAATCAGTGCCTCTGGTTCTATATTGGATATAGAGCAGTTCATATCTTAACGATGTTAAGGTACGGGGAGTTGTCCGGCTTATGCTTAAAACCAGACTCTGGATAACTCAAGGCACGTTTCTGTGATGGCTGTTTATGGGTTGACCCAGGCTATGACGAGGGTTGACTTTCTACCATCTGGAAGATCAATAGTGATATTGTTCTTAACTCGCCACATTTTTAAAAGAAATGGATTTTTCAGAAAACAGTAGTGGGAATATGGTAGAACTGGAAGCGATTCCAGAACCGCAAACGATTACTGAAGATTTGATAAAGAACCTAAAGATTCAATCTGATTTGACATTCCATTGGCCACTCCGCAGATATGATGGGTAACCTCAGGCACTCGAAAGGTACTTCGGTATGCTCAAGGACGGTGGCAGGGAGGTTCTTGTTTACCCAGACTTACCATTGCTGTTGTTCCAGACTGTGAGACCCGGCAGGAGGATGAGTATAGCGTCGTTCTAAACTAGCTTTAGAAGTGCACGTCTATATGACTCTGGCAGAGGGTTGTCGTAGTCAGTGGGAGCAGCGGAAGCATTGGTGGTCATCAGGCTTATGTCTATTTATAGACTAAAGCAGTTACAGTGGAGATAGATCATCTATTTCTGATATGACAGTCATAGGTTTGACTTCATCAGAATAGGGGATAGATCTGTTAAGAAGGTAGTAGGGTGTGATGTCATGGTATTTGGATGACATACACAAAGTAGGAAGTGATATTCCTATACTTCGATCGGTTATACTTTGGTTGTCACACAGTAGTTTCTCCACACAGGACTTGGATATTATATCAGACATTCTGGTTACTAGATCTATGGTTTTAGATCTAGATTTGGGTGTTTTCCTAATCTGGGTACCTTGACAGCATTCTATGAGTATTTAGAATGGACGACTCCTGGCACGGTTGTGTACCTGCAGGTGATGGAGTCACCCTCTCTAAAGGTGTCTTACAGACTAAAGGGGAGAAGGATACGCATGATTGACAGATCACTTGCTTAGGCAATTGAGTCAATCATGAGATGTCAAGTACCACACCAGATGTTGTTCTTGCAGTAGATGCAATAAGTTGATATTGATCCAATTCTGGAGAAACAATCGGAAGCAGTTTTAGAACATAAGTGTATGTTCTAGGGATTTGATAACGACAGCCTCCTTTAGGAGACGGTTATCATTCCAGGCTTCCAAGGTGACATGGACGACAGGGTGGTCGTCAGAGTCATGATCTTCCCTCTGATGAGGGGCAGTATTTTGGACAGGTGGTCCAGGTGGTTACTGAGGGAAAGGCATGGCGCAGGATACTGATTAAGTTCAGTTGATGATACAGTCTAAGAAGTTTGGATTTGAAGTTCATTTATGAGCTAGGTCCCATCAGACATCCAGACACATTCTAAGACATGTATTGCTCATTTCGGGAGATGGCTTTCTCCGCGAACATGAGATATAGAGAGACATAGAAAGAGACATCTGAGCGGATCCACTCACTGAGGCTATTCCTCGAACGCAATAGTTTCGCAAACGGGTTTTGTGAGACTGACTAGTAGAGGAGTTGGGTGTTCGGTATCATACGGGCTGTGAGTATGCGACATCGTAATAATTAGCCTTGAGTACAAGTGGGAGATTGTTGGAGATAGTGCCCTCAGAGTCAATTATTGGATCACAGGCACGTGATTGCAATGATTGAGGGAGGACCTATCCCGGTAGGACAGTCTTGCTCGAGATGATAGTATGCTATCTGGTTTATCTTTATCATCGTGTACTGCTTTAGGTGACCTGACATGTCGCTATTACACGTTGATAGAGCCCCTAGGATTCTTGCTTGACTACCAGCAGTATGATGGCGATCATATACGTGGGAGCTGGTAGTCTATAAGCACATCCTTAAAAGGTCCCTAGTCGTAGGAGTTTCGAGACAGGGCATCGATACTCCATTAGTAGACTAGTGTATACAGTCGAGACCCCGACGAGGGGCGGTGGCCGGTCTCACAAGCCACTGGTGTCAGTTGGTTCACCTAAGATGTATACAGGTGCTCATTGGGTTATGAGTACACCGGACAGGACTCGCCGGGAACCTGCTAGTTGGTCTTATACCAGATGTCAGATAGCAGTTCCCTGGTGACATGTGTACAGGTTAGTTCATCGACCTGAGATCGTCATTTGTCTCGTGTGAGTTCCCACTGTACTTTGATTACTACCCTACCACGGCTCAAAGGAGTCGTGCAAACAGGTTTTAGTTGGGTACAGTCCCGAGCCACATGGAGGCAGTGAGCGGATCTGCAGGGGTTCGACTCTCCCGGTATTGGGGGTGAGGTCGCGCTGTGTCTAGGAGAGCCATTACACAAAGCCCTCGGCCGAGGCAGGAGATTTACTGGTAGGTATTCCAGTAGTATCTCAGGGTGTTCTGGGCTACGCTCCGACACGACTTGTACCGCTTTTGGGGGTCTGACTTTTACCAACCCCCTAGGCCCCCCATGCGATGCTCATAGACGAACGGACCGGACTGTACGGATATTGTCACTGACAGGCTCAGTAGGGTGTCAGGATGAGTTCGCTCATCGACGTCCCTTTTGGTCAATAGCTAGTGGCCCGCCACGTATTGGCTTATACCTCTGACGTGCTAGTGGTTAAATCCACAGCCATAGTATTGACGAGTCTTTAGAGTCCACCACACTTACAGTTACTCAAGTTTCGGGCGAAACGCTGTAGAGGCCGTATGGAGATATGGCAGGGTCCGATCAGATACGTGCGGTATTGCACGGATCAGGATCGGACAGTTTGTACTAGTGGCCGTATGGTTATATGGCAGGGTTCGATCAGATACGTGCGGTATTGCACGGATCAGGATCGGACGGATATTACTAGCCGGCTTTGGTTTAAGCCGGATCCTAGTATAGTATAGTGTAGATTTTTTGTCTCATTGCATTTGTATCCGGTCGGAATACAGATGCGGGTGTGTATGCACAGTATTGGGGTTTTCCTGTAATTTATTACGGGACCAGTTTTCTGGAGTTGCCAGTTTGCATTCCGTTCCGGCCGGTTTTCCTTTGTTCTTTCCCGGCCGAACTTTTCCGATGGAGGGTGTTATTTGCAAGTTTGCAAATAACATATTGTGGAGGGGGTTTCTTGCCCTTGTAACATTATGATAAGATAAGCATCTTTGCTTTTTCATGATGGTTTTCTTTTTGAGATTAGAAAGGATTAGAGTTGATTTGAATTGGATTTGACCTTGTTATCATTCCTTTTGGATATGGTCACCCCTTCATGTATCCTACACTCACCTTCCTTCTTGGGTTGGTTTTATTCCTCCACCATTTCTCATTTAGGGGGGGCCGGCCACTTTTTCTAGGAGAGAGAGGAGAGGTTCATTTTGTATGAGGAAAACTTATCATCTCATTCTTTGCTTGAAAAATGAGAGCTCCACTTGAAAGTTCCATTCCATTCCTCCATCAAGGCAACTACAAACCCCATTGAGACAAATAGCATCTACACTACATTCTACAGCAAATCTTGGGCACGTCGACTTGCCAGCTTCGTGCCCGAGTTGCCTCGGTATTGAGGTGGGAGCCCGTAAAAGATGCAGGCGACGTGGTGCCCTTCCGGCGAGGAGGCAACGACATGGAGACAGGACTTTCCGCGGGAGATCGGGACGATGAAGAGAAGACCGGAGGACTCGGATCACTTGGTATACTTCTCTTCCTATCTCTTGTTAGCTAGTATAGGTTAATGGTTAACGATCCGGGTTTTCAATGTCCGCGGTAGCGCCAGTTTCCAAGTAAGGAAAATTTTTGATTCCGCATTTTGGCCTCGGTAAGACGGCCGGGGCGCTGCCGTAGCGCAACATCGGGATCCTAAACCGGAGTATTATGTTGTTCTACAGGAATTTGATGGTCGTGGTGGCGTCCGGTTTTCTGATGGGGACGGCCTCGATCCACTTTGTAAAGTAATCCACCCCGACAAGGACGTATTTATGCCCGCCCGCACCAGTAGGGAATTGGCCTATCATGTCCATTCCCCACTAGTCGAACGGCTAGGGGGAGGTTATGGCTGTTAGCTCGGTATCCGGAAGGCGGGGTATGCTTCTATGGAGTTGGCAGTTCTTGCACCTTCTGACGAGCTTCTGAGCGTCCTGATGAATGGTAGGCCAATAGTACCCTTGGAGCAACGCCTTTTGGACTAAGGTGCGGGCTCCTTGATGCGCACCGCCGACCCCTTCATGAATCTCACGGAGGATGTAGTCGGCTTCGTGGGGGTTGACGCACCGAAGCAGCGATTGAGTGATGGATTTCTTGTAGAGGTTCCTATTGCTCCAGAAGAAATGGCGGGCTTTGGCTAGGATACGGCAGGATTTCCCTCGATCTTCTGGGAGCGTACCCTCCCTCAGGAATTCTACGAGGGGCTTTCTCCAATCCCGGTCTTCATCCCGGGCAGTGTAAACATGAAGTGACGCCGCTCCTTCTTCCACGCTGGGCCGCGGCAAGACCTCGAAGAGGATATTCCTCTTGTTGTTGGCCGTATAGGATGAAGGCATCTTGCTCAGGGCGTCGGCCTGGGCGTTTAGGTGCCTGGGGATTTGCTCTACTTGGACTTCGTCGAAGTCCTTTCGTATTCTTATTACCTCAGCTAAATACTTCACCATCAGAGGCTCCCATGCCTCGAAACGGCCAGTCACTTGGCCAAGGACCACGGCGGATTCACTGCGGATCCTTATCGTCTTCAGCTCCACTCCGGAAGCGATTCGAAGTCCAGCTAGCAAGGCCTCATACTCCGCGGCGTTGTTTGAGGCTTTGAACCCGAGCTTCAAAGAATACTCCATCTCTGCCTCATTTGGGCCTCGAATGATGAGGCCGGCACCACAGCCGTCCTCGGTCGATGACCCGTCGATGTAAAGGACCCAATCAGGGACGGAGTCGGGCCTTTCTTCGATCGAGGGTTAAGATCCGGGGGCCGGCACGAACACTGCCTCCTTGTTAGGGATAGTGCACTCGACGATAAAATCGGCCAGGACTTATGCCTTGATAGCTTGCCTCGGGCGGTATTTGATGTCGAATTGGGATAACTCCCACCTCAACTTCTCCAAATGACCAGAAGACTCGGGGGAAGCGAGAATAGACCCTAAAGGGCGTTCGGTGAGGACGAGGATGATGTGCGCCTGGAAATAGTGCCGTAGTTTTCTCGAGGCCACGTTGAGTGCCAAGACAATCTTCTCTATGGCCGGGTACCTTGTTTCTGCATCCTTGAAGATGTGGCTTACATAGTAGACCGGCTTCTGGACTCCCCCGACTTCTCGGACGAGCACCGAACCTGCAGATTGACCGGACACCGCTGATACAGCGATAGCTCATCTCCTTTAACTGGCTGGGTGAGCAGCGGGGGAGTCTCCATATGTACTTTTAATTTCTTGAAAGCGATATGGCACTCCTCCGACCATTCGAACTTTGGGATCTTCCTCAAGGCTTTGAAGAATGGGAGGCATTTTTATCGGGATCATGACATGAAGCGACTCAGGGCGGCTACCCTCCCGGTGAGCCGCATGATTTCGAAGTTGGTCTTGGGCACGGCCATGTTGAGGATGGTGCTGATTTTCTCTGGGTTAGCCTCGATTGCTCGGTGGATGACCATGAACCCGAGGAATTTTCCACTAGTGACCCCGAACGCGCACTTGGCGGGGTTCAGTTTCATTTTGTATTTGCGGAGGACATCGAAAGCCTCGCCCAGATCTTTGGCATGCTCATCTGATGAGGTCGATTTGAAGAGCAAGTCGTCGACGTAAACCTCCATGTTCTTGCCGATCTGAGGCTTAAACATCCTGTTGACCGATCGTTGGTACGTACCCCCGGCGTTTTTGATGCTGAAGGGCATCACATTATAGCAGTATACCCCCCAGTCCGTTGTGAATGCGGTGAGCTCTTCGTCTACCGGATTTATACGGATCTGGTTGTAGCCGGAGAAAGCGTCCATAAAGCTGAGTAGCTCGTGACCTGCCGAACTGTCGAAGAGCTGATCTATCCGAGTGAGGGGATAGTTATCATTCAGACAGGCCTTGTTGAGGTCGGTGAAGTCGACGCACATGCGCCACTTCCCGCTTGCTTTTTTAACCATGACCACATTCGCCAACCACTCCGAGTAAGCCACGTTCCGAATGAAGTTGGCTGCGGGCAGCCTGTCAACCTCGTCCTCGAGCGCTTTTTTCTTGATCGGAGCAAAGCTTCGTTTCTTCTGCCTGACGGGTCGGACAGCCGGGTCGACCCCGAGCTTATGTGATATTATTTTGGGGTCGATCCCAGGAATGTCGGCGAGCGCCCATGCGAATAGGTCTGAGTATCCTCTGAGGAAGCGGACCAGGTCGCCGCGCCGAGGCCCCGTTAAGAGTGACCCGATTTGGAAGGTTCGATCATCATCCCCTTCGACGAGGGGGACCTCTATTAGCGGCTCAACCGGGGCTCCTCGGATCTCTTTATGCTCGTCCCGAGTATCTAAAGATCCTCTTAAATCATCCGTGCTTTCAAGGTCATCGTTTCTCTCTTCGGGCATAGATGTCGCTGTGAAGAAAATCTTCGCGGTTTGCTAGTTCCCAAAGGACCGACCTAACCCGCCTTGGTCGAGTAGAAACTTGATTGCTAGGTGGTAGGTCGATATCTGGGCCCGGAGGGAATTTAGCATCGGGCGTCCCAGGAGGATATTGTAGGCCGATGAAATTCTGGCGACGATGAACTCCACAGGCACGGTACGCGTGCGTCCTGCCTCTCCGATGTTAAGTAGGAGGGTGACCACCCCTTCTGCCAGGATGGAGTGGTTGGTGTGTAAGTCCATGTTGCCCACCCCGGTGCTTGCGGGGAGGCGGAAACGTTATGAAAAATTTGATTTTTACAACTCTAGGCAACATGGACTATGTAAAGGAGGGATCTTTGCTAAACAAAACTAACTAACAAAGCTAAAAAGTTTAGCTACTCGAAAAGTGGGTTATACCTAGGTCTTCAAGTCCTTCTCTCCTTGCTCCTTGGAGTAAAAGAAAGGGTTCTCCTTGTCGCCTTCTTTTGCCAAAGAAATATCCACCCGAGGGCTTCAACCTTTGGCTCCAACCTCAAACTAGAAGTAACTAAGGTGCTTGGTGTGCTAGACCTAGGACCTTAGAAAGAGTAGAGAGTGTTTTTGAAGGGATTATCTCAAGCTCAAATGGTTCTCAACACATGAGAGGGGAGAGCTAGAGAGAGAGGAAGAGGAGGAGAGAGAATGGAAATGATAAAGTGAGAAGCATAATACAACCCTTCTCACATATATGTGATTTATGAATAATAGATAATTAGTCAAGATAATTGTCATGGTTAATCAAGAAATGACCATTATCATTTCACATTAAATGCTTTTGCAAGGATCAAAGTGCATCTTTCATATGGAATGATGATGGTCAACTTGTCAACCTAGGTCAACAAGTCAAGTATAGTTAAATAGTCAACAACCCTAACCATGCACAATTATAATTAACTAATATCAATAAATCATAATTCACACATAAACATTAGGGTTAAGAAAATGACAATAGTCATCAACCCTAATCAAAGTCCTCTGCCTCCGTCTCAGTCAACTGTGCATACACACCCGTATCCGTGTTCCGAGGAACACGAATACAACGAGATAAAACCAATCCAAAATCATATGCTAGGATCCGGCTTAAACCAAAGCCCGCTAGTATAAGCTGTCCGGACACCAAACATGCACAAGTGCGCGGATGTAAACGAACCCCGTCGCAATACCATGCGACCTCTACTCATTTTGCCTAAAGGCAAATAACCCTCTGTGTGGGACTCTAAAGACTCGACACTACGCTGGCAGTGGGTTTAACCACAGACCGCAAGCGGCACTAGCTGTACGTAACGGTCCCCAGGTAGATGCCGATAAGAAGACTGACGAGGTAAACCCCATCTGAACTCCTACTGAGCCTGAATGTGACAGTCTCCGTACAGTCCGGTCTGTTCGTCTAAGAACATCGCATGGCGGGCCTAGGGGGAGGTAAACGTCTGTCCCCTACTAGCGGTACAAGTCGTGCCGGAGTGTAGCCCAGAACACCTGAGATAACACTGGAGACCTACCAGTCTATCTCGCTTGCCCTGGCCAGGGACTTTGTGTAATGGCTCTCCTAGACAAAGCGCGATATCAACCCCCAATACCGGGAGATACGAATCCTGTCTAACCGTCACTTCCTCCAAGTGCTTCGGGACTGCACCCAAAAACTACCTGTTTGCACGACTCCTTTGAGCCGTGGTAGGGTAGTAATCAAAGTACAGTGGGAACACACTCGAGACGAAGTGACAGTGTCAAGTCAACGGACTAAGCTGTACTCATGTCACCTGGGAACTGATAACTGACGATAGGTATAATACCAACCAACAGTTCCCGATGAGTCATGTCCAGTGTACTCGTAACCTAACGAGCACCCGCATATTATCCCAAGTATGACGTACTGACGGCTTTGGGACAGGCCGTCTCCCAAGCTTGGATGAGAAGCGCATACGCTAGTCTACTCCGGAGTATCGATGCCCTGTCTCGATAGTCTTGCGACTAGGGACCTGCATAAGGATGTGCTTATAGATTCCCCAGCCCCCACGAGTGTGACTGCCATCACAACGCTGGTAATCAAGCAAAGATCCTAAGGGCTCCACTAATGTGTAAAGGCGATATGCTAAAAGAAACACATGCACACATTAAAGCAGAAACAAACCAAGTAGCATACTACCATTTTGAGCAAGAATGTCAATACAAGGTGAATATCCCAAGCTTCCATCAAGTAATATACAATCCAGTATGATACAGTAATGGCCTCTAGGGCATATACACTAACAATCTCCCACTTGCACTAAGGCCATGTACTGGCGTATCGAAGACCTATCATCTCGATCAGCCGCTCGAACTGAGTTTGGGGTAAGGCCTTCGTGAATAGATCAGCAGTGTTATCTTCCATAGCAACTCTCCGAACCTCGATCTCCTGGCGACCCACGATCTTCCTGATCAGGTGATACCGCCTCAAGATGTGCCTGGACTTCTGATGGGACCTGGGTTCCTTCGCTAAAGCTATTGCTCCGTTGTTGTCGCAATACTGCGGTATTGGATCAACAATGGTAGGAACCACCTGAAGCTCCGTGAGGAACTTCTTTATCCAGACAGCTTCCTTTGCGACATCTGCAGCAGCGATATATTCCGCTTCCATCGTCGAGTCAGCAACGGTTTCCTGTTTGAAACTCTTCCAACACACCGCCCCTCCATAGAGGGTAAAGACATAACCCAACATGGACTTAGAATCATCCTTGTCACTCTGGAAGCTGGAGTCATCAAAGGCCTCGATCTGGAGGTCTTTTCCGCCATACACCAAGAACATCTCCTTAGTCCTTCTCAGGTACTTGAGAATGTTCTTTACCGCTATCCAGTGTTTCTCCCCAGGGTTTGACTGATACCGGCTAACCACACTCAGTGCATAAGCTACATCTGGTCTGGTACACAACATCGCATACATTATAGAGCCTACCACAGAAGCGTAGGGTATAATAGACATGCGATCCCTTTCCAAATCAGTCTTGGGAGACATCTCTTTGGAGAGGGTGATCCCGTGACAAGCCGGTAGATTACCGCGCTTGGAATCTTCCATACTGAATCTTTTCAGTATGGTGTCGATGTACCTGGACTGTGAGAGTCCTAATATCCTCTTGGATCTGTCACGGTGGATCCGGATCCCCAGAATGTAAGAGGCATCACCCAGGTCTTTCATGGAGAACCTGTGTGACAAGAACCCTTTGACAGATTGTAGCATAGGAATGTCATTTCCTATCAAGAGAATGTCATCCACGTATAAAACGAGGAATACTATATTTCTCGCTACAAATCTACTATAGATGCAAGGTTCATCTGGATTTTTGATAAAGCCAAATTCTTTGACCGTCTCATCAAAACAGATGTTCTAACTCCGCGATGCCTGCTTTAGTCCATAGATGGACTTAAGCAACTTGCACACCTTTCCGCTGCTCCCACTCTGAATGAATCCCTCTGGCTGGTCCATATAGACACACTCCTCTAAATTTCCATTTAGAAAAGCGGTTTTTACGTCCATCTGCCAGATCTCATAATCATGGAAGGCAGCAATGGCAAGAAGGATCCGAATGGATTTCAGCATAGCCACTGGAGAAAAGTTTTCGTCATAGTCCAAGCCAGGTCTTTGATGAAAACCCTTTGCAACAAGTCTAGCTTTATAGGTCTCAACCTGTCCATCTACACCAATCTTCCTTTTGAAGATCCACTTGCATCCTACGGGTTTTACCTCATCTGGAGCAATGTCCAACGTCCATACTTTGTTGGTGTACATGGACTCCATTTCGGTCCGCATTGCATCCAGCCATTTTACCGAGTCAACGCTCTGAATGGCCTGCTGGAAGCTAGTAGGCTCATCACTATCAATGATGCAATCCTCTCTATCCCCGTCTATGAGAAAACCGTAGTATCTCTCGGGTGGATGAGACTGCCTACTACTTCTGCGGAGCGGCGTAGGAATGTCCTGATCTTTCGAACCCTCTGGTTCTACTAAACTTTCAGTAATAGCTCGTGGTTCTGGAATTTCTTCCAGTTCTATTGCGCTCCCACTTATCTGATTTTCCAAAAACTTAGTTTCCAAGAAGTGTGCATGACGAGAAACCAAAAACTTTTGTTCCTCTTCGCAATAGAAGAAATATCCCTTGGAGTTCTTTGGATATCCCACGAACATGCACTGTACTGAGCGTGCCTCGAGCTTGTCCGCATGTTGCTTTTTGACAAAAGCTGGACATCCCAATGTCTTAATGTGATTAAGATAGGGTCTCTTCCCACACCACATCTGATATGGTGTAGTAGGCACAGTCTTAGTTGGAACTCGGTTCAAAAGGTATGCAGCTGATTCTAGCGCATATCCCCAGAATGATCACGGTAACTCAGCGTTACTCATCATGGACCGTACCATATCCAATAGGGTTCGGTTCCGTCTCTCCGATACACCGTTATGTTGCGGAGTGTATGGAGGAGTAAGCTGAGAGAGAATTCCATTCTCTTTTAAGTAATCCAGGAACTCGGCACTCAAGTATTCACCACCTCGATCAGATCTCAGTGTCTTGATACTTTTGCCGGTTTGTTTTTCTACTTCATTCTTATATTCCTGGAATTTTCCAAAGGCTTCGGATTTATGTTTCATTAAGAAGACATAACCGTACCTTGAAAAGTCATCCGTAAAAGTAATGAAGTAAGAATAACTGCTTCGTGCATGCGTATACATTGGACCGCACACGTCGCTGTGTACGAGTCCCAATGGCTCGCTCGCTCTCACTCCGTGTCCAGTGAACGGAGTCTTTGTCATCTTTCCTTTGAGACAGGATTGACAAGTTGCATATGATTGATATTCGAACGGATCCAAATATCCTTCTGTATGTAACTTCGACAACCTTCTCTCATTGATGTGACCCAGTCTACAATGCCAAAAGAAAGTTTGATTTGTTTCCAGAGACTTTCTTTTGTGTGTATTCTGGACATTGAAAATCTGTGGTTGGTTTAATACGTATATACCATTGCTCAATGTACCTGACCCAATCAGAACTTGATTAAGGTGAATGTTTACAACATTACTTACAAACACAAATTCATAACCTTCTTTAGAAATCAAAGATACAGAAATGATATTACAAGTTGCATTGGGTACAAAAAAGCAATTACGTAAAACCAAAACATGTCCATCTGACATTCCCAGGTGATAGTCCCCCACGGCCTCAGCATCCATGCTAGCTCCATTTGCAACTTTGAGGGTCATGTCACCTTCTTTCAAAAACCTACTGTCACGACCCGAAAAGTACGGAACGTGACCGGCACTTAAATTACGAAACGTCTCAAGGCGTCCGTAAAATAAGTAAGCCAAAGCCCAGAAACCAAAACCAAATAAGCAAAAGAGTGAAGAAAACCCAATCAATTGAAAGCGAGTTTATCAAATAAGTCATATAAAACCCTTTTTAAAAACAATATCAATTTTTCCGAAAATTTCGGCAGAGTCTCCTTTGTAAATACTGGCCCCCAAAATGGGTACAACAAGAATATAAATGAATCCAACAAATATGGCATCCCCAAGCGGGAGCTAGCTCTTCGCCACAGGACGGTCACAAATCCCACGCAATGTAAAGCAACAACATGCGAAATAATCATAATGAAGCATAAGAAAAACAGCATGTCGACTCAAGTGAGCTCGACCCCAAAATACAGCATAAAAGTCCACAAACCTCACAGTCTCATCTCTAGGTCAATATACAACAATACTGGTAGAAACAGTAGATGGAGTACACTAGATACAAAGAATATACAAGGTGGTGCAAAAATAATCATATAACCCACCTAAGAGCAAAACCTCGAGTCCAGGCAAAAGAGGTAAAAGAAGCAAGCGCACCCGCCGCTACTGTACTGACGGAGCGGACCTGCAAAAGGCTATGGCACAACGGGGGTGAGTTGCCAACTCGTGAGTAATAAATAACATCTACACAGGCTATCGAATGCATGCACACAAGCATCCTAGCATCTAAATACAGGTAAGGCAGGACATAATGGCAAGTATGTATGCAATATGGATATACTAGCAGGTATGAATGCAATACGAATCAACTCGTGATCTGAATGTGTAAGTATAAGAAATCATGTTTTTCCCTTTAAGAATCTCATTTGAAATACCAGCAAAATACTAATAGAATCAACAAGAACCTGTGTCCAGCAACGACACATCAAAACTATCTCAAATCTCATATATCCATGTCATAGTATCTCTGGCCTCAGCCATCCGGCTGACCCAGCTCAATATCAAAATCTCATCATCTCGCGGCCACGGTCGGTATCCTCTGGATATCCGCCGTGCCAAACAGTCACCGGTAGGTAATCCGTCCCCTGCCAGGCTCAACGTCAACACCACATTCATCTTACCCCGGGGTACCATACCGGGCCCACCATGTACCCGTGACGGTTCCTCCACTCCTCGACACGGATCTCCAAAACCACAGCAAACTCATGGTGGATGACACTTACATCACTAGAAAACCGCAATTTACATATTTTAAAAATATAATAAGTTTAGAAATTTTGCGGCTTTCCCCCGAAATCCAAAAATCTCATAAAATCTCAAGAAATCCTCATAAGTGCATATGTCGATGATATTGAATGCATATGGTATCAATAATCAAGTTGCGATGTGTGATTAATAGATTAGGCATGAACAAATAATATGATGAAGCACATGCACATGAATAGCAATCCTACGATTTCATTTTAAGGAATTAAAGGCAATAACACAAGTTTAAGTATCATTTATAGTAAAAGGTTTCAATTTAAAGGTTATCTAGTGTGGTGTCATGGCAATTACCAGGGTGTGTGTGTAAGCATGAATAGTGCTCGTGCTGCATATAAAAACCCTGGCAATGGTGCAGGTGTCCTATAACATGGTTTCGTATATGTATGTCAATATAAGGCATGAATGTAGCAAATAATCATACAAGTATTACACCCATAATTTCTAAAATTACTAAGAATCTTTTTAAGGTACTAAAACTATCGGGCGACTTGCGCCATCCAACGATAGTCCCCCGTAGATGTTACATCTACTCACCGAAATCCCTAGCTAGTCACGTCCGATCACCGCTTTCCCCTTTCGAGCCGCGTCTGACGTCTCCGCGACCGAACCTGGAATTTACATCAATACCAAACATAAGGTTACATATCAAGAACGACGCAAAACCCAAACGAAAACACTAACGTTCATAAGCTAGGTACAACGTGCATAAGGTGCGCGGAACACACGCGAAAATCGCAAAAACTGCAAAAATCGCCGATTTGGTCGCCCGGCAAAACTAAAACCCGATTACTCAAAAATCCGCACTCACACATCCTAAAAGTCATAGGATATGCCAACAATATAATCTAGATATCGCAATTAAATCGCCACAATAATATAATAAAAACCTAGTAAGCTAGAAGTTTGCAAATTTGGTGCAAATATCGACAATTTGCAACAAAGTGCATACATTATCACACAAATATCCAAATTAAACCATTAGAAAGCCACTACAATTAAATTAACCCCTTTACCATGCATCAAAACCCACATTCCATACACAAACCTTTTCTTGATTTTGATAATTAGCAACCTTAATGAAAATTTCACACAACTTTAACATAGATTAGCCTAATATGAAGCCACTTAAGCAAAGTAACCATATAAATTGGTTAAGTAAACAACTAGGTTAATTAAAAAGACTTAATTGACTAAAACATGGTTTCAAGAAACCCTAGTTTAATTTTCAATCATTAACTAAAAAAAACTAGATTAGGATTAAAACTAAAATTAACACTAAGCAACTAAATTAAAGTATTCTAACCATAAGAAATTAAAAGAGTAGAAATTATACCTCAAACCTATGGATCTAGCAAGAAGAAATTTTCCTCAATGATGGCCTCCTAGAACCATGATTCCAAGCAAGAGAGGTGAAGGAAAAAGGGATGAAGAATGGGGTTTTAATTTGTGAGTTTTAGCTTGAATTTTGGAGCAACTTGATGAATTTTTGAACAAGATGAAAAGAGAAATGATGAAGAGGGGAGGGGCTGCAGATTTCGACCAGAGGAGGGAGAGGAGAGTGGTGTGGGTGTATGGAAAAAGTCATGGTCAACCCCCCTCAAACTCAAAGCACCATACCTTCAACATACAATATTTTAAACATACACATTCAACTCAATTCATCCATAACAAAAGAATTTTAAAACAAAAGAGAGAGGGGGAATTTTCTGCAGTTTGGGACAGCCAAGGAGATGTGAGGATGTGTGTGTGAGAGTGCACAAAAATTTTTTTTGCAAAAAGACCCCCTATAAGTCCAAAATTGCAAGTTTAAGCTTAAATTCAATAAATTTCGTTTTCCATAATAAAAATTAGTTAAAACTTACAATAAATTACTAAAAATTTATGTTACAACTAGATTTTAATTAACATGATTTTAAAGCTTAATTTTAGCCCATTTAAATTTGTATTTATCGCTAATTTAATGTATTTTCTTACCGGCTTAAAATAATATTAAAAAATTGAAAAATAGGGAAAAAATTTAAAATGACCAAAATTTCATAAGTAACTCATTAGCTATTAAAAACAAGCAATTACCTAACCATTTTAGGAATAATTAGTCCTAAACTGCAAAATAACGAGAAAGACGGTTTTCGGAAAAATACCGAATTTTCACCGATTTTCAGGAAAACACCAAAACGACTTTTCAAGACGTTACAATCTTCCCCCCTTAAAGAAATTCGGTCCCCGAATTTAAAAATATAACTACGTGTACCTTCAAAGAGATGGGGATATTTCTACCTCATCTCGCCTTCGGTCTCCCAGGTAACCTCCTCGCTGCTCGGGCTACGCCAAAGGACCTTGACGGTTGGTATAATCTTCGATCTCAACTTCTTCACCTGCTGTAACACCCGAGCCCAATAATACTATTTCTATTACTAGTTGAGTGTTATATATTGCTCATTCCAATTATCCTGATTGTTTGGTGTTTATTGCTAAATTTTAACCGGTTAAATCATTTTGGCACATAACAAATTTTCACACCTAAAGTGAAATTAAAATTATCCATGTTGGCCTACTCGTCGTCACTAGTCGCGTGGTAGCGTCCGCGTGTCGAGATTTCTTCACGTTCGGCTAAACGGGCAAGTTTGGACGTCTACGCGCGCGTGCAAGCGTCCGACTTGGGGGCATGCATTTTAATCACAAAACATTTCATTTTAAAATTTGGAACCCGCTTAAAATCCTATTATTTGAATTTCAAACTTTTAGGCGCAACCCGGGCGCGATTTGGAAACGTTTCATTTAGCGCCAAAATCCCAAATTAATTTTATAATCTAAAACTATATAATATATTCTTTCAGTTACTTTTATATCTAATAAAATCCTTTAAATCTCTTCTAAATTATTCCCTGGCCAATCACGAGGGGATTAATCCCTCGTGGGCCCGCTACTAACCCTCTCTCTATCTCTCCTCTCTCCTCCTCTGTCTCTCTCTCTCTCTCTTCTAATCTTTTCATCATCTCTCTCTCTCTATCCCATATATATATATATTCTCGCCTTCTTCTTCCTTTGGCAAAAACCCACGCGAGAACCCCACGAGATCCTCGCCGCAACCCTAGCCCAGCCTCCTCCTCTGCCTCATCGTCACCAGCCGACCCCTCGCCTCCATCATCTCGTCACCATCTCCCCTTCTCGACCTCCTCATCTCCTCTCTTTCCCCGACGCCTCTCCCCCGCTCAAACCCAGCACCCGAACCCGACCTCACCGTCTCGTCGCCGTCGCCCCTCGCCGTCTCACCATCGACGTTTACCTCCTCCATTCATCTCCCCGACCACCTCATCTCCTTCCCCTTCACCGCCGACGAAACCCCTGCGCATCCCCGTGCAAACCCACTGCAACCCGGGAGCCCCACGACCTAGCCTCACCTAACCCTCGCCGCCGACCACCCTAGTCAACCTCACCCCGTCGCCACCACCTAATACTCCTCACATCCCTTTCCACTTCCCGACATAGCAAGCCTCTACCTCCACCCTCTGCAAACCCCCGACCTCAACAGCACTCGGGCTACCCACTGCCTTTTGCCCAACCCGTGCCTGCACCTGGCCGTCGAACCCCATCGTTGTCGTCGTATCGCTTGCCTCGCCTCTGGATCCAGATCACGACCCCAGCCTTTTCCTTCTTCTTCTTCTTCTTCTTTCTTCTTCTATTGCTTTTCTTGATCTCGTACTTTTCCGGTGATCGCCGGAGACATGCCGCTGCCGATAGTCCGAACAATCCTATGGACATGCCCAGCCAGCGTGGTCGTGTTCTTGCTCTGCTTGGTTCAGTTTGTACGCCCGCGTGTGCGTCGCGACTTTTACCAACGTCGGACGTGCCGTGCACCCGTCGTGCGATCCGCTCAGGCAAGTATTACTTGCTACATGCTATACTATATAATTAAACATGTTTGACTCATTAAAACTTGCAAACTTAACTCGATATAGCTAGTTTCACATTGTAGCTGCAATATGACATATAACATTTTACGATTAAACTAAAATTACAGCTTGCTACTTTAACCTTAATAACGAAGTTACCTGTTAACCACATTTTACTGTTTAAAGGGATGATAGCCTATACACTGGTAGTTCTATTACATTCTGATATTGAAATAACAGTATTGCACCGCACAGGGTGCTCGAAACTTGCTAATATGATGAAACGTCTGTATTATACCAATGCACTAAAATGATTAAATAAATTGCTTGTTGTTGTTAAATTCATGGTTTATTTCCTGCTGCTATTCCTTATTCGATTGTGTACCTGTTGAGAGCACATACTCGACTACATTACATATTGACCGATCTTGATACACCTGACACCCTGTACATATCGACTCAACCTGTTGAAACGTGACCTGACCTGTTACCTGATTTCATGCCTAATACCGACAAACCTGACCATTCCTGCTGTCTATCCAGACAGACCTACTTTTACCTGATGTTGTGTTGGCATTAGTCCTTGACTACTGAATACCTGACCTAACATACATAACTTGGGGGTATGGGGAAATCAAAGGTGAAACCGACTTGTAACTCAATAGTTCGATACTTGTTCTGATCAGTCTTACGGGCTTGGCCAGTCCGGGAGTGATGATGCTGACATCACTCATCCATCCTACTACCTATTACTGCTTAGCGGCACGTCTCGGATTCAGCCCCGAGGACCTTGACCGTGGTCCCGGGCACGCACGGGATACTATTGAGTTACATCGACGATTCATCAATTGATTTCAAAGACTATAGAGTAGAGACCTGATAGGACAGTTTAGTCACCATTGCACATTACCCTGCTCTGTTATTTCTTAGTACTGCTTTATTCATGTTCATACCTGCATTGCTTATTACCATGTTTATATTATATTATTTGGTTGACATGGCGCGCTGACGTCTGGGTTTTGCATGGCCCAGATTCTTTACCACTGTCGCTGACCGAGCAGGAGTACTTCAGCCAGCAGGCTGATTTGTGAGTTCTGCAGTGGTTAGTTCATTTATTGCATTTTATTTCCAGGTTCGATCCCGCATTATGGGACGTACCTTTCCATTATTGTATTGGATCATTGCTTCCGCATTTATTTTTCATTGACTCCTATCATTATGGATTTGGACATGTGTTAGATAGTTTATTCATCTTGTTCTTGATATCTCTACAACCGTAATGTGACTGTGGATGGATACTTCCTACCCACAGGTAGCATGGTTGGCTATGTCACGTGCCCAATCTTGCGTACTCTGGGAAGCGGGGCGTGACACCTGCCAATCCAGGATGGCCACCGACTGCTCTGCAAACGAAAGGTCGCGCTCTAGCTGGACTGTCGGGTGCTGAATCGCATGCGAAGGGTCGTGAAGGTACTTGCGGAGTATTGAAACATGGAAGACGGGATGAACATCGGGAAAGATGGGAGGAAGAGCCAAACGATATGCAACTGCGCCGACACGCTCGAGGATCTCGAAGGGACCTACGAATCTAGGGCTAAGCTTCCCCTTTTGCCCAAAACGCATCACGCCCTTCATCGGAGAGACTTTCAGAAAAACATGGTCGCCAACTGCGAACTCTAATCTGCGACGGCGCCTGTCTGTATAGGATTTCTGTCTGCTCTGAGCTGCCCTCATCCGGTCTCGAATCAACTGTATCTTCGCTGTCGTCTCCTCAACAAGCTGCGGCCCCAAAATGCTGCTCTCGCTGAGCTCTGTCCAACAGACGGGCGATCTGCATCTCCTCCCATACAATGCCTCGAAAGGTGCCATCTGAATAGTATCCTGGAAGCTGTTGTTGTAGGAGAACTCCACTAGAGGTAAATGACGATCCCAGCTACCGCCGAAGTCTAAAACGCACGCTCTGAGCATGTCCTCGAGAGTCTGAATGGTCCGCTCTGACTGTCCGTCGGTCTGCGGATGAAACGCTGTGCTGAAGCTCAAACGAGTGCCCAAATCCTCCTGAAGTCTCTGCCAAAGTCGGCTGGTGAACTGGGTGCCTCGATCTGACACGATACAAGTCGGTACGCCATGCAACCGCACGATCTCGTCGATGTAAAGCTGGGCATACTGAGCGAAACTGAAAGTCGTCTTCACTGGCAGGAAGTGAGCCGCTTTCGTCAATCGATCTACGATCACCCAGATGGAGTCATACCCTCGACTGGTCCTGGGTAGACCCACAACGAAATCCATCGAAATCTGCTCCCATTTCCACTCCGGAATGGGTAACAGCTGCAGCTCTCCTGCGGGCCTCTGGTGCTCGGCCTTGACTTGCTGACAAGTCAGGCATCTCGATACAAACTCCACAATGTCCCTCTTCATCCCGTCCCACCAGTAGGTCTCTCTCATATCATGGTACATCTTGGTGGAACCGGGGTGGACACTATACACTGATCGGTGTGCCTTCTCAAGAATGTCGCGCCGCAATCCATCAGCATCTGGTACGCACAGTCTAGATCCATTGCGTAAAATCCCCTGATCGTCAATCACGAACTCGGAAAATCTGCCATGTCCCATCTGTGCTATAATCTCTGAGCAACGGTCGTCACTGCGCTGTGCCTCATATATACGGTCAAGCAACTGTGGGCGTGCATGAACATGCGCGAGCTCTCCCCCTATCTGAGTGAACTCGAACTCCACTCGGCTGTCGCATAAAATCTGCCAATCTGCTGACGACTGCCTCTGCACTGCGCGCAAATACGATAGACTACCCCCGGGCCTCCTGCTCAACGCATCTGCCACTACATTCGCCTTGCCTGGGTGATATAAGATCTCGCAGTCGTAGTCTTTCACCAACTCCATCCAACGACGCTGTCTGAGATTCAGGTCTCGCTGCTGAAATATGTACTTTAAGCTCTTGTGGTCTGTGAATATCTGACACGACTCGCCGTATAGGTAATGTCGCCAAATCTTCAGTGCAAAGACCACTGCAGCCATCTCCAAATCGTGAGTGGGGTAGTTCTGTTCGTGCCTCTTCAACTGCCGAGAAGCATAAGCGATCACCCGGCCATGCTGCATCAATACGCATCCTAATCCCACTCGCGAAGCATCACAGTAGACCACAAATCCGCCTGATCCCGAAGGCAAAGATAATACCGGCGCCGTAGTCAAACATGTCCGCAGCTGCTGAAAACTGCGCTCGCACTCCTCCGTCCAGACGAAAGGAACTCCCTTCCGGGTCAAACCGGTCAACGGTGCAGCTATACGGGAGAAGTCCTGAACAAAACGCCTGTAGTAGCCCGCCAGGCCTAGAAAACTATGGATCTCAGTAACCGATGTAGGTCGGGGCCACTGCTGAACAACCTTAATCTTCTTCTGGTCCACACATATGCCGCCTCTCGTAACCACGTGACCCAAGAATCCGACACTGTCCAGCCAGAATGCACACTTGGAGAACTTTGCGAACAGCTGGTGCTCCCTCAGAGTCTGTAACGTAATCTGCAAGTGCTGCTCGTGCTCCTCTCTGCTCCGGGAGTACACCAAGATATCGTCGATAAACACGATGATGAACAAGTCAAGATACGGCCTGAATGTACGGTTCATCAAATCCATGAATGCTGCTGGGGCGTTGGTGAGTCCGAACGACATCACCAAAAACTCGTAGTGGCCGTAGTGCGTGCGGAAAGCTGTCCTCGGTATATCCTCCTGTCGAACTCGCAGCTGATGGTATCCTGATCGCAAGTCGATCCTCGAAAAATATCCCGCACCCTGAAGCTGGTCGAACAAATCATCAATGCGTGGCAACGGAGATCTGTTCCGAACGGTAACTTTGTTCAGCTGGCGGTAGTCGATACATAAGCGTAAACTTCCATCCTTCTTCTTGACAAACAGGACCGGAGCACCCCACGGAGAAACACTAGGTCGAATAAGCCCCTTATCTAACAAATCCTGCAACTGATCCTTCAGCTCTCGAAGCTCTGCCGGGGCCATCCGATAAGGCGGTATAGAAATAGGCCCCGAGCCGGGAATCAAATCGATGCAGAACTCAACGTCGCGCTCAGGTGGTGGCCCAGGTAGCTCATCAGGGAAAACATCAGGGAACTCACAAACAACCGGGACCCGGTCCAACGGAACCTCTGCAGTTCGAGTATCACAAATAAACGCTAAGAATCCCTGACATCCCTTCCGCAAGAGCTGACCAGCGCGAAGAGATGAAATCAAGCTGGGAAGGGTGACGCTGCGGTCTCCCTGAATAACAAGGACTGGCTCTCCCGGAAAGCTAAATATGACTGCCTTCTCACGACAGTCCACCGAAGCATAACAAGTGGCTAGCCAATCCATGCCCAGAAGCACATCAAAGTCCAACATATCGAGGAGAATCAAATCAACTGATGAATCCCTCTCCCCGATACGAACGGAACACAAACGAAATACAAAACGAGCGACAAACGACTCGCCTACCGGAGTAACAACAACAAGCGGATGATCTAACGACGACGACTCACGGCCCAACATCGGTGCAAAGTGTGTAGAGACGTACAAATGTGTGGAACCTGGGTCAAATAATACCCATGCGTCGAAAGAACAAACTGGCAAGGTACCTGTCACAACGGCATTGGATGCCTGCGCATCCTGCGGTGTCAAAGCAAATACTCGGGCCTGTCCTCTACCGATAGCGGGCTGACCTCGACCTCAGCCTCTGCCTCCTCGTCCTCTCTGAACAGGACCGCCGCATCCACGGCCTCTGGGTGCACCTAACTGGCGTGGAGCATCGCCGGTGGTAGGAAGTAGGGCTCTCTGAGGAGGGGGTGGTGATGGTGGTAGGGTCACATGCGGAACTGTCGCTGCTCCCTGTCGTCTCGCCAGACAGTCTCTGACAAGATGGTGCAGACTCCCGCACCCAAAACACCCTGGCGACGGCTGCTGTCCCTGGGGATAAGAACCATATAACTGTCCCCGTCCAAATCCTCTGCCAGGCCTATCTCTCGGAAAGAATCTGGCGCGCTGCCTCTGAGACGGTACATCGGTGCGAATCCTCTTCGGCCCAGAAATGGCCGAAGTCTGTGATATGCGTGCCTCCATCCGCAATGCCGTATCCATAGCAGCTGAATTAGTGTCGTAGTGCTGGGCGCCAATGGCAAGATATAGCTGGGCATCAAGTCCCTGTACGAACCTCTTCACCATCTTCTCTTCGGTATCCACCAAATACTGAGCATATCGGGATAACTGTGTAAACTGGATGTCATACTCAGACACCGTCATCCCAGGTGTCTTGACTAAGGCCTCGAAGCTACGAGCTCTGGTGTCACGAACGCTCTCTGGAAGGAAACGAGCTAGAAAGGCCGATGTAAACTCGACCCAAGTCATAGGCGGTAGACCTGCAGCTCGACCTCTCAAGACTGACTCCCACCATGTCTGCGCGAGACCCTCTAGTCGGAAACTTGCAAGCTCTACCCATCGATCATCCGAACATCTCAGCGAACGGCAGATCCTGGCTAAACTGTCATGGAACGTCTGTGGGTCCTCCGCTGCCTCGGTGCCGGTGAATACTGGAGGTCTCAGCCTCATGAAATCCTGTAGTGAAACCGGAATGGCTACGGTGGTAGTAGTAGGAGCAGGTATCATGGTCGTCTGTGATGTAGTAGGTACGTCATCCGGCCTCGGTGTATGACTGGCTGCAACTAGGGATCCTACCATCTGACGTAGCTCCTGCATACCCCCCATCATCTGTCGCAACTCCTCCATACCAGTCTCGAGCCTATCCATACGGCCTGGGGAAGGTGGATCGGTCTGTCCCTGCGGCGTAGGCATACCACCCTGCTCAGTCCTAGTCTCGGACGAGCCAGCTCGAATCTCGTCTCGGGCGGCAGCCCTCTGTGCCCTCGTAGCCTTCGGCGGCATAGTGACTGGTACAGGAAACAGGACAGTGCAATAGGATCATAGGATACACGGAAATGAAGAAGGAATTTCAAGCAAGTATATCCTTGTAAGTCGATGTAGTACACCCCAGTACTTATGGGGAGGCGGAATTTACAAAAAACTTATCAAGTTTAAACAACGAACATCGACTAACCGCTTGAATCGAAGCTAAACTCTAAATAACCGTATTCTATGAGTTTCTTTTCATAAGAGATTAGGGATTATACCTAATGAACCGGTCCTTCTCCTTTACGTCCTCCTTTGTTCTCCTCGGCCTTCTCTAGGTAGTAGACGATCCACCCGAGAGCAAAACTCCAAGCTAAACCTCTAACTTGAGGTAACTAATCAACTTTGATTGCTAATCAAAGATGAGAGAATGATATAGAGTGAGGGTTATGGATTGTTTAGTCTAACTAATCCTTTGATCTCAACACATGAGGATTAAGGATTAGGGTTAGAAGATGAGAGCTTGAGGAGAGAGAATGTGTGATAAGATAATGAGAGAAGAGAGAGAGTGTATCATATTATTATGAAGCATTCTTATTATCTAAAAATCAATAAAGGAAATGAATAAGCATGCTTCACAAAATATCTTGTGATGATTCATTAACATGAGTCATTAAGCAATAAATGTGCATTAATGAAGTGAATGAATCACCACTATGACTCACTCTCTTTCCAAAACAAACCTCCTTAGTCACATCTTCTAGAAGCTTCTCGAGTAATTACGAGAACGCCCCTCCGATCCGTAAAAATACGGAAAAACTTTAGACTGTAAAAATCCAATAACCGGATACCAGTAACTGGCTTAAACCAAAGCCGACTGGTAAAATCTGTCCGAAAGTCGTACGTGCGTAAACGCACGTATGCGTCCGAACCCTTTGTCGCAAAACCATGCAACCTCTATATCGTTTCGCCTGGAGTAGGAAACTCTCTGTGTGGGACTCTAGAGACTCGACTACTACGCTGGCAGTGGGTTTAACCACAGACCGCAAGCGGCACTAGCTGTACGTAACGGTCCCCAGGTAGTTGTCGATAAGAAGGCCGATGAGTAAACCCATCCGAACTCCTACTGAGTCTGATGTGACAATCTCCATACAGTCCGGTCCGTTCGTCCATGACTATCGCATATCGGGCCTAGGGGGGCGGCAAGCGTCAGTCCCCTAATAGCGGTATAAGTCGTGTCGGAGTAAAGCCCATTACACCCTGAGAAACTACTGGAACCTACCAGCAAATCTCGCTTGCCCTGGCCAGGGACTTTGCGTAATGGCTCTCTGACACAGCACGATATCTACTCCCAATACCGGGAGGGACGAATCCTGTCTAACCGCCACTGCCTCCAAGTGCTCGGGACTGCACCCAACTGCCACCTGTTTGCACGACTCCTTTGAGCCGTGGTAGGGTAGCAATCTAAGAACAGTGGGACACACTCGAGGCGAAGTAGCAGTGGCAAGTCTGCGGACTACGCTGTACTCATGTCACCTGGGAACTGTTCACTGACGACTGGTATCAAACCAACCAACAGTTCCCTGTGAGTCCTGTCCGGTGTACTCGTAACCTAACGAGCACCTGTATACTATCTCCAGTACGACGTACTGACGGCTGTGGGACAGACCATCTCCCCAACTGGGATGAGAAGCGTACACACTAGTCTACTCCGGAGTATCGATGCTCTGTCTCGATAATCCAACGACCAGGGACCTGAATAAGGATGTGCTTGTAGACTACCCAGCCCCCACTAGTGTGACTGCCATCACAACGCTGGTAGACAAGCATGATCCTAAGAGCTCTATCAATACGTATACTCACATATTAAGATAGAAAAACCAAGTAGCATACTACCATGTTTAGCAAGACTGTTATATACATGTGAATATCCCAAGCTTCCATTAAGTAATATACAAGCTAGTATGATACAGTAATGGCCTTCTAGGGCATAAACACTAACAATCTCCCACTTGCACTAGGGCCATGTACTGGCATATCGCAGACCAATGATCTCGAGTAGCCTCTCGAACTGAATCTGAGGAAGGGCCTTCGTGAATGGATCAGCAATGTTCTCTTCTGAAGCAACTCTCCGAACCTCGATCTCCTGACGATCAATGATCTCCCTGATCAGGTGATACCGCCTTAAGATGTGTCTGGACTTCTGATGGGACCTTGGTTCCTTCGCTAAAGCTATAGCTCCGTTGTTGTCGCAATACAGAGGTATTGGATCAACTATGGTAGGAACCACCTGAAGTTCTGTTAGGAACTTCTTCATCCAGACTGCTTCTTTTGCGGCATCGCAAGCAGCTATATACTCCGCTTCCATCGTCGAGTCAGCAACGGTGTCCTGCTTGGAGCTCTTCCAGCACACCGCCCCTCCATTGAGGGTAAAGACATAACCCGACATGGACTTGGAATCGTCCTTATCACTCTGGAAGCCGGAATCAGTAAAGGCCTCCAACCTGAGGTCTTTTCCGCCGTAAACCAAGAACATCTCCTTAGTCCTCCTCAGGTACTTGAGAATGTTCTTTACTGCTATCCAGTGTTTCTCCCCTGGGTCTGACTGATACCGGCTTACCACGCTTAGTGCGTAAGCTACATCTGGTCTGGTACACAACATCGCATACATTATAGAGCCTACCGCAGAAGCGTAGGGTATAATAGACATGCGTTCCCTTTCCAAATCAGTCTTGGGAGACATCTCTTTGGAGAGGGTGATTCCGTGACAAGCCGGTAGATTACCGCGCTTAGAATCTTCCATACTGAATCTTTTCAGTACAGTGTCGATATACCTGGACTGCGAAAGTCCCAACATCCTCTTGGATCTATCACGATAGATCCGGATCCCCAGAATGTAAGAGGCATCACCCAGGTCTTTCATGGAGAACCTGTGTGACAAGAATCCTTTGACAGATTGTAGCATAGGAATGTCATTTCCTATCAATAGAATGTCATCCACGTACAAGACGAGGAATACGACACTTCTGGCCACAACTTTACTATATATGCACGGTTCATCTGGATTTTTGATAAAGTCATATTCTTTGACTGTCTCATCAAAACAGATGTTCCAACTCCGCGATGCCTGCTTTAGTCCATAAATAGACTTAAGCAGCTTGCATACTTTCCCGCTGCTCCCACTCTGATTGAAACCCTCTGGCTGATCCATATAGACGCTCTCTTCTAAATTTCCATTCAGAAAAGCCGTCTTTACGTCCATCTGCCAGATTTCATAATCATGGAAGGCAGCAATAGCAAGAAGGACCCGAATGGATTTGAGCATAGCCACTGGAGAAAAGGTTTCGTCATAGTCCAAACCAGGTCTTTGACGAAAACCCTTTGCAACAAGTCTAGCCTTATAGGTTTCCACCTGTCCATCTACACCAATCTTTTTCTTGAAGATCCATTTGCATCCTATGGGTTTTACCCCATCTGGAGCAAAGTCCAAAGTCCATACTTTGTTGGTGTACATGGACTCCATTTCGGTCCGCATTGCATCTAGCCATCGTACCGAGTCGCCGCTCTGGATGGCCTGCCTGAAGTCAGTAGGTTCATCATCATCTATGATGCAATCCTCTCTATCCCCATCTATGAGAAAACCGTAGTATCTCTCAGGCGGACGAGACGGCATACTACTCCTGCGGAGGGGTGCGGGAATGTTCTGTTCTTCTTGAACCTCTGGTTCTACCAAACTTTCAGTAGCAGTTTGTGGTTCTGGAATTTCTTCCAGTTCTACTACGCTCCCACTCTTCTGATTTTCCAAAAATTCAGTTTCTAAGAAGCGGGCATGACGAGAAACAAAAACCTTTTGTTCCTCTGCGTAATAGAAATAATATCCCATAGAGTTCTTTGGATATCCCACAAACTTACACTCTACTGAGCGTGCCTCGAGCTTGTCCACATGCTGCTTTTTAACAAAAGCTGGACATCCCCATGTTTTCAGGTACTGAAGACAGGGTTTCTTCCCACTCCATATCTGATATGGTGTGGTAGGCACAGTTTTGGTTGGAACTTTGTTCAAAAGATATGCCGCCGATTCTAGCGCATAACCCCAGAAAGATCGCGGTAACTCAGCATTACTCATCATGGATCGTACCATATCCAATAGGGTTCGATTCCGTCTCTCCGATACACCGTTATGCTGTGGAGTGTATGGAGGAGTAAGCTGAGAGAGAATTCCTTTCTCTTTTAGGTAACCTAGGAACTCGGCACTCAAGTATTCACCACCTCGATCAGATCTAAGTGTCTTTATACTTTTGCCGGTTTGGTTTTCTACTTCATTCTTATACTCTTGGAATTTCTCAAAAGCCTCGGATTTATGTTTCATCAGATAAATGAATCCGTATCTTGAGTAATCATCCGTGAAAGTAATGAAATAGGAATAACCACCTCTCGCATGTGTAGACATTGGACCGCATACATCGCTGTGTATGAGTCCTAAGAGCTCGCTCACTCTTACTCCTTGTCCAGTGAATGGAGTCTTTGTCATCTTTCCTTTGAGACAAGATTGACAAGTGTCATAAGTTTGATATTCGAACGTGTCCAAATATCCTTCTCTATGCAACTTAGTCAACCTTCTCTCATTGATGTGACCCAGTCTACAATGCCATAAGAAAGCTTTATTTAAATCTGGAGACTTTCTTTTTAGTGTGTTCTGGACATTGAAAATTTGGAGTTGGTTTAACACATATATGCCGTTATTTAGAGTACCTGACCCAATCAAACCATGATTAAGGTGGATGTTGACAACATCTCTTACAAACGTGAAATCATAACCTTTATTTGATAACAAGGAAACTGATATGATATTACACGTTAAGCTGGGTACAAAATAACAGTTATGTAAAACCAAAATGTGTCCACTCGTCAATCCTAGGTGATAATCCCCGACGGACGCAGCTCCTACGCTAGCTCCGTTAGCAACCCTGAGGATCATATCACCTTCCTTCAGCACTCTACGGTTTCTCAGTGCCTGCAATGAATTGCAAATATGAGATCCTGACCCGGTATCCAATACCCAGGAAGTAGAGTTGATCGACAGACAATTCTCAATTACAAACACACCTGAAGTCGAAGCCACAGCTTGCTTCGGTTCCTGGTTCTTGGCGTTCCACGCCTTGCAATCCTTCTTCCAGTGCCCTTTCCTGTGACAATGGAAGCACTCATCCAGGCCAACTACCGGTGCTGTAAACTTTTTCTTTCCCTTCTTTCCCACCTTACTAACACCTCCTCTAGGTCTGGGTGCGGCCTTCTTCTTCCTTCCTTTGGCCCTAGCCTTGGACCCGGAAGAAGATGAACCGCCAACAAACATAGCGGGTGTTTCCCTTGCCTTCTGCAAGGTGCCCTCTGCACTCCTTAACATGTTCAGGAGTTCCGCAAGTTCAACTTCTTTTCCTTGAAGATTGAAGTTGAGGATAAACTGGGCGTAGGTGGGAGGAAGGGACTGGAGAACAAGATCTGTATAGAGCTCATTATCCAAAGTCGTTCCAAGGTCCGCGAGCTCTTCAATATAGCCGATCATCTGTAGGACATGTTCACCTACTGATGACCCGACAGCCAACCTCGCTCGAAATAGTTTCTTAGAGGTCTCGTATCTTGCTATACGAGATTGCTCTCCATAAAGTTCCTTTGTATGGAGAAATATGCCATCTAGGGACATATCCTCGTGCCTCCTCTGATGTTCATTGTTCATCGAGGCAAGCACGATGCACTTGGCTCTCGCGCAATCTAAATCCCAGGTTTTACGGATTTCCTTATCTGCATTGCTGGATTTGGGACCAAGGACAGCAGGTGCTGTAGCGGTGAGGACGTACCCCAGTTTGTCATAGGTCAAAACCATCTTGACATTCCGCAGCCAATCTTTATAGTTTGGCCCCGTCAGTATATTTTTCTCTAAAAGTAACTTAAGTCCAGTCATTTTCAGGGTCGCTGCAATTAGGAGAGAGAGAAGAAAACTCTTTAGCATGATGCTCTTGCAAGTTTAGAGTGGTTTTTAGTTTATCTAAACTGGATGGCTCCCACTGTTTCTCGAATCCTTCCTCAAACCATAAAAGAAGAATTAGCCAAGACTATTCTCACCGTACAATACTTGCTTAACCGTTCAGCCAGGCCGGTGTCGATACTTCGAGGGAGGTTTTCCAACGCTTTCGCGAAGTTCCTTAATTAAGTAACCTCTTTTCTCTGGGGGCGTAACCCCGCTGACACTTTTCTGGACACCTACTAGGTTTATAGCATTGATCGTTAAGCGACGAATATCCTGATAAGTAGCATATACTCACAGTAGGATCGGGATCCAAATATCATCGTATGATAATGTTGAAGGAATCCTACCAACATTCATCAAACTCCAAATGGTATGCATCTCTTTGCAAATTTCAGTTTCTTTAGAAATTCCCGATATAAGTTTTTGCCCCATGCTCTTATGACCTTGACGAAAGCCAACAAATCATAAGTCACATGTCAAGTTCTGCCCATCATTATCTTGTTAATTTGAACCCACCCGTATATACCCTTGACGAAAGCCAACAAGGTAATGCGACTGTCCCAAACCAACACATCTATCTATGTAACAAATGAATACCCCAGCAGCTACCAAACACTATGTCTTGACGAAAGCCAACAAACATAGCTTGAATACTACTGACTATCCATAAGAAATGACGGAGGGCTACGACTGGTTTTGGCGAAACCGTGAACGTAGTGAACTTGATATAACCGAAGGAACCTGATAGCTTTTAAAAGGAGTGGTTAAAGCTCCGCATTTAAAAATATCTGTTTTTAAAAATAACCGAGTGGTTCCTTTTAAATTGTTCCAACGATTTAAACTTTGGTTTGTTTTACTTTGCATTATGGATAATGCATCCCATCATTAACCTATCATTGCAGAAAACAACGAAAATACAACGTCCTCTTATGCCATCCGCATTCGCCACGGGGTCCCGTCATCACCCGTTAGGTTACTTAACTAACGACAGAGCGGGGGCTGGGCTAGCGCGGGTGTAAAACATAAGTGGCGTCTAAATAGCTATCATAATATAGATATTTTACATTCGTCTGACGCAATGATATTCATTCCAGAACACAGATAAACAATATTGGATTTGCAAGCAATCTGTATTTCTTTTGAGCCTGTAAGAAAAGACAGATTACACAGTTGTGATGAATAGCCGTTTACCCCACCCTCGACCCCTACGGGTACGGCAAACTACCCACCCGGCAGTCTGTGTACCCCACCTTGGGTCAGTCCTAGGAGCAAAAACAGTAAAATGAAATAATACAACGGTGGCTACAACCGCAACCTGGAAGTGCCCCGCGAAAATAATATTACAACAAATTACATTTACAACAAATGAATTATCCAATAACCCATTGCAAACCCCGGCTATACACCACAACAGTCCAATACAGTTTATATGCACAAACAGTTATAACCATTTCAGAAATGTGCAACCCCCTGCCAACCGACATACTAGCAGTTGGGGGAGGTTTACGAACACATCAAACAATCACAGATATAATCCAATACGCAAATACTGTATTTTTCGATCGAATAAACAACTTCAATATTGCTCCAAAATCTGCTCTGTTAAACAGTAACCTGAGCAATAATTAAATATTCCAGAAAACCCCAAATGTCACAGGGGACCCACACAAGAAAGACGAGTCCATGACTCGGCCAAAGCGCCGCGGAAGCGCGGCGGATCCCACCGATCCGCCGCGCTTCCGCGGCCGAGTTGCCGATTCATGGGCTCGAATTTCTTGGGTGTTCTCCTGGACCCCTTTCTAGCTCTCTGAAAACACCAGAAAAATTTTAGGACTTGATTTTAAGTTCGACAGAAACTGAACAGAATTAGGGTTTTCCGGGTTCGTTTTTTCGTTCGAAATTCGTACAAATTTGCGATTAAGTTATTTAGTGTTTAGCGAGGCTCTGATACCACTGTAAGTCGATGTAGTACACCCCAGTACTTATGGGGAGGCGGAATTTACAAAAAACTTATCAAGTTTAAACAACGAACATCGACTAACCGCTTGAATCGAAGCTAAACTCTAAATAACCGTATTCTATGAGTTTCTTTTCATAAGAGATTAGGGATTATACCTAATGAACCGGTCCTTCTCCTTTACGTCCTCCTTTGTTCTCCTCGGCCTTCTCTAGGTAGTAGACGATCCACCCGAGAGCAAAACTCCAAGCTAAACCTCTAACTTGAGGTAACTAATCAACTTTGATTGCTAATCAAAGATGAGAGAATGATATAGAGTGAGGGTTATGGATTGTTTAGTCTAACTAATCCTTTGATCTCAACACATGAGGATTAAGGATTAGGGTTAGAAGATGAGAGCTTGAGGAGAGAGAATGTGTGATAAGATAATGAGAGAAGAGAGAGAGTGTATCATATTATTATGAAGCATTCTTATTATCTAAAAATCAATAAAGGAAATGAATAAGCATGCTTCACAAAATATCTTGTGATGATTCATTAACATGAGTCATTAAGCAATAAATGTGCATTAATGAAGTGAATGAATCACCACTATGACTCACTCTCTTTCCAAAACAAACCTCCTTAGTCACATCTTCTAGAAGCTTCTCGAGTAATTACGAGAACGCCCCTCCGATCCGTAAAAATACGGAAAAACTTTAGACTGTAAAAATCCAATAACCGGATACCAGTAACTGGCTTAAACCAAAGCCGACTGGTAAAATCTGTCCGAAAGTCGTACGTGCGTAAACGCACGTATGCGTCCGAACCCTTTGTCGCAAAACCATGCAACCTCTATATCGTTTCGCCTGGAGTAGGAAACTCTCTGTGTGGGACTCTAGAGACTCGACTACTACGCTGGCAGTGGGTTTAACCACAGACCGCAAGCGGCACTAGCTGTACGTAACGGTCCCCAGGTAGTTGTCGATAAGAAGGCCGATGAGTAAACCCATCCGAACTCCTACTGAGTCTGATGTGACAATCTCCATACAGTCCGGTCCGTTCGTCCATGACTATCGCATATCGGGCCTAGGGGGGCGGCAAGCGTCAGTCCCCTAATAGCGGTATAAGTCGTGTCGGAGTAAAGCCCATTACACCCTGAGAAACTACTGGAACCTACCAGCAAATCTCGCTTGCCCTGGCCAGGGACTTTGCGTAATGGCTCTCTGACACAGCACGATATCTACTCCCAATACCGGGAGGGACGAATCCTGTCTAACCGCCACTGCCTCCAAGTGCTCGGGACTGCACCCAACTGCCACCTGTTTGCACGACTCCTTTGAGCCGTGGTAGGGTAGCAATCTAAGAACAGTGGGACACACTCGAGGCGAAGTAGCAGTGTCAAGTCTGCGGACTACGCTGTACTCATGTCACCTGGGAACTGTTCACTGACGACTGGTATCAAACCAACCAACAGTTCCCTGTGAGTCCTGTCCGGTGTACTCGTAACCTAACGAGCACCTGTATACTATCTCCAGTACGACGTACTGACGGCTGTGGGACAGACCATCTCCCCAACTGGGATGAGAAGCGTACACACTAGTCTACTCCGGAGTATCGATGCTCTGTCTCGATAATCCAACGACCAGGGACCTGAATAAGGATGTGCTTGTAGACTACCCAGCCCCCACTAGTGTGACTGCCATCACAACGCTGGTAGACAAGCATGATCCTAAGAGCTCTATCAATACGTATACTCACATATTAAGATAGAAAAACCAAGTAGCATACTACCATGTTTAGCAAGACTGTTATATACATGTGAATATCCCAAGCTTCCATTAAGTAATATACAAGCTAGTATGATACAGTAATGGCCTTCTAGGGCATAAACACTAACAATCCTAAAGTCACTTAGGCGGAGTACCGTATCGCAAGTATGCCGCGGACATACGCACGCTACGTTACCCTGCTTAAGTCACTTACTCCATCTACCAAGGGTCATCCTACACTCAAAATGGTAAAACCTATCGCTCTGATACCAACTTTGTCACGACCCCGAAAAGTACGGAACGTGACTGGCACTTAAATTACGAAACGTCTCAAGGCGTCCGTAAAATAAGTAAGCCAAAGCCCAGAAACCAAAACCAAATAAGCAAAAGAGTGAAGAAAACCCAATCAATTGAAAGCGAGTTTATCAAATAAGTCATATAAAACCCTTTTTAAAAACAATATCAATTTTTCCGAAAATTTCGGCAGAGTCTCCTTTGTAAATACTGGCCCCCAAAATGGGTACAACAAGAATATAAATGAATCCAACAAATATGGCATCCCCAAGCGGGAGCTAGCTCTTCGCCACAGGGCGGTCACAAATCCCACGCAATGTAAAGCAACAACATGCGAAATAATCATAATGAAGCATAAGAAAAACAGCATGTCGACTCAAGTGAGCTCGACCCCAAAATACAGCATAAAAGTCCACAAACCTCACAGTCTCATCTCTAGGTCAATATACAACAATACTGGTAGAAACAGTAGATGGAGTACACTAGATACAAAGAATATACAAGGTGGTGCAAAAATAATCATATAACCCACCTAAGAGCAAAACCTCGAGTCCAGGCAAAAGAGGCAAAAGAAGCAAGCGCACCCGCCGCTACTGTACTGACGGAGCGGACCTGCAAAAGGCTATGGCACAACAGGGGTGAGTTGCCAACTCGTGAGTAATAAATAACATCTACACAGGCTATCGAATGCATGCACACAAGCATCCTAGCATCTAAATACAGGTAAGGCAGGACATAATGGCAAGTATGTATGCAATATGGATATACTAGCAGGTATGAATGCAATGCGAATCAACTCGTGATCTGAATGTGTAAGTATAAGAAATCATGTTTTTCCCTTTAAGAATCTCTTTTGAAATACCAGCACAATAACAATAGAATCAACAAGAACCTGTGTCCAGCAACGACACCTCAAAACTATCTCAAATCTCATATATCCATGTCATAGTATCTCTGGCCTCAGCCATCCGGCTGACCCAGCTCAATATCAAAATCTCATCATCTCGCGGCCACGGTCGGTATCCTCTGGATATCCGCCGTTCCAAACAGTCACCGGTAGGTAATCCGTCCCCTGCCAGGCTCAACGTCAACACCACATTCATCTTGCCCCGGGATACCATACCGGGCCCACCATGTACCCGTGACGGTTCCTCCACTCCTCGACACGGATCTCCAAAACCACAGCAAACTCATGGTGGACGACACTTACATCACTAGAAAACCGCAATTTACATATTTTAAAAATATAATAAGTTTAGAAATTTTGCGGCTTTCCCCCGAAATCCAGAAATCTCATAAAATCTCAAGAAATCCTCATAAGTGCATATGTCAATGATAATGAATGCATATGGTATCAATAATCAAGTTGCGATGTGTGATTAATAGATTAGGCATGAACAAATAATATGATGAAGCACATGCACATGAATAGCAATCCTACGATTTCATTTTAAGGAATTAAAGGCAATAACACAAGTTTAAGTATCATTTATAGTAAAAGGTTTCAATTTAAAGGTTATCTAGTGTGGTGTCATGGCAATTACCAGGGTGTGTGTGTAAGCATGAATAGTGCTCGTGCTGCATATAAAAACCCTGGCAATGGTGCAGGTGTCCTATAACATGGTTTCGTATATGTATGTCAATATAAGGCATGAATGTAGCAAATAATCATACAAGTATTACACCCCTAATTTCTAACATTACTAAGAATCTTTTTAAGGTACTAAAACTATCGGACGACTTGCGCCATCCAACGATAGTCCCCCGTAGATGTTACATCTACTCACCGAAATGCCTAGCTAGTCACGTCCGATAACCGCTTTCCCCTTTCGAGCCGCGTCTGACGTCTCCGCGACCGAACCTGGAATTTACATCAATACCAAATATAAGGTTACATATCAAGAACGACACAAAACCCAAACGAAAACACTAACGTTCTCAAGCTAGGTACAACGTGCACAAGGTGCGCGGAACACACTCGAAAATCGCAAAAACTGCAAAAATCGCCGATTTGGTCGCCCGGCAAAACTAAAACCCGATTACTCAAAAATCCGCACTCACACATCCTAAAAGTCATAGGATATGCCAACAATATAATCTAGATATCGCAATTAAATCGCCACAATAATATAATAAAAACCTAGTAAGCTAGAAGTTTGCAAATTTGGTGCAAACATCGACAATTTGCGACAAAGTGCACACATATCACACAAATATCCAAATTAAACCATTAGAAAGCCACTACAATTAAATTAACCCCTTTACCATGCATCAAAACCCATATTCCATACACAAAACTTTTCTTGATTTTGATAATTAGCAACCTTAATGAAAATTTCACACAACTTTAACATAGATTAGCCTAATATGAAGCCACTTAAGCAAAGTAACCATATAAATTGGTTAAGTAAACAACTAGGTTAATTAAAAAGAGTTAATTGACTAAAACATGGTTTCAAGAAACCCTAGTTTAATTTTCAATCATTAAGTAAAAAAAACTAGATTAGGATTAACACTAAAATTAACACTAAGCAACTAGATTAAAGTATTCTAACCATAAGAAATTAAAAGAGTAGAAATTATACCTCAAACCTATGGATCTAGCAAGAAGAAATTTGCCTCAATGATGGCCTTCTAGCACCATGATTCCAAGCAAGAGAGGTGAAGGAAAAAGGGATGAAGAATGGGGTTTTAATTTGTGAGTTTTAGCTTGAATTTTGGAGCAACTTGATGAATTTTTGAACAAGATGAAAAGAAAAATGATGAAGAGGGGAGGGGCTGCAGATTTCGACCAGAGGAGGGAGAGGGGAGTGGTGTGGGTGTATAAGAAAAGTCATGGTCAACCCCCCTCAAAGTCAAAGCACCATACCTTCAACATACAATATTTTAAACATACACATTCAACTCAATTCATCCATAACAAAAGAATTTTAAAACAAAAGAGAGAGGGGGAATTTTCTGCAGTTTGGGACAGCCAAGGAGATGTGAGGATGTGTGTGTGAGAGTGCACAAAAATTTTTTTGCAAAAAGACCCCCTACAAGTCCAAAATTGCATGTTTAAGCTTAAATTCAATAAATTTCGTTTTCCATAATAAAAATTAGTTAAAACTTACAATAAATTACTAAAAATTTATGTTACAACTAGATTTTAATTAACATAATTTTAAAGCTTAATTTTAGCCCATTTAAATTTGTATTTATCGCTAATTTAATGTATTTTCTTACCGGCTTAAAATAATATTAAAAAATTGAAAAATAGGGAAAAATTTTTAAATGACCAAAATTTCATAAGTAACTCATTAGCTACTAAAAACAAGCAATTACCTATCCATTTTAGGTATAATTAGTCCTAAACTGCAAAATAACGAGAAAGACGGTTTTCGGAAAAATACCGAATTTTCACCGATTTTCAGGAAAACACCAAAACGACTTTTCAAGACGTTACACCTACGCTTTCTCAACGCCTGCAAAGAATTACAGATATGAGATCCTGATCCGGTATCCAATACCCAGGACGTAGAGTTTATTGATAGACAGTTTTCAATAACATACACACCTGAAGCTGAAGCCGCAACCTGCTTCAGATCCTATGTTCTGGCTTTCCAAGCCCTGCAATCTTTCTTCCAGTGTCCACTCTTGTGACAGTAAAAGCATTCTTCCTTATTCACAAGCTTCCCCTCTACCTTTGTTGCTTTTGCCTTTCCCTTCGTATCCACCTTACTAACACCGCCCCTTGGTTTGGCGGGGGTTTTCTTCTTTTTTCCCTTGGCTTTCGCCCTGGACCTAGAAGAGGAAGATCCTCCTACAAACAAAGTGGATGTTTCCCTACCTTTCTGTAGGGTGCCCTCTGCACTCCTCAGCATGTTGAGGAATTTTGAAAGTTCAACTTTCTTTTCCTGCAAGTTGAAGTTCAGGATGAACTGGGCGTAAGTGGAAGGAAGGGACTGGAGAATCAAGTCCGTATAGAGCTCATTCTCCAACGTGGTCCCAAGGTCCGAGAGCTCCTCTATGTAGCCAATCATCTTAAGTACGTGTTCCGCTACCGATGATCCGACGGCCAATCTTGCCGAAAATAACTTCTTCGACACTTCGTATCTTGCGATACGAGATTGCTCTCCATACAGTTCTTTTGTATGGAGAAATATGGATTCGAGGTCCATATTCTCGTGCCTCTTTTGATGTTCATTGTCCATAGAGGCAAGCACGAGGCACTTGGCCTTCGCGCTGTCGATCTCCCAAGTCTTACGGATTTCCTTATCCACGACGCTGGAGGTGGGACCTGGGACAGGGGGAGCCTTGGAGGTAAGAAGATACCCCAACTTGTCATAAGTGATTGCCATTTTGACATTCCTGAGCCAATCTTTGTAGTTTGTCCCTTTCAGTATATTTTTATCTAGAAGTAACTTAAGTCCAGTCATGATAAATGGTCGCTGCAATTAGGAGAGAGAGAAGAAACACTTTAGCATGATGCTCTTGCAAGTTTAGAGTGGTTTTTAATTTGTCTAAACAGGATGGCTCCCACTGTCTCTCGAATCCCTCCTCAAACCATAAAGGAAGAACTAGTCGGGATCAATCTCACCGTACAATACTTGCTTAACCGTTCAGCCAGGCCAGTGTCGGTACTTCGAGGGAGGTTTTCCAACGCTTTCGCGAAGTTCCTTAATTAAGTAACCTCTTTTCCCTGTAGGCGTAGCCCCGCTAACACCTTTCTAGACACCTACTTGGTTTATAGCATTGATCGTTAAGTGAGAAAGTTCCGGAGGAGTAGCATATACTCACAGTAGGATCGGGATCCAAATATCATCGCGTGACAAAACTGAAGGAATCCTACCAGAATCATCACACTCCAAATGGTATGCAGCGCTAGCAAGTTTCAGTTCTTTTGAAACTCCCGATGTGGATTTTTGCCCCATGCTCTTATGACCATGACTTTGGCCAACAAATCATAAGTCACGTGTAAAGTTCTACCCGTCATTCTCCAGATTAATTTGAGCCCACCCGCACATACCCTTGACTTTGGCCAACAAGGTAGAACGATTGCCCCAAACCAACACATCTATCTATGCTGCACATGAATACCCAATAGTTACCAATCACTATGCCTTGACTTTGGCCAACAAACATAGCTTGAATACTTATTGACCATTCATGTGAAACGACGGAGGGCTACGAATGGTTTTGGCGAAACCTTGAACGTAGTGAACTTGATATAATCGAAGGAATGAGATAGCTTTCAAAAGGAGTGGTTCAAGCTCCGCATTTAAAAGTTTGGTTTTGAAAAGAACCGAGTGGTTTTGAAAGTGTTCCAACGACTCTTACTTGGTTTATTTTATTTCTTGCATTAATTCCAATGCGTCCCATCATTTAATCCTACCATTGCAGAAAACAACGAAAATATGACGTACGCTTATGCCATCCGCATTCGCCACGGGGTCCCGTCATCACCCGTTAGGTTACTTAACTAACGACAGAGCGGGGGCTGGACTAGCGCGGATGCAAAACATAAGCAACGCCTAAATAGATATCATATAGATATATATAAACATTCGTCACATGCAATGATAGCTATTCCAGATCACAGATGAATATATTGGATATACTAGGAATCCGCAATTCGTACGAGCCTGTAACGAAGAACGGATTACACGGTCGCGATGAATAGCCAAAACCCCACCCTAGACCCCTACGGGTGCGGCAAACTACCCGCCAAGTACCCGAAGCGAAGAAACCTCCCTCAACACCGTGAGTAGGCCACTCGGTATTTCGAGATACCCGGTAGTTTGTGCACCCCACCTTGGGTCTATCCTAGGAGCAAAAACGGTAAAAAGAAATTATACAATGACGGCTACAACCCCGACCCGGTTGTGTGTTCAGTTGATAAAACTGCACACTTGTATTACATTTTTCCTACCATTTTTATATTAAAAAAGGACTTTATTATAATATATTATACATATGAGGGTTTATGTGTAAAAACATTATTTTCCATGTGTTAATATATTTTAATTATCATTTGGTAGGAAAATGTATGCAAATAATATTATTGATATAATCCTAGTAGAACTAGGTCTACTAAAATCTTATTTGAGTTGTTGTGCAGAATATTTCCAAGTTGTTATGAAGAATTTAACAAACAAATCAATTTGTTGAAGAAAACTTGCCAAATTAAGAAGCAAACTTGGAAACCAAGTCTGGAAGCAACCGAGAGATGATTTCTGAATTCTAAAGATGCCTAGGATTGCCAAATGTCACCATCAGAGAGCCAGAGAAATATGATCAAAAGATCCCTATCATTGGCCGCGGATCCGCGGCCAAACCCACCCTTGGGCCGCGGATCCGCCGCACTATTGAAGAGTTAGAAGGCAATATTTTGGGAGATTGATCTATGCAATATTTTACCAACTTTTCAACAAAAAGATTCTGGGTTTGCACTATAAAAGGGCACCGAGGGCCTCTTGGAAAAACTATCAAGCCGACGAGATCACGAAGTCCAAGACGGCTCACGCATCCAGGCTGATCATCAACTGTTCATCTACCTCCTTAGAAGAGATCGAGAAGCAAACTAGGTTTTTGTAATCATTTTCTAAGGAATCAAAGTGTACTTGATCTTGTTGATTAATAAAGGTAGTTCTTTTTCTTATTCTATTTCTTCATAGTTTAATTATGCATTTTCTCTCCATCTCTTTTTCTCCCAACATGCGCGAGTAATTCTTCGCTTGTTAGGGTTCGTAGGATTAGGGTAGCTAATGGATGATGAACATCCCTAAACCCTTTTTAAGTCCTATAAAGTTTATGAACTTTATCAAAAGAATCATTAACATCCTAATCGGGCGCGCTAACAATTCTTTACTAGTTCCGACCGCGATTAGAGATTAGATTAATGATTGTTTTGGTAAAGGCTAGATTTGAACGGAGTTCCGTGTCGAGATAAGGGTTAAGAGTGGGATTCCTTTTCCCTCCAGAAACCCTAATCTACACGCATCACCGTCATTCTAGTTCTAAATCTATTAATGGATAAAAAGGGTAACTTTTAATTAATCTTCCATAACTACTAAATCCTAACGAACCCTACAAGCCCTATTATTATATTATTTAAATCTCTAAAATAATCTAGATCTATATTTAACATTCTTGTTCAAAGTAGATCTAGAAACTTTTCACAAAATTCTTTATTCCTCCTCTCTTTCTCAACACATCTAAAGTAAAAATAAAAGGTTCCACGTTTCCCAGAGGACGACCCGTACTCATCTCGGTCTAGCTACAAGCGACACCGTTATTGATTGCGGTTAACTATAAACACAATTTTTCACATCAATCAAATGGCGCCGTTGCCGGGGAAACGTGCGTAATTTTTTATTTTTACTATTTTTGTTGAATTCTTAGACGAGTCATATCATTATTAAAACAAAACTGCAAATTGTATATTTAACGATTATTGTGTGAATTTTTGCGAGGAAATCTGGAGTCACGGACTTGAGGAAACAGGAGATCTAGGGTTCACACTTCTCTGGTAAGATTCTAACTCCCTTCTCTCTCCTCTAAAATCCAATAAAATCTATTTTCTGCAGGATTCTTTGCAAAATATCGCCGCTCAAAAATCTTTTTGCAAAGTTTTGTTTTTCGGTTTGTTTTTGCATATTTTAATACGGATCTTTAAGGGGCAAAGACCAAATCAAGATTAGGTGGGGATTTCATCACCCTTCCTAAGCCCCACAAATCACAAACCGAGCATATAGATCAACCCTTCATTAATTTAAAAAATACCTAGATCAGACTCTAAGGACTGTCGCGCTCAATAAGGACAGAGGAAGGTCGTGGGTAATCTATCGTTTATCCGCATTACTTTTGTAGTGCCTAGGCAAGTGTGACAAAGGCTAGTGGTTTTTAATTAGGCCCACGACGTGGTTCCTTCCCACTTACCTGGCACTTACCTGGCTACAAGGGTAGTACGGAGGCGGTAGAGGATTTATCCTGCGGCTTGTCCTTTGGAAGTCTAGGAGCGGTCTATAGACTGGACCTAGGTAACCATAGTTCTAGGGTTGTGCATTTTTTGTGATTTGTCTAAATCCGTCATTTTTCAAAACAAACCAATTACTTTCTCTCCTTTTTACCCCTTCCCCCTTCTTCTCTTCTTATAATGGGTGACCTAAACAGAAGAACACTTGCCGAGCTTTGCTGTCCACAACCAGATATCTCTTGTTTTCGAAATCCCTTCGGTATACCGTCCGGCTCTTCCATGTCCTTAAGAGATCATATAGAACAAGCAGGAAGAAATAGTTGGCCACCTCAGTCTAGGTCTTATCAACCGTATCCTAATCCTACACCTGTTTCAGTTCATACCCAGAGTGAGGAAGCCCCTAGACGAATGTCCATTGCTGAGCACATAGCTAGGTCTAGAGGCCAAAGTTTCAACCCGGACCAATATCAACTGTCCGGAGAAGAGTTTGATATGCGGTTTGTGGCATATAAGATGTCTGTTGAAAATAGCCAACCAACCAACCCATATCAATATTCTTCTTATCATAATATTGATCCTACTCCTACCCAAGTTCCGCAACCATTCTAATCCTATCAATCCAATCCGACTTTTCCACCTACTCTAGACAGTTCTTCTAATCAGTCATTTGGGAGTTTTAATTATCCACAGGAATTTCAATCTTATAGTGAAACCCCTTATCAGCCCAAGACTAGTCTGGAGCAGACATTAGAAAAATTTATGGAAATGTCGAACCAAATTATGAAGGATTTGGGTAAAAAGACAGAACTGTACCTCCAAACTGAAATCCACAACTCCAGTTTCATAGATTCATCAAGTACACCAAATAGAATGACTGATAAGTTGTGTGACTTTGTAGTGTTTGATTTACCCAACTGTGAAGGGTCCCTTTCAAGTGAAACCATACCCAACCCTTGTGATCTCTACACCTCCACTCTTGAACCAAAACTGATTGAAAACCATACTTTTGATGAGGAGTTTGAGAATTTTAACCTTCACTTGAATGAGGTGATTGACGTTGGGGATATTTTGATTGATGAACCCGAAATTTTGGATGATTTTGTCCCACCAATTCATCAAATCCTTTCACTTCCTTGTGGTCATCATCTTGAGCCTTTAATTCTTCCCGAACCCCAAATATGTCTTGAAGTTGATGATAATGGTATACCCGAAGATCAGACCGAAATACAACCTCCATCTTCCACATCTGGTTCAGCAACACTCGACATACCAATTTGTTTACCCATTTCACCTTCTACTTTCTCCGGTTCTTCTTCTGTTCCTATAGTTTCAGTGAGTTTTGATAAATCACAATCCGTTAATTCAAGTTCAATAATACCAGAAATTTAACTTGATTTGGATATTTTTGAAAAAGAGGTGAATGAGTTTTTTTAGTCCTCTACCTCAGTGATTTTTTATGAATCAAGTAGAATAAATTCTGGCATAAAACTCTTTGACAGCAAAATGTTCAATCACACCATTGATAAAAGTTTTGAAGAACTTTTTGCTGACGAACTTGAATTTTTAAACAATACGGATTTTGTGATTGATCAATCTCCACCTATAGAGGTTGAACCTTCACCATTCCTTCTTCCTAATCATTCACATTCATCCTCATTCTTTCTTTTCTCTAATTTCAAACCCTTTCCAGACCACCTCTTATGCCTTCCCCACTTTTTCTTGAGTCGATACAACACATTCTTCCACCAACCTATACGATATACTGATAAAATCTTTGAATGGTTGATGTTAACTTTTGGTCTTTGTAAAGCCTTACTTTGACCAAATGACTCACCCCCTCTTAAAATGCTTCGTATTGTCTAACTCATGTTTGAGGGGGGGTATATTTTTGGCTCTTGATCATAACTTTTGTCCTCAAATTTGTGAGCCAAAAATAAGTTTGGGGGAGCATTTTCACTTTCATATATTTTTGCCCCCATTAATAATTTCCTCCCAAGTCTACAGGTTTTTGAGTTTAACGGATGACATCAGTGAGGACACTGCTGTAAATAGGTTTGGGGGAGGTTTGTGCTTATTTACACATCATTTTGCATCATATTTTGTATAAGCACAACATTTTTCAAAAAAAAAAAATTCAAAATTTTTTTCTTTTATAACAAAAGAGTAGAAAGTGAAAAATTACATCCAAAAGATAGGAATAGTTTAAGAAAACCAAGAAAATTAGAAGTTTCTTAAACGAACTTGTAATAAGTAGTTATGAGCTGTTGTCCCAAGGGTTAGTAAGATGAAGGAAGTCACTAATCTGAGGATAAAAATAAGTCTGAAAAATAGTTTCTATTCTGGAAGCCAAACATTTGAATGTTGATACCCTACAATATGCACCTACACACGTCTTGAAACTCGGGATAGTAGAGGATACCTTGAAATGCTCTTGTCTAAAAGCCAAAGTATGAAGGAAATGAAAAAAAAAATGAAGAAAATATAAAAATGGTGAAAAGAAAAATGAACACTGGTTTTGTATCGCCAAGGCAGCAATAAAAAAAATATAGCGAGGGTGCCTCTTCACCTAGTGCCCAAAGGCCAACTGGTCTAGGAGTCACTGCTAAGCCTTAGGTGGTGCAAGACGAGGAAAATATTATCACCTAATCAGCAAGCACAGGAGTAATCGGTTGGTTAGTACCTCAAGAAGTATTAACGGTCGCATGCAAATGTGTGAGCGAATCTTAGTATTCATAAAATTAAAAAGTACTGAGGAAGATGGACAAGAGTATGATAGCTTGAATTGAATTCTCCGAGTGTAGGGATGTTCTTTACACACACGTGGGGTTATATGATCAATGTTTGGATGAAAGGTAGGAATGAAGAATAAAGACGATGTTTTATTGAGGGATGATGTGATTTCTAACATTTTTTCATGACTATTAAGATAGGGCTCATGACAACTGAAAACCTAGTATAGTTGGAAACTCTTCTTTTCAAAGTATTTCTTTTATGGTTCTTGTCTTTATATGTAAATTTCACCATCTTTCTTTTGTTATAGGATTTTGTGGGTGTAATCCGCTGAAAACCCTCAGGAGACAACACTCCTCCTACTAGGGACACCTAGAGGTTTAACGGCTTGTTGCACGTGCTCAGTGCAATCGTGTCTGCCTACGAAAGTGTGCTTAGTTTTCTCCTTTCTTTTTCTCCTCTTAAATAAACTAGTTTGCTCGGGACGATCAAAGATAAGTTTGGGGGTATTTGTTCAGTTGATAAAACTGCACACTTGTATTACATTTTTCCTACCATTTTTATATTAAAAAATGACTTTATTATAATATATTATACATATGAGGGTTTATGTGTAAAAACATTATTTTCCATGTGTTAATATATTTTAATTATCATTTGGTAGGAAAATGTATGCAAATAATATTATTGATCTAATCCTAGTAGAACTAGGTCTACTAAAATCTTATTTGAGTTGTTGTGCAGAATATTTCCAAGTTGTTATGAAGAATTTAACAAACAAATCAATTTGTTGAAGAAAACTTGCCAAATTAAGAAGCAAACTTGGAGACCAAGTCTGGAAGCAACCGAGAGATGATTTCTGAATTCTAAAGATGCCTAGGATTGCCAAATGTCACCATCAGAGAGCCAGAGAAATATGATCAAAAGATCCCTATCATTGGCCGCGGATCCGCGGCCAAACCCACCATTGGGCCGCGGATCCGCCGCACTATTGAAGAGTTAGAAGGCAATATTTTGGGAGATTGATCTATGCAATATTTTACCAACTTTTCAACAAAAAGATTCTGGGTTTGCACTATAAAAGGGCACCGAGGGCCTCTTGGAAAAACTATCAAGCCGACGAGATCACGAAGTCCAAGACGGCTCACGCATCCAGGCTGATCATCAACTGTTCATCTACCTCCTTAGAAGAGATCGAGAAGCAAACTAGGTTTTTGTAATCATTTTCTAAGGAATCAAAGTGTACTTGATCTTGTTGATTAATAAAGGTAGTTCTTTTTCTTATTCTATTTCTTCGTAGTTTAATTATGCATTTTCTCTCCATCTCTTTTTCTCCCAACATGCGCGAGTAATTCTTCGCTTGTTAGGGTTCGTAGGATTAGGGTAGGCTAATGGATGATGAACATCCCTAAACCCTTTTTAAGTCCTATAAAGTTTATGAACTTTATCAAAAGAATCATTAACATCCTAATCGGGCGCGCTAACAATTCTTTGCTAGTTCCGACCGCGATTAGAGATTAGATTAATGATTGTTTTGGTAAAGGCTAGATTTGAACGGAGTTCCGTGTCGAGATAAGGGTTAAGAGTGGGATTCCTTTTCCCTCCAGAAACCCTAATCTACACGCATCACCGTCATTCTAATTCTAAATCTATTAATGGATAAAAAGGGTAACTTTTAATTAATCTTCCATAACTACTAAATCCTAACGAACCCTACAAGCCCTATTATTATATTATTTAAATCTCAAAAATAATCTAGATCTATATTTAACATTCTTGTTCAAAGTAGATCTAGAAACTTTTCACAAAATTCTTTATTCCTCCTCTCTTTCTCAACACATCTAAAGTAAAAATAAAAGGTTCCACGTTTCCCAGAGGATGACCCGTACTCATCTCGGTCTAGCTACAAGCGACACCGTTATTGATTGCGGTTAACTATAAACACAATTTTTCACATCAATCATTGTGCAGCCATACAAATAATATTACATCAAATTACATATTACAAGAATTGAAAGAATAAGAAAACTCTCATCTCACAACCCCCCCGGCTATTCATCCGCGATAATCCAACGAATTCATATACACATACCATCAACATTACAGATCACAGATATGTATAACCCCCACTAATCGACGTATAGCGATTAGCGGACGTTCAATACATATATCACATCACAGATATAACCCATTAGCCAAAGTGTAAAGAAGTTCGATCAAAAATATGGATTTGTGACCACCCCAAAAACCAACTTGTTCTCTGGAAAATCTGGGTGGAAACAAACTATCTCAAAAATCACAAAACACACCCAGAAGTAAACTTCAGGAAAAACGATCCACGGCCGAGTCAACTCGGCCGCGGAACCGCGGTGAGTTGGTCGGTTCAGTGGGTCGTTTTTCTTGCCTGTACTTAAAAAAGCCTGAGCCGATTTTTAAGATATGATTTATTAATTTTAAAGCAGGTTTAAAAATCGGCAGAAAGTTAGAGTTTTGGAAAAATGTTTTGCGATTTTTAGCGATCGAAGTTCTATATACTTTGCTAACTAGTTAGTTTGTGTTTAGCTAGGCTCTGATACCACTGTAAGTCCACGTTGCCCACCCCGGTGCTTGCGGGGAGGCGGAAACGTTATGAAAAATTTGATTTTTACAACTCTAGGCAACATGGACTATGTAAAGGAGGGATCTTTGCTAAACAAAACTAACTAACAAAGCTAAAGAGTTTAGCTACTCGGAAAGTGGGTTATACCTAGGTCTTCAAGTCCTTCTCTCCTTGCTCCTTAGAGTGAAAGAAAGGGTTCTCCTTGTCGCCTTCTTTTGCCGAAGAATGATCCACCCGAGGGCTTCAACCTTTGGCTCCAACCTTAAACTAGAAGTAACTAAGGTGCTTGGTGTGCTAGACCTAGGACCTTAGAAAGAGTAGAGAGTGTTTTTGAAGGGATTATCTCAAGCTCAAATGGTTCTCAACACATGAGAGGGGAGAGCTAGAGAGAGAGGAAGAGGAGGAGAGAGAATGGAAATGATAAAGTGAGAAACATAATACAACCCTTCTCACATATATGTGATTTATGAATAATAGATAATTAGTCAAGATAATTGTCATGGTTAATCAAGAAATGACCATTATCATTTCACATTAAATGCTTTTGCAAGGATCAAAGAGCATCTTTCATATGGAATGATGATGGTCAACTTGTCAACCTGGGTCAACAAGTCAAGTATAGTCAAATGGTCAACAACCCTAACCATGCACAATTATAATTAACTAATATCAATAAATCATAATTCACACATAAACATTAGGGTTAAGAAAATGACAATAGTCATCAACCCTAATCAAAGTCCTCTGCCTCTGTCTCAGTCAACTGTGCATAAACACCCGTATCCGTGTTCCGAGGAACACGAATACAACGAGATAAAACCAATCCCAAATCATATGCTAGGATCCGGCTTAAACCAAAGCCCGCTAGTATAAGCTGTCCGGACACCAAACATGCACAAGTGCGCGGATGTGAACGAACCCCGTCGCAATACCATGCGACCTCTACTCATTTTGCCTAAAGGCAAATAGCCCTCTGTGTGGGACTCTAAAGACTCAACACTACGCTGGCAGTGGGTTTAACCACAGACCGCAAGCGGCACTAGCTGTACGTAACGGTCCCCTGGTAGATGCCGATAAGAAGACCGACGAGGTAAACCCCATCTGAACTCCTACTGAGCCTGAATGTGACAGTCTCCGTACAGTCCGGTCTGTTCGTCTAAGAACATCGCATGGCGGGCCTAGGGGGGCGGTAAACGTCAGTCCCCTACTAGCGGTAGAAGTCGTGCCGGAGTGTAGCCCAGAACACCTGAGACACTGGAGACCTACCAGTCTATCTCGCTTGCCCTGGCCAGGGACTTTGTGTAATGGCTCTCCTTGACACAGCGCGATATCAACCCCCAATACCGGGAGAGACAAATCCTGTCTAACCGTTACTGCCTCTAAGTGCTTCGGGACTGCACCCAAAAACTACCTGTTTGCACGACTCCTTTGAGCCGTGGTAGGGTAGTAATCAAAGTACAGTGGGAACACACTCGAGACGAAGTGACAGTGTCAAGTCAACGGACTAAGCTGTACTCATGTCACCTGGGAACTGATAACTGACGATAGGTATAATACCAACCAACAGTTCCCGACGAGTCCTGTCCAGTGTACTCGTAACCTAACGAGCACCCGCATACTATTCCAAGTACGACGTACTGACGGTTGTAGGATAGGCCGTCTCCCAAGCTGGGATGAGAAGCGCATACGCTAGTCTACTCCGGAGTATCGATGCCCTGTCTCGATAGTCATGCGACTAGGGACCTGCATAAGGATGTGCTTATAGATTACCCAGCCCCCACGAGTGTGACTGCCATCACAACGCTGGTAATCAAGCAAAGATCCTAAGGGCTCCACTAATGTGTAAAGGCGACATGCTAAAAGAAACACATGCACACATTAAAGCAGAAACAAACCAAGTAGCATACTACCATTTTGAGCAAGAATGTCAATACAAGGTGAATATCCCAAGCTTCCATCAAGTAATATACAATCCAGTATGATACAATAATGGCCTCTAGGGCATATACACTAACATGGTGAACCCCGACAGGATGTGGGCGGTCGGCCTCAGGTCCGACGGGGTAAGCCCCATACGCAGGAAGCAGTCGTAGAAGAGGATGTCTGCCGAGCTTTCCGAGTCGACCAATATCCTTTGCACTTAGTAACGGTGGACCCGTGCTGTAATCACCAGGGGATCGTTGTGAGGTTGGGATATCCCGTGGAGGTTGTCATCTGTAAAGATGATGGGCTCAACGGCTTTGACCCTCTTCCTGGGTTGGCTGCTAGTCCCTTCGACCGGCAAGGGGCGTCGTGTCTCGTCGGCCCCAGGTGCCCCCCCGCTGATACGACCATGATTTGGCCGATCGTCAACTCGCCGGGAGAGGGATGGTGCTCTTGCTCTTGGTCGGCTAGTCGCTTGTTATGCAAGTATCTTGCAAAGTGTCCCGAGCGAATCAACTCCTCGATGTAGTCGCGGAGCTGTTTGCAGTTCTCGGTGGGGTGTCCCTGCAACCTGTGGAAGGCGCAATAGGGGCCTCGAGTACGTTTGGCCGCCCTATTTGTGACCGGGGGGAGTTTAAAGAATCTCTCGCCTTTTGCCTCCTCCAACAGCTCTGTCTGGAAGATGTTGACCGTGGTATACTCCTGGAACTTTGGGGAGTAGGGCTTTGGCCGCTCAATCTTCTTTTTATCCTCTCTTTCCCTCTTCTTTTGATCGGCCTGGTCGGTCCATGATAGATTCGCGTTTACCTCGGACTCGGGCTGGATCTCTCGCTCGGTCCAGGCCTTTACCTCGGCCATGGTCTTAGGTTGCGCTAATTCAAAGGAGAGGAGCCACTCATTGTGCCTAAGACCTGACCTAAGGGCCGTGATGACCGTCTCGTCCCGGTGCTCTGGAATATCGAGAAGAGCGTTGTAGAAGCGGGTGACGTATCTCTTGAAGGATTCCTTGTCCCCGCTATTTATTGTGAAGAGGAAATCGAAGGTCCGCTTTTGCCGTCTGTTCCCGACGAAAAGTCCGAGGAATTGGGCGTCCAGGTCATCGAAGGTAGAGATGGAGCATGGCGCGAGTCCTCGGAACCAATCTCGTTCGGTGCGGACGAGAGTGGCGGGAAACGCTCGGCATTGGGCGGCGTCAGAGTTGTTCTGGAAGCTCATCCCCGCCGTGAACGAGTCAAGGTGGTCCTTCGGGTCGGACTTTTCGTTGAAAAGGGACACCTTTGGAGGCTTATTCCTAGAGGAGACATGGACAGCGAGCAGCTCTTTGGTGAAAGGCTTCATGAGCGAGTCAGCGGCATATCTGGCCCCCTCGCCTGAAGGATGACTTTCCCAATGTATACCTTCGATCCTCTTTTTGAGGGCGCTGAGTCGGTCGTGGTATCCCGAGGATTCGGTATGCGCGGAGTTATGGCCCTTCCCGCTGGCGGCCTGCGCCTGGCCGCGGTTCCTATTCCGTTCTATGATGTTCCTCAGGTGCCCAGGCGAGGTCTTCCTCGAGCTACAGTGGTGTGTCCCGTCCACGCGACCCTGTCGAGGGAGAAGGCGCCGGCCATGCCTGGGAGCAGGCGAGCTGACCGACACCTCCTCGGGAGGGGCAGGAGCGCGATGGGGCTCAGGGAGGGGTGTTCTTTCATAAGTCCTCGGCGTCGAGCTGTGAGGCGCCCACCGGGTCATTGAATTGGTCTCCATGGGGGATCTGTGGCCGCCGGAGATAACGAGGCGGTGCTCAGATGTTCCGGCACGGGCAGTGTCTTCTCTCCCTATGTGTCGCTCCCGAGGTGGGGGAGCGTCGACTTGGGTAGCTTGTCCCGCCGTTTGGACACGGACAAGCGCATCCACGACGGATGCGAGCCGATCTATTCGTGCAGACAGTGCGTGAATGGCGTTCGGGGGAAGAGGGGATCCATTCGCGCCTCCGTCTTGGGGAGGACGGCGGCTAGTGCTTGGATCGTCGCGATGATCACTCGCCATGAGTTCGAGATCGGAAGCCAACTTTTGTTGAGTGGAACTTTCAATTTCCTACAGACGGCGCCAACTGATGGAGCTCAGGATCTCCTTCAGATGTTGTCTTCCTTTGATCTGTCATGAGCGGCGATGGATGGCTGAGATTGGGTTTGAGGGTGGCCTCGTGAAGCGTGTGGATCTCAGTGGGCTTGTTTAGAATAGAGCCGAGCTACCTGCATGGAAATCCCGGGATGGTTGTACCACCGTGGACCCTCCGACGATCAAGTTAGTCATTTGAGCATAGTAACAGCCTATTGGGGGTAAAATTGTCTTACCTGAGTCGTCTGAGAGAGGGGTTTATATAGTGGCAGCCATGGGCTGGCGGGCGCGAGATTCATGCCGGCCGTTACGCCCCTAGTGTTACGCCTGCGTGAAAGGCGGGATCCCCATTAATGACGAGATACGCTCGTTAATGGGGGAACGCGATGGCGTGGAACTCGGGATCGTGGGGCGGCGGATATCTCGCGTCTGGCGAGATTCGCGGAGCCGTGGCGGAGACGCCTTTGATCTGTGCTGTGGGTCGGTCGGTGATACCGAGGAAGCTAAGCTCGGTGGGAGGCTGAAGGATGAGCTGGAGGCCGAGGGATCTTGGTTCTGTGATAGCTCGGCGGCGAGCTGGGAGGGCTGAGGAAGCCCAGCGTGCAGGAAGCTCGAAGGCGAGCCAATGGTTATTCGTAAGACGAGCGTAGGAGTGTTCTTGGAGGTCGTCGAAGGTCGAGAACGTCCTCGGGGTGAAGGCCCGGGGTACGCCTTCATTGTACCGCTCTTGCTCTTTTCTCATAAGCCTCGGGACACGTCATCTGCCATGTGTAATGATCCAGGGAGTTCTCAGTATTGAGCATCATCACCTTCCTCCTCCACTCCTCCACTTTTCCTCCTCTCCTTCACCGCAGCCCGACACTTCTCCCCCAACATCTCCTTCCTCTTCCCCACCCTCCACGTCTTTCCATCCATATTTAATATTAATCGAATATTAATGCATAAGTAAAACAACCATAATGGTTATGATTATATCTAACTAATGGAGTATGGATGTTAAGTAGATATGATTTAATTAGAGGTCTCTTTTAAATTACCTTTAGATGTTTGGGTGTATTTTTTAGAAAAACCGAGTTTGAAATGTCTTCTTTTAAAATATGAAAGTTCGAGGGTTCAAAATTAAATAAACCCTTTAAAAAAGCATGAAGCATGACCCAAATACTTGCTAGAAAATAAACCCATACTATTTTTAATAAGTACATGTACTTTACCTCTGGGACTCTAGAACCTATATTATATTTTTTTATGTAAAGTATAATTATTTTTTACATCTTAAATACTCTTCAACTTCCATTTACTAAATGCATTTTAGAAATAATCATATATAGATGAAGCAAAAGTTATTCAGAGAAAGAGCATTAATAAAAAAGACCGTATCTTGTGCTAATCCAACAAAATCTAGAGAGTTTCTTGAGGCCTTAAAAATATAAAAGAAAGAAAGTCATTCGAGTCTCGGCTATTTATCTGTATAGCAACCCAAAGTCGAAAAATAGAAAAAGCATGGTCTAAGTACATGGGCCATTTTGTTAAAGTTCCAAAGTCCAACTAATACATTTTTTTGACGTTAAAGAGTAATTAGGGGGAGAAACCCTACTCAATACTATCATAAAACATAAAAGAATATACAGTAGAAGAAGTTTGCAATTGCTGCATGAGAGCACAAAAAGAGAATTAAAGCTGATTAAACATCTTATGCAAGAGAAAGTAGAGGAGGACCGAACCCCGGTCATCATTCCTTACAATTACCCAAAGCGAAAGATGACCAATCCCCTGAAATCTCACAACAACAAAAACCCTCAACCTAATGGCTTTCTTTAGCGTGTCTATGTTTTGGTCCATGGAATTGAAACTTGTGCATCTTTCCGTGTGTGATGCATGCGAGTTGAGCACATACTATACGCATTACACAATTTAATACCGATCTTCTATCTTTTGTCTTTGTGATGCTTGTATATGTAAGTTACTCTATATTAGCGTTCTTTTCTTCTACTTTTTCCTTTTTTCCTTTTTGCAGGGTTTGTTTAATAAATGAAGCTATGCTGTACTTTTTCCATATAAGAAAAATTAAAATATGTACTTTTCTTTAGTCAAATGTACCTCCAAAATGTACTATCAGACTAAATGGACGAAATTGGCTGTGTCATTTGTACTAATGAGTTAGATAAAAACTATTTATAACCAATGAGCAGTTGCTTAGTTGTTATGGACACTTCTCCTCTTGGGAACAATGCAGGGCTCGAATCTCAGGAACCCGTGCACTTAGGGGCAAATTTATGGGTCCCTTAGCTGCGTGGATGTGTTGTGTGTGTTGTGCGGTTAGGTAAGGATTTACGGGCCATTGTCAAAAAGAAAACCTATATACAACCAAGAATAGATTTTTTTTCGCTTGCCACATAGAAAAGTAATTACTAGTGTAGACTTTTAATTAGTATAGTATATGTAGAACCATAGACATGAAGTCATAAATATCACATTCATGTATGGATATTTTATATATGGCGTGGAAAAATCAGAGAAATCTCGTGAATAATAGTTGATTCTAGGTTGTTGCCGACATCTAAGACTATTGCAAAGCGAAATCATATGCTAAATGAGTGCAGTCTATTGAAATGCATGTAGCTGGCAGAGAACTTGGAACAGGCCAATTGTTTAAGTCACAGGGAATGAATGAAATTTGAGGCTAAGTTTTTCAAACCTACAAATTGACAAATAGCGACCAATTAATATTATTTCCTTATTCAACATGTTCTTATCCTTATTTTTGAGTAGTGGTGTCCAGTCTTTACAATTAGTGGAAGTAATTTTGTTCGGATCAAGTTTAAGTTTGAGATATTGGTGGAGTTTGGTGAGGTTTGGATTTAGTTTGACTCACTTCAATTTAGTATTATAGATTGATTTAGTACAAGTAAGTGTTGAGAGGTTAATACAAGATTTTTCTGGGTTATATTTTAAAATGAGCCGCAATACTAAGCTAGTAATTGGGGGAACATGCGGGGGCACTGTTTGTCAAGTCAAGCAAAAGGTTTAATCCACTGTTTTTAATTAATTTATGATGTTTTTGTTTTTTGCTAAAATGCAGAAAATTCTTAGCATTTTCGGCAAGATTGAGAATGATATTTTTTCTTAAAATTATTGATGCGCACATGTAAATTGAAAAGTTGGAGCGTTCGCTCCAAGGTTTTGACAAACATATATAGATTGTTATTATTTTTTTGTTTTTAAATATTCTTAATAAGTATTATAAACACACTTATACATTTTATTCAATTTCGCAACGAAGCTTTTTGGTAGACATTGTATACTGGGTCTTGCGGTCAAAGGTTCGAACCTGCTGCACTTTAATTATTTTTTCTTTCTAGGGGACTATGTGTTAATTACTTCAATAAAAAAATTATAATCCTTTAGAAACTTTTAATGTTATAGTAATTAGTGTAAAGTATATATGTAATAGAATATGTTTGTCTTTGATAGATGTAATTTTTTTATTTCAACTATAAATATTATATAACAACAACAACTGAGCCTTTTATCCCAAGCACATGGGGTAGCCTACATGAACCAACAGGAGAATCATGCCGGGTTGAGCACATGAATTCTCCGTCTCCACTCACTCCTATCGAACAATATATTTTCATTAAGACCTTTGGCATCCATATCATTTCGTATCGCCTTCATCCACGTTTTCTTCGGTCTTTCTTTCGTTCTTTTGGTTTGGCTTAAATCGAGAATATCCATTCGTCGAACCGGTATTTCCGTAGGTTTACGTCACTTGAACAAATCATTTTAGACGGTTTTTCCATATCTTTTCCTCCACGGGTACTACACCAATCTTTGCAGAAATATACTCATTTCGCACCTTATCTTTTCTAGTGTTACTACACACCCAACCAAGCATGTGTATCTCCGTTACACGTATCTTCTGTGCATGATATTTCTTAGAAGCCCAATATTCTGTACCATATAACAAGGCAAGCTAAATAACGATTCGATAAAACTTCCTTTCCAACCTTAACGGAAAGTTAGGATCGCACAAAATTCCTGTTACACTTCTCCATTTCAACAAGCCAGCATAAATCCTCTGGTTGACATCGTTATCGATCTCCCCATCCTTTTGGATGATGGAAGCTAGATATCTAAATTGATTGCTTGGTGATATCTCTTACCCATTTAGTGTTATACCACTGTGATCTCAACTTCTCTGTTTACGAAATTTGCATTGCATATACACTGTTTTGGACCTACTCAATCTAAACTCTCGAGATTCCAACGTTTGCCACTACAACTCCAATTTGGTATTAACCCTTGCTTTCGTCTTATTTACCAGAATAATATTATCAGCAAATAATATACACCAAATATAACATTTCCAAAATAATAAAATATTATTTTCGGGAATTTTTATAATTTAATATTATTTTAATGAATATTTTAATATTCGGGTGCAATTAAATACAAATAAATGGGGAAAAATTTTGGAAAGTTCTAAAATAGGGTATTTTATGGATTTATGCCATTTTAAAGTTTTTAAGATTAGTTATATACAATTTAGTGTTAATCGCGATTAAAAATCGCTAATTGGATTTTTAGCACTTTTGAGCAAAAATGTGCACATATCATTTTCCACACTTGTTACACTTGTGTTACATTTCTGTTGCCATGGTTTTCTTTTGGGTTCACTATTCAAGTGAGAAGTGTTAGAAAAGAAAAGAAAAGGAAAAAGGGTAGGTAATGAGTGAGAGAGAGAGAGACCAAGTCAACCCCACCTTTTTGAGCCATCCTTCATCATTTTCCCTTTCTCATTCTCTCTCCTTTCTTTCCTCTTGCTGCTGCTCTCTCTTTCCCTCTCTCACCCTCTTCACTAAAACCCTAGATCCATCAAGAAAACAAAGCCAAAACCTCATTCCCACTTCACAAAAAGTGTTCCCGAGCTCACTAGCTACGTTTTGAACCTAGAAAGATTGGATTTGGTGGACTTTGAGCAACTCAAGAATTTTCTTGAGTTGCCAAAGAAGGTAATTTCTGCACCTATAGAGTAGTATTTCAATTCCTTGTGCATCCATACTAGTTTTGTATCGATATTGTAATGTTTGTGGATTTTAGAGAATTCAAGTTAGGGTTTAGGGTAAAACTGAAATTTGAGATGGAATTGAGGATTGTAGTGACCTTAGAATCCCTTGTGTGATGCTAAATTGAACCCAAACCTGGAATTGAAAACAGAATACGGAATTACGGAACCGATATCGGAAAAACTGAAAATCTGGGACTGTTTTGTGTAATCTGCTATCACCCCGAGACCCCAAAAATAAAACTAAGATTGACAGTGAGATGTGCAGGCACCAGAGAACCATCATCCCAAACCCTAGCTCCCCACTCCAAAGTGAGGCCGCCAATTATCCCATTCTGGCCGCAATTTGCGGCCAGAGCATGGTGGATCTGCCTCATTTTGCGTGCATGGCCCTATTTCCTCAGGTATTGACCCTGGGTACTTCTAGTTTTGACTGATTCCATCTAGGGTGAAATCTGGGTTGATTTTCCTATGTTGGTGTATGATTTACGACGTGTTTTAGCATGGATTTTGGTATTTGGTGATTCGTTTCTGTCGGGTGGCGTTTGGACGTCAACGACAAGTGGATATTGATAGTGTTTACATGCGAGACGATAGGTTTCTACCTATGCGAGTAGCGTGTGCTATTTTGGTTTCCGATGTGGTTTTCATGTACTTTAGCGTTGTGATATACTTGTAGGTACCCTACGAGATGTTGAGGCAAAGAAGATGAAGATGGCGACATCGGCACCGACACATGAAAAGCAAGGTGAGTAGATTTATATCTACGGGAAGAAGTCGGGTGGATGGCGTATAGCACCCCCGCAGTCCGTGGTGTGTATACGAATACGTATACACACATATATTTATTATGTGTTGTTTAGGGTTTTTGATGGTAATAATGGATTATTGATGATAAGGATGTATTAGTCGAGTAGTGCGAACCCCAGAGTAGTGGTTGCACCCAAACTCACACATACACACATACTTGCATACTTTCTTTCATATATTTGTGCGTATATGATGGTGCGTATATCTACACATGGGTATGGGACTATGTGTTTATATACGGGATTTGAGGATGATACGTGGGTTTGAGATGATATTTGATGTGAGGTCGTGAGATCGGCGATGTGACATAATTTGTCTTTGAGGTGCGATATGATAGTCTTAGCGGGCTTTTGGACATGTGCTTTACCCGCATTCATATTTTTATGGATGGTATCGATTTGTACTAGACTTAGAGTAGTACCCCAGATTGTGCGATCTGATCATAAGTGATACCTGATATGTGATGAGATAGTGTGATATTGACCCCCACCCAGTTATTGGGATGTCGTACGACGATTTACCGTACGAGCCGGTATTGATAATAGATCCGCACTCATGACTCGAGGATATCTTACGATATGTTATTGAGGCGAGATCACCGACTATCATATCTATATACATTGACTCAGATTAGGTGGTTTCATACCCCTCCTGTCTAGATTACTTAGTAGACATTAGACTAGACCGAGTCATACCTATTTCAAACTAACGAATCGGGGATATTTTAAAGATAGGCAGAAGGGTTATACGGATATTTTCAAATGATGCATCTTTTCTTAAAACACCGTAGCCCTTATTTTACCAAAAGCCCTGGTTCGTCTTATTTCAAAAGGCAAGGTTGCATGACATATCTATTGGGGCAGGTTCTCTACTGTTGCGTTGATTACTCGATTCCGCACATTCATGCTGTTTGCATTGCATCGCTTATGTTGTTGATGTATTTCATTCATGCTGCTAGGACACCAGCACCATTATCGATGATGCGTATGTTCCACGTACACTGTTGCCGGCTCACACACTTCATCATCGATAATTGCCATGTCACTACACTGTAGTACTGTTGCATTCAGGGTATGACCCTTGCATGACATACTGATATGCTTACCTTTCTGCTATATGTCGCTGTTCATCACAGAATACTGCATTTCATACCGCCCATTCTTACGCTCGTGTGTTATAGGTAGGTACTTTTAATCCGTGTTTGTTACATGTTTACAGAATACAGGTTTCCAGTACAAATATTGCAAATCAGGATAAAATCTCCACAGTTACGCTAAAAGCAGAACATCTGTCGACAGCAGATAAAAGCCGGGTTCCGGTCATCCATATCCGTCCAGTTCCGAGTACCGGTTCCCGATACAAGACATATGACAGTGGTCATTCATGTCTGGGACAAGCACAGAGCACGAGGTGGGCTGCACAAGAATCAATGGGTGCGCGGAGCTCGAGGGAGATAAAGTCAAAAGTGAAGAAAAGATAATGCAATCTTGGACTTGGAATTCTGAAGATATTCTGGAAAGATTATCAGAAACTACATGTACCAAACAACAGGAAACAGGAAACCAGGGCAGGCCACAAAAGTTGACTGCATGAATCCACTGTACGGCCGCGCATGCGCGGCCAAAAGGGGGTATTGGCCGCGCATGCGCGGCTAGATGGGGCCTACTCACTGTCGTTTTTTGGGGACAGTTTGGTCTTTTCATCTCTGGTCTGCTGGTTGCCCTAGAACCCCATTTCCCTGCCTATAAATACAGCAGAACTGAGCTAAGCCAAGGGAGCATTTTTTGGAGCTTTTCTTTGTTCTCTTTTTTTGTTGTTTTGTTCTTCTTCTTCCTCTTCTTCATTCTTTCTCCATGACATTGTAGTGAGAGCTTTTGAGTGGAAGATTAATGAAGATGAGGGTTCTTTATCTTTCTTGTTAGTTTGCTCCCCCTTGAGATTTCTGCTTTCTCTTGCTCATTCAATCTCTTCATTGAGGTTGAATGGTTAAGAGTTAGTTATTGATCTCAAGGGTCGTATTTTCTCACGGACTAGCACTTCACTTCACATGCGTTCTCTACCCTTCCCTTGATCTTGCAAGTTCTTCATTGAGCTTGCAAGTTTAAGGGTTGGCTATTGAGCACATGCTTGGCTTGGGTCCTAGTTCCGTATTCTTTTTATTACTCGCTTTTTATTACTTGTCTTTTTATTACTTGCATTTTATTTCATGCATTTTATTCATGCTCTTTAATACTTGTATCTTTTCTTTTCTTTGTTCTTTTCTTTTTGTTCTCTTTTGTTTATATTGTGAATGTTGTAATTATTGTTCTTGTTAAGAATTAATACGGTTTCATAAGTTAACATTTCTTTGCCAATTCCTTTTCCCGTTATTTTCCATTTGAACTTCGCCCAAACCATACGCAAGCGCTCCGTTAGGCACCGTACCCTGACAAGGTAACGGTGATTCCTAACCGCGACCGGTTGCGTTCGGTTTGGCCGGAGGCGAAAGCAAGAGACAAGAACGGAAGGACAAGGGTAAATAAGCCGGATTCCACGAATACCGCGCTTAAATCCCCTAATCCACGTTGTTGCCAATTGCTTAGCTTCAATTGGTCAAGACTCGGCTCAAAGGTTTTTGAGTACGGATTTCTTAGCTTACAATCTCGTATTTTTCTTAACAACTTTATACTTGCAGATAAACACATAGGTTAGATCAAACACTCATACAGATTCTTTATTGACTCGTCTAAGACAAGAAGGTAAGATAACACCATCTCCCTGTGGACCGACCCGTGCTCACCGGCTAGCTGCAAAGCGACACCGTCCTGATCGCGGTTACACTTTAATTCTTTGAACATCCGACACGCCAAAAGCGTGCGATCAGTCGCATATATGCTGCTTTCTGATTATACGTATTGAGATATGATGTTTCCATGATATTTCTGGTTTTGGGAACCGTGGGTGTTTCAAAGAGAATATGTAATTGTTTTAAAAACCCGGTTACCCGTGATATGATATTTTGGTGTGTCCACCACGCGTTTTCTCGGTGCTGAGACGTGTGCTTGAAACCCGATTCGAGGAGTGGATGTTCCGTTTGCGGGTTCGTGGTAGGCCCGGTATGGTTCCCCTCGGCAAGATGATCGATGAGCTTTGCCGATTGAGCCTGGAGGCGGGCGAGTACCTACCGGTGATTGGTTGGACCTGGCAGTTGTCCGGAGGATACTGACCAGAGTCGAGAGATGGATGCGGGATGATCCGTACTGCCGGGGCCGAGGGCCGATACCGCAGATGGACCCCGTGGGCCGATCCGGACTGACGGAGCCCGATATATGAGGATTTACATGCCGATGCTGGGCACAGTTTTTCATGATGTTTTCGAGTGCCGATGCTGGGCACTCTGGTTCCATGATTTTGACGTGTCGGGAGGGACACGGGTGGATTACATCCTCATATTCCCATGCACATGATTTATGATATTTACATGCATGGTGGTTATTGTCATTGGGTGACGAGTGGACGGGATCCACGTGTATACAGATCTGATTACATTGATCATACCTCATTTCATGACATGCTATTACCTGATGCACTAGCACGAGCACTTGGCACTACACTCATGTATATAGGTTACATTGGCAGTTTAGCATGCTTCAGATTTATTCATATTGAGGTTTATTTATATCTGATCGTATTGACCTAGGATGGTCATGCATTCAATCTCTGCTTGTAGATATTTTCTATTCACGAGTTGGCAGCTCACCCCCGTTGTGCCCCAGTTCTTGCAGGTTGCCGTACAGATTCCATAGCGGCATTTCTGGCACACTACTTCCTTATGGGTGACTTGCTTGGATAGGTGGGTTCTTTTGTATCAGAACCGCCATTGTTCATGTATTATTTATTGTATCTAAAATTTCCATCAACCCAAAACTTGTATATTGTTCAGACTTAGAGACAGTGTTGTATTATTTCGACCTTAGAGTCGCGTTTTTAGTATTACGGTTTTCTGGCTGTTTTGAGGTTCTTCTTGAGATTTGATTCTCGCCCTTTGGCGTTGTATATTATTATTGCTTGCGTGGTTGTGACCGTCGATTGACGAAGAGCTAGCTTCCGCTTGGGGATGCCTTTTATCATTGCATATTTATGTTATTCTTGTTGTACCCCGTTTGGGGCCAGTTTTTACAAAGGAAACTCTGCCGAAATTTTCAGGAAAAGTTACACATTTTAAAAATGCATATTCGGCTTAGTTATTTAAAAACTTGATTTTCAAAACAAGTTTCCTTATTTCTTAAAACCAGTTTTCCTTATTTACTCTTCAAATGGTTTTAGATTTCTGGGCTTTTGGCTTACTTGGATCAGATGGGGTCCGATAGACTTCATAGGGTTCAAGGGCCAGTCATGTGCTCTTTCGGGTCGTGACAAAGTTGGTATCAGAGCGCTAGGTTGACCTTGGTTCGAGTCTGAGTTTGACTATGTGGAGCCTAGGGAGTTATTTATATACGGAACTTAGGCTTGACCTTACGGAACTTAGACTTAGTCGAGGGGGTGTTATACCCGAACTTTCGTCGTGTAGGATGACCCTTGGTTGATGGAATAGGTGACTAAAGTAGAGTGACGTACCGTTGGTATGTTCCGCGGCATACTTACGACACGCCACTCCGCTTAAGAAACCTTAGGTTGTACATTTCCTTGCACTGTATTATATTCCTTCCTATGATCTATCTTCATCGACACTGGTTGTGGTTTTGCTGCCGCGATTGCACGGGCAGAGTGAGCTACGGCTCGAGTTGTGTCAGCATGAGCTCGTCGGGGACGAGGGCTGGCCGGGGCGTGATTCCAGAGACTTACGGTTGCGTGAGGCTCCGTATTTTGTGTTTCCGCACTGGAGCGTTTGACAGATCGCTGTTGTGAGATTTCCCGGGTGTGCTGATCGGCACCAGAGGATTGAGCCACTGATAGAGGCCTGCCAGGATGTGATGACTGTTGATATATCGCTTATTCAGGATGATTGAGGCGTTGTTCAGCGTACGGACGAATGAGCCAGTTGTTGCTGCGAATGATGAGATATCGCCCAGATGATTGGAGCTACTGCAGCATGAGCATATTCTTGAGATATGATGGTGAGTCGCTGGTCACCGAGGATGAATGACTAGGACATGTGGTTCGTTCGCTTACCGATGCGAGGTCATCAGATAGATTGATTCCAGCTAGAGGCGACTTCACGCTGATTCGTTGAGAGTCGATTGAAACGATCGAATGTCAGGAACCCATTTTCCAAGTTTAAAGTATTCGGAAAAACATGCAAGCGACTCTATGGACCCTCTAGAAGAATGAAACCCTAACTCGACTCAATGACCGTGTGAAAGCCTTTGAACCTTAGGGTTTGCGGCAGTTCCTCGGCGCCATTAGTGAGGCTTGGGTTTGCCCTTCTACGGCTGGACCACCGATGCTGTGGTATGTACTCGATACTATTAAACTGTACCCGAGATGTTGAGCTCTTGGAGGATTGTGAGGTTCTGACGAGTCGATCGGATGATTCGACATCATTCGTATATCATGTGATGGGACACTGCTTGGGAAACTCCAGATACGAGCATAGCCGTCGGAGCGCAGTCCGTGTAGCCATGATGAGATGAGTCCGAATCAGTCGATATTGAAGCAAGGTGGAGTAAAGAGTTCGCACGAGATTTCGACGAGATGGCGTTCCACTCCGCTGACATCAGAGATGCGATACGCACGCTGAGGACGTGTTCGGCTAGATATCTTCTACTGAGTGAGGAAGATACCGAGTTGTGATTTCGAGTCCGCGTGAGGGACTTCGGATGGACCGTAGCCGAGGACATTGCAGTGCGCAGATAGAGACGCGGCGTCGAAATGGACGATGATACAGACAAGCGGGACAAGAGGTCCGTGCGAGACGCTGATGAGCTGTCATTACTTCCCGTCGAGACCAGAAGCCTGGTATGCTTACAGAGGCGTTGGGATGCGACCGATTTCCGAGGAAATGCTGTGCTGAGGACATAGATGTCCATTGAACGAGAAAGGATTATGCCAGAGTACCAGCCTCCGTACAGATCGACATAGGCAAGATCGGCAGAGACCTTGAGCCGGATTCCTTCCAGGACACCGCTGCAATGACGTTTGCACCCAGGATCAGATGTGTGATGTGCATTCGGAGAGCCAGAGGCCGACGCCAGAGACATATTGCTTTACAAGCGGTCGTGAGGATTGACCGAGAGATTACCAAAGAAGTGCCAGAACGGAATCGTTCCTGTCAGCACTCCTGACCGGGCCGATGAGCTGAAGGATTGCGAGGTTGGTAATCTACAGGGAAGATCAGGAACCAGAGGCAGAGGACGCCAGCCGCGAGCAAGAGGCAAGAAGATATGTTGCGCCACTAGCATTGGATGCACCGGCACCTTCTCGATTTCGAAGGAGGAACTACCGACGACGGTATTTATGATTTGTGATTTTGTGATTTGACTATCACGTATCCGTCACTTTGGATTTCGGTGTTTTGGCGATCTATTTGCGTTATTTAGTTTTGGTGACCGAGTTTCATGATATTTGATTTTGTGCACCATGGTTGCACTTACTGGGTATTTATACCTTGCACATAGTTATTACTCCTGAGGTGTTGATTGCGATTTCATGCTTATTTTATGCCAGTGATTTGATTTATGCTTCCAGCATAGTTTTCATGCACTTCTAGTGTTTTGATTTGATTTGTACACGTCGATGCACATGGTTGTGAGATTTTCCATCGCGGTACACTTGATTTTGATTGAGCCGCATTATATATCGTCGATTTTGACCCTGATATTGATGATTGATTCTTGCACTCCGTGCTTTTGGTTGGACTTACGCATGTTCGGCGTTTGCTATGGGATTTTGTGATTTCGTGCATGTTGAGTGCGCAGGGTTTGGATTTTCATTCGTGCACGATGGGTGCACCGATTTGGATTTTCGCGCATGTTGGGCGCATGTTTTTAGATACGATTTTGGTGCACACCAGATGCACTAAATCGAGATTCTTTGTGCATGTCAGATGCACATGTTTTGGCTGTCAGGCACACACGTTGCCTATGATAGATGTTTCGTGCACAACCGTTGCACCTAGATGTTGTTTTGTGCACCTGTATGGCACCTATATGGATTTTGATTTCCGTGCGCACCAGACGCACAGGGTGGTGTTATGTGAACTTTTGGGATTTATTCCTTTGGGAGCAGTACATTTTTATGATATTGGATATTTATTTTCATACTGAGCAGGACTAGTCAGAGGACAGTACCTGGATATATTTTGCATGCATTGATAGTTCGAAGGGATTTCCAAAGAGCGAGCTATAGTCTCGGTATATATATACCTACGTGTCCGATATGACACGGAACGTTTTAAAAACAGGAAACCCTTCTAAATTGTTTTCAAAACGGCGGAACGTACCTATTAAACAAAGAATATATGTATATACGTATATAGTTATTTTCTTGTGAAAAACGTCCGCCACTGTGCAGTGTTACGCGCATCGCACAGCGACTTAAAAGATTTGGCATGCATTTAGATCAGCTATTCACATGTATTGATTAGATGTCTACATGCATAGTTCTGATTTTTATCATATTGATTTTGTATCGGATTTGACATTGTGTCTTTACCATGACTCCGATGATTGCGGATGCTTGACGGAGTTTCGATTTTGGGTTATCTGCTCATTACTCCCGCGCATGCATTGCGCTGTGATGTTTTGTGTATTGATGATTTCGGAGCCCCGACGACTTGAGATTTGTATCGAAATGTTTTAGTACTTGGGGGTTTTTAAATTTAAATTCAGGGACCGAATTTCTTTAAGGGGGGTAGATTGTAACATTTCCAAAATAATAAAATATTATTTTCGGGAATTTTTATAATTTAATATTATTTTAATGAATATTTTAATATTCGGGTGCAATTAAATACAAATAAATGGGGAAAAATTTTGGAAAATTCTAAAATAGGGTATTTTATGGATTTATGCCATTTTAAAGTTTTTAAGATTAGTTATATGCTAATTTAGTGTTAATCGCGATTAAAAATCGCTAATTGGATTTTTAGCACTTTTGAGCAAAAATGTGCACATATCATTTTCCACACTTGTTACACTTGTGTTACATTTCTTTTGCCATGGTTTTCTTTTGGGTTCACTATTCAAGTGAGAAGTGTTAGAAAAGAAAAGAAAAGGAAAAAGGGTAGGTAATGAGTGAGAGAGAGAGAGACCAAGTCAACCCCACCTTTTTGAGCCATCCTTCATCATTTTCCCTTTCTCATTCTCTCTCCTCTCTTTCCTCTTGCTGCTGCTCTCTCTTTCCCTCTCTCACCCTCTTCACTAAAACCCTAGATCCATCAAGAAAACAAAGCCAAAACCTCATTCCCACTTCACAAAAAGTGTTCCCGAGCTCACTAGCTACGTTTTAAACCTAGAAAGATTGGATTTGGTGGACTTTGAGCAACTCAAGAATTTTCTTGAGTTGCCAAAGGAGGTAATTTCTGCACCTATAGAGTAGTATTTCAATTCCTTGTGCATCCATACTAGTTTTGTATCGATATTGTGATGTTTGTGGATTTTAGAGAATTCAAGTTAGGGTTTAGGGTAAAACTGAAATTTGAGATGGAATTGAGGATTGTAGTGACCTTAGAATCCCTTGTGTGATGCTAAATTGAACCCAAATCTGGAATTGAAAACAGAATACGGAATTACGGAACCGATATTGTAAAAACTGGAAATCTGGGACTGTTTTGTGTAATCTGCTATCACCCCGAGACCCCAAAAATAAAACTAAGATTGACAGTGAGATGTGCAGGCACCAGAGAACCATCACCCCAAACCCTAGCTCCCCACTCCAAAGTGAGGCCGCCAATTATCCCATTTTGGCCGCAATTTGCGGCCAGAGCAAGGTGGATCTGCCTCGTTTTGCGTGCATGGCCCTATTTCCTCTAGTATTGACCCTGGGCACTTCTAGTTTTGACTGATTCCATCTAGGGTGAAATCTGGGTTGATTTTCCTATGTTGGTGTATGATTTACGACGTGTTTTAGCATGGATTTTGGTATTTGGTGATTCGTTTCTGTCGGGTGGCGTTTGGACGTCAACGACAAGTGGATATTGATAGTGTTTACATGCGAGACGATAGGTTTCTACCTATGCGAGTAGCGTGTGCTATTTTGGTTTCCGATATGGTTTTCATGTACTTTAGCGTTGTGATATACTTGTAGGTACCCTACGAGATATTGAGGCAAAGAAAATGAAGATGGCGACATCGGCACCGACACATGAAAAGCAAGGTGAGTAGATTTATATCTACGGGGAGAAGTCGGGTGGATGGCGTATAGCACCCCCGCAGTCCGTGGTATGTATACGAATACGTATACACACATATATTTATTATGTGTTGTTTAGGGTTTTTGATGGTAATAATGGATTATTGATGATAAGGATGTATTAGTCGAGTAGTGCGAACCCCAGAGTAGTGGTTGCACCCAAACTCACACATACACACATACTTGCATACTTTCTTTCATATATTTGTGCGTATATGATGGTGCGTATATCTACACATGGGTATGGGACTATGTGTTTATATACGGGATTTGAGGATGATACGTGGGTTTGAGATGATATTTGATGTGAGGCCGTGAGATCGGCGATGTGACATAGTTTGTCTTTGAGGTGCGATATGATAGTCTTAGCGGGCCTTTGGACATATGCTTTACCCGCATTCATATTTTTATGGATGGTATCGATTTGTACTAGACTTAGAGTAGTACCCCAGATTGTGCGATCTGATGATAAGTGATACCTGATATGTGATGAGATAGTGTGATATTGACCCCCACCCAGTTATTGGGATGCCGTACGACGATTTACCGTACGAGCCGGTATTGATAATAGATCCGCACTCATGACTCGAGGATATCTTACGATATGTTATTGAGGCGAGATCACCGACTATCATATCTATATACATTGACTCAGATTAGGTGGTTTCATACCCCTCCTGTCTAGATTACTTAGTAGACATTAGACTAGACCGAGTCATACCTATTTCAAACTAACGAATCGGGGATATTTTAAAGATAGGCAGAAGGGTTATACGGATATTTTCAAATGATGCATCTTTTCTTAAAACACCGTAGCCCTTATTTTACCAAAAGCCCTGGTTCGTCTTATTTCAAAAGGCAAGGTTGCATGACATATCTATTGGGGCAGGTTCTCTACTGTTGCGTTGATTACTCGATTCCGCACATTCATGTTGTTTGCATTGCATCGCTTATGTTGTTGATGTATTTCATTCATGCTGCTAGGACACCAGCACCATTATCGATGATGCGTATGTTCCACGTACACTGTTGCCGGCTCACACACTTCATCATCGATAATTGCCATGTCACTACACTGTAGTACTGTTGCATTCAGGGTATGACCCTTGCATGACATACTGATATGCTTACCTTTCTGCTATTTGTCGCATATATGCTGCTTTCTGATTATACGTATTGAGATATGCTGTTTCCATGATATTTCTGGTTTTGGGAACCGTGGGTGTTTCAAAGAGAATATGTAATTGTTTTAAAAATCCGGTTACCCGTGATATGATATTTTGGTGTGTCCACCACGCGTTTTCTCGGTGCTGAGACGTGTGCTTGAAACCCGATTCGAGGAGTGGATGTTCTGTTTGCGGGTTCGTGGTGGGCCCGGTATGGTTCCCCTCGGCAAGATGATCGATGAGCTTTGCCGATTGAGCCTGGAGGCGGTCGAGTACCTACCGGTGATTGGTTGGACCTGGCAGTTGTCTGGAGGATACTGACCAGAGTCGAGAGATGGATGCGGGATGATCCGTACTGCCGGGGCCGAGGGCCGATACCGCAGATGGACCCCGTGGGCCGATCCGGACTGACGGAGCCCGATATATGAGGATTTACGTGCCGATGCTGGGCAAAGTTTTTCATGATGTTTTCGAGTGCCGTTGCTGGGCACTCTGGTTCCATGATTTTGACGTGTCGGGAGGGACACGGGTGGATTACATCCTCATATTCCCATGCACATGATTTATGATATTTACATGCATGGTGGTTATTGTCATTGGGTGACGAGTGGACGGGATCCACGTGTATACAGATCTGATTACATTGATCATACCTCATTTCATGACATGCTATTACCTGATGCACTAGCACGAGCACTTGGCACTACACTCATGTATAGAGGTTACATTGCCAGTTTAGCATGCTTCAGATTTATTCATATTGAGGTTTATTTATATCTGATCGTATTGACCTAGGATGGTCATGCATTCGATCTCTGCTTGTAGATATTTTCTATTCAAGAGTTGGCAACTCACCCCCGTTGTGCCCCAGTTCTTGCAGGTTGCCGTACAGATTCCATAGCGGCATTTCTGGCACACTACTTCCTTATGGGTGACTTGCTTGGATAGGTGGGTTCTTTTGTATCAGAACCGCCATTGTTCATGTATTATTTATTGTATCTAGAATTTCCATCAACCTAAAAATTGTATATTGTTCAGACTTAGAGACAGTATTGTATTATTTCGACCTTAGAGTCGTGATTGTAGTATTACGGTTTTCTGGCTGTTTTGAGGTTCTTCTTGAGATTTGATCCTTGCCCTTTGGCGTTGTATATTATTATTGCTTGCGTGGTTGTGACCGTCGATTGACGAAGAGCTAGCTCCCACTTGGGGATGCCTTTTATCATTGCATATTTATGTTATTCTTGTTGTACCCCGTTTGGGGCCAGTTTTTACAAAGGAAACTCTGCCGAAATTTTCAGGAAAAGTTACACATTTTAAAAATGCATATTCGGCTTAGTTATTTAAAAACTTGATTTTCAAAACAAGTTTCCTTATTTCTTAAAACCAGTTTTCCTTATTTACTCTTCAAATGATTTTAGATTTCTGGGCTTTTGGCTTACTTGGATCAGATGGGGTCCGATAGACTTCATAGGGTTCAAGGGACAGTCACGTGCTCTTTCGGGTCATGACACCAAAGTACCTCATTCGGGATAATTCTAGTAAACTCATCCATCACTATGGAAAATAAGAATGGACTTAATGTGGATCCTTAATGGAAACCAATTGTGATCGAAAAATTTCTCGTTAGGCCGCCACAAGTTCTTACATTTGTCACTACTCCTGTAACACCCTAGGATGTCTTTAGTGGTTAATTATATTTTAATAGGTGATTTTAATAAAAAGTTTACCAAATTTATTTTCAAATAATTTTTCCAATTTAATAAATATTTTTCTAGGATTTTACTAAGCTTGCACAAACTTGTGCATGTAAGCTAGGAATAAAACTTGGGTTATACCATGTTTTCACCACCATGGTGAATTAAACCCATTGTTAAGACAAAGATTTCAATTAAGATTAGGTTTGGTTTAACTTTGAAAAGAAAAAAAAGGGATTTAAAATTGTTTTGTTGACTTGAGAGAGGAATGGCAAGCCCATGCTTGCCATTAATGTGGAGAGAGAGAGAGGAATGGGGGGGCTTGACCCTAAGCTCACTTGCAAACCTCTCTCATTTTTCACTTACTCTCTCCCACTCTCACACACCCACACCAGCAGCAGAAGTCCTAGCAGCAGCAGCATCAAACACCAGCACCAGAACAGCAACAGCCACTGCGTCAGCACTTCAAGCAGCAGCTCATCCCAAGAAGCCCCAGCTCCATGTAGCACCAGCCCCCTATGCAGTAGCAGCCCCAGCAGCACCAGCTTCAGCTTCACAACCCCAACCACAGCAGCAGCAACAACAATAAGCAGCATCAGCAGTAGCAGGGCAGCAGCTTCTGTGCAGAGACAGTCCCAGGGCAGCCTCTTCTTCTTCTTCTTCTCTTCTTCTCCTGAACCAGCGTAGTAGGGATCGAGTGAGGTATAATTTCTGAGCTCCCCTTGCTTGTGTGCTAGACTTGTGAGTTGGTTTAGTTTATTTAGTGTGCTTGGTAGTTGTTTATCACTAGACTTGGTGTTTTAGCGATATTTGTGGTGATTAGTGAGATCTTTGCTTAAGTTAGGTTAGTTTTGGTTAGACTAGGTTAGTTAGATGCTATTAAGGCCAGGTAAACCTAGGTAAAGCCAGATTACACTAAAATACCCTGAACTTTCATGTTGGTGCAAATTGTGACTTTTAAGCAAAAATTTAGCTTTCTGTTATCTGCTGTTACCCAGGTGACTTCAGGATGAAATTGAGTGGACCCTAGCCTACTAGTAACATCCTGACCCCACCACCAGAGCCCGACCCCACCACTCTCACCTTTGGCCGCCGAAATATTCTTTCTGGCCGCAATTTGCGGCCAGAACAGGGAGTTAGGAGTTAGGGTTTTCAGGGTTGGTGTCTGCTATGTTTTGTAGGTTCTTGGTATATGTAGTTTTGTATTATTGTAGTCTGGATAGAATCTGGAGCTATATGTCATTTTCTGGTGTTTTTAAGTTTGCGCGATACGCGCGATACGTGAGTGGGTTTGTGATTCAGCGTATCGCGGCGTATCGGACTGAGTCGTAGGCGCGTGCACACACGTTCCAACGTATCGCACACACGCGCGTTGATTCGTGACGCGAGTTTCACGTTTTGTTTCGTTTTCACGTTTTGCGGGATTCTTGCTTATATAATTAGATTCCTTGTGTAAATTCCAGGTTCTCAGGCGAGCACGTCAGATGTCGCCAGGAAAGGGAAGCAGGCGGTCGGCTATACTTAGCACGCGACCAGGTGAGTAGATTTAACATCTACGGGGAAATCGCCCGTATGGCGTTAAACGTCAGGGCGTAATAGGAATTTTAGTCATGAGTGTTCTTTTAGATATACTGGTAGTATAGGACACTGCACTGTCACTAACGGTCCAAGTTGCACGAGCACGATCTATATGCTACACTCACACCGTTAGTGATTGCCATGCCACTCACAGAGTAGGATTGCTATAAACCGCATATTATATTGATTCTGCCTACTTGATGTTGACGTGATTTGCCGCATACATCATACACTTTCATGCTTGTAATATATATACCTTACACGTTCATACTTGTGACATATACCATACATATTCATACTTGTGACATATATCATACATATTCATACTTGTGTCATATACCTTACCTATATTCATACTCGGGCGCATATGCATCATAGGCCTACATTAGTGCACATGTACCTGCTATATTCATTTTGCGTACTTATCCATTCCTACATCCATACCGTTACCACATTCATATGTTGCATTCATGGATGATAATTACTTGATTTAAAAACTGAGGGACCGCAAACGGTATTTTCAAAACTGGACCTCTTAAACAGCGGTTTCCCCCATTCCTTAACTTATAATAACATACGACACATTGCATGGATCTACGCATTGGATTTGATTTCTGTGATTTCAGGATTTGGGAACCGGAGTACTATTTTAAGAAAATACGCACTGTTTGAAAACCCGGTTTCCCTTGATATGATATTTAGTACGTCCACCAGGAGTTTTCTCGGTTCTAGATAGCTTGTGTGAGTATACCCGATTCGAGGAGAGGTAGGCACCGATTGCGGGTACATGGTGGACCCGGTACAGTACCCCAGGGCGAGAAGACTCGTATTGTTAGACGGTGAGCCCGGCGGAGGGACTACTACCTACCGGTGATTGGTTGGACCTGGCGGTTATCCGGAGGATACTGACCAGCGTAGCTTGATGGATACGGGACGACGCGTACTGCCGGGGCCGAGGGCCGATTCCGCAGACAGAGCCCGTGGGCAGATCCGATGGACGGACGCCCCATATTGGAGGATTTGCGTGTCGATGCTGGACACGGCTGTTTTTATGATATTTTGAGTGCCGGTGATGGGTACTCCCGATTCTTATGAGATTACAGTATTGCTGACCGATATGGATGACGACGCTTGAGATGTATTGGTTTTTGTGCATCGATTGATACCAGATATTTTCCACGAGGATATTCCGTGTAGATATTGTTCTTTTCCATACTCAGCATTCAGTATTTTGACATCTCATCCTGTAGTTAGTATACCTGATAGAGTACACATGCTTGTATATTATTGTGTATCCTGCTCATTACATATAGATGATTATTAGATAGTACTTGTTGCATGATATTGAGCATCCAGTTCTTCATATAGATGTTTATTAGTTTGCATAGTTTAAAGTATCGCAGTACGTGCATACCTGCGATTACCTTTATATGTTATCTACTATTCACGAGTTGGCAACTCACCCCCGTTGTGCCACAGTGCTTGCAGGTTGCCCTTTTGGAGTAGTCGCGGCTGGCTGTTTACCGCATCTTTTGACACAGATACCTTGCTGAGGCGTGTTAGCCCTTTTGCTATTAGGTGGGTTTTGTACTGTATCTGTTTATCTTTCAGTTGTATACTGATGTATCTAGTACTCTCCATCTACCTTTCTGTATTGACTTAGAGACAGTTGTGAGGACGATGTATATGATTTGTACTCTGGTGTCGAGCTCGCATGTGAGCCGACTTATTGTTTTGCAGTCTTACCTTTTATGATATTCTCCTTTGTTTTATTGTATACTCTTGTGATGCTCTATTCATCCCGCATGTTATTCTATTTCACTCGCCTTTACCCGACTTGCGGAACAAATGGTTATAAAGGAAATGTTGCCAAAATTATTAAAAATACCTCTTAACTTAAAAAGGATTTCTACTAAATTAATTAAGGTTCCTAAACATTTATAGCTGTTTTTACAAAATGATTTAAACACTCTATATTTAATGGTTTTGATTTCTGGGTTTCGGCTTACTTAATCGTTACGCCTGTAGACGTTACGTGGCTAAGTGCCGGTCACGGGTCAAATTATCGGGTCGTGACAAAGTTGGTATCAGAGCGTAGGTTTTACCTTCGGAGTGTAGGATGACCCTGGTATGATGGAGTAGGTATCTGCAGCAGAGTGGCGTAGCGTGCGTATGTTCCGCGGCATACTCACAACACGGTACTCCGCCTACGCGACCTTAGGACTTATTGGTTGAAATTCCTTCATTCTTTGCATGCCTTCTTGCGATTCGATTTCAATATCTTTATCGAATCCTACTTTTCTTTTCAGCCACTATGCCGCCAAAGACTAGTAGGGCGCAGAGAGCGGCCGCGAGGGCCGAGATTCGTGTTGACTCGTCCGAGACGAGGACTGATCCGGGAAGTGTACCCATCGTACCCGAGCAGACTGCTCCTCCCATGACAGAGCAGATCGCCACGATGGGGGCCAGCATGCAGGAGATGCGCCAGATGATAGGATCGCTAGTTGAGACGCTTCGAGCGCAGCGACCAGAGGTAGCTCCACCCGTTCCAGAGACCGCGATGGTACCTACCGCGCAGCCAGTTGTCCCTGCAGCTACAGAGGTGATTACAGTATCGCTATCAGAGTTCATGAGGCTGAAGCCTCCGGTCTTCACAGGCACAGACGCAGCCGAGGACCCGCAGTCTTTTATTGATAGGATGGCCCGGATATGCCGTTCCCTCAGATGCGCAGATACGAGATGGGTCGAGTTCGCGAGCTTCCGCCTAGAAGGTCTTGCGCAGAAGTGGTATGATTCGGTTGAGAAGGGCAGAGCAGCAGGTCTTCCTCCTATGACCTGGACGGAGTTTGTGACGGTGTTCCTTGCCCGCTTCCTTCCCCAGAGTGTTAGGGATGCCCGAGCTCGCAGATTTGAGTCCTTGCGCCAGTCGCCAGAGATGACAGTGGCAGAGTACGATGTGCTGTTCACCGAGCTATCAGTTTATGCCCCGTACCTAGTAGCTACAGAGGAGATGCGAGTCAAGAGATTTGTCCGAGGCTTGCTTACCCCGCTATTCCTTGCGATCAGCTCCCAGCATTACGAGACTTATGCCGCAGCGGTAGATGCAGCCCTTTTGGTCGAGGAGCGCCTTGCCGAGACTTCAGTAGTTCCATGGCCGAAGAGGGTTCGTACTGACACAGCAGCCCAGAGACATCCATTCAAACGCCGTGATAGGCGTAGTACAGGTGGCAGAGATTCGGGGCGAGGCCAGATGTTTAGCTCATACCCCCAGGAGGGTCAGCAGTCGTCCCGTGGATGTTTTGGATGTGGTAGTCCTCATCATCGCATCAGAGATTGTACCGAGACACGTCAGAGGGAGCCAGCCATACCGCATGTCACCCTTCCACCTTCTCCACCCCAGAGGGCGTTGCCCATTGTACCCACAGCTACTCCGCGTCAGACGCAGGCACAGAGAGGCCGTGGTCGCGGAGGGTTTGTTCCCAGAGGGCGAGGCGGTCGAGGCAGGGGACAGCCAGCCACCGGCAGAGTACAGCCAGCTGCTAGTAGGGGATCGCCAGTTGCAGGTGGAGGACAGGCACGAGTTTTCGCTTTGACACATCAGGACGCGCAGGCGTCCAATGCGGTGGTTTCATGTATATTATCAGTATGTTTTGTTGATGCACACGTGTTGTTCGATCCCGGATCCACGTACTCGTACGTATCCACACACTTCGTGCCGAGTTTGGGTAGAGAGTCCGGTCTGCTAGATCAGCCGCTTGTTGTGACCACTCCTGTGGGAGAGTCGTTTGTTGCTAGGCACGTGTTCCGATCCTACGTCGTCCGTATTGGCGATAGAGACCTGCCTGTCGATTTGATCCTTCTCGAGATGTTGGATTTTGACGTTCTTTTGGGCATGGATTGGTTAGCCACGTGCTATGCGTCGGTGGACTGCCGCGAGAAGACAGTGAGGTTCTGTTTTCCCGGCGAGTCGGCCTTTGTCGTGCAGGGTGACAGTGGTGCCACTCCTCACTTTTTGATTTCTTCTCTTCGCGCTAGACAGCTTTTGAGGAAGGGATGTCAGGGATTCCTAGCCTATGTTTGCGACACTAGAGCCACAGATGTTCCGTTGGAGCAGATTCCGATTGTGTGTGAGTTCCCTGATGTGTTCCCTGACGAGCTTCCTGGGCTACCGCCTGAGCGCGACATTGCTTTTTGTATTGATTTGATTCCCGGCTCGGGGCCTATTTCTATACCGCCTTATCGGATGGCCCCGACGGAGCTTAGTGAGTTGAAGAGTCAGTTGCAGGAGTTGCTGGACAAGGGACTTATTCGACCCAGTGTTTCTCCTTGGGGTGCTCCAGTTCTATTTGTCAAAAAGAAGGACGGAAGCTTTCGTTTGTGTATCGACTACCGGCAGCTGAACCGGGTGACCGTGCGGAACAGATATCCTTTGCCACGTATCGACGATTTGTTCGACCAGCTTCAGGGGGCAGGATATTTTTCGAGGATAGATTTGCGATCGGGCTATCATCAGCTGCGAGTTCGACAGGAGGACATTCCGAAGACAGCTTTCCATACACGTTATGGCCATTACGAGTTTCTGGTGATGTCATTCGGACTCACCAACGCGCCAGCAGCTTTCATGGACATGATGAATCGTATATTCAGGCCGTATCTTGACCTTTTCATCATCGTATTCATCGACGATATATTGGTGTATTCTCGGAGCAGAGAGGAGCACGAGCAGCACCTGCGGATTACACTACAGACTTTGAGGGAGCATCGGCTTTATGCAAAACTTTCGAAGTGCGCATTCTGGCTCGACAGCGTGGACTTTTTGGGTCACGTGATTACACGGGATGGTATATGTGTGGACCCAAGAAAGATAGAAGCCGTTCAGAGTTGGCCCAGGCCTCATCCGTCACTGAGATACGCAGTTTTCTGGGATTGGCCGGTTACTACAGGCGATTCGTACAGGATTTTTCCCGTATTGCTGCACCCTTGACCGGATTGACCCGGAAGGGAGTTCCCTTCGATTGGACCGAGGATTGCGAGCACAGTTTCCAGCAGCTACGGACCTGTTTGACTACGGCGCCAGTTTTATCGTTGCCTTCAGGATCAGGCGGATTTGCAGTCTATTGCGACGCTTCACGTGTGGGGCTAGGGTGCGTATTGATGCAGCACGGCAGCGTGATCGCGTATGCTTCTCGACAGCTGAAGAAACATGAACAGAACTATCGTACCCACGATCTGGAGATGGCTGCAGTGGTCTTTGCACTTAAAATCTGGCGACACTACCTATACGGCGAGTCGTGCCAGATATTCACTGACCACAAGAGCCTCAAGTACATATTTCAGCAGCGAGACTTGAATCTCCGACAGCGCCGATGGATAGAGTTGGTGAAGGACTACGACTGCGAGATCTTATATCACCCGGGCAAGGCTAACGTAGTAGCAGATGCTTTGAGTAGAAGCCCCGAGGGTAGTCTAGCGTGTTTGAGTGCAGTACAGAGGCAGTCGTCGGCAGATTGGCAGATATTATGCGACAGCCGAGTGCAGTTCGAGTTCATGCAGATTGGGGGACAGCTCGCACATGTTCGTGCACGCCCACAGTTGCTTGACCGTATACATAAGGCACAGAGCAGGGATGACCGTTGCTCAGAGATCATGACACATATTGGACAGGGCAGATTCTCCGAGTTTGTGATTGATGAGCAGGGGGTATTACGATTTGGGTCTAGACTGTGCGTACCAGATGCCGAGGGATTGCGGCGCGATATTCTGGAGGAGGCACATCGATCGGTATACAGTGTCCATCCCGGTTCCACCAATATGTATCATGATATGAAAGAGACCTACTGGTGGGACGGAATGAAGAGGGACATCGCGGAGTTCGTATCGAGATGCCTGACTTGTCAGCAAGTCAAGGCCGAGCACCAGAGGCCCGCAGGAGAGCTACAGCCATTACCCATTCCGGAGTGGAAATGGGAACAGATTTCGATGGATTTCGTTGTGGGTCTACCCAGGACTAGGCGAGGGTATGATTCCATTTGGGTGATCGTAGATCGTCTGACGAAAGCGGCTCACTTCCTACCAGTGAAGACGACTTTCGGATTTGCGCAGTACGCCCAGATTTATATCAAAGAGATTGTACGACTACATGGGGTCCCTGTTCATCACAGAATACTGCATTTTATACCGCCCATTCTTACGCTCGGTTGTTTATAGGTAGGTACTTTTAATCCGTGTTTGTTACATATTTACAGAGTACAGGTTTTCAGTCCAAATATTGCAAATCAAGACAAATCTCCACAGTTACACCAAATACAGAACATCTGTCACAGCAGATAAAAGCCGGGTTCCGGTCATCCATATCCGTCCAGTGCCGAGTACCAGTTCCAGAGACAAGACATATGACAGTGGTCATTCGTGTCTCGGACAAGCACAGAGCACGAGGGGGGCAGCACAAGAATCAATGGGTGCGCGGAGCTCAAGAGAGATAAAGTCAAAACTGAAGAAAAGATAACAATCTTGGACTATGAATTCTGCTGATATTCTGGAAGAAATTATCAGAAAATACATGTACCAGACAAGAGGGGACAGAAGACCAGGGAGGTACACAAAACACCACACCCTAACACCACAATAGGGGCGCGGATCCGCGGCCAAAGTGGGGTCCAGGCCGCGGATCCGCGGCCGTACTGTGGCCTCATGTTGTCGTCTTTTGGGGGTATTTTGGGTACTCCATTTCTGGTCTGGTGGTTGCCCTAGAACTCCATTCTCCTGCCTATAAATACAGCAGATCTGAGCCCAACCTTGGTGTTCATTCTTGTAGCCTCTTTTGTAGTTTTTTTTTGTATAGTTCTTCTTCTTCTTCTTCATTCTTTTTCCATGAAATTGTAGTGAGAGCTTTTGAGTGGGAGATTAATGAAAATGAGGGATTTGTATCATTCTCTTGTGTTTCTTCTTCCCCTTGAGATTTTTGCTTTCTTTTGCTCATTCAACCTCTTCATTGAGCCTGAATGGTTAAGGGTTAGTTATTGATCTCAAGGGTCGTATTTTCTCACGGGACTAGCACTTCATTTCACATGCGTTCTCTACCCTTCCCTTGATCTTGCAACCTCTTCATTGAGCTCGCAAGTTTAAGGGTTGGCTATTGATCACATGCTTGTCTTGAGTCCTAGTTTCGTATTCTTTTTATCGCTTTTTCTTACTTTCAATTTATTACCTTGTCTTTAATTACTTGCAATTTAATTCATGCACTTTCTTTCTTGTAATCTTTTCTTTTCTTTGTTCTTTTCTTTTTGTTCTCTTTTGTTCATTTTGTGAATGTTGTATTTATTGTTGTTGTTAAGATTCCATATGATATTGTAAGTTAACATTTCTTTGCCAATTCCTTTTCCCGTTATTTTCCATTTGAACTTCGCTCAAACCATACGCAAGCGCTCCGTTAGGCACCCTACCCTGACAAGGTAACGGTGATTCCTAACTACGACCGGTTGCGTTCGGTTTGGCCGGAGGTGAAAGCAAGAGACAAGAATGGAAGGACAAGGGTAAATAAGCCGGATTCCACGAATACCGCGCTTAAATCCCCTAATCCACGTTGTTGCCGATTGTCTAGCTTCAATTGGTCAAGACTCGGCTCAAAGGTTTTTGAGTACGGATTTCTTAGCTTACAACCTCGTATTTTCCTTAACAACTTTATACTTGCAGATAAAACACATAGGTTAGAATCAAACACATACAAATTCTTTATTGACTCGTCTAAGACAAGAAGGTAAGATACCACCATCTCCCTGTGGACCGACCCGTGCTCAACCGGCTAGCTGCAAAGCGACACCGTCCTGATCACGGTTATACTTTAATTCTTTGAACATCCGACACGCCAAAAGCGTGCGATCAAATGGCGCCGTTGCCGGGGAGACGGTAGCGTATTTTCTTTCTTGTTATTCGGGTTAATATTCTTTTTGTATATATTTATAAAAAAAAAATCTTTTTGTTTTTTTTTTGATCATTCTTGTGGGCAAGTGTGCAGATTTTTGCAAGTTTGCAAACTGCAATTGTGGAGCAAAGTGTACGTTCAAAGTTAAGGTGATTACGGAGTACAGTGCCAAAGATCCGGGTAGTTTGACCCGCGCAAGCGAACCTTTCAAGCTTACCGGATTTGATTCAACGGGGGTTTCCTAACCCAAAACTTAAACGGTACGTACTTTACTAACACCTTCTTCTCAAATCCGACGCTTCCAATATACTATTCTTTTGCAGGATTCTTTGCAAGTTCGCTAGCAAACGCTAACAATTGACTAACCCGTATTTGTTGCAGCGCCGCGCTTAAACTAAAAAACGATTGTTTGATTCTTTATAAGAATTTTTTGAATTGCGCATTGCATCAATTAATACGGACTTAAGGGCAAGCGAACCCCACAACATACGGTAAAGGATTTCATCACCTTTTCCGTGGCCCACAAATCACGAACTTGAGCATAACGTTTACCCACACAAATTTTAAAAGAAACTAGACTTTAAGCCTTAAGGACTTCGCGCTCACTAGGAGAAGTTAACTGTGTTTAGAACCTTGCTTAACGGTATATTGTTTACGGGATGTCTAGGAAAGTGTTAACGGCGAAACCGCCAAAAGAGAAAGGGTTATTTAATTAAGGAACTTCGCGAAAGCGTTGGAAAGCCTCCCCTTATCTCTGCACTTATCTGGCCTCGTGATCAGTGTATCTTGAGCCTGTTTCTCGACATAGTTTTACTTCGACAATCAAGTTCTGGAGCAGGTCTAGTTGACCTAGGTGAACCCTAGAACGATTAGGTGTGTGGTATTTTCGTGTCGTGATTGTTTTTGTCAATATTCTTTTGTGTGTATATTTCGTTCTTTTGTTAATATATATAAAAATTAAAAAAAAATAAAAATCATTCATTTTCCCCTCCTTTTCTCTTCCTTTCTTTCTTTCTCTCTTCATATCATGGGTACCCCACCTCGAAAAACTCTTGCCGAACTTTGGTACCCACAACTAGACATAACTTCCTACGGTTCTTGTTTTGGCCGAACTTCGAACGATCCATCCATGCCAAAAATTTCATTGAGAGATCGGATAGACGCGTCTAGGACGAACAACTGGACCCCGCAATCCACTTCGTATCAACCCTTTCAAACATTCACCCCTTCTTGCGTTGATACACCTTTTGAAAGTCCAGTTGTAAACCCGAGACCAATGTCTCTTGCTGAACGAATTGAACAATCTCGTAGCCGATCTTTCACTCCTTTCACCACTACAAATTCTTGGGATCAACAATTCCATTCACCTTCTTATCCAATTGTTGATCCTGCTCCTGTCCAGCCATTCAATTCCTACCAGTCCTACCCTACTCTTGCACCTTCCCTAGACATTGTATCAGAACCGCCATTTGGGAGTTTTCAGTATCCAAACAACTTTGAATCTTTTACTGAAACCCCTTCACAACCAATGTCTAGTCTAGAACAATCCTTGGAAGACTTTAGGGTAGCGTCAAGCCAACAGATGATGGATTTGAATGCGTCCATGGCCGCCCTCATGCAACCTAGTCACCCGGTAGCTAGTTTCCAGCTAGCTCCAAATTTTCCAATGTATGATGAGGCGGTAGGACAGGCTGTGAATTTGAGTGGAGAGAGTGAGCTGTACCCCCTTCCGAATCAAGCCTACCCGGTTCACATTGACTCCCACAACTCTGGTTTTGAATGTCTATCTAGTGTTCCACATGATTTATCAATTGAAGATAGAATGATGATTGAGTTGTGCGACTTCGTAGTGTTTGATTTGCCCGATTGTGAAGGGTCCCTTCCAAGTGAAACCATACCTAATCCTTTTGACCTCTACACCTATATCTTAGAACCAGAATCGATTAATATCCATGCTTTTGATGAGGTGTCAGAGAATTTTGATTTTCACTTGATTGAGAATATTGACGCTGGGGATATTTTGGATGATGAACCCGTAGATTTGGCTGAGTTTGTCTCTTCAAATCATCATCCCGAGTCATTAAATGTTTTTCCCGAACCCCATATGCGTCCGGAATTTGAAGAGAAGTGCATGGATGTGCTAAATTTTGAGGAGAATATTGAGGATAGTTTTAAGGGTGAACCAGTTTTAATTGATGAGTCGGATTTTCCAATTCATCCTGTTCCTTTCACTGACTGTGTACACCCTCCAGAACCTTTAACCGATACCCTTCCTCAACCACTTCCCTCCATCCTTTCCATCGTTCCGACCTTGCAAGAACCCGTCACACTTTCATTTACTATGTCTGGTTTACCAGGTTCGGCGTAACCATGGTTTCTCACGAACCTTGAGGGATTTGACCCCATTTCTCGACGGGTGAATATATTAGCACAATCGCTTTTCACACATCGGTCATCACAAATTGTGCTAATCTATTTACTCCATTTGCACCCTCAAGTTCGTATTCCACTTCTTTTTCCCTTCCGCCATTCTTCTTCCTCTCATATACTGAGACCGTATCCCGCTTCTCTTCGCATACGGTCTCGCGTATTGTCCTTCTCTTTTCTCTACGCCTTCTTCCACCAACCTGTACATTATAGCGATAAAATCTTTGAATGGTTGGTGCTCACTTTTGGCCTGTGTAAGGCCTTGTATAGCTTGATACTGTTCTTTCCCCCCTAAATCCTGAATTTCAACGCTTAACAGTGGAAACACTGTTTTACTTAAGTTTGGGGGGGGGACACTTTTTTGTATATATTTTTGTTTTCCTTTTTGTTTTGTATATAATTTGTTTCTAGGAAGCGCCGGCAATTTTAACCCTCTTGGTATAGCCTGACAGTGAGGGCACTGTCAAGTTTAAGTTTGGGGGTGTGCTCGGTAAGCTTTCTTCCTTCGCATTCATATGTATATTTTGCATCTGCATATTAAATCCATAAAATCCATAAAAATCTGAAAATTTTCTAAAAATATAAAAACTTTTTTGTCAAGTTAGCTTGTGGAAGAACTCTGATTCAACATTCGACGGTTTTTGTTTGAAAAAATAGGAATAACTAAATCTTATGTTTAGATTTTGAAAACCTGAAAGATAACTCTCCTTTGAAGTTAACTATAGCTGATATACGTCTTTACATCACACTACACGTGTCGTGAATTTTGGGAATTAGATGACAAGTCTTTCATGTTTAAACTTTTAAACAGATAAATGATTTTCTGAGGATCAAATAGGTTTGTTCTGAAATAAGTAATGTCAAGAATAGTTTATGAAGTAAAGCGAATATGAAGGAATGTTATTGATGCCGTAATTAAAAATAACCCATCTAAAACTTGATTGGAATGATTACACACCAAACCCACTAAACACGTCTTTTATCCAAAAAAATATTTGAACTGCCGGTTATACCTCCGTTCGTATTAAATCATCTGATTTTCACGACAAAACTGTCTTTTGTTTTTGGACCTAGGTAACTTGAGTAATTAAGTCCGCTGGGGTGTTTTCTACACCTAATGCCCTAAAACCAACTGGTTTGGGTGCATTGGCCCAAAGCTCGCTAAGAAGCCTAGAAAGTCCAGTTTTAAAACAAAATCAAGCAAGTGTTCTCTCCGAGTTAAAATTCCTAACGGTTCTTTGTGTGAGAATAATCTTGATAAAAGACAGGCTTTTATAAAAAAATTTAACGGAGATATGAAGGTTTTATTCTATGATAAAGACTATTGCACGTTCACAGAGGTGTGTTTGAAATGAAAACAAGAAAAAGGTGGAGTGAAGAATAAGACCTAGTTTCTTGTTAGGGAAGATAGAAATTCTGAAGTTGAAACTTTACTGGAAAACGAAACTTGAAAAATGCTTAACTCTTTATAAAACTTATGTGATCCTTTTAAAATTGTTATCTGGGATTTATTGTGTGACATAATGACTTTATTCGACCTTTCGGGAACTTAACGACACTATTTGCACTGCACGTAAAGACATATAAAATCTGTAGTTAAATAAGAAGCGGGGTGTGAAAAATAAAGGTTCGATAGTCTATACTTAGGATAATAGAATTGTTATTTTCTGAAATAAAACTTTAGGGGTTTGAATCTTAGTTATTTTATAAAACTAGCTTGACTGGATTTTGTGGGTAGTATCCGCTGAAAACCCTCAGGAGACAACACTCCTCCTACTAGGGACACCTAGAGGTTTAACGGCTTGTTGCACGCGCTCAGTGCAATCGCGTTCCCTGCGAAAGTGCGGTTAGGATTTTATTTTTGTGAATAATTGGTTTTGCTCGGGACGAGCAAAAGTTAAGTTTGGGGGTATTTGTTCATCACAGAATACTGCATTTTATACCGCCCATTCTTACGCTCGGTTGTTTATAGGTAGGTACTTTTAATCCGTGTTTGTTACATATTTACAGAGTACAGGTTTTCAGTCCAAATATTGCAAATCAAGACAAATCTCCACAGTTACACCAAATACAGAACATCTGTCACAGCAGATAAAAGCCGGGTTCCGGTCATCCATATCCGTCCAGTGCCGAGTACCAGTTCCAGAAACAAGACATATGACAGTGGTCATTCGTGTCTCGGACAAGCACAGAGCACGAGGGGGGCAGCACAAGAATCAATGGGTGCGCGGAGCTCAAGAGAGATAAAGTCAAAACTGAAGAAAAGATAACAATCTTGGACTATGAATTCTGCTGATATTCTGGAAGAAATTATCAGAAAATACATGTACCAGACAAGAGGGGACAGAAGACCAGGGAGGTACACAAAACACCACACCCTAACACCACAATAGGGGCGCGGATCCGCGGCCAAAGTGGGGTCCAGGCCGCGGATCCGCGGCCGTACTGTGGCCTCATGTTGTCGTATTTTGGGGGTATTTTGGGTACTCCATTTCTGGTCTGGTGGTTGCCCTAGAACTCCATTCTCCTGCCTATAAATACAGCAGATCTGAGCCCAACCTTGGTGTTCATTCTTATAGCCTCTTTTGTAGTTTTTATTTTGTATAGTTCTTCTTCTTCTTCTTCATTCTTTTTCCATGAAATTGTAGTGAGAGCTTTTGAGTGGGAGATTAATGAAAATGAGGGATTTGTATCATTCTCTTGTGTTTCTTCTTCCCCTTGAGATTTTTGCTTTCTCTTGCTCATTCAACCTCTTCATTGAGCTTGAATGGTTAAGGGTTAGTTATTGATCTCAAGGGTCGTATTTTCTCACGGGACTAGCACTTCATTTCACATGCGTTCTCTATCCTTCCCTTGATCTTGCAACCTCTTCATTGAGCTTGCAAGTTTAAGGGTTGGCTATTGATCACATGCTTGTCTTGAGTCCTAGTTTCATATTCTTTTTATCGCTTTTTCTTACTTGCAATTTATTACCTTGTCTTTAATTACTTGCAATTTAATTCATGCACTTTCTTTCTTGTAATCTTTTCTTTTCTTTGTTCTTTTCTTTTTGTTCTCTTTTGTTCATTTTGTGAATGTTGTATTTATTGTTGTTGTTAAGATTCCATATGATATTGTAAGTTAACATTTCTTTGCCAATTCCTTTTCCCATTATTTTCCATTTGAACTTCGCTCAAACCATACGCAAGCGCTCCGTTAGGCACCCTACCCTGACAAGGTAACGGTGATTCCTAACCACGACCGGTTGCGTTCGGTTTGGCCGGAGGTGAAAGCAAGAGACAAGAACGGAAGGACAAGGGTAAATAAGCCGGATTCCACGAATACCGCGCTTAAATCCCCTAATCCACGTTGTTGCCGATTGTCTAGCTTCAATTGGTCAAGACTCGGCTCAAAGGTTTTTGAGTACGGATTTCTTAGCTTACAACCTCGTATTTTCCTTAACAACTTTATACTTGCAGATAAAACACATAGGTTAGAATCAAACACATACAAATTCTTTATTGACTCGTCTAAGACAAGAAGGTAAGATACCACCATCTCCCTGTGGACCGACCCGTGCTCAACCGGCTAGCTGCAAAGCGACACCGTCCTGATCGCGGTTATACTTTAATTCTTTGAACATCCGACACGCCAAAAGCGTGCGATCAGTCCCGACCTGTATTGTGTCCGACCGAGGCACCCAGTTTATCAGCAGATTATGGCTTAGACTTCAGGAGGCTTTGGGCACGCGCTTGAGTTTCAGCACGGCATTCCATCCACAGACCGACGGACAGTCAGAGCGGACCATTCAGACTCTTGAGGACATGCTCCGAGCCTGTGTTTTAGACTTTGGTGGTAGCTGGGATCATCATTTACCCTTGATAGAGTTCTCTTACAACAATAGCTTCCAGGATACTATCCAGATGGCACCTTTTGAGGCTCTGTATGGGAGGAGATGTAGATCGCCGGTCTGTTGGACAGAGCTCAGCGAGGGCAGTATTTTGGGGCCTCAGATAGTACAGGAGACGACTGAGAAGATACAGCTGATTCGAGACAGGATGAGGATAGCTCAAAGCAGGCAGAGATCGTATGCCGACAGGCGCCACCGCAGGCTAGAGTTCGCAGTTGGCGATCACGTATTTCTGAGGGTCTCTCCGATGAAGGGAGTGATGAGGTTTGGACGGAAGGGGAAGCTTAGCCCCAGATTTATAGGTCCCTTCGAGATCCTCGAGCGTGTGGGCGCTGTAGCTTATCGTTTGGCTCTTCCACCCGACTTCCCAGATGTTTACCCCGTGTTCCACGTGTCGATGCTTCGCAGATACCTGCATGACCCTTCGCACTTGATTCAGCATCAGGTCGTTCAGCTCGAGCGCGATCTTACGTTCACCGAGCAGCCAGTCGTGATCTTGGACCGGCAAGTGAAGAAACTAAGATCGAAAGTCTTGCCATCAGTAAAGGTGCTTTGGCGCAGCCCAAATGGTGACGAGATCACTTGGGAGGCCGAGGGCGAGATGCAGAAGAAGTTCCCTCATCTCTTTGAAGGTATGCGTTGCTTTATGCTTTAAATTCGGGGACGAATTCTTTTAAGGGGGGAAGATTGTAACACCCTAGGATGTGTTTAGTGGTTAATTATATTTTAATAGGTGATTTTAATAAAAAGTTTACCAAATTTATTTTCAAATAATTTTTCCAATTTAATAAATATTTTTAGCTTGCACAAACTTGTGCATGTAAGCTAGGAATAAAACTTGGGTTATACCATGTTTTCACCACCATGGTGAATTAAACCCATTGTTAAGACAAAGATTTCAATTAAGATTAGGTTTGGTTTAACTTTGAAAAGAAAAAAAAAGGGGATTTAAAATTGTTTTGTTGACTTGAGAGAGGAATGGCAAGCCCATGCTTGCCATTAATGTGGAGAGAGAGAGAGAGGAATGGGGGGGCTTGACCCTAAGCTCACTTGCAAACCTCTCTCATTTTTCACTTACTCTCTCGCACTCTCACACACCCACACCGGCAGCAGAAGTCCCAGCAGCAGCAGCATCAAACACCAGCACCAGAACAGCAACAGCCACTGCGTCAGCACTTCAAGCAGCAGCAGCTCATCCCCAGCAGCCCCAGCTCCATGTAGCAGCAGCCCCCTATGCAGTAGCAGCCCCAGCAGCACCAGCTTCAGCTTCACAACCCCAACCACAGTAGCAACAACAACAATAAGCAGCATCAGCAGTAGCAGGGCAGCAGCTTCTGTGCAGAGGCAGTCCCTGGGCAGCCTCTTCTTCTTCTTCTCTTCTTCTCCTGAACCAGCGTAGTAGGGATCGAGTGACGTATAATTTCTGAGCTCCCCTTGCTTGTGTGCTAGACTTGTGAGTTGGTTTAGTTTATTTAGTGTGCTTGGTAGTTGTTTATCACTAGATTTGGTGTTTTAGCGATATTTGTGGTGATTAGTGAGATCTTTGCTTAAGTTAGGTTAGTTTTGGTTAGACTAGGTTAGTTAGATGCTATTGAGGCCAGGTAAACCCAGATTACACTAAAATACCCTAAACTTTCATGTTGGTGCAAATTGTTACTTTTAAGCAAAAATTTAGCTTTCTGTTATCTGCTGTTACCCAGGTGACTTCAGGATGAAATTGAGTGGACCCTAGCCTACTAGTAACATCCTGACCCCACCACCAGAGCCCGACCCCACCACTCTCACCTTTGGCCACCGAAATACTCTTTCTGGCCGCAATTTGCGGCCAGAACAGGGAGTTAGGAGTTAGGGTTTTCAGGGTTGGTATCTGCTATGTTTTGTTCGTTCTTGGTATATGTAGTTTTGTATTATTGTAGTCTGGATAGAATCTGGAGCTATATGTCATTTTCTGGTGTTTTTAAGTTTGCGCGATACGCGCGATACGCGAGTGGGTTTGTGATTCAGCGTATCGCGGCGTATCGGACTGAGTCGTAGGCGCGTGCACACACGTTCCAACGTATCACACACACGCGCGTTGATTCGTGACGCGAGTTTCACGTTTTGTTTCGTTTTCACGTTTTTCGGGATTCTTGCTTATATAATTAGATTCCTTGTGTAAATTCCAGGTTCTCAGGCGAGCACGTTAGACGTCGCCAGGAAAGGGAAGCAGGCGGTCGGCTATACTTAGCACGCGACCAGGTGAGTAGATTTAACATCTACGGGGAAATCGCCCGTATGGCGTTAAACGTCAGGGCGTAATAGGAATTGTAGTCATGAGTGTTCTTTTAGATATACTGGTAGTATAGGACACTGCACTGTCACTAACGGTCCAAGTTGCACGAGCACGATCTATATGCTACACTCACACCGTTAGTGATTGCCATGCCACTCACAGAGTAGGATTGCTATAAACCGCATATTATATTGATTCTACCTACTTGATGTTGACGTGATTTGCCGCATACATCATACACTTTCATGCTTGTAATATATATACCTTACACGTTCATACTTGTGACATATACCATACATATTCATACTTGTGACATATATCATACATATTCATACTTGTGTCATATACCTTACCTATATTCATACTCGGGCGCATATGCATCATAGGCCTACATTAGTGCACATGTACCTGCTATATTCATTTTGCGTACTTATCCATTCCTACATCCATACCGTTACCACATTCATATGTTGCATTCAAGGATGATAATTACTTGATTTAAAAACTGAGGGACCACAAACGGTATTTTCAAAACTGGACCTCTTAAACAGCGGTTTCCCCCATTCCTTAACTTATAATAACATACGACACATTGCATGGATCTACGCATTGGATTTGATTTCTGTGATTTCTGGATTTGGGAACCGGAGTACTATTTTAAGAAAATACGCACTGTTTGAAACCCGGTTTCCCTTGATATGATATTTAGTACATCCACCATGAGTTTTCTCGGTTCTAGAGAGCTTGTGTGAGTATACCCGATTCGAGGAGAGGTAGGCACCGATTGCGGGTACATGGTGGACCCGGTACGTACCCCCGGGCGAGAAGACTCGTATTGTTAGACGGTGAGCCCGGTGGAGGGACTACTACCTACCGGTGATTGGTTGGACCTGGCGGTTATCCGGAGGATACTGACCAGCGTAGCTTGATGGATACGGGACGACGCGTACTGCCGGGGCCGAGGGCCGATTCCGCAGACAGAGCCCGTGGGCAGATCCGATGGACGGACGCCCCATATTGGAGGATTTGCGTGTCGATGCTGGACACGGCTGTTTTTATGATATTTTGAGTGCCGGTGATGGGTACTCCCAATTCTTATGAGATTACAGTATTGCTGACCGATATGGATGACGACGCTTGAGATGTATTGGTTTTTGTGCATCGATTGATACCAGATATTTTCCACGAGGATATTCCGTGTAGATATTGTTCTTTTCCATACTCAGCATTCAGTATTTTGACATCTCATCCTGTAGTTAGTATACCTGATAGAGTACACATGCTTGTATATTATTGTGTATCCTGCTCATTACATATAGATGATTATTAGATAGTACTTGTTGCATGATATTGAGCATCCAGTTCTTCATATAGATGTTTATTAGTTTGCATAGTTTAAAGTATCGCAGTACGTGCATACCTGCGATTACCTTTATATGTTATCTACTATTCACGAGTTGGCAACTCACCCCCGTTGTGCCACAGTGCTTGCAGGTTGCCCTTTTGGAGTAGTCGCGGCTGGCTGTTTACCGCATCTTTTGACACAGATACCTTGCTGAGGCGTGTTAGCCCTTTTGCTATTAGGTGGGTTTTGTACTGTATCTGTTTATCTTTCAGTTGTATACTGATGTATCTAGTACTCTCCATCTACCTTCCTGTATTGACTTAGAGACAGTTGTGAGGACGATGTATATGATTTGTACTCTGGTGTCGAGCTCGCATGTGAGCCGACTTATTGTTTTGCAGTCTTACCTTTTATGATATTCGCCTTTGTTTTATTGTATACTCTTGTGATGCTCTATTCATCCCGCATGTTATTCTATTTCACTCGCCTTTACCCGACTTGCGGAACAAATGGTTATAAAGGAATGTTTGCCAAAATTATTAAAAATACCTCTTAACTTAAAAAGGATTTCTACTAAATTAATTAAGGTTCCTAAACATTTATAGCTGTTTTTACAAAATGATTTAAACACTCTATATTTAATGGTTTTGATTTCTGGGTTTCGGCTTACTTAATCGCGTTACGCCTGTAGACGTTACGTGGCTAAGTGACGGTCACGGGTCAAATTATCGGGTCGTGACAACTCCATCATATATGTCATTAATTATGTCAATATAGCTGATTGGGACTCTCTTCTTCATCATTGTTCACCATAATATCTCTCTAGATATATTATCGTAAGTTTTCTCTAAGTCAATAAATCCATATGCAAATCCCTTCCGTTCTCTCGAAAATGTTCGATAAGTCGACAAAACAAATTAATAAGCTCTGTCGTCGATCGTCCATGCATGAATCCAAACTGGTTGTTTGTTATCTTAACATTCTGCCTTAGCTTGTGTTCAGTCACCATCTCCCAAACCTTCATGGTGTGACACATGGGTTTTATTCCACGGTAATTTGAGCAACATTGAATGTCACCCATATTCCTGTAGAGAGATACAAGGGTACTCTTCCCCCACTCATTTGGCATTTTTTGGTTTGCCAAATCTTATTAAATAGGCCCGTCAACCATCTAGCACATGTCTCTCCTGGCATCTCCATAGCTCAATAGGAATCCCGTCTGGACCAACAGATTTCCTTAAGTTCATACTCTTCAAAACCTCTGTATCCTAGGCATGAAATCACGGTTTATATCTTGAAATTGAATGACAAGTCCATCCAAATGCTTAGCCTAATGACCACGTCATTTTAAAATAATAATAATAATAATATATTTTGTTCAAATTTAAATACTTTTCATCGAGTATTCAAGTACAATTTTGTTTTAAAGTAAGAGTTATTTTAACGAAGAAAACTTTATTTTTCAAGAAAGGAGGATTTTACCAAAAGAGTTTATTGGGTAAAAGGAATTTTAAAGTAAATAAAATGGGTGATTTGTATTTCCGCATAACTTTCATCATCAAAGTACTTAACATGCTTTATTACTGAAATTGTGTTACTACTGCATGTTTGCATCATATAAACTTTTCCCGAGTATTTATTCGTTATTTTATCGGAATTTTGCAAATTAATATCGTTTTGCTTACTTTTGAAAATACGGGATACACGATACGTGATCAATACTTGATTCGTGTTACTGATTATCTCTTGCTATTGAGAATTCATGCTAAAATTTGTAGCCACACTTGAATAAAACATATTGATACGGGGTTTAAGATAATTCGGAGAAGGAAATCGAGATTGCGTGTATCAGGAGTTCCTTTACTATTGACTTATTTAATGATCATGTTTAATGACCGTGTTTGATGACCGTGTGCTTTCCATCGGCTGTTAAAATGGAATACTCTCTGATGCACGAAGCTCTCTTTTACAACCCGAACTGTCATATTCTTGTCCCGACTCTTGCAACATAAAACATGAATTTAAAGTTATATATGTCACTATCTTTTTACATAACCTTGCATTATTTTACCATGCTATTCACTGAGTTGATCTTGTTTTACTTGTTAGTTATGTGTATGCCCTAAAGGCCATTATTGTACATATGATGTATATTATAGTGGATGCTTGGACATATATAGAGAGGACTTTCTTGCTTGACATGATAGTATGCTATCTGGTTGCTCTTTATCTTAACATGTAGACTTGTATTGTGATACTGTCTTGCTCTCACATGTTGATAAAGCCCTTAGGACGTGTACTTGACTACTAGGACTATGATGGAGATCATACTAGTGGGGCCAGGGTAGTCTACAAGTACATCCTTTAATAGTTCCTAGTCGAGGGTGTATCGAGACAGGGCACGATATTCCAGAGTAGACTAGCGTATATGCTTCTTGACCCATATGATGGGCGATGGATGATCCCACGTCCATTAGTGTTTGACATCAAAGATGGTATACGGGTGCTCAGTTGAGACTGGGTACAATGAACGGATTCGCCGAAAACTCCTAGTTTGTATTATATCTATCGTCAGATAGCAGTTCTCTGGTGAAAATGGTACAGGTTAGTCTGTAAACCCGAAATCGTCATAGAGTCTTGTGTGATTCCCACAGTGCTTTGATTTCCACCTTACCATATTCAAGAGAACGTGCAAAATGGTGGCTTTTGGGTACAGTCCCAAATCATATGGAGGCAATGAGCGATAGGAGGGGATTCATCTCTCCCGGTATTGGGGGTTGATGTTGCGCTGTGCTCGATTGGCTATAAAAGGATGTCTCTGGCCAGGGCTGATACAGAGATTTACGGGTAAGTGTTATCAGTAGTTTCTCGACCCGTTATGACCCTCATATCGGCACGACTTATCGGTTACTGGGGTCTGACGTTTACCATCCCTAAACTAGATATGCGACATATCAGACGAGGAGACCGGACTGTACGGTAGTGTTACTGACAGGCTTTACAGGAGTATGAGAAGGCTTGCTTGTTGATCTTCTAATCGCTCAATACCCGGGTAGCCGTTACGTCCAGCTAGTACCGCTGATGGCTTATGGATTCCTGATATGATCATCACTTACTGCCGGCATATTGACGAGTCTTTAGAATCCTACACAGAGGTTTACTGGCTCAAGAAAAACGAAGTAGGAGCAAATATGTGATATGTGCCGGACCGAGATTAATACGAGTATGTGATACCGTATTCTATTCTCGCGATTTATGATATCGGTCGTTTATATGAGATATAGCCGGGTTATTGAATCAAGTGTTGATTCGATAAGTTGATACAAATAATATTAGTCGGTCATATGAGATATAGCCAGATTATTAAATCAAATGTTGATTTAATGATTTAATGTATAATTATATATTTGATATATTAATTTACATTAACTAATATTAACTCACTTAAGCATTTCTTTTCTCACTTATGCATTTAATATATATGTGATATATATTAATTGTATTTATTTTTGTGCCATGCTTGATGATACATGCTAAATGGGTGTATGAGACTCACACGATAATCATGATAATGTAAGGTTTATTTATTTAAAGTAAATCTAAATTAGTTGGAAATTAGTCACATGGGTGAAGCTTGTGGAAGCTTGTGGACCGATTGACTTAGTCCACTAGTTTTGTCTTACCTTAGATATTTATTAACCTAACCATTATCTAAACCCATAGTAAAGTCTCTACATGAGTTATATGAGATATTTCTCACCCATGGTTGCCATAACATTATTGGCTCCATCTTCTTCATCAACAAGAGAGAGCTCTCTATGTTTTGGAGATCTGAGGAAAATTAGTGAGAAAAAGATTTCTAAAGTAAGCAAAAATCCTAATTCATCATCTTTTAGTAGATTAGCCATTTAGTTTAGGGTGTTAGCTTCACAATTAGTGAAGAGATATCTTGAGTTAGTATCTCCTCGACGTAGATCATTTTCGGCCTCGAAGACTTCAAGTAAGCTTGTTCTTTTCATCTTGTGGAATCTTTCTAGAGTTCGGGAGTTCACTACTTAGAGTGAAGAGACTACTACATGGAGCTATTGAAATGAATGACCAGTCTACAAAGGTTGTATTTTACGTTCACTTAGATGTAAAGTAGTTTACATATTGTATTGTCTAATTCTCTAATTAAGATTCTAGGGTTAGGGTTGTTTAGCCTGGCAAAATTTTGAAAATGGTATAGACGATGCCTCCCGAAACCTTGCTGTCGTGCTAGGAATTCCTACAGTGGTATCAGAGCCAAGATAGAGAATTAGACGATAATTGTAGTATTACGAAACCAAAACAACTCCGAAACACTCGAAACACTCGAAACAAAAACCTAGTTTCTGTCGAAATTTTTAAGTCGTCTAAATTTTTTTTAAGCAACTGCAGAATGTTACATAAGATATAATATGAACACCAGACAAACATGAACCCCATCCGCCGGATTTGACCCTGTGAGATACCCTATGAAACCGGCCTGGCCGGCCCAATGATGTAATCTTGGGTTCGTTTTCGTTTGATGTTCTAGTCTCTGGGTTGTGGTGTTTCAGGCGTTGCTTGTTTTTACTGAAATTGCATGTGATGTTATCTTTCTGTAAAGGCAATTCGGAGTGTTTCGTAGTCGTAATTCTAACATCGTTTCGGATTTTTTAGTCGGCGTTAAAGTTCGAACGGATATCAATAACCCATTTTCTCCCTCACTGGAAATTTTTCAAAAGTTTGATTTTTTCAAAGTTTAAAACATTCAAAAATCATGCAAGTAGTTTGATGAACCCATTAGAAGAACGAAACTCTAACTCGATTCTATGACCGTCAGAACTGCCACCAAACCCTAGGGTTTGTGGTAGTTCCACGGTGCCATAGGTGAGGCAAGGGTTGGCCCTTCTACGGTTGGTCCATAGGTACTGTGGCATGTTCTGAGTATTTTTAAACTGCGCTCAAGTGTTGAGCTCTTTGGGAAATTTTGGGTGTTTGTTGATTGGATCGTAATGTTTAACATCGTCTAGCAATCTGTGGAATGTGATACAATATTTGGAATTCATATTGTTATGCATGAAATCGGAAATATGTGATATTTCGGGTTTATGATGTCTAAGGTGATTGTGGATTCCAAATGTTGTAGTTTGAAATTTTCTTTTCTGCGACCGTAAGTGTAATAGGTGGTGTATTGCCGGTTTCGTTGCTATATGTCAACGACAATTGGGATACGCATATTTACTTACGTTGATGACATGTGATGTTATGTGTTGCTGGGATATGTTATATTTGATCGTCGTGTTTTGAATAGCCGGGTTTTTTTTTATGTGAGATGAGAGTTTTTCATTTTCATTCATGTAAAAACTTGTATGTAATATTCTTTTATTGGGGCACTTCCGGGCTGAGGATGATGTCACCATTGTTGTATATTATTTAATTTTCCGCATTAGGATAGACCCAAGGTGGGGAGCACAAGTAACCGGGTTCTAGAGTCCAGTGGAAGACCATCTCGAGGATTCAAGACCGGGTCTCCTAACTCTAGAATTGGTAGGGTTAATTGCCGCTCTCGTAGGGGTCTAGAGATGTGGGTTTGGCTATTCATCGCGATTGTGAAATACGTGTTTTATACTAGCTTAATTTAAAACACGGAATTCCTAGTATATCCAATATTTCATATGTTATCTTCTGCTGCTGATATTCTATGATTTGATCACTTTATATGTTTGAGACGAATGCTTTATTATTATATATATGATATATAATAAACGTTACTTATGTTTTGCACCCGCGCTAGTCCCGCCCCGCTATGTCGTTAGTTAAGTAACCTAACGGTGCATAACGGGACACTATGGCGAATGTAGATGGCATAAGCGTACGTTGTATTTTCGTTTCTTCTGTGATGCTTAAGAGGCATAAATGATGGGACATCATTAATGAGATTAATGAAAAAGATAGAAACCTAAAAAGATGTTGTGGAATCAAATTTTCAAAAAGGGTAGTTCTAGTTTTTGCTTTGCATAGCGGTATTCCTTATAGAATATCCTGCATCTTATTCGATAAGGAAAGAGCCGAGATACCTTCACCGGGAGTGACCTCTTTAGCAAAAGGTAGAAGATGCTACAACCAACATGGTTTTGTTTCTGATTGCTTTTTTAGTTCATACTTTGCATAGTGGTATTTGTGAAATATCCTGCACCTTATTTGATAAGGAAATAGCCGAGATCCCTTCACCGGGAGTGACCTCTTTAGCAAAACTAGTAAAATCCTCAAAAATATTCTTTTACAAAATCACTTGTTTCTACAACGATATCAAGTTCATTACGCAAAAGGTTTTCTTAAAAACCTGTCGTAGCCCTCCGTCATTTCAGATAAGTACTGCTTAGTATTCGTGCTGTGTTTGTTGACCTTAGCCAAGGCGTAGTGTGCGGTAGCTAATTAGTATTTATTTGTTGCATATGATGCGATTGAGTTAGGGTAGTCATACAATTTTGTGGACCTTAGCCAAGGGTCGTACGGGTGGGTTTAATGCAATTAGGAAATAACGGGTTGAACTTGACTAGGGCTTATAATTTGTTGACCGTAGCCAAGGTCATAAGTGTAAGTCCACGTTGCCCACCCCGTGCTTACGGGGAGGCGGAATAGGTATAAAAAAAACTATTTTTTCTTAAGGCAACATGGACTAGAAACTAGATGATCTTTGCTAAACAAAACCTAGCAAACTAACTACAAGAGGTTCTATCTACTATGCTCAAGAGATTATACCTCACGAACCAAGTCCTTCGGGTCTTCTTTCTGCTTTCCTCCTCGTCCATGCTAGCTCCGAGGATCGATCCGGATCATGGTCACCTCCGCGGCCTCCTAGAGTCGAAGACGATCCACCCGAGAGTTTGTGTTCCGAGCTCCACCTCAAGCCGAGATAACTAGGGCAACAAGTGTGCTATGCTTGATGTCTTTGGTGGTGTAGAAGAAGAAGATGGATTTGTTTGTCAATTTAGATCCTTATTTTCTCAACACATGAGAGCAAAGGAAAATCTAGAGGAGGAAGAAGAAGGAGCAACCATGGGAGCTCTCATTTTAGGAGAGAGAATGAGAAGAGAATCATGATCCATAAACATTATCATTACTAATCTCTTATCATGATAAACTTGAAGGCTACATTGATTTGACCATTATCATCTCAAAATAAAACCAAAACAAAAAGAAGACTCTAGATCTCACATGAAAGATCCTAGTCAATAATGGTCAAATTGTCAACAAGGTCAAGTATGGTCAAAGCAATTAGCCATAGCATAATTATCATTAAAAAGATTAGTAAATAATGTCCCCGCCTCATAATGGTTTTGACTGAACCAACTGTGAAAACCCTAATGAGGCACCTCCTTCTTTTTCGCTCCTCACAACTGTGCATACACACCCGCATCCGCATTCCGTAGAATGCGAATGCACAGAAGACAAAACTAATCCATTCATACAATAATAGGATCCGGCTTAAACCAAAGCCCACTAGTATTGTTTTCCCGAACAGCATGCGCGCACAAGTGTACGTAAGTGATCGTAGCCTTGCCGTAAAACCATACGGCCTCTACACCTTTTGCCCAGCGCATGGAAACTCTCTGTGTGGGACTTTAAAGACTCGACACTACGCTGGCAGTGGGTTTAACCACAGACCGCAAGCGGCACTAGCTGTACGTAACGGTCCCCAGGTAGATGTCGATAAGAAGGCCGATGAGGTAAACCCATCCGAACTCCTACTGAGCCTGAATGCGACAATCTCCGTACAGTCCGGTCTGTTCGTCTGAGAATATCGCATGGCGGGCCTAGGGGGGCGGTAAACGTCAGTCCACTAATAGCGGTACAAGTCGTGTCAGAGTGTAGCCCAAAACACCCTGTGATAACACTGGAAAACCTACCAGTATATGTCGCTTGCCCTGGCCAGGGACTTTGTGTAATGGCTCTTCTAGACACAGCGCGATATCAACCCCCAATACCGGGAGAGACGAATCCTGTCTAACCGTCACTGCCTCCAAGTGCTTCGGGACTGCACCCAACTACTACCTATTTGCACGACTCCTTTGAGCCGTGGTAGTGTAGTAATCAAAGAACAGTGGGAACATACTGATCGCATGCAAAAAGCGTGTCGGATATCTAAGAGTTCTAAAGTTTAACCGCGATCAGGACGGTGTCGCTTTGCACCTAGCCGCGATGAGCACGGGTCGATCCACAGGGAGACGAAGCGTTTTAAGTTCTTGTTTTAACGAGTTAATGCGCGTGGCGGATTTGTTCGTTATCTAACCTATGTTTTATATTCAAGTATAAGGCTTGTTAGGAAACGATAGGATAGTGTAAGTTAATGGATTCCGTATTCAAGTACTTTGAGCCGAACTTAACCAATGAAGCTAGAACAATCGGCAACAACGTGGATTAGGGGACTTAAGCACGGTATTCGTGGAATCCGGCTTATTGACCCTTGTCCGTCCGTTCTTGTCTCTTGCTTTCGCCTCCGGCAAAACCGAATGCAACCGGTCACGGTTAGGAATCACCTTTTCCCTGGTAGGGTAGGGTGCCTAACGGAGAGCTTGCGTAAGATTTGGGGAGAGTTTAAAATGGAAAAGACGGGAAAAGGAAATGATAAATGAAACGTTAACTTACAAAATCTTTCTCTTTTCCTAACAACAATATTCACACCATTCACAAAACAAACCAAAAAGAGATAACAAAAGAGAAGAACAAAGAAAAGAAAAGATTACAAGCAAGTAATTAAAGTGCATGGAATTTAAGTGCGAGAATTAAAAGAGCAAGAATAAAATGCAAGTAAGTAAAAGATTAGGAACCAAAGAACATATTGTAAGACATGGGTTCAATAACCCAAACTTAAACCTGCAAGCTCAATAAAGAGGTTGCAAGATCAAGAGAGGGCAAAAAACTCATGGTGAAGGAAGCACAAAAGAACACTTTATTAACTTCAAGAATGATACAGCCCCTTGAGATCAATAACCAACCCTTAAACATTCAAGCTCAATGAAGAGGTTGAAGGATCAAGAGAAGGTTAAGAATTCAAGGGGACTAAGGTATTTACAAGAAAGGAGAATAGAAAACTTGGACAAAGAATGACAATCCAAGAATAAAGAATGACCTTTGAACCTTTGCCCCATGGTCTGTATTTATAGGCTCCAAAGAATGGAGGGAAATTCGAATTTTTAAATCAACACATAATCTTTAGCATTAAATGCACATTACTTCATGTCCATTTGTGCCTTGATTCTTGTCTTCCCCATCATGGTCCATGCTGATTTGTCTATTTGAATTTGATTTGCACTCAGTTTTGGAATGAAATTTGAATCTTTAAATCACACTCATAATCTTCACCATTAAATGCTCATTACTCCATTCCCACATGTGGCTTGATTCATGGCTGCCCCATTATGGCTCATGCTGATTTGTTTGATTGACTTTGATTTGATTTCAGTTTTGGAAGGAAAAAATCAACACATGATATTTAGCCTTGAATGCATATAATATTTTGCCTTTAATGCATATCCACATGTGCCTAAAAGTCTTGTGTACACATTTGTTGTGTTGGACCATTTAGATAGAAAAATGTGTACACAAACTTGTTGCAAAAAGGGACTCCTGAAGTATCGGTCGGATTGCGGTTCTGGTTGCAGTGTCGGCTCTCAATTGATATATTCATGCTTTTAAATGTATTTCCAGTATTTTATCATGGATACCTGTAATCTGTATTACTGAGCAGACACTGGTTAATAGTACCGATAAATACAACAAATAGATAATGAATGGGCGGTATTAGAATGCAGTTTTCTGATATGAACAAATACCTCCAAACTTATCTTTTGCTCGTCCCGAGCAAAACCATTTATTCACAAAAGAAAATCCTAACCACACTTTCGCAGGGAACGCGATTGCACTGAGCGTGTGCAACAAGCCGTTAAACCTCTAGGTGTCCCTAGTAGGAGGAGTGTTGTCTCCTGAGGATTTTCAGCGGATACTACCCACAAAATCCCGTCAAGCTAGTTTCGCGAAATAACTATGATTCAAACCCTAAGCTTTTTTTTAAAAGATAGAAATTCTATTATCCTAAATTTAGAACTATCGAATCTTTATTTTTCACACCTCGCTTCTCATTTAACTTAAGATTTTATATGTCTTTACGTGCAGTGCAAATAGTGTCGTTAAGTTTCAAAAGGATCGATTAAAGTCGTCATGTCAAAAAATAAAGCCCAGATAAAAAAAATTTGAAAAGGATCACATAAGTTTTATAAAGAGTTAAGTATTTCTCAAGTTTCGTTTTCCAGTTAGGTTTCAAATTCAGAATTTCTATCTTCCTTAACAGGAAACTAGGTCTTATTTTTCACTCCACCTTTTCTTGTTTTCATTTCATACACACCTCTGTGAACGTGCAATAGTCTTTAACATAGAATAAAACCTCCATATCTCCGCTAGAAATACTTTTTTATAAAAATCTGTCTTTTGTCAAGATTATTCTCACACAAAGAACCGTTAGGAATTTTAACTCGGAGAGAACACTTGCTTGACTTTGTTTTAATTTGGACTTTCTAGGCTTCTTAGCGAGCTTTGGGCCAATGCTCCCAAACCAGTTGATTTTAGGGCATTAGGTGTAGAGACACCCCAGCGGACTTAATTACTCAAGTTACCTAGGCCCAAAAACAAAAGACAATGATGATTTAATGCGAACGGAGATATAACCGGTAGTTCAATTATTTTTTTGGATAAAAGACGTGTTTAGTGGGTTAGGTGTGTAATCATTCCAATCAAGATTCAGATGGGTTATTCTTCAGAATTAGTTCCAATTAATGTATCAATAATATCCCTTCATATCCACCTCTCTTCATAAACTATTCTTGATATTACTTATTTCAGAACAAACCTATTTGATCCTCAGAAAATAATTTATCAAAAAAGTTTTCAGACATAATATACTTGTCATCTAATTTTCAAAACTCACGACACATGTAGTGTGATGTAAAGACTTATATTACCTATAGTTAACTTCAAAGGAGGGTTATCTTTCAGGTTTTCAAAATCTAAAAATAAGATTTAGTTATTCCTATCTTATCAAACAAACCTGTCGAAATATTGAATCTAAGTTCTCCCACTAGCTAACTTGACGACAAAGTTTTTATGTTTTTAGAAAATTTTCTGATTTTTATGGGTTTTTTAAATAAGTATGCAGATGCAGAATATACATATGAATGCGAAGGTAGAAAGCTTACCGAGCACACCCCCAAACTTAAACTTGACAGTGCCCTCACTGTCAGGCTACACCAAGAGGGTCAAAATTGTCGGTGCCTCCCTAAAATAAAATTATATACAAAAATAAAAACAAAAAATATGTACACCAAAAGGTTCCCCCCCAAACTTAAGTAAAACAGTATTTCCACTGTTAAGCGTTGAAGTTCAGGATTAGGAGGGAAAGAGAACAGTATCAAGCTGTACAAGGCCTTAGAAAGGCCAAAAGTGAGCACCAACCATTCAAAAATTCTATCATGATAATATGCGGGTTGGTGAAAGAATATGAAGAGAAAAGAAATGGAGAATACGCGAGACTGTATGGAGATAGAAGCGGGATACGGTCTCGGTATATGAGAGGAAGAATGGCGGAAGGGAAAAAGAAATGGTGTACGAACTTGAGGGTGAAAATGGAGTGAATAAATTAGCACAATATGTAATGACCGATGTGTAAAAAGAGATTGTACTAATCTATCAACCCGTCGAGAGTTTGGGTCAAATCCCTCAAGATTCGTCAGAAAACATGGGTACGCTGAACTCGGTAAACCAGACATAGGAAATGAAAGTGATACAGTTTCGTGCAAGGTCGGAACGATGGAAGGGACGAAGGGGAGTGATTTAGGGATAGTCTTATTCTCACCTAAGTAATCTATTTCTAACTCGAAAGATTCCATCAATGGTTCGAATTGACTGTGAGCAACCGAGTTTGATGGTTCAACTAACTCATCTGAAAATTCGAAGGACTCAAACTCGGGCGGTGAGTCTTCAACATCGTCCGATAAAGTGAAACACTCATAATCGTTATCGGCTGTGAGAAGAGTGTCAGATTAAAGGAGGAACGCACTAGTGGCGTCAAATGTGCTGTGATTGAACAGAAATTTTTCAACCTCACAGTCCTCCTGCATGATCTTTTGCGTGGTCGGAACGATGGAAAGGATGGAGGGTGATTTATGAAGTATAACAGTTAAAGGTTCAGGAGGATGAATTAGAAAATCCGACACATCAAACAAAAATGGTTCATCCTCAATACTATCCTCAATACTCTCCTCAATACTATCCTCATAATTCTCCTCAAAAATTATCTCATCCATGCAAATCTCATCAAAATCAAGACGCATATGAAGTTCGGGAGAAACATTTAATGACTCGGGATGATGAATTGGAGAGAAAATTTCAGTCAAATATACGGGTTCATCATCCAAAATACTCCGTGCGTCAATATCCTCAATCAATTGAAAATTAATATTCTCAGACTCCTACTCAAAAGCATGGATTTCAATCGATTCTGGTTCTAAGATGGAAGTGTAGAGGTCAAAAGGATTCGGATTGGTTTCACTTGGAATGGACCCTTCACAATCTGGTAAATCAAACACTACAAAATCACACAACTCATTAAACGTTCTATCTTTAATCGGTAAATCTTTTGGGACACTAGATAGACATTCAAAACTGGAGTTGTGTGATTCAAGTTGAAACGGGTAGGTTCGATTTGGAAGGGTATACAACTCACTCTCTCCACTCAAATTCTCAACCTGTCCAACCGCCTATTCATACATTTGAAAATTTGGAGCTAGTTGGAAACTAGGTACCGGGTCACTAGGTTGTATAAGGGCGGCCATGGACGCATTTAAATCCATCATCTGTTGGCATGACACTACCCTAAAGTCTTCCAACATTTTTTCCAGACTAGACATGGGTTGGGAAGGGGTTTCAGTAAAAGATTCAAAGTTGTTTGGATACTGGAAACTCCCAAAAGGTTGTTCAGAAGCAGTGTGTAGGGCAGGTGCAAAAGTTGGGTAGGACTGGTAGGAGTTGAATGGTTGGACAGGGGTAGGATCAACATACGAATAAGAAGGTGAATGGAATTGTTGATCTAAAGAATTTGTAGTGGTGAAAGGATTGAAAGATCGACTACGGGATTGTTCAATATGTTCAGCGATGGACAAAGGACGACTTGCAAAAGGGGTATCAACATAAGAGGATGGTGAAGGTTGAAACGGTTGATACAAAGTTGATTGCGGAGTACAAGTGTTTGTCCTAGACGCGTCTATGCGATCTTTTAATGAAATTTTGGGCATGGAGGGGTCGTTCGAAATTCGACCAAAGCAAGAACCGTAGGAAGTTATGTCTAGTTGTGGGTACCAAAGTTCGGCAAGGGTTTTTCGAGGTGGGGTACCCATGTTATGAAGAGAGAAAGAAAGAAAGGATAAGAAAAGGAGGGGAAAAAGAATGTGATTTTTTTATTTTTTATTTTTTTGTTAGTTATTAACAAAAGAATGAAATATACACACAAAAAGAATCTGGACCAATAACAATCTTGACACAAAAATTCCACACACCTAATCGTTCTAGGGTTCACCTAGGTCAACTAGACCTGCTCAAGAACTTGATTGTCGAAGTAAAACTGTGTTGGGAAACAGGCTCAAGATAAACTGATCACGAGCCAGGTAAGTGCAGAGATAAGGGGAGGTTTTCCGACGCTTTCGCGATGGTCCTTAATTAAATAACCCTTTCTCTTTTGGCGGTTTCGCCGTTAACACTTTCCTAGACACCCCGTAAACAATATACCGTTAAGCGGTGTTCTAAACACAATTAACCTCTCCTAGTGAGCGCGAAGTTCTTAAGGCTTAAAATCTAGTTTCTTTTAAAAATTTGTGCGGGTAAACGTTGTGCTCAAGTTTGTGATTTGTGGGCCACGGGAAAGGTGATGAAATCCTTTACCGTATGTTGTGGGGTTCGCTTGCCCTTAAGTCCGTATTAATGTATGCAATGCACAATTCAAAATTTTTTGTTCAAATAATCAAACAATCGTTTTTTTTACTTTAAGCGCAGCACTACAACAAATACGGGTTAGTCAATTTTTGGCATTTGCTAGCGAACTTGCAAAGAATCCTGCAAAGATATTATATTGGAAGCGTCGGATTTGAGAAGAAGGTGTTAGCAAATTACGTACCGTTAAGTTGTGGGTTAAGAAACCCCCGTTGAATCGAATCCGGTAAGCTTGAAAAGTTTGCTTGCGCGGGTCAAACTACCCGGATCTTTGGCACTGTACTTCATAACCACCTTAATTTTGAATGTGCAATTTGCTCCCCACGCTCGCTGTTCGCAAATCCGCAAAATCTGAAATGTCGGAAAAATGGATATTAGTGCGGAAAAACGATACGAATGCCCAAATACCTGCACATTAAAAGTTATAAAAAACAAACAATACAAATAGGACAAAAATAGAACACTAGAGCTCAGAGGAGAAATTGGAGGCAAGAGGTGGTGAAAGGGCCGGCGTCGCCAGATTTGGTGATGATCTCGCCGGCCAACTTGATGAGGTAGGGCTCCAAATTTCAACAGTAGTCTCAGTGTTCCACTAATGTCACACTGGTATTGTTTATCTTTTTATGTTTAGTTACAGAGTGCAAACAGTTATAAAATCCAGAGAGCAAAATGGTTAGCTTGTGTTAATTTATGTTTTGATTTTGGTTTTGAAATTTTTATGTTGTTTTGAAAAATAAGGTTAGATGGGTATTAACAAGATTAACCCGAAATAACAAAAACAAAAACGTTACCGTCTCCGCGGCAACGGCGCCATTTGATCGCACGCCAAAAGCGTGTCGGATATTTAAGAGTTATAAAGTTTAACCGTGATCAGGACGGTGTCGCTTTGCAGCAAGCCGCGAAGAGCACGGGTCGATCCACAGGGAGACGGAGCGTTTTAAGTTCTTGTTTTAACGAGTTAATGCGCGTGGCGGATTTGTTCGTTATCTAACCTATGTTTTATATTCAAGTATAAGGCTTGTTAGAAAACGATAGGATAGTGTAAGTTAATGGATTCCGTATTCAAATACTTTGAGCCGAACTTAACCAATGAAGCTAGAACAATCGGCAACAACGTGGATTAGGGGACTTAAGCACGGTATTCGTGGAATCCGGCTTATTGACCCTTGTCCGTCCGTTCTTGTCTCTTGCTTTCGCCTCCGGCCAAACCGAATGCAACCGGTCACGGTTAGGAATCACCTTTTCCTTGGTAGGGTAGGGTGCCTAACGGAGCGCTTGCGTAAGATTTGGGCGGAGTTTCAAATGGAAAAGACGGGAAAAGGAAATGATAAACGAAACGTTAACTTACAAAATCTTTCTCTTTTCCTAACAACAATATTCACACCATTCACAAAACAAACCAAAAAGAGATAACAAAAGAGAAGAACAAAGAAAAGAAAAGATTACAAGCAAGTAATTAAAGTGCATGGAATTTAAGTGCGAGAATTAAAAGAGCAAGAATAAAATGCAAGTAAGTAAAAGATTAGGAACCAAAGAACATATTGCAAGACATGGGTTCAATAACCTAAACTTAAACCTGCAAGCTCAATAAAGAGGTTGCAAGATCAAGAGAGGGCAAAGAACTCATGGTGAAGGAAGCACAAAAGAACACTTTATTAACTTCAAGAATGATACGGCCCCTTGAGATCAATAACCAACCCTTAAACATTCAAGCTCAATGAAGAGGTTGAAAGATCAAGAGAAGGTTAAGAATTCAAGGGGACTAAGCTATTTACAAGAAAGGAGAATAGAAAACTTGGACAAAGAATGACAATCCAAGAATAAAGAATGACCTTTGAACCTTTGCCCCATGGTCTGTATTTATAGGCTCCAAAGAATGGAGGGAAATTCGAATTTTTAAATCAACACATAATCTTTAGCATTAAATGCACATTACTTCATGTCCATTTGTGCCTTGATTCTTGTCTTCCCCATCATGGTCCATGCTGATTTGTCTATTTGAATTTGATTTGCACTCAGTTTTGGAAGGAAATTTGAATCTTTAAATGACCCACATAATCTTCACCATTAAATGCTCATTACTCCATTCCCACATGTGGCTTGATTCATGGCTGCCCCATTATGGCTCATGCTGATTTGTTTGATTGACTTTGATTTGATTTCAGTTTTGGAAGGAAAAAATCAACACATGATATTTAGCCTTGAATGCATATAATATTTTGCCTTTAATGCATATCCACATGTGCCTAAAAGTCTTGTGTACACATTTGTTGTGTTGGACCATTTAGATAGAAAAATGTGTACACAAACTTGTTGCAAAAAGGGACTCCTGAAGTATCGGTCGGATTGCGGTTCTGGTTGCAGTGTCGGCTCTCAATTGATATATCCATGCTTTTAAATGTATTTCCAGTAATTTATCACGGATACCTGTAATCTGTATTACTGAGCAGACACTGGTTAATAGTACCGATAAATACAACAAATAGATAATGAATGAGCGGTATTAGAATGCAGTTTTCTGATATGAACAAATACCCCCAAACTTATCTTTTGCTCGTCCCGAGCAAAACCATTTATTCACAAAAGAAAATCCTAACCACACTTTCGCAGGGAACGCGATTGCACTGAGCGTGTGCAACAAGCCGTTAAACTTCTAGGTGTCCCTAGTAGGAGGAGTGTTGTCTCCTGAGGGTTTTCAGCGGATACTACCCACAAAATCCCGTCAAGCTAGTTTCGCGAAATAACTATGATTCAAACCCTAAGCTTTTTTTTAAAAGATAGCAATTCTATTATCCTAAATTTATAACTATCGAATCTTTATTTTCACACCTCGCTTCTCATTTAACTTAAGATTTTATATGTCTTTACGTGCAGTGCAAATAGTGTCGTTAAGTTTCAAAAGGATCGATTAAAGTCGTCATGTCACAAAATAAAGCCCAGATAAAAAATATTGAAAAGGATCACATCAGTTTTATAAAGAGTTAAGTATTTCTCAAGTTTCGTTTTCCAGTTAGGTTTCAAATTCAGAATTTCTATCTTCCTTAACAGGAAACTAGGTCTTATTTTTCACTCCACCTTTTCTTGTTTTCATTTCATACACACCTCTGTGAACGTGCAATAGTCTTTAACATAGAATAAAACCTCCATATCTCCGCTAGAAATACTTTTTTATAAAAATCTATCTTTTGTCAAGATTATTCTCACACAAAGAACCGTTAGGAATTTTAACTTGGAGAGAACACTTGCTTGACTTTGTTTTAATTTGGACTTTCTAGGCTTCTTAGCGAGCTTTGGGCCAATGCTCCCAAACCAGTTGATTTTAAGGCATTAGGTTTAGATACACCCCAGCGGACTTAATTACTCAAGTTACCTAGGCCCAAAAATAAAAGACAATGATGATTTAATGCGAACGGAGATATAACCGGTAGTTTAATTATTTTTTTGGATAAAAGACGTGTTTAGTGGGTTAGGTGTGTAATCATTCCAATCAAGATTCAGATGGGTTATTCTTCAGAATTAGTTCCAATTAAGGTATTAATAATATCGCTTCATATCCACCTCTCTTCATAAACTATTCTTGATATTACTTATTTCAGAACAAACCTATTTGATCCTCAGAAAATAATTTTTCAAAAAAGTTTTCATACATAATATACTTGTCATCTAATTTTCAAAACTCACGACACATGTAGTGTGATGTAAAGACGTATATTACCTATAGTTAACTTCAAAGGAGGGTTATCTTTCAGGTTTTAAAATTCTAAAAATAAGATTTAGTTATTCCTATCTTATCAAACAAAACCGTCGAAATATTGAATCTAAGTTCTCCCACTAGCTAACTTGACGACAAAGTTTTTATGTTTTTAGAAAATTTTCTGATTTTTATGGGTTTTTTAAATAAGTATGCAGATGCAGAATATACATATGAATGCGAAGGTAGAAAGCTTACCGAGCACACCCCTAAACTTAAACTTGACAGTGCCCTCACTGTCAGGCTACACCAAGAGGGTCAAAATTGTCGGTGCCTCCCTAAAATAAAATTATATACAAAAATAAAAACAAAAAATATGTACACCAAAAGGTTCCCCCCCAAACTTAAGTAAAACAGTGTTTCCACTGTTAAGCGTTGAAGTTCAGGATTAGGAGGGAAAGAGAACAGTATCAAGCTGTACAAGGCCTTAGAAAGGCCAAAAGTGAGCACCAACCATTCAAAAATTCTATCATGATAATATGCGGGTTGGTGAAAGAATATGAAGAGAAAGGAAATGGAGAATACGCGAGACTGTATGGAGATAGAAGCGGGATACGGTCTCGGTATATGAGAGGAAGAATGGCGGAAGGGAAAAAGAAATGGTGTACGAACTTGAGGGTGAAAATGGAGTGAATAAATTAGCACAATATGTAATGACCGATGTGTAAAAAGCGATTGTGCTAATCTATCAACCCGTCGAGAGATTGGGTTAAATCCCTCAAGATTCGTCAGAAAACATGGGTACGCTGAACTCGGTAAACCAGACATAGGAAATGAAAGTGATACAGTTTCGTGCAAGGTCGGAACGATGGAAGGGACGAAGGGGAGTGATTTAGGGATAGTATTATTCTCACCTAAGTAAACTGTCTCTAACTCGAAAGATTCCATCAATGGTTCGAATTGACTGTGAGAAACCGAGTTTGATGGTTCAACTAACTCATCTGAAAATTCGAAGGACTCAAACTCGGGCGGTGAGTCTTCAACATCGTCCGATAAAGTGAAACACTCGTAATCGTTATCGGCTGTGAGAAGAGTGTCAGATTCAAGGAGGAAAGCACTAGTGGCGTCAAATGTGCTGTGATTGAACAGAAATTTTTCAACCTCACAGTCCTCCTGCATGATCTTTTGCGTGGTCGGAACGATGGAAAGGATGGAGGGTGATTTATGAAGTATAACAGTTAAAGGTTCAGGAGGATGAATTGGAAAATCCGACACATCAAACAAAAATGGTTCATCCTCAATACTATCCTCAATACTCTCCTCAATACTACCCTCATAATTCTCCTCAAAAATTATCTCATCCATGCAAATCTCATCAAAATCAAGACGCATATGAAGTTCGGGAGAAACATTTAATGACTCGGGATGATGAATTGGAGAGAAAATTTCAGTCAAATATACGGGTTCATCATCCAAAATACTCCCTGCGTCAATATCCTCAATCAATTGAAAATTAATATTCTCAGACTCCTCATCAAAAGCATGGATTTCAATCGATTCTGGTTCTAAGATGGAAGTGTAAAGGTCAAAAGGATTCGGATTGGTTTCACTTGGAATGGACCCTTCACAATCTGGTAAATCAAACACTACAAAATCACACAACTCATTAAACGTTCTATCTTTAATCGGTAAATCTTTTGGGACACTAGTAAAATCCTCAAAAACATTCTTTTACAAAATCACTTGTTTCTACAACGATATCATGTTCATTACGCAAAAGGTTTTCTTAAAAACCTGTCTTAGCCCTCCGTCATTTCAGATAAGTACTGCTTAGTATTCGTGCTGTGTTTGTTGACATTAGCCAAGGCGTAGTGTGCGGTAGCTAATTAGTACTTATCTGTTGCATATGATGCGATTGAGTTAGGGTAGTCATACAATTTTGTTGACCTTAGCCAAGGGTCGTACGGGTGGGTTTAATGCAATTAGGAAATAACAGGTTGAACTTGACTAGGGCTTATAATTTGTTGACCGTAGCCAAGGTCATAAGTGTATGTCCACGTTGCCCACCCCGGTGCTTACGGGGAGGCGGAATAGGTATAAAAAAACTATCTTTTCTTAAGGCAACATAGACTAGAAACTAGATGATCTTTGCTAAACAAAACCTAGCAAACTAACTACAAGAGGTTCTATCTACTATGCTCAAGAGATTATACCTCACGAACCAAGTCCTTCGGGTCTTCTTTCCGCTTTCCTCCTCGTCCATGCGAGCTCCGAGGATCGATCCGGATCATGGTCACCTCCGCGGCCTCCTAGAGTCGAAGACGATCTACCCGAGAGTTTGTGTTCCGAGCTCCACCTCAAGCCGAGGTAACTAGGGCAACAAGTGTGCTATGCTTGATGTCTTAGGTGGTGTAGAAGAAGAAGATGGATTTGTTTGTTAATTTGGATCCTTATTTTCTCAACACATGAGAGCAAAAGAAAATCTAGAGGAGGAAGAAGAAGGAGCAACCATGGGAGCTCTCATTTTAGGAGAGAGAATGAGAAGAGAATCATGATCCATAAACATTATCATTACTAATCTCTTATCATAATAAAGTCGATGGCTACATTGATTTGACCATTATCATCTCAAAATAAAACCAAAACAAAAAGAAGACTCTAGATCTCAAATGAAAGATCCTAGTCAATAATGGTCAAATTGTCAACAAGGTCAAGTATAGTCAAAGCAATTAGCCATAACATAATTATCATTAAAAAGATTAGTAAATAATGTCCCCGCCTCATAATGGTTTTGACCGAACCAACTATGAAAACCCTAATGAGGCACCTCTTTCTTCTTCGCTCCTCACAACTGTGCATACACACCCGCATCCGCATTCCGTAGAATGCGAATGCACAGAAGACAAAACTAATCCATTCATACAATAATAGGATCCGGCTTAAACCAAAGCCTACTAGTATTGTTTGCCCGAACAGCATGCGCGCACAAGTGTACGTAAGTGATCGTAGCCTTGCCGTAAAACCATACGTCCTCTACACCTTTTGCCCAGTGCAGGGAAACTCTCTGTGTGGGACTCTAAAGACTCGACACTACGCTGGCAGTGGGTTTAACCACAGACCGCAAGCGGCACTAGCTGTACGTAACGGTCCCCAGGTAGATGTCGATAAGAAGGCCGATGAGGTAAACCCATCCGAACTCCTACTGAGCCTGAATGTGACAATCTCCGTACAGTCCGGTCTGTTCGTCTGAGAATATCGCATAGCGGGCCTAGGGGGCGGTAAACGTCAGTCCCCTAATAGCGGTACAAGTCATCTCAGAGTGTATCCCAAAACACCCTGAGATAACACTGGAAAACCTACCAGTATATGTCGCTTGCCCTGGCCAGGGACTTTGTGTAATGGCTCTTCTAGACACAGCGCGATATCAACCCCCAATCCCGGGAGAGATGAATCCTGTCTAACCGTCACTGCCTCCAAGTGCTTCGGGACTGCACCCAACTACTACCTGTTTGCACGACTCCTTTGAGCCGTGGTAGTGTAGTAATCAAAGAACAGTGGGAACATACTGATCGCACGCCAAAAGCGTGTCGGATATTTAAGAGTTCTAAAGTTTAACCGCGATCAGGACGGTGTCGCTTTGCAGCAAGCCGCGAAGAGCACGGGTCGATCCACAGGGAGACGGAGCGTTTTAAGTTCTTGTTTTAACGAGTTAATGCGTGTGGCGGATTTGTTCGTTATCTAACCTATGTTTTATATTCAAGTATAAGGCTTGTTAGAAAACGATAGGATAGTGTAAGTTAATGGATCCCGTATTCAAGTACTTTGAGCCGAACTTAACCAATGAAGCTAGAACAATCGGCAACAACGTGGATTAGGGGACTTAAGAACGGTATTCGTGGAATCTGGCTTATTGACCCCTGTCCGTCCGTTCTTGTCTCTTGCTTTCGCCTCCGGCCAAACCGAATGCAACCGGTCACGGTTAGGAATCACCTTTTTCTTGGTAGGGTAGGGTGCCTAACGGAGCGTTTGCGTAAGATTTGGGCGGAGTTTAAAATGGAAAAGACGGGAAAAGGAAATGATAAACGAAACGTTAACTTACAAAATCTTTCTCTTTTCCTAACAACAATATTCACACCATTCACAAAACAAACCAAAAAGAGATAACAAAAGAGAAGAACAAAGAAAAGAAAAGATTACAAGCAAGTAATTAAAGTGCATAGAATTTAAGTGCGAGAATTAAAAGAGCAAGAAAAAAAATGCAAGTAAGTAAAAGATTAGGAACCAAAGAACATATTGCAAGGCATGGGTTCAATAACCCAAACTTAAACCTGCAAGCTCAATAAAGAGGTTGCAAGATCAAGAGAGGGCAAAGAACTCATGGTGAAGGAAGCACAAAAGAACACTTTATTAACTTCAAGAATGATACACCCCTTGAGATTAATAACCAACCCTTAAATATTCAAGCTCAATGAAGAGGTTGAAGGATCAAGAGAAGGTTAAGAACTCAAGGGAACTAAGCTATTTACAAGAAAGGAGAATAGAAAACTTGGACAAAGAATGACAATCCAAGAATAAAGAATGACCTTTGAACCTTTGCCCCATGGTCTGTATTTATAGGCTCCAAAGAATGGAGGGAAATTCGAATTTTTAAATCAACACATAATCTTTAGCATTAAATGCACATTACTTCATGTCCATTTGTGCCTTGATTCTTGTCTTCCCCATCATGGTCTATGCTGATTTGTCTATTTGAATTTGATTTGCACTCAGTTTTGGAAGGAAATTTGAATCTTTAAATCACACACATAATCTTCACCATTAAATGCTCATTACTCCATTCCCACATGTGGCTTGATTCATGGCTGCCCCATTATGGCTCATGCTGATTTGTTTGATTGACTTGATTTGATTTCAGTTTTGGAAGGAAAAAATCAACACATGATGTTTAGCCTTGAATGCATATAATATTTTGCCTTTAATGCATATCCACATGTGCCTAAAAGTCTTGTGTACACATTTGTTGTGTTGGACCATTTAGATAGAAAAATGTGTACACAAACTTGTTGCAAAAAGGGACTCCTGAAGTATCGGACGGATTGCGGTTCTGGTTGCAGTGTCGGCTCTCAATTGATATATCCATGCTTTTAAATGTATTTCCAGTATTTTATCACGGATACCAGTAATCTGTATTACTGAGCAGACACTGGTTAATAGTACCGATAAATACAACAAATAGATAATGAATAAGCGGTATTAGAATGCAGTTTTCTGATATGAACACATACTCGAGGCGAAGTGACAGTGTCAAGTCAACGGACTAAGCTGTACTCATGTCACCTGGGAACTGCTAACTGACGATAGGAATAATACTGATTTATCGCAAAAATATCTAGTAACCGTAATCAGAACGGTGTCGCTTAGTAGCTAGCCGGTGAGTACGGGTCGGTCCACAGGGATGTTGTGAATTTCCTAATCGCTCTAACGAGTTAATTCCGATGGGAGCCAGATTGATTAAATCTAAAAACTAAATTAATCTAAATCTAAATCTTGCTAGGGTTAGGTCTAGGTTAACTTGGGAAAGTCAATAAATCTCACCGTTTTCTATACCCATATTAAGATCTATCAGGAGTTATGGTAATTATTAATAGAGGGGATTAGAACCATCGGGAAGGTGTTTCTTCCTCTAGCTTCTTGTCCTTCCTTTATCAATCCTTACCCTAACCTCCATGGAAAACACGCGCAACCGGGCCTTTATACTACGGTATCACCGCTACCTCGTGGGATAGGGTGCCGTAGGGAGCGGTATGTGCATGTATGCATGAAGTCCTATGAAAATATTTGACAGGCAAGAAAAGGGATGAGAGATCATCATCTCTCAAACCCTAACAAGCGAGGAGACTACTCACTCATTAGGGAATTGAAGAACATTTATCTAGGGCAGAGAATAAAAGATCTAACTATCTAACTAGGGCAAGGAATTAAATTTAACTAGGGCAAGGAATAGAAATTTAACCTAGGGCAGAAAAATAAAATAAGAACTTACAAATTGATGCTCTCCAAAGAAATCTAAATTTTATTAATGAAGGGAGGCATAGCCTTTACAATGATTTAGAGTTCCTATTTATAGAGGATAGGAAACCCTAGGTTACAATTGATCTGCATGTCTGCATTTACAAAAATACCCCTAGGAAGACCCATTCAATGCCGCAACAAAATTTAGTAAAATTTTAATCTCCTGATTGCTTACCCCTGCCACCCGAGGCCTGGTTTGGCCGCGGTTCCGCGGCCAAATAAGGGAGTTGGAATCTTAAATTTCCTGGGCTGGCTCATGTCATTTTGGGCTTCCTGTTTCTTTGGTTGTTTCTTTAAAATAGCTTCTGGTTCTCTTCCAGATTTTCCAGTGAACATTGTAGTGGACTTTTACTGTTTGCTCGTGTCGCTGCCTTTATACTTTGCTTTGTGAACTGATCTTTATGTAGGCTTGATCAAGAGTCAAAGTCTCACTTTTGCATCGTGTTTTATCTTTTTCACTGTTTTCGCTCCAAGAACCTGTAGCCTGTAATATGTAGCAGACATGCGTCAAAAGCACCTGTTTATTTATAAAACGAATAAGAATGGGGAATATAATAATGCAATATTATGGTATGAACAAATACCCCCAAACTTATATTTTGCTCGTCCTCGAGCAAACTTATTTTTATTCTCGACAAAAACCTAACCGCACTTTCGCATGGAAACATGATTGCACTGAGCTCGTGCAACAAGCCGTTAAACCTCTAGGTGTCCCTAGTAGGAGGAGTGTTGTCTCCTGAGGGTTTTCAGCGGATACTACCCACAAAATCCTATCAATTCGGCTTTTTCGACTTTAATTCTCCAATTAGGGTTTCTAACAAGGAACTCTATTATCTTCAACTTGCAAATTATCCACCCATATTCTTCACACTTCCTCATCATTTAACTTAAGATAATATACGTTCTGCAGACTTACTTAGCTTTCGGCATTTCTTAAGTTTTCCTCTTAGGGTTCCATCTCCACTTAGGAATTTTTATCAACTCTACTAAAGATACAAGTTCTATTCTTCATTCCTCTCTCTCATCTACACTCCAATCACATATCCCTACGTGTGTGTATAAGTCACTCAACACTTGGAAATTCAAATCAAGCAATCATACTCTTGTCCGTTGTCCAAAGCACTTCTTAATTGGTGAATTTTAAATGAATTTTGCTTACACATCCTTCATGCGACCGTTAATACTTCTTGAGGTACCAACAACGGATTACAAGATGTGTTTGCACATTAAAGCGTAATTCCTAGTCATGCAACACCCAAGTCTTTAGCAGTGACTTCCAAACCAGTTGGTCTAAGGCACTAGGTGATGAAGCACCCTCGCTAAATATTTTTCTATTTTTTTAGCTTTAAGTAATCACAAAAACCAGTGTTCATTTTTTTCTTTATTCACACTCGTATTTTTTTTCCATCATACTAAGGACTTTAGACAAGAGCATTTCAAGGTCTCTTCTACTATTCCAAGTTTCAAGGTGCGTGATTGTGCAAATTGTAGGGTATACATTTTCAGAATCTAGACTTAAGCTAAGAACTATTTTTCAAACTTATACTCTAATAAGAACATCAATACTTTTCCTCTGTTTTGACTTAGCCCAAGAAGTGAACTCAAAATTTGCCTATTTCTAAATAAACTACAAAGACACATACTTTCTACCGTTAAACTTTAAGGAAGGTTATTTTTTAGGGTTTTTAATTTACTAAGTCTAAGATCTAGTTGTTCCTAACCAGTTAACCTATTTGTCAAACTCAAGTCAAATACGGCCAAAATTGAATACAATAATTTTTAAATTTTTTAAAATTTTCAATTTTTTGGGTTTTAAAATAAGTATGCAAATGCAAAAATATACATATGAATGCGAAGGAAGAAAACATACCGAGCATACCCCCAAACATAAACTTGACAGTGTCCTCACTGTCATGCTGCACCAAGAGGGTTAAAATTTTTGGCACTCCCCTGTTTATTTATTTATAAAAATTTTTATATTTTTTTAATGTTTTGAATTTTTTTAAATTTTTTATAGAAAAAGAAAACAAAAAAATATATATACATATATACAACAAGGTTCCCCCCAAACTTAAGCTTAGCCTTACACAAGCCAAAGGTTAGCACCAACCATTCAAAAATCTTATCGTGGTAATGGTCGAGTTGGTGAAAGAATGGAGTGGAAAGAAAAGAAACGAGAAGCACACGAGACCGTGTGGGAAGAAAGGTAGAATATGGTCTCGGTGGAGGAGAAGAATGGCGGAAAAGAGAAAGAAGTGGAGTACGATCTTGAGGGTGTAAATCGAGTGAATAAATTAGCGCAATTTGTGATGACCGGTGTGTTAAAAGCGATTGTGCTAATTTATCAACCCGTCGAGAAATGGGGTCAAATCCCTCAAGATTCGCAAGAAAATATGGGTACGTCGAACTTGGTATCGGAGATGAAAGCGTAACGGTCTCATGTACGTTCAGAACGATAGGAAGGACGATAGGGAGTGAATTAGGGATAGTCTCATTCTCACCGTAGTAAACTGTCTCGAAATGGAAAGATTCCAACAATGGTTCGATACGACTGTAAGCAACCAAGTCTGATGGTTCAACTAACTCATCTGAAAATTCAAACGACTCAAACTCGGACGGTGAGTCATCAACATCGTCCGAAAAAGTGAAACTCTCGTAAGTGTCATCGGCTATGAGAACTGTGTCAGATTCAAAGGAAAAGTTTTCAAGCTCACAGTCTTCAAGCGTGATATTAGGCGTGGTTGGAACGATGGAAAGGAGGGAGGGCGATATAACAGTTAAAGGTTCAGGAGGCTGAATTGGAAAATCCGACACATCAAACAAAAATGGTTCAACCTCAATACTCTCCTCAATACTCTCCTCAATACTATCATCATAATTCTCCTCAATATTTAACTCATCCATGCCATTATCATCAAAATCAAGACGCATTCGAAGTTTGGGAGAAACATTTAATGACTCGGGATGATGAGTTGGACATAAAATTTCAATCAAATCTACGGGTTCATCATCCAAAATATTCCCGGCGTCTATATCCTCAATCAAGTGAAAATCAATTTTTTCTGACACCTCCTCAAAAGCATGGATATTTATCAATTTAGGTTCTAGAGTGGAGGTGTAAAGGTCAAAAAGATTAGGTGTGGTTTCATTCGAAAGGGGTTCTTCACAATTTGGCAAATCAAGCACTACAAAGTCACACAACTCGTTTTTATTTTCAACTTGTGAATCATTTAGGACAATCAATGGAAAACCGGAGTTGTGGGTTTCAATTGGGTATGGGTAGGTCTGATTTGGGAATGTGTAGAACTCACTCGCTCCTCTCAAATTCTCACTTTGTCCAACCGCCTCCTCATACATTGAAAAATTTGAAGCTAGTTGGAAACTAGCTACCGGTTCACTAGGTTGTATAAGGGCGGATATGGATGCATCCACATTCCTCACCATTTTGTTTGTTGCTAAAATATAAGCCTCCAACGACTGTTCCAAACTAGACTTGGGTGGTGAGGGGGTTTCGGTAAAAGATTCAAAATTGTTTGGACATGTGAAACTCCCAAAAGACTGTGTAGAAGCAATGTCTCGTGAAGGTGGGAAAGTCGGGTAGGACCGGTAGGAATTGGATGGCTGGACAGGATTAGGATAAATATATGGATAAATAGGTAAATAGTCTTGTGGATCCCTAGAACTAGATGAGTGGAGAGGGGTGAAAGATCGGCTACGAGATTGAGCAATATGCTTAGCAATGGACATCGGTTTAGGAGTTACAGCAGGACTTGAAAAAGTGGTATCAATGTACGTAGGTGGTGAATGTTGACATGGTTGACACAAAGTGGGTTGTGAAGTCGAACTGTTTCTCCTAGACGCTTCTATTTGATCTTTCAAAGAAATTTTGGGCATGGAGGGATCTTCCTTAAATCGACCGAAACAATTGACGTACGAGGCAAAGTTAGGTTTGGGATACCAAAGTTCGGCAAGAGATTTATGATGTGGGGTACCCATGATAGAAGAAAGAGAAGAGAAAGAAGGTAGGCGGTGCAATGATTTCTTAGCGGCAAACTTTGCAAGTTGTTAAAAAAATTTCCTTTTTCCTTTTCTCTATATTTGGAAATTTTGCAAAAAGATTTTTTTGAAAAGAGACTTTGACACAAATGCGATCAACTACAAATGCACAATCAGACCTAGATCTAGGGTCACCTAGGTCAGCTAAACAGCTCCTAACTGTTCCAAAGGGCTAGAAATAGGACCTCAAACCGCCTCTTCACCGCCAATTGCGGCCAGGTAAGTGCCAGGTAAGTGGGAGGCTCCCCGCTACAAGTAGCGGTCCTAATTAAGTAACCACTTGCCTTAGACACACTTGCCTAGACACCGCAAAGTCAGGCTAGGATAAACGGACAATGCCTATAACTAGTCCTCTGTCCTATTGAGCTCGAAGTCCTTAGGGCTCAGTCAAGTATTTTTTAATTAAGAATGGTTAATGCAAATGCTTTATGTGATTTCTGGGGTCCTGGGAAGGGTGATGAAATCCCCACCCAATCTGAATTGGTCAAAAGCCCCTTAAAGTCAGTTTTAAAGATATGCAAAACAGAAAAATCACTTGCAATCAAATCTTTTTAAGCATAGCGCAAAGAATCCTGCATAAGTTTTGTTATTTGGAAAGGAAAAGATTTTTAAAGCGCAAAGAAATCCTGCAGGCAAATTTACAGAAGATATATCAAGATTTACAGAGAAGAAACAGAGGAGCTTACAGAAAAATTTTCACCAAATGATGCCTCGAGATTGCCGCGTTTCCGCGGCTTAAGTGGGTTCCCACCGCGGTTCCGCGGTCAGGCAATTGGCGCGGGTCCCAAGAATTTTTCTGAACTTCTGATTTGACCAGATGGCCGCGGTTCCGCGGTCCGAGGTGGGTTTTCGCGGCGGAAGCGCGGTCAGATGAACGGTTCAGATCCCCAGAATTTTTATTCTCCTATGTTGTTGCAATCTTCTATGGTTAGGATCGTCTAGTTTCTGTTTTGATCTCTGTAGATTTCCAGATCCGATTTTGTTCGTAGATCCTGCAAAATTCTCACAAAAATACCCTTCAAAAAATAACAGATGATATATTTTTATATTTTTTGTGATTTTTCAGATTTTATGATTTTTTTAATTTTAGATTAACCCGAAATTGCAAAAAGGAAATGACACGCCATCCCCGGCAACGGCGCCATTTGATTTATCTAAAAAATATCTAGTAACCGCAATCAAGAACGGCGTCGCCTGGTAGCTTGCCGGTGAGTACGGGTCGGTCCACAGGGATGTTGTGAATTTCCTAATCGTTCTAACGAGTTAATTCCGATGGGAGCCGGATTGATTAAATCTAAAAACTAAATTAATCTAAATCTAAATCTTGCTAGGGTTAGGTCTAAGTTATGTTTGGAAAGTCAATAAATCTCACCGCTTTCTATACCCATATTAAGATCTATTAGGAGTTATGGTAATTATTAATAGAGGGGATTACAACCATCGGGAAGATGTTTCTTCCTCTAGCTTCTTGTCCTTCCTTTATCAATCCTTACCCTAACCTCCATGGAAAAAACGCGCAACCGGGCCTTTATACTACGGTATCACCGCTACCTCGTGGGATAGGGTGCCGTAGGTAGCGGTATGTGCATGTATGCATGAAGTCCTATGAAAATATATGACGGGCAAGAAAGGGATGAAAGATCATCATCTCTCAAACCCTCCCCAAATCTAACCCTAACAAGCGAGGAGACTACTCACTCATTAGGGAATTGAAGAAATTTATCTAGGGCAGAGAATAAAATATCTAACTATCTAACTAGGGCAAGGAATTAAATTTAACTAGGGCAAGGAATAGAAATTTAACCTAGGGCAGAAAAATAAAATAAGAACTTACAAATTGATGATCTCCAAAGAAATCTAAATTTTATTAATGAAGGGAGGCATAGCCTTTACAATGATTTAGAGTTTCTATTTATAGAGGATAGGAAACCCTAGGTTACAATTGATCCGCATGTCTGCATTTACAAAAATACCCCTAGGAAGACCCATTCAATGCCGCAACAAAATTTGGTAAAATTTTAATCTCCTGATTGCTCACCCCTGCCGCGGAACCGTGGCCCGAGGCCTGGTTTGACCGCGGTTCCGCGGCAAAATAAGGGAGTTGGAATCTTAAATTTCCTGGGCTGGCTCATGTCATTTTGGGCTTCCTGTTTCATTGGTTGTTTCTTTAAAATAGCTTCTGGTTCTCTTCCAGATTTTCCAGTGAACATTGTAGTGGACTTTTACTGTTTGCTCGTGTCGCTGCCTTTATACTTTGCTTTGTGAACTGATCTTTATGTAGGCTTGATCAAGAGTCAAAGTCTCACTTTTGCATCGTCTTTTATCTTTTTCACTGTTTTCGCTCCAAGAACCTGTAACCTATAATATGTAGCAGACATGCGTCAAAAGCACCTGTTTATTTATAAAACGAATAAGAATGGGGAATATAATAATGCAATATTATGGTATGAACAAATACCAACCAACAGTTCCCGACGAGTCCTGTCCAGTGTACTCGTAACCTAACGAGCACCCGCACACTATCTCCAGTACGACGTACTGATGGCTGTGGGACAGACCATCTCCCCTGCTGGGATGAGAAGCGCATACGCTAGTCTACTCTGGAGTATCGATGCCCCGTCTCGATTATCCTACGACTAGGGACCTGTATAAGGATTTGCTTATAGATTACCAAGCCCCCACAAGTGTGACTGCCATCACAATGCCGGTAATCAAGCAAAGATCCTAAGGGCTCTACTAATATGTATAAGCAATATGCTAAAAGAAACACATGCACATATTAAAGTAGAAACAAACCAAGTAGCAAACTACCATTTTGAGCAAGATTGTCTATACAACTGTGAATATCCCAAGCTTCCATTAAGTAATATACAAACTAGTATGATACAGTAATGGCCTCTAGGGCATATACACTAACAATAAGTTGCTAGGGGCAAAACATTATCGGGAATTTCAAGTGTTGAAATTTGCAATGCGATTGCATATCTTCTATGAGATAGTTGGATCCCGATACCCACTGCGAGTAAGAGTTACTCCTGGGAGAGTTTTACACATCACAACTAGCCAATCCAGTAGGTGTCTAGAAAGGTGTTAACGGGGTTAAGCCCCCGGAAAATGAGGTTTATTCTAATTAGGTCTGTGCGAAAGCATGGGGAATCTCTTTCAAAGTACCTGTTAGTGTATATGCCCTAGAGGCCATTACTGTATCATACTAGTTTGTATATTACTTAATGGAAGCTTGGGATATTCACAGTTGTATAGACAATCTTGCTCAAAATAGTAGTGTGCTACTTGGTTTGTTTCTACTTTAATGTGTACATGTGTTTATTTTAGTATATCACCTATACACATTAGTTGAGCCCTTAGGATCTTTGCTTGATTACCAGCGTTGTGATGGCAGTCACACTCGTGGGGGCTGGGTAATCTACAAGCACATTCTTATGCAGGTCCCTAGTCGTAGGACTATCGAGACAGGGCATCGATACTCCGGAGTAGACTAGCGTATGCGCTTCTCATCTCAGCGTGGGAGACGGTCTGTCCCACAGCCGTCAGTACGTCGTACTTGAGATAGTATGCGGGTGCTCGTTAGGTTACGAGTACACTGGACAGGAATCGTGGGGAACTGTTGGTTGGTACTATACCTATCGTCAGTTATCAGTTCCTAGGTGACATGAGTACAGCTTAGTCCGCTGACTTGACACTGTCACTTCGCCTCGAGTGTGTTCCCACTGTACTTAGATTACTACCCTACCACGGCTCAAAGGAGTCATGCAAACAGGTAGTAGTTGGGTGCAGTCCCGAAGCACTTGGAGGCAGTGACGGTTAGACAGGATTCGTCTCTCCCGGTATTGGGGGTTGATATCGCGCTGTGTCTAGGAGAGCCATTACACAAAGTCCCTGGCCAGGGCAAGCAAGATATACTGGTAGGTTTCCAGTGTTATCTCAGGGTGTTCTGGGCTACACTCCGACAAGACTTGTACCGCTATTAGGCGACTGACGTTTACCGCCCCCCTAGGCCCGCCATGCGATATTCTCAGACGAACAGACCGGACTGTACGGAGATTGTCACATCCAGGCCCAGTAGGAGTTCAGATGGATTTCACCTCGTCAGTCTTCTTGTCGGCATCTACATGGGGACCGTTACGCACAGCTAGTGTCGCTTGCGGTCTGTGGTTAAACCCACTACCAGCGTAGTGTCGAGTCTTTAGAGTCCCATACAGAAAGCTATTCGCCTTCAGGCAAAAGAGTAGAGGTCGCATGGTTTTGGGACAGGTCGCATGGTTTTGCGACAGGGTTCGGTCACATCCGTGCACTTGTGCACGTTTAGTGTCCGGACAGTAAACACTAGCGGGCTTTGGTTTAAGCCAGATCCTAGTGTACGTTTTGGGATTGGTTTTATCTCGTATGTATTTTTGTTCCTCGGAACGCGGATGCGGGTGTGTATGCACAGTTGACGGAGAGACAGAGGCAGAGGATTCTCATTGGGGTTGTTGATTGTTGACTGTTGTCTGTTGACTTTTGCTAAAACCCTAATGAGAATATGAAATATGATTAACAATAATATTAATTAAGTATTATAGTGACATGGTTGTTGAGGGGTTGACTTAGTTGACTTGTTGACCAGTTGACTAGGTTGGACTAGTTGACCATCATCATTACAATGGCTATCATTTCATAGCAAAGACTTTTTCTTGCTTGTTTCTTTTTGCAAAATGAGTGCATGAAATGATATGGCCATTTTGACTTGAACCATCACATAATACTTGATTACTATTATTTGTTATGATGATTTTAGATTATGAGAGCTTGGATGGCTAAAGAGTTGCTCATTCTCTCATTTGCTTTCTCTCTCTTGCTTGAGCTCTCCCTCTTCCTCTTGCTCTCTCTCTAGTCTATGGTTCACTTGTCTCATGTGTTGAGAAGCAAGAACCATTGAGATAAATCCCAACACACTCCTCTACTCATCCTAGTTCATAAGGTTTAGCAAACCAAGTGTTCTAGTTTCTTCTAGTTTGAAGAGAAGCCAAAGGTAGAAGCTTTCAGGTGGATCCATCTTCGGCGCAAGGAGACGACGAGGTGAGGCCGATCCGACCACCGCAAGGAGTTGAAGACGAAGGAGATCAAGTTAAGGTATAACCACCTAACCGAGTAGGTTAAACTCTTGTTAGGTTTGTTAGATAGTTGTTTAACAAAGATCCGTATTTTGAGTCCATGTTACCATCTCTAGAAAAATCGTTTTTCATCATTTCCGCAAGCCCGTAAGTACCGGGAGAGGTAACGTGGACTTACAGTACCAACACTGGCCTGGCCGAAAGATTGGCGAATTTGTAGGGTGTAATTAATCCCAACTAGTCTTACCTTTTAGGGTTTGAAGGAAGATTTGATAAAAATAGTGAGAGCCATCCTGATTAGATAAGATAAATAAACCAATCTAATCTTGCAAGAGCATACGCTAAGTGTTTTCTTTTCTCTCTCTCCAGGTAAAGACCATGTAAGGCCTTAATCAAGATAATAATTTGGATGTATTGACCGAACCCGCTTGTTATATTGAGCTGGGGAACGTTGGTTCCGCTCTATCTTATAATTGTTATAAGTCCGAGCAGGAAATAGGGGAACATCCGGATTCCCACGCTACCCAATTGAATACTAAGCATGTTGATGCATCTTTTTCGGGTGCATCTTCTTCGGGTGTGTTAGTTACCGAGAACTATTTCTTAGTGCACTCTATGTCCTGGGTATTAGATACCGTATCGAGATCCCACATATGTAATATGTTACTTGGGCTAAGGAAGGTAGAGAACTGGGAATAGGTGACCATTCTCTAAAAGAAGAGAATGGTGCAAGTGTTGCAGCCAAAGCAGTTGGTGAATATCACCTTGTATTACCAAATGGCAATACTTTGATCTTGAACGAATGTTATTACGTGCCCTCTATGATATGCAATTTAATATCAATTTCTTTATTAGATAAAGAAGGATATAACTTTGTAGTAGAGAATAATGTTATGAACATTTAACTAAATCAAGTATTGATTGGGTTTGGCGCGTTATGTAACGTTTTATACGTTCTAAATCAAAATACAGTTCTTAACGTACAAAATACACACAAGAGGAAGAGTTCAGAAATGAACGAATCTTTCTTGTGGCATTGTAGACTTGGTCATATCAATGCGACACGACTAGCTAAATTACATAAGGATGGATATTTGAATCCGTTCGAATTTTTATCTTATAAAACTGCCAGTCATGTCTCAAAGGCAAGATGACCAAAAATCTGTTTACAGGACACAGAGAAAGAGTTACGGAACTCTTGGGACTGATACATAGTGATGTATGCGCCATGTCTACACATGCCAGAAATGGTTCCTCATACTTCATTTCAATAACTGACGATCTCTTAAGATAAGGACATGTGTTCCTGTTGAAACACAAGTCTGAAACTTTTGAGAAATTCAAAGAATACAAGCATGAAGTTGAGAACCAGACGTGTAAAAGTATTAAAATCCTTCGATCCGATCGGAGAGGGGAATACTTGAGCACGGAATTCCGTGACTATCTAAAAGAGAATGGGATTCTCTCTCAGCTTACTCCTCCGTATACACCACAGCATAACGGTGTATCGGAGCGGAGGAATCACACCCTATTAGATATGGTGCGCTCTATGATGAGCACCGCTGAGTTGCCTATTTCCTTTTGGGGTTATGCGCTTAAGACAGCAACATACCTATTGAATAGAGTTCCAACTAAATCAGTGCCTACCACTCTATATGAGATATAGAATGGGAAGAGACCATCTCTTAAGCGAGTTAAGATTTGGGGTTGTCTGGCCTATGTAAAAAGGAAAAATCCGGACAAACTCGAGGTACGATCAGTTCTTTGCAAGTTTGTGGGATATCCAAACAATTCGTATGGATATCATTTCTACCTCAGTGAGGAACAAAAGGTGTTTGTTGCTCAACATGCCACCTTTTTAGAAAAGGAATTTCTTATAAAAGAGATTAGTGTTAAAGAGGTAGAGCTGGAAGAAGTTCCAACCGCCCAAACTACAGAAGAAGATTTGGTAGAACCGGAGAATTCGATAGTTCCCAACGAACCTCAGCCTCTCCGCCGATCTAGTAGGGTTCCTCATCCACCTGAGAGATACTACGGTTTTCTCATTGATGGTGGGAGTGAGGATTGCATCATGGAAGATGATGACCCAACTAGCTTCGAGCAGTCCATCATGAGTGGTGACTCTGTGAACTGGCTGGATGCAATGCGATCTGAGATGGAATCCATGTACACCAACAAAGTATGGACTTTGAAAGTTGCTCCTAAAGGGGTAAAACCCATTGGGAGCAAATGGATCTTTAAGAAGAAACTTGGTGTAGATGGAAAAGTTGAGACTTTCAAAGCTAGACTTGCTGCAAAAGGTTTTCGTCATCGACCAGGTATGGATTATGATGAAACCTTTTCTCCAGTGGCTATGCTTAAGTCCATCCGGATGCTACTTGCCATAGCTGCATATCATGACTACAAAATATGGAAGATGGATGTTAAGACCGCTTTTCTAAATGGTGATTTTGAAGAGAGCGTGTTTATGACTCAGCCAGAGGGCTTCATGGACAGTGGGAGCAGCGGAAAGATGTGCATGCTGCTTAAATCTATCTACGAGTTAAAACAAGTATCGCGGAGTTGGAACATCTGTTTTGATGTAGTAGTCAAAGAGTTTGACTTCATTAAGAACGTAGATGAAGCTTCTATATATAAGAAGGTAGCAGAGAGTAAGGTTGTCTTCCTCATATTGTACGTGGATGACATACTCTTGATAGGAAATGATGTTCCTATGCTGCACTCGGTCAAGCTCTTCTTATCACAAAGATTCTCAATGAAAGATCTAGGTTATACCTCCTACATCTTGGGGATTAAGATCTATAGAGATAGATCTAAAAGGATACTGGGATTGTCCCAATCCAGGTACATTGATACCATACTAAAGAGGTTTAGTATGGAAGATTCCGAGCGTGGGAATTTACCCACGATTTCATGACTCACTCTCACCAAAGAGATGTCTCCCAAGACTGATTTGGATAGAGCTCGGATGCAAGGGATACCCTATGCTTCGGCAGTAGGCTCTATCATGTACGCGATGTTATGTACCAGACCCGATGCAGTATACTCGCTAAGTGTAGTGAGTAGGTATCAAGCAGATCTAGGAAAGAATCACTGGACAGCTGTGAAGAACATTCTCAAGTACTTGAGAAGGACTAAAGAGATGTTCTTGGTGTATTGTAACTGTAAGTCTATGTTACTCACCCCGGTAGTTAACGGGGAGGCGGAATAGGTAAAAATCGAATTTTTCTTTACAAAGTAACATAGACCACCCATGAGGATCTTTGCTAAACATTAACTAACAAACTAACTAGGAGTTCTAACTACTATGTTAGATGATTATATCTCAAGCTTCAAATCCTTCTTCTCCTTGTTGTGCTTCTCCTTGTTGTGAGCTCCTTGGAGTGGTGGTGGATGGTTCCTCCTCACCGGCTTCTCTACGTCAAAGATGATCCACCTGAAGATCTCTACCTTGAGCTCCAACCTCTATAATGAAGTAACTAGGGTACTTTGTGTGCTAAACTAAGTATCCTAGAGTGAGTAGAGAAGGATTTTGGTGGCTAAGTCTCAATGACCCTTGATTCTCAACTCATGAGACACAAGGGTTTGAGAGATGAAGAGGGAGAGAACCTTGAGAGAGAGTGTATGAGATAATAATGAAGAGAGCTCTCATTTGAGGAAAGTGAAAAATAAGCTTTATTAGGATAATTGTGATGGCACCTTTGATTTGACCATTATCATGTCACAACTAATGCTAAGCAAAATATCTTGTGCTCAATAAAAATATCTAAGTCAACAATAGTCAACATATTCAAATGGTCAAACCAATTAGCCATGACATAATTATCTCTAATAAAAATTAGTAAATAATTTCCTCCATCTCATTATGGTTTTAATCAAGTCAATGGACAAAATCCTAATGAGGTGTCTCCTTCTGTGCCCCTATCATCCGTATATACATACCCACATCCGTGTTCTGAGAAACACGAATATAATGAGACTAAACCAATCCAAAATCTAATACTAGGATCCGGCTTAAACCAAACCCCACTAGTATCAACCGTCAGAACACCAAACACGCACAAGTATGCGTATGTGAACGAACCCTGTCGTAAAACCATACGACTTCTACATCGTTTCGCCCAAAAGCGGAAAACCCTCTGTGTGGGACTCTAAAGACTCGACACTATGCTGGCAGTGGGTTTAACCACAGGCCACAAGCGGTACTAGCTGTACGTAACGGTCCCCAGGTAGATGTCGATAAGAAGGCCGATAAGGAAAACCCATCCGAACTCCTACTGAGCCTGAATGTGACAATCTCCGTACAGTCCGGTCTGTTCGTCTAAGAGTATCGCATATCGGGCCTAGGGGGAGGTAAACGTCAAACCCTTGATAGTGGTATAAGTCGTGTCAGAGTGTAGTCCAAAACACCCTGAGAAACTACTGGAGTACCTACCAGTAAATCTCGCTTGCCCTGGCCAGGGACTTTGTGTAATGGCTCTCCAAACACAGTGCGATATCAACCCCCAATTCCAGGAGAGACGAATCCTATCTAACCGCCACTGCCTCCAAGTGCTTCGGGACTGCACCCAACTACTACCTGTTTGCAAGACTCAATAGAGCCGTGGTAGGGTAGTAATCTAAGAACAGTAGGAACACACTTGAGGCGAAGCATGAAGGGTTACCCTAGTGCCCCGGCCAACTTCCGTGGCCAAATGTGGAATAAAATTTGTCTTGCGAACAAAAACTTGGCACTAGAATAAAACTTAACCGGATCTTTCCATAAAACTAACTAGCAAAAGAAGAAGTGCCTATGATAGAAACCTCACCAAATGAACCAAGTCCTTCGGTCTTCTTTCTTCATCCTTAGCTCCTTGCATCCACCTTGAACATGCTTGAACTCCAACTCCGGCTCCATCGGTCCTTCGGGATCGAGCTTGTTCTCCGGCCTCCTTTTGTCATAGATGATCCACCTGGGGAGTATGATCGATGGCTCTAGCTCTTTGCAATATGTCAAAAGAACAACTAGAGAACTTGGGATGCTAGTCCAAGTTGTCTAGGATGTAGTGGGGTTGTCTAAGTGTTAGCTATCTTTTTTTGTAACCTCTTCACTTATTTCTCAACACATAAGAATGTTAGTGAAGAGGAAGAAGATGAAGGTGGAGCAAAGCAAGAGGAGGGAGGAACTTGAGAGAAAAATGGGAGCTCAAGAAATTATGAACCATAGCATGAAAGAGAAAATACACACATAGGTTTTGTGTATGAATTCTTTCATTAAACAATTAGCAACCATGCTTCAATAGTAACTCCAAAATGAATTATAAATTCATTTGACTACTATTGAAGCATGGTCACCGCTTTTCCTCCCATACTCTTTACTTTACACCTCATTTCCAATTATCAAATAAAAGGAAAATACATAATGAGGTGGCCACCTTCTAGAAGGAAATCTGTAGTAAATACGTATTTCAGTCTACTGTACAAATATACCGGCAATCGGATAAAAATCTGAACGCCCAAAAGAGATAGAATAACACGAAGAATGTAATACTAGAATATATATATCGAAATACATATACGTAAATTATTAAATCAATACCTGATTTAATAATCCAGCTCAAACCCGAGCTGGCTAGTATCACAAACTGTCCGATCGAAAATCCGAGTACCAAGTACATTAATTGATCGAACCCTGCACGTATCCAATACGGCTACTACATCGTTTTGCTTGGATCAGGGAAACCCTCTGTGTGGGACTCTAAAGACTCGACAGTACTCTGGCAGTGGGTTTAACCATAAGCACGTCAGCGGCACTAGCTGTACGTAACGTCTGCCCAGGTACCTTTCGAAAAGGAAGGCCGACGAGCAAGCTCGTCCGAGCTCCTACTGAGCCTATCCGTGACAATATCCGTACAGTCCAGTCTCTTCGTCAAAGAGTATCGCATACCAGGTCTAGGGGGTGGTGAATGTCAGACCCTAACAACCTGATAAGTCGTGCCGATGTGGCTCAGGACCAATCCAGGAAACTACTGATCAACCTATCAGTAAATCCCAAGTGCCTTGGCCAAGGTCTTATGGTCCTGACCAATCGAATCACAGTGCGATATCGACTCCCTATACCGGGAGTGACGAATCCCCGACAATCGCTCACTACCTCCATGTGGCTCGGGACTGAACCCAACCAAAATATATTTGCACGACTCAGTAGAGCCGTGGTAGGGTAGTGATCAAAGTTCAGTGGGAACTCACACGAGACAAATGTCGATCTCGGGTCCAAAGACTAACCTGTACACATGTCACCTGAGAACTTCCATCTGACGATAGATATAGTACCACATGGAAGTTCTCGGCGAGTCCGTCCAGTGTACTCACCCGAGTGAGCACCTGTATACGATCTTGGGTACATCAGACCAATGGCTGCGGGACCAACCATCCCCCTACAGGGTAGAAACGTATACACTAGTCTACTCTGGAGTATCAATGCCCAGTCTCGATACTCACACGACTAGGGACCATTTAAGGATGTTCTTATGGACTACCCTGCTCCCACAAGTATGATCGCTATCATAACACAGGTAGTCAAGCAAGATCCTAGGGGCTTTATCAACATGTAACCGCAATATGTAATAACGAATATGACATATGCCATGTTAAGATAAAGACAAACCACAATAGTATACTACCATATCGAGTCTTTATTAATATGTGCAAACCAGATATAATAACAATACAAATAAATACACATATCCCGATAAAGACAAGTCAAATAATATACTATAAAACTGAGCAAGATTGTTTTGTACATACGTATCCCTAGTATCCATATGCATACATATAAAATACTGGCCTCTAGGGCATATACATCTAACAATCTCCCACTTGCACTAAAGGCCAGTGATTAGGATACCGAATACCCAACGTCCGCTCTAAGGCCAGCTGCTGGCGTACCGCATACCCAACATCCTAAAAAGTCTCTCGAACTGTGCTTAAGGGAGGGCCTTCGTAAATGGATCCGCCGTGTTGTCTTTCGTATCCACTCTCCGGATCTCGATCTCCTGGCAATCTACGATCTCCCTGATCAGGTGATACCGCCTTAAGATGTGCATGGATTTCTGATGGCACCGTAGTTCCTTTGCTAAGGCTATAGCCCCATTGTTATCGCAATACAGCGGTATTGGGTCAACAATGGACGGAACTACCTGAATTTCAGCTATGAACTTCTTTATCCAGACCGCCTCTTTTGCGGCATTGCTTGCAGCAATGTATTCAGCCTCCATCGTCAAGTTTGCGACGGTATCCTGTTTGAAACTCTTCCAACATACCGCCCCTCCGTTGAGGGTAAACACAAAACCCGAGACAGACTTGCTGTCATCCTTGTCACTCTGGAAGCTTGAGTCGGTAAAGGACTCGACCCTGAGGTCTCCATTACCGTAAATCAGGAACATCTCCTTAGTCCTTCTTAGGTACGTGAGAATGTTCTTTACTACTGTCCAGTGGTTCTCACCTGGGTCTGACTGATACCGGCTCACCACGCTTAGCGTGTAAGCTACATCTGGTCTTGTACATAGCATCGCATACATTATAGATCCTACCGCCGAAGCGTAGGGTATAGTGCTCATGCGAACCCTCTCTTCGTCAGTCTTGGGAGACATCTCATTAGAGAGGTTGATTCCGTGCAATGCGGGCATGTTACCGCGCTTGGAATCTTCCATACTAAATCTCTTTAGCACGGTCTCTATGTACCTGGACTGTGAGTCCCAGTAATTTCTTGGATCTTTCTCTGTAGATCTTGATCCCCAGAATGTATGAGGCATCACCTGGGTCTTTCATGGAGAACCTTTGTGATAGGAATAGCTTGACCGATTGTAGCATAGGAATATCATTTCCTATCAAAAGAATGTCATCCACGTACAAGACTAGGAACACGACAGTTAGTCCAACAATCTTCTTATATATGCAAGGCTCATCTTCATTCTTGATGAAGTAAAAGTCCTTAACTGTCTCATCAAAACAGATGTTCCAGCTCCGAGATGCTTGCTTCAATCCATAAATTGATTTAAGCAGCTTGCACACTTTTCCGCTGCTCCCACTGTCTACAAAACCTTCTGGCTGATCCATATAAATGCACTCTTCTAAGCTCCCGTTTAGAAAAGCCGTTTTTACGTCCATCTGCCAGATCTCATAGTCATGGAAGGCAACAATGGCAAGCAGGATCCTAATGGATTTGAGCATAGCCACTGGAGAAAAGGTTTCGTCATAGTCCACACCTGGTCTTTGACGAAAACCTTTTGCAACGAGTCTAGCCTTATAGGTTTCCACCTGTCCATCTACACCAAGTTTCTTCTTGTAGATCCATTTGCATCCAACGGGTTTTACCCAAGGTGGAGCAACTTCCAGGGTCCACACTTTATTGGTGTACATGGACTCCATTTCAGATTGCATAGCACCCACCCACTTATCAGAGTCCCTACTGATAATGGCCTGCCTGAAACTAGTAGGATCATCTTCTTCCAAGATGCAATCCTCTCGATTCCCATCTATGAGAAAACCGTAGTATATCTCGGGCGGATGAGAAATCCTACTAGATCTGTGAAGTGGCTGAGGTTCGTCCGGGGTTATTGAATCTTGAGGTTCTGCCAAATCTTCAGTTTCAGTTTGTGGTCGTTGAATTTCTTCCAGTTCTACGGAACCCCCACTTGTTTCTTTTGCAAGAAATCGACACTCTAAAAAGGTGGCGTGGTAAGATATAAACACCTTCTGTTCCTCGGTGTGGTAAAACAGATATCCTATTGAATTTTTAGGATATCCCACAAACTTGCATAAAACTGAACGTGCCACTAATTTGTCCGGATTTTGTACTTTTACATAGGCCGGAAAACCCCATATCTTAATACGTTTAAGATACGGCCTTTTGCCATTCCATATCTTGAATGGTGTCTTAGGCACGGATTTGGATGGAACATCATTCAATAGATATGCTGCTGTCAAAAGTGCATGCCCCCAAAATGAAAGAGGCAATTCAGCACTACTTATCATGGAGCAAACCATATCCAATAGGGTACGATTCCTCCACTCCGATACACCGTTGTGCTGTGGTGTATACGAAGGAGTAAGCTGAGAGAGAATTCCATTCTCTTTTAGGTAATCTTGGAATTCCGTGCTTAAGTACTCCCCTCCTCTGTCAGATCGGAGGATCTTAATACTTTTGCCATTCTGGTTCTCTACCTCGTTTCTATATTCTTTGAATTTCTCAAAAGCTTCAGATTTGTGTTTCATAAGATACACATACCCGAATCTAGAGAGATCATCAGTGAATGTGATGAAGTATGAGAACCCACCCCTTGCATGTATAGACATCGGACCACACACATCATTGTGTATGAGCCCCAAGAGCTCTGCTGCTCTCTCTTCATGTCCGGTGAATGGAGATTTGGTCATCTTTCCTTTGAGACAAGATTGACAAGTTTCATAAGATGAAAATTCGAACGTATCTAAGAGTCCATCTTTATGCAACTTGCTCAGTCTTTTCTCTCCGATATGACCAAGTCTACAATGCCACAAATAGGATTCGTTCACATCTGAACTCTTCCTCTTGCGTGTGTTTTGTATATTGAGAACTGTATTCTGATTTAGAACATAGATACCATTACATAGTATACTTTCTGCAACCAATATCTTATGAAGGTAGATGTTCATGATATTTCTATCAAGAACAAAATTATATCCATCTTTATCAAGTAAAGAAACTGATATTATGTTGCATAACATGGAAGGTACATAGTAGAAATTTTTCAAAATCATAGTATTGCCATTTGGCAACATTAGGTGATATTCACCGATGGCCGCAGCATTAACTTGTGCTCTGTTCCCTACTCTGAGGGACATATCACCAGGTCCAACTATCCTACTTTTTCTCAGTCCCTGCAATAAATTACAGATATGAGATCCTGATCAGGTATCGAGTACCCAGGAGGTAGAACTGACCGAAAATAGTTCTCAATAACAAGAACACCTGAAGAAGACGCAACGGTATGTTTCCTCTTCGATGGTTTATCAAGGAATTCAAACTTTCCTCTTTCCCTTGCTCATACTTATGACAGTTGTCATAAGTTAGAGACGAACCGACGTTCCCCAACCCCGAATAAGAATTCGGATCGGTCAAGCGATACATTTTATTATCTTTATTAGGGCGTGAAATGGTTGCTACCCTGAGAGAGAGAGGGAAAACACTCAGCGTGCGCTCTTGCAAAATTAGATTGGTTATTAATATATCTAACCAGGATGGCTCCCACTGTTTCCTCAAATTCTTCTTCAAACCCTAAAAGAAGAACTAGTCAGGATTAATCGCACGTCACAATACTTGCTTAACCTTTCAGCCAGGCTGGTGTTGGTACTTCGAGGGAGGTTTTCTAACGCTTTCGCGAAGTTCCTTAATTACATAACCTCTTTTCCCTGGAGGCGTAGCCCCGTTAACACCGTTCTAGACACCTACTTGGTTTATAGCATTGATTGTTAAGTGAAAAAAATCTCCCAAGAGTAATCCTACTCATCAGTTGGATCGGGATCCAACTATCATTGTGTGATGCACTAGATGGAATCCACTCTAGTCACCACACTGCAGAAGGTATGCTAAATCTGCAAGTTTCCAATATTTGAAACTCCCGATGTGTTTTTCCCCTAGGACCCAAGTGACCTTGACCGAGCCAACATATCAAAGGATCCTAGTCATGTTCAACCCGTCATTATCTTGATTGCATTAGACCCACCCGTACGAGTCCTTGACTGAGCCGAAATGACCGCACGACTGTCCTAACCAATCGCATTACATGCTACAGAAAAATATCACATAGCTACCGAACACTACGCCTCGGCTGAGCACGAAATACGTAGCACGAATACTAAGCAATACCAATCCGAAATGACGGAGGGCTACAGCTGGGTTTTTGGCGAAAAAACCCGTTAACGTAATGAACTTGATTTCGTTAAAGGAACCTGAGTAGTTTTGTAAAAATATAGTGGTGAAAACTTTTGCTAAAGAGGTCACTCCATGTTAAGGGATCTCGGCTCTTTCCCCGTCGAATGAGGTGCAGGATATTCCAAACTGAATACCACGATGCAAAGCAAAAATAATCGTCTATAGTGAAGTTATTACCCTGAAGCAAACTTTCACTCATGGGGTCACTCCCGGTGAAGGGATCTCGGCCCTTGCCTCGTCGAATGAGGTGCTGGGTATTCCAAACTGAATACCACGATGCAAAGCGAAAGAGGACGTCTGTAATGTCAGTTTTTAAAGCTTGGTTCCAACAACATCTTTTTAGGTTTATTATCTTGCATTAATCAAAATTAATGCGGTCCCATCAATTTGTAACCTATCACACCAGAAAAGAACGAAAATAAAATGTACGTATATGCCATCCGCATTCGCCACGGGGCCCCATCATCACCCATTGGGTTACTTAACTAACGACAGAGCGGGGGCTGGACTAGCGCGGGTGCAAAACATATACAACATCCACTAGTATATATATATATATGTATGTATAACATTCGTCCCAGGCATGATAATAAACAACATCACAGATAACAATACAGAATGGTGGATAATCTTGGAGCCCCGGGTTTCATTTGAGCCGCAAATAAAACCCGATGTTCCCAATCGTGTGGATAGCCTGTGCAATGAAAACCCTGTACCCCCTACGAGTGCGGCGAATAGCCCGCCAATTCTAGAATGAAGCCCCCTCCGTCTCAGCGCCATGAGATGCGGGCTTGTTACCTTCTAGAACCCGGCTATTCGTGCACTCCACCACGGGGTAATCCTAGTACAGAAAATGAAAAAAAATATATACAAGCGATGACATCGACCTCAACCCGGTCGTGCCCCAAAATAATATACAATGAGGCAAAGACGGCAGTCCACATGTCGGTCGGACGCTCGCCCCGCAATAACAAATGTACAAATGAAATATAAGTTGTATTCTAACATTGCACCACATGCTATCCACCACGACAATCCAACCACAACATCAGCACATCACAGAAACATCAACGCGAATGTCACGTTCGCAAATCCGTCTAAAAGAACATATAGCAGATAGACGGATTTACCGATCGAATGACATTCACGGTCACAGAATCTAAACTAAGTACTGATAACAAAATACGTGTTTTAAAATTACGATCGACTAAACTTTCCAATTGGGCCCCAAGTATTAAACCAACACTGTAACAAAACTGGGCCCAAAAAATAAATTATCCCAAAAACCACAATTCCAAAAATAAGAGGCCCAGAAGAAATTTTGTTCATGTGGGCCCCAAAACGGCCGCGGAAGCGCCGCCAATAGGTGATTTTCGCGGTGGTTCCGCGGTGGTTTAGAGGGCGCACGTGACCAATTTTCTTCTGTCGCCTTAAAAAAGCCTGCATGATTTTCTGAAAACATAAAATTGATTTTTCGAGCACTTTTAAAATCGACAGAAAACCCATGAATGGAAATGCAGTTTTTGAAAAATCCGGTCGATCGTTATTTTAAACACGTTAGAACTAGCTAGTGTAAGTTTTATGGGTGGCTCTGATACCATGAAAGGTTACCCTAGTGCCCCGGCCAACTTCCGCGGCCAAATGCAGAATAAAAATTTTCTTGCGAACATAAACTTGGCACTAGAATAAAACTTAACCGGATCTTTCCATAAAACTAACTAGCAAAAGAAGAAGTGCTATCTACTATGATAGAAACCTCACCAAATGAACCAAGTCCTTCAGTCTTCTTTCTTCATCCTTAGCTCCTTGCATCCACCTTGAACATGCTTAAACTCCAACTCCGGCTCCATCGGTCCTCCGCGATCGAGCTTGTTCTCCGGCCTCCTTTTGTCCTAGATGATCCACCCGGGGAGTATGATCCATGGCTCTAGCTCTTTGCAATATGCCAAAAGAGCAACTAGAGAACTTGGGATGCTAGTCCAGGTGGTTTACGATGTAGTGGGGTTGTCTAAGTTTTAGCTGTCTCTTTTCTAACCTCTTCACTTGTTTCTCAACACATGAGAATTTTAGTGAAGAGGAAGAAGATGAAGGTGGAGCAAAGCAAGAGGAGGGAGAAACTTGAAAGAAAAATGGGAGCTCAAGAAATTATGAACCATAGCATGAAAGAGAAAATACACACATAGGTTTTGTGTATGAATTCTTTCATTAAACAATTTGCAACCATGCTTCAATAGTAACTCCAAAATGAATTATAAATTCATTTGACTACTATTGAAGCATGGTCACCTTTTTTTCTCCCATACTCTTTACTTTACACCTCATTTCCAATTATCAAATAAAAGGAAAATACATAATGAGGTGGCCACCTTCTAGAAGGAAATCTGTAGTAAATACGGATTTCAGTTTACTGTACAAATACACCGGCAATCGGATAAAAGTCCGAACGCCCAAAAGAGATAGAATAACACGAAGAACATAATACTAGAATATATATATCGAAATACATATACGTAAATTATTAAATCAGTACCCGATTTAATAATCCGGCTCAAACCCGAGCCGGCTAGTATCACAAACTGTCCGATCTAAAATCCGAGTACCAAGTACATCAATCGATCGAACCCTGCACGTATCCAATACGGCTAATACATCGTTTTGCCTGGATCAGGGAAACCCTCTGTGTGGGACTCTAAAGACTCGACAGTACTCTGGCAGTGGGTTTAACCACAAGCACGTCAGCGGCACTAGCTGTACGTAACGTCTGCCCAGGTACCTGTCGAAAAGGAAGGCCGACGAGGAAGCTCGTCCGAATGCCTACTGCACCTATCTGTGACAATATCCGTACAGTCCGGTCTCTTCGTCAAAGAGTATCGCATACCGGGTCTAGGGGGTGGTGAACGTCAGACCCTAACAACCTGATAAGTCGTGCCGATATGGCTCAGGACCAATCCGGGAAACTACTGATCAACCTATCAGTAAATCCCAAGTGCCTTGGCCAAGGTCTTATGGTCCTGACCAATCGAATCACGGTGCGATATCGACTCCCTATACCGGAAGTGACGAATCCCCGACAATCGCTCACTGCCTCCATGTGACTCGGGACTGAACCCAACCAAAACATATTTGCACGACTCAGTAGAGCCGTGGTAGGGTAGTGATCAAAGCTCAGTGGGAACTCACACGAGACAAATGTCGATCTCGGGTCCAATGACTAACCTGTACAAATGTCACCTGAGAACTTCCATCTGACGATAGGTATAGTACCACATGGAAGTTCTCGGCGAGTCCGTCCAGTGTACTCACCCGAGTGAGCACCTGTATACGATCTTAGGTACATCAGACCAATGGCCGCGGGACCAACCATCCCCCTACGGGGTAGAAACGTATACACTAGTCTACTCTGGAGTATCAATGCCCAGTCTCGATACTCACGCGACTAGGGACCATTTAAGGATGTGCTTATGGACTACCCTGCTCCCACAAGTATGATCGCCATCACAACGCAGGTAGTCAAGCAAAATCCTAGGGGCTTTATCAACATGTAACCACAATATGTAATAACGAGTATGACATATGCCATATTAAGATAAAGACAAACCACAATAGTATACTACCGTATCGAGTCTTTATCAATATGTGCAAACCAGATATAATAACAATACAAATAAATACATATATCCCGATAATGACAAGTCAAATAATATACTATAAAACCGAGCAAGATTGTTTTGTACATACGTATCCCTAGTATCCATATGTATACATATACAGTACTGGCCTCTAGGGCATATACATCCAACAAAGCAGCAGTGCCAAGTCAACGGACTAAGCTGTACTCATATCACCTGGGAACTGCTAACTGACGATAGGTATGATACCAACCAACAGTTCCTAATGAGTCTTGTCCAGTGTACTCGTAACCTAATGAACACCTGCATACTATCTCCAGTATGACGTACTAATGGCTGTGGGATAGACCATCTCCCCTGCTGGGATGAGAAGCGTATACACTAGTCTACTCTGGAGTATCGATGCCATGTCTCGATAATCCTACGACTAGGGACCTGTATAATGATGTGCTTGTAGACTACCCCGCCCCCACTAGTGTGACTGCCATCACAACGCTGGTAGTCAAGCAAAGATCCTATGGGCTCTATCAATATGTATTAGTGATACGTCAAAAGAAACATATACACATATTAAGATAGATACAAACCAAGTAGCATACTACCATATTGAGCAAGGCTGTTATAAATCCGTGTATATATCCCAAGCTTCCAAAATGTAATATACATACTAGTACTATACAATAATGGCCTCTAGGGTATATTACACCAAAATCTCCCACTTGCACTAAGGCCATGTGATCAGTCGAAAATATTGCATTTTTAACGCATATATTTCCCTATTCTGTGTAATCATCTAAAGGTGTTTGGTATAAATATAGCACATATTAGCAATTCGTCTGCAAAATATCAAATTGTAAGTCCACGTTACCCACCCTGGTGCTTACGGGGAGGCGAAATAGGTAAAAATAAAATTTTTAACACAAGGTAACATGGACTAAAACTTGAGAATCTTTGCCAAACCATTGCTAACAAACAACAAGATGCTCTATCTACTATGCTTAGGATATTATACCTCATGCAACAAGTCCTTCGGGTCTTCTTTCCGCTGTCCTCCTCGTCTATGCAAGCTCCGAGGATCGATCCGGATCTTGGTCACCTCCGCGGCCTCCTAGAGTCGAAGACGATCCACCCGAGAGTCTGTAGTCCGAGCTCCACCTCAAGCCGAGGTAACTAGGGCAACAAGTTTGCTATTCTTGAAGTCCTAGGTGGTGTAGAAGATGATGGTGGATTTGTTTGTCTATTTTATTTTAATTATTCTCAACACATTAGAGCTATAGAAAAATCAAGAGAGGAAGAAGAAGGAAGAACCATGGGAGCTCTCACTTGAAGAGAGAGAATGAGCAAGAGATAATCATCCATAAACATAATAATTACTAATATCTTATCATGATAAAGTTGATGGTTACCCTTGATTTGACCATTATCATCACAAAAATAAAACCAAAAGCAAAAGAAGGATCTAGTGCTCTCAAGAAAAGTCCAAGTCAACAATGATCAACTAGGTCAAATGGTCAAGCAAGGTCAAAGTAATTAGCCATAACACAATTATCATTAAAAAGATTAGTAAATATTTTCCTCACCTCATAATGGTTTTGACCGAACCAACGGTCAAAACCCTAATGAGGCAACTCCTTCTTCTTCGCTCCTCACAACCGTGCATACACACCCGCATCCGCATTCGTAGAATGCGAATGCACAGAAGGCAAAACTAATCCATCCCTACAATACTAGGATCGGCTTAAACCAAAGCCCACTAGCATTGTCTGCTCGAACAGCATACGCGCACAAGTGCACGTAAGTGATCGTAGCCATGCTGTAAAACCATACGGCCTCTACACCTTTCGCCCAGTGCAGGTAAACTCTTTGTGTGGGACTCTAAAGACTCGACACTACGCTGGCAGTGGGTTTAACCACAGACCGCAAGCGGCACTAGCTGTACGTAACGGTCCCCAGGTTGATGTCGATAAGAAGGCCGATGAGGTAAACCCATCCGAACTCCTACTGAGCCTGAATGTGACAATCTCCGTACAGTCCGGTCTGTTCGTCTATGAGTATCGCATGTCGGGCCGAGGGGGGCGGTAAACGTCAGACCCCTAATAGCGGTACAAGTCATGCCGGAGTGTAGCCCAGAACATCCTGAGAAACTACTGGAAACACTACCAGTAATTCTTGCTTGCCCTGGCCAGGGACTTTGTGTAATGGCACTCCTAGACACAGCGCGATATCAACCCCTAATACCGGGAGAGACGAATCCTATCTAACCGCTACTGCCTCCAAGTGCTTCAGGATTGCACCCAACCACTACCTGTTTGCATGACTCCTTTGAGCCGTGGTAGGGTAGTAATCAAAGTACAGTGGGAACACACTCGAGGCGAAGTAGCAGTGTCAAGTCGACGGACTAAGCTGTACTCCTGTCACCTGGTAACTGTTATCTGATGATAGGTATAGTACCAAACAACAGTTCCCGACGAGTCTTGTCCAGTGTACTCGTAACCTAACAAGCACCCGCATACTATCTCTAGTACGACGTACTGATGGTTGTGGGACAGACCATCTCCCCTGCTGGGATGAGAAGCGCATACGCTAGTCTACTCCGGAGTATCGATGCCCCGTCTCGATAATCCTACGACTAGGGACCTGTATAAGGATGTGGTTGTAGATTACCCATCCCCCACAAGTGTGACTGCCATCATAACGCTGGTAATCAAGCAAAGAACCTAAGGGCTCCACTAATATATATAAGCGATATGCTAAAAGAAACACATGCACATATTAAAGTAGAAACAAACCAAGTAGCATACTACCATTTTGAGCAAGATTGTCTATACTACTGTGAATATCCCAAGCTTCCATTAAGTAATATACAAACTAGTATGATACAGTAATGGCTTCTAGGGCATATACACTAACTATCTCCCACTTGCACTAGGGCCATGTACTGGCGTATCGGAGACTTATCATCTCGATCAGCCTCTCGAACTGAGTATGGGGTATGGCCTTCGTGAGTGGATCTGCAGTGTTATTCTCCGAATCTACTCTCCTCACCTCGATCTCCCGGCGATCTACGATCTCCCTGATCAGGTGGTACCGCCTCAAGATGTGTCTGGACTTCTGATGGGACCAGGGTTCCTTCGCTAAAGCTATAGCGCCGTTGTTGTCACAATACAGCGGTATTGGATCAACAATGGTAGGAATCACCTGAAGCTGCGTGAGGAACTTCTTCATCCAGACAGCTTCTTTTGCGGCATCGCAAGCAGCTATGTACTCCGCTTTCATAGTTGAGTCAGCAACGGTTTCCTGCTTGGAGCTCTTCCAACAGACCGCCCCTCCATTGAGGTTAAAGACATAACCCGACATGGACTTGGAGTCATCCTTGTCACTCTGGAAGCTGGAGTCAGCAAAGGCCTCGATCTGGAGGTCTTTTCCGCCATACACCAAGAACATCTCCTTAGACCTTCTCAGGTACTTGAGAATGTTCTTTACTTCTATTTAGTGTTTATCCCCTGGGTCCGACTGATACCAGCTTACAACGCTCAGTGCGTATGCTACATCTGGTCTGGTACACAACATCGCATACATTATAGAGCCTACCGCAGATGCATAGGGTATAGATGACATGCGAGCCCTTTCCAAATCAGTGTTGGGAGACATCTCTTTGGAGAGGGTGATTCCGTGACAAGCCGGTAGATTACCGCTCTTTGAATCTTCTATACTGAATCGTTTCAGTATGGTGTTGATGTACCTGGACTGCGAAAGTCCCAACATCCTCTTAGATCTATCACGATAGATCTGGATCCCCAAAATGTAGTTGGTATCGCCCAGGTCCTCATGGAGAACCTCTGTGACAAGAATCCTTTGACTGACTGTAGCATAGGAATGTCATTTCCTATTAGGAGAATGTCATCCACGTACAAGACGAGGAATACCACAGTTCTCCCTACAATCTTACTGTAAATGCATGGTTCATCTGGATTCTTGATAAAGCCGAATTCTTTGACAGTATCATCGAAGCAGATGTTCCAACTCCGCGATGCCTGCTTTAGTCCATAAATGGACTTAAGCAACTTGCACACTTTACCGCTGCTCCCACTCTGAATGAAACACTCCGGCTGATCCATATAGATGTACTCTTCCAAATTTCGATTTAGAAAAGCCGTCTTTACGTCCATCTGCTAGATCTCATAATCATGGAAGGCAGCAATGGCAAGAAGGATCCGAATGGATTTGAGCATAGCCACTGTAGAAAAGGTTTCGTCATAGTCCAAACTAGGTCTTTGGCGAAAACCCTTTGCAACAAGTCTAGCTTTATAGGTTTCAACCTGCCAATCTACACCAATCTTCTTTCTGAAGATCCATTTACAGCCTACGGGTTTTACCCCTTCTGGAGCAATGTCCAAAGTCCAAACTTTGTTGGTGTACATGGACTCTATCTCGGTCCGCATTGCATCCAGCCATTTTACTGAGTCACCGCTCTGAATGACTTGCTGGATGCTAGTAGGCTCATTATTTTCAATGATGCAATCCTCTCGATCCCCGTCTATGAAAAAACCGTAGTATCTCTCGGGCGGATGAGACTGCCTACTACTCTTGCGGAGTGGTGCTGGGATGTCCGGTTCTCCTGAAACTTCTGGTTCTACCAAGCTTTCAGTAATAGCTTGTGGTTCTGGAATTTCTTCCAGTTCTATTGCGCTCCCACTTATCTGATTTCCTAAAAACTCAGTTTCCAAGAAGCGGGCATGACGAGAAACAAAGACCTTTTTCTCCTCTGCGTAATAGAAAACATACCCCTTGGAGTTCTTTGGGTATCCCACAAACTTACACTGTACTGAGCGTGCCTCGAGCTTGTCCGATTGTTGTTTTTTGAAAAAAGCTGGACATCCCCATGTCTTAAAGTGTTTAAGACAGGGTTTCTTCCCACTCCACATATGATATGGTGTGGTAGGCACCGACTTTGTAGGAACTTGGTTCAAAAAATATGCAGCTGTTTCTAGTGGATAACCCCAGAAAGATTGCGGTAACTCAGCCTTACTCATCATGGAACGAACCATATCCAATAGAGTTCGATTCCGCCTTTCCGATACACCGTTGTGTTGTGGTGTGTATGGAGGAGTAAGCCGAGAGAGAATTCCATTCTCTTTTAAGTAGCCCAGAAATTCGGCACTCAAATATTCATCACCTTGATCAGATCTCAGCGTCTTGATACTTTTGCATGTTTGTTTTTCAACTTCATTCTTGTATTCTCGAAATTTCTCAAAGGCCTCGGATTTATGCTTCATCAGGAAGACATGTCCATACCTAGAGAAATCATCTGTAAAAGTAATGAAGTATGAATAACCACTTTGCGTATGTGTAGACATTAGACCACACACATCACTGTGTATGAGTTCCAAGAGCTCGCTCGCTCTTACTCCGTGTCCAGTGAACGGAGTCTTTGTCATCTTTCCCATGAGACAAGATTCATAAGTAGCATAAGCCTGATACTCAAACGGATTCAAGTATCCCTCTTTATGTAACTTTTTCAACCGTGTCTCATTAATGTGACCTAGTCTACAATGCCATAAGAAAGCCTCATTTGTTTCCGGAGACTTTCTTGTAAGTGTGTTCTGGACACTGAATACCTGAGCTTGATTCGGTACGTATATTCCGTTTTCTAATGTACCTGACCCAATAAGAACTTGATTTAGGTGGATGTGGACCATATCGTTTACAAAAGTAAAATCATATCCTTCCTTAGAAAGTATGGATACAGATATGATATTACAAGCCATACTAGGTACATACAAACAGTTACGCAGAATCAACATCTGCCCACTTGTCAATCCAAGGTGATATTCCCCTACGGATTCAGCGTCCACGCTCATTCCGTTGGCAACCCTGAGAGTCATATCACCTATCCTGATAACTCTACGGTTTCTCAGAGCCTGTAATGAATTACAGATGTGAGATCCTGATCCAGTATCCAATACCCAGGAAGTAGGGTTAATTGACATACAGTTTTCTATTACAAGCACACCCGAAGCCGAAGCCACAACATGCTTCGAATCCTGGTTACTGGCTTTGCTAGCCCTGCAATCCTTCTTCCAATGTTCATTCCCGTAACAATAGGAACGTCCCTCTTTTACTATATCTTGTCCCAAAACTTTTACCCTTCCCTTTCCTTATTCTTCCCTGGTTTCCTTCAGGGTGTAAGTAGAGGGTAGAGACTGTAGAATCAAGTCAGTATTTGACCCGTTCTTCAACGTGGTATTTAGGTCCGTGAGCTCATCAAAATAGCTAGTCTCTGTAAGGACGTTGTCCCCTACAGATGACCCGAAAGCCAACCTCGCTTGAAGCAATTCGTTCGAGGTCTCATATCTTGCGATACAAGATTGCTCTCCATATAAATCTTTGTTATAGAGGAAAATAGAAACTAAGTCCATCTTCTCGTGCTGCCTTTGGTATGCACCATCAACTGAGGTCAACACGAGGCACTTGGCATTCGCACAATATTTTTCCGATGTCTTACGGATATCAATATCCGTGACAGGGGGAACTGGTCCTGAGACGGCAGGAGTTTAATTAGTTAGGAGGTGTCCCGGCTTGTCATGGGTAATGGACATCCGGACAGACCTTTGCCAGTCATAACAGTCAGATTCAGTCACTTTATTATCTAGATGTAACCTATGTCTGATCACTGGGTCACTGCAATTAAGAGAGAGAGAAGAAAACACTTAGCATGATGCTCTTGCAAGTTTAGATTGGTTTTTAGTTTATCTAAACAGGATGGCTCCTATTGTTTCTCGAATTCTTCCTCAAACCATAAAAGAAGAATTAGTCGGGATTGATCTCACCGTACAATACTTGCTTAACCGTTCAGCCAGGCTGGTGTCGGTACTTCGAGGGTGGTTTTACGACGTTTTCGCAAAGTTCCTTAATTAAATAACCTCTTTTCCCTGTGGGCGTAGCCCCGCTAACACCTTTCTAGACACCTACTTGGTTTATAGCATTGATCGTTAAGTGAAAAAGTCTCCCGAGGAGTAGCGGATACTCACAGTAGGATCGGGATCCAAATATCATTGTGTGATAATGCTGAAGGAATCCTACCAACATGATCAAACTCCAAATGTATGCAACACTAGCAAGTTTCAATTTCCTTAGAAACTCCCGATGTGTATTTTTGCCCCATGCTCTTATGACCTTCACTAAGGCCAACAAATCATAAGTCACATGTCAAGTTCTACCCGTCATTGTCCAGGTTGATTTGAACCCACCCGTATATACCCTTGACTATGACCAATAAAGTAATACGACTGTCCCAAACCAACGCATCTCCCTATGCAACATATGAATACCCAGCAGCTACCAATCATTATGCCTTGACTAAGGCCAACAAACATAGCTGAATACTATTGAATATTCATATGAAATGACGGAGGGCTACGAATGGTTTTGGCGAAACCGTGAACATAGTGAACTTGATATAATCGAAGGAACCTGATAGCTTTTAAAAGGTGTGGTTTAAGCTCCGCGTTTTTAAAATTTTTTCTGTTTTGAAAAAACCGAGTGGTTTTGAAATTGTTCCAACGATTCAGCTTTGGTTTATTTTCTTTGCATTAATATAATGCGTCCCATCAATTAATCCTACTATTGCAGAAAACAACGAAAATATGACGTACGCTTATGCCATTCGCATTCGCCACTGGGCCCCGTCATCACCCGTTAGGTTACTTAACTAACGACAGAGCGGGGGCTGGACTAGCGCGGATGTAAAACATAAGCAACGCCTACTATTTATCATATATATATATTTACATTCGTCAGATGCAATGATAGCCATTCCAGATCGCAGATGAACACATTGGATATGCTAGGAATCCGCGTTTCGCTCGAGCCTGCAACGAAAGACGGATCAGACGGTCGCGATGAATAGCCAAACCCCACCCTAGACCCCTACGGGTGTGGCAAACTACCCGCCAAGTACCCGAAGTGAAGCAACCTCCCTCAACAATCTGAGTAGGCCACTCGTCTCTTCAAAGTACCCGGTAGTTTTTGCACCCCACCTTGGGTCTATCCTAGGAGCAAAACCAGTAAAAGAAATAATATACAATGGTGGCTACAACCTCAACCTGGATGTGCGGACATAAAATAATATTACATCAAATTACAAATTTTACATTGAATGAAAAATGAAAACTCTCATCTCACATCCCCGGCTATTCATCACGACAATCCAACAAGTTCATATACACAAACCAACATCACAGATAACAGAAATGTATAACCCCCACTAATCAAAGTTTAGCGATTAGTAGACGTTCAATACACAAATCACATCACAGAAGATCCGATTAGAAAAAGTACATAGAATTTCGATCGATAACTTGATTTGAAACTACCCCAAGCACAACACAGTACTCAGCAAAATCTAGGCAGAAACAAACTATCTTAAAAATCACAAAACCAACACAGAGAACCCCAGAAGAAATTTGGTGCGCAGCCGAGTTGACTCGGCCGCTAATCCGCGGCGGATCACTTCGATCGGCCGCGGATCCGCGGTCTTCTGAGCGACTCAGGCGCCCAGATTTCTACAGTTTTCTCTAAAAAGCCTGCACGTATTTTTAAGGTCCCTGGAAAAAATTTTGGACCCGTTTTTAAAATCGACAGAAAAGTGCAATTTTAGACGTGTTTTGCGATTTTTTCCGGCGATCGAATTTCTAACACTTTGCTAACAAGTTAGTAATGGTTTAGCGAGGCTCTGATACCACTGTAAGTCCACGTTACCCATCCCGGTGCTTATAGGGAGGCGGAATAGGTAAAAATCAAATTTTTAACACACTAAAACTTGAGGATCTTTGCCAAACCATTGCTAACAAACAACAAGAGGTTCTATCTACTATGCTTAGGAGATTATACCTCATACAACAAGTCCTTCGGGTCTTCTTTCCGCTGTCCTCCTCGTCTATGCAAGCTCCGAGGATCAATCCGGATCTTGGTCACCTCCGCGGCCTTCTAGAGTCGAAGACGATCCACCTAAGAGTCTGTAGTCTGAGCTCCACCTCAAGCCGAGGTAACTAGGGCAACAAGCTTGCTATTCTTGAAGTCCTAGGTGGTGTAGAAGATGATGGTGGATTTGTTTGTCTATTTTGTTTCTATTTTTCTCAACACATGAGAGCTATAGAAAAATCAAGAGGGGAAGAAGAAGAAGGAACCATGGGAGCTCTCACTTGAAGAGAGAGAATGAGCAAGAGATAATCATCCATAAACATAATAATTACTAATCTCTTATCATGATAAAGTCGATGGCTACCCTTGATTTGACCATTATCATCACAAAAATAAAACCAAAAGCAAAAGAAGGATCTAGTGCAATCAAGAAAAGTCCAAGTCAACAATGGTCAACTAGGTCAAATAGTCAAGCATGATCAAATGGTCAAAGAAATTAGCCATAACACAATTATCATTAAAAAATTAGTAAATATTTTCCTCACCTCATAATGGTTTTGGCCACTGTAAGTGCACGGCGGCACCCCGGCCGTCAATCCAACGCCGGAGTGCGGAAGCGGTGATTTACTTTAACTTTTTAAACCGGCACCACCGCGCACTATAAACCCGGATCGTACCATTAATCTAGTCCTACCTATCAAGAGAAGGGGCAGAGAGATATACCGAGCGATCCGTGTCCTTCGGTCTTCTCGTCGTCGTCCCGATCTCCCCGCGGAATCTCCGGTCTCCACAAAGTCGCCGGAAGGGCACCACGTCGCCTGCTTCTTTTACGGGCTCCCGCCTCTGGACCGAGGCAACTCGGGCACGAAGTTGGTGAGCCGACGTGCCCAAGGTTTTCTGTAGAATATAGTGTAGAAACTATGTCTTATTTGGGGTATTGGAGGTTGCCATTTGGTGGAGGAATGATATGAGCTTGTGGAGATGGAACTTGTGGGATTTTACAAAGCCAAAGTGATCAAGAAAACCCCACCACAATTTTGGACAGCCTCTCCATGGCTTGGCCGGCCATGCATGGTGAAGGGAAGAGAGTGGGAGAATGAGGGAGGAGTCTCACTAGAATAATGCAAGAGAGAGATAAAATCTTATCATGAAAAGAAATGATCACATACTCAAAACCACACACCATCAACCATCATCATTGCTCCAAAGTCAAGCAATCATGGAGTCAAGAAAGTCAAGAGATGGTCAAGGGATGGTGCAACCATCATGACACTACAAGATGCAAATAACACCCTCCACAAATGCTTATTTGCACAAATGCAAATAAGCCCTCCTTCACCAAACTTCAGCCAATGAAAGATACAAAGAAATATGGATGAAACGGAAAACAAACTGGCAACTCCAGAAAACTGGTCCCGTAATAAATTACAGGAAAACCCCGCTACTGTGTATACACACCCGCATTTGTATTCCAACCGAAATACAAATGCAACAAGACAAAAATCAACACTGTACTATACTAGGATCCGTCTTAAACCAAAGACGGCTAGTATTATCCGTCCGATCCTGATCCGTGCAATACCGCACGTATCTGATCGAACCCTGCCATATATGCATACGGCCTCTAGTACTAACCGTCTGATCCTGATCCGTGCAATACCGCACGTATCTGATCGAACCCTGCCATATCTCCATACGGCCTCTACAGCGTTTCGCCCGAAAACTTGAGTAACTGAATGTGGGGGACTCTAAAGACTCGTCAATACTATGGCTGTGGATTAAACCACTAGCACATCAGAGGTATTAGCCATACGTGACGGGTTACCAGCTATTGACCAAAAGGGACGTCGATGAGCGAACTCATCCTGACACCCTACTGAGCCTATCAGTGACAATATCCGTACAGTCCGGTCTGTTCGTCTATGAGCATCGCATGGCGGGCCTAGGGGGTTGGTAAAAGTCAGACCCCTAAAAGCGGTACAAGTCGTGTCGGAGTATAGCCCAGAACACCCTGAGATACTACTGGAATACCTACCAGTAAATCTCCTGCCTTGGCCAAGGACTTCGTGTAATGGCTCTCCTAGACACAGCGCGACCTCACCCCCAATACTGGGAGAGACGAACCCCTGAAGATCCGCTCACTGCCTCCATGTGGCTCGGGACTGTACCCAACTAAAACCTGTTTGCACATCTCCTTTGAGCGTGGTAGGGTAGTAATCAAAGTACAGTGGGAACTCACACGAGACAAATGACGATCCTCAGGTCGATGAACTAACCTGTACACATGTCACCAGGGAACTGCTATCTGACGTCAGGTATAAGAAACTAGCATGTTCCCGGCGAGTCCTGTCCGGTGTACTCATAACCCAATGAGCACCTGTATACATCTTAGGTGAACCAACTGACACCAGTGGCTTGTGAGACCGGCCACCGCCCCTCGTCGGGGTCTCGACTGTATACACTAGTCTACTCTGGAGTATCGATGCCCTGTCTCGAAACTCCTACGAGTAGGGACCTTTTAAGGATGTGCTTATAGACTACCAGCTCCCATGTATATGATCGCTCTCATACTGCTGGCAGTCAAGCAAGAATCCTAGGGGCTCTATCAACGTGCAATAGTGACCTGTAAGGTCACCTAAAGCAGTACACGATGATAAAGGTAAACCAGATAGCATACTATCATCTTGAGTAAGACTGTCCTACCGGGATAGGTCCTCCCTCAATCATTGCAATCACGTGCCTGTGATCCAATAATTGACTCTGAGGGCACTATCTCCAACAATCTCCCACTTGCACTCAAGTCTAATTATTGCGATGTCGCATACTCACAGCCCGTGTGATACCGAACACCCAACTCCTCTACTAGTCAGTCTCACAAAGCTCGTTTGCGAAACTATTGCGTTCGAGGAATAGCCTTAGTGAGTGGATCCGCTATGATGTTTCTTTCTATGTCTCTCTTAATCTCAAGTTCGCGGAGAAACCCATCTCCCGAAATGAGCAATACCTGTCTTAGAATGTGTCTGGATGTCTGATAGGACCTAGCTCATAAAAGAACTCCAAATCCAAACTTCTTAGACTGTATCGTCAACTGAACTTAATCAGTATCTTACGCCATGCCTCCCTCAGTATTGCCTTGGACCACCTGTCCAAAATACTGCCCCTCATCAGAAGGAAAACTATAACTCTGACAACCTCCTTGTCGTCCAGGTCACCTTGGAAGCCTGGAATGATAACTGTCTCCCGAATGAGGCTGTCGTTATCATATCCCTAGAACATTCACTTATGTTCTAAAACTGCTTCCGACTGTTTCTCTAGGATAGGATCAATGTCAACTTATTGCATCTAGTGCAAGAACAACATTTGGTGTGGTACTTGACATATCATGATTGACTCAATTGCCTGAGCAAGTGATCTGCCAATTATGCCCATCCCTCTCCCCTTTAGTCTGTAAGACACCTTTAGAGAGGGTGACTCCATCACCTGCAGGTACACTACCGTGCCAGGAGTCGTCCATTCTAAATACTCTTAGAATGCTGTCTAAGTACCCTTAATTGGGAAACCACCCAAATCTAGATCTAAAACCATAGATCTAGTAACCAGTATGTCTAATATAATGTCCAAGTCCCATGTGGAGAAACCACTGTGTGACGACCAAAGTATAACCGATCGTAGTATAGGAATATCACTTCCTACTCTGTGTATATCATCCAAATACCATGACATCACACCCTACTACCTTCTCAACAGATCCATCCCCTATTCTGATGAAGTCAAACCTATGACTGTCACATCAGAAATAGATGATCTATCTCCGCTATATCTGCTTTAGTCTATAAATAGACATAAGCCACCTGTCCACCAATGCTTCTGCTGCTCCCACTAACTACGACAACCCTCTGGAAGAGTCATATAGACGTACACTTCTAAAGCCAGTTTAGAACGACGCTATACTCATCCTCCTGCCGGGTCTCGCAGTCTGGAACAACAGCAATGGCAAGTCTGGGTAAACAAGAACTTCCCTGTCACCGTCCTTGAGGCTACCGGAGTACCTCTCGGGTGCCTGAAGTTACCCACCAAATCTGCGGAGTGGACAATGGAATGTCAAACCAGATTGAATCTTTAGGTTCCTATCAAATCTTCAGTAATCGTTTGTGGTTCTGGAATCACTTCCAGTTCTACCATACTCCCACTACTGTTTTTTGAAAAAATCCATTTTTATTAAAACTGTGGCGAGTCTAGAACAATATTACTATTGATCTCCCAGATGGTAGAAAGTCAACCCTCGTCATAGCCTGGGTCAACCCACAAACAGCCATTACAGAAACGTGCCTTGAGTTATCCAGAGTCCGGTTTTAAGCACAGGCCGGACAACTCCCCGTACCTTAACATCGTTAAGATATGAACTGTTCTATATCCAATATAGAACTAGAGGCACTGATTTAATTGAACCAGATTCAAATCATGCAGCTGTCTCCAGTGCATGTCAACTAAATGGAAAGAGACCGATTAGCGTTACTCAACTTAGGAATGCTTCCAATTATGAGTAACCTAAAAGAAAAGCAAGTTCTCTTAATCATTACTATCAACTGAACACCATACACAAGTATCTACATCTTCGATCACTTTGAAGAATCTCGATACTTGCAATACCTGGTTCTCTACTTTATTCAAATACCTATAACTTCTCAAAATTCTAACCCTGTGTTTCCACGAAACACCTCTCTAAAAACTAGAGAAGTCATAAGTAAACCGAATATAGTACGAGGACAACCCCTCTGTCCTAATGGACACTGGACAATATACAATACTCTGTATAAGTCCCTTGAGTCTGATAACTCAATCCCTGTGTGTCGTAGGTTGAAAATTGTACTTATGGTTAAGAAGAATTACACCGCTGTTTAATGCTCCTTACCTAACCATCCACTGATATAGGTAAATTTCGTAGACATAATTTCAAAAAGGTATATCTCACTCTATAAAAAAAATAGACGTACAGATATATCAATTTGAAATTGGTGCATAACAGCGGATATTCAAAACCAAATATTTGCCGTCCGGCAAACAACCCAGGTGACTTCCTCAAATATCACCGATTACAACGAATCCCGATATAATGAGGATGATCACCCAATTCCCAATAACCTACTCCCACTCATCATTTGTAAAACCATACAGATGTGAGAGTCATACCTGGTAAATACATACCCTAGAGCAAGTGTCTAATTGGAAAATCAGTTTTCTTTCAACAGCACACAGTGAAACTGAAACATTGAAATGTTTCGATGGGGTATCCTGGTATTCCTAGTAATGCCTCTTCCATTATCCAGATTCACAACCGTAACCGTATAATTCTTTGCCATCTCTCCAAATCCCTTTATATGTCTTTAGTCGTTATCTTCTGCACACCTCTTTAGGCCAAATGGTTTTCTTCCTTCCCTACCGTTCGGCACCAGCCTATGGTTTGGAAGAAGACTATCCAATAAGCATAATGGGTGTACTGTCCTAATCCTAGGAGCACTCGCAATGCGAGAGAAGGTGAAGATAAAAGACACCTGAATAAATCTTATTCCTATTTCTCCTGAACCAGAATCCATACCCGAACTAGAACAAGTTCCTTTCGAGTTCGTATATAACCATACGATGGAGTATCCAATAAACTGTGCATCTTCGTAGTGATACGGAGTGTTCTGGAGAAATACAAAGGTGATTTAGGATTGGCGAATAAATACTTTGTTTGGTCGTGAATAGCAGTCGCAATTTACTTTGCCCTCTTACTAATCCCTTGTTATGTCTTTACTTAATACCTTCTGTACACCATCGTTAGGCTAATTGGTTTTCTTCATTCCCTACCGGTCGGCACCAGCCTAAGGTTTGGAAGAAGACTATCCAATTTGCGTAATAGGTGTACTATCTCCTAAACCAAGGAGTACTCGCAACCTGAGAGAAGGTAAAAGGAAAAGACAACTGAATAGTCCTATTCGTTTTCTCCAGAACCGGAAACCATCCTCGAATTCCTTCGAGTTCGTATATAACCATACGATGGTTTTTTCCAATGGAAGTGGACGTTCGTAGTAATACGGGATGTCCCGGAGAAAAGGGTAAAAGTAGGAGTGGCAATGAGGTTTGCAACTCTGACAATCCAAAAGCCAGTGTTTAAGAAGGTTTGGTCAATTTTGGTCACTGAGTCATAGTCTTAGGGTCGGGTCAATGGTCGCTGCCAAAGAGAGAGAGAAAAGAAACACTCAGCGTGCACTCTAACCTAGATCAGAATGGTTACCAATTTATCTAATCTGGAAACCTCCCACTGTAACCTCAAATTCTCCTCCAAACCTGAAAGAAGAATTAGTCGGGGTCACCCGAGGAGTAAACTAACTCATCAGTGGGAATCGGGATCCAACTATCATCGCATGATAACGTGACGGAATCCGCTCACGTCATCACACTCCAGAAGGTATGCGCATATCTGGCAAGTTTCAGTTTCTTTAGAAACTCCCGATGTGATTTTTGCCCCATGCTTTTATGACCTTGGCGTGAGGTCAAAATATCATAAGTCACATGTCAAGTTCTGCCCATCATTATCCAGGTTAGTTTGAACCCACCCGTACATACTCTTGATGTAGGCCAAAATAGTAGTACGACTGTCCCAAACCAACGCATCTATCTATGCAACAGATAAATATCCGGCAGCTACCAATCACTATGCCTTGGCGTGAGGTCAAAATACATAGCTTGAATACTACCGAATATTTAACCGAAATGATGGAGGGCTACGAATGGTTTCTGGCGAAAACCTTTAACGTAATGAACTTGATATCGTTGAAGGAACAGGATAGCTTTTTGAAAATATAGTGACGAAAACCATTGCTAAAGAGGCCACTCCCGGTGAAGGGATCTCGGCTCTTTCCCCGTTGAATGAGGTGCAGGATATTCCAACTGAATACCACGATGCAAAGCAAAAGTAATCGGCTATAGTGAAGTTATTGCCCTGACGCAAACTTTTTGTCCAAGGGGTCACTCCCGGTGAAGGGATCTCGGTCCTTGCCTCGTCGACTGAGGAGCAGGATATTCCAACTAAATACCACGATGCAAAACAAAAGAGAACGTCCTTGCAATAACAGCTTTTTGAAAAGTGTTCCAACAACATCAGAAAAGGTTTGTTTTTAACTTGCATTGATCCGAATCAACGCAGTCCCATCAATTGATCACACCACAAAGAACGAAATATAATGATGTACGTATATTCCATCCGCATTCGCCACTGGGTCCCGTCATTACCCGTTAGGTTAGCTAACTAACGACAGAGCGGGGACTGGACTAGCGCGGATGCAAAACATATACAACATCTACTAGTATATATATCAATATATAATATTTCGCTCAAGGCGTGATAAAATGCAACATCGCAGAAATGTACAGCATCACAGAACAATACAGATATCTGGGATCCCCGGGTTTCACAGAGCCGCTACTGAAACCCGACGTTCCCCTGGTCATGTGGATAGCCTGTGCAATGAAATCCTAGACCCCTACGGGCGCGGCAAGTTACCCGCCAAAACCTGAAGTGAGGCAGCCCCCTTCAGCAACGTGAATGGACCACCCGGCACTTCACGGAATCCGGTAAATTGGGCACCCCTCCTGGGTCAACCTGTACCCCCTACGAGTGAGGCGAATAGCCCGCCAATTCTAGAGTGAAGCCCCCTCCGTCTCAATGCCATGAAATGCGGGCTTGTTGCCTTCTAGAATCCGGCTATCCGTGCACCCCACATTGGGGTAATCCTAGTACAGAAAGTAAAATATACATACAACGGGTACATCGACCTCGACCTGGTCGTGCCCCAAAAGAATAATATACAATCAGGCAGTGACGGCAGTCCACATGTCGGACGCTCGCCCCGCAATATCAAATGTACATAATACAACAAAAACTGTACTAGCATTGCATCCAGGCTATCCCCCACGACCAATCCGCAACATCACAGCACAACACAGAACATCAACGTGAATATCACGTTCGCAAATCCGTCTAACCGGGCTATAGCAGTTAGACAGGATTTACCAATCGAGTGACATTCACGGTCGCAGATATAATGTAAATACTGTGAACTAATGTGTTTAAAATATTTGATCGATCAAATTTTACCAAGTGGGCCCCAAGCACTACTGTAGCACTCAAAGAAATATGGGCCCAAAAAATAACATTCCAAAAACCCTATTTTACAGTCAGGAGGCCTCTGTAAAATTTTGGGGCCATGAACAGTGAAAAGTGCGGCGGAACCGTGGCCCAAGCATGGGTTTGGCCGCGGTTCCGCGGTGGTATAGACTGTTCACGAGACCAAATTTTCCCAGAACTCTTATAACACCTTGCACATCATTCTGAAACAACCTGAAAAATTTTTAGACTCCAAAAAAATTTTGACAGAAACTGTGCAACTTGAAATCGGGTTTTCGGGATTTTGTTCGATCGAAAGAGTAAACACATTAGACCAAGCTAGACTGGGTTAATGGCGAGGCTCTGATACCACTGTAAGTGCACGGCGGCGCCCCGGCCGTCAATCCGACGCCGGAGTGCGGAAGCGGTGATTTACTTTAACTTTTTAAACCGGCACCACCGCGCACTATAAACCCGGATCGTGCCATTAATCTAGTCCTAGCTATCAAGAGAAGGGGCAGAGAGATATACCGAGCGATCCGTGTCCTTCAGTCTTCTCGTCGTCGTCCCGATCTCCCCGCGGAATCTCCGGTTTCCACCAAGTCGCCGGAAGGGCACCACGTCGCCTGCTTCTTTTACGGGCTCCCGCCTCTGGACCGAGGCAACTCGGGCACGAAGTTGGCGAGCCGACGTACCCAAGATTTGCTATAGAATATAGTGTAGAAACTATGTCTCATTTGGGGTATTGGAGGTTACCATTTGGTGGAGAATGATATGAGCTTGTGGAGATGGAACTTGTGGGATTTTACAAAGCCAAAGAGATCAAGAAAACCCCTACACGATTTTGGACAGCCACTCCATGGCTTGGCCGGCCATGCATGGTGAAGGGAAGAGAGTGGGAGAATGAGGGAGGAGTCTCACTAGAATAATGCAAGAGAGAGATAAAATCTTATCATGAAAAGAAATGATCACATACTCAAAACCACACTCCATCAACCATCATCATTGCTCCAAAGTCAAGCAATCATAGAGTCAAGAAAGTCAAGAGATGGTCAAGGGATGGTGCAACCATCATGACACTACAAGATGCAAATAACACCCTCCACAAATGCTTATTTGCACAAATGCAAATAAGCCCTCCTCCACCAAACTTCAGCCAATGAAAGATACAAAGAAATAAGGCTGAAACGGAAAACAAACTGGCAACTCCAGAAAACTGGTCCTGTAATAAATTACAGGAAAACCCCGCTACTGTGTATACACACCCGCATTTGTATTCCAACCGAAATACAAATGCAACGAGACAAAAATCTACACTGTACTATACTAGCATCCGGCTTAAACCAAAGCCGGCTAGTATTATCCGTCCGATCCTGATCCGTGCAATACCGCACGTATCTGATCGAATCCTGCCATATATGCATACGGCCTCTAGTACTAACCGTCTGATCCTGATCCGTGCAATACCGCACGTATCTGATCGAACCCTGCCATATCTCCATACGGACTCTACAGCGTTTCGCCCGAAAACTTGAGTAACTGAATGTGGGGGACTCTAAAGACTCGTCAATACTATGGCTGTGGATTTAACCACTAGCACGTCAGAGGTATTAGCCATACGTGACGGGCTACCAGCTATTGACTAAAAGGGACGTCGATGAGCGAACTCATCCTGACACCCTACTGAGCCTGTCAGTGACAATATCCGTACAGTCCGGTCCGTTCATCTATGAGCATCGCATGGCGGGCCTAGGGGGTTGGTAAAAGTCAGACCCCCAAAAGCGGTACAAGTCGTGTCGGAGTGTAGCCCAGAACACCCTGAGACACCACTGGAATACCTACCAGTAAATCTCCTGCCTTGGCCAAGGACTTCGTGTAATGGCACTCCTAGACACAGCGTGACCTCACCCCCAATACCGGGAGAGACGAAGACCTAAAGATCCGCTCACTGCCTCCATGTGGCTCGGGACTGTACCCAACTAAAACCTGTTTGCACGTCTCCTTTGAGCGTGGTAGGGTAGTAATCAAAGTACAGTGGGAACTCACACGAGACAAATGACGATCCTCAGGTCGATGAACTAACCTGTACACATGTCACCAGGGAACTGCTATCTGGCGTCAGGTATAAGACCAACTAGCATGTTAACGGCGAGTCCTGTCCGGTGTACTCATAATCCAATGAGCACCTGTATACATCTTAGGTGAACCAACTGACACCAGTGGCTTGTGAGACCGGCCACCGCCCCTCGTCGGGGTCTCGACTGTATACACTAGTCTACTCTGGAGTATCGATGCCCTGTCTCGAAACTCCCACGACTAGGGATCTTTTAAGGATGTGCTTATAGACTACCAGCTCCCACGTATATGATCGCCCTCATACTGCTGGCAGTCAAGCAAGAATCCTAGGGGCTCTATCAACGTGCAATAGTGACCTGTAAGGTCACCTAAAGCAGTACACGATGATAAAGGTAAACCAGATAGCATACTATCATCTTGAGTAAGACTGTCCTACCGGGATAGGTCTTCCCTCAATCATTGCAATCACGTGCCTGTGATCCAATAATTGACTCTGAGAGCACTATCTCCAACAGGTTTTGACCGTACCAACAGTCAAAACCCTAATGAGGCACCTCCTTCTTCTTCGCTCCTCACAACCGTGCATACACACCCGCATCCGCATTCCGTAGAATGCGAATGCACAGAAGACAAAACTAATCCATCCATACAATATTAGGATCTGGCTTAAACCAAAGCCTACTAGCTTTGTCTTCCCGAACAGCATACGCCCACAAGTGCACGTAAGTGATCGTAGCCCTGCCGTAAAACCATACGTCCTCTACACCTTTCGCCCAGTGCAGGGAAACTCTCTGTGTAGGACTCTAAAGACGCGACACTACGCTGGCAGTGGGTTTAACCACAGACCGCAAGCGGCACTAGCTGTACGTAACGGTCCCCAGGTAGATGTCGATAAGAAGGCCGATGAGGTAAACCCATCTGAACTCCTACTGAGCCTGAATGTGACAATCTCCGTACAGTCCGGTCTGTTCGTCTATGAGTATCGCATGTCGGGCCTAGGGGCGGTAAACGTCAGACCCCGAATAGCGGTACAAGTCATGCCAGAGTGTAGCCCAGAACACCCTGAGAAACTACTGGAAACACTACCCGTAATTATCGCTTGCCCTGGCTAGGGACTTTGTGTAATGGCTCTCCTAGACACAGCGCGATATCAACCCCCAACACCGGGAGAGACGAATCCTATCTAACCGCTACTGCCTTCAAGTGCTTCGGGACAGCACCCAACTACTACCTTTTTGCACGAATCCTTTGAGCCTTGGTAGGGTAATAATCAAAGTACAGTGGGAACACACTTGAGGCGAAGTAGCAGTGTCAAGTCGACGGATTAAGCTGTGCTCCTGTCACCTGGGAACTGTTATATGACGATAGGTATAGTACCAACCAACAGTTCCCGACGAGTCCTGTCTAGTGTACTCGTAACCTAACGAGCACCCACATACTATCTCCAGTACGACGTACTGATGGTTGTGGGATAGACCATCTCCCCTGCTGGGATAAGAAGCGCATATGCTATTCTACTCCGGAGTATCGATGCCCCGTCTCGATAATCCTATGACCAAGGACCTGTATAAGGATGTGCTTGTAGATTACCCAGCCCCCACAAGTGTGACTGCCATCACAACGCTGGTAATCAAGCAAAGATCCTACGGGCTCCACTAATATATATAAGCGATATGCTAAAAGAAACACATGCACATATTAAAGTAAAAACAAACCAAGTAGCATACTACCATTTTGAGAAAGATTGTCTATACAACTGTGAATATCCCAAGCTTCCATTAAGTAATATATAAAGTAGTATGATACAGTAATGGCCTCTAGGGCATATACACTAACACAAATAACATGTGTTATACATTATAACCAGCATTATGAGGGAAATTGTGTGTTTATTACTACACGCATGATCTTTTGTATGTCAACACTTGTCTCGAGATTGTGTGCAGGAAATTCTCCACGTTAAAAAGCCAGAACAGCAAAAAGTGTTGATAAAATACACCATGTCCAAGACATGAGATCTGGGAGTAAACTAGAAAGAATAATAAGATTCCAGACATCAGGAAACAACCATAAAGCTAACACGAAACAATTCAGAAATTTCCATGCACTGAGTCCACCAAACGGCTGTGGATCCGTGGCCGAGTTGACTCGTCGGCGGTGAAAACTTTTTGCAGGGCTCTCCTTTCAACCGCCAAGCTTCTCCAAGACGCTTCGAATTGTGTAGATTTCTCCAGAAGCTTCCCTTCTAACAGCCAAACTTCTTGTGCAAGTTTGATACCTACCAAGCTTCTCATGCAAGCTTCATAATAACCTAGCTTCTAGTAGAAGATAAACCAAGCTTCTAGGGGAAGCTAAAGGAAGAAAACTATAAAAAGGGACATAGGGCTTCATTACAAAGGTTGTTCATTGGTTGATTAGTTGTTGAATGGTGGTAAAAATTTCTAGAAAAATCCAAATCAATTGAAATCAAGTGGAGTGACACCATTTGAGCCAAATCAAGATTCATCGAGTACCGATTCAAGCAAGCCTTCAACGAGCCTTTGAAGCAACACCGATCTTCATCCGAGCAAGAGATTCACGACGATCCGCGACTCAAGAAGACCGAAGCGAAGCTAGTTTCGACGATTTAGTTCCTCCTCAAATCTTGTAATCTTTGAGTGAATTGTACCTAAACGTTGATAAATAAAATGTGAAAATTCTTAATCTTTCTTTTCTTTACATTCTTGCATTATGAAGAGTTGTAGATTCTTTATTCTTTTCGTTTTTTCATGATGTTTGAGTGAAAACTCCAGTTGTTGCGGAATCGAGAAAATAGGTAGATAATGATGATTAAATTCTTGAACGATTCTTAAGTCTTATGAGTTTTGTAATGTTTAGAAAATTGAATTATCGAAAACCTAATTTGAGCGAGATCGCTTTGTTAAATGTTTTCGCTCCAAATTAGAGATCAACAATCGGTGATTTAATTTGCCAGAGACTAGAATTTGAATGATAATCAATGAAAGGACAAGGGATGATGATGGAGAAACCCTAGTTTCTTCAATAGATCCCTAAACCTTATTGATTGTCATCGACCTAGCAACAAATCTTCAATAGATAAGAATTTGTAATCATTAGTATTCACCATCACTATCAATTGGATCGATTCCAACAAGCCTCTTTACAAATCTTGATAATTCAAACGATTTAGACATTTTCTTGATCTCTAGTAATTCTTGATTTTTTAGATCTATTTCTTTATGATTCTTGAAACCAAACTTCATAAATATTGAATCATTTTCTTTTATCTTTTAATTTTCAACTCAAATAAAACGATTTCGAACAAATCACATGTTCTCAGTGGACGATCCGTTCTCATTGACGAAACTACAATAGACACCGTCAATTGATTGCGGTATAAATTTCTTTAGTTGTGAAACATTTTATATACACACGAAGATATGATCAATCAAATGGCGCTGTTGCCGGGGATCATGTGCTAATTTGTTCGTTTTTGTAATTTGAGTTGAAAAAATTATTATTCCATCAGAATTTTTAGATCAAAAATCGTAACAAGCGCTAACAATTTTTTGTAATTTGCTGCAAGGAAATCTGGAATCTCTGGAGCGAGAGGAAAAATTTTCACGACATCTCAGGAAGTTCAGTGAGTGGACAGGAGCATCTGCACGAATTTTTGTGCAGAGATCTTAATATCAGAATGCACATCCACGGCCATAGGTAGCATATTGCGGCAGTTCCGCGGCATTATAGCTGGTTCACTGCACCAAATTTTCTAGGTGAATTTCTGACTTTCTTATCTCCTCCCTGCTCTGCTCCATTAACCAATTTCTGCAGGATTCTTTGCAAAAATTCGCAGCGCCGCTAAAAGAAAAAAAAATTGTTCCGTGTTTTGATCTTGGTTGTTTGCATATTTTAATACGGAAATTAAGGGGCAAAGACCAAGTTCAGATTAGGTAGGGATTTCATTAACCTTCCTAAGCTCCAAAAATCACAAAATTTGCATCCGCATCATCCTCATTAACTAAAAAAGATCTAGACAAGACTCTAAGGACTGTCGCGCTCAATTAGGACAGAAGAAGGTCGTGGGTAATCTATTGCTTATCCACGTTTCTTTTTTGGTGTCTAAGGCAAGTGTGTCTATGGCAAGTGGTTACTTAATTAGGCCCACTACTTACGTAGTGGAGAACCTCCCACTTACTTGGAACTTACCTGGCCACAGAAGGGGCAAAGAGGCAGTAGAGGATCTATCTTGCGACTTGTTTTCTGGAAGTCTAGGAGCGGTCTAGAGACTTGACCTGGGTGACCACTAGATTTAGGGTTGCTTGTGCATTGTTTGTGTGAATTTTTCAAAAATCCGTCTCTTTTTCAAATCAAATACCAACTCATCTTTTCCTTAATTATCACTTAACGCTGCCATTTGTGCTAAACCATTTAGTGCATGCTTGGCTGGACACGGGATTCTAGTACCCGTCTTGTCCGCGTTCCTCCTATCGACTCCGAAGTCAGTAATTCTACGTCTACTTTTTCTTCACCCACTACCACATCCACTTTGATGGACGGTTCTCCATCGAACTTCTTTAACACTACTTTGCCACCGTCCGCAGGTGCGCAGAATCCGCCCCGCATCTCTCTCCAAGAGAGATGCTACCCTATGTGAGGTCCTCTTTCTACCCGTCTAACCATTCCACCAGCCAATGGGGACAATTATGAAATCAAACCACAATACATCAATCTTCTACCAAAATATCACAGACTCGAGTCTGAAGACGCATATGTATTTATTACCAAATTTGAAAATGTATGCGCTATGATGGGTACTTCACAGCTTTCTATGGATGCTATGAGATTACGTCTTCTCCCATTCACTTTGTGCGATATAGCCGAGATGTGGCTTTATAACACAACCGCACATTCTATTTCAAATTGGGGAGAATTCGTAATAGCTTTCCTAAAGAAATTCTACCTTAATCATAAGACAGCTCGAGTCCGTAGCGAAATAAATCAATTTACCCAGCTTCCAAATGAACCATTCTCGAAGTGTTTTGAACGCTTCAAGGATCTGTTAGTTCAATGTCCTCATCACGGAATTCCTAGATGGGATCTGTGCAGAATCATATATGAGGGTATTAATCCTACAAGAAAACAGACCCTTGAATCCATGTGTCAAGGCACCTTCATGAATAAAGATGATGGTGAAGCTTGGAGATTTTTAGAAGATTTCGCCGAGAAAACTTTACGGTGGGAGAGTGTAAACCAGTCATCGTCTAGGGGTGGTAATCATCAACTTGATGTTTCCATAGTAGTTTGAGCTGAAATGGCAGCATTGCAAAAGAAACTCGAAGCTATGGAATATAAATTTTTAGCAGCCTCCCTAAATCAGATGTCACTTTCCAAAACTGTCTGTGGATGTTGTTAAGATCCATCTCATCTTATGGAAGAATGTCCTTTAAATTCTTCGTTTCAAGATCAAGAGAATACCAATGCTACTTTCCAACAAAGACCTAGAAACGATCTGTATTCTTCCATTTATAATCAGGGTTGGAGGAATCACCCTAATTTTGCTTGGAACCAATCACAAACTCAAAACACGGTTCCAAACCAAAATAATTTTCAACAGGGTCCTCCACCATAACAGCAACCACTTTAAATAAGTCAGCACCCCTATCAATCACAAAAATTTCAAAATCCGGTCAACACTGCTGCACTGCACAACAATTCTTTGCAACTGACCGGTATTGATAGCTCCTTTCCACTCGAACAAACCATGAATTTGTTTCAGACAAATATCATGCAAGTTTCGGTTGAGATGAAGTCTTCCGTCGATAAAATCCAGAAAAACTCTGACTCCCAAAGTGAGAGTATTAAATCGATGGAAGCACAAATTGCCCGTATAAATGTCGAATTGAGTGCTAGAGAGAAAGGGAAACTTCCAGCTCAACTTTTACCCAATCCTGGCTACTCATATCATGGGAATGCTATTACCGCATTGAGATCTCGAAGAGTGCTAGACAACCATGTCGGTTAAGAGATTGATAATAATGAAGAATCAATCGATGATATCCCGGCTGAGACTTTTCCTTCCACTTCCACTTCTACTTCTGACCCCAGTTCGTCTACCCCACCATTTTCTTCCGAGCCTATTCTCCGTTTTCCCTAAGGCACGAACCCTCAGCACACTTCTTCTAGTCCACCAAAGACGATCCCCACTCCTATTCTGGGATCTTTTCTACCCACACGATCTTCTCCAATGTTGGACCCCGCTCTTATTGCTAAACCTCCTTATCCGAATCAGTTAAGGGGTAACAGACCAAGTCCGCAAATGGAGAAGATCACTGAAATTTTTTAACAGGTTAACATCAATATCCTTCTCCTAGATGCTATACAATAAGTCCTGGGTTATGCGAAAATTCTCAAGGACTTGTGCACTAGGAAGAGGAAGACTCAAGTACCAAAAAAGGTGTTCATGTTGAGTACTGTAGACACAGCTTTTCCTCAACAATTACCTAGAAAACGTAAGGACCCTGGCTGTCCTACTATTTCTATTTCTATTAGGGGTAAGCACATTAACCGTGCTATACTTGACCTTGGCGCAAGTATTAACCTACTTCCTTTCTCGGTTTATGAGCAATTAGGAATTGGAGAGTTGAAACCAGCTCACTGCACTCTTCAGATGGCCGACCGATCAATCACCAAACTTAGGGGTGAACTGGAGGATATGTTAATAAAAATCGGGGAATTTGTATTCCCTGTGGACTTTATTGTTCTTGATACACAGCCTGTAGTGAACCTACAGAATCAAATTCCGGTGATCCTTGGTCGCCCCTTTTTGGCCACTTCCAATGCTGTAATCAACTGTCGTAACGGCTCTATGACCCTATCCTTCGGGAAGATGTCAATTGAGCTTAACATTTACAAGTTGGGAAGTGTACCCTCCGAACCTTCTGCTCAGGTTTGTTCTGTCGAATTAATGGATGTCGACAACAGCGAATTTGATCAGCCTCATGATAATGATCTAGACTCTTTTCATATGTTGTTGTTTGACCCCAACTATGTATCATACATATACGGACTCTTCCACCAAGTTGTCTGGGTCAACAACTAACACTGATTATGAACCATTTTTGGAGTCTGAAGATCACCCCGCGCTTTTTGATGACATTATTCTTCGGGGGATCGATGAGAGCTTTGAGGATATTTTCGCTGATGAACTCGCATTCTTAGCAAACACGGGTGTTGAGATGAATCATCTCTAAAACAAAAAAATTGAACCTCCACCCCTTCTTCTGAACAATAAAGAGAATGCGAGTAATCCATCAAAATCATTGTGTCGTCTCTCCAAATTGAGACGCAAACCCTCTCCTTCACACCACTTAACTCTTCCCCACTTCTTCCTGGCTTCATATAACATGTTCTTCCACCAACCAATACACTACACTGATAAAATCTTCGAATGGTTGGTGTTGACTTTCGGTCTTTGCAAAGCTTGGCATTGACCAGTAATTTTGACCCCCTCTTGTGATTTTCAAAGCTTAATATTGTTTAACTCAAGTTTTGGGGGGGTATAATCTGGCTCTTGAAAATAAAATTTTTACTCAAAATGGTGAGCCAAAGAATAAGTTTGGGGGAGATTTTCACGATCATATGTATTGCGCCCGTTAATAAATTTCCTCCCAAACTTACAGGTTTTTGTGATCCAGTAGATGGCAATAGTGAGGACACTGTTGTAAACAAGTTTGGGGGAGGTTTATGCTTATTTACGCATCACTTTGCATCATACTTTGCATAAGCACAAACCATATAAAACATATAAAAATTTTAAAAATTTTAAAAGATAAAAATATTTAATATTTAATTTTATAATAAAAGATTAGATAGTGAAAAATTACATCCAAAAGATTAGAAAAATTTAAGAAAACCAAGAAAGTTAGAAGTTTTCTTAAATGAAACTAGTAATAAGTAGTTATGAGCCGTTGTCCCAAGAGTTAGTAAGATGAAAGAAGTCACTAATTTGAGGATAAAAATAAGTATGAAAAATAATTCCTATTCTGGAAGCCAAACATTTGAATGTTGACACCCTACTATTCGCACTTACACACGTCTTGAAACTCGGGATAGTAGAGAATACCTTGAAATGCTCTTGTCTAAAAGCCAAAGTATGAAGGAAATAATAAATGAAGCATAAAAGATAAAATGGTGAAGAAAAAGAACACTGGTTTTGTTATCACCAAGGCAGCAATAAAAAAATATAGCGAGGGTGCTTCATCACCTAGTGCCTTAGACCAACTAGTTTGGGAGTCACTGCTAAGCCTTAGGTGTTGCAAGACGAGAAAAATACTATTTACGCCTAATAAGCAAGCACATGAGTAATCGGTCGGTTAGTACCTCAAGAAGTATTAACGGCCGCATGAAAAATGTGTGAGCAATTCCATCTAAATTTTCATCAGATTAAAAAATACTGAGGCAGATGGACAAGAGTATGATAGCTTGAATTGAATTCTCCGAATGTAGGGATGTCTTTTACACACATGTAGGGGTATATGATTGGTGTTTGGAATAAAGATAGGAATGAAGAATAAAGTCGATGTTTTATTGACGGATGATGTGATTTCTAACATTTTTTTCATGACTATTAAGATAGGGCTCATGACAACTGAAAAGCCAGTGTAGTTGGAAACTCTAATTTTCAAAGTCTTTCTTTTATTATTCTAATCTTTATATGTAAGTTTCACGGTCTTCCTTTTATTATGGGATTTTGTGGGTGCAATCCACTGAAAACCCTTAGGAGACAACACTCCTCCTACTAGGGATACCTAGAGGTTTAAAGGCTTGTTGCACGTGCTCAGTGCAATCATGTTGCCTACGAAAGTGTGCTAGTTAGTTTTTCTTTTTCTTATATTTTCTCCTTCACCTGAATAAAACAAGTTTGCTCGAGACGACCAAAATTAAGTTTGGGAGAATTTGATCAGTCGAAAATATTGCATTTTTTAACACATTAATCTCCCTACTCTGTATAATCATCTAAAGGTGTTTGGTATAAATATAGCACATATTAGCAATTCGTCTGCAAAATATCAAATAACATATGTTATAAATTATAACCAGGATTATGAGGGAAATTGTGTGTTTATTACTACACGCATGATCTTTTGTATGTCAACACTTGTCTCGAGATTGTGTGCAGGAAATTCTCCAGGTTGAAAAGCCAGAACTGCTAAAAGTGCTGATAAAATACGCCAATTCCAAGACTTGAGATCTGGGAGTAAACTAGAAAGAATAATAAGATTCCTGACATCAGGAAACAACCATAAAGCCAACATGAAACAATACAGAAATTTCCATGCACTAAGTCCACCAAACGACCGCGGATCTGCGGCCGAGTCAGGCCGATCCGCCGCTGATCCGTGGCTGAGTTGACTCGTCGGCGGTGAAAACTTTTTGCAGGGCTCTCCTTTCAACTTCCAAACTTCTCCAAGACGCTTCGAATTGTGTGGATTTCTCCAGAAGCTTCCCTTCTAACAGCCAAGCTTTTTGTGCAAGTTTGATACCTACCAAGCTTCTCATGCAAGCTTCATAACAACCTAGCTTCTAGTAGAAGATAAACCAAGCTTCTAGGGGAAGCTAAAGAAAGAAAACTATAAAAAGGGACCTAGGGCTTCATTATAAAGGTTGTTCATTGGTTGATTAGTTGTTGAATAGTGGTAAAAATTTCTAGAAAAATCCAAATCAATTGAAATCAAGTGGAGTGACACCATTTGAGCCAAATCAAGATTCATCAAGTACCGATTCAAGCAAGCCTTCAGCGAGCCTTTGAAGAAACGCCGATCTTCATCTGAGCAAGAGATCCACGACAATCCGCGACTCAAGAAGACCGAAGCGAAGCTAGTTTCGACGATTTAGTTACTCTTCAAATCTTGTAATCTTTGAGTGAATTGTACCTAAACGTTGATAAATTAAAGGTGAAAATTCTTAATCTTGCTTTTCTTTACATTCTTGGAATATGAAGAGTTATAGATTCTTGATTCTTTTCTTTTTTTCATGATGTTTGAGTGAAAACTCCGCTTGTAGCGGAATCGAGAAAATAGGTAGATGATGATGATTAAATTCTTGAACGATTCTTAAGTCTTTTGAGTTTTATAAAGTTTAGGAAATTGAATCATCGAAAAACAAATTTGAGCGAGATCGCTTTCTTGAATGTTTTCGCTCCAAAATAGAGATCAACAATCGGTGATTTAATTTGCTAGAGGGTAGAATTTGAATGATAATCAATGAAAGGATAAGAGATGATGATGGAGAAACCCTAGTTTCTTCAATAGATTCCTAAACCTCATTGATTGTCATCGATCTAGCAAAAAAACTTCAATAGATAAGAATTTGTAATCATTAGTATTCACCATCACTATCAATTGGATCGATTCCGACAAGCCTTTTTACAAATCTTGATAATTCAAACGATTTGGACATTTTCTTGATCTCAAGTAATTCTTGATTTTTTAGATCTATTTCTTTATGATTCTTGAAACCAAACTTCACAAATATTGAATCATTTTCTTTTATCTTTTAATTTTCAACTCAAATAAAACTATTTCGATCAAATCACACTATCTCAGTGGACGATCCGTTCTTTTTGACGAAACTACAATAGACACCGTAAATTGATTGTGGTATAAATTTCTTTGGTTATGAAACATTTTATATACATACGAAGATATGATCAATCTTCCAATAGACCGCCCTTCTATTGAGGGTAAAGACATAACCCGACATGGATTTGGAGTCATTCTTATCACTCTGGAAGCTGGAGTCAGCAAAGGCCCCGATCTGGATGTCTTTTCCACCGTAAACTAAGAACATTTCCTTATCCCTTCTCAGGTACTTGAGAATGTTCTTTACTGCTATCCAGTGCTTCTCCCCAGGGTTTGACTGATATGGGCATACCACGCTTAGTGCATAAGCTATATCTGGTCTAGTACACAACATCACATACATTATAGAGCCTACCGCAAAAGCGTAGGGTATAATAGACATGTGATCCCTGTCCAAATCAGTCTTGGGAGACATCTCTTTGGAGAGGTTGATTCCGTGACAAGCCGGTAAATTACCGTGCTTAGAATCTTCCATACTGAATCTTTTTAGTATGGTGTCGATTTACCTGGACTACGAAAGTTCCAACATCCTTTTAGATCAATCACGATAGATCTAGATCCCCAGAATGTAAGAGGCATCATCCAGATCTTTCATGGAGAACCTGTGTGACAAGAACCCCTTGACAGATTGTAGCATAGGAATGTCATTTCCTATCAAGAGAATGTTATCCACGTACAAGACAAGGAATACAACAGTTCATGCTACAATCTTACTATAAATGCATGGCTCATATGGATTTTTGATAAAGTTAAATTCTTTGACCGTCTCATCAAAACAGATGTTCCAACTCCGTGATGCCTGCTTTAGTCCATAAATGGACTTAAGTAACTTTCACACTTTCCCGCTTCTCCCACTCTAAATGAAACCCTCTGGCTGGTCCATATAGACACACTCTTCTAAATTTCCATTTAGAAAAGTAGTTTTTACGTCCATCTGCCAAATCTCATAATCGTGGAAGGCAGCAATGATAAGAAGGATTTGAATGGATTTGAGCATAGTCACTGGAGAAAAAGTTTCTTCATAGTCCAAACAAGGTCTTTGACGAAATCCTTTTGCAACAAGTCTAGCCTTATAGATTTCAACCTGTCCATCTACACCAATCTTCTTTCTAAGGATCCATTTACATCCTACGGGTTTTACCCCTTCTGGAGCAATGTACAAAGTCCATACTTTGTTGGTGTACATGGACTCCATCTAGGTCAGCATTGCATCCAGCCATTTTACCTAGTCTATGCTCCGATTGGCATGCTGGAAGTTAGTCGGCTCATCATTATTAATGATGCAATCCTCTCTATCCCCATCTATAAAAAAACTGTAGTATCTCTTAGGCGGATGAGACAGCCTACTACTCTTGCGGAGTGGTGTGGGAATGTCCTGTTCTTTTGAAAAAAAATTTCCACTAAGCTTTCAGTAATAGCTTGTGGTTCTGGAATTTCTTCCAGTTCTACTGCGCTCCCACTTGTTTCCTTTTCTAAAAACTGATTTTCCAGAAAGTGGGCATGACGAGAAACAAAAACATTTTGCTCCTCTGCGCAATAGAAAAGATACCCCTTTGGAGTTCTTTGGGTATCCCACAAACTGACACAATACCGATCGTGGCTCGAGCTTTTCCGCATGCTGCTTTTTGACAAAAGCTGGACATCCCCATATCTTCAGATATTGAAGATAGGATTTCTTCCCACTCCACATCTGATATGGTGTGGTAGGCACAATCTTGGTAGGAACCTTATTCAAAATATATGCAACTGATTCTAGCGCATAGCCCCAGAATGATCGCGGTAACACAGCGTTACTCATCATGGAATGTACCATATCCAATAGGGTTCGGTTCCGTCTCTCTGATACACCATTATGCTGTGGTGTGTATGGAGGAGTAAGCTGAGAGAGAATTCCATTCTCTTTTAGGTAATCCAGGAACTCGGCACTCAAGTATTCAACACCTCGATCAGATCTTAGTGTCTTGATACTTTTGCCGGTTTATTTTTCCACTTCATTCTTATATTCTCAGAATTTCTCAAAGACCTCGGATTTATGTTTCATCAAGAAAATATGTCCATACCTAGAGAAATCATCCGTAAAAGTAATGAAATAGGAATAACTACTTCTTGCATGTGTAGGCATTGGACCACACACGTCGCTGTGTATGAGTCCTAAGAGCTCACTCGCTCTTACTCCGTGTCCAGTGAACGGAGTCATTGTCATCTTTCCTTTGAGACATGATTGACAAGTTGCATAAGATTGATATTCAAACGGATCCAAATATCCTTCTTTATGTAACTTGGTTAACCTTGTCTCATTGATTTGACCTAGTCTACAATGCCATAAGAAAGATTGATTTATTTCTTGAGTCTTTCTTTTATGTGTGTTCTGAACATTGAAAACATGCAATTGGTTTAATACGTATATACCGTTGTTTAGAGTACCTGACCCAATCAGACCATGATTAAGGTGGATGTTTACGACATCGCTTACAAATGTAAAATCATAACCTTCCTTTGATAATAAAGATACTGAAATGATATTACAAGTCAAACTAGGTACACAAAAACAGTTGCGCAAAACGAAAATATGTCCACTCGTCAATCCAAGGTGATATTCCCCTACGGACACAACATCCACGCTCGCTCTGTTAGCAACCCTAAGGGTCATATCACCGGTCTTCAAAACTTTACGGCTTCTCAATGCCTGCAAAGAATTGCATATATGAGATCCTGATCCGGTATCCAATACCCAAGAAGTAGAGTTGATTGACAGACAGTTTTCAATTATAAACACACCTGAAGCCGAAGCCACAACTTGCTTCGGGTCCTGGCTCTTGGCCTTCCAAGCCCTGCAATCCTTTTTCCAGTGTCACTTATGACAATAGAAGCATTCTTCCTTTCCCATTGTTGGTCCAGCCACTTTTTCCATTCCCTTGGCTTCCACATTACTAACACCGTCTCTCGGTTTGGTGGGGGCCTTCTTCTTCTTTCCTTTGGCTTTTACCTTGGACCTAGAAGAGGAAGCTCCACCAACAAATAGAGCGGGTGTTTCCCTGACTTTCTGCAGGGTGCCCTCTGCACTCCTCAACATGTTAAGGAGTTCCGAAAGTTCAACTTCTTTACCTTGAATATTAAAATTCAAGATAAACTGGGCGTAGGTGGTAGGAAGGGACAGGAGAATCAAGTCTGTATATAGCTCATTCTCTAACGTGGTCCCGAGGTCCGCGAGCTCCTCAATGTAGCCAATTGGTTTGTTATTATTTTCTACGTGTTTAAATTTTTAATTACCGCAATCAAGACGGTTTCGCTTGGTAGCTAGCCGGTTGAGTACGGGTCGATCCACAGGAAGATGGAATCTTTTTCTTTATATTTTAACGAGTTAAATCCAAATATTTTGAGTTTTGTTTTAAGATCTACTAATGAGATAAAAGATGATAAAGAACTTGCTAGGGTTAGGATTAGGTTAGTTCGAGTTAGGAATTTCTCACTTCATTCCATGCCCTTCTTAATATCGGTGTTATGGTAATTGGCAACAACGGGGATTAGCACGACTAGGAAGGAACTTACAAGTATAAGCTAGGCTTTCCATGCTTAGTTTCTTCGTTATGGTCCTTATCCGTCCGTTCTTGGCACTTAGCCTTAACCTACGGTTAATTCAACCACAACCGGTCTAACTATGGAATCACCACTATCATGTAGGATAGGGTGCCGTAGTGAGCGGATTGTGGTTCAATTAAGGGGAGTTCGAATTAATGTGTTGGACAAAGAAAAGAGTGAGAGAGATTTCCTTCTCTCAAACTTTCCTTCTCCTGCCCTAACACGTGAGAGATTACTCACTGATAGGTAGAGATTCTGCGTGTTCAAGTTTAGTTAATTACCGCAATCAAGACGGTTTTGCTTGTAGCTAGCCGGTTGAGTACGGGTCGTCCGCAGGGAGATGGGAATCTTTTTCTATGTGGTTTAACGAGTTAAGTCCAGTTTTCCAGATTTGTTTGTGATTAACTAAGTGTTAAAATGATATGTAAAGAGAGCTTGTTAGGGTTAGGATTAGGTTAGTTTGAGTTAGGAGTCGCTCACCTCTTTCGTTGCCACTCTTAATATCGGTGTTACGGTAATCGGCAACAACGGGGATTAGCACGACTAGGAAGGAACTTGCGAGTATAAGCTAGGCTTTCCAACGCATAAGTTCTTCATTTTGGTGCTTGTCCGTCCGTTCTTGGCTCTTAGCCATAACCTCCGGTTAATTCAACCACAACCGGTCTCACTACGGAATCACCGCTATCATCTAGGATAGGGTGCCGTAAGGAGCGGATTGTGGTTCAATTAACGGGAGTCGATTTAAGATGTTGGGCAAGGAAAGAGTGAGAGAGATTTCCTTCTCTCAAACTTCCCTTATCCTACCCTAACAAGTATGAAACTACTCACACATCATAATGAAAAGAAAACAAAACAAAAGAGGAAGATAGAAAGAAGGAGATTAGAAGATAACAACTAGCTATTTGCGACCTCACCTTGGCAAGGATCAAGCGTAAGCGTCATGGTTGTTTAAGGATAAAGGAAAAGAGAAAAGAAAGAAACAACAACAAATAACAATAACTAAGTTAACAAATGAAAATTACAAGCAATAATAATTTAACTAAAGAACAAGACAAGCATGATAAGTAAAAAGAACTCCTTTATTCATTCTTCACTCACAAAAGCTCACTACAAGATTTTTAATGGAGAAGAGATGAGAGGAGGAAGAAGAACAACAACTAAAACCTAAAAAATAAATACAAGATTATGCACACTTGGCTTCACAAGGTTCTGGGCTATTTATAGGCTGGAAAATGAAAACCTAGGGCAACATTCAGAACTAAAGTGAAATGACCAATATACCCACAAAATTTGGACACTTGCCGCACCATACGGCCGCGGAACCGCGGCCTAAGCCTGCTTATGCCGCGGATCCGCGGCCCTTTAGTGGAGGTAGGTGTCCAAATTTTGTATGGTTCCCTGGTTTGCTGTGCCCATGAGTCTGGTATATATATTTTCTCAGATTTTCTTCACGATTTTTCCAGAATTTCTGTTGAGCAAAAGGTGATTTGATGTGGATCTTTTTGTCATGATTTCCTCGAGCTCCGTGTAGATTTCTTGGATCTTGTGCTGCCATTGAGCCTTGTGCATGAAAACGACATTGATTTTCCATTTTGTCTCTTAAACTGGTGTGTGGCAACAGACGGATAAAGAGCGAAGACCCGTGTTTTATCTGTGGTTGACAGGAACCCGGACTTTGTCGTGTTTTTCCATGAATTTCACCGTTTTAGAGCCGAGAACCTGTATCCTGCAATTGACTAGCAAACACGGCTCAAGAGTACCTACCGATATGCAATGTGATAAAAATTGGGCGGTATGAAAATGCAAAAATCTGATATGAACAAATACCCCCAAACTTATCATTTGCTCGTCCCGAGCAAAGCCAATTTATTCACAAAGAATATCCTAACCTGACTTTCGCAGGGAATGCGATTGCACTGAGCATGTGCAACAAGTCGTTAAACCTCTAGGTGTCCCTAGTAGGAGGAGTGTTGTCTCCTGAGGGTTTTCAGCGGATACTACCCACAAAATCCGGTCAAGCTAGTTTTGTAAAATAACTAAGATTCAAATCCTAAAGTTTTGTTTCAGAAAATAACAATTCTATTATCCTAAGTCTAGACTATCAAACCTTTATTTTTCACACCTCGCTTCTTATTTAACTACAGATTTTATATGTCTTTACGTGCAGTGCAAATAGTGTCGTTAAGTTTCCAGAAGGATCGATTTACGTCATCATGTCACACAATAAAGCCCAGATAAAAATTTTGAAAGGATCACATAAGTTTTATAAAGAGTTAAGCATTTTTCAAGTTTCGTTTTCCAGTAAAGTTTCAACTTCAGAATTTCAATCTTCCTTAACAGGAAACTAGGTCTTATTTTTCACTCCACCTTTTTCTTGTTTTCATTTCATACACACCTCTGTGAACGTGCAATAGTCTTTATCATAGAATAAAACCTTCATATCTCCGCTAAAATTTTTATACAAGCCTGTCTTTTATCAAGATTATTCTCACACAAAGAACCGTTAGGAATTTTAACTCGGAGAGAACACTTGCTTGACTTTGTTTTAATCTGGACTTTCTAGGCTTCTTAGCGAGCTTTGGGCCAATGCACCCAAACCAGTTGGTTTTAGGGCATTAGGTGTAGAAACACCCCAGCGGACTTAATTACTCAAGTTACCTAGGCCCAAAAACAAAAGACAGTTTGGCATGAAAATCATGATGATTTAATACGAATGGAGATATAACCGGCAATTCAATTATTTTTTTGGATAAAAGACGTGTTTAGTGGGTTCGGTGTGTAATCATTCCAATCAAGTTTCAGATGGGTTATTTTTCAGACTTAGTTCCAATTAAGACATCAATAACATTCCTTCATATTCACTCACTTCATAAACTATTCTTGATATTACTTATTTCAGAACAAACCTATTTGATCCTCAGAAAATCATTGATCCATTTAAAAGTTTTTCGACATAAAAGACATGTCATCTAATTTCCAAAAACTCACGACACGTGGAGTGTGATGTAAAGACGTATATCAGCTATAGTTAACTTCAAAGGAGAGTTATCTTTCAGGTTTTCAAAATCTAAACATAAGATTTAGTTATTCTTATTTTATCAAACAAAACCGTCGAAATGTTGAATCAAAGTCCTCCCACTAGCTAACTTGACAGAAAAGTTTTTATGTTTTTAGAAAATTTTCAGATTTTTATGTATTTTATGGATTTTAATATGCAGATTCAAAATATACATATGAATGCGAAGGTTAGAAATGCGTACCGAGCGTACCCCCAAACTTAAACTGGACAGTGTCCTCACTGTCATTGCATGAAGAGATCATTTGAAGGGTCAAAATTGTCGGTTAGCGATACACAATTTTTTTTTGTTTTTGTTTTTTTTTGTATTTGTTTTTAAAGAAAAGAAAAAGAAAAAGAATATCCACAAATACATACAAAATGGTTTATACATACCCCCAAACTTATTTGGAACAGTGTCCACTGTTCTTGGCTGGATAACCAAAGTTTGGTGGTAGGAAGAGGAAGATTATGCAGGGTAAACCGGCTCCTGTAAGAACAGGAGCTCCTCTGTTGGTTCGGCGCTAAGGTACGGTTTAAGTCGGTGTCCATTTACTTTGAAAAATGAACCGTCCTTGTTCATCACAGAAAACTGCATTTTATACCGCCCATTCTTATGCTCGTTTGTTTATAAGCAGGTGCTTTTAATCCGTGTTTGCTACATATTTACAGGCTACAGGTTCCTGGTCCAAAATAACGCAAATGATACAAAATCTCTACTGTTACGCCAAAATCCAGGACATCTGTTGCCAGCAGAAAAAAGCCGGGTTCCGATCATCCGTATCCGTCCAGTGCCGCGTACCTGTTCCAGAGACAAGACAAATGACAGTGGTCATTCATGTCTCAGACAAGCACAAAGCACGAGAGGGGCAGCACAAAGCACTAGAGGGTCAAACACAAAGCACGAGAGGGACAAGCACAGAGCACGAGAGGGTATGGTGCATTCAATGCATAAAGTATTGATTCAAAAATTCAAACTTCCCTCCAAATTTTGGATGCATTCAAATTCAAATTAAAGGAAGAGTCTTGTTCTTTTGCCTATAAAAGGAAACCATTGGGTAAGTGAGAAGGAGTCCAATTTTTGCCATACATTGTATCATTCTTTTGCTTAGCTTCCCCTTGAGGTCCTTGCCTTCTCTTGATCTTTCAACCTCTTCATTGAGCTTGAAGGTTTAAGGGTTGGTTATTGATCTCAAGGGTTGTATCATTATGGAATCAATAAAGCTCTTCTCTTTTGTACTTCATTTCACATGAGTTCTTTACCCTTCTCTTGACCTTGCAACCTCTTGATTGAGCTTGCAAGTTTAAGGGTTGGCTATTGATCCCATGGCTTGTCTTGAGTTTTATGGTTCTTAGTGTTACTTTCTTGCTTATCTCTTTCTTGCATTTTTTCTTGTCTTTTATTACTTGCAATTTATTACCATGCACTTTAATTATTTGCTTGTAATCTTTTCTTTTCTTTGTTCTTTTTGTTCTCTCTTTTTGGTTTGTTTTGTGAATGGTTGTAATTATTGTTGTTGTTAAGAATAAATACGGTATTGTAAGTTAATATTTCTTTGCTCATTTCCTTTTCCCGTTATTTTCCATTGAACTCCGCCCAAACGATACGCAAGCGCTCCGTTAGGCACCCTACCCTAACAAGGTAACGGTGATTCCTAACCGCGACCGGTTGCGTTCGGTTTGGCCGGAGGCGAAAGCAAGAGACAAGAACGGAAGGACAAGGGTAAATAAGCCGGATTCCACGAATACCGCACTTAAATCCCCTAATCCACGTTGTTGCCAATTGCTCTAGCTTCAATTGGTCAAGACTCGGCTCAAAGGTTTTGAGTACGGATTTATTTAGCTTACAATTTCGTATCTTTTCTTAACAACTTTATACTTGCATAAAACACATAGGATAGAACTGAACAAACATATACACATTCTTTATTGACTCGTCTAAAACTCGAACGGACATACAACCATCTCCCTGTGGATCGACCCGTGCTCAACCGGCTAGCTGCATAGCGACACCGTCCTGATCGTGGTAAACTTTAGAACTTTGAACTTCCGACACGCCAAAAGTGTGCGATCAGTCCTCTGGATTCTCCAAATCCACAGCGCCCTGCGGATACACATTCCGCACAAAATACGGCCCTTTCCAGCGAGATCTGAGCTTTCCTGGATGGAAGTGAAGTCTGGTGTCGTAAAGCAGTACCTGTTGGCCAGGTACGAAGGTTTTGCGCAAAAGGTGTTTATCGTGAAACACCTTCGTTCGATTCTTAATGACAACCGCGTTATCGTAAGCCTCATCCCTAAGCTCGCTCAGTTCGTTCAACTGCAGCTTCCGATGGCTGCCCGCATCCTCGAGAGACAGATTCAGCTCCTTTATCGCCCAGAATGCACGATGCTCTATTTCGACAGGTAGGTGGAAAGCTTTTCCGTACACAAGCCGATAGGGAGACATGCCAAGGTCGGTCTTATAAGCGGTTCGAAATGCCCAAAGGGCATCAGTGAGTTTCAGCGACCAATCCTTACGGTTCTTGAAAACCGTCTTCTCCAGTATCTGCTTGATTTGCCGATTTGAAACTTCGGCCTGCCCGCAGGTTTGGGGGTGGTAGGGCGTGGATAGCTTATGATTAATGGAGTATTTCCGCATCAAGGCCTCGAAAGTCTTGTTGCAGAAATGACTTCCATTGTCGCTAATGATCGCTCGGGGGTGCCCAAAACGGGAGAAAATGTTTTCTTTAAGAAACCTAACGACAACCTTGTTGTCGTTAGTCCGGCTGGGCACAGCCTCGACCCATTTAGAGACGTAATCAACAGCGAGAAGAATGTACAAGTTCCCAAAACAGCCGGGAAACGGCCCCATGAAATCTATCCCCCAAACATCGAAAATCTCCACAACCAAGATTGGTTGGAGCGGCATCTCGTTCCTTCGGGATATCCGGCCCATGTGTTGGCACCGGGAGCAAGTCTTGCAATAGTCATGAGCGTCTTTGAAGAGTTGTGGCCAGTAGAAACCACATTGCAAGATCTTCTCGGCTGTCTTTCTGGGGCCAAAATGCACGCCACACGCTTGATCGTGGCAAAATGACAGCACACTCTTGAATTCCTCGTCAGGGACACACCGACGAATAATCTGGTCGGGACAGTACTTGAACAGATAGGCTTCGTCCCAGTAGAAGTGTTTTACTTGGGATAAGAAGCGAAGTCTGTCCTGACTTGACCATTCAGTCGGTAGTAATCCTGTGGCCAAATAGTTCACAATATCTACGAACCAGGGTTCGCAAGAAACTGTCAAGAGCTGTTCATCCGGGAAAACGTCGTTGATCGGAATTGGAAGCGAAGGCGAAGAAGGAAGTCGTGAGAGATGGTCGGCAACTACGTTTTCACATCCTCGTTTTTCCTTAATGACAAGGTCAAACTCTTGAAGCAAGAGGATCCAACGTATTAACCGAGATTTTGCATCTTTCTTTGCAAAAAGATGGCGCAGAGCAGAATGGTCTGTGTAGACAATGACTGGAGAGCCGATGAGGTAGGGCCTGAACTTTTCTAAAGCAAATACAACAGCCAAGAATTCCTTCTCAGTTGTTGTATAATTAAGTTGGGCGTCGTTCAGGGTTCGGCTCGCATAATAGATTACGTGCGGCATCTTGTTGATGTGTTGTCCAAGGACAGCACCGATGGCAAAGTCGGATGCATCGTACATAATCTCAAATGGATGCGTCCAGTCAGGTGAAGAAAGAACGGGAGCAGAAGTGAGTGAGCGTTTCAATGACTCGAATGCAGTCACACAGCTCGAGTTGAAGTCGAATGGCGTGTCCTTGGCCAGCAAAAGAGTTAAGGGCCTAGCAATCTTGCTAAAGTCCTTGATGAACCGTCTATAGAAACCAGCATGGCCAAGGAAGGCTCGGATATCTCTGACGCATCGGGGAGGAGGGAGATTGGAAATGACCTCAATCTTCGCTTTGTCAACCTCTATGCCATTTTGCGAGATGATATGTCCTAAGACAATACCTTCGCGCACCATGAAGTGGCACTTCTCCTAATTCAAAGTGAGATTCTTATCCTTACATCGGGTAAGGACAGCGTCAAGATGCAGCAAACACTCGTTGAAGGAATCGCCGAAGATGGAGAATCATCCATGAAAATCTCCAGAAATTTTTCCACCATGTCTGAGAAGATTCCCATCATACACCGCTGGAAGGTAGCGGGCGCATTGCATAACCCAAAGGGCATGCGACGATATGCGAATGTGCCGAAAGGACAAGTGAAAGTGGTCTTGTCCTGGTCTTTTTCGGCGATGGGAATTTGATTATAGCCGGAGTAACCATCAAGAAAGCAGTAGTACTCGTGTCCGGCCAATCGTTCAAGCATTTGGTCAATGAAAGGTAGCGGGAAGTGGTCTTTCCGCGTTGCGGCGTTGAGTTTTCTGTAATCAATGCATACTCGCCACCCAGTTTGGGTGCGAGTAGGGATTAACTCGTTCGCCTTGTTGGTTATGACCGTGATGCCTGACTTCTTGGGGACAACATGAATAGGGATAACCCACTGGCTATCAGAGATAGGGTAAATGATACCACTATCTAGACATTTTATGATTTCCTTTTTCACAGCCTCTTTCATGACTGGATTGAGACGTCTTTGTGGATCCCGGGCTGGTTTGGCATCATCCATCAGTTGAATGTGATGCTCAACGATCAGGGGACAAATCCCCTTGATGTCCGCCATGGACCAGCCAAAAGCTTGCCTGTTGCTGTGCAAGACCGCAAGAAGGGCTTTCTCTTGCTCTGGAGCTAGAGAAGCCGAAATGATGACAGGGAGGGTCTCGATCTCACCTAAGTAAGCGTACTTAAGGTGAGACGGCAAAGGCTTGAGTTCGAGCGATGGAGGTGAAGCGATTGAAGGCAAGATTGGTGCAGAAGTCTCGAACTCAAAGGACTCCAGCAAAGGTTCAAAACGAGTGTAGGCGACCGAGTTGGATGGTTCAGGTAACTCATCCGGAAATTCGAAAGATTCAAACTCGGGTTGTGCGCTGCTAAGATCGTTCGAGAACGTGAAACACTCGTAGTCGTTGTCGGGCGCAGAAACAGCAGCAGGTTCGAGGAGGAACGCACTAGTGGCATTAAGATTATCGTGATCAAACAGAAACTCCTCGAATTCACATTCTTCTGGGGTGATCTCCTGGATCGAGCAGACGTCCAGTATATGAGCATTAGGTTCGGCGGGCTGATTCCCCAACCTAAAAATGTTGAGTTCAATCGTCATGTTTCCAAAAGAGAGGTTCATCGAACCATTGCGACAATTGATCACAGCATTTGAGGTTGCAAGAAATTGGCGACCGAGTATCACCGGAATTTGATTCCGGGGGTTAGCTACAGGCTGTGTGTCTAATACAATGAAGTCAATGGGGAATATGAAGTCCCCGACTTTTATTAACACATCCTCTAGCTCACCCCTAGGATGGGTGATCGATCGGTCGGCCATTTGGAGAGTGCAGTGTGTGGGTTTCAGCTCTCCGACGCCTAATTGCTCGTATACTGAGTACGGAAGCTGGTTAACACTGGCACCAAGATCTAATAGTGCGCGGTTGATGTTCTTATCCCCAATAGTAATAGAAATCGTAGGACAGCCAGGGTCCTTCCGTTTTTGTGGTAAGGATTGGGTAAGGGCATCACTCACAGCACTAGCCAAGAAAACTTTCTTGGGTATCTGAGACTTCCTCTTTTTCGTGTACAAGTCCTTTAAGATTTTCGCGTAGGACGGGACTTGTTGGACAGCATCTAAAAGAGGAATGTTAATGTTAACCTGCTTAAATAACTCCAGAATCTTCTCCATCTGAGGATTTTGTTTATTAGACCTCAACCGGTTTGGAAATGGAACATTTTTAAAATTGGTTGAGTCTAATGTTGGAGGAGGAGATTGTGGAGTTGGAACGGATCCCAGAACAGGTGTTTTCGTGGAGTGAGAAGTGGGTCCGTTCATAGCAGAAGAAGAGGAAGGAGAGCCTTGTGAAGAACGGAGAATAGGTTCAGAAGACGAAGAAGCAGGAGAAGAAGAAGAAATAGAAGAAGAAGCGGCCGGGGTGTCATCGTTGATCCGTGTGCCAATGTTGTTCTGCAGCATCCTTCCCGATCTCAATGTGGTCACGGCACTCACATTATGATTCTGTTGTTCAAGAGCAACATGTACATTATGTGGGTGACCGGGATTTGGGAGTGGCTGGGACGGGAGCTTCCCCTTCTCTCGCTCGCTTAAGACCGCGTTCAGCTGTGCAATCTGGGCCTCGATGGTCTTGATGCTTTGCCAGTGAGTGGCAGTGTGTTGCACTAAGGACTGAATGGAAGACTGGATGTTGGCGGTGGACTGAGTCGATTGTTTAACGAACGCCTCCAGACTTCGTTCGAGCGAGGAAACCTTATCGTTGTTTGACGGAACAAAGTTGTTTGGTGGAAAAGAATTGTTGGGTGCAAAGTTGTTCGTCTGATTTTGGAAAGGTTGGGGTTGGAAGGGCTGCTGAAACTGCTGTTGAGTTTGTTGTTGCGCTTGTTGTTGCGGCGGAGGGGCCCTTTGGAAATTGTTGCCTTGGAATTGATTCTGATTCTGATTCCAGGCGAAATTGGGGTGGTTTCTCCAGCCGGGATTGTATGTGGAAGAGTATGGATCATTCCTCGGTCTTTGCTGAAATGCAGCATTAACCTGATCCTGTCCTTGTGATGGCGGATTGTAAGGACACTCTTCGGTTAAGTGAGAAGGATCGGAACAACAAGCGCAGATGGTACGAAGGGGAAGAACAGGGGCAAGAGCAGGAGAAGAGAATTTGCTCTCTATTGCTTCAAGCTTTCTCGTTATTGCAGCCATTTCAGCTTTCATCGCAATAGAGACATCAAGTTGGTGAATTCCTACCCTAGACTGACCAGTAGAAGTGGTGGTAGAAGAAGAAGAAGTAGGTCTGGTGCTCTCCCATTGTAGCGTTTGCTCCGCAAGGTCGTCAAAGAACTTCCACGCTTCCTCGTCAGATTTCGATAGGAAGTGGCCCTGACAGATGGTTTCCAACAGCTGCTTCGTTGCTGGGTTCAGGCCCTCGTATAAGATTTGGCAAAGTTGTCATTTCTCTATACCGTGGTGAGGACACTGAACAAGAAGGTCTTTGTACCGGTCAAAGCACTTCCAGAAGGGTTCAGAAGGAAGCTGAGAGAATTGGTTGATTTCATTTCTAATCCTTGCGGTTTTATGATTCGGATAGAAATTTTTTAGAAACGCTTTAACAAACTCGTCCCAGCTGGTTATGGAGTGGGAAGCGGTGCTATACAGCCATTTTTCAGCAAGATCGCATAAAGTGAACGGAATGACCCGTAGACGTATAGCATCGTCCGACAGCTGGGTGGTTTTCATCATGGCACAGACGTTTTGAAATTTATTGATGAAGATATAGGCATCTTCAGATTCAAGCCCATGAAATCGTGGAAGCATGTTGATGAAGTGGGGCTTAATTTCAAAGTTGTCCCCATTGGCCGGTGGAAGAGAAAGGCAGGTGGGAAGTGCAGAACGGGTGGGATAGAAACGATCTTGGAGCGCGATTCGCTGCGGCGCTACAACAGTCGGTGGTGGTGGGTTATTGGTCTCCGTAGGAGGTGGAGCCAATCCAGGGGTAGTCAAAGAGATGTTTGGATTAAATCCTGACATCGCGGAAAAAGAGGTCGGTGATGGTGAAGGTGAAGATGTATGAACAGAATTCCGGTCAACGTCGGAGTTGGCCGGTAAAGGGAGGGGTGAAAGAGGAGTGGACGGAGTTTCGACGTCTGAGTCGATCGCGTAGTTGGTAGCGACTAACGTAACGCGGACTAGGCGGGCGCTAGTGTCCCGAGTCCAAGCGGACATACACTAAACGAGTTTAGTATAGTCAAAACGGAGAAGGTGAGGGTAAGAAAACGTCAATGGAGAAAAACGATGGGTGGTGGGTGAAAAATGGATTTGGCGACAAAGGGCAAGTTTTTATAAAAGTTTTTGATTTTTCCTTTTTTTTTTAGAAAGAGCTTTACAGGAATATGTACGGACTTATGGCTTTAAGCAATCACAAATAAGATATGCACAATCTCACCTAGATTTAGGGTCACCTAGGTCTTCTAGACAGCTCCTAACTGTTCCAGAGGGCTAGAAATAGGACCTCAAACCGCCTCTTCTCCGTCTAATGCGGCCAGATAAGTGCCAGGTAAGTGGGAGGTTATCCAACGCTTTCGCGAAGTTCCTTAATTAAATAACCACTTGCCTTCGTCACACTTGCCTAGGCACCGCAAAAGTCAGATAGGATAAACGGCCGATGCCTGTAACTAGTCCTCTGTCCTATTGAGCGCGAAGTCCTTAGGGCTGAGTCTAGTATTTTTTAATTAACAATGGTCAATGCATATGCTTTTTGTGATTTTTGGGGTCTTGGGAAGGGTGATGAAATCCCCACCCAATCTGAATTGGTTTCAAGCCCTTTAAGTCCGTATTAATGAATGCAAAGCGGTAACAAATCAACTGCAAACAATTTTTATTTTAGCGCGGCGCAAAGAATCCTGCACAAAAACAGTTTATTGGAAGGGGCAAGAGAATTTACTCGGGTCAACAGACTAAGCTGTACCAGTGTCACCAGAGAACTGCCATCTGACGTGAGGTATAATACCATCTGGGAGTTCTCGGCGAGTCCGTTCAGTGTACCCAGTCTCCACTGAGCACCCGTATACCATCTCTGATGTCAAACACCAATAGATATGGGATCATCCATCGCCCATCGCATGGGTCGAGAAGATATACGCTAGTCTACTCTGGAATATCGATGCCCCGTCTCAATATTCCCTCGACTAGGAACATTGAAGGATGTACTCATGGACTATCCAGGCCCCACTAGTATGATCTGCATCACAGTCCTAGAAGTCGAGTACACATCCTAAGGGCTTTATCAACATGTAACAGAGAGACAAGTATACACGTTAAGATAAAGAGCAACCAGATAGCGTAATATCATGTCGAGCAAGAAAGTCCTACCTATATATGTCCCAGCATCTACTACAATATACATCCAATGTACAGTAATGGCCTCTAGGGCATACATATAACTAACAGCATGGTTGCAAGTATGGGTTAAATACTTGTTTATTCATTCTTGACTCACTATTCAAGCATGGTTGCAATTTAATATTGCATAATTCCATGCTTGAATGAGTGAGGGATCAAGAATTATGATTCATTCTTGTTCATTCCAAAAGACTTAGCCATTTTTCTTGCTCATGCTTGCTCTTGCTTCTTCTTCCTCCTCTTACTTTTCCTCAAACTTCAACCCTCACATGTGATGTGAATCATGAAGCTTGAGCACAAATTAGTGAGCTCTTAACATCCCTACTTCATCATCTCACACCTTTATAGCAAATTAGTGTGATGTGTTTCATGCACTAAAGGGTTTAGTGTAGTGGTAGCTTGAACTAGTAGGAGTTTCGAGGTGGATCATCATTGGCGCGAAGGCTATGATGGGAGCTTGTTCAAAGTCTCAAGAGAAGCCTTATGGAGTCGCGGGACTACTACATGGAGCATATTGAAGAGAAGGACTTGGTTCTGCCAAGGTATAAACATCTTTCCTTCTCTCTAGTTGACATATCATCTAAATAAAACCCTAATAATCTAGTTAAAGATCTTGTTTGTCTAACTTAGTACCAAAAAAAATTTGAATTTGGCATGGTAGATGCTTCTACTACCTCATCATGGTGCTAAGGTAGTCATTCAACCATACCCTCTGACGACCACTGGAGACCGCTTTGCTCTCTCAAATGCTTTAGCTAATCCCGACTCCAAGACTTTCCTGACTCTCCTGTGTGTATGGCTAGCTCCTTTCTTTCCATGCCTACTACTTGTGCTTTCGCTTTCACTGATTAGGCTATTAGATATCCGTTCAGGAGCCTATCTTCAAGAAGGCCCGAATGAAAGACCCCCTTGTTCATATCTTTCAAGAGCATGGGACATCCCCTGTGACCCTCCGATTTGGATGAAAATAGAGGAGGCCTACTTGGCGAAGTACGCCCTACGCCATTTGCGAGTTGACTCGGAGACAGACGTGGGCGAAGGTTCGTCAATGATTAGCTTGTCCCCAGCCCAAGGTTAAGTATAGACAAACTGAGAGGCTTCCTCAGATCCTACCCTCAAAACAAAGTCCGATGGGATCTTTCTATTCCCCTTAGTCTAATTCGGTTGAGAATTGATTTTTGGCCAAAAAAAGTGCGAGTGAAAACGAAATTGTCAACGAAATCCTTCTCTTCTTATTCTGTCTTTCTGTTTCGCTTCTAGGCACAAAAAGTGTGGGCTACCTTTTCCCCCGAAGGTCCATGGAATCACTCTTTCCCTTCCAATAAAGGAGAAAACCATCCGGAACATATGCTTAGCTTTCTGCATCCTATTGTCTGAAAGTTTCTTCTCAAATCACTGCTAATATAGTAGTAAGAAGGGTTCGGGTTCTTTCTTTTATGATTGAACCTCTCTGGCTGCGAAAGAGACTCATGTTGATGAAAGGTTCCTAGGCACTATATAGAGGTCGCACAAGGCATCGAACATGCCATTTTACAAAAAATTATGGTGCCGAGAAACCCTAACACGGATCTTAGACTAGAATTCTAGGCGAAAAACTAAACTAGTTAACATATTTACTAAAGGTTAGATGCTACAACCTTTGTAGATCCGGTTACCCTCTTCCTTGGCTCCACGAAGGCATCCTCTCGCTGTCCATCTCGATTCCCAAACTCGAACGTTGGCTTCATCGGAGAAACGGGCGAGTTAGGTCGTCGGCTTTGTGTCAAAGACGATCTACCTCGAGGCATCGCAAGTTCAAGCTCCGACTTCACAAAGATTCTCAATGAAAGATCTTGGTGATGCCTCCTGCATATTGGGAATAAGGATCTATAGAGATAGATCCAAACGGATTTTGGGATTGTCCCAATCCAGGTATATTGACACCATACTAAAGAGGTTTAGTATGGAAGAGTCCAAGCGTGGGAACTTGCCCACGATCTTTGGAGTCACTCACTCCAAAGAGATGTCTCCCAAGACTGATTTGGAGAGAGCTCGCATGCAAGGGATACCCTATGCTTCGGCTGTAGGCTCTATCATGTATGCGATGTTATGTACCAGACCCGATGTAGCGTACTCACTAAGAGTAGTGAGTAGGTATCAAGCTGATCCTGGAGAGAGTCACTGGACAACTGTGAAGAGCATTCTCAAGTACTTGCGAAGGACTAGAGATATGTTCTTGGTGTATGGTAACGGAGAACTCCAAGTGGAGTCCTTTACCGATTCAAGCTTCCAGAGTGATAAGGACGACTCTAAGTCGCAGTCGGGCTTTGTCTTTACCCTTTACGGAGGGGCGGTTAGCTGGAAGAGTTCCAAGCAGGAAACCGTGGCAGACTCGACGATGGAGGCTGAATACATCGCTGCCAACGATGCTGCCAAAAAGGCTGTCTGGATCAAGAAGTTCATTACTGAACTTGGAGTGGTTCCATCCATTGAGCGTCCAATACCTTTCTATTGCGATAACAATGGAGCGGTGGCTTTGGCCAACGAACCCAGGTCCCATCAGCGATCCAGGCATATTCTGAGGCGGTATCACCTGATCCGGGAGATAGTTGATCGCCGGGAGATCGAGGTTAGGAGGGTTGACACGAAGAACAACACGGCGGATCCACTCACGAAGGCCATTCCCCAGACACAGTTTGAGAGACTCTTCGGGATGCTCGGTATGCGATACTACAGCAGCTGGCCCTAGTGCAAGTGGGAGATTGTTAGTAGTATGTATGCCCTAGAGGCCAGTATTGTACAGATATTGTATATTATATTGGATGCTTGGACATATATAGAGATGACTTTCTTGCTCGATATGATAGTATGCTATCTGGTTACTCTTTATCTTAACCTGTACAAGTGTCACCTGAGAACTGCCATCTGACGTGAGGTATAATACCATCTGGGAGTTCTCGGCGAGTCCGTCCAGTGTACCCAGTCTCCACTGAGCACCCGTATACCATCTCTGATGTCAAACACCAATGGATATGGGATCATCCATCGCCCATCACATGGGTCGAGAAGCGTATACGCTAATCTACTCTGGTATATCGATGCCCCGTCTCGATACACCCACGACTAGGGACCTTGAAGGATGTACTTATAGACTACCATGTCCCCACTAGTATGATCTGCATCACAGTCCAGATAGTCAAGTACACATCCTAAGGGCTTTACCAACATGTAACTATAAGACAGTTTAAAGAGACAAGTGTACATGTTAAGATAAAGAGTAACCAGATAGCATACTATCATATCGAGCAAGAAAGTCATCTCTATATATGTCCAAGCATCCAATATAATATACAATATCTGTACAATACTGGCCTCTAGGGCATACATACTACTAACAGTTGAAACCAAAATGAATGATGATTCCATGAGTCCTTTCCCAGTCCGCGGAAACTTTTAATCATAGGAGATAGAACAGCTCAATGGTTATTGTCGGTAAGGAGAAATAAAAGATGGTCTTTTTTCTTCAAAGGTAATTGAATCAATATAATTGACTTGCTTACTCGTGCCGAGTAAGGAGACATACACGAAAGAAAGTCATAGCTATGATCAGATGGTGGATGATTGAAAGAAGCTTGGATTGTCTGACTTAACACTATGTGATAGCGGAGTTGGATGCTTGGAAGATCAGCCTCCGTCTGCTTAATGCTTAAGAAAAGTGCGTAAGATCGACCGCTCCTTGATGGTATTCAAATAGGTTGGGTAGGTAGGCTCCGGACTTTTCAACAACAACTTGCGCCATCAAGGATGCGTTGGACTCACACTTCAGGACCGATCCACACTAGCGAGTTTGACTTTCCGGAAAACCAAGGCAGGTATTTGATGTTTTCATTATGTGAAAAAGACAGGCACTTCTTGCACCACCCCCTATAATTAATCAACTCAACACCCAGTTAAGTATAACTTGTAGTGATAATGATAACCTGTAGAGTTGACAATTTAATTTTGATAAAAATATATGTTGCATGCCATCAATATTCATTCTTTAAAATGCAATTTTGTGCAGGAGATTCTTTCTTCGAAGGTAAACGAGGCGGTCTTGCTTTTGCAGAGCCAAGACGATTCAAGTACGTCGTCTAGTGAGGTCGAGGAGAAATGTCTGAAAGAATCATTTGGTCCCCAGAAGAAGGGCCGTCGCCCCGCTTGAGAGGTACAGAAGCTTGGAGGCAGTCCATGTCTACTATTTCATCCATACATTCCGCAACGTCATTTGCTCTTGTTTATACTCGCGACGACGCGATGGACGACATGCGCGCGGAAATGTATTTTGTAAAAGGATGAGGACTGAAGGAAGAGTGTTAGTTTGGGAGTTATGATTGTTTTAAACTTTATTTGCTTTGTTCCGTTTATTAGAATTCAGTACTTTGTTTTGGTTGTTTAATACCTTTTTTTTTTTGCACTTGTCATGTTTAACAAGAATTTAGTACCTATATATAGCTTGTGAATATTGTTCTTGTGAATATTGTTTTAAGAATTTTTTCTTATAAATATGTTTTTTGTTTATATTTTATATTCTATATTATAAACTGATTGTTGAATATATGTAAACAACAAATATAAACTGTACAGGGCATGCAAATCTGTATATAGATTTATTAAAAAATTGAAGAAGAAAATATTATTGCCGGCTATATGAATTCCTGATGCAATTTGAGATTTAAGTGCAGGAACCCGAAATTATTGGTAATGGAATATGGCAAAAACTTTGCTGACAAAAATATGTATGCTTGCCGTAACAGAAGTCATTGCCAACTGAATTATCCGTCAGGAATGTTGGCAATATATAATAATTCAATTTGAAAAATGAATTAATCAAGACATCAGCGACGGAAAAGTGTCCCTGAGAGAAATTCCATCGCGAATGTGAAGATTCGCCATGCTAGTATCCTTGACGACCCATTCCTGAGGGAACGATTTCAAATCGGTTAGGAATACCAATTGCCAACCAAAACCTGGGTATTGACAAAAATTTCAGTTGGGAATAAGCCTCTTTCTTGTAATGAGGATAAGTTATGAGCCAAAGTATGAAACATTGACTTCGTTATGACATACTGAAAAGCTTAAGAGTTGTCCATCCCTATCCATATTAGTAAAATGAATGCTTAATCGGTTTAAGTGACAATTAAAAATCCAGACCGTTCCTTTCTCACATTTTACTGATGAGTAATTGAGTAATTAATTAATCAATCAATCTTGCCTGCGAACCGTTGACCTTTTCACTAGTAAAATAAGGGGTTGTCCCTACGGATAATATCATCCGTAGGGGCAATAAAAGTTTGGCCCTACGGATTAATCCGTAGGGCAAAGTGGTTACCCTTACGGTCGTTCAATATTTATTTAAAATTTATTAAATCTTAAAGTGTTTTTTGCTCCTACGGTGGCGCAAACCAAGCACCTACGGGTATATCCGTAGGGGCATATAAATAGGGATTTAAGAGATCGATCCCTACGCTGATTATTTCTTTTTCCTATTCTCGCACGAAACCAAATTTTCCCAAATCGAGATCGTCATCGCCGCCGCCGCCGCAGTGATCTCGTCGTCACCGAATCCAAGCCGAATCATCGTCGCCACACCTGCGCAGTGATCTCGTGGTCGCCACCGAGCTCCGTTCTCGTTGTCGCCACCACCCTTGTCGTCGCCGATTGCGTCTCCGTCGTCGCCTACAGGTAATTAGTTAAACATTATTTTAATGATGTTAGGGTAGCGATCAATGAGGGTTAGGATTAGGTATCGGTTGTGGTTAGGGTTAGGATTAGGGTTAGGGTACGGGTTCGATCGGCGGTTGGGGTTCAACGACTGGTGTTGGGGTTAGGGTTAGGGTCAGGGTTTCGGTTGGGGTTTGGTGTTGGGGTTGGGGTTCGGCTGGGGCTGGGTTGGAGTTAGGGTTAGGCCGGGTTAGGGTTTGGTGTTGGGTTGGGGTTCGGCTGGGGCTGGGTTGGGGTTAGGATGAGTTGGAGAGATTGAAGGCGAGCTGGGTTTTGGGAGAAGAGAAGGAAATGGCACTTCTTGCTGCTTCAATTTTTTGATATAGATAGATAAGTTTCTTTTGGGATTTTGGAGGGGTTTTAATTTGGGGGAAATAAATAGCTTTGGAGATGAAATGGGGCATTTCGGTAATTTGATTCTCTGTTGCAAATATTATTTATCAATATATTTAATTATATATATTAAATAAAATAAAGTGAACTATAAATAATATGAAACCAATATATGATACTCGATGATGATATGAAACCTTCATATTCCCATCGATACCCGTATATGAAACTAAAAGCGCCACTTAGTCCCCGTCTATCGGTTAACATACGTGCGATGCTCGTCGTGACCTAGAACTATACGAAGGTTGTTAAATATCGGACAGTATAGCTCGATACTAACAACCGTCGTATAGTCTACGCGACGAGAAAATTCAATCGTATGGTAACCCATAGATTTGTCCCGTGTGGACAAGTTAAGAATGTATAAAGCAAACGCCTTCATTCATTTGTGGTTTCATCCGTTTCGAGATATTTCGTCGGTACCTTTCCGCTGGTTCTCCGTGTACAAAGATAGATTAGATGTTCATTTCAACGTTGTTTCACAGCTTTGAAATGATTATCTATTCTATTACAGTGTACTCGGAGAATAGCGGGGAGGTGCTGCCGAAATTTACTCGAAACGGTTGAAAGCACAAGTGATGGGCGTTCGCTCTATACATTCTTAATGGGATAGAAGCCTACCCCCGACAGCCGGAACACATACATACAAACGCATAATTAGAGAGCGATTCGAGATGTTCGGGTTAAAACCAATATATGATACTCGATGATAATATGAAACCTTCATATTCCCATCGATACCCATATATGAAACTAAAAGCGCCACTTAGTCCCCGTCTATCGGTTAATATACGTGCGATGCTCGTCGTGACCTAGAACTATACGAAGGTTGTTAAATATCGGACAGTATAGCTCGATACTAACAACCGTCGTATAGTCTACGCGACGAGAAAATTCAATCGTATGGTAACCCATAGATTTGTCCCGTGTGGACAAGTTAAGAATGTATAAAGCAAACGCCTTCATTCACTTGTGTTTTCATCCGTTTCGAGATATTTCGTCGGTATCTTTCCGCTGGTTCTCCGTGTACAAAGATAGATTAGATGTTCATTTCAACGTTGTTTCACAGCTTTGAAATGATTATCTATTCTATTACAGTGTACTCGGAGAACAGCGGGGAGGTGCTGCCGAAATTTACTCGAAACGGTTGAAAGCACAAGTGATGGGCGTTCGCTCTATACATTCTTAATGGGATAGAAGCCTACCCCCGACAGCCGGAACACATACATACAAACGCATAATCAGAGAGCGATTCGAGATGTTCGGGTTAAAACCAATATATGATAATATGAAACCTTCATATTCCCATCGATACCCATATATGAAACTAAAAGCGCCACTTAGTCCCCGTCTATCGGTCAACATAACGTGCGATAATTTATTCTTTTCAACGACAAACGCACACACAAAGCATATACATGGATTTTCTCCTTTGTCAGTAACTATCCCGTTCTTATATTTCTCAATATAGTCAGCATAACCTACAATTTATATGTTATTCAGTCTAACATGGCCCATGAGTACGTCAGAGTTAAGGACTGGATGTATGTGGATTGGAAACAACGTATGCAACCTAAGTTTGTCGCAGGAGTTGCTGCTTTCCTTGAATTTGCACGAGCACATAATAAGATCATAATAGAGAAGATTCTCTGTCCGTGCGATAGATGTGGCAATAAGTACTGGCAGAAGGTAGAATTGGCAGAGCTTCATATTGTAAAACATGGGTTTACTAGACTTTATTCAACTTGGAAATATCACGGGGAAGGAGAAGAATGCAATACTGCGGTAGAAGAAGGAGAACACGATAATGCGGCAGGAGAAGAAGAAGAATTCGGTAATACGGCAGGATACGGAAATTTATTTCCATCAGAAGAAATGGAGGATATGGTAGAGGCTGCCCTAGGTGAATCTATTCGTACCGAAGATGACATTCCTTCCGGTCAAGGACCGCGTGCGGATAAATATGAAAATTTCATGAATGATGCTAGGAAACCAATTTATGAGAATGTGAAGTATTCCACCCTCTCATGGTTCGTCCAACTTTTCCAAATTAAGTGCCTAAATGGATGGAGCAACAAGTCATTCACAATGCTTCTTTCGTTCTTGAAAGATTCTATGCCTCCGGGAAATAATGTTCCCGAAAGCTGGTACGAAGCCCAGAAAATGATGTCTGATTTGGGTCTAAAGTGCGAGAAGATTCAAGCATGTCCTAAAAATTGCGTGTTGTACCGGAAAGAGAATTCAGATTTGAAAGAGTGTCCAACATGCGGAGAGGCCAGGTATAAGCCGAAAGATTCTGATAAGAAGCATGATATACCTGTGAAGATAGCACGATATTTTCCCATAACACAGAGGCTACAGAGGCTATTCAGGTGCAAGAAAACAGCCGAGGCAATGATTTGGCATCACCGTGCTCCTCCAAGCGAAAATGGAAAAATGAGCCATCCAAGAGATTCACCGGCATGGAAGGATTTCAATAGGAGGCACGCAATATTCAATAGCGATCCTCGCAATGTCCGGCTCGGACTGGCTGCCGATGGCTTCTGCCCATTCAACTATATGGCTGGAAGTCACAGTACCTGGCCCGTTGTAATGATAATTTATAATCTGTCGCCTTGGTTGGCTATGGACCAATCATACTTTATGATGCCTCTTCTTATCGACGGACCAAACTCACCGGAGAACAATATCGACGTCTATCTCCGACCTCTGATTGAGGAGCTGAAAACTTTGTTCATTGATGGTGTAGAGACATATGATTCAAACACAAATACAACCTTCATACTGCGTGTGGCTTTAATGTGGACAATTAATGACTTTCCTGCGTATGGAATGCTTTCAGGTTGGTCCGTACATGGTCACAAAGCATGTCCTCATTGCCATGAACACACAACATCAAAATCTTTGAATTTTAGTAGGAAGGTTTGTTATTGCGGCCATCGACGTTTTCTGCCTCCAGACCATCCCTATAGGTTAGACACGGTTCACTTTGATGGTCATCAGGAGCTTCTTGGGCCTCCATCCCCATTGTCCGGAGAGGACGTGACTGCTAAATGGGATGGTTACAATAACGTGACCTTCGGGATGGATCCGACGAGACAGGTCAAACCACAATATTGGAACAAGTTAAGCATTTTCTTCGAGCTTCCGTACTGGTCTACAAATTCAGTGCGTCATTGTCTGGATGTCATGCATATAGAGAAGGGAGTATCAGAGCACATACTTAACTTGCTTCTGTGTAAAGACGGGAAATCGAAAGACAACATGAATGCCCGGATGGATCTACAAGAGTGGGGAATAAGAAGTGAACTGCACCCTAAACCGGTAACGGGTAAACCGGGCAAGTTTGTACTTCCCAATGCCGCTTATCATATGTCACAACCGGAGAAGAAAAGATTCCTGCAGGTGTTGCATGATTTGAAAGTCCCCACAGGTTTCTCAGGATCATTCAGCAAGAAAATAAAAATTGTGAAGGGCAAGATCGATGGGCTGAAAAGTCATGACCACCATGTTATCGTGGAGCACCTTCTTCCATTAGCCCTCAGGACTTCTCTCCCCGACTCGGTCGGTCTAGTAATCAACGACCTATGTTGTTTTTTCAGGGAGTTGTGTGCTAAAACGCTGGAGGTTGCGACGCTGGATAAACTAGAAAATTCTATTGCGTTGATACTTTGCAAGTTTGAGCGTATTTTCCCACCGTCATTCTTCGATATCATAATACACTTGACGGTTCATCTTGCAACTGAGGCGAAGTTAGCCGGACCGGTACAATATCGATGGATGTATCCCGTCGAGAGGTACGTGTAATTTTTCGTTTCGCGCAATTTATAAATTTATTTTTGTCATGTATGCCCGTGTTTATTTATTCAACATATTCTCATTAGGTACCTTTACACTCTTAAGAAGTATATACGCAATAAAAATCGACCAGAGGGTTCTATCATGCAAGGTTATTTTCTTGATGAAGCAACCACATTTTGTTCCCGCTATCTGGACGAGAACATTGAGACAAGGCTTAACCAACCACGAAGAATTCAAGACGGGCCATATGGTAAAGCCGAGTATAAGAGGGTAGACACTATGTTTATCAACAAGATATACCGGTTTATCTTGCTTAATTGCGTATGTCTTGAACAAATTAGAGAGTAAGTTCTTTTGGATTAATTGTTATATCTGTGTTTGTGTGTGTATGAAATGACATAATATTAATGTCACAATTATTTGTCGAAAACAGAACTCATTTTAACGAGGTACGTGAGGGGCATCCTGATTGGAACGAAGAGCGTTTGGAAAAATACCATCAGGATAATTTTTGTGATTGGGTCACAGAGCATGTAAGTTATTCGAATTACATTTTATTGCTATCAGTTTTAATCTAAACTTGTATCGTTATGTATTTATCGTAAAATTTGTTTTGTTAGATCCACGATCCGAACTTGTCTGCATCATTTGAGAGTGATTCAAGATGTTTAGCTCAATTTCCTAGTATGGAGGTTGCACATTACAAAGGATTTGGTGTCCTTGGATACAAATTCGAAGTTAAGGACATAGAAACATCTAGAATCACTCAGAATAGTGGGATTGCGACAGTAGGATCGGACGGTGTGATTTACTATGGGTACTTAAATTGTATACTCGGCATCCACTATCCCGGACGATCAGAACCATTTTATATATTCCACTGTACTTGGTACGATCCGCGAACCGATACAGACAGGTGGAGAAGCAGTCTTGGGACTTGGAAAGATGAATATGGATTGACCAGTGTGAACACACTTCGATTTTACGGTCAGGACGATCCGTTTATCTTTCCGAACCAAGCGTTCCAAGTATACTACTCACAGTGTTTGAAGCATCCGGGGTGGAGTGTTGTATGCCGATGGAAACCTAGAGATGTCTACGATGTCCCAGAATACGAGGACAGCGATGAGGACGAAGAAGAGAGAAGGCTTAAAGTGCTCCGACCGTCTGTTTCGAAGGACGGGTTGTCTTCGACCGATCATGAAGTTACGTGGGTTAGAAATGACATCGACGATGAAATCCAAGTAGATATGTATGATGCGCCCACGAAACGAAAAAGGTTATCAGTAATGTTATATTATTACTTCACATTTTACGCTCTAGATCATATATAGTCAATACTTTTAATGATTGTCTAATGCGTCCACGAACCGTTTATCTAGATTTGATGACGATGTCGGGAGCAGCGAGGGGCGGCAGGAGCTCCAGCCGCGGCAGAGGCAGAGGCAGAGCGGTTCTGCCGCCCGGAGAGCTCCGTAGGGAGCTTCAGAGGGCCGGTCTTGCACCCAGATCGGAGACCCCTTCGGATGCCTCCTTCCGTGTGGATTTTGCCACACATCCAGGTATACTGCACGCATATCCATTTTCAATGTAATATTACAGATATTCATGCATGTTTATGTCAAAATTACTTATATTGTCAATGTTTGATTGTCTAGTTGTTGGTCCTGCGTCCACAGCTGGGACAGAGGCCACCCCCGCTCCTCCAGGTATGTTTATATATCATATAGTGTATGTATATTGATTTAGAATGCTATATCATAAATATACACATCCCTTTTGCTCTTACTTAGCAATTTTTATTATTGTCTAGCTGTAGGTGGTGACACCACCGCACCTGCGGGTATGTTTATATGTCCTATAGTGCATGCATATTGATTTAGAACGTTATATTATTGATCTACACATTCTTTTTGCAATTACTTATAAAATCTATTTTTAATTGTCTAGTTGTTGGTCCTGCGTCCACATCTGGGACAGAGGCCACCCCCGCTCCTCCAGGTATGTTTATATATCATATAGTGTATGTATATTGATTTAGAATGCTATATCATAAATATACACATTCCTTTTGCTCTTACTTAGCAATTTTTATTATTGTCTAGCTGTAGGTGGTGACACCACCGCACCTGCGGGTATGTTTATATGTCCTATAGTTCATGCATATTGATTTAGAACGTTATATTATTGATCTACACATTCTTTTTGCAATTACTTATAAAATCTATTTTTAATTGTCTAATTATAGGTGGTGCGTCCACACCTTCCACAGGGGCCACTCCTGCCGCTTCCATACCCTCCGCATCGTCTGCAGGTTAGTATGAATAAATTTAAAATATTTATTTATTTTACATATGCTATATAGAATAAATATGAACTTCATGGAGATTTAGCGTCGATGTTTATTTTATAGTTGGAGGGGATGCGTCCGGGTCCGGGATGTCCCGACGTCGCTACCCAGGAGTACTGCGTAAGTGTTAATATTTTTTCTACCCAAATTTGAAATTTTAGTTTTGGAAGGTTCAAGTTTAAATTTTATACTTATACTTTACTGCTTAATGTGGGTGTAGGAGCGGGTGGTTGAGCAGGCCCAGGCCTCGGGGATCGATTTTACCGGACAGAACGATCCGAGGCTGCTGACCCCAGTTCTGGACGCCGCACACGGAAGGCACCACGGAGGTTGGGAGAGAGGCCGGGGATTGGGCCCTAGCAGGGCCCATATGAGGTTGGACTCCACCCCGGCGGTTACTTCCTCCGTCTCCAGTGACCGGCATGTCCATCAGGAACTGGATAGCTTAAGGGCCACCGTTCAGGAGTTGAAGGAGATACTGGTATGTATACTACTTTATAGTAAAATATCATTTCATATTATATACATATCAACATATCCATAATTAGTACGTAGCTTGAGCTTATTTGGTTTTAGACTTAAGTTTGATTAATCATACATACATATGTAATTAAAATAAACAACGCTTTTCCAAACTAGATATCCAAACAGGGTTTCGAAATAACTTAATAATGAAACGAATTCGAATAATACACAGTTCTTACACGCTTCTTACACACGTTATGTCCAGACGCGACAGGGTAGATCGGCCGAGCCTCCACATGCATCTCCTTCGGCTGCGGCTCCGCAAGCTACTACATCGGCTGCGGTTCCGCAGACAGCTCCTGTAGCTCCACCGCCCATTCAGACTCCCGCAGCCGCGGCTCCGCAAGCAACTACCTCGACGGCGGCTGCGCAGACCACATCGCCAGCTCCACATGCCGCTCAGACTCCCTTATATGTAGCATTGCAGAGTGTATTGACCGAGGAGCAGGCGCGCGTTATTCTAACGTTATTCGGAGGTGGAGCTGGACCGAACTAGGGTAGCTTTTTGGTTCTTATTTTTTGAAACATGTATTTATATCACATTGTACTACATTTTGAAACGATATTGATATTGGTTTGTATTTATATCATATTCAGTTTTTGGGTTTCTTTTGTATATTATATATATGCGTGAGATGTGATTATGAATACTGCAATATATGATTTGATTGATGTATATAGTATTGTGCACAGGGCGGGAAAAAATCTAGCAGCCCATTTTTAAAAAAAAAATACAGACAATATGTACCTACGGATTAAGCCGTAGGTATATATGTTGCCCCTACGGTCATATCCGTAGGGGCAAACTATCAGGAAACCTGATATTTTCCCACCTGATATCAGTGCAGGGTGTTGGGAGTGCCCCTACGGATATGTCCGTAGGGGCAACTGTTTATCCCCTACGAATTTATCCGTAGGGGCAAAATATCAGGTTTCCTGATATTTTCCCCCCGATCTCAGTGCAGGGTGTTGGGAAGGCCCCTACGGACCTATCCGTAGGGGCTACTTTATATCCCCTACGGAGTTATCCGTAGGGGTAGAAAAAGGACCTACGGATATATCCGTAGGTATATACAATATATTCAAAAAAAAAATTAAATATATGATTTTATTACCCCTACGGGGTACTCCGTAGGGGCTATAACACCTACCGAGATATCCGTAGGGGCATAAATTTGTCCGTAGGGGCAAGTTCAGGGCCTCAACTTGCACCTGCGGCCTTTGCACCTACGGGGTCTTTTTTCGCCCCTACGTATATATCCGTAGGGGCAGTGGGTTGCCCCTACCGATAAATCCGTAGAGGCAACCCTTATTTATAGTAGTGTTTTGTTGGCGAAACATTTGTCAAACTAAGTGAGCTACTAGAGTCATTTGTTAATAAGCAAAATAAATAATATATAAGTTATTGGTTTGAAACTTCACCCAGTAATTTTATGAAAAACACCAATAAAATCCAACAAATCAAATCATCCCTAATTCTTCTTCTTTAAGAATTTTTAGATTTGCAGGACAGGCTCATGTGATAGTGAATTCTAGATGTAGGTCTACTCAATATTGGGAAGAATTTCAACAATATTTGTTGTGCAAGTATTTTGATAATTTTGGTTGCAATCTTTGATTTTCTTTCATGTATTTGTAATGATTTTGAAGTGAAATAGACAATGCAAAGTTCAATGGATCTATTTTATGAATCTTATATTCTTGATTGAATATATGCTATGAATTTTTTTCTTGTGTATTTATGGAACCAAATATTTGATAAATTGATAACATGTTTGTTTGAATGGAGAGGTGAGCTCTCTTTGTGTTTGTAGCACAATTGTTTGATGAAATGCTGATTTGAATTAGGATGAGAATTTAATGAACATAAGATATTTGCACTCTAGATACAACATTGAAAGCTTTGAGGAATTGGGGGCTGATGCCCTTGCCCGAGTTGGGGGCGAGTGCCCTGGCTCTCAAAATGGAGTGGCTTTTCTTTTTCAAGGAAAAAAAACAGTAATTATTATTTCATTTTAGAGGGAGAGGTAGATATGTGTTTTGATTAGAGTTAATGGTAGGGGGTCAAGTAGGTAATAAAATTAAAGTACAGAGGGTATTGGACAAGGGAAAAAGTTCAAGTAGGTTTTTAGAATGTTTTCAAGAAATAAACCTAAAAATTAAATCGAGAGTACAAGCTAGTATATCATAGAAAATTAATATCCTTGAGGCCAAGCAAATATATTCCTTTTCAAGAGAGAGATGTGAGAGAAAGTGCATCTATCAAAACTAAAAGTTACACATTTCTTGTACACCTATAAACTAAAAACAATAACACTTCATCAAACCGCTTACACTTTAAACCGAATTTCAATCTCTTTCCCTTCTTCAATTCGAACAGTACTCATCTCCATCAAACTTTCCTCCTTATAATTATACCTACAAGCAACCCAAACAAAGCCCACCATATTCAGGGCCGATATCCCTGTTAAAAGCCCATAATAGTAATCCAAATGGGAATCATTCAAATTATTCCCAATCCAACTTTTCCCGCCACTTTTCCCCGTCAAGTTATCTACAACCGTCACCAAAAAGCTATTCAAGAAATTCCCCGCCCCGATTCCGCTAGTGAAAAAAGTTGTGCCCAAGCTTTGCAAATCTTGAGGAGATTGATCATAGAAAAACTCGAGCATTCCAATCGCGTTGAACACGTCACCGATGCCTAGTAATATGTATTGAGGCAGGAGCCAAAAAATGCTCATGGGAATCGATTCATGAGGGCTTGTTATGTTGTGAGCTTCGATGACTTGCATTCTTTTGAGCTCTACGAAGTAAGCTACCATTGTGACTAGCACTTGGAAGGCGCAGCCAATACCGAGGCGTTGGAGGAGTGTGATGCCGCGTGGATTGCCTAAAGCGACAGAGTAAGAGTTTTATATCAGATGGAATAACAAATTTTAACGGTTCAACACATACAAGCAAAATGACCTTGAGAACTTCTAAAGGCCATTTTGTCTAAGAATATGAGAGAGAGAGACGGTCCCACCCACATGGGTGGTCCCCACTCTCATATTCTCCGGAAAAATTCCTTTGAGAAGTTCTCAAGACCATTTTCCTCTCAGCATATATAAAAAACATGTGGATCGCCACTATCAACATACCTGTGCGATTTCGCATGAAGGGGACAAAATAGCAGTCGTAGAAAGGGAGGGAGAGGAGCATGGAGATGGTGACGAAGCTGCCGAGGGACGCAGCGGGAAGTTGGAAGCTGTGGTGGCCGAGGGAGCGGTCGAGGGTGGTGCCTTGCTTCACAAAGAGAGTGTTTACTTGGGCCCAAATGGTGCTTGGGATCAAAAGAGCCAGCCAGATGATGCTCATGCCCAATACTAGCTTGGTCTCTTCTACTTGGGTGATTGTGCATGGGTTGGGGCTAGCTTTTATGGCTGCCTTGTCCAGGAACCTATAAATTTTATTCATCGAAAGATATAATATATTGATTATATTACTTTAATTAATTATCTTATATATACACCTTTCAAAACCCAAGCACTCAATTAATCTAGGATGTTTTTCTGCCATATTTAAAACCGATGTCATTATCATTAACTCGAGCCTATTAACACATGATTATAAATTAATTACTAGAACCATATGGCGATATCTTTACTACTAACTTAACTAAAACTCATCCGGATATAACAAAAACTTTTTCTTTTTTTTAATTAGATAACGCAGAAGAAGAAAAAGTAAAAGGAAATTTCTCATGGTACTCTAACCACAAAGCATGCAAACCCTTATCACCATGTTTATGAGTTTACCTTTTTATTCCTTCACGGGGATCAAAATGATCAATTCTTTTTTCAAAAAAAACCCAATAATTAACATATTTGTGAAATATAGTTTAAACAAGTTTACTTTACAACCGTGCAAAAATTCTAGCGTCTACTAAAAAGACAAAATTAGTTCCTAGACTCAAAGAAGTTTGCATTACAATGAGATTTAATTAAATTTAGTTCTATGTGGTGCAAAAATTCTAGCATCTACAAAAAAGACAACATTAGTTTCAAAGACTCAAAGAAGTTTGCATTATAATGAGATTTAATTAAATTTAGTACTGCATTGTGCAATTTCTTTAAGGTCTACTGGTTTAAAATTTTAGTTTCACACAAAAACTGTAACTAAATACCATGTGTTTAATTTTATACATGATATGCAGCATTTTTTTTTTGTGTGGAAAAACTCTGTTTGTCTATATATTTGCATAACATTTGTAAAAGTGTAATAAGATTTTATAGAAATATATTTGAAATAATTACTTTTCACCCTATATTTATTTTTCTAAACTCATAAACATAGGATCAAAAGTTTTGTTTTATTTTTGGGGAAATTGTCTCCGGGCTCAGTTTCTTAACTTGATTTATTTTTAAACTCAAGAAGTTCCACAAATATGATAAAACCCAAGAATAAAAATTGAATTTATTTTAAAATCCAAAGCTTGATTTATATACATATTTGTAAATGGATTTCCAATAGCGCCCTTTTAAAATTTCTTAATATATGTGTTACAATTTGATAAACAATGTTATGCTTTAATAAACAGTGTTATGATTTGATAAATAATTTTATAGTATAATATATAATGTTACGATTTGCAGCTATTCTTATGATTTGCAGTTCGTCGCCTGTTGTGTGGCAGTAATTCAAAGTTGGACATCCACGTCAGCAAGCCATCCGTATAAGATTGGACGGCTATGATTTACTTGCCAGGGTGGATTTAGTTTACACATGTCGATAAAAACCCAAAAAAAATTTATTGGAGAAACCGCGGAACAAGAAGGGGGGAGTATATTCACCTTCATAGGTATGTATCATTAGATGATGACCAAATGGATTCGGATATGCTCTTCTAATGGGATTCAACGAATCCATTCGTTGAATCCCATCTAGTCATCCATTTAACATTCAGTTAATTCAGGGCCGTAAAACAAATAAAATACGGGGCTCAATATATTTCTCACGAGTCCGGAAACAATTGACGTGAGAAATATACCAAGCCCCGCAGTTTATTTGTTTTACGGTCTGAATTAACTGAATCTTAAATGGACCGCTGAATCTCATGAGAGTAGCATATCCAAATCTACCTTTCTTCCAAAATGATAGTCAACAAGTCAATATTCAACAAGAAACCAACAATCATTATATCACCGATTTTTCCTTTCATTTTCATTGCTGGTTACTTACCATCCATTGGTTACTTCAACATCGTTTCAAAATGTTATGTCAACCAATCAAATTGCACCATCACTCAACTTTTCATTGAACTCCAACTGTATAAATGCACTGATGTATAAATGCCACTGAAATACATTGAGTTTTCTGATCTTTTAGGATAAATATCATACAATTTGTAGGTCGTATATATAAATATAATACATCTAGCTAGTAAATCATAAATACTGCATGCTTTTAACTTCTTTCAACTAAATGCCTTTCTTTGTTAACAATTGGAATAATGAAAGTTATAGTACGATAAATTCCCCAGTCGGAATATGGCATTAAAAAAGAAACCATTGAAATTTATATATTTATTTTTTATGTTCACTCATCGGTGATTAATGCCGTATTCCGTTAACCACTAGGGAATTTATCGTTCTATTTAACAAATGGAATAATGAAAGGTATAGAACCAATCAAATTTATATATTTCCTCGCCTGTGGTTAAGCATGCATCTATTCGAGTTTTGTTGGCATTGGTAGCAGTTCAGAATTTAGAGCTGAAGCAAATAGACGTGAAAACGGCATTTCTGCATGATGAGTTAGAAGAGACTATCTTCATAAAGCAAGCTGAAGGATTTATGGAGCCCGGCAAGGAGGATCATGTATGTGAACTCAAGAGCTCTCTCAGGCAGTGGTACAAACGCTTTGATTCTTTTATGATGAAGGTCAACTACTCTCGATATGAGTATGACAGCTGCATGTATTCGAAGTGGTTTAAAAATGGTTCGTCAATATATCTACTCTTATATGTCGATAACATATTAATTGCTGCTATGAGCATGGCGGAAATAAAAGCACTCAAAACTTCATTGAATGTAGAATTTGACATGAATGATTTAGGTGAAGCAAAGATAATTCTTGGGATGGAGATTTTTCGAGACGGAAAGGCTTGAAAGCGATGGCTATCCCAAAACAAGTATATCGAGAAGGTGTTGGAGAGATTCAAGACAGGTGAGTACCCCTATCGCCGGCCATTTTAAGTTATTCTCCAAGAAGTGTCCGAAATCAGAGGAGGAGAAGGAACAGATGGCTCAAGTACCATATGCAACCGCGGTGGGATCACTTATATACGTTAGGTATGCACACATTCAGATATATCCTATGCGGTAAGTCTGATTAATCGGTACATATCAAATCCAGGAAAGCTTTATTGGGAGGCTGTAAAGTGGATATTTCAGTATCTGAAAGGAAGTAAAGATCTTGGTTTACTCTTTCATAAGTCAAATAATAAATCGAGTCAGATACAAAGATATGTAGATGTTGATTACGCTGGTGACTTGGATAAGAGAAGATTAACTACGGGCTATGTATATACAGTTGCATAATCTCCAATGAGTTGAAAGTCAACACTTCAGGATACTGTGGCGTTATGAACGACGGAGGCAGAATACACGGCAGCAGTGGAAGCATCAAAGAAAACGTTATGATTAAAGAGTTTAGCAGGCGAGTTCGGATTCGAGAAGGGGTCGGTTCAACAGTCAAAGCGTCATTCATCTGGCGAAAAATCAGGTATACCATAGTTGAATAAAACGCATCGATATGTGGTATCATAAGATAAGGGAGTGGGCCAAAAAGGATATCGATTTGATTAAAATCGATATTAAGATGAATCCGGTGTACATGCAAAAGAAGGTTATTCCTACGGAAATTTTCAAGTCAGTCTTGGTTTCTATTCAGGTACTCAAATGTTAGGAAGGCTTGCGACCTCGGTAGAAGGGTCGCACCAGTTTCGCAGTTCTGAGGAAAAATCGTGACAGTTCGCAGTTTCAAGTTTTGGAGTTGTGCCAGGAAGGAAAACGGAGAGAACTAAGGAAAAACTATATGGTACAAGACAAAGGCAACAAAATTTCAAGGTGATTATAAGGAAATACAAGCCATGGTAGAAATTGTTGTGTAGGTGTCTTGTATATTACGAGATTGCACACCAGTAGATTTCAGGTTCTAATGTCTGGTCTTAATGGACAGAAGTCTATTGGCTCTCGCGAAACTTTTGAACCGGCTCAACATAAATATGAGTTGTCTCATATGAACAGAGAAGAATAGGTTATTCTAAACATAGTGGGAGTCGTCTCAGAATTACTCTAAGCCGTCTCAAGATAACAACATACGTCTGCAATCAAGGTCAGACGTCTGTTGTCAAGTTCGTCGCGGGCCTTCAGGATTCGAGTTTATCTCGAAATTCAGGTTTCTGATGGCAGTTTCATAAATTAAGGATTCCTATTATATTTCATATTTGTTTTGGGTATAAATAGAATGCTAGGGTTAAGTTTTTATGTGGGCTTGATCATAAAGGATTGTGGAGGCATAAAGACGGCTCAATAAATCAAGAAGTCCATTAAAGAGAAATTTAAGAGAGAAGAAGATAAATTTCGTTGGAGATCTAGAACGAGGGGACTTTGTAATATTCTGTAAAGTTTTCTTAAAAGTTCTAATAAAATTTTCTTTCCTTTTCCTGTGAATTTTCCTGTTTGGGTTTTCACCGTTAAATCTCTTGTGTTGCTATTTGATTTTGTTTTGTTCTGGTTGTTATTCGTTAAAAAGGATCTTAGCATCCATCAGGTTTTTCCGCTGCGGCGCGGATCCCAACACACTCATCGGTGATTAATAAAATTTATGCTATTTATCTGTAAATTCTAAAAGTTTATTGTACTTTCATAAAACATTTAGCCTTTTTGAAACAAAAAAAAAGAGGAAAATAACAAAAGACCATGCATGTCATAATAAGAAGAAGAAATAATTACCTAAATGCAGAGGTATGAAGCACTTTCCTCTTCCCACCAGCCACATAACAATGATCTTCAACCTCAAAAAGCTCCATAGCATCTTGAGGCAACTTCATCCCTCTGTTACCAAAAGCCATGACCAAAACCCTAGCAATCTCTTTTCCAGGGCTCTTCCCTTTCCTCATAGCCTTATGCCTATAATTTGGAGTCCCAATATAAAAAATTACCAAAGAAATCATCAATCCAATAGTAGGGATTGCATATCCAACACCCCAACCTAAATTCTCTTGAATGTACACAAGCCCAAGTGTGGCCATGAGACCCCCTAAGAATGAGCTAAACATCCACCAATTGAAGAAGGAGACCTTTCACATAAAAAAATATCAATGAGGTGAGCTGCGGCTCAACTTTCTGTCATTGAAAAATTAAAAGAAATAATAAAATAAAAATATACCTTTAGGGTTTTCTCTTTGGGGTCGAAATCGTCAAATTGGTCGGCGCCGAAGGTTGAGATGTTGGGCTTGGTGCCGCCGGCGCCGATGGCCATTATGTAGAGGGAAGCGTAGAAAAAGGCGATTTGTGAAGGCATGGCTTTGGCGCAAACTCCATTGGTGCAACTTGGTTTTAGTGGTTTCAAGGAGACTGCCAATGTTAAGAGAACCATGCCCTAGTTGGAAATAGCAAATATATATAGTTAGTAATTAAATATGTGAAATAAAAAAAATTCGCAGATGATCCATAATACTAGAAGGATACCTGCATACATTATTATATAAATTAACAACAAACAATGCTGAATGTACGCACGTATACACAAACAGCTCGATGTTGTACACACGTTTACAGTACTGCTAGAGGATGATTATCCACCGAGCATAATGTAAAATATGGACGTTAGGCTACACACACTACACGCACGAGTGAAAAATATGTTTTAAATAAGTGTTTCCTTTATTTTCATTTGTCAATCACTTGAATCATATTAGGGACAATGGATAATCATTTTATAATTTACTGGTTTTGGCACATGTGATACACAACTTGAGATAATTAGAGGATGGTTTCTATGAAATACCCTATTTTAATGATGTGGACTACTGAAGATATAAGATTTTTTTTATTAAAAATTTTCCTTTGAAATTAAAGGTGTAAACAAACCGGTCTTATGCTGCGATAATATTTTCTCTCTCTTAAATTCAGTGGTTTTCTAATATGGTATCAGAGCTAGGTTGAACATTTGTGTGGATTTGTACTTAATAGCACATCTGAGAGAGAGCAGTCTACATGCCTCTGAGAGACTGACATCTACATGTATCATTACAACTCTGAGAGAGAGACATCTACATGACTCTGAGAGATGCCTCTACATGTGTTGTACGATCCACACGCAACATAACCAAGTTGCACGGGAGGCGGAGTGTTGAGATTTGTGGACTAAAATAGTCCCACATTGGAAAAATATGAGAAGCGTATGTGTATAAAACATTAGATGGGCCAAACCTCCATAAGGCTTGAGTCTTATTGGATGGAGCCCGTCTATGTACCGATACCAAAATCCACACAAACGTTCAAGCTAGCTTTGATACCATAAAAAGAAAAGCAATAAACTCGATCAATTTTATTAAGAGTCCTAACAATCTGACATCTTTTTCGTGAATTAGAAGGTTTACCGAAAAGTAAGAAAATCATGTTGTTAGAAGACGTCATAAGAAAAGAATAGCTGCTTGGACGGAAGAAGATCATGCCGTTAGAATATGTCATGAAAAAAAAATAGATGCTTGGACTTGACATTGATGGAGGCAACTGCTTATGATGAAACTGAGAGAACGATCATTTCTGAATTAGATAGTATTGACGCAACTTTATTTATTTTGGAATAATAAACTAAAAATATACATGAAGATAAATTTTGGATCGAGCCATTGGCTCTGATACCATATTAAATTTATATATATTTACGAATGAGGGGGAGAGACAGTTTTATATTTAAATTTATATGAATGTACACGGGTTTTTGATATAAGTGAGTATTATCAATAAGACTCAAGCCTTGTTGAGATATGGCTCATCTTATGTTTTATATCTCTCATGCATGTGGAGAGCTCTCTCTCAGAGGTGTTATAAAGTACGAATCCACACAAGAGTGTTCCTCTCTCAGAGATGTTATAAAATACGAATCCACATAAGTGTTCAATCTAGATATGATAACATACTAAATTTATATATTTTCACGATCGAGGGGCGAGACGATTTTAAATTTATATTTATATGAGTGTACACGGGATTTTAACACAGACGTGCCTCGTCCAATAAGACTCAAGCCTTATGGAGGTTTGGTCTATCTAATGTTCGGTCTATCTAATGTTCACTTCTCCATACCTTTTTTTAACATGAGACTATTTTAATCCAGTGTTGTACTATTAGAGATAGTATTTCTGAATGAACAGTCAACATAACAAATCAAAATGTATGGCCTCTAACCATCAATGTATTGTTCTTTACTGCTTGTTATAGTTATCTGCCTAGTAACTTGGAGGTATGAGACGCTTGCCCCATTAGTAGATGTAGAAAATGAGATGGGGACTCTAAGTCACCAACTAATGGTTTGACCTTTTGATCATCCATCATGAGTCGTCCCGTAATAAAATCAGTTGTTTGCTGATACCTTCTTCTCGATTTCTTACCTTCTTCTCGATTTCTTCTTCCATAATCCGAGCTCGGAGAAGAAAGAGACAAGAGGGCCGAAAACGATAATTGAGCAAAGCTTTTCTTTTTCTTTTGCATGAACCACACAATACACGCTGCTGACATCGGTCCCACACTTAAAAATAATGGGGATGATTTCAACTTCTCTGTACTTTTTAGTTATTATCTATGCCTATGCGGACATGAAGCACTTCAAAAATCCTTACTTTTTTTTTGGAATTGAAAGGACTCCAAATCCTAGATGGCATGCATTAATCCCGTTTTCAAGTTTGCAAACTAAATATCAAACGGGAATAATGGAGAAAAGATGCCCTAGGAGGGATTTTCGTTAGGCGGCGTTGAAAAAATACACCTTCCAACATTTTATTCAACGATCGGCATCCATCATCATCATTTTTATCATCTAAGATGGGCATACACAAAATTTCACGTGATTCTTCAACTTTTTCACCGTTGGATTAGCAATGTAAAAAGTTCTATTGTCGGTAAACCGTTAGTTTCGCACCCACTAAATCAAAGATGAAAAAGTGGTAGAATCGTAGGAAATTTGGTGTATCCACATTTTAGATAATAAAGATGAAGATGCTGTATACCGATCGTTGGAAAAAATGGCGGAGTGTGTATTTGTTCGGACCCCATAGGAGGAAATTCCCTGCCATGGCAACTTTTCTCTATTATTCTCATATAAAATTGACTGGTTTTTATTAATTTTGCATTCCAAATACCCAAATTCAAACCAAATTTAACAACAAAATAGCCCCTTTGTTCTTTCTTTTATAGGATAGAAGGGCAAAATTAAAAGAAATGTGTACTCTATGTAGTGTTTTTTGGCCTTTTGGGTACATGCCTATGAATCTAAGATGATTAATTGATGAGATAAGATTCTGTTTTTTTCTGTCACCATGCTTTGATATCATACATCTTACTTTTTTCTTTTTCTTTTTTGGCTCTGATACTGGTTAGTTTCAAATTGACCAGCTATACATACTTGTGGATCGTGGGTGTCCTAAAATTTATATCTCAAAACAAAAAGCATGCATATGCATATGAACATTAGCAAAATGTAGAGAGGTATAGATAAATATGAACGTTCATTAATTGCTCGAAAAGAGCCCCATCGTTGCACGCCTAAGGGTAAGTTAGGGAATGGGGCCATGAGGCTGCGCTCAACTCTAGCCTCATTTTTCACATATTTCTATCATATATCCCTCATAAATATGTGAGGAGTTTTCTCTAATACCAACCAACCATGCTCCAATTAAAACCATCTCTTATTTACATGATATATATTCTAGAATTTCTTCCTCTCCATCTTTCTATTAGATTCTTTTTCAATGAAGGAATTTTTATATGCGACAAATCTGGAGATTGAACTGGCTATCTTTCACTTTGAAAAGAAAAGTTTTATGGCAGGAGCTATGCTCTGCTCCTTCTACTTGGTGGTGTGTGTCTGTATTCATTCAATGGTGACCGGAGAATTTTTTTTTCCCCCAAACCAAGTATATGAAAATAAAAAGGAAAATAAGGAAAAAAGGCTGTAATCCAACCAACTATTTCCTGCTACAATTAAACATAAATGTCCCACATTATTATAGTGCAATCTTTGTAGAGTGTGGTCCATCAAATTAAATTAAAGGAATCTTCCATCACTTTCATCTACATGACAAACTAATTAATAAGTACTAGCAAATACCTAACCGCCTAAAGTGCGGGTATCAAACATGAATCTATGATTAGATTGAGAGAAAAACCTTGACAGTTAAGTGCATTTTTGTGTAATACACCCAAATGACTAGGTTCAATGAACTATATTCATAAATGCAATGTTTAAAATAAAAAAAGAGAGAGATAAAAATAGAGCTAAGTTGGTGATGAGATTGTACCATGGCATAAATGAGAGAAGATATAGTAAATGTCCAGTATCTGCCCAAATATGCATCTGCTATGTATGCACCAAGAACAGGGGTAACCCAAACGGAACCAGACCAATTGTTAACGTTTCTAACTGATGAGACCGTGTCTTCGTGCAGCTGAGTTGTGAGATAAACCACCAAGTTTGAGGCTACTCCATAAAAAGCCATTCTCTCAAATGCTTCGTATCCTATCAAATGGGTATATTAAATTAACAAACCAATATTAATGTATTTGTTATTTAGTCCTATTAATTAAGATTGTATACATTAGTGTAGAAAAAACTGCATCAGCTAAGGAAATATTTAGGAGGGACAAATTAATTACACCAAGCGATTTTTCCGACTTGCTAATATTCACTCGGCAATAATCTATTTCTAATGGAGAAGAATAAATTAACGAGGGAAAGTAAAAGAAACATAAATTTAATTGGTCCAAAACATCCCAACGGTAATATTGTATCCTTTGGCAGTGGTAGCATTAGCAACAAAAGAATTGACGAGAAAAGCATTGCATAGGATAAATCTTTTGGCAATATTTTCTTCGGCAATTCTTTTGTTGCTAATGCGACTATTGCCGAGGATATATCCCTCGGCAATATTTACGTCGTTGTGTTTTGCCCCAATTAAATGTACGCTTTATATATTTTCCCCGGATAACGTATATATTCTTCTCCCCTTAGAAATAAATCAATGCCTAGAGAATATAAGCAAGAGGGAAAATTCTCTTAGGGAGTATACACATTGCTGAGAGACTCGTATTGCAGTTTTTTCTAGCAATAGTAAGAAGTTAGGACAAAAGATAATTATTATGGTAAGCGGTAAAAACGGATTTGGATTCTATCGGGTAAAGTATGCTATCGGATCGGGTGCAATACGTAAATACATATAGTACTAATAGTTATTGATCCCAAAAATTTTGGATGAAGGCTTGTTGTTGTTGTATGAACAATGGATTAGGATAGACAGAAATTGGTGGTGATCGCATACCTACTAGGAAAGAGCAAGCCCTCCATCGACCGGTTCGAGCTGCGATGGCAGGCTGGCCGCGGAGATCCACGGAGCCATCTTTTGTGTATCCAGCTTTGGTTTCCATCAAGGTGGGGTGGGGTGGGGTGGGGAGGGGAGAGAGAGAGAGACTTGGAGCTAACTAGGCTGTGGCTGTCACTTAAATAAGCAATGGATCGAACTGTGGTGATATTGTTCACGTTTGGTTTGGTCCAACTTTCAACGGCTATGACAAAAGTGTTATGTATACAAGTCCAACTTGCACCGATGTGCGCACTTCTTATCTAAAGTGTTTGGGATTTTGAGGTGGGATTTTGAGGAAGTGGGTTATGCTTACTCTAGGACTATCTAGGACTACCGAGACGGAATGCATAAAAATAAATTTAATGTAAGCACATCAAATTATATCCCAAAATACATCCATATACTTCAAACCAACAAACTAAAGACAAGGATATAACTACTGGGTTAGGCTTACAACCTTTGTAGTTGTGTCATTCGTCTTCAATCCTTCTACTTAGCTCGTTGAGGCTCCTTGATCACGCTTGCAAGCCGGTGCTCTTTCGCCGAAAATGATCCACCCGAGAGAACCAAGTTCAAGCTTCAAGTTCATCAATGAAGTAATTAAGAATTTTAGGATGCTAATCTAGAATGCTTAATGATATAGTGTGAGTGTTCTATTAATTTTTCTTTCTTTTAATCCTCTTCAATCTCAACACCTGAGAGGGTAGAGGAAGAATAAGGAGTAGCCATTCTTGAAGAGAGAAGCTAAAAATGGTTGAATGAAAGAATCCTTTTCAAATCAAGCATTCACATTTTCTTTTAAAAGAATTTCACCATTTTTAAATTGCAACCATACTTGAATAGTATAACCAAATGAATAAATAATTCATTGGCCATACCGTCCAGCATTTCTTTTTTCCACCTCATTTCATAATTTCTTTAAAAAAATAAACATAGAAATGAGGCGTACTTCTTTTAGAAGTATTGTTGTATGAATACAAAAATACGTCTCCGCAAATACAAGCCCATATTCATATCAAAATACGAATACCTAAGAGATAGAAAATACAAGGAATATAATACTAGAATATAAATATCGAAATATATGTGTGTGTGTGTGTGTAAATTATTAAATAAAAACTTGATTTATTAATCCAGCTTAATTCTGAACCGGCTAATATTATCATCCGCCCGATTAAATTCCGTGTGGTTAGCACACATACCTAATCTGAACCCTGCATGTATCAATATACGACGACTACATCATTTCGCTTGAACCGAGAAAATTCTCTGTGTGGAACTCTAAAGACTCGTCATGCCATGACCCAAAATTTGGCACGTGACGACACTTAAACCATGAAACGTCTACAGGCGTAACGCAATTCAAGTAACACGAAAACCCAACAATCTAAACCATCAAAAATAGTAACTGATAAGAACATTGTTAAAAAAATTTGGGAATCTCAAGTAAAACTTCTTTAAAGTCCAAATTTACTTTCTTTAAAAATTTGGCAGTATCGCCTTTGTAAAAACTAGCCCCAAAAAGAGTACAACATAAAATATAAGTAAAGCATCTCCAAACGGGAGCAAATCACGCCCAAAGGCGGGAACAACCACCACAAGCAGATATACGACGCCGTAGCGAAGAAAAGGACAATAAAGAGTGACAACATCATAAAAGATAAAGCTGCATAAAAGGCCGGCTCACATGAGCACGACATCCAGAGTCACAAAACAATATACAATATCGTCATCACATCTCGTCTCTAAATCAATACATGAAAGTAGTAGATGGAGAGAACTAGATACAATAGGATATACAATGATGTAAGTCTACGCTAGCGCCCCGGCAGTCTACAGAGGCCAAATGCGGAACAAAAAACTTTTAACTGGCGCTATCGTATACTTTAATCCGGATCTACCATTATTGCTAAACTAACAAACTGTAAAGAGTGTAGAAAGGTTATACCGAACGATCCGAGTCCTTCGTTCTTCAACCATCATCCCACGCTCCGTTGCGGCTGCTCCGATCTCGTCGATCTCCGATTCCTTCGTCGAGGTGGCACCACATCACTGATTCTTTAAACGGGCTCCCGCCTCTGACTTGAGGCAACTCGATCGTCAAGTTTGCTAAAAGAGACGACCAAGAATGATGTAGAGAATGAGTAGATGACTTTGTCTCACTTCGTCCAAATCCGTGGACGATCGGTTAATGAAGTTGCCGTGGAAATCGGGTGATGGAATGAAATGAACTGTAAAATTCCATACACCCCGAATACTATCATAATCTTTTCTAACCAAAATGAAACATCAAGTGAAGTGAGGAGAGAGAGGGCCGGCCACTTTATAGGATGGAGGAGGGTGAGTGTAGGAGCAAGTGATGACCTTAAACAAAATATCATAATGTGAACACAAAAGAATATCAAGCATAAAGATCTTAACCAAAACAAGAATGTTTAGAAATCAAAGCATGAGTCACATGACACCTCTCCAATTCTAGAACCTTCTAGAAGCTTCTAGAAGCATGACTCACTCTCATCCAAGAAAAGATAAATCCGTCTTTAACCAAATGTTAAAAGACGGCTGATAGAAAACTGGAAACTGGCAACTTCCAAAAATGATCCTGAAACGAATTTCAGGACAACCCCGAAACTGTATAAATATACCCGCATTTGTATTACGACCGAATACAAATGCAACTGAGACAAAGATATTATACCTACTCAATATAATACTCGGATCCGGCTTAAACCAAAGCCGACCCGTATTATCTGCCCGAAAAATAACACGTGCGTAAACGCACGTGCTTTTTCCGAACCCTGCCATAAAACCATACGGCCTCTACAACGTTTTGCCCGAACTTGGGAAACTGTCTGTGGGGGACTCTAATGACTCGTCAGTACCCTGGCAGTGGGTTTAACCACAAACCGTCAGCGGCACTAGCTATGCGTAACGGCTGCCCATGGACTGACCTCAAGGGTGGCCGATGAGCGAACTCAAGGGAGGCCGATGAGTGAACTCATCCAGAAACCCTAGTGAGCCTAACAGTGACAATGTATATACAGTCCGGTCCGTTCGTCAATGAGTATCGCATATCCGCCTAGGGGGCTAGTAACGTCAGACCCCCAGAAGCAGTATAAGTCGTGTCGGAGTGTAGCCCAATAACACCCTAAGATACTACTGGAGTACCTACCAGTAAATCTCCTGCCATGGCCATGGACTTTATGTAATGGCTCTCCTAGACACAGCACGACCTCGCCCCCAATACCGGGAGAGACGAATCCCCTGCCGATCCGCTTACGTGCCTCCATATGGCTCGGGACTGTACCCAAAAGCTACCTGTTTGCACGACTCCTTTGAGCCGTGGTAGGGTAGAAATCAAAGCATAATGGGAACTCACACGAGACAAATGACGACCTCAGGTCGATGAACTAACCTATACACATGTCACCAGGGAACTGCTATCTGACGGTAGATATAATACTAACTAGCAGATTCCCGGCGAGTCCTGTCCGGTGTACTCATAACCCAATGAGCACCTGTATACATCTTAGGTGATCCAACTGACACCAGTGGCTTGTGAGACCGGCCACCGCCCCTCGTCGGGGTCTCGACTATATACACTAGTCTACTCCGGAGTATCGATGCCCTGTCTCGAAACTCCCACGACTAGGGACCACAATTAAGGATATGCATATAAACTACCCAACTCTCACGTATATGATCGCCATCATACTGTTGGTAGTAAAACAAGATCCTAAGGGCTCTATCAAAGTGTAACATGCAATCAGTCACCTGAACATGTACACGACTGATAAAGGCAAACCAGATAGCATACCATCATCTCGAGTAAGACTGTCCTACCGGGATAGGTCCTCCGCAATCATTGCAATCACGTACCTGCGATCCAATAATTGACTATGAGGGCACTATCTCCAACAATCTCCCACTTGCACTCAAGGCTAATATTGCGATGTCGACTACTCACAGCCCGTGTGAAACCAACACCCAACTCCTCTACTAATCAGTTTCACAAAGCCCGTTTGTAAAACTATTGTGTTTGAGAAATAGCCTCAGTGAGTGGATCCGCCTAGAAGTTTCTTTCTATATCTCTCTAAATCTCAAGTTCGCGGAGAAAGCCATCTCCCGAATCGAGTAATACCTGTCTTAGAATATGTCTGGATATCTGATGGGACCTAGTTCATAAATGAACTCCAAATCCAAAATTCTTAGACTGTATCGATCACTGAACCTAATCAGTATCCGGCACCATGCCACCCACAGTATCCTCTTGGACCACCTGTCCATAATACTGTCCCTCTTCGTCAGAGGGAAAAACTATAACTCTGACAATCACTCTGTCATCCATGTCACCTTTGAAGCTTGGAATGATAACCGTCTCCCGAAGGAGGCTGCCGTCATTAAATCCGTAGAACATGTACTTATGTTCTAAAACTGCTTCCTTATGTTTCTCCAGGGTTGGATTAATACAAACTTATTGCATCTAGTGCAAAACCAACATTTGGTGTGGTACTTGACATCTCATGATTGACTCAATTGCCTAAGCAAGTGATCTGCCAATCATGCACATCCCTCTCCACTTTAGTCTGTAAGACACCTTTAGAGAGGGTGACTCCATCACCTGCAGGTACACCACCATGCTAGGAGTCAACTATTCCAAAAACCATTAGAATATCTGTCAAAGTACCCACATTGGGAAACTACCCAAATCCAGATCTAAAACCATAGATCCAGAAACCAGAATGTCAAATATTATATCCATATCCTGTCTGGAGAAACAACTGTGTGACGACCACAGTACAACCGATCGTAGTATAGGAATTTTACTTCCTACTCTGTGTATGTCATCTAGATACCATGACATCACACCCTACTACCCTCTTAACTGATCCACCCCCTTTTCTGATTGAAGTCAAACCCATGACTGTCACATCAAAATTAGATGATCTATCTCCGCTATAACTGCTCAAATCTATAAATAGACATAAGCTACTTGCCCACCATGCTTCCGTTGCTCCCACTGACTATGACAACCCTCCTACAGGGTCTCATATCCTGGAACAACAGTAGTGTCAAGTCTTGGTAGATAAGAACCTCCCTGTCACCGTCTCTGAGGCTACCGAAGTACCTCTCGGGCGTCTGAGGTTACCTACCATACCTTCGGAGTGGCTATTGGAATGTCAAACCTGATTGAATATATAGGTCCTATTAAATTTTCCGTAATCGTTCGCGGTTCTGGAATCACTTCCAGTTCTACTATACTCCCACTACTGTTTTCTGAAAAAGATCCATTTTTACTAAAACTGTGGCGAGTCAAGAACAATATCACTATTGATCTTCCAAATGGTAGAATATCAACCCTCGTCATAGCCAGGGTCAACCCACAAACAGCCATTACAGAAACGTGCCTTGAGTTATCCAAAGTCTGGTTTTAAGCATAAGCTGGACAACTCCCCGTACCTTAATATCTTTTAAGGTACTATCTATTCTATATCCAATATAGAAACTTTGGCACTTATTTAATTGGAACCAAGATTCAATCCATGCAGCTGTCTCCAGTGCATATCAACTTAATGGAAAGAGGCTAATCAACATTACTCAACTTAGGAATCCATCCAATTATGAGTAACCTGAAAGAGAAAACTCGTTTCTCAAAACCATCACTATCATCTGAATACCAATCACAAGAATCTACATCTTCGATCTCTTTGAAGAATCCCGATACTTGTGACACCTGGTTCTCTACTTTATTCTTATACCCACAACTTCTCAAAACTTAGACCTTGTATTTCTACGAAACACTCGTCTAAATACTAGAGAAGTTATAAGTAAACAGAACATAGTACGAGGACCTACCCCTTTGTCCTGATGGACACTTGGACAACATACAATACTCTGTATAAGTCCGCTGAGTTAAACAACTCAAAACCTGTGCGTCGTAGGTTGAAAACTGTACCCTGGCGATTTCCTCAAATATCACCAATTACAACGAATTCCGATATAATGAGGATAATCACCTAATTCCCAATATCTTACTCCCACTCATCATCTGTAAAACCATACAGATATGAGAATGAAACCTGGTAAATACATACCCTTGGAGTAAGTGTCTAATCGGGAAAACAGTTTTTCTTTTAACAATGCACTGAAACATGAAAATGTTTCGTAGGGGTATCCTGGTATTCATAGCAATGCTTCTTCCATAATCCAATTCATGACTTCAACCGTATATTTTATTGCCATCTCTTCAAATCCCTTTATTTGTCTTTAGTCGTTACCTTCTGTACACCATCGTTAGGCTAAATGGTTTTCTTCCTTCCCTACCGTTCGGCACCAGCCTATGGTTTGGAAGAAGACTATCCAGTAAGCATAATAGGTGTTCCCACCTAAACCAAGGAGTACTCGCAACTGAGAGAAGGTGATGATAAAAGACAACTGAATAATACCTTATTTTTTTAAAGGTGAATTAGGAGTGGCGATGAAGTACGCGGTTTTGGTCGTGAATGATATCAGTCGCAATTTACTTTGCCCTCTTTCTAATCCCTTTATTTTGTCTTTACATATTACCTTCTGCACACCCTACTTAGGCTAATTGGTTTTCTTCATTCCCTACCTTTCGGCACCAGCCTATGGTTTGGAATAAGACTATCCAATAAGCGTAATAGGTGTACTCTCCTAAACCAAGGAGCTCTCGCAACCTGAGAGAAGGTGATAATAAAAGACAACTGAATAAACCAATTCTATTTCTCCTGAACTTGGATCCATCCTCGAAGAAGTCTCTTCGAGTTCGTATATAACCATACGATGGATCTATCCAATGGAAGTGGATATCCGTAGTAATACGGGTGTTCTGAGAAAATGCAAAGGGTAAAAGAAGGAGTGGCAATGACTTATGCAACTCAGACAATCCAAAAGCCAGTGTTTTCAGAAGGTTCGGTCAACTTGGTCACTGAGTCATAGTCTAGGGTCGGTCAAAGGTCGCTGCCAAAGAGAGAGAGAGAAAAGAAAAACTCTGCGTGCACTCTAACCTAGATCAGAATGGTTATCACTTTATCTAATCCGGAAACCTCCCACTGTCCTGTCAAATTCTCCTCCAAACCTAAAGAAGAATCAATCGGGATCACCCGAAGAGTAAACCAACTCATCAGTGGGAATCGGGATCCAACTCTCATCGCATGATAACGTGATGGAATGCATCACCGTTACTCATACTCCAGAAGGTATGCGCATACTTGGCAAGTTTCAGTTTCTTTAGAAACTCCCGATACAGTTTTTGCCCCATGCTCTTATAACCTTGGCGTTAGGTCAAAATGTCATAAGTCACATGCCAAGTTCTACCCATCACTATCTTGTTAATTTGAACCCACCCGCACATGCCCTTGGCGTTAGGTCAAAATGGCAGAACGGCTGTCCCAAACCAACTCATCTACCTATGCAACAATTGAATACCCAGCAGCTACCAAACACTATGCCTTGGCGTTAGGTCAAAATACATAGCTTGAATACTACTGAATACCCAAAAGAAGTGACGGAGGGCTACGGCTGGTTTTTGGCGAAAAACCTTTAACGTAGTGAACTTGATATCGCTGAAGGAACCTGATAGCTTTTTAAAATATAGTGGCGAAAACCTTTTGCTAAAGAGGTCACTCCCGGTAAAGGGATCTCGGCTCTTTCCTCGTGGAATGAGGTGCAGGATATTCCACTGAATACCGCTATGCAAAGCAACTTGTAATCGACTATTGTGAAATTATTACCCTGACGCAAACTTCTGTCCAAGGGGTCGGTCCCGGTGAAGGGATATCGGCCCTTGCCCCGTCGAATGAGGTGCAGGATATTCCACTGAATACCGCTATGCATAACAAAAGGAAACTTCTTTGTAACAACACTTTTTAAATTTGTTCCAACAACTGTAAACATGTTTGTTTTACTTTGCATTGATCAGAATCAACACAGTCACATCAATAATCATACCAGAAAAGAACGAAAATAAAATGTACGTATATGCCATCCGCATTCGTCACTGGGTCCCGTCATAACCCGTTAGGTTACTTAACTAACGACAGAGCGGGGACTGGACTAGCGCGGGTGTAAAACATATACAACATCTAATAGTATATAAACCAATATACAATAATCGCTCCAGGCGTGATAGTATGCAACATTACAGAAAAGTAATAAGCATCACAGAACAATACTAATAATCTGGGATCCCCGAGTTTCACAGAGCCGCTGCTGAAACTCGACGTTCCCCTGTCGTGTGGATAGCCTGTGCAATGAAACCTAGACCCCTACGGGTGCGGCAAGTTACCCGCCAAAACCTGAAGCGAGGCAGCCCCCTTATAGCATAGTGAATGGACCACCCAGCACTCCACGGAATCCGGTAATCTTGGGCACCCCTCCTTGGGTCAACCTGTACCCCCTACGAGTGCGGCGAATAGTCTGCCAATTCTAGAGTGGGGCCCCTCTACCTCTCAAAGCCATGAGATGCGGACCCGTTGCCCTCCAGAACCCGGCTATCCGTGCACTCCGTCGCGGGGCAAAACCTAGTACAGTAATGAAAAATAGTACAATAGGTACATCGACCGCAACCTGGTCGTGCCCCAAAAGAATATTATACAACAGGCAGTGACGGCTGTCCACAAGTTGGACGCTCGCCCCGCAATATCAAATGTACAAATAAATACAAACTGTACTACCATTGCACACTGCTATCCACCATGACAAATCCGCAACATCACAGTACAACACAGAACATCAACGCGAATGTCACGTTCGCAAACCCGTCTAAAAGAACTATAGCAATCAGACGCGGTTTACCGATCAAATGACATTCCCGGTCGGAGATATAATGTAAGCACTGTAAACTAACGTGTTTAAATTTCGATCGACCAAATATCAAAAAGTGGGCCCCACGACTTACTGGTGAACGGTAACAAAACCTGGGCGCAAATGATATATACCAAAAACCACAAAATCCAGAGAAGAACCCACTGACAAAATTTGGGAGCACGAGCTCACCACGTGGCCGCGGATGCGCGGCCAAACCATGGGTTTGGCCGCGTTTCCGCGGCGCTTTGGTGGAGTCACGTGCCCAAATTTCGTCGTGGTTCTTAGAAAAGCCTGCACAGATTTTTAAGACATGTAGAATTAATTTTTGAGACCATTTAAAATCAACAGAAACTGTCGAGCTAGGATTTTGCAATTTTCGATTTCCGGTTCGATCGATGTTTTAAACGCGTTAGCACAAGTTAGTATAGCAAAATGGTTAGGCTCTGATACCACTGTAAGTCTACGCTAGCGCCCCGGCAGTCTACAGACGCCAAATGCGGAACAAAAAACTTTTAACTGGCGCTATCGTATACTTTAATCCGGATCTACCATTATTGCTAAACTAACAAACTGTAAAGAGTGTAGAAAGATTATACCGAACGATCCGAGTCCTTCGTTCTTCAACCATCATCCCACGCTCCGTTGCGGCTGCTCCGATCTCGTCGATCTCCGATTCCTTCGTCGAGGTGGCACCACATCACTGATTCTTTAAACGGGCTCCCGCCTCTGACTTGAGGCAACTCGATCGTCAAGTTTTCTAAAAGAGACGACCAAGAATGATGTAGAGAATGAGTAGATGACTTTGTCTCACTTCGTCCAAATCCGTGGACGATCGGTTAATGAAGTTGCCGTGGAAATCGGGTGATGGAATGAAATGAACTGTAAAATTCCATACACCCCGAATACTATCATAATCTTTTCTAACCAAAATGAAACATCAAGTGAAGTGAGGAGAGAGAGGGCCGGCCACTTTATAGGATGGAGGAGGGTGAGTGTAGGAGCAAGTGGTGACCTTAAACAAAATATCATAATGTGAACACAAAAGAATATCAAGCATAAAGATCTTAACCAAAACAAGAATGTTTAGAAATCAAAGTATGAGTCACATGACACCTCTCCAATTCTAGAACCTTCTAGAAGCTTCTAGAAGCATGACCCACTCTCATCCAAGAAAAGATAAATCCGTCTTTAACCAAATGTTAAAAGACGGCTGATAGAAAACTGGAAACTGGCAACTTCCAAAAGTGATCCTGAAACGAATTTCAGGACAACCCCGAAACTGTATAAATATACCCGCATTTGTATTACGACCGAATACAAATGCAACTGAGACAAAGATATTATACCTACTCAATATAATACTCGGATCCGGCTTAAACCAAAGCCGACCCGTATTATCTGCCCGAAAATAACACGTGCGTAAACGCACGTGCTTTTTCCGAACCCTGCCATAAAACCATACGGCCTCTACAACGTTTCGCCCGAACTTGGGAAACTGTCTGTGGGGGACTCTAATGACTCGTCAGTACCCTGGCAGTGGGTTTAACCACAAACCGTCAGCGGCACTAGCTATGCGTAACGGCTGCCCATGGACTGACCTCAAGGGTGGCCGATGAGCGAACTCAAGGGAGGCCGATGAGTGAACTCATCCAGAAACCCTACTGAGCCTAACAGTGACAATGTATATACAGTCCGGTCCGTTCGTCAATGAGTATCGCATATCCGCCTAGGGGGCTAGTAACGTCAGACCCCCAGAAGCAGTATAAGTCGTGTCGGAGTGTAGCCCAATAACACCCTAAGATACTACTGGAGTACCTACCAGTAAATCTCCTGCCATGGCCATGGACTTTGTGTAATGGCTCTCCTAGACACAGCACGACCTCGCCCCCAATACCGGGAGAGACGAATCCCCTGCCGATCCGCTCACGTGCCTCCATATGGCTCGGGACTGTACCCAAAAGCTACCTGTTTGCACGACTCCTTTGAGCCGTGGTAGGGTAGAAATCAAAGCACAGTGGGAACTCACACGAGACAAATGACGACCTTAGGTCGATGAACTAACCTGTACACATGTCACCAGGGAACTGCTATCTGATGGTAGATATAATACTAACTAGCAGATTCCCGGCGAGTCCTGTCCGGTGTACTCATAACCCAATGAGCACCTGTATACATCTTAGGTGATCCAACTGACACCAGTGGCTTGTGAGAACGGCCACCGCCCCTCGTCGGGGTCTCGACTGTATACACTAGTCTACTCCGGAGTATCGATGCCCTGTCTCGAAACTCCCACGACTAGGGACCACAATTAAGGATATGCATATAAACTACCCAACTCTCACGTATATGATCGCCATCATACTGTTGGTAGTAAAGCAAGATCCTAAGGGCTCTATCAAAGTGTAACATGCAATCAGTCACTTGAACATGTACACGACTGATAAAGGCAAACCAGATAGCATACCATCATCTCGAGTAAGACTGTCCTACCGGGATAGGTCCTCCGTAATCATTGCAATCACGTACCTGCGATCCAATAATTGACTATGAGGGCACTATCTCCAACAAATGAGTATCATCGGATAACCGCAAAACCCACCTATAGCAAAACTGCTTACAGTCAGCCGTAACGGTATCCGCTGCAAAATATGATACGATAAGATGAAGCCCTGCCGTGACTGCTCTGAGGGGCTACCTGCAAAATATTGTGGCACAACGTGGGTGAGTTGCCAACTCGTGAAGTAAATAATATCATGCAGGTAATCGCAGGTATGCATGTACTGCGATAATCTATCACATGCAAGTTGATAGCAATAAATGGCAATTTGTATATGCAACAGTTATGAAAGGTACTCTATCATGTACTACTAAAACATGAAGCAATGTATATCAAATGAAAGCTGAGTATGGGATAAAACATGTCATCCTCACGGAATTCTCATCATGGAAAAAACCAGTGTCCCTCAACGACACTCCAAATCCCAATATCTCAGGCACCGCATTCTCAGATCGGTCCTCATATCCTGTAAGTCACATGGAACCTGAGTGTCCAACATCGACACCCGAAAACATAATGAAAATTAGTGTCCAGCATCGACATGTAAATCCTCATATAATAGGCCCCTTCTGCGGGATCGTCCCGCGGGCTCCGGCAGAACGGGTCGGCCTATATCCAGCTCATGACTCCGGTCGGTATCCTCCAGATATCCGCCGAGTCCATATACTATCACTGGTAGGCAGTGCACCTCCCCTGCCAGGCTCATTGGCTTATCCATCGACATCCATTTCTTACCCCGGGGTACCATACCGGGTCCACCATGTACCCGCAAACGGCCACTCCACTCCTCGCATCGGGTTTCTAACACAAGTCTCAGAACCGAGAAATCTCATGGTGGATGCATCGAAATATCATATCAAGAGAAACCGTGTTTTTCAAACAATGCATAATTTCCTGAAATACCACGGTCCTCAAATCCAGAAAACATCATATGAAATCCATATCTCAATGCGTAAATCCATGAAATATAATATATGCAGCATAAAACAGTAATATGAGCATAACAAGGGAAAACCGCTATTTAAATGCATCAAGTTATTAAATATATCATGCGGTTCCCAATTCTCCAAAATCCAAAGCAACATCATATAAAGGTGAACATGTGGCTATAGCAAGGTATATGGGTGTACATTTAAGTATGTATGCATGATTTACATGTGGCTATAGCAAGATATGTGTATATACCTGTCAATAATGATACAATACCATATAAGTATATGTGTAAGCATGTAGGCATAGCAAGGTATATGTGTATGCTATATTTCATATGCACAATGGAATAAGAATCAATGTCTCAATTGTCCCTAACCAATACAATATCACAAATGTATATGTGTTGTGCATGTCATGGCAATTACCGACGGTGTGTGTGTGACATACAATTAGAGCTCGTGCAACATGAACCATCAATAATGGTGTTGTATCTCATTAGTACTATGTCCATATGAAATAGGAAAATGAGGTATGCAACAATAGTACACATGCACAATCAATATCCATATACTTATAACTAATAATCATGTCATTTAATCTAGCCCAGACGCATAACACCATACGGCCGATTCCTCTGTAGATGTTAAATCTACTCACAGATGATCTTGGGCTAAGTAAAGCCAACTACTTGTTTTCCCTTCTTCGCAGCGTCCGAAGTCCCCGCATGCGATCCTAAAATCATATAATAACATAACAAGTTCATATTAGGAATCGACCAATAACACGTACAAACTATGTTTGACCGATACACCAACTCCAAACAAACTCTCAAGTGTTCGTTTAGTGGCTAACGTGCGTAGCGACACTACGAAACTAACCCAAGAGCAACAGCTACACAAAGTACACAAACCGTGTCGAATAACGTAACACGCGTAGTCGTAACACTAGAAACAAGCAAAGTGATCCCAGATTTTGTATACTGTCACAACATAAAAATCAAGCAGTAACAAACACTCTAAAACAACTGCAGACAGCTACCCTACAAAACCCAAGCCCCAACTCCACAAAAAAACCGAGCTCGTCGGATCCTATCCCGATCTTGCCGGTCTTCCTAGGTTGTATTGGGTTCATGCTTCAGGTGATCATTTAGGGTAATAAGTACAACACTACTATATTGCTAGATTTTCCAGTATACACTTGGGGTCACAGCAGATCACAGATATCCTATAATGACGCTAAAAAATACGATATGTGCACAAAACTATACTTTAAGTGTTCTAAACTGAAACTAATAAGCTACACAACAATAAAACACCTATTTAACTGTTTATAGGTTATACCTATCCACACTTTCTCAAAAGATCCTAACTTTCCAAGCTCCAAGGGATCCTAGAGGCTAAAATAAAACTTAGGAAGTGATTTAGTGAGGTCTAATGAAGTTTTGTATGGTTTAGTGAAGGATTGGTGAAGGGTTTCAGTTGAGGGAAGAGGAATAATGAGAATGAGATAGGAATGAGAGAGAGTGAGATGAGATAGAGATGAGAGGGTGAGTGTATGGTAAGTGTTAGTTGTATATATGCCCTAGAGGCCATTGTTGTACATATAATGTATATTATAGTGGATGCTTGGATATATATAGTGAGGACTTTCTTGCTTGATATGATAGTATGCTATCTGGTTTCACTTTGTCTTAACATGTTGACTTGTATTGGTTTACTGTCTTGCTCTCACATGTTGATAAAGCCCTTATGATATGTACTTGATTACTGGGATTATGATGAGATCATACTAGTGGGTCCAAGATAGTCAACGGGTACATCCTGTAACTGTTCCTAGTCGAGGGTGTATCGAGACAGGGCATCGATACACCAGAGTAGACTAGCTTATACGCATCTTGACCCATATGATGGACGATGGATGATCCCATATCCATCGGTGTTGGACATCAAAGATGGTGTAAGAGTGCTCGGTGGAGACTGGGTACACTGAACGGACTCGCCGAGAACTCCTGGATGGTATTATACCTATCGTCAGATAGCAGTTCTCCGGTGACACTGGTACATGTTAGTCTGTAGAGCCGAGATCGTCATAGAGTCTTGTGTGATTCCCACTGTGCTTTGATTTCCACCTTACCGCGTCCAAGAGGGCTTGCAAAATGGTGGCTTTTAGGTACAGTCCCGAATCACATGGAGGCAATGAGCGATAGGAGGGGTTTCATCTCTCCCGGTATTGGGAGTTGATGTTGCGCTGTGTTCGATTGGCTATAACTGGAAGTCCCTGGCCAGGGCTGATATGAAGATTTACCGGTAAAAGTTATCAGTAGTTTCTCGACCCGTTAAGAGCCTTACATTGACACGACTTATCGGTTACTGGGGTCTGACGTTTACCACCCCTAGACTGGATATGCGACATATCAGACGAAGAGACCGGACTGTATGGTAGTGTTACTGATTGGATTCACAAGAGAATGTACATACTTGCTTGTTGATCTTCTGATCGCTCAATACCTGGGTGGCTGTTACGTTTAGCTGACCGCTTGCAGCTTGTGGGTGTTTGATATGATCATCATCTACTGCCGGCGTATTGACGATTCTTTAGAGTCCTACACAGAGGTTTTGTCACGTCCCGCTTCCCAGAGTACGCTAAGATGGGCACGTGACATAGCCAACCATGCTACCTGTGGATAGGAAAGTCCCTCCACAGTCACATTACGGCTGTAGAGATATCAAGAACAGGAAAGTAAACTAAACTATCTAGTACATGTCCATAAGCTAGAATAAATGAGTCAAGAAAATACTATAATATGCGGAAGTAAAAGATCAGATAAACACCTGGAAAGTAAGACTGGATACCAACAAGATCCTCACTGCTCGGTCTAGCAGCGGCAACACTTCTAATCAGCCTACGACAAAGGTAGAGGATCTGGGCCATGCAAAACCCAAACGTCAGCGCGTCATAACATCAAGCAATAATATATAAACAGGGTAGCAAGACATGCAAGTATTATCATAAAAGGTAAAGCAGGTGTATCAGCATTATAAATCAGGACAGTGAAAGGTAGTGTGCAATGAGTAATCTAAACTGGTCTATTGGGTTAACTACTCTCAAGTATTTGAAATCAATTTGATGAATCATCGATGTAACTCAATAGTATCCCGTGCGTGCCCGGGATCACGGTCTATGACTCTCGGGCTGAACACGAGACGTGCCGCAAGGCAGTAAAGGGTGGTAGGTAATGATAAGTGATGTTCGTAGCATCACTCCGGGGCTGGCCTAGCCCATGAGACTGATTAGAACAGGTATAGAACTGTCGAGTTACAAGTCAGGTTTCATCATTGATTTCCCCATACCCCCAAGTCATATGTATTCAATTCAGGTATTAAGTAATCTAGAGCTAATGTCAACACAGGATCAGGCAGGTATAGGTTTTTCTGGATAGACAACAGGAACTGTCCGTAAGGACAACATGTCAGGTTTGTTGGCATTAGACACAAGATCAAGTAACAGGTAACGCCATGGTACAACAGGTCAAGCCAGGTAGTATATAGATATCATGTCATGTCGAGAGGTGCACGGTACCATGTCGTGTCAAGTAGGAAGTGTAACAAGTTGTGTCAGGATGTACAAGATGTCATGTGGGTGCTCATAATCAAACTAACATAAGCATGGGTATATATAAACAAGCATGGGTACTAATGAAACAAATAAAAATGAAACATGGTGATGATATATGCAAGGGTACAGATTAAAGCATGGGGATGCACAGTTATAGATTAGAGTTAGGGTTGTGGTTCCAACATTAAGTAAAATACACTTAAACCAGTATGGAATTGTTAAATCTCGTTATTATGGGTTAAATGATCTAGGGATGCAATGATATATAAAGTATGTTTAATGGATGCAACCGGGTATTCGGGGGTAGAAACTAATTAAAGGTGCTATGGGCTATGCAGATAATTATTAAGTAATTTAAACACGGATGTGGGTACACGATATTGTACTCTAACATGCAACAAGTTATAATTCAAGATCCGAATCTAACATGATATATGGAACATCGAAACGGAAAAATGGAACATGGCGCTATATGTAATCTACAGTTTTACCATGCAGTTTAATAGGTAAAAAAAATATTATAGATAGCATGTAGCAAGTTTCACTTGCCTTGATCGGATCACGATACAGGATGCGCACGCAGCGTCCAATGTCGGCAAATGTTGCAACATCCACACGCGCACACGGGAATGTACAGGCACATCAAGAAGTTGAACACGCTGGCTGGGGATGTACTCTGGGTCGGTTTGAACGTCAGCGACGGCACGGCTCCAGTGATGGCCGGGAAAAACCAGATCAAGAAAGAAAAGAGAAGTAAAGAAGAAGAAGAAGAAGAAGAAGGAAGAGAAGAAGGAGACTGGGGTTTGGTGTGGCTCTGGGGTTTGGGAGAAGGCGAGGAGGTGGTTGCGAAGGTGTTGAGGCGACGACAAGGGATCGCCGGCGAGGAAGCAGGTGATGACAGTGAGGTGCTAGGTTCTTGAAGTCGGGAAAGAAGGTGATGGAGTTGATGATGGTGGTGATGGCGTCAAGAGTCGGAGGTGGTGAAGGTGAGGTCCTCGGGGGTTGAGGAGGTCGGCGGAAGTGGAGGGCGGCGACGAGGTGATGGGTCGTCGGCGCTGGGGTCTGCTTGCAGGGAGCTAGGGGTTCGGGTTATGGGTTACGGTGGTTGTGGGTCGTCGGGAATGAAAGGAAGAGATGAGGTCGGGGGTTAGGCGGCGATGAGATCTCCGGCGGTGGGGTGCCGGCGATGGGTAGTGGGCTGCTGGTGAGGTTCTCGGGTTGCACAGAGATCTCGAGGGTTTAGGTCATCGGGGTTGGAGAGAGGGAGTGGAGGTCGGAGAACATGAGAGGAGAGGAGAGGAGAAGGAGGAGGTAGACGTCTAGGGTGGAGCGGCGAGGCCGTCGCAAGCGTGGGTTAGAGTTTTGGTTTCGGCGGGAGGGAGAAAGAGAGACTGGGTTTTTTTTTAAAATATGAATAAAATAGAGGAGAGAGAAAGATACGTGCATGTGAACTTTGTTTAGAAAAATATATGTTAGGTAAAAGAAATATATTTATGTAGGGGGGGAGAGAGAGACGTGAGGTTAAAAATAAAATAAAATATATTTAGAGAGAAAGAGAGAACTGAGTGGTTAAGAAAAATTATATTTGAATATTTTTATTTGTTAAGGAACCGTATAAAGAGTTTGGTATGAAAGGAATTTTAAAATATATAAAGAATATAATATTAGTCCGTTTTGAGATTTTGGCAAATACAAACCTACTCCAAAACACACCCGGGTCGGGTCAAAAAATTCAGATTTAAAATATGAAAAATATACGCGACTTCCGAATTTCAAAACGAGTGCTCAGGTAACGAAAAAGCATACCCCCAAGAACGGATGCACGTACGTGCGCGTAGCCATCCAAACACGTCCGTTTCACTGAACAGGACGAGAACAAGAAGCACGGATGCTACCACGGGGTTAGGGGTATCAAGCAGGCCATGTTATGCAATTTTAAAATATTTTACATGACCTAAAATGTTATATGGTAAAAGATGTAATGCCAGGTAAAATGCCAGTATGTACTAATCATGAGATGCACGTGTCCATGCAACAAGTCAAGGTAATCTATAGATAAGAATCAAACAGGTTCAAGCAAGCGGGTCGGGTTGAATGAAATGTAAAATGTAAACTACCATTCGCACCCAAACACGATAAATCAAGAAATATCACGAATAAGAAATATGAGAACTGGAATTGGTATAAATGAACTCCGGTGTTACATTATACCCAACTACAAAAAGAATTTCGTCCTCGAAATTCCAATAAAAAGAAAAGATAACCAATCAAGAAACTACAAGATTAGATGTGAAAACTTCTGTCGGATTTCATCTTCTCGTTCCCCAAGTTGATTCTCCATGTGAGCGATTACCCTAAGTACAAGAGGGATAACTTTATTCTTAAGAACCTTTTCCCTTCGATCCATAATCGACATGGGCTGCTCCTCAAAAGTCAAGCCTTCACGTACAGTCAGCTTCGAATGATCCCACACACGTGTTTTATCTCGAACATACTTACGGAGTTGAGATATGTGAAACACGTCATGAATATTCGCCAAGGATTGTGGTAACGCCAATCGTTACGCCACTTCTCCAACACGCTCCAAAATCTCAATGGTCCAACGAATCGAGGACTAAGATTTCCTCGACTTCCGAAACGAATCACCCCTCTAGTCGGTGATATCTTCAAGAATACCAAATCACCCATGGCGAACTCTAGAGGTCTTCTCGACGTATCTGCCCAACTCGTTCGGTATCACACGAGCTGTGAGTATGCGACATCGCAATAATTGGCCTTAAGTGCAAGTGGGAGATTGTTGGCTATAGTGCCCTCAAGGCAATTTTCATAGTCGTAGACTTGTGATTATGATTATTGAGTGAGGAGCTATACCGATAAAACAGTCTTACTCAAGATGATAGTATGCTATCTGGTTTGTCTTTATCATCATGTACATGTTGATAGAGCCTATAGGATTCTTGCTTGACTGCCAGTATTATGATGGCGATCTTTTATGTGGGAGCTGGGGTCTATAAGCACATCCTTAAATGTCCCTAGTCGTAGGAATATTGAGACCGGGCATCGATACTCCAGTGTAGACTAGTGTATACTGATCGAGATCCCGACGAGGGGCGGTGGCCAGGTCTCACAAGCCATTGGTGTTAGTTTGTTCACCTAAGATAGTATACAGGTGATCATTGGGTTATGAGTACACTGGACGGACTCGCCGGGAACCTGCTAGTTGGTATTATACCTATTGTCAGATAGCAGTTCCCAGGTGACATGTGTACAGGTTAGTCTGTCGACCTGAGATCGTCATTTGTCTCGTGTGAGTTCCCACTGTGCTTTGATTACTACCCTACCACGGCTCAAAGGATTCATGCAAACAGGTTTTAGTTGGGTACAGTCCCGAGCCACATGGAGGCAGTGATCGGATCGTCGGGGATTCGTCTCTCCCGGTATTGGGGGTTTATGTCGCGTTGTGCACGGGTGGCCATCACCAGAAATACATGGCCATAGTGAACGAGAATTATCGATCCAGGATCGATAGTTTCTCAGGTGGTGATGGGTTACATGCCGACACTAACTATCGCGTTGTTGGGGGTCTAACTTTATCCACCCCCCTAGACTCGATATGCGATGCTCTTAGACAAACATACCGGACTGCACGGATATTGTCACTGACAGGCTCAGTAGGGGTTCAGGATGAGTTTGCTCGTCGGCCTCCCTTTCGCTCAATACCTGGGTAGCCGTTACGTACAGCTAGTGCCGCTGACGTGCTTGTGGTTAAACCCACTGCCAGCGTATTGACGAGTCTTTAGAGTCCCACACAGAGGGTTTTCACGGTTCAGGCGATATGGTGTACATGTCATATGTTGGTACATACGGGTGTCCGATTAAATATGTGCACTTGCTGCGCAGACTTTAATCAGACGGTTGATAATACTAGTGGCTTAGGATTAAGCCAGATTATTAAATCGGGTTTTGATTTAATAATTTATATATGTATTTGTATATACGTATTCTAGTATTTGTTAGTGTATATGCCCTAGAGGCCATTACTGTATCATACTAGTTTGTATATTACTTGATGGAAGCTTGGGATATTCACAGATGTATATACAATCTTGCTCGAAATGGTAGTATGCTACTTGGTTTGTCTCTGCTTTAATATGTGCATGTGTTTCTTTTAGCATATTGCTGATATACATATTAGTAGAGCCCTTAGGATCTTTGCTTGATTACCAGCGTTGTGATGGCGCTCACACTCGTAGGAGCTGGGTGATCTATAAGCACATCCTTATACAGGTCCCTAGTCGTTGGACTATCGAGACAGGGCATCGATACTCCGGAGTAGACTAGCGCATGCGCTTCTCATCCCAGTATGGGAGACGGTCTGTCCCACAGCCGTCAGTACGTCGTACTTGAGATAGTATGCGGGTGCTCGTTAGGTTACGAGTACACTGGACATGACTCGTAGGGAACTGTTGGTTGGTATTATACCTATCGTCAGTTATCAGTTCCCAGGCGACATGAGTACAGCTTAGTCCGTTGACTTGACACTGTCACTTCGTCTCGAGTGTGTTCCCACTGCACTTTGATTACTACCCTACCACGGCTCAAAGGAGTCGTGCAAACAGGTAGTTTTTGGGTGCAGTCCCGAAGCACTTGGAGGCAGTGACGGTTAGACAGGATTCGTCTCTCCCGGTATTGGGGGTTGACATCACGCTGTGTCCAGGAGAGCCATTACACGAGTAGTCCCTGGCCAGGGCAAGCGAGATATACTGGTAGGTTTCCAGTGTTATCTCAGGGTGTTCTGGGCTACACTCCGACAACTTGTACCGCTATTAGGGGACTGACGTTCACCGCCCCCTAGGCCCGCCATGCGATGTATCAGACGAACAGACCGGACTGTACGGAGATTGTCACATACAGGCTCAGTAGGAGTTCAGATGGGGTTCACCTCGTCAGTCTTCTTATCGACATCTACCTGGGGACCGTTACGTACAGCTAGTGCCGCTTGCGGTCTGTGGTTAAACCCACTGCCAGCGTAGTGTCGAGTCTTTAGAGTCCCACACAGAGAGCTATTCGCCTTTAGGCAAAATGAGTAGAGGTCGCATGGTTTTGCGACAGGGTTCGTTCACATCTGCGCACTTGTGGACGTTTGCTGTCCGGACAGTATATACTAGCGGGCTTTGGTTTAAGCCGGATCCTAGTATATGATATGGGATTGGTTTTTCTCATTGTATTCGTGTTCCTCGGATCACGAATGCGGGTGTGTATGCACAGTTGCTTGAGACAGAGGGAGAGGACCTTGATTAGGGTTAATGGCTATTATCATTTTATTAACCCTAATGCTTATATGTGTATTATTGTTAATTGATAATTAGTTTAATAATTGTGCATGGTTATGGTTGTTGACCATTTGACCTCATTGACTTGTTGACCTAGGTTGACACTTTGACCATCATCATTTCTTTTGGAAGATGCTTTTTGATCTTTGCAAATTGAAATGATAATGGTCATGTCATGATTAACCATGACAATTATCTAGCTAATTATTCAATTAAAATAATTCACACATATTAGTGAGAATGGTTCAATTATTTCTTATTCTATCATATCTTTTCTCTCTCTTGTTCTTCCTCTCCCTCAAGCTCTCTCCCTCTCATGTGTTGAGAAACACTTGAGCTTGACAAAAACCCTCTCTTGATCTTCTCTACTCTCATCTAGGGTTGAAGGACTAGCACTTCTTGAACCCTAGTTACTTCTAGCTTGGAGTTGAAGCCAAAGGTTGAGGCTTTCGGGTGGATCTTTCTTCGGCGTGAGAAGACGAGCAAGGTGACCTCCTTCCACTACTCCAAGGAGCAAGGAGAGAAGGACTAAGAGCCCAAGGTATAACCTTTCTGGCACTTAGCTAGTTACTAGTTAGCTTTAGCAAGTTTTTGTTTAGCAAAGATCCTTCTAAGCATAGTCCATGTTGCCTAAGCTCATAAAAATCCGATTTTTATTCTGTTTTCCGCCTCCCCGCAAGCACCGGGGTGGGCAACGTGGACTTACAGTGGTATCAGAGCCTAACTAAACATAAACTAGCTAAGTAGTAGAGTGTGTCGAAGTTCGAAACGTAAAAATCGAAAAAAAACCAAGTTTTAAAAACCCTAGTTTCTGTAAAAAAAATTTCTGGTCAAAACAAAATTTGTTATACTGCTGAAATCGTCTCAGGGTTTTTTAAAGATAACCACCAAACCCGGTCCAGTGAATTGACCAAGGCGCCGCGGCAATAGCAAGCTATTGCCGCGCAACCGCGGCCAAGTTATCTCTTCACTGGGTCGAGTTTGGTGCAGTGTATTTCTGGCTTGGTTTGAGGATTTTTCAGATGGTTTATTTGTGCCCAGATTTTCCAGAATAGAAATTTACTTTTGGGGGCCTATAAATCCGTATTTTTTTCGAACTTCAATACACTTTGACTACAACGGTTATATCTGTGATGTTTGTATGTATTGAACGTCGGCTAATCGCTATATATCGATTAGTCGGGGTTATACATCTCTGTGATCTGTGATTGATACTGGTTTGTGTATATGAATGGGTTGGATTGTCACGGGTGAATAGCCGGGATGGATGTGAGATGAGTGTTGCTTTTCTTTCATTCATTTGTAATATGTAAATTGATGTAATATTATTATTTGTTTGGCCGCACAACCGGGTCGGGGTTGTAGCCGCCATTGTATAATTCTTTTTACTGTTTTTGCTCCTAGGATAGACCCATGGAGGGGGTGCACAAACTACCGGGTATCTCGAAGTGCCGAGTGGCCTACTCACGGTGGTGAGGGAGGTTGCTTCGCTTCGGGTACTTGGCGGGTAGTTTACCGCACCCGTAGGGGTCTTGGGTGGGGTATTTGGCTATTCACCGCGACCGTGTAATCCGCTTTTTCGTTGCAGGCTCGAACGGATTGCGGATTCCTAGTATATCCAATGTATTCATCTGTGATCTGTAATGTCTATCATTGCTATATATTTATATATGATAACTATTTAGGCGTTGCTTATGTTTTACAGCCGCGCTAGCCCAGCCCCCGCTCTGTCGTTAGTTAAGTAACCTAACGGGTAATGACGGGGCCCCGTGGCGAATGCGAATGGCATAAGCGTACGTCATATTTTGGTTGTTTTCTGCAATGGTAGGATTAAATGATGGGACGCATTAAAAGAACTAATGCAAGAAAATAAACCAAGTAAAAGTCGATTGGAACACTTTGAAAACCACTCGGTTCTTTTCAAAACTAAACTTTTAAACGCGGAGCTTGAACCACTCCTTTTAAAATCTATCTCGTTCCATCGATTAGATCAAGTTCACTACGTTCACGGTTTCGCCAAAACCATTCGTAGCCCTCCGTCATTCCACATGAATGGTCAAAAAGTATTCAAGCTATGTATTTTGGCCAAAGTCAAGGCATAGTGATTGGTAGCTATTGGGTATTCATGTGCAGCATAGATAGATGCGTTGGTTTGGGACAGTCGTGCTGCCATTTTGGCCAAAGTCAAGGGTAGGTACGGGTGGGTCCAAATTAACCAGGAGAATGACGGGTAGAACTTGACATGTGACTTATGATATTTTGGCCAAAGTCAAGGTCATAAGAGCATGGGGCAAAAATCCACATCGGGAGTTTCATAAGTACTGAAACTTGCTAGCTTTGCATACCATTTGGAGTGTGATGATTCTGGTAGGATTCCTTCGGTTTTATCACGCGATGATATTTGGATCCCGATCCTACTGTGAGTATATGCTACTCCTCGGGAAAACTCTCACTTAACGATCAATGCTATAAACTTAGTAGGTGTCTAGAAAGGTGTTAGCGGGGCTACGCCCACAGGGAAAAGAGGTTACTTAATTAAGGAACTTCGCGAAAGCGTTGGAAAACCTCCTTCGAAGTACCGACACTGGCCTGGCTGAACGGTTAAGCAAGTATTGTACGGTGAGAGTGATCCTGACTAATCCTTTCTTTACGGTTTGAGAATGGATTCGAGAGACAGTGGGAGCCATCCAGTTTAGACAAATTAAAAACCACTCTAAACTTGCAAGAGCATCATGCTAAAGTGTTTCTTTTCTCTCTCCTAATTGCAGCGACCATTCAAGATGACCGGACTTAAGTTATTACTAGATAAAAACATATTGACAGGGCCAAACTACAAAGATTGGCTCAGGAATGTCAAGATGGCAATCACTTACGACAAGTTGGGGTATGTCCTTACCACCAAAGCACCCCCTGTCCCAGGTCCCACCTCCAGCGTCGCGGATAAGGAAATCCGTAAGACATGGGAGATAGATTGCGCGAAGGCCAAATGCCTCGTATTAGCCTCGATGGACAATGAACATCAGAGGAGGCACGAGAATATGGACCTAGAGTCCATATTTCTTCATACAAAAGAACTGTATGGAGAGCAGTCTCGTATCGCAAGATACGAAGTGTCGAAGAAGCTATTTTCGGCAAGGTTGGCCGTCGAATCATCGGTAGCGGAACACGTGCTTAAGATGATTGGCTACATAGAGGAGCTCGCGGACTTTGGGACCACGTTGGAGAATGAACTCTATACTGATTTGATTCTCCAGTCCCTTCCTTCCACTTACGCCCAGTTTATTCTGAACTTCAACATGCAAGGAAAGGAGGTAGAACTTTCCGAACTTCTGAACATGTTGAGGAGTGCTGAGGGCACCCTACAGAAAGGTAGGGAGACATCCACTTTGTTTGTAGGAGGATCTTCCTCTTCTAGATCCAGGGCGAAAGCCAAGGGTAAGAAGAAGAAAGCCCCCGCCAAACCAAGAGGCGGTGTCGGTAAAGTGGATACGAAGGGAAAAGGTAAAGCAACAAAGATAGCGGGGAAGCTAGTGGGGAAGGAAGAATGCTTCTATTGTCACAAAAGTGGTCACTGGAAACAGGATTGCAAGGCTTGGAAAGCCAGAACACAGGATTTGAAGCGAGTTACAGCTTCAGCTTCAGCTTCAGGTGTGTATGTTATTGAAAACTGTCTATCAATAAACTCTACTTCCTGGGTATTGGATACCGGATCAGGATCTCATATCTGTAATTCTTTGCAGGCGTTGAGAAAGCGTAGAGTTTTGAAGGCAGGTGACATGACCCTCAGAGTTGCGAACGGTGCTAGCATGGATGCTGAGGCCGTGGGGGACTATCACCTGGGATTGTCGGATGGACATTTTTTGGTTTTACGTAGTTGTTATTATTCACCAAATGCAACCTGTAATATCATTTCTGTATCTTTATTATCTAAAGAAGGTTATGAATTTGCATTTGTAAGTAATGTAGTGAACATTCACCTTAATCAAGCTTTGATTGGGTCAGGTACATTGAACAACGGTATATACGTATTAAACCAACCACAGATTTTCAATGTCCAGAATACACACAAAAGAAAGTCTCCAGAAATCAATAAAACTTTCTTATGGCATTGTAGACTGGGTCACATCAATGAGAGAAGGTTGACTAAGTTACACACAGAAGGATATTTGGATTCGTTCGAATATCAATCGTATGCAACTTGTCAATCCTGTCTCAAGGGAAAGATGACAAAGACTCCGTTTACTGGACACGGAGAAAGAGCGAGCGAGCTCTTGGGACTCGTACACAGCGACGTGTGCGGTCCAATGTCTACACATGCGCGAAGCGGTTATTCTTACTTCATTACTTTTACGGATGACTTTTCAAGGTACGGTTATGTCTTCTTAATGAAACATAAATCCGAGGCTTTTGAAAAATTCCAGGAATATAAGAATGAAGTAGAAAAACAAACAGGCAAAAGTATAAAGACACTGAGATCTGATCGAGGTGGTGAATACTTGAGTGCTGAGTTCCTGGGTTACTTAAAAGAGAATGGAATTCTCTCTCAGCTTACTCCTCCATACACTCCGCAACATAATGGTGTATCGGAGAGACGGAACCGAACTCTATTGGATATGGTACGGTCCATGATGAGTAACGCTGAGTTGCCGCGATTGTTTTGGGGATATGCGCTAGAATCAGCTGCATACCTTTTGAACCGGGTTCCAACTAAGACTGTGCCTACTTCACCATATCAGATGTGGTGTGGGAAGAAACCCTATCTTAATCATATTAAGACATGGGGATGTCCAGCTTTTGTAAAAAAGCAGCATGCGGACAAGCTCGAGGCACGCTCAGTACAGTGCAAGTTTGTGGGATATCCAAAGAACTCCAAGGGATATTACTTCTATTGCGAAGAGGAATAAAAAGTCCTTGTTTCTCGCCATGCCCACTTTCTAGAACACCAGTTCATAGAAAAGGAATTAAGTGGGAGCACAATAGAACTGGAAGAAATTCCAGAACCACGAGCTATTACTGAAAGCTTGGTTGAATCAGAGGGTTCGAAAGATCAGGACATTCCCACGCCACTCCGCAGGAGTAGTAGGTAGTCTCATCCGCCCGAGAGATACTACGGTTTTCTCATTGACGGGGATAGAGAGGATTGCATCATAGACTGTGATGAGCCTACTAGCTTCCAGCAAGCCATTCAGAGTGTCGACTCGGTAAAATGGCTGGATGCAATGCGGACCGAGATGGAGTCCATGTACACCAACAAAGTATGGACGTTGGACATTGCTCCAGATGGGGTAAAACCCGTAGGATGCAAGTGGATCTTCAAAAGGAAGATTGGTGTAGATGGACATGTTGAGACCTATAAAACTAGACCGGTTGCAAAGGGTTTTCGTCAGCGACCTGGTTTGGACTACGACGAAACCTTTTCTCCAGTAGCTATGCTGAAATCCATTCGGATCCTTCTTGCCATTGCTGCCTTCCACGATTATGAGATTTGGAAGATGGACGTAAAGACAGCTTTTCTAAATGGACATTTAGAGGAGTGTGTCTATATGGATCAGCCAGAGGGTTTCATTCAGAGTGGGAGCAGCGGGAAGGTGTGCAAGTTGCTTAAGTCCATTTATGGACTAAAGCAGGCATCGCGGAGCTGGAACATCTGTTTTGATGAGACGGTCAAGGAATTTGGCTTTATCAAAAATCCAGATGAACCATGTATCTATTGTAGATTTGTAGCGAGAACTATAGTATTCCTCGTTTTATACGTGGATGACATTCTCTTAATAGGAAATGACATTCCTATGCTACAATCTGTCAAGGGGTTCTTGTCACACAGGTTCTCCATGAAAGACCTGGGTGATGCCTCATACATTCTGGGTATTCGGATCTACCGTGACAGATCCAAGAGGATATTAGGACTTTCGCAGTCCAGGTACATCGACGCCATACTGAAGAGATTCAGTATGGAAGATTCCAAGCGCGGTAATCTACCGGCTTGTCACGGGATCACCCTCTCCAAAGAGATGTCTCCCAAGAATGATTTGGAGAGGGATCGCATGTCTATTATACCCTACGCTTCTGCGGTAGGCTCTATAATGTATGCGATGTTGTGTACCAGACCGGATGTGGCTTATGCACTGAGTGTGGTAAGCAGGTATCAGTCAAACCCTGGGGAGAAACATTGGATAGCAGTAAAGAACATTCTCAAGTACCTGAGAAGGACTAAGGAGATGTTCTTGGTGTATGGCGGAAAAGACCTACAGATTGAGGCCTTTGCTGACTCCAGCTTCCAGAGTGACAAGGATGATTCCAAGTCCATGTCGGGTTTTGTCTTCACCCTCAATGGAGGGGCGGTGTGTTGGAAGAGCTCCAAACAGGAAACCGTTGCTGACTCGACGATGGAAGCGGAATACATCGCTGCATCTGATGCCGCAAAAGAAGCTGTCTGGATGAGGAAGTTCTTGAGAGAACTTCAGGTGGTTCCGTCCATTGTTGACCCAATACCTCTGTATTGCGACAACAACGGGGCTATAGCTTTAGCGAAGGAACCCATGTCCCATCAGAAATCCAGACACATCTTAAGGCGGTATCACCTGATCAGGGAGATCGTGGATCGCCAGGAGATCGAGGTCCGGAGAGTTGCATCAGAGGATAACACAGCAGATCCATTCACCAAGGCCTTGCCCCAGACTCAGTTCGAGCGGCTGATCGAGATGATAGGTCTTCGATACGCCAGTACATGGCCTTAGTGCAAGTGGGAGATTGTTAGTGTATATGCCCTAGAGGCCATTACTGTATCATACTAGTTTGTATATTACTTGATGAAAGCTTGGGATATTCACAGATGTATATACAATCTTGCTCGAAATGGTAGTATGCTACTTGGTTTGTCTCTGCTTTAATATGTGCATGTGTTTCTTTTAGCATATTGCTGATATACATATTAGTAGAGCCCTTAGGATCTTTGCTTGATTACCAGCGTTGTGATGGCGCTCACACTCGTGGGAGCTGGGTGATCTATAAGCACATCCTTATACAGGTCCCTAGTCGTTGGACTATCGAGACAGGGCATCGATACTCCGGAGTAGACTAGCGCATGCGCTTCTCATCCCAGTGTGGGAGACGGTCTGTCCCACAGCCGTCAGTACGTCGTACTTGAGATAGTATGCGGGTGCTCGTTAGGTTACGAGTACACTGGACAGGACTCGTAGGGAACTGTTGGTTGGTATTATACCTATCGTCAGTTATCAGTTCCCAGGCGACATGAGTACAGCTTAGTCCGTTGACTTGACACTGTCACTTCGTCTCGAGTGTGTTCCCACTGCACTTTGATTACTACCCTACCACGGCTCAAAGGAGTCGTGCAAACAGGTAGTTTTTGGGTGCAGTCCCGAAGCACTTGGAGGCAGTGACGGTTAGACAGGATTCGTCTCTCCCGGTATTGGGGGTTGACATCGCGTTGTGTCCAGGAGAGCCATTACACGAGTAGTCCCTGGCCAGGGCAAGCGAGATATACTGGTAGGTTTCCAGTGTTATCTCAGGGTGTTCTGGGCTACACTCCGACACGACTTGTACCGCTATTAGGGGACTGACGTTCACCGCCCCCTAGGCCCTCCATGCGATGTATCAGACGAACAGACCGGACTGTACGGAGATTGTCACATACAGGCTCAGTAGGAGTTCAGATGGGGTTCACCTCGTCAGTCTTCTTATCGACATCTACCTGGGGACCGTTACGTACAGCTAGTGCCGCTTGCGGTCTGTGGTTAAACCCACTGCCAGCGTAGTGTCGAGTCTTTAGAGTCCCACACAGAGAGCTATTCGCCTTTAGGCAAAATGAGTAGAGGTCGCATGGTTTTGCGACAGGGTTCGTTCACATCCGCGCACTTGTGCACGTTTGCTGTCCGGACAGTATATACTAGCGGGCTTTGGTTTAAGCCGGATCCTAGTATATGATATGGGATTGGTTTTTCTCATTGTATTCGTGTTCCTCGGATCACGAATGCGGGTGCGTATGCACAGTTGCTTGAGACAGAGGGAGAGGACCTTGATTAGGGTTAATGGCTATTATCATTTTATTAACCCTAATGCTTATGTGTGTATTATTGTTAATTGATAATTAGTTTAATAATTGTGCATGGTTATGGTTGTTGACCATTTGACCTCATTGACTTGTTGACCTAGGTTGACACTTTGACCATCATCATTTCTTTTGGAAGATGCTTTTTGATCTTTGCAAATTGAAATGATAATGGTCATGTCATGATTAACCATGACAATTATCTAGCTAATTATTCAATTAAAATAATTCACACATATTAGTGAGAATGGTTCAATTATTTCTTATTCTATCATATCTTTTCTCTCTCTTGTTCTTCCTCTCCCTCAAGCTCTCTCCCTCTCATGTGTTGAGAAACACTTGAGCTTGAGAAAAACCCTCTCTTGATCTTCTCTACTCTCATCTAGGGTTGAAGGACTAGCACTTCTTGAACCCTAGTTACTTCTAGCTTGGAGTTGAAGCCAAAGGTTGAGGCTTTCGGGTGGATCTTTCTTCGGCGTGAGAAGACGAGCAAGGTGACCTCCTTCCACTACTCCAAGGAGCAAGGAGAGAAGGACTAAGAGCCCAAGGTATAACCTTTCTAGCACTTAGCTAGTTACTAGTTAGCTTTAGCAAGTTTTTGTTTAGCAAAGATCCTTCTAAGCATAGTCCATGTTGCCTAAGCTCATAAAAATCCGATTTTTATTCTGTTTTCCGCCTCCCCGCAAGCACCGGGGTGGGCAACGTGGACTTACAGTATTATTGTTCGCTATTCATTTTCTCTCTTGGCTATTCGTATTTTTGTACGAATACACGTATATGTATTTCGGTACATGTACGGGGAAGTATTCCGTATTTTCTACGGAATAGCTTCTAGAAGGTACCACATCATTTGTATGAATTTCCATTTTTTGGAAATTCATTTGACTCACAAATGAGGTGGAAGTGTGAGGTGGAAAGTGCATAGTGTTAAGCATGGTTTTGGGCATGTAGTAAAGTACGGTTGCTATTAATTTATTGTAAAACGAAAATTGTAAGTTTTTGATGGGAGAGAGAGAAGGGGCCGGCCAAGACTTGGGAGTGGGCTTAATTTTCATTTGGTTCATTACATTATACATTAGGCTAGCCCACTTGATCAGTCGAAAATATTGCATATTTTAACCGGCAATTTCCTTATCATATGCATACATATAGAAGTGTACGGTATTCATAATTCACATATTAGCTAATCGGTCGCAAAATATCAAATTACATGTATTCAACCTTAAAACCGGCATTTCTAGGGAAATTGACTGCATTGCATTACATAGCATATTTTCCATATCTTGCAACCCGTGTTGAGAAGTCTGTGCAGGAAAAGGAAAGCTTGCTCGATCATTACACCACTCAAAAGATACGTCAACTCAACTAAACTCAAATCTGGTATCAACATAGAAGGGAAACTGCAATTCTAAACATCAGAGAAAAGCCCAAACAGAAGTACAAGACTACTGCAGAAGACACAGATCCCAAGGACCCCACATGGCCGCGCATCCGCGGCCATAGCCTTCTTATGCCGCGGAAGCGCGGCCCATTGGTGACATCAGCTCCTCAGTTTCAGTGCACAACTCCTGTACTAGGGCCCACTGCTCAGAAATGCACACAAACTTCCAGAAGATTCCAGATACTTCCACCAGATCAGCAAACACCTAAACTAGCCTAATCTTTCTAGAACTTTCCTAAACCCTTGCTTAAACCCTAAGCTAGTTCCTAACAAACTCCTTCAACAAACTTTGGGAGGGAAAGTCCAATTCAAACCTAAACCTAGGGTTTGAAAGTTCTATAAATAAGACCCTAGACTCACTCATTAAAAAAATATGTGATATATCTTGGGCTATCTCTTGGAAAATAATTCAACATCTTAGATTTTAGCCATTCTCTTTCTTCATCTCCCTCTTCCTCAAGTTTAGTGAGAGAGCTTGTAGGAAACCCTAACCCTAAATCCAACCACAATTCAAGATCTTGAGTGCAAGCCAAGCAAGATGCCTTCAACCCTTTTATGAGCCGATCCGATCTTCAATCACGCAAGAGATCAAAGTAGATCCACGATCCACGGAGACGAGCGAAGCCGAGTCAACGATCGATTTCTTCTTCTTGTAGATCTTGAAAGAATGTATTGAAATTGTTGATTAAATAAAAGGTGATATTTCTTCTATCTTGTAATCTTTAAATTCCGCATCATGTTATCTTTATAATTCTTGAATATTGTCTATGTGGTGATGTGTGAATAAAACTCCGCTCGTTAAGGAGTCGAAACGATCTTTAGTATGATGATGTAACAAATTTATAATCGATTCTTGAATCCCACGAGTTTGTAAACCCTAGCAAGTTCAAGAATCGACAACCCAATTCGTTGCGATGCTTTCTTGATCGATATCGCTCGAGATTGGGGAAATCCGATCGCTTCTTGAAATTGCTAGAGGCTAGAATATAAATGGTATCCTCGAAAGAACAAGGGTTAAGAGATGAAACCCAAATTTCATCAAGAAAGCCCTAACTCTCGTCGATCACCATTGATCTAGTATCAATTCTTCGAAGGACAAGAATATGAAATCTTGTAGACTACATCACATCTAAAGATCCGATCGATTCCTACGAGCCTCTCTCTTATTCTTGACTGTTGTTTGGAAAATACCATTGAAACCCGATTCTTGATTGTTTATAGTTTCTTGATTCTTTAATAGAGAATAGTGACACACGAATACAAATCATTCTTGAATCATGTTTTCTTTTATTGTTGCTTAACATTTCATTTCAAACACATTAAAATACAAACGAAGAGCGAAATCCCTGTGGACGATCCGCACTCATTCATTAACTACAACTGACACCGTAGTTTGATTGCGGTCAATTTAAATTTTTGATTCGAAATTAGGGATCTACGATCGTTTCTTGAATTTACTAGAGGCTAAAATGTGAATGATATCCACGAAGGAACAAGGGATGAGATGAAACCCTAGTTTCACAAGAAATCCCTAATTCTCCTCGATCATCATCGATCTAGTATCAATTCATCGAAGGATAGAAATACGTAATTGTAAGATTACATCACATCTATAGATCCGATCGATTCCTACGAGCCTCATTTCGATTCTTGAGATTTGGTTTGGAAAAATCATCAAACGATCAATTCTTGATTCTATCTTTTAATGCTTTCTTAGATCTAGTTTTTTCTCATTCTTGAACTTCAACTATAAATCTTGAATTGTTTTGTTTTCTTTCTTTAAAGTTTCAATTCATCTAATTCGAAAGACGAACGATTACACTTTCCCTGTGGACGATCCGCACTCACTAACAAACTACAATCCGACACCGTAGTTGATTGCGGTCAAATAATTTTTGGTTGTGATTCCTACGTTGCCGGGGATTCTGCGCTAATTCGTTTACATTATATAGTTTGAAGTGAAAGAATTATTACGTTTCATTTCTTGAAATCAAAATTCGTACAAACTCTTATACGTGTGTTGTGATTTGATTGCAAGGTGATCTGGAGCATTCTGTGCTGTGGAAAAATTATTTGGGATATACCAGAGAGTTGAGGGAGGCAACAGAAAGCATCTGAAGAAATTTGGTGGAGTGAACCCATCAACAAGCCGCGGAAGCGCGGCATATACGTGGTCATTGCGGCGGAACCGCCGCAGTCTTGGGGGTTCTCTGCATAATTTTCAGTGCAGGTGATTTCTTGCTCTCTCTCTCCTCTCTCTTTTTAGCTCCAACTAATCCTTTCTGCAGGATTCTTTGCAAACAATAGCTGCGCCGCAAAAGCAAATTAAAATTGTGCGTGATTTTGTTTTTCTTGGTTGTTTTGCATATTAAATACGGAATTTAAGGGGCACGGCCAAATCCAAATTAGGTGGGGATTTCATTACCCTTCCTAGGACCCGAAAACCACCAAACTTGCATCCGCATTGACCCACATTAACTAAAAGAAATCTAGAGATGACTCTAAGGACTGTCGCGCTCATTTAGGACAAGAGAGGGCCGTGGGTAATTCATTGCTTATCCGCGTTTTCTTGTGGTGCCTAAGACGAGTGTGTCTAAGGCTAGTGGTTATTAATTAGGCCCACTACTTACGTAGTGGAGTACCTTCCCACTTACCTGGCACTCATCCGGCCACAGGGGGACAAAGAGGCAGTGAAGGATTGATCCCGCGACTTGTCTTTTGGCAGTTAGGAGTGGTCTAGAGCCGGACCTAGGTGACCATTAGATTCTAGGGTTTGTGTGCTGCATTTGGTTGTCGCATCATATTTAAAAAAAAAAAAAATCCGTCCCTTTTCAAAAGCAAACACCGCATTCATTTTACCCCTAATTATAAGCCAACACTGCCACTTGTACTAACCCTTTTTAGTACAAGATAGGCTGGACACGGGATTCTAGTGCCCGTTTAGTCCGCGTACCCTTTATCGACTCCGAAGTTGATAATTCTCCATTTACCTTTTCTTTACCTACTACCACACCCACACCGATGGATCCGAATCCATCAAACTTCTTTAACCCTAATCTGCCGCCTTCCGTTGGTGCGCAGAATCCTCCCCACATTTCTCTCCAGGAAAGATGCTATCCACATAGAGGTCCTCTTTCGACCTGCTTATCCACACCACCAGCCAATGGGGATAACTTTGAAATCAAGCCCCAGTATATCAACTTTTTACCCAAATACCACGGACTCGAGACCGAGGACGCTTACGTTTTCATTACCAAATTTGAAAACGTATGCGCAATGATGGGTACGTCTCAACTTTCTGTGGATGCGATGCGTCTACGACTTCTTCCTTTTACATTGTGCGATATAGCCGAGAAGTGGCTATATAACACTACCGCACACTCTATTACGAATTGGGAAGAATTCGTCGCGGCATTCCTTAAGAAATTTTACCCAGTCCAAAAGACGGCTCGAATCCGTAGCGAACTGAATCAATTTGCCCAGCTCCCTGCCGAACCATTTTCAAAATACTTTGAACGATTCAAGGATCTATTGGTTCAATGTCCTCATCACGGCATCCCGAGATGGGAGCTTTGCCGAATCATATATGAGGGCAGTAACCCTAGCACTAAACAGAGCCTTGAAAATATGTGTCAAGGTACATTTATGACCAAAGATGATGGGGAAGCTTGGCGATACTTAGAAGAGTTCGCTGAAAAATCACTAATTTGGGAGAGTGGAACCCAACCATTGAATAGGGGTGGCGTACACCAAATAGATGTGTCCATAGGTGTTCGAGCAGAAATGGCAGCAATGCAAAAGAAGCTCGACGCTATGGAACACAAATTTGCAGCAGCCTCCCTAAACCCGATATCACTCCCCAAAACTGTTTGTGGGTGCTGTTCTGATCCGTCACATTTAACGGAAGAATGTCCTTTAAACTCGGCGTTTCAAGGTCACGAGCATTCCAATGCCGCATTTCAACGACCTCGAAACGATCCATATTCTTCCACGTACAATCAGGGTTGGAGGAACCACCCGAATTTTGCTTGGAACCAAAATCAATCTCAAAACACGGTTCCAAACACAAATAACTTTCAAAGGGCTTTTCCTCCACCACAACAGCAACCCCTCCAACTCACTCAGCACCCCTACCAGTCACAAAATCAGGGCAACACTCCTGCACAGTCTAATCCTATGCAGTCCTGTTCTGACGAGTTTTCTCAATTCACTCAAACCATGAAATCACTTTTATCAAATTTCATGGAGGTTTCTACTGAGGTTAGATCTTCCGTCAGTGAAATAAAGAAAAACTCAGCGTCACAAGCTGAGAGTATTAGAACGATGGAAGCTGAAATCGCACGCCTCAAAGCCGAAATGAGTGCGGGAGAAAAAGGGAAACTTCCCTCTCAACCCCTACAGAATCCTGGGCATTACAATGTAAATGCCATTACAACGTTGAGATCGGGAAGAGTGCTGAATAATAATGTCGGGGAAGATATTGATAATACTGAAAATCATATCAACACCCCGGCTGAGACCTTTCCACACACACACACTTCTCCTTCTGATCCTTCTTCTTCTACCAAACCACCTTCTCACGAGCCTATTCTCCAGTTCCCTTTAGGCTCAACACCTTCACCCAACCCTTATAGTTCTCCACAGACGGTCCCCACACCTCTTTTGGGACCTCGTCTACCCCCCTTTCCTTCTCCTATGATGGACCCAGCGCTTATTGCGAAAGCTCCTTACCCGAACCGGTTAAGGGGTAACAGAACGAGTCCTCATATGGAGAAAATTTTAGAAATATTCAAACAGGTTAACATCAATATCCCTCTCCTAGATGCGATTCAACAAGTCCCCGCTTATGCGAAAATTCTAAAGGACTTGTGCACTAGGAAGAGGAAGACTCAAGTGCCGAAGAAGGTCTTTATGTCTAATAATATCAGCACTGCTTTTATTCCCCAGCTACCAAAGAAACGAAAGGACCCAGGATGTCCTACAATATCGATTTCGATTGGGGGTAAAAACATAAACCGTGCTCTTTTAGACCTTGGCGCGAGCGTTAACCTGCTACCTTATTCTGTCTATGAGCAACTAGGGATTGGAGAGCTGAAACCTGCTCATTGCACTCTCCAGATGGCAGACCGCTCTATCACCAAACCAAGGGGTGAATTAGAGGATGTGTTAATAAAGGTCGGGGAATTTGTTTTCCCTGTAGACTTCATTGTGCTCGACACACATCCTGTAGCAAACCCCCGGTGCCAAATTCCGGTGATTTTAGGTCGTCCTTTCCTTGCCACTTCCAACGCTGTTATAAACTGTAGAAATGGTTCAATGAATTTATCATTTGGAAATATGACCATTGAACTAAATATCTACAAAGTTGGAAGTCAGCCATCAGAAACTAGTGCTCATATTTTAGATGTGTGCTCTGTCCATGAGATCGCTCCCGATAGTTGTGGAGCTGAGGAACTTTGCTTTACTGATCTCGATGACATTACCACATCTCTGCTTGATCTTACACTTGATCTTAGTGAGGACACTTTACCTACACATGAGTCCTGCACTTCTGACTTTTCTCCACCCGAGTCTGTATCTTTCACAGGCTCTGAGCTTCTTTGTAAATCCAAAAATCATTCTATGATCCTTCCTTCTATCATTTCTCCGCCTGAATTAGATCTCAAGGTTTTACCTTCTCACCTTAAATATGCATATCTTGGTGAGAAGGAGACTTTACCGGTTATAATTTCCGCTTCCCTTGCATCAGAGCAAGAGAATGCACTTTTATCGGTATTAAGATCTAATAAAGAGGCGTTTGGTTGGAGTATGGCGGACATCAAAGGGATTAGTTCCTTGATAGTTGAACATCATATACATGTGATGGATGATGCCAGACCGACCCGAGAACCACAGAGACGGTTAAATCCCGTCATGAAGGAAGCAGTCATGAAAGAGATCGTCAAATGCTTAGATAGTGGTATTATATACCCGATCTTCGATAGCCAGTGGGTAAGTCCTATACACGTCGTTCCTAAGAAATCCGGCATCACTGTGATCACAAATGAGGCGAATGAGTTGATTCAGACACGCACCCAAACTGGGTGGCGTGTATGTATCGATTATAGAAAACTCAACGCTGCTACGAGGAAAGATCATTTTCCTCTACCATTTATTGATCAGATGCTGGAACGCTTAGCAGGACGACAGTACTACTGTTTCATGGACGGTTACTCAGGCTACAATCAGGTCCCCATCGCCAAAAAGGATCAAGATAAAACCACTTTTACTTGTCCTTTTGGTACCTTTGCTTACATTCGCATGCCCTTCGGGCTATGCAATGCTCCCGCTACCTTTCAGCGGTGTATGATGGGGATATTCTCTGATATGGTAGAGAATTTCCTGGAGATCTTTATGGACGACTTTTCGATTTTTGGAGATTCTTCTTCTGAATGCCTAGCGAATCTGGACGCTGTTCTTACTCGATGCAAAGAGAAGAACTTGACTTTGAACTGGGAAAAATGCTACTTTATGGTCCAAGAAGGAATAGTCCTTGGACATGTCATTTCACAGAAAGGCATTGAGGTTGACAGAGCTAAAGTAGATGTCATTCAAAACCTCCCTCATCCCAAAAGCGTCAAAGATATTCGCTCTTTCCTTGGCCACGCAGGCTTTTATAGGAGATTCATAAAGGACTTTAGCAAAATTGCTAGACCTTTAACACTACTCCTGGCCAAGGATACGACCTTCCACTTTGACTCGGATTGCGAGACAGCTTTCGACTCACTTAAACACTCACTCACTTCAGCCCCCGTTTTATCATCACCAAACTGGGACTACCCCTTTGAGCTGATGTGTGACGCATCTGATTTTGCAGTAGGTGCTGTCCTTGGACAACACATTGAAAAGATGCCACACGTGATTTACTATGCTAGTAAGACCCTGAATGATGCGCAAATCAATTATACAACCACAGAAAAAGAACTATTAGCGGTTGTATTCGCATTAGAAAAATTCAGGCCTTACTTAATCGGCTCACCTATTGTTGTATATACTGACCATTCCGCTTTAAAACATCTTCTGGCGAAGAAAGATGCCAAAGGTCGACTAATACGTTGGATCCTTCTTTTACAAGAATTCGATCTTGTTATCAAAGATAAGAAAGGATGTGAAAACGTAGTAGCTGACCACCTTTCACGCATCGTTTCTTCCGCTGTGACCCTGCCGATCGATGACTCGTTCCCTGACGAACAACTCTTGAGCGTAGCTACTGAACCATGGTTCAGGGATATTGTGAACTTTCATGCCACGGGACTTATACCGAGCGATTGGTCAAAACAGGACAAATACCGCTTTCTATCCCAAGTAAAACACTATTACTGGGACGAGCCTTATTTTTTTAAATATTGTCCTGATCAGATCATTCGCCGGTGCAACCCGAATGAAGAGTTCAAGAGTATTCTTTCATTTTGTCATAATCAGGCCTGTGGGGGTCACTTTGGTCCAAGAAAAACAGCGGAAAAGGTTTTGCAATGTGGATTTTATTGGCCGACCTTATTCAAGGACGCATTTGAACATTGCAAAACCTGTACACAATGTCAGTATACGGGTAGAATATCCCAAAGGAATGAAATGCCTCAGCAACCCATTCTGGTTGTTGAAATGTTTGATGTTTGGGGCATAGATTTTATGGGTCCTTTTCCCAACTCCTTTGGGAATCTGTACATATTGCTGGCGGTTGATTATGTCTCCAAGTGGGTAGAAGCCATTCCAAGTCGCACTAATGACAAGAAAGTTGTCATTAAGTTCTTAAAAGAGAATATCTTCTCGCGATTTGGACATCCACGCGCTATTATTAGCGATAATGGGACACACTTCTGCAACAGATCTTTCGAGACTCTGATGCGGAAATATTCAATCAACCACCGTCTTTCTACACCCTATCACCCCCAAACAAGCGGGCAGGCTGAGATCTCAAACAGACAAATCAAACTTATCCTGGAGAAAACTGTTGCCAAAAATAGAAAAGACTGGTCGACCAAATTGACGGATGCTCTTTGGGCATTCAGGACTGCATATAAGACCGACCTAGGAATGTCTCCATATAGGATAGTGTTTGGAAAAGCATGTCATCTACCTGTTGAGATAGAACATAAAGCATTGTGGGTTATAAAGGAAATAAATTTTGATCTAAACCTTGCTTGCAACTTTCGGAAGCTGCAACTTAACGAGCTAAGCGAACTCCGCGATGAAGCTTATGATAATGCTGTAATCACAAAGAATAGGACTAAGGTTTTTCACGATAAAAACATTATAAGGAAAACATTTTTACCTGGTCAACAAGTCCTTCTTTATGATTCACGATTACACCTTCACGCGGGTAAGCTCCGATCTCGTTGGAAGGGACCTTTTGTTGTGCGGTCTGTATACCCGCACGGGGCAGTAGAAGTTGAAAATGTTAAAAACGGCACTGTTTTCAAAGTAAATGGACATAGATTAAAGCCGTATTTTTCCACTGACCCCACGGAGGAGCTCTTGTTCTTATAAGAGCCAGTTTATTTTGATTAAAATTCCTCCGTCTCACTTTCATGTCCTGTATATCATTGCATCATTTTTTGAATGAAGGTGAGTAAATAAAATAAGTTTGGGGGAAGTTCTTCACTTATATATTTTGCCCCCACTAATAATTCCTCCCAGATTTACAGGTTTTTGTAGATATAACTGTCGGCAACAGTGAGGACACTGTTGAAAACAAGTTTGGGGGAGGTTTGTGCTTATTTTTGCATCATTTGCATATCATCTGCATAAGCACAAAACATTTCTTTTAAAAATCTATAAAAATTGAAAAATTTTCAAAACCCATAAAAATTTAAAAATTTTCAAATATAAAAATAATTTTAATATTTACACTTTTTTTTGTATATAAATAAGATAATGAAAGTTTAGACAGTGAACAATTACATCCATGAGATTGGAAATTTTTTATAAAACTAAGAAAATTAGAAGTTTTCTTATACGAACTAGTAATAAGTAGTTATGAGCCGTTGTCCCAAGGGTTAGTAAGATGAAGGACGTCACTAATCTGAGGATAAAAATAAGTCTGAAAAATAGTTTCTATTCTGGAAGCCAAACATTTTTGAACGTTGCTACCCTGCTATTCGCACTTACACACGTCTTGAAGCCTGGGATAGTAGAGGATACCTTGAAATGCTCTTGTCTTAAAGCCAAAAGTATGAAAAAAGAAAAATGTGTTTTAAAGTGGTGAAAAAAAATGGATACTGGTTTTGTTATCACCAAGGGCAATAAAAATATATAGCAAAAGGGTGCTTCTTCACCTAGTGCCCCAAGGTCAACTGGTCTGGGAGTCACTGCTATGCCTAAGGTGGTGCAAGACTAGGAAAATACACCAAGTTAGCAAGCACATTAGTAATCGGTCGGTTAGTACCTCAAGAAGTATTAACGGTCGCATGAAAGTGTGTAAGCAATCTCGTTTGCCAAGAAGTACTGAGGTCGATGGGCAAGGGTATGATAGCTTGAATTGAATTCTCCGGGTGTAGGGATGTCTTTACACACACGCAGGGTGATATGATCGATGTTTGGAATAAAGATAGGAATGAAGAATAAGACGATGTTTTATTGAGGGAGGACGTGATTTCTGACATTTTTTCATGACCATTAAGATAGGGCTCATGACAACCGAAAAGCTAGCTTAGTTGGAAACCCTAATTTTCAAGGCTTTTCTTTTACAATTCTTGTCTTTAAATGTAATATTCATGATCTTACTTTTATTTTTGGATTTTGTGGGTGCAATCCGCTGAAAACCCTCAGGAGACAACACTCCTCCTACTAGGGACACCTAGAGGTTTAAAGGCTTGTTGCACGTGCTCAGTGCAATCGTGTTGCCTACGAAAGTGTGTTAGTTAGTTTTTCTCTTTCTTTATTTTCTCCTTCTCTTTTTAATAAAACATTCGCTCGAGACGATCGAAATTAAGTTTGGGGGTATTTGATCAGTCGAAAATATTGCATATTTTAACCGGCAATTTCCTTATCATCTGCATACATATAGAAGTGTACGGTATTCATAATTCACATATTAGCTAATCGGTCGCAAAATATCAAATTACATGTATTCGACCTTAAAACCGGCATTTCTAGGGAAATTGACAGCATTGCATTACATAGCATATTTTCCATATCTTGCAACCCGTGTTGAGAAGTCTGTGCAGGAAAAGGAAAGCTTGCTCGATCATTACACAGCTCAAAAGATACGTCAACTCAACTAAACTCAAATCTGGTATCAACATAGAAGGGAAACTGCAATTCTAAACATCAGAGAAAAGCCCAAACAGAAGTACAAGACTACTGCAGAAGACACAGATCCCAAGGACCCCACATGGCCGCGCATCCGCGGCCATAGCCTTCTTATGCCGCGGAAGCGCGGCCCATTGGTGACATCAGCTCCTCAGTTTCAGTGCACAACTCCTGTACTAGGGCCCACTGCTCAGAAATGCACACAAACTTTCAGAAGATTCCAGATACTTCCACCAGATCAGCAAACACCTAAACTAGCCTAATCTTTCTAGAACTTTCCTAAACCCTTGCTTAAACCCTAAGCTAGTTCCTAACAAACTCCTTCAACAAACTTTGGGAGGGAAAGTCCAATTCAAACCTAAACCTAGGGTTTGAAAGTTCTATAAATAAGACCCTAGACTCACTCATTAAAAAAATATGTGATATATCTTGGGCTATCTCTTGGAAAATAATTCAACATCTTAGATTTTAGCCATTCTCTTTCTTCATCTCCCTCTTCCTCAAGTTTAGTGAGAGAGCTTGTAGGAAACCCTAACCCTAAATCCAACCACAATTCAAGATCTTGAGTGCAAGCCAAGCAAGATGCCTTCAACCCTTTTATGAGCCGAGCCGATCTTCAATCGGGCAAGAGATCAAAGTAGATCCACGATCCACGGAGACGAGCGAAGCCGAGTCAACGATCGATTTCTTCTTCTTGTAGATCTTGAAAGAATGTATTGAAATTGTTGATTAAATAAAAGGTGATATTTCTGCTATCTTGTTTTCTTTAAATTCTGCATCATGTTATCTTTACTATTCTTGAATATTGTCTATGTGGTGATGTGTGAATAAAACTCCGCTCGTTAAGGAGTCGAAACGATCTTTAGTATGATGATGTAACAAATTTGTAATCGATTCTTGAATCCCACGAGTTTGTAAACCCTAGCAAGTTCAAGAATCGACAACCCAATTCGTTGCGATGCTTTCTTGATCGACATCGCTCGAGATTGGGGAAATCCGATCGCTTCTTGAAATTGCTAGATGCTAGAATATAAATGGTATCCTCGAAAGAACACGGGTTAAGAGATGAAACCCTAATTTCATCAAGAAAGCCCTAACTCTCGTCGATCACCATTGATCTAGTATCAATTCTTCGAAGGACAAGAATATGAAATCTTGTAGACTACATCACATCTAAAGATCCGATCGATTCCTACGAGCCTCTCTCTTATTCTTGACTGTTGTTTGGAAAATACCATTGAAACCCGATTCTTGATTGTTTATAGTTTCTTGATTCTTTAGTAGAGAATAGTGACACACGAATACAAATCATTCTTGAATCATGTTTTCTTTTATTGTTGCTTAACATTTCATTTCAAACACATTAAAATACAAACGAAGAGCGAAATCCCTGTAGACGATCCGCACTAATTCATTAACTACAGCTGACACCGTAGTTTGATTGCGGTCAATTTAAATTTTTGATTCGAAATTAGGGATCTACGATCGTTTCTTGAATTTACTAGAAGCTAAAATGTGAATGATATCCATGAAGGAACAAGGGATGAGATGAAACCCTAGTTTCACAAGAAATCCCTAATTCTCGTCGATCATCATCGATCTAGTATCAATTCATCGAAGGATAGAAATACGTAATTGTAAGATTACATCACATCTATAGATCCGATCGATTCCTACGAGCCTCATTTCGATTCTTGAGATTTGGTTTGGAAAAATCATCAAACGATCAATTCTTGATTCTATCTTTTAATGCTTTCTTAGATCTAGTTTTTTCTCATTCTTGAACTTCAACTATAAATCTTGAATTGTTTTGTTTTCTTTCTTTAAAGTTTCAATTCATCTAATTCGAAAGACGAACGATTACACTTTCCCTGTGGACGATCCGCACTCACTAACAAACTACAATCCGACACCGTAGTTGATTGCGGTCAAATAATTTTTGGTTGTGATTTCTTTACAATTTCATATTACACACAACGAGATTTTATATCAATCACCACTCTCTCACTCTCTTAAGTTCACAAATCCATTTAGCTCATGCCCAAGCTTCATCACCTCCATTCATCTTCTATGGTTGCTAAGTTGAGCAAATGAGTATGAGAGAAAATATAGTGACACACTACTACACCTCGACTCTCCATCGTTAGCAACTTTGGAGCGTCGGTTGCCTCGTTCGTCGAGCTGGAGCTTGCGCCGTTTCCCTCGGGTGGATCATCGGAGATGGAGGAAGACCGGCAACCAAACTTCGTCAAAGAACCGCTAGGAGCTTGGAATGAAGACCGAAGGACTCGGATCATCTCGGTATAACCTTTCTAACTCTTAGTTAGTTTGCTAGTTTAGGGTTTAAGATCGATCCGGGATTCGGGTAGCGGTAGCGCCGGTTCTGTAAATTTTTGTTCCGCATTTTGGCAGCGTTTCGACAGCCGGGGCGCCGCCGTGACCCTTCATTTTGGTGAGTAGACTAAATATCTACCGGGGAATCTTGTAAAGATGGCGTGATACGCCCGTCGTTAGATTTAAATTCAAGTTTTGCTTTTGTATGTTAACTTTATCGTATGCATTCTTAAATCTACATATATACCCCCATGATTAATACTTGTTAGAACACTGCACCGTTATCGACGAGTTATGCCACACATACATATATCTACATGTTACACTACACCTTGTCGATATTAACATGTCACTTCACACTTAGAAATTATTCTGTTAAAAATAATTTTATCATATCTTAAGTATCAATAGTCATAGTAATTAGCATATATGACGTCATATTTCGTATTCAAGTATTAGTAGTTGATATAAGAGGCATTTGTATTATTGAGGATTTATAGTTTTAAGTTTTCATATACTATTACGAAAAATCAGTGATTTTCATGATTATGTGTCCCGTCCACCATGAAATGTCGTTTTTATGATTTGGTTTTATTCCGGACCGAGTGAGTGAGATATACGGTCGTGGATTTTTACGTTATCCAGATTGAGTGGGGGAGATATACAGTTGGATACATGATGGACCCGGTCGAGACCAAGGGGCAGGATAGCCGCATTTGAGGCGGGGGAGCCTAGCGAGGATACTCGATACCGGAGATAGTTGTGAAACACGGCCGATATCTAGATGATACCGACTGGTGTTATTGATTACAGGATCGTTCGAGGAATGATGCTGAGGGAAATAGAAGATTTGTGTCGATAATGGACACGGAAAGATAAACTTTATTTGGAAATAAATGATGAGATTTCAGTTTTGGTTATATGATTAGTAGTACGGATTCATGTTTTTCACATATTATCATGCATCATAATTATCCTTATCGCAGTTAGTTACAGTTCGTCATATTTACATTATCAGCCGTTACATGTTAGTTTTATTCATTGAGGTGGCAACTCACCCCCGTTGTTCCACAGTTCCTTGCAGGAGTAGAGTGGATGGTTAGCAGCAGTGCAGATCCACTTCTTCAGCTTTTATCGCATCTTTTGATAGGTGGGTTACATATGTAGTAACCTTCTCTTTTGGTATTGTATTTTGGATCTAGAAAATCTCCATCAGACCTTGTATTATGACTTAGAATGAGAGATGGTTATATGTATATTATTTGACAGGTGAGATCGCTGTTATGTTCGAAGATATTTCTTTTATTTATGTCTGCGATTCTTATTGATATCCTATATTCTTGGATATTTATTTTCGCTGTTGATATTGTTGATCACAACTAGGGATGCAACCAAACTTAACACTTTATAATTGTTTTTTTATGAATTCACTACGGAGTTACTGTTAAGATCTTAATTACATAAAACTGTGATTTTTACTTAAAAACTAAATTTTTATAAAAATTCCGCAAAAAGGATTTTGATCTTGGCTTTTTGGCTTACTCGGGTTGTGTAAATATCTTTAGATATTATTGTAGGGTGTTTTTCGCCACCCCATTGAGATGGGAATACGCGCGCGCTTGTCAGGCGTACTACAGATTCCCCCTGCCTGGGGTAGGCCGGGGTTTATTGATTGTGGGGATCCGAATCTCCGGCAGCCGCGGACTAAGCTGCCGTTAATTACCCCTCGCCTTTGGGGCGAGTGAACCTCCGATTAACGGGTTAAACTGGTCATGCGAACTCAATGTGCGGTGTACATGTGTTGTGTTTTGAAAAGGGGTTTTGGATATATCGGGAGCCACGCAGAGTTTTTACGGGGGTCCCACTACCCGGATAGCGGGCTGGTGGTCAAGGGGGCTAGCAGCCCCCTTGCGGGGTACGGGGCAGCGCCCCGTTAGAAATTTTTTTCTAACAGGGACAGTGTCGTGGAGCACGTGTGTGTGCAAATATGTATACATATGTATATGTATATGTATGTACATAAAAAGAGGGGGAAAAGGCATCCAAGGGATGCGTGGGGCCAGCGCCTCGAGCGCTGTGCGCTTAGACGCAAGCGCGCCACGTGTCAGCACGTGGGCGCTTTGCGCATGAGCTCTGGGAGCTCGAGCGCAAGCACGCCACGTGTCGGAACGTGGGCGCTTTGCGCTCGGGCGCAGAGCGCCGGAGCGCAAACGCGCCACGTGTCGGCACGTGGGCGCTTTGCGCTCGGGCGCAGTGCGCTGGAGTGCAAATGCGCCACGTGTCGGCATGTGGGCGCTTTGCGCTCGAGCACTAGCGCGCTACGTGTCGGCTCGTGGGCGCTTTGCGCTCGAGCGCTAGCGCGCCATGTGTCGGCACGTGGGCGCTCGGCGCTTGAGCGCTTGTGCGCCGGCGAGGAAAAAGGGGCTTTTAGTCCCAGAAACAGAAGCTATGCTTCAGAAAGGAAATATTTGTTGTTATATATATATATATGGAGTTAAAACTCCTAGGATGTTTTGAAGCTGATGAAGGGGGTTCTTCTTCTTCCTCCTGTTGTTTGGCCGGATCTTGAAGATCAAGAAGTAGGAGATTTTAAAAATCACTCCTTTTTGAGATCTGATGGGAGATCTGAGTTCCCCTTTGTGGGTTTTGTGGTGGAAAATTACTTAGTTTTGGAAAAGAAAGAGTAAAACTCTTGATTTAATTCAAAAGAAATGAGAAGGTTTAGAACCTTGGAGAAGGAGCAGGAGGCACAAAGAACCCTAGTTTTTTGGGGAATGAAAAGTATATCTTTTTATTCATCATCATGTTGCCTTATATAGGCTTACATATTTACATATAGCCCCTTGGGCTTTACAAAAATGGCCTTTTAGCCATCCCATGGCTCATGTGCCATTTCATTTTTGCACATAAGCTATGGGCATACAAAATATTGGCTTTATGCCCATTTTGTTTACATTCATGCATAAAAAATTACATAAAAATTATTTATTACATGATTTTGGTGTTGGCATGGGGAGGCTGGCCGCGGGCTCGACTTGGGCATTAGCCCGCTTGACCTGGGCTTGGGCCCACCTAGCTTGGGGGTTGACCTTGACTTTGACTCGGTCAACCGGGCTGTAAATTTTTACCCCAACAAATTGCCCCCATCAATGAATGCACACCGCATATGTGGGTCGTGTGCATGAAATTGATGGATCTTCTTTTGCGTGGAGACGACTTGCTTTGGTTCCCTTTTTTTTTGGGATGCACTGCCCTTTTTACGACATGGACGGTCGATGCTTGACGCGTCTCCTAGACGGAGTGTCCGTGGTAGACGTTTCCCTGGCCCGGAGTGATCTGGTTACCGATTTGTGGGAAGCCTGCACTGCCCTTTTTACGACATGGACGGTCGACGCCCTGATCCGGAGCGATTTGGTAGACGTGTCCCCGGCACGGAGTGTCTGCTTGAATTTTCCCCGGCACGGAGTGTCTTTGGTTGACGTGTCCCCAAGATGGAGTGTCTGCTTGACGTTTCCCCGGCACGGAGTGATCTGGTTCCCGATTTGTGGGAAGCCTGCACTGCCCTTTTTACGACATGGACGGTCGACGCTCTGATCCAGAGCGATTTGGTAGACGTGTCCCCTGCACGGAGTGTCTGCTTGACGTTTCCCCGGCACGGAGTGTCGCTGGTTGACGTGTCCCCAAGACGGAGTGTCTGCATGGCGTTTCCCCGGCACGGAGTGATCTGGTTCCCGATTTGTGGGAAGCCTGCACTGCCCTTTTTACGACATGGACGGTCGATGCTCTGATCCGGAGCGATTTGGTAGACGTGTCCCCGAAACGGAGTGTCTGCTTGACGTTTCCCCGGCATGGAGTGTCGCTGGTTGACGTGTCCCCAAGACGGAGTGTCTGCTTGACGTTTCCCCGGCACGGAGTGATCTGGTTCCCGATTTGTAGGAAGCCTGCACTGCCCTTTTTACGACATGTACGGTCGACGCTCTGATCCAGAGCGATTTGGTAGACGTGGCCCCGGCACGGAGTGTCTGCTTGACGTTTCCCCGGCACGGAGTGTCTGCTTGACGTTTCCCCGGCACAGAGTGTCTGCTTGACGTTTCCCCGGCACGGAGTGTCGCTGTTGGACGTTTCCCTGATGCAGAGTGTCTGTGTTGGACGTTTCCCCGATGCAGAGTGTCACTGGTTGACGTGTCCCCGGGACGGAGTGTCTGCTTGACGTTTCCCCGGCACGGAGTGTCGCTGTTGGACGTTTCCCTGATGCGGAGTGTTTGTGTTGGACGTTTCCACGATGCAGAGTGTCGCTGGTTGACGTGTCCCCGGCACAGAGTGTCTGCTTGACGTTTCCCCGGCACGGAGTGTCGTTGTTGGACGTTTCCCTGATGCAGAGTGTCTGTGTTGGACGTTTCCCCGATGCAGAGTGTCGCTGGTTGACGTTTCCCCGAGACGGAGTGTCTGTTGTCGATGTGCCCCCGGCACGGAGTGTCTGCTTGACGTTTCCCCGAGGCGGAGTATCGGCTGGTTGACGTATCCCCTAGACGGAGTGTCTGTTGTCGATGTGCCCCCGGCACGGAGTGTCTGCTTGACGTTTCCCCGATGCGGAGTATCGGAGTGTCTGTTGTCCGACGCAGAGGTCAATGCTGGAATTGGTTGGTTTGATTTGTTTGACCTCAGCATCGCTATACTGGAATATGGTACCAGGAGCGAATCATCATCTGTCTTTGAGAGGATTTGGTAATTAGTTTTTTTTCCGGCATCTGCATTGCTGCACTGGAATAATGCCAGGTGAAACTCATCATTTGCCCTGGGAAGATTTGGGAATTGGTTTTTTTTTCGGCATCTGTATTGCTGCACTGGAATAATGCCAGGAGCAACTCATCATTTGCCCCGGGAAGATTTAGGAATTGGTGGCTTAGGAGACAGGTTTAGATCCCTATCACCTAAGGCTTTTCAATTTTATGGGCCGTAAGGGTCCCATAAAAGCATTTTCTCCCTACGAGTCGAAAGGATCTCGTAGGAGTATTTTCTCCTTAGGAGTCGTGGGGACTCCTAAGCGTGTCGCTCCTTTGTGAGTCGTAAGGATCTCACGCGGGAATTTTCTCCTCATAAAGTCGAGAGGGCCTTGTGAGTGCATTTCATCTCTTTTTTTCTTTTACGAGTCTGCACCCTTTCGGGTTTTCACAAACTCGCCAACAGTCCTGCTGTTTTTACTCACGGAGCCCTTTCGGGTTCTCATCCGTGCCCATTTTGCTTGTGGACATACCATTTTTTTTTTCATTTATTATTTTCTTTATTTTGGCGGGACTTTGAATGTGGTCTCACCGGTAGGACTTGGGAGAGATTGAGGTTGTTTTATGCCCGTGGATTGTATACGGTTTTGCAGGATGTATGATCCAGACTGTAGGGCCGTAAAAATTTTGAGATTTTGTTGGCGTCTGCATCGCTGCACTGGAATATGGTACCAGGAGCGACTCATCATTCGCCATTGGGATTTGGAATTTGGTTGGCGTCTGCATCGCTGCACTGGAATGTGGTACCAGGAGCGACTCATCATTCGCCATTGGGATTTGGAATTTGGTTGGCATCAGCATCGCTGCACTGGAATGTGGTGTAAGTGCACGGCGGCGCCCCGGCCTCCATCCCGAGACAAAAATGCGGAAGCGGTGATAAACTTTGATTTTGCGAACTTAGCAAACCGGCACCACCGCGCACTAAAACCCGGATCGAACCATTAACTAGTCCTAACTAACTACAAGATGGGGAAGAGAGATATACCGACTGATCCGAGTCCTCCGGTCTTCTCGTCGTCGTCCCGATCTCCCGCGGAATGTCCTGTCTCCACCTCATCGCCGGAAGTGCACCACATCGCCTACATCTTTTACGGGCTCCCACCTCAATGCCGAGGCAACTCGGGCACGAAGCTGGCTAGTCGACGTGCCCAAGGTTTGCTGTAGAATGTGTAGTGAAGAACCATGTCTCATTTGGGGTTATGGAGTTGCCTTTGGTGGAGGAATGATACTTGGAGTTTTGGAGATTGATCTTGTGGGAATTTTGCAACATGAAATGAGCCAAAAAAAAAACCCACACTCAAAATTTTGGACAGCCCCCAAAGGGAGTGGCCGGCCATGCCAAAATGGTGAGGTTGGAATGAATAATTGAGAGAGGGAAAAAAGGAATGAGGAAGTGTATATCTCAATCATGCAAGATGAGAATCAAAGGAAATCATGAAAGGAAATCATCACAAACCCAAACCCACACTCAACCACAAACATCATCAACCATCATGTCCTACAAAAGTCAAGGCATGATGAAGCTAGAAGTCAAGGTCAAGGAAAAGCAATCATGATACAACAATATGCAAAGACCCCCTCCACAAATGCTTATTTGCACAATTGCAAATAAGCCCTCCTCCACCAATCTTCGGCCAATGAACGATACAAATGAAAATGGCCGAAACGGAAAGCAAACTGGCAACTCCAGAAAACTGGTCCCGTAATAAATTACAGGAAAAACCCCGATACTGTGCATACACACCCGCATTTGTATTCCGACCGAAATACAAATGCAATGAGACAAAATCTACACTGTACTATACTAGGATCCGGCTTAAACCAAAGTCGGCTAGTATTATCCGTTCGATCCTGATCCGTGCAATACCGCACGTATCTGATCGAACCCTGCCATATATCCATACGGCCTGTAGTACAAACTGTCCGATCCTGATCCGTGCAATACCGCACGTATCCGATCGGACCTTGCCATATCTCCATACGGCCTCTACAACTTTTCGCCCGAAAGCTGAGTAACTGAATGTGGGGGACTCTAAAGACTCGTCAACACCTTGGATGTGGATTTAACCACTAGCAGGTCAGAGGTGTAAGCCAATACGTAACGGGCTACCAGGTATAGACTAAAAGGGACGTCTGTGAGCGAACTCAGCCTGAAAACCCTACTGAGCCTGTCAGTCACAATATCCGTACAGTCCGGTCCATTCGTCTATGAGCATTGCATGGCGGGCCTAGGGGGTTGGTAAAAGTCAGACCCCCAAAAGCGGTACAAGTCGTGTCGGAGTGTAGCCCAGAACACCCTGAGATACTACCGGAATACCTACCAGTAAATCTCCTTGCCTCGGCCGAGGGCTTCGTGTAATGGCTCTCCTAGACACAGCGTGACCTCACCCCCAATACCGGGAGAGACGAACCCCTGAAGATGCGCTCACTGCCTCCATATTGCTCGGGACTGTACCCAACTAAAACCTGTTTGCACGACTCCTTTGAGCCGTGGTAGGGTAGTAATCAAAGTACAGTGGGAACTCACACGAGACAAATGACGATCCCCAGGTCGATGAACTAACCTGTACACATGTCACCAGGGAACTGCCATCTGACGTCTGGTATATGACCAACTAGCATGTTCCCGACGAGTCCTGTCCGGTGTACTCATAACCCAATGAGCACCTGTATACATCTTAGGTGAACCAACTGACACCAGTGGCTTGTGAGACCGGCCACCGCCCCTCGTCGGGGTCTCGAATGTACACACTAGTCTACTCTGGAGTATCGATGCCCTATCTCGAAACTCATACGACTAGGGACCATTTAAGGACGTGCTTATAGACTACCAGCTCCCACGTATATGATCGCCCTCATACTGCTGGTGGTCAAGCAAGAATCCTAGGGGCTCTATCAACGTGCAATAGTGACCTGTCAGGTCACCTAAAGCAGTACACGATGATAAAGATAAACCAGATAGCATACTATCATCTCGAGTAAGACTGTCCTATCGGGATAGGTCCTCCATCAATCATTGTAATCACGTGCCTGTGATCCAATAATTGACTCTGAGGGCACCATCTCCAACAATCTCCCACTTGCACTCAAGGCTGATTATTGGGATGTCGCATACTCACAGCACGTGTGATACCGAACACCCAACTCCTCTACTAGTCAGTCTCACAAAGCTCGCTTGCGAAACTATTGCGTTCGAGGAATAGCCTTAGTGAGTGGATCCGCCTTGAGGTCTCTTTCTATGTCTCTCTATATCTCAAGTTCGCGGAGAAACCCATCTCCCGAAATGAGTAATACCTGTCTTAGAATGTGTCTGGATGTCTGATGGGACCTAGCTCATAAATGAACTCCAAATCCAAACTTCTTAGACTGTATCGTCAACTGAACTTAATCAGTATCCTGCGCCATGCCACCCTCAGTATTGCCTTGGACCACTTGTCCAAAATACCGCCCCTCGTCAGAAGGAAAAACTATAACTCTGACAACCTCCTTGTCGTCCATGTCACCTTGGAAGCCTGGAATGATAACTGTCTCCCAAATGAGGCTGTCGTTATCATATCCCTAGAACATCCACTTATGTTTTAAAATTGCTTCCGACTGTTTCTCCAGGATTGGATCAATATCAACTTATTGCATCTAGTGCAAGAACAACATCTAGTGTGGTACTTGACATCTCATGATTGACTCAATTGCCTAAGCAAGTGATCTGTCAATCAGGAACATCCCTCTCCCCTTTAGTCTGTAAGACACCTTTAGAGAGGGTGACTCTATCACCTGCAGGTATACTACCGTGCCAGGAGTCGTCCATTCTAAATACTCTTAGAATGCTGTCTAAGTACCCTTAATTGGGAAACCACCCAAATCTAGATCTAAAACCATAGATCTAGTAACCAGTATGTCTGATATAATATCCAAGTCCTGTGTGGAGAAACCACTGTGTGACGACCAAAGTATAACCGATTGTAGTGTAGGAATATCACTTCCTACTCTGTGTATGTCATCCAAATACCATGACATCACACCCTACTACCTTCTCAACAGATCCATCCCCTATTCTGATGAGGTCAAACCTATGACTGTCACATCAGAAATTGATGATCTATCTCCGCTATATCTGCTTTAGTCTATAAATAAACATAAGCTACCTATCTACCAATGCTTCTGCTGCTCCCACTGACTACGACAACCCTTCTGGCAGAGTCATATACATGTACACTTCTGAAGCCAGTTCAGAACGACGCTATACTCATCCTCCTGCTGGGTCTCGCAGCCTGGAACAACAGCAATGGCAAGTGTGGGTAAACAAGAACTTCCCTGCCACCGTCCTTGAGGCTACCGGAGTACCTCTCGGGTGCCTGAAGTTACCCACCTTATCTGCGGAGTGGCCAATGGAATGTCAAACCAGATTGAATCTTTAGGTTCCTATCAAATCTTCAGTAATCGTTTGTGGTTCTGGAATCACTTCCAGTTCTACCATACTCCCACTACTGTTTTCTGAAAAAATCCATTTTTAATAAAACTGTGGCGAGTCTAGAACAATATTTCTATTGATCTGCCAGATGGTAGAAAGTCAACCCTCGTCATAGCCTGGGTCAACCCACAAACAGCCATTACAGAAACGTGCCTTGAGTTGTCCAGTGTCTGGTTTTAAGCATAAACCGGACAACTCCCCATACCTTAACATCGTTAAGATATTGTAAGTCGATGTAGTACACCCCAGTACTTGTGGGGAGGCGGAATTTTCAAAAACGAACTTGTTTAGTGAACGAACATCGACTAACCGCTTGAATCGAAGCTAAACTATAAACAACCAAACACAAAGTGTTTCTAAACTACTGTGTTTAGGGATTATACCTAATGAACCAACTCCTTCGTCTTTACGAACTCCTTGTTCTCCTCGGCCTTCTCGAAGTAGTAGACGATCCACCCGAGAGCAAAACTCCAAGCTTAGCCTCTAAACTTGAGGCAACTAACCTTCTTGGATTGCTAATCAAAGAAGATAGATTGAGATAGAGTGATGGTTCTGGATTGATTAGTCTTTCTAATCCTTTGATCTCAACTCATGAGGTGTAAGGATTAGGGTTTGAAGATGAGAGCTTGAGGAGAGAGAAGATGATAATAATTATGAAATGAGAATAGTAAGTTATCATAATATAAATGAAGCATTCTCATTTATCAACAAAAGAAAATAAGTGATGAATAAGCATGCTTCACAAATATCTAGTGGTGATTCATTAGCATGACTCATTAAGCATTTATCATGCATTAATGATATGCATGAATCACCCTCATGACTCACTAAACTCATTTAATGCAAATGACACATAACCCTCCTTAGTCACCATCTTCTAGAAGCTTCTCGTACAATTACGAGAACGCCTCTCCAATCCGCAAAAATACGGAAAAACTTTAGACTGTAAAAATCCAATAACCGGATACCAGTAACTGGCTTAAACCAAAGCCGACTGGTAAAAACTGTCCGAAAGTTGTACGTGCGTAAACGCACGTATGTGTCCGAACCCTTGTCGTAAAACCATACGACCTCTATATCGTTTCGCCTGGAATAGGAAACTCTCTGTATGGGACTCTAGAGACTCGACTACTACGCTGGCAGTGGGTTTAACCACAGACCGCAAGCGGCACTAGCTGTACGTAACGGTCCCCAGGTAGTTGTCGATAAGAAGGCCGATGAGGAAACCCATCCGAACTCCTACTGAGTCTGATGTGACAATCTCCATACAGTCCGGTCCGTTCGTCCAAGACAATCGCATATCGGGCCTAGGGGCGGCAAGCGTCAGTCCCCTAATAGCGGTATAAGTCGTGTCGGAGGGAAGCCCATTACACCTTGAGAAACTACTGGAACCTACCAGCAAATCTCGCTTGCCCTGGCCAGGGACTTTGCGTAATGGCTCTCTGACACAGCACGATATCTACTCCCAATACCGGGAGGGACGAATCCTGTCTAACCGCCACTGCCTCCAAGTGCTCGGGACTGCACCCAACTGCTACCTGTTTGCACGACTCCTTTGAGCCGTGGTAGGGTAGCAATCTAAGAACAGTGGGACACACTCGAGGCGAAGTAGCAGTGTCAAGTCTGCGGACTACGCTGTACTCATGTCACCTGGGAACTGTTCACTGACGACTGGTATAAAACCAACCAACAGTTCCCTGTGAGTCCTGTCCGGTGTACCCGTAACCTAACGAGCACCTGTATACTATCTCCAGTACGACGTACTGACGGCTGTGGGACAGACCATCTCCCCAACTGGGATGAGAAGCGTACACACCAGTCTACTCCGGAGTATCGATGCTCTGTCTCGATAATCCAACGACCAGGGACCTGAATAAGGATGTGCTTGTAGACTACCCAGCCCCCACTAGTGTGACTGCCATCACAACATTGGTAGACAAGCAAGATCCTAAGAGCTCTATCAATACGTACACTCACATATTAAGATAGAAAAACCAAGTAGCATACTACCATGTTTAGCAAGACTGTTATATACATGTGAATATCCCAAGCTTCCATTAAGTAATATACAAACTAGTATGATACAATAATGGCCTTCTAGGGCATAAACACTAACAATCTCCCACTTGCACTAGGGCCATGTACTGGCATATCGTAGACCAATGATCTCGAGTAGCCTCTCGAACTGAATCTGAGGAAGGGCCTTTGTGAATGGATCAGCAATGTTCTCTTCTGAAGCAACTCTCCGAACTTCGATCTCCTGACGATCAATGATCTCCCTGATCAGGTGATACCGCCTCAAGATGTGTCTGGACTTCTGATGGGACCTTGGTTCCTTCGCTAAAGCTATAGCTCCGTTGTTGTCGCAATACAGAGGTATTGGATCAACTATGGTAGGAACTACCTGAAGTTCTGTTAGGAACTTCTTCATCCAGACTGCTTCTTTTGCGGCATCGCAAGCAGCTATATACTCCGCTTCCATCGTCGAGTCAGCAACGGTGTCCTGCTTGGAGCTCCTCCAGCACACCGCCCCTCCATTGAGGGTAAAGACATAACCCGACATGGACTTGGAATCGTCCTTATCACTCTGGAAGCCGGAATCAGCAAAGGCCTCCAACCTGAGGTCTTTTCCGCCGTAAACCAAGAACATCTCCTTAGTCCTCCTCAGGTACTTGAGAATGTTCTTTACTGCTATCCAGTGTTTCTCCCCTGGGTCTGACTGATACCGGCTTACCACGCTTAGTGCGTAAGCTACATCTGGTCTGGTACACAACATCGCATACATTATAGAGCCTACCGCAGAAGCGTAGGGTATAATAGACATGCGTTCTCTTTCCAAATCAGTCTTGGGAGACATCTCTTTGGAGAGGGTGATTCCGTGACAAGCCGGTAGATTACCGCGCTTAGAATCTTCCATACTGAATCTTTTCAGTACAGTGTCGATATACCTGGACTGCGAAAGCCCCAACATCCTCTTGGATCTATCACGATAGATCCGGATCCCCAGAATGTAAGAGGCATCACCCAGGTCTTTCATGGAGAACCTGTGTGACAAGAATCCTTTGACAGATTGTAGCATAGGAATGTCATTTCCTATCAATAGAATGTCATCCACGTACAAGACGAGGAATACGACACTTCTGGCTACAACTTTACTATATATGTACGGCTCATCTGGATTTTTGATAAAGTCATATTCTTTGACTGTCTCATCAAAACAGATGTTCCAACTCTGCGATGCCTGCTTTAGTCCATAAATAGACTTAAGCAGCTTGCATACTTTCCCGCTGCTCCCACTCTGATTGAAACCCTCTGGCTGATCCATATAGACGCTCTCTTCTAAATTTCCATTCAGAAAAGCCGTCTTTACGTCCATCTGCCAGATTTCATAATCATGGAAGGCAGCAATAGCAAGAAGGACCCGAATGGATTTGAGCATAGCCACTGGAGAAAAAGTTTCGTCATAGTCCAAACCAGGTCTTTGACGAAAACCCTTTGCAACAAGTCTAGCCTTATAGGTTTCCACCTGTCCATCTACACCAATCTTTTTCTTGAAGATCCATTTGCATCCTATGGGTTTTACCCCATCTGGAGCAAAGTCCAAAGTCCATACTTTGTTGGTGTACATGGACTCCATTTCGGTCCGCATTGCATCTAGCCATCGTACCGAGTCGCCGCTCTGGATGGCCTGCTGGAAGTCAGTAGGTTCATCATCTTCTATGATGCAATCCGCTCTATCCCCGTCTATGAGAAAACCGTAGTATCTCTCAGGCGGATGAGACGGCCTACTACTCCTGCGGAGGGGTGCGGGAATGTCCTGTTCTTCCTGAACTTCCGGTTCTACCAAACTTTCAGTATTGGTTTGTGGTTCTGGAATTTCTTCCAGTTCTATTTCGCTCCCACTTGATTCCTTTTCTAAAAACTGATGTTCTAGAAAATGGGCATTACGAGAAACAAACACCTTTTGTTCCTCTGCGAAATAGAATAGATATCCCCTGGAGTGCTTTGGATATCCCACAAACAAACACTTTACTGATCGTGCCTCGAGCTTGTCCACATGCTGCTTTTTAACAAAAGCTGGACATCCCCAAATCTTTATATACTGTAGATGGGGTTTCTTCCCGCTCCACATCTGATATGGAGTGGTAGGCACAGTCTTGGTAGGTACCATGTTCAAAAGATATGCCGCTGATTCTAGCGCATGACCCCAGAAAGATCGCGGTAACTCAGCATTACTCATCATGGATCGTACCATATCCAATAGGGTTCGATTCCGTCTCTCCGATACACCGTTATGCTGTGGAGTGTACGGAGGAGTAAGCTGAGAGAGAATTCCTTTCTCTTTTAGGTAACCTAGGAACTCGGCACTCAAGTATTCACCACCTCGATCAGATCTAAGTGTCTTAATACTTTTGCCGGTTTGGTTTTCTACTTCATTCTTATACTCCTGGAATTTCTCAAAAGCCTCGGATTTATGTTTCATCAGATAAATGAATCCGTATCTTGAGTAATCATCTGTGAAAGTAATGAAGTAGGAAAAACCACCTCTCGCATGTGTAGACATTGGACCACATACATCGCTGTGTATGAGTCCTAAGAGCTCGCTCGCTCTTACTCCTTGTCCAGTGAATGGAGTCTTTGTCATCTTTCCTTTGAGACAAGATTGACAAGTGTCATAAGATTGATATTCGAACGAGTCCAAATATCCTTCTCTATGCAACTTAGTCAACCTTCTCTCATTGATGTGACCCAGTCTACAATGCCATAAGAAAGCTTTATTTAAATCTGGAGACTTTCTTTTTAGTGTGTTCTGGACATTGAAAATTTGTAGTTGGTTTAAAACATATATGCCGTTATTTAATGTACCGGACCCAATCAAACCATGATTAAGGTGGATGTTGACAACATCTCTTACAAACGTGAAATCATAACCTTTATTTGATAACAAGGAAACTGATATGATATTACACGTTAAGCTTGGTACAAAATAACAGTTATGTAAAACCAAAATGTGTCCACTCGTCAATCCTATGTGATAATCCCCGACGGACGCAGCTCCCACGCTAGCTCCGTTAGCAACCCTGAGGATCATATCACCTTCCTTCAGCACTCTACGGTTTCTCAGTGCCTGCAATGAATTGCAAATATGAGATCCTGATCCGGTATCCAATACCCAGGAAGTAGAGTTGATCGACAGACAATTCTCAATTACAAACACACCTGAAGTCGAAGCCACAGCTTGCTTCGGTTCCTGGTTCTTGGCGTTCCACGCCTTGCAATCCTTCTTCCAGTGCCCTTTCCTGTGACAATGGAAGCACTCATCCTGGCCAACTATCGGTACTGCAGTCTTTTTCTTTCCCTTCCCTCTCACCTTACTAACACCTCCTCTAGGTTTGGGTGCGGCCTTCTTCTTCCTTCCTTTGGCCCTAGCCTTGGACCCGGAAGAAGATGTACCGCCAACAAACATAGCGGGTGTTTCCCTTGCCTTCTGCAAGGTGCCCTCTGCACTCCTTAACATGTTCAGGAGTTCCGCAAGTTCAACTTCTTTTCCTTGAAGGTTGAAGTTGAGGATAAACTGGGCGTAGGTGGGAGGAAAGGACTGGAGAATAAGGTCTGTATAGAGCTCATTATCCAAAGTCGTCCCAAGGTCTGCGAGCTCTTCAATATAGCCGATCATCTTTAGGACATGTTCACCTACCGATGACCCGACAGCCAACCTCACTCGAAACAAGTTCTTAGAGGTCTCGTATCTTGCTATACGAGATTGCTCTCCATAAAGTTCCTTTGTATGGAGAAATATGCCATCTAGGGACATATCCTCGTGCCTCCTCTGATGTTCATTGTTCATCGAGGCAAGCATGATGCACTTGGCTCTCGCGCAATCTGAATCCCAGGTTTTGCGGATTTCCTTATCCGCATTGCTGGATTTGGGACCAGGGACAGCAGGTGCCGTAGCGGTGAGGACGTACCCCAGTTTGTCATAGGTCAAAGCCATTTTGACATTCCGCAGCCAATCTTTATAGTTTGGCCCCGTCAGTATATTTTTCTCTAAAAGTAACTTAAGTCCAGTCATTTTCAGGGTCGCTGCAATTAGGAGAGAGAGAAGAAAACTCTTTATCATGATTCTCTTGCAAGTTTAGAGTGGTTTTTAGTTTATCTAAACTGGATGGCTCCCACTGTTTCTCGAATCCTTCCTCAAACCATAAAAGAAGAATTAGTCAAGACTATTCTCACCGTACAATACTTGCTTAACCGTTCAGCCAGGCTGGTGCCCGTACTTCGAGGGAGGTTTTCCAACGCTTTCGCGAAGTTCCTTAATTAAATAACCTCTTTTCTCTGGGGGCGTAACCCCGCTGACACTTTTCTGGACACCTACTAGGTTTATAGCATTGATCGTTAAGTGACGAATATCCTGATAAGTATCATATACTCACAGTAGGATCGGGATCCAAATATCATCGTCTGATAATGTTGTAGGAATGCTACCAACATTCATCAAACTCAAAATGGTATGCATCTCTTTGCAAATTTCAGTTTCTTTAGAAATTCTCGATATAAGTTTTTGCCCCATGCTCTTATGACCTTGGCGTTAGGTCAAAATGTCATAAGTCACATGTCAAGTTCTACCCATCATTATCTTGTCAATTTGAACCCATCCGTATATATCCTTGACGTTCGGCCAAAATGATAATACGACTGTCCCAAACTAACTCATCTATCTATGCAACAAATGAATATCCAACAGCTACCAAACACTATGCCTTGGCGTTAGGTCAAAATACATAGCTTGAATACTACTGAATACCCAGATGAAATGACGGAGGGCTACGACTGGTTTTGGCGAAACCGTGAACGTAGTGAACTTGATATAACCGAAGGAAACTGATAGCTTTTAAAAGGAGTGGTTAAAGCTCCGCATTTAAAAATATCTGTTTTAAAAATAACCGAGTGGTTTCTTTTAAATTGTTCCAACGATTAAAACTTTGGTTTATTTTTCTTTGCATTATAGATAATGCGTCCCATCATTAACCTATCATTGCAGAAAACAACGAAAATACAACGTCCTCTTATGCCATCCGCATTCGCCACGGGGTCCCGTCATCACCCGTTAGGTTACTTAACTAACGACAGAGCGGGGGCTGGGCTAGTGCGGGTGTAAAACATAAGTGACGTCTAAATAACTACATTATATATAGATATTTTACATTCGTCTGACGCGATGATATTCATTCCAGAACACAGATAAACAATATTGGATTTGCAAGCAATCTGTATTTCTTTTGAGCCTGCAAGAAAAGACAGATTACACAGTTGTGATGAATAGCCGTTACCCCACCCTCGACCCCTACGGGTACGGAAAACTACCCACCCGGCAGTTTGTGTACCCCACCTTGGGTCAGTCCTAGGAGCAAAAACAGTAAAATGAAATAATACAACGGTGGCTACAACCGCAACCTGGATGTGCCCCGCAAAAATAATATTACAACAAATTGCATTTACAACAAATGAATTAAACAATAACCCATTGCTAAACCTCGGCTAAACACCACAACAGTCCAATACAGTTTATATGCACAAACAGATATAACCAATTCAGAAATGTGCAACCCCCTGCCAACCGACATACTAGCAGTTAGGGGAGGTTTACGAACACATTAAACAATCACAGATATAATCCAATATGCAAATACTGTACAATTTCGATCGATTAAACATCTTTAATATTGCTCCAAAAACTGCTCTGTAAACTGGAAACCTGAGCAAAATTAAAATATTCCAGAAACTCCCAAATTTCACAGAGAAGCAACAGAAGAAAATTGGGTTCCTGACTCGCCAACTCGGCGGCGGAAGCGCGGCGACTCAGTAGGCTGAGGCCGCGGTTCCGCGGCGAGTTAGGCGATTCAGTGGCCTATTTTTCTTGGGTGTTCTTCTGTGGTCATGTAAAGCTTTCTGCACTCACCTGAAAAATTTTTGGACATCATTTTAATTTCGACAGAAACTTGACAGATTTAGGGTTTTCCGGCTTCGTTTTTCCGTTCGAAATTCGTACAAATTTGCAATCAAGTTATTTATTGTTTAGCGAGGCTCTGATACCACTGTAAGTCGATGTAGTACACCCCAGTACTTGTGGGGAGGCGGAATTTTCAAAAACGAACTTGTTTAGTGAACGAACATCGACTAACCGCTTGAATCGAAGCTAAACTATAAACAACCAAACACAAAGTGTTTCTAAACTACTGTGTTTAGGGATTATACCTAATGAACCAACTCCTTCGTCTTTACGAACTCCTTGTTCTCCTCGGCCTTCTCGAAGTAGTAGACGATCCACCCGAGAGCAAAACTCCAAGCTTAGCCTCTAAACTTGAGGCAACTAACCTTCTTAAATTGCTAATCAAAGAAGATAGATTGAGATAGAGTGATGGTTATGGATTGATTAGTCTTTCTAATCCTTTGATCTCAACTCATGAGGTGTAAGGATTAGGGTTTGAAGATGAGAGCTTGAGGAGAGAGAAGATGATAATAATTATGAAATGAGAATAGTAAGTTATCATAATATAAATGAAGCATTCTCATTTATCAACAAAAGAAAATAAGTGATGAATAAGCATGCTTCACAAATATCTAGTGGTGATTCATTAGCATGACTCATTAAGCATTTATCATGCATTAATGATATGCATGAATCACCCTCATGACTCACTAAACTCATTTAATGCAAATGACACATAACCCTCCTTAGTCACCATCTTCTAGAAGCTTCTCGTACAATTACGAGAACGCCCCTCCAATCCGCAAAAATACGGAAAAACTTTAGACTGTAAAAATCCAATAACCGGATACCAGTAACTGGCTTAAACCAAAGCCGACTGGTAAAAACTGTCCGAAAGTCGTACGTGCGTAAACGCACGTATGTGTCCGAACCCTTGTCGTAAAACCATACGACCTCTATATCGTTTCGCCTGGAATAGGAAACTCTCTGTGTGGGACTCTAGAGACTCGACTACTACGCTGGCAGTGGGTTTAACCACAGACCGCAAGCGGCACTAGCTGTACGTAACGGTCCCCAGGTAGTTGTCGATAAGAAGGCCGATGAGGAAACCCATCCGAACTCCTACTGAGTCTGATGTGACAATCTCCATACAGTCCGGTCCGTTCATCCAAGACTATCGCATATCGGGCCTAGGGGGGCGGCAAGCGTCAGTCCCCTAATAGCGGTATAAGTCGTGTCGGAGGGAAGCCCATTACACCCTGAGAAACTACTGGAACCTACCAGCAAATCTCGCTTGCCCTGGCCAGGGAATTTGCGTAATGGCTCTCTGACACAGCACGATATCTACTCCCAATACCGGGAGGGACGAATCCTGTCTAACCGCCACTGCCTCCAAGTGCTCGGGACTGCACCCAACTGCTACCTGTTTGCACGACTCCTTTAAGCCGTGGTAGGGTAGCAATCTAAGAACAGTGGGACACACTCGAGGCGAAGTAGCAGTGTCAAGTCTGCGGACTACGCTGTACTCATGTCACCTGGGAACTGTTCACTGACGACTGGTATAAAACCAACCAACAGTTCCCTGTGAGTCCTGTCCGGTGTACCCGTAACCTAACGAGCACCTGTATACTATCTCCAGTACAACGTACTGACGGCTGTGGGACAGACCATCTCCCCAACTGGGATGAGAAGCGTACACACCAGTCTACTCCGGAGTATCGATGCTCTGTCTCGATAATCCAACGACCAGGGACCTGAATAAGGATGTGCTTGTAGACTACCCAGCCCCCACTAGTGTGACTGCCATCACAACGCTGGTAGACAAGCAAGATCCTAAGAGCTCTATCAATACGTACACTCACATATTAAGATAGAAAAACCAAGTAGCATACTACCATGTTTAGCAAGACTGTTATATACATGTGAATATCCCAAGCTTCCATTAAGTAATATACAAACTAGTATGATACAGTAATGGCCTTCTAGGGCATAAACACTAACAGATATGAACTGTTCTATATCCAATATAGAAACAGAGGCACTGATTTAATTGAACCAGATTCAAATCATGCAACTGTCTCCAGTGCATGTCAACTAAATGGAAAGAGGCCGATCAGCGTTACTCAACTTAGGAATGCTTCCAGCTATGAGTAACCTGAAAGAGAAGCAAGTTCTCTTAATCATTACTATCATCTGAATACCATACTCAAGTATCTACATCTTCAATCACTTTGAAGAATCCCGATACTTGCAATATCTGGTTCTCTACTTTATTCAAATACCTATAACTTCTCAAAATTTGGACCCTTTGTTTCCACGAAACACCTGTCTAAAAACTAGAGAAGTCATAAGTAAACTGAATATAGTACGAGGACCAACCCCTCTGTCCTGATGGACCCTGGACAACATACAATACTCTGCATAAGTCCCTTGAGTCTGATAACTCATTCACTGTGTGTCGTAGGTTGAAAACTGTACTTATGGTTAAGAAGAATTACACCGCTGTTCAATGCTCCTTACCTAACCATCCACTGATATAGGTAAATGTCACAGACATAATTTCAAAAAGGTATATCTCACTCTATGAAAATAGACGTACAGATATATCAATTTGAAATTGGTGCATAATAGCGGATATTCAAAACCAAATATTTGCCGTCCGGCAAACAACCCAGGTGACTTCCTCAAATATCACTGATTACAACGAATCCCGATATAATAAGGATGATCACCCTATTCCCAATAACTTACTCCCACTCATCATCTGTAAAACCATACGGATGTGATAATCAAACCTGGTAAATACATACCCTGGAGCAAGTATCTAATCGGGAAATCAGTTTTCTTTTAACATTACACAGTGAAACTGAAACATTGAAATGTTTCGATGGGGCATCCCGGTATTCCTAGTAATGCCTCTTCCAGATTCACGACTGTAACCGTATAATTTTTTGCCACCTCTCCAAATTCCTTAATATGTCTTTAGTCTTTACCTTCTGCACACCCTTTTAGGCCAAATGGTTTTCTTCCTTCCCTACCGTTCGGCACCAGCCTATGGTTTGGAAGAAGACTATCCAATAAGCATAATGGGTATGCTGTCCTAATCCTAGGAACACTCGCAATGCGAGAGAAGGTGAAGATAAAAGACACCTGAATAAACTTTATTCCTATTTCTCCTGAACCAGAATCCATCCCCGAAATGGAACAAGTTCCTTTCGAGTTCGTATATAACCATACGATGGAGTATCCAGTAAACTGTGGATTTTCGTAGTGATACGGAGTGTCCTGGAGAAATACAAAGGTGATTTAGGATTGGCGAAGGAATACTTGGTTTGGTCGTGAATAGCAGTCGCAATTTACTTTGCCCTCTTACTAATCCCTTGCTTTGTCTTAACTCAATACCTTCTGTACACCATCGTTAGGCTAACTGGTTTTCTTCATTCCCCACCGGTCGGCACCAGCCTAAGGTTTGGAAGAAGACTATCCAATTTGCGTAATAGGTGTACTACTCCTAAACCAAGGAGTACTCGCAACCTGAGAGAAGGTAAAAGGAAAAGACAACTGAATAGTCCTATCCGTTTTCTCCAGAACCGGAAACCATCCTCGAATAAATTCCTTCGAGTTCGTATCTAACCATACGATGGTTTTGTCTAATGGAAGTGGACGTTCGTAGTAATACGGGGTGTCCTGGAGAAAGGGTAAAAGTAGGAGTGGCAATGAGGTTTGCAACTCTGACAATCCATAAGCCAGTGTTAAGAAGGTTCGGTCAACTTGGTCACTGAGTCATTGTCTTAGGGTCGGGTCAATGGTCGCTGCCAAAGAGAGAGAGAAAAGAAACACTCAGCGTGCACTCTAACCTAGATCAGAATGGTTATCACTTAATCTAATCTGGAAACCTCCCACTATACCTCAAATTCTCCTCCAAACCTGAAAGAAGAATTAGTCGGGAATACCCGAGGAGTAAACCAACTCATCAGCGGGAATCGGGATCCAATTATCATCGCATGATAACGTGACGGAATCCGCTCACGGTATCACACTCCAGAAGGTATGCACATATCTGGCAAGTTTCAGTTCTTTTGAAACTCCCGATGTGATTTCTACCCCATGCTCTTATGACCTTGGCGTGAGGTCAAAATATCATAAGTCACATGTCAAGTTCTACCCATCATTATCCAGGTTAATTTGAATCCGCCCGTACATACCCTTGACGTAGGCCAAAATAGTAGTACGACTGTCCCAAACCAACGCATCTATCTATGCAACAGATAAATACCCGGCAGCTACCAATCACTATGCCTTGGCGTAAGGTCAAAATACATAGCTTGAATACTACCGAATATTTAACTGAAATGATGGAGGGCTACGAATGGTTTCTGGCGAAAACCTTTAACGTAATGAACTTGATATCGTTGAAGGAACGGATAGCTTTTAAAAATATAGTGACGAAAACCGTTGCTAAAGAGGTCACTCCCGGTGAAGGGATCTCGGCTCTTTCCCCGTAGAATGAGGTGCAGGATATTCCAACTGAATACCACGGTGCAAAGCAAAAATAATCGGCTATAGTGAAGTCATTTCCCTGACGCAAACTTTTGTCCAAGGGGTCACTCCCGGTGAAGGGATCTCGGCCCTTGCCTCGTCGACTGAGGAGCAGGATATTCCAACTGAATACCACGATGCAAAACAAAAGTGAACGTCCTTGCAATAACAACTTTTTGAAAAGTGTTCCAACAACATCAGATTAGGTTTGTTTTTAACTTGCATTGATCCGAATCAACGCAGTCCCATCAATTGATCACACCACAAAGAACGAAAATATACTGATATACATATATGCCATCCGCATTCGCCATTGGGTCCCGTCATTACCCGTTAGGTTAGCTAACTAACGACAGAGCGGGGACTGGACTAGCGCGGATGTAAAACATATACAACATCTACTAATATATATACCAATATATTATATTTCGCTCAAGGCATGATAAAAAATGCAACATCACAGAAATGTACAGCATCACAGAACAAAACAGATATCTGGGATCCCCGGGTTTCACAGAGCCACTACTGAAACCCGACGTTCCCCTGGTCGTGTGGATAGCCCGTGCAATGAAATCCTAGACCCCTACGGGCGCAGCAAGTCACCCGCCAAAACCTGAAGCGAGGCAGCCCCCTTCAGTACCGTGAATGGACCACCCAGCACTTCACGGAATCCGGTAACTTGGGCACCCCTCCTGGGTCAACCTGTACCCCCTACGAGTGCGGCGAACAGCCCGCCAATCCTAGAGTGAGGCCCCCTCCGTCTCAATGCCATGAGATGCGGTCCTGTTGCCCTCTGGAACCCGGCTATCCGTGCACCCCACCTTGGGGTAATCCTAGTACAGAAAGTAAAATATACATACAACGGGTACATCGACCGCAACCTGGTCGTGCCCCAAAATAATAATACAAACAGGCAGTGACGGCAGTCCACATGTCGGACGCTCGCCCCGCAATATCAAATGTACATAATACAACCACACTGTATTAGCATTGCATCCAGGCTATCCCCCATGACCGATCCGCAACATCACAGCAGTTACATAGAACATCAACGTGAAAGTCACGTTCGCAAATCCGTCTAACCGGGCTATAGCAGTTAGACTGGATTTACCGATCGAGTGACATTCACGGTCGCAGATATAAAGTAAATACTGTGAAATAATGTGTTTAAAATATCCGATCGATCAAATTTTAACAAGTGGGCCCCCAAGCATTACTGTAGCAGATCAAGAAATTCTGGGCCCAATGTTATTATTCCAAAACCCCTATTTTCAGCCCAGAAGGCAACTGTAGAAATTTGACATGGCAAAGACATCATAGTGCGGCGGAACCGCGGCCTAAAGGGGGGTTTGGCCGCGGTTCCGCGCTCTGGTTGTCGATTTACTGTGTCGAATTTTTACAGTATTCTTAGATCTTCGAGTACATCACTTTTCTATAACCTGAAAAATTTTTGGACTTCAAAAAATTTCGACAGAAAACTGATGTGAAGAAAAACGCGGATTTTGGAATTTTGGTCGATCGGAAATGCAAACACATAAAACAAAGCTAGACTAAGTTAATGGCGAGGCTCTGATACCACTGTAAGTGCACGGCGGCGCCCCGGCCTCCATCCCGAGGCCAAAATGCGGAAGCGGTGATAAACTTTGATTTTGCGAACTTAGCAAACCGGCACCACCGCGCACTAAAACCCGGATCGAACCATTAACTAGTCCTAGCTAACTACAAGATGGGGAAGAGAGATATACCGACTGATCCGAGTCCTCCGGTCTTCTCGTCGTCGTCCCGATCTCCCGCGGAATGTCCTGTCTCCACCTCGTCGTCGGAAGTGCACCACATCGCCTACATCTTTTACGGGCTCCCACCTCAATGCCGAGGCAACTCGGGCACGAAGCTGGCTAGTCGACGTGCCCAAGGTTTGGTGTAGAATGTGTAGTGAAGAACCATGTCTCATTTGGGGTTATGGAGTTGCCTTTGGTGGAGGAATGATACTTGGAGTTTTGGAGATTGATCTTGTGGGAATTTTGCAACATGAAATGAGCCAAAAAAAAAAACCCACACTCAAAATTTTGGACAGCCCCCAAAGGGAGTGGCCGGCCATGCCAAAATGGTGAGGTTGGAATGAATAATTGAGAGAGGGAAAAAAGGAATGAGGAAGTGTATATCTCAATCATGCAAGATGAGAATCAAAGGAAATCATGAAAGGAAATCATCACAAACCCAAACCCACACTCAACCACAAACATCATCAACCATCATGTTCTACAAAAGTCAAGGCATGATGAAGCTAGAAGTCAAGGTCAAGGAAAAGCAATCATGATACAACAATATGCAAAGACCCCCTCCACAAATGCTTATTTGCACAATTGCAAATAAGCCCTCCTCCACCAATATTCGGCCAATGAACGATACAAATGAAAATGGCCGAAACGGAAAGCAAACTGGCAACTCCAGAAAACTGGTCCCGTAATAAATTACAGGAAAAACCCCGATACTGTGCATACACACCCGCATTTGTATTCCGACCGAAATACAAATGCAATGAGACAAAATCTACACTGTACTATACTAGGATCCGGCTTAAACCAAAGTCGGCTAGTATTATCCGTTCGATCCTGATCCGTGCAATACCGCACGTATCTGATCGAACCCTGCCATATATCCATACGGCCTGTAGTACAAACTGTCCGATCCTGATCCGTGCAATACCGCACGTATCCGATCGGACCTTGCCATATCTCCATACGGCCTCTACAACTTTTCGCCCGAAAGCTGAGTAACTGAATGTGGGGGACTCTAAAGACTCGTCAACACCTTGGTTGTGGATTTAACCACTAGCACGTCAAAGGTATAAGCCAATACGTAACGGGCTACCAGGTATAGACTAAAAGGGACGTCTATGAGCGAACTCAGCCTGAAAACCCTACTGAGCATGTCAGTGACAATATCCGTACAGTCCGGTCCGTTCGTCTATGAGCATCGCATGGCGGGCCTAGGGGGTTGGTAAAAGTGAGACCCCCAAAAGCGGTACAAGTCGTGTCGGAGTGTAGCCCAGAACACCCTGAGATACTACCGGAATACCTACCAGTAAATCTCCTTGCCTCGGCCGAGGGCTTCGTGTAATGGCTCTCCTAGACACAGCGCGACCTCACCCCCAATACCGGGAGAGACGAACCCCTGAAGATGCGCTCACTGCCTCCATGTGGCTCGGGACTGTACCCAACTAAAACCTGTTTGCACGACTCCTTTGAGCCGTGGTAGGGTAGTAATCAAAGTATAGTGGGAACCCACATGAGACAAATGACGATCCCCAGGTCGATGAACTAACCTGTACACATGTCACCAGAGAACTGCCATCTGACGTCTGGTATATGACCAACTAGCATGTTCCCGGCGAGTCCTGTCCGGTGTACTCATAACCCAATGAGCACCTGTATACATCTTAGGTGAACCAACTGACACCAGTGGCTTGTGAGACCGGCCACCGCCCCTCGTCGGGGTCTCGAATGTACACACTAGTCTACTCTGGAGTATCGATGCCCTATCTCGAAACTCACACGACTAGGGACCATTTAAGGATGTGCTTATAGACTACCAGCTCCCACGTATATGATCGCCCTCATACTGCTGGTGGTCAAGCAAGAATCCTAGGGGCTCTATCAACGTGCAATAGTGACTTGTCAGGTCACCTAAAGCAGTACACGATGATAAAGATAAACCAGATAGAATACTATCATCTCGAGTAAGACTGTCCTATCGGGATAGGTCCTCCATCAATCATTGTAATCACGTGCCTGTGATCCAATAATTGACTCTGAGGGCACCATCTCCAACATGTGGTACCAGGAGCGACTCATCATTCGCCACTTGGGGGTTGGGAAGCGATGGCTTAGTAGACAGGTTTATATCCCTATCACCTAAGGCTTTCCAATTTTATGGGCCGTGAGGGTCCCATAAAAGCATTTTCTCCCTACGAGTCGTAAGGATCCCGCATGTGTATTTTCTCCTTAGGAGTCGTGGGGACTCCTAAGTGTGTTTTTCCTTCGTGAGTCGTAAGGATCCCACAAAGGTTTGTTCTCCTCATGTATCGTGAGGACACGTGAGTGCGTCTTCTCAATGGAGCATATTTCCAAAGGCGGAGACCAGCCGCGTAACCGGTGGTTGCAGTGGGGCATGGACGTGATGAGAATTATTTGAGCCCATGGATTGTATACGGCAGTCAATTTGGGGACTGGCCGTAGGGTTGGAAGACTTTTTGAAAAAATGGATTTTTGTTGGCGTCTGCATCGCTGCACTGGAATATGGTACCAGGAACGACTCATCATTTGCCACTTTTTTTTTGTTTTACCGCGATTGCTCCATCATTTCAGCTTTTCTTATCGCGAAGGTCGCGATTGCCCTATCATTTCGGCTATTTATTCGCGGTTGCCCCATCATTTCGGCTTTATTTTCATTTTCATTTTTACTCGCTGATTTTTATTGCGAGTTGCCCCATCATTTCGGCTTTATTTATTTTTATTTTTATTTATTTATTTACACATTTTTTTGTTTATTTACATATATATATATATATATTTTACATTCCCAGTTTAACGACTTAGAGGTCGATTGTTCCCAGTTTTGTGACATGGTGGTCAATTGTTCCCAGTTTAATGACGTGGTGGTCGATTGTTCTCAGAGAAAGGCAGATGTCTGAGAGAATCAGTTTGACGAAGAGCTTTGATCTCCGTTTGTATGAAATTGGCGGTCGCAGCTGGACTGTTTGTTAACACGCCAGGAGACAATGATATTTCTCCCGCCTTATATTGTTTCTCGACCCAATCCTTGAAGATGCAACAGTCTTCAATAGTGTGCCCCAGCACTCGGTGGTATGGGCAAATGTTAGGATGATCAGTCCTGTTCGCTTCACTTAGCCTTTTTGGTTCTGGTAGCCGCAGGCCATTCTTCAGAGCATCTTTAAAAATTTTGTGGAACTTGTCCCTTCGGAATGAGTAGACCTTATTTCTTCTTTCTTCCAAAGTTGGCTCTCGAGACTGGTCAGTTTTTGCTCCGCCCGCTCTCTGCTTATTTAGAGAATCGGTGCTGTTAGAACTTCCGCCTTTTCGGTTGTCGTCCTTCCAAGGTTTCGGTCAGTTTGTGAACTAAAGATCCTGAGCGGACTCGGGATTTGAGCGTTCCAATGTTTAGACCTTTTTGGTCAGCTCTTGGAATGTTTTGAGACCCGCTGTGCATAGAAATGGGGCAATCCAATTGTTGAGATTTCCGACGAGGAGACTGATGGATTGGTCCTGCTCTATTGGCGGTTCGCATTTGATGGAGAGATTGCGCCATCGGGTTATAAAATCCGTGGTGCTTTCGTCGCACTTGGGATTGGTCCTTACGAGCTCGGCAATGGTAATCTTATCGCTGACGCTCATGAACCTCTGCCGAAACAGAGACTCCATTTGGACAAAAGTTGTGACGGAGCCATCCGGTATGCTCGCGTACCAGTCGAAAGCAACATCGGTCAAGCTATTAACGAACTAGCGGAGGAGAAGCGCATCATTGCCCTCGGTATTCCCGCATTAGGCTTTGAAGTGAGCGATGTGCTGATTCGCATTTCCCGTCCCATCGAACCTTCCGAATTTCGGGATGACATAGCCGCTAGGAAATTCTACCAGATCATACTGAGCGGGATATGGTCTTCCACTACTGCTGATATCTTTTTGCGCTTCGGCTTCAGCTACTAATGTTTTGACTTTGCTGGCAACTAAATCCATGATTTGATCTTGAGTTAGCGGGCTACTGTCATCGGTAGCCAAAACATTTCCCGAGATAGGATGCGACTGATTTTCATGTAGTTCGCCCACTTTTGGATTTGAGGGAATAGGTGTCGGCTGCTTTGGGACACCATTTCCCGGTTCACGAGCAGAGCCCTCCGCTTGATTGGGCGGCTGAGAGGCAAGTCGGGCCGTGAGCTGCATCACGACATTCGTCAAGTCATCGATTTTGGAGTAGAGTTTGGCAATCTCCTTGTCTTTGTCTCTGAGCTGCTTTCGGAGCTCTTGAAGCAGCTCTTGCTCCGCGGTCCTGGGGCGGAAAGTCGGCTCTTCTTCGCATTCCGAGCCCGACTCCTCATGGACCGAAGGGTCTTTCTGCTTATCAGCCTCACTGGGAAGGTCTTCATTACCTTCAAGAGGAGGCTGGCCTTGGGATGTGGCAGCCATATTCACGCCAGATTGGATTTGGGATGTGGTGGCCCCGTCCTTGCTCTTGCTGCGCGTGCCCACCATGTAGACAGTGTGGACCTCATATCCAGTCGTCTCTTTCTCATTGGCGGGGAGCTTAAAGAAGACACCCGATCGAGCAGTGGTCAAGAGCACCGCTGGAGCTTGCTTGGGACGCGTTGTAGCTTTGTTGGGGTTGATGGCCTTGCCCCCAGCTGGGGCCAAGGAAAGTCATTCAGACACCGAATTGCGTTTGGGTTGGGGCGCCCTTGAGATCACCACATTTAGTCTCCTGCCTTTCGAGACCAGTTTGTCTGCCACCGGGGCTTGTGGAGCTGGGATGGCGCCAACTGGCATGAACATAATAGAGCCGAATGGTAGCAGCGTCTCCTCCCATTGTCGCCCGAGACTGGCCGGAAGGACCGTCCTAGAGTCTATCCTCATCGTGTAGGAGACGGGAGCTGAGTTCATCATCGAAGACATCGTCGGAAGGTGATTGCTTGAAAATCTGCATGAAAAAGCATTATTTTTAGTATAAATACAGGTATGTATATTGATTGAGTTCGCATGAACGCTTAACCCGAAATATGGGAGGAGAGATTGGTCCCACCGGGCGTGCCAGAATCTGTAGGGTGTTTTTCGCTACCCCATTGAGATAGGAATACACGCGCGCTTGTCAGGCGTACTACAGATTCCCCCTGCCCAGGATAGGCCGGGGTTTATTTATTGTGGGGATCCGAATCTCCGGCAGCCGCGGACTAAGCTGCCGTTAATTACCCCTCGCCTTTGGGGGTAGGGAACCTCCGATTAACGGGTTAAACTGGTCATGCGAACTCAATGTACGGTGTGCGTGTGTTGTGTTTTGAAAAGGGGTTTTGGATATATCGGGAGCCACGTAGAGTTTTTACGGGGGTCCCGCTACCCGGATAGCGGGCTGGGGGTCAAGGGGGCTAGCAGCCTCCTTACGGGGTGCGGGGCAGCGCCCCGTTAAATTTTTTTTCTAACAGGGACAGTGTCGTGGAGCACGCGTGTGTGCAAATATGTATACATATGTATATGTATATGTATGTAGATAAAAAGAGGGGGAAAAGGCATCCAAAGGATGCGTGGGGCCAGCGCCTCGAGCGCTGTGCGCTTAGGTGCTGTGTGCTTAGGCGCAAGCGAGCCACGTGTCAGCATGTGGGCGCTTTGCGCATGAGCTCTGGGCGCTCGAGCGCAAGCGCGCTGTTGGAGATAGTGCCCTCATAGTCAATTATTGGATCGCAGGTACGTGCTTGCAATGATTGCGGAGGACCTATACCGGTATGACAGTCTTACTCGAGATGATAGTGTGCTATCTGGTTTGCCTTTATCAGTCGTGTACATGTTCAGGTGACTGATTACATGTTACACTTTGATAGAGCCCTTAGGATCTTGCTTTACCACCAACAGTATGATGGCGATCATATACGTGAGAGTTAGGTGGTTTATACGCATATCCTTAATTGTGGTCCCTAGTCGTTGGAGTTTCGAGACAGGGCATCGATACTCCGGAGTAGACTAGTGTGTACAGTCGAGACCCCGACGAGGGGCGGTGGCCGGTCTCACAAGCCACTGGTGACAGTTGGATCACCTAAGATGTATACAGGTGCTCATTGGGTTATGAGTACACCGGACAGGACTCGCCGGGAATCTGCTAGTTAGTACTATATCTATCGTCAGATAGCAGTTCCCTGGTGACATGTGTACAGGTTAGTTCATCGACCTGAGGTCGTCATTTGTCTCGTGTGAGTTCCCACTGTGCTTTGATTTCTACCCTACCACGGCTCAAAGGAGTCGTGCAAACAGGTAGCTTTTGGGTACAGTCCCGAGCCATATGGAGGCACGTGAGCGGATCGGCAGGGGATTCGTCTCTCCCGGTATTGGGGGCGAGATCGTGCTGTGTCTAGGAGAGCCATTACACAAAGCCCACGGCCGTGGCAGGAGATTTACTGGTAGGTACTCCAGTAGTGTCTCAGGGTGTTATTGGGCTTCACTCCGACACGACTTATACTGCTATTGGGGGTCTGACGTTACTAGCCCCCTAGGCAGATATGCGATACTCATAGACGAACGGACCGGACTGTATATACATTGTCACTGTTAGGCTCAGTAGCGTTTCTGGATGAGTTCGCTCATCAGCCTCCCTTGAGGTCAGTCCATGGGCAGCCGTTACGCATTGCTAGTGCCGCTGACGGTTTGTGGTTAAACCCACTGCCAGGGTACTGACGAGTCATTAGAGTCCCCCACAGACAGTTTCCCAAGTTCGGGCGAAACGTTGTAGAGGCCGTATGGTTTTATGGCAGGGTTCGGAAAATGCACGTGCGTTTACGCACGTGTTATTTTTCGGGCAGATGATACTGGTCGGCTTTGGTTTAAGCCGGATCCGAGTATTATATTGAGTAGGTATAATATCTTTGTCTCAGTTGCATTTGTATTCGGTCGTAATACAAATGCGGGTATATTTATACAGTTTCGGGGTTATCCTGAAAGTCGTTTCAGGATCACTTTTGGAAGTTGCCAGTTTCCAGTTTTCTATCAGCCGTCTTTTAACATTCGGTTAAAGACGGATTTATCTTTTCTTGGATGAGAGTGTGTCATGCTTCTAGAAGCTTCTAGAAGGTTCTAGATGAGATGACTAGGATTAATTGGTGTTGAGTTTTCATTGTATGCTTTTAATGGTTCATTAATGCATGATGACTAGGTTTGTGAGTCATGCTTTAGCTTTAATGAATCTTGTTTAGCTAAGGATATTTTGTGAGATATTTAGTCTTATGGTTACTCTCCCCTCCTCCTACACTCACCCCCTCTCCATATATATGGCCGGCCCCCCTCCCCTCCTCTCTCTCTCTCACTTGGTTTTTCACTTGAAAAGATATGATAGTATTTGGGGTGCATGGAATTTTATAGTTCATTTCATTCCATCACCCAATTCCCTCGGCAACTTCATTAACCGATCGTCCACGGATTTGGACGAAGTGAGACAAAGTCATCTACTCATTCTCTACATCATTCTTGGTCGTCTCTTTTAGCAAACTTGACGATCGAGTTGCCTCAAGTCAGAGGCGGGAGCCCGTTTAAAGAATCGATGATGTGGTGCCACCTCGACGAGGAGATCGGAGATCGACGAGATCGGAGCAGCCGCAACGGAGCATGGGATGATGGTTAAAGAACGAAGGACTCAGATCGTTCGGTATAACCTTTCTACACTCTTTACAGTTTGTTAGTTTAGCAATAATGGCAGATCCGGGTTAAAGTATACGATAGCGCCAGTTAAAAGTTTTTTGTTCCGCATTTGGCGTCTGTAGACTGCCGGGGCGCTAGCGTAGACTTACAGTGGTATCAGAGCCTAACCATTTTGCTATGCTAACTTGTGCTAACGCGTTTAAAACATCGACCGAACCGGAAATCGAAAATTGCAAAATTCCAACTTGACAGTTTCTGTTGATTTTAAATGGCCTCCTAAAATTTTTCTACATGTCTTAGAAATGTGTGCAGGCTTTTCTAAGAACCCCCACCAAATTTGGGCACGTGACTCCACCAAACCGCCGCGGAAACGCGGTCAAACCCATGGTTTGACCGCGCATCCGCGGCCACTTGGTGAGCTCATGCTCCCAAATTTGTACAGTGGGTTCTCTGTTGGATTTTGGGGTTTTTGGTAAATATCGTTTTGGCCCAGATTTTGTTACTGGTCACCAGTAAGTCGTGGGGCCCACTTTTTGATATTTGGTCGATCAAAATTTAAACACGTTAGTTTACAGTGCTTACATTATATCTCCGACCGGGAATGTCATATGATCGGTAAACCGCGTTTGATTGCTATCGTTCTTTTAGACGGGTTTGCGAACGTGACATTCGCATTGATGTTCTGTTTTGTGCTGTGATGTTGCGGATTTGTCGTGATGGATAGCAGTGTGCAATGGTAGTACAGTTTGTGTTTATTTGTACATTTGATATTGCGGGGCGAGCGTCCAACTTGTGGACTGCCGTCACTGCCTGTTGTATAATATTCTTTTGGGGCACGACCAGGTTGCGGTCGACGTACCTATTGTACTATTTTTCATTACTGTACTAGGTTTTTCCCCGAGACGGAGTGCACGGATAGCCGGGTTCTGGGGGGCAACGGGTCCGCATCTCATAGCTTTGAGAGGCAGAGGGGTCCCACTCTAGAATTGGCAGACTATTCACCGCACTCGTAGGGGGTACAGGTTAACCCAAGGAGGGGTGCCCAAGCTTACCGGATTCCGTGAAGTGCTGGGTGGTCCATTCACTATGCTGTAGGGGGTTGCCTCGCTTCAGGTTTTGGCGGGTAACTTGCCGCACCCGTAGGGGTCTAGGTTTCATTGCACAGGCTATCCACGCGACAGGGGAACGTCGAGTTTCAGCAGCGGCTCTGTGAAACTCGGGGATCCCAGATTATCTGTATTGTTCTGTGATGCTTATTAGTTTTCTGTAATGTTGCATATTATCACGCCTGGAGCGATTATTGTATATTGGTTTATATACTATTAGATGTTGTATATGTTTTACACCCGCGCTAGTCCAGTCCCCGCTCTGTCGTTAGTTAAGTAACCTAACGGGTGATGACGGGACCCAGTGACGAATGCGGATGGCATATACGTACATTTTATTTTCGTTCTTTTCTGGTGTGATTGAATGATGGGACTGCGTTGATTCTGATCAATGCAAAGTAAAACAAACCTGTTTACAGTTGTTGGAACAAATTTAAAAAGTGTTGTTACAAAGACGTTTCCTTTTGTTATGCATAGCGGTATTCAGTGGAATATCCTGCACCTCATTCGACGGGGCAAGGGCTGATATTCCTTCACCGGGACTGACCCCTTGGGCAGAAGTTTGCGTCAGCGTAATAACTTCACTATAGTCGATTACAAGTTGCTTTGCATAGCGGTATTCAGTGGAATATCCTGCACCTCATTCCACGAGGAAAGAGCCGAGATCCCTTTACCAGGAGTGACCTCTTTAGCAAAAGGTTTTCGCCACTATATTTTAAAAAGCTATCAGGTTCCTTCAGCGATATCAAGTTCACTACGTTAAAGGTTTTTCGCCAAAAACCAGCCGTAGCCCTCCGTCACTTCTTTTGGGTATTTAGTAGTATTCAAGCTATGCATTTTAGCCAAAGTTAAGGCATAGTGTTTGGTAGCTGCTGGGTATTCAATTGTTGCATAGATAGATGAGTTAGTTTGGGACAGTCGTTCTGCCGATTGGCCAAAGTCAGGGGCATGTGCGGGTGGGTTCAAATTGACAAGATAGTGACGGGTAGAACTTGGCATGTGACTTATGACACTTTGACCAAAGCCAAGGTTATAAGAGCATGGGGCAAAAATCATATCGGGAGTTTCTAAAGAAACTGAAACTTGCCAAGTATGCGCATACCTTCTGGAGTATGAGTAACGTGGATGCATTCCATCACGTTATCATGCGATGAGAGTTGGATCCCGATTCCCACTGATGAGTTGGTTTACTCTTCGGGTGATCCCGATTAATTCTTCTTTAGGTTTGGAGGAGAATTTGATAGGACAGTGGGAGGTTTCCGGATTAGATAAAGTGATGACCATTCTGATCTAGGTTAGAGTGCACGCAGAGTGTTTCTTTTCTCTCTCTCTTTGGCAGCGACCTTTGACCGACCCTAGACTATGACTCAGTGACCAGGTTGACCAAACCTTCTTAAAATACTGGCTTTTGGATTGTCTATGTTGCATAAGTCATTGCCACTCCTTCTTTTACCCTTTGAATTTCTCAGAACACCCGTATTACTACAGGATATCCACTTCCATTGGATAAATCCATCGTATGGTTATATACGAACTCGAAGGGACTTCTTCGAGGATGGATCCAGGTTCTGGAGAAATAGAATTGGTTTATTCAGTTGTCTTTTATTATCACCTTCTCTCAGGTTGCGAGTACTCCTTGGTTTAGGAGAGTACACCTATTACGCCTATTGGATAGTCTTATTCCAAACCATAGGCTGGTGCCGAAAGGTAGGGAATGAAGAAAACCAATTAGCCTAAGTAGGGTGTGCAGAAGGTAATATGTAAAGACAAAATAAAGGGATTAGAAAGAGGGCAAAGTAAATTGCGACTGATATCATTCACGACCAAAACCGCGTACTTCATCGCCACTCCTATTTCACCTTTAAAAGAATAAGGTATTATTCAGTTGTCTTTTATCATCACCTTCTCTCAGTTGCGAGTACTCCTTGGTTTAGGAGGGTACACCTATTATGCTTACTGGATAGTCTTCTTCCAAACCATAGGCTGGTGCCGAACGGTAGGGAAGGAAGAAAACCATTTAGCCTAACGATGGTGTACAGAAGGTAACGACTAAAGACAAATAAAGGGATTTGGAGAGACGGCAATAAAATATACGGTTGAAGTCATGAATTGGATTATGGAAGAGGCATTGCTATGAATACCAGGATACCCCTACGAAACATTTTCATGTTTCAGTGCATTGTTAAAGAAAAACTGTTTTCCCGATTAGACACTTACTCCAAGGGTATGTATTTACCAGGTTTCATTCTCATATCTGTATGGTTTTACAGATGACTAGTGGGAGTAAGTTATTGGGAATTCGGAGATTATCCTTATTATATCGGAATTCGATGTAATTGGTGATATTTGAGGAAATCGCCAGGGTACAGTTTTCTACCTACGACGCACAGGTTTTGAGTTGTTTAACTCAGCGGACTTATACAGAGTATTGTATGTTGTCCAAGTGTCCATCAGGACAAAGGGGTAGGTCCTCGTACTATGTTCTGTTTACTTATAACTTCTCTAGTATTTAGACGAGTGTTTCGTAGAAATACAAGGTCTAAGTTTTGAGAAGTTGTGGGTATAAGAATAAAGTAGAGAACCAGGTATCACAAGTATCGGGATTCTTCAAAGAGATCGAAGATGTAGATTCTTGTGATTGGTATTCAGATGATAGTGATGGTTTTGAGAAACGTGTTTCTCTTTCAGGTTACTCATAATTGGATGGATTCCTAAGTTGAGTAATGCTGATTAGCCTCTTTCCATTAAAGATGATATGCACTGGAGACAGCTGCATGATTTGAATCTGGTTCCAATTAAATTAGTGCCAAAGTTTCTATATTAGATATAGAATAGTTCGTACCTTAAAAGATATTAAGGTACGGGGAGTTGTCCAGCTTATGCTTAAAACCAGACTCTGGATAACTCAGGGCACGTTTCTGTAGTGGCTGTTTGTTGGTTGACCCTGGCTATGACGAGGGTTGATATTCTACCATTTGGAAGATCAATAGTGATATTGTTCTTGACTTGCCACAGTTTTAGTAAAATGGATCTTTTTCAGAAAACAGTAGTGGGAGTATGGTAGAACTGGAAGTGATTCCAGAACCGCAAACGATTACGGAAAATTTAATAGGACCTATATATTCAATCAGGTTTGACATTCCAATAGCCACTGCGCAGATATGGTAGGTAACCTCAGACACCCGAGAGGTACTTCGGTAGGCTCAAGGACGGTGACAGGGAGGTTCTTATCTACCAAGACTTGACACTACTGTTGTTCCAGGATATGAGACCCGGTAGGAGGGTTGTCGTAGTCAGTGGGAGCAGCGGAAGCATAGTGGGCAAGATGCTTATATCTATTTATAGACTTGAGCAGTTATAGCGGAGATAGATCATCTAATTTTGATGTGACAGTCATGGGTTTGACTTCAATCAGAATAGGGGATGGATCAGTTAAGAAGGTAGTAGGGTGTGATGTCATGGTATCTGGATGACATACACAGAGTAGGAAGTAAAATTCCTATACTACGATCGGTTGTACTGTGGTCGTCACACAGTTGTTTCTCCAGACAGGATATGGATATAATATTTGACATTCTGGTTTCTAGATCTATGGTTTTAGATCTGGATTTGGGTAGTTTCCCAATGTGGGTACTTTGACAGATATTCTAATGGTTTTTAGAATAGTTGACTCCTAGCATGGTGGTGTACCTGCAGGTGATGGAGTCACCCTCTCTAAAGGTGTCTTACAGACTAAAGGGGAGAGGGATGTGCATGATTGGCAGATCACTTGCTTAGGCAATTGAGTCAATCATGAGATGTCAAGTACCACACCAAATGTTGGTTTTGCACGAGATACAATAAGTTTGTATTAATCCAATCTTGGAGAAATATAAGGAAGCAGTTTAAGAACATAAGTACATGTTCTACGGATTTGATGACGGCAGCCTCCTTCGGGAGACGATTATCATTCCAGGCTTCAAAGGTGACATGGATGACAGAGTGATTGTCAGAGTTATAGTTTTTCCCTCTGACGAAGAGGGACAGTATTATGGACAGGTGGTCCAAGAGGATACTGTGGGTGGCATGGTGCCGGATACTGATTAGGTTCAGTGATCGATACAGTCTAAGAAGTTTGGATTTGGAGTTCATTTATGAACTAGGTCCCATCAGATATCCGGACATATTCTAAGACAGGTATTACTCAATTCGGGAGATGGCTTTCTCCGCGAACTTGAGATTTAGAGAGATATAGAAAGAAACTTCTAGGCGGATCCACTCACTGAGGCTATTTCTCGAACACAATAGTTTTACAAACGGGCTTTGTGAAACTGATTAGTAGAGGAGTTGGATGTTCGTTTTCACACGGGTTGTGAGTAGTCGACATTGCAATAATTAGCCTTGAGTGCAAGTGGGAGATTGTTGGAGATAGTGCCCTCATAGTCAATTATTGGATCGCAGGTACGTGATTGCAATGATTGCGGAGGACCTATACCCGTATGACAGTCTTACTCGAGATGATAGTGTGCTATCTGGTTTGCCTTTATCAGTCGTGTACATGTTCAGGTGACTGATTACATGTTACACTTTGATAGAGCCCTTAGGATCTTTCTTTACCACCAACAGTATGATGGCGATCATATACGTGAGAGTTAGGTGGTTTATACGCATATCCTTAATTGTGGTCCCTAGTCGTGGGAGTTTCGAGACAGGGCATCGATACTCCGGAGTAGACTAGTGTGTACAGTCGAGACCCCGACGAGGGGCGGTGGCCGGTCTCACAAGCCACTGGTGACAGTTGGATCACCTAAGATGTATACAGGTGCTCATTGGGTTATGAGTACACCGGACAGGACTCGCCGGGAATCTGCTAGTTAGTACTATATCTATCGTCAGATAGCAGTTCCCTGGTGACATGTGTACAGGTTAGTTCATCGACCTGAGGTCGTCATTTGTCTCGTGTGAGTTCCCACTGTGCTATGATTTCTACCCTACCACGGCTCAAAGGAGTCGTGCAAACAGGTAGCTTTTGGGTACAGTCCCGAGCCATATGGAGGCACGTGAGCGGATCGGCAGGGGATTCGTCTCTCCCGGCATTGGGGGCGAGATCGTGCTGTGTCTAGGAGAGCCATTACACAAAGCCCACGGCCGTGGCAGGAGATTTACTGGTAGGTACTCCAGTAGTATCTCAGGGTGTTATTGGGCTTCACTCCGACACGACTTATACTGCTATTGGGGGTCTGACGTTACTAGCCCCCTAGGCAGATATGCGATACTCATAGACGAACGGACCGGATTGTATATACATTGTCACTGTTAGGCTCAGTAGGGGTTTCTGGATGAGTTCGCTCATCAGCCTCCCTTAAGGTCAGTCCATGGGCAGCCGTTACGCATTGCTAGTGCCGCTGACGGTTTGTGGTTAAATCCACTGCCAGGGTACTGACGAGTCATTAGAGTCCCCCACAGACAGTTTCCCAAGTTCGGGCGAAACGTTGTAGAGGCCGTATGGTTTTATGGCAGGGTTCGGAAAATGCACGTGCGTTTACGCACGTGTTATTTTTCGGGCAGATGATACTGGTCGGCTTTGGTTTAAGCCGGATCCGAGTATTATATTGAGTAGGTATAATATCTTTGTCTCAGTTATATTTGTATTCGGTCGTAATACAAATGCGGGTATATTTATACAGTTTCGGGGTTATCCTGAAAGTCGTTTCAGGATCACTTTTGGAAGTTGCCAGTTTCCAGTTTTCTATCAGCCGTCTTTTAACATTCGGTTAAAGACGGATTTATCTTTTCTTGGATGAGAGTGTGTCATGCTTCTAGAAGCTTCTAGAAGGTTCTAGATGAGATGACTAGGATTAATTGGTGTTGAGTTTTCATTGGATGCTTTTAATGGTTCATTAATGCATGATGACTAGGTTTGTGAGTCATGCTTTAGCTTTAATGAATCTTGTTTAGCTAAGGATATTTTGTGAGATATTTAGTCTTATGGTTACTCCCCCCTCCTCCTACACTCACCCCCCTCTCCATATATATGGCCGGCCCCCCTCCCCTCCTCTCTCTCTCTCACTTGGTTTTTCACTTGAAAAGATATGATAGTATTTGGGGTGCATGGAATTTTATAGTTCATTTCATTCCATCACCCAATTCCCTCGGCAACTTCATTAACCGATCGTCCACGGATTTGGACGAAGTGAGACAAAGTCATCTACTCATTCTCTACATCATTCTTGGTCGTCTCTTTTAGCAAACTTGACGATCGAGTTGCCTCAAGTCAGAGGAGGGAGCCCGTTTAAAGAATCGATGATGTGGTGCCACCTCGACGAGGAGATCAGAGATCGACGAGATCGGAGCAGCCGCAACGGAGCGTGGGATGATGGTTAAAGAACGAAGGACTCGGATCGTTCGGTATAACCTTTCTACACTCTTTACAGTTTGTTAGTTTAGCAATAATGGCAGATCCGGGTTAAAGTATACGATAGCGCCAGTTAAAAGTTTTTTGTTCCGCATTTGGCGTCTGTAGACTGCCGGGGCGCTAGCGTAGACTTACACGCGCCACGTGTCGGCACGTGGGCGCTTTGCGCTTGAGCGCAAGGTGCCGGAGCACAAGCGCGCCACGTGTCGGCACGTGGGCGCTCTGCGCTCGGGCGCAGTGCGCTTTAGTGCAAGCGCGCTACGTGTCGGCACGTGGGCGCTGGAGCGCAAGCGCGCCACGTGTCGGCACATGGGCGCTGGAGCGCAAACGCGCCACGTGTCGGCACGTGGGCGCTTTGCGCTCGAGCGCAGTCCGCTTGAGCGTAAGCGTGCCACGTGTCGGCACGTGGGCGCTTTGCGCTCGAGCGCTAGCGCGCTACGTGCCGGCTCGTGGGCGCTTTGCGCTCGAGCGCTAGCGCGCCACGTGTCGGCACGTGGGCGCTCGGTGCTTGAGGGCTTGGGCGCCGGCGAGGAAAAATGGGCTTTTAGTCCCAGAAATAGAAGCTATGCTTTAGAAAGGAAATATTTGTTGTTATATATATATATGGAGTTAAAACTCCTAGGATGTTTTGAAGCTGATGAAGGGGGTTCTTCTTCTTCCTCCTGTTGTTTGGCCGGATCTTGAAGATCAAGAAGTAGGATATTTTAAAAATCACTCCTTTTTGAGATCTGATGGGAGATCTGAGTTTCCCTTTGTGGGTTTTGTGGTGGAAAACTACTTAGTTTTGGAAAATAAAGAGTAAAACTCTTGATTTAATTCAAAAGAAATGAGAAGGTTTAGAACCTTGGAGAAGGAGCAGGAGGCACAAAGAACCCTAGTTTTTGGGGGAATGAAAAGTATATCTTTTTATTCATCATCATGTTGCCTTATATAGGCTTACATATTTACATATAGCCCCTTGGGCTTTACAAAAATGGCTTTTTAGCCATCCCATAGCTCTTGTGCCATTTCATTTTTGCACATAAGCCATGGGCTTACAAAATATTGGCTTTATGCCCATTTTGTTTACATTCATGCATAAAAAATTACATAAAAATTATTTATTATATGATTTTGGTGTTGGCATGGGGAGGCTGGCCGCGGGCTCGACTTGGGCATTGGCCCGCTTGACCTGGGCTTGGGCCCACCTAGTTTGGGGGTTGACCTTGACTTTGACTCGGTCAACCGGGGTGTAAATTTTTACCCCAACAATTATACAATCTAAGTGCCGGTCACATCCAAACTTTGGGTCGTGACAATGTGCCAAGCACGTGGGTGCTCGCATTCTGGGCGCTTGGGCGCTAGCGCCTCACGTCCTAAGTACGTGGGCGCTCGGGCGCTGTGCGGCAAAAGGGAGTTGGTCCCTGCACTGGGAGTTGTACTCCCTCCCAGAAAGAAATACTTATTATATATATATATATTTTTTTTTTTTGAGGAGTTAAACTTCTAAGATATTTTTGGAGCTGATGAAGGGGCTTCTCCCTTAAGCCCTGGATCTTTCCCAAATTGGGGTCTCTGGAGATGGGTCTCCTTCTTCCTCCTCAGTTGACCGGCTCTTGGATAACAAGAGGGGTGAGATTTTAAAAATCTCTCATTTTAAAGATCTGATGGAAGATCCAAGCTCCCCTTTGTGGGTTTTGTGGTGAAAAACTATTTAGTTTTGGGAAAGGAAGAGTAAAACTCTTGATTTAATTCAAAAGAAAAAAGAAGATTTTAGAACCTTGAGAAAGGAGAAAGAGAACAGATCTTTAATTTGTTTTTTAGAGAGATAAAAGATCTTTAGATATTTTCATTATCTTTGCCTTTATAGACTATACACTTTACATATAGCCCCTTAGGCTTTACAAAATGGCATTTTGCCCATCCCATGCCTCATGTGCTATTTCTTTTTGCACATAAGTCGTGGGATTCACAAAAATTTGGCTTTGTGCCCATTTTTCTTACATTTATTCATAAAATAAATAAAAAAATACACCAATATTATTTATTACAAAAATTTTATTTTGGTATGGGGGAGGCCGGCGGCTTCATGTTCGGGCTCGACCCGCGCATTGGCCTACTTGACCTGGGCTTGGGCCCACTTGGCTTAGGGTTGACTTTGATTTTGACTTGGTCAACCAGGGTGTAAATTTTGACCCCAACAAATTGCCCCCCATCAATAAGTGCAAACCACATATGTGGGTTGTGTGCACGAAATTGATGGATACTCTTTCGCGTGGAGGTCGACTTGATCTGGTTCCCGGTTTAACGACGTGGAGGTCGATGCTTCCATTTTAGCGACTTGGACGGCCGGTGCTGCCCTTTTTGCGACTTGGACGGTCGGTGCTGCCATTTTCACGATTTGGACGGTCGATTATGCTATTTTAGCGACGTGGACGGTCGGTGCTGCCCTTTTAGCGACTTGGATGGTCGGTGCTGCCCTTTTTGCGACTTGGACGGTCGGTGCTGCCCTTTTAGCGACGTGGACCGTCAGTGCTGCCCTTTTTGTGACTTGGATGGTCGCTTCTGCCGTTTTTGTGACTTGGACGGTCGGTTCTGCCCTTTTAGCGACTTGGAAGGTCGGTGCTGCCCTTGCGACTTGGAAGGTCGGTGCTGCCCTTTTTGCAACTTGGACGGTCGGTGCTGCCCTTTTAGCGACGTGGACGGTCGGTGCTGCCCTTTTTGCGACGTGGACGGTCGGTGCTTGATTTGACTTGCTCCGCTTCTTGCGGTGTCAGGGATTGGATTTGGTTCACTCCGCTTCCTGCGGTGTCAGGATTTGACGTGTTTTCGAGGTGGAGCTTGATTCCGCCAGGGAGGTCATTGGTTGTTTTGCTGATTTAATGCGATTTGGGTTGACATCAGCATCGCTACACTGGAATATGACACCAGGATCGAATCATCATTTGCCATGAGTGGATTTGGGGATTTTGGTTTTGGTTTGGCATCAGCACCGCTTACACTGGAATATGGTACCGGGAGCGAATCATCATTTGCCATGATGGGATCTCCCTCGTTTCCAGTTTAATGACTTAAGGTCACCTGTTCCCAGTTTAACGACTTAGAGGTCATCTGTTCCCAGTTTAAAGACTTAGGGGTCTATTGTGCCCAGTTTAACGACTTAGAGGTCATATGTTTCCAGTTTAACGATTTAGAGGTCATATGTTCCCAGTTTAAAGACTTAGGGGTCTATTGCATTGGAGTTTGGAATTTTGGGGTTAGGGTAGGCATAAGTGTTGCTAACACTGAAGCACATGTGCCAGGAGCAATTAATCATTTGCCTTTTCCTATTGGGGACGATGGCTTAGGAGACAGGTTTAGGTCCCTTTCACCTAAGGCTTTTCTATTTTATGAGCCGTAAGGGTCCTATAAAAGAATTTTCTCCCTACGAGACGAAAGGATCTCGTAGGTGTACTTTCTCCTTAGGAGTTGTGGGACTCCTAAGTGTGTTTTTCCATTGTGAGTCATAAGAATCCCACGAAGTTGTTTTCTTACGAGTCGTGAGCATCTCGTAAGTTTGTTCTCCTCATGTATTGTGAGGACACATGAGTGGGTCTTCCCAAATGGAGCATAATTCCAAGGGTGGAGACCAGCCGCGTAATTGGTGGTTGCGGTGGGCCATGGGTATGATGAGAATTATTTGAGCCCGTGGATTGTATACTGTAGTCAACTTGGGGACCAACCGTAGGGCTAGGAGAATTTTGGGAGATTGGATTTTGGTTGGCGTCTGCATCGCTGCACTGAAATATGATATCAGGAGCGACTCATCATTCGCCGTCTGGGGACTTAGAATTTGGATCTTGTTTGGCATCAGCATTGCTGCACTGGAATAATGCCAGGAGCAACTCATCATTTGCCTCGGGAGGACTTGGGATTTGGGCTTTTTGTCAGCATCAACACCGCTAACACTGAAGCGAAATGCCAGGAGAGACTCATCATTTGTCGTTGCCCTTTAGGGAGCGATGGCTTAGAAGACAGGTTTAGATCCCTATCACCTAAGGCTTTTAAATTTTACGAGCCGTAAGGGTCTCATAAAAGCTTTTTCTCCCTATGGGTCGAGAGGATCTCGCAGGTGTATGTTCTCCTTAGGAATCGTAGGGATTCCTAAGTGTGTTGCTCCTTTGTGAGTCGTAAGGATCTCAGGCAGGGCTTTTCTCCTCACAAAGTTGAGAAGACTTTGCGAGTGTTTTTTTTTATCTCTTTTCACGAGTTTGCGCCCTTTCGGGTTTTCACCCGACAGTCCTGCTGTTTTTACTCACGGAGTTCTTTCGGGTTTTCATCCGTGCCCGTTTTTCTTGTGGACATACCGTTTTTTTCCGTCGGTGGGACTTTAAAAGTAGACTCACCGGCAGGACTTGGGAGAGATAGGTGTCGTTTACGCCCGTGGATTGTATACAGTTTTACAGGATGTATGATCTAGACCGTAGGGCTTGTGTGCTCAATTCTCCTACGACTTGGAGGATTCACGCGTAATATTTCTTGAGATATCGGCCATTGATAGGTGGCATGTGCCTTTCTCCCTCGGCATTTACCAGCTGGTAGGATCCTCCATCAAACACTTTCTTGATGACGTATGGTCCTTCCCAGTTTGGCTCGAATTTTCCCTTGGCATGTCGATTAGGAATGATCAGTCTTTTGAGGACCAACACCAATTCACCTTTCTTGAAAGCGCGGAGACGAGTTATCTTGTCATAGGCCCGTGACATTTAGGCTCTGTACAACTCCAGATTTTGCTGTACTGCAAGTCTCTTTTCTTCGAGGGCGTTGAGCTCTTCGTGCCGAAGGAGCACGTTTTCCTCCACCGTTAACTCGTGCTGAACGACCATTCTTATGTTTGGAACTTTGACTTAGAGGGGGAGGATCGCCTCCACTCCGAAGAGCAATGAGTTGGAGTACGGTGCGTAGTACGATATGCCCACAACGCCTTGTGAAGCTTGAGATTCCAGTCTCTCTTGTTGGCTGAAGCATTTTTCCTCAGGAGCTTGCATAGAGTCTTATTGAAGGCTTCGGCAAGCCCATTGGCTCTTGGATTATAGATGGAGGAATATCTCCAGTCTATCTTGTGCTGAGTAGCGAACCTTGAGACTTTGAAACTCTTGAAAGAAGCCCCGTTTTCGGAAATGATTCTTCTTGGTGTACCGAAGCGGTATAGAATATTATGCTGGAAGAACGTCAGAATATTTTCTGTCTTGACTTCTTTTAGCGGGACAGCTTCAAATCATCTGGAGAAATAGTCAGTTGCGGCCAATATGAACCGGTGGCCTTTGGATGACGGAGGATCAATTTGGCTAGGCCATCTCTTTATCCTTGCTCCTGAGCTGTTTTCGGAGCTCATAAAGCAGCTCTTACTCCGCGGTCTTAGGGCGGAAATTTGGCTCTTCCTCGCTGTCCGAGCTTGACTCTACATGGACTGAGGGGTCTTTCTGCCTATCATCCTCATCGAGAGGGTTTTCATCATCAAGCGGAGGCGGATGTTCTTGGGAAGCGGCAACCACATTCAAGCCAGATTGGGCTTGGGATATGGTGGCCCCATCCTTGCTTTTGCTGCGCAAGTTGTCGCTGGGACGCGCGCCCACCATATAGACCATATGGATAACATATCCCACTGCCTTTTTATTACTGGCAGCTGATTTCACGGATTGCTGTCATGGCCCTCCTGTTTCGGTAATGGGCAATCGACTGAAAGCGACTGGCCTGACCAGGTTCTTGAATGGTGCTGGCGCTTCTTTTCTAGATTTTCCCCGCTTCTTTCGCGCGGTACAGAGCGCCTGATAGACACTTGAAGAGATGGTGTCATGCTTTCCCTGTCGGACCTAGGACACGTCTCTTTGCAACATCGTTCGGACTGCCGTCTTCTTAATTCTGGCGGTCATGGAGTTTTTCTGAACGCACTTCAGAGGTTTGAAAGAATTGCTGACTTTTACGGTCAACTCAGCTGTCGTCGCAGGATGACTCTGCTCTTAGAATCTCATAAGATTCCACTTGGCCGGAGTCCTGGCCCTCTTGTTGGCTCGATACCTGAGCCTCTTTTGTCTCAGCCTTTCTGTTTTGAGCACTTGGCTGGTTACGGCTCTTCGGGAAGCCGCCGTAGACCGGGCGATGGAGGACTTTGGAGATACGCTTGATTGTGCATTTGTTGGAGTCATCGCCTAAGCTCGTCCGCAACGTTTGATGTTGTCCTTTGTACCAGAAGTCTTGCCCCCAGCTGGAGCACCGGATAGTCATTCAGACACCTTCTTAAGTTTCGGTATGGTGCCTTAGCGATCACAACATTCGGCCCCTTGCCCCTTGAGACCGGCCTGTCCACCTATTTTGCCGGGATTTCTGCCAGATGAGCGCTTCCGGCAGGGTAGATGATGATGGAACCAAATTGGCAGGGCAGTTCCTCCCACTTTCGACTAAGGCTTGCGGGGTGAATAACACGAGCATTGATCTTGACCACGTACGAAATCAGGGTCGCGTTGGAATCTGAATTCGTCTTAGGTGACATTGTCGTTGAAAGTTGATTGCTGCATAAAAGGAACATTACTTCAGTACAAACATCGGCATATATGTTAAATGAGTTCGCATGAATGCTTGACCCGTGATATAGGAGGAGAGAGATGTCCCACCGGACGTGCCAAAATCTGTAGGGTGTTTTTCGTTACCCCATAGAGATGGGAATACACGCACGCTCGTCAGGCGTACTACAGATTTCCCCTGCCTATGGTAGGCGGGGGTTTATTGATTGTGGGGATCCGAATCTCCGGCAGCCGCGGACTAAGCTGCCGTTAATTACCCCTCGCCTTCGGAGTGAGAGAACCTCCGATTGACGGGTCAAACTAGTCATGCGAACTCAATGTGCAGTGTTGTGTTTTGAAGGGGTATTGGATATATCGAGGGCCCCGCAGAGTTTTTACGGGGGTCCCGCTACCCGAATAGCGGGCTGGGAGTCAAGGGGCGAGCAGCCCCCTTGCGGGGTGCGGGGCAGCCCCCTTACGGGGTGTGGGGCAGCGCCCTGTTAGAAAAAAATTTTCTAACGGGGGAGAGTGTTGTCGAGTATGTATGTGTGTGTATAAAGGGAAAGGGGATCCAAAGGATGCGTAGGAGGAAGCACAAGTGCCTCACGTGCGCACTAGCGCTTTTAGCGCCAGAGCGCTAGTGCTTTGGGCGCTAGCGCCTCACGTGCCAGGCTTGTGGGCGTTCGGGTACTAGCGCTTTGGGCGCTAGCACCTCATGTGCCAAGCATGTGCGCGCTCGGGCGCTCGCGCTTTAGGCGCTAGAGCCTCACGTGCCAGGTATGTGGGCGCTCGAGCGCTAGCGCTTTGGGCGCTAGCGCCTCACGTGCCAAGCACTCGGGCGCTCGCGCTTTGGGCGCTAGCGCCTCACATGCAAGCACGTGGGCGCTCGGGCGCTGGGCGGCAAATAGGAGTTGGTCCCTGCACTGGGAGTTGTACTCCCAGGAAGAAATACTTATTATTTTGTGTGTGTGTGTGTGTGTGTGTGTGTGTGTGTATTTGAGGAGTTAAACTCGTAAGATATTTTTGGAGCTGATGAAGGGGCTTCTCCCTTGAGCCCTGGATCATTCCCAAAGTGGGGTCTCTGGAGATGGGTCTCCTTCTTCCTCCTCTATTGGCCGGCTCTTGGATAACAAGAGGGGTGAGATTTTAAAAATCTCTCCTTTTTAAGATCTGATGGAAGATCCAAGCTCCCCTTTGTGGGTTTTGTGGTGAAAAACTATTTAGTTTTGAGAAAGGAAGAGTAAAACTCTTGATTTAATTCAAAAGAAAGAAAAATGTTTTAGAACCTTGAGGAAAGAGAAAGTGCACAGATCTTGATTTTTTTTTTAGAGAAAAAAATGTTTAGATATTTTCATTATCAATGCTTTTATAGCCTATACACTTTACTTATAGCCCTTTGGGCTTTACAAAATGGCATTTTGCCCATCCCATGCCTCATGTGCTATTTCTTTTTGCACATAAGCCATGGGCATTACAAAAATTTGGCTTTATGCCTATTTTTCTTACATTTATTCATAAAATAAAAAAAAATAAACCAAAATTATTTATTACAAAATTTTTATTTTGCTATGGGGGAGGCCGGCGGCTTCATGTTCAGGCTCGACCCAGGCATTGGCCCACTTGACCTAGGCTTGGGCCCACTTGGCTTGGGGTTGACTTTGATTTTGACTTGGTCAACATGGGTGTAAATTTTGACCCCAACATCTGGTCCGTCCACCCTCCATATCTCGCTCCCGAGTCACTCTGATATTACCTTGGATGTTCACAAAAAATTTCGTCGCGTTTTGAGTTCGTTTTGACTCATTTCGGCGCTAAAAAGTGATTATTTATGTCGAGATGTATAGTGTTTTCAATGTTTGAAATCAACGTTTCGACTTCAACAATTTTAGGATTCATTGGCCGATGGTGATGATATAACTAGTTTAAATTGTTTAATGGTGTTATATCGTCGGTGTATGTGATACGCGTGGCCTAACGGATTTTAATGTCGAGGTGAATACTGTTTTCAAGTATTGAAATCATTGTTTTCGCTTCGAAGGTTTTTGGAATTCGATTGTGATTTGTGATGAGTTGAATGGATTAAAGTGTTTAATAGATTTAACTCGTTGGCATATTAGATACGCAGTGTTTAACATCGACAATTTGATATGATCAAATCGGCGGGGTTACACATGTGTGTCTGAGATGTTATATGCATAGATATATTGTGATATATTATGATGCTTGTTTGGAATGTGTTGGGTTGTTGCGAAATGAATAGCCCCGTGAGGAATTGTGATGTGTTTTATTTGATTTCTTGAAGCCAAATTGTATATTCATTTGTTCGGAATGAGCTCTAACTTGTGGCCGCCGTTTCTGCATTATGTATTATTTATTTGACGGGACTTGACTTGGTTGCGGTCGATGTCGTTGTTGTATTAATACAGGTTTAGGATTACCCCGCGGAGAAGCGCATGAGCAACCGGATTCTAGATTGCAGCGGGTGGCCATCTCAAGGCGTTAAGACCGGCTCATTCGATTCTAGGATTGGCGGGTTACTTACTGCGCTTGTAGGGGGTATAGGATAGACCAGCGGAGGAGTGCTCAAGTCACCGGATTTGAGAAAGTGTTGGGTATCCCCTCATGGTGATGATGCTGGGTTGTCTCGTTTCTCGGATTGGCGGGAAGTTTGCCGCACTCGTAGGGTTTTGCTTTAAGCTGTGAATGGACTATTCACACGACTGGGGAATTTCGCGTAACGTTTAAGGCTCGAACGAAATGCGAAATTCCTAGGTAATATGACTATTTCATTTCTGTGATGTTCATTACATGCTTGTGATTTGATTACCTGACTGTGATGATTTCTCCTACCTGCTGTAATGTGATTATATGCGTATGATGATATATTAATCTGTGTGATATATAGAGTACATATATAAATGTTGTATATGTTTTGCATCCGCGCTAGTCCTGTCCCTGCCCTTCCGTAAGTTATGTAACCTTACGATGAAGACCCGAGACCCTGTGGCAAATGTGGATGACATACATGTGCATTTTATTTTCATTTCATGCTTTTATGTGATGTTTGTGTGAAAAGATGCTAGACAATACGATTATCTAAATGACGTGATTGCGTTAATACGATTAATGCAAAGTTAAATAAACCAAAAACACATTGTAGAAACCAAATATTAGATATTGGTGTTATAGTTGATCCTTTTACTTTGCATCGAGGTATTAGGTTAGCAATATCCTGCACCTCAGTCGACGAGGAAAGAGCCTAGATCCCTTCACAGGAAGTGACCACTTTGGCAAAAGATTATGCTACTATAAGTTTACAAATTGAATAGCCATATTCCTTTTCTTTGCATAGTGATATTCAGTTAGGAATGTCCTGCAAATCATTTGATGAGAAAAGAGCCTAGATCCTTTCATAGGGAATGACCTCTTTAGAAAAAGTCTACGAAACTATAAATTTGCAAAACCATTCGGTTCCTACGATGATATCAAGTTATTACGTTAAACATTTTCTTCAAAACCTGTCGTAGCCCTCTTTCATTTCAAAAAGTAGAGTACTTAGTATTCATGGTGCGTTTATCGACCTTTGCCGAGATGTAATGTACGGTATCTAAGTGATGTCTTCCTGCATGCATATGATGCGATCGGTTAGGACAGTCGTACGACTTTGTTAACTTTTGCCAAGAGTCATGCGGGTGGGTTTAATTTGATCATGAAATGACGGGTTGAACTTGACATTCGACTTATGATTTGTTGACCTTTACTAAGGTCATAAGCCGCTTGGGTTAAAAACTGATATCGGGAGTTTCAAGTGTTGAAACTTGCAATGTGATTGCAAACCTTTTATGGACTGGGATGACTTGTTGATCTTGTCAAGGTTACCATGCCATAATAGTTTGGGTCCCGATTCTCACTGTGAGTAATAGTTACTCTCGGGAGATTTTATTTAAATGATCCCGGCTAGTTCTCTTTTTAGAGTTTAAAGGAGAATTTGACAAAACAATGGAAGACTAGATTAGATATATTAATAAACCAATCTAATTTAGGATAAAGTGCATGCTAAGTGTTCCTTTTTTCTCTCTATGGTAGCGACCTAAGACTTACCCTAAATTAAAACTCGTAAACCAAGATAACCGAACCTTTTTACTGTCATTGGCTTTGGAATATTATGATTGCCCTATTTCGCGACAATGTCGCAAATGACCTTACCCCTCCCACTTCCCTTTAACTTACTCTAGAACCCTCTATATTCGGTACAGAGATCCATATTGTTTGGAGGCTATCATATGGTTAGATACGGACCCAAAGAAATATTTCATTATGGGGATGGCCACTAGTTTTGGAGTGGACGAATTGTTATTTGTCTTTCCCTTTTACTTTATCTCAAGTTTTAGAGCACTTTATGAGTATGAAATGTATACTATTTGTGCTTATTGGATAGTCTTCTTCCAATCCTAACGTCGGTGCTGACAGGAATGGAGAGAAGAATACCAACTATCACAAGTCTGGTATATAGATGGTAAGATGGAGAGACACTGAAAGGGATAATTGTGAAGAAAAGGGTATTTCAACAACTGTCGGTAGCCTGGGTATTATAGAGGCATTACAAGGAACACCCGGAAACCCCTTGAAACATTTGATGTTTCAATTTTTCTGAGTGGTTATGATTGAAAACTGGTTCTCAGACACTTTTAACTCCTGGGTATGTGGATACCGGATTAAAACCCCACATCTGTAAGATGTTACAGTAGGTAAGAGGGAGTCAATTACTGGGAAAATGGTGATTTATTCCCCAATGTCGGAACTCAGAGTAATTGTTGTTATTAGGGAAATCACCAAGTTCACCTAATGGAGAACTTTTGGTTTTGAATAGCCGTTATAGTGCACCAACTTTTAAAAACTCTTATATTCGTCTCTTTATTTGATAAAGTGGGATATAATTTTCAAAACAATGTCATTGACATTTACCTATATTAAGTTTTGATTAGGTAAGGTGCAAAGAATAACGGAACTGATATTTTTAACCAAAATATAGTTCTTAAATTATAACACACAGATTATGAGTTAGTGAACTCTGGGGACATATAAATAGGATTTGTATGGTTCGTTGTCCTTCAGGATAAGGGGTCGGTTATCTTACTTCATTCTATTTACATTTTAAGTGCTCTAATTTTGGACGCGCGTTCTTTTTGAAATGCGAAATCCAAAATTGTGAGAACTTCAAAGAGTATAAGGACAAAGTAGAGAACCAGACATTGGTAGTATCAAGAATCGTCGAAGTGTTCGAAGGTATAGATAATTACACCAGGTATTCCGTAATAAGAATGTGATTCTCTCAGATTTCTTATCCGAGGGTGCGCTCTATGATGAATGATGCTGAGAAGCCTTTATTGGTTTTGACAAACCATAGCAACTCCTCAGATTTAGTAGGTGATCTCGGCCATCTCAGAGATACTTTTGTTTGCTCATAGACGGTAACAAGTAGGCTTGCATCATGAGATGATGACCCTACTAGTTATCAACATGCCATAGGAAGTATGACTTCTGACTGATGGCTGGATGCCAAGTTATCTAAGTTGGACTCCATGCACTACAACAAAGTATGGACTTTGTTGGGTGCTCCTGAAAGGGGTAAAAACTATAAGGAGCAAGCAGATCTGTTGAGATTGGTACAGATGGAAAGTTAGTAACCTAATAAGCTCAGACCTGCAGTAAACGGTATTCATCAAATGCCTTATATAGATAGTGATGATATTTTTACTTTAGTGTCCGTGCTGAAGTCCGTACGGATAAAACTTGTCACTGTTGTTTTCATCACTATGATATCTGGCAGGTGGAAGAATATAAAGTCTTTCTAAATTTGATTTCAAATTGTACGTATATATAACTCTGCCAGAAGGTTATCGTAGTCAGTGGGGGCAGCGGAAAGTGTGCGAGTTGCTTAAGTCTATTTATAGACTAAAGCAGGCATTACGGGGATGGACCATCTGTTATGATATTACAGTCAAATTGTTTGATTTCATCATAATGATAGATGAACCGGGGATCAGTAAGAAGGTGATAGAGTCAAATGTCAAAGAAAACATATTAGATATGGATGACATTCTTCTGATAGGAAGTGATATTCCTATACTACAATCGGTTAAAATACGGTTGCTATAAATGTTACTCCACATTGGATTATGGGCCATAATGTTAGTGATATGTATGCCCTAGAGGCAATTTTTTTATTATATAGTGGATGCTTGGACATATATATGGAGGAATTTCTTGCTCGATATGATAGTATGCTATCTGGTTGCCTTTATCTTAACATGTTCACTAGTATTATTATACTGTCTCTCATATACATGTTGATAAAGCCCTTAGGAAGTAGGCTTGACAACCAGGACTATTATGCGGATCATACTACTGGGACCTAGGTAGTCCACAAACACATCCTTCAATTGTTCCTAGTAGATGGAATATTGAGACAGGGCATCAATATTCCAGAGTAGACTAGTTTGTACGTTTCTTGACCATGTATGGGATGATGGTTGATTCTATATCCATTGGTATTTGACATCAAATATTGTACACAGGTGCTCATTAGAGAATGGATACACCGAACAGAACTCGCAGAGAACTCCTAGATGGTACTATACCTATCGTCAGATAGCAGTTCTCTGGTGACATTGGTACAGGTTATTCTGTAGACCCGAGATCGTCATAGAGTCTTGTGTGGTTTCCACTGTGCTTTGATTTCCTCCCTACCACGGCTCAAACGGGTCGTGACAACATATGTATTTTGGGTACAGTCCCGAGTCACATGGAGACAATGAGCAATAGGAAGGGTTTCGTCTCCCCCGGTATAGGGAGTTGATGTCACGCTATGCTCGATTGGCTATAACAGGAAGTCCCTAGCCATGGCTATTGATGAGATTTACTGGTAAGTGTTATCAGTAGTTTCTCATACCGTTATAGGCCTTACATCGGCATGACTTATCGAGTTATAGGGGTCTGACGATTCCACCCCCAGACTCGATATGCAACCGATCAGACGAAGAGACCGGACTGCACGTTAAGTGTTACCTATGGGCTTCATAGGAGTTTGGACAAGCTTGCTTGTTGATCTTCTATTTGTTCAATACCTGGGTAGCCGTTACGTCCAGCTAGTATCGCTGACGGCTTGTGTGTGATTGATGTGATCATTACCTACTGCTCGTGTATTGATGAGTCTTTAGAGTCCCACATAAAAGTTTCCTGGTTCAAACGAAATGAAGTAGCGCACATATGCTGATATGTGCGGGGGCCTGATTAAATATGAGTATGAGATACCGTATTGTAATCTGTCGGCTATTTGTTATCAGTTAAGTTATATGTGATATAACCGGATTATTGAATCAAGTGTTGATTTGATAATATGATATACAGATAAATGATATTAGTTGGTTATATGTGATATAATCGAATTATTAAATAAAGTGTTGATTTAATAATATGATATATAATTATATTTGATATAGTTGTATATTGACTAATATTATTCCTCACTAATTATATACTTACCTTTATATATATATATTAATATATATGTGTTATTGCTGGGTTCCTTAGCATCCTCACATGCAATTTTAAAAATTCTAAGGTGCTAAATAACCTTAGCCAAGGATCTAACTAAAGGATTAGGAGTAAGCAAGCATGTAATCAAACATTACACTAAGTGAATGAGGAATACAACCTTTGTAGACCGGTCCTTCACTTCAATAGCTCTGTGTAGTAGTCCCTTCACTCCAAGTAGTGATCTCCTGAACTGAAGTTGAGCTCCATATAGCGAAATGAACAAGCTTGCTTGAAGTCTTCGAGTCCGAAGATGATCTACATCGAGGAGACTCTAGCTTAAGCTACCTCTTCACTAATTGGGAATTAGTGAAGCAAACAACATAAACTAAATGGCTAATCTTGTGTAGGTTGATGAAGTAGGATTTTTGCTCACTTTAGAATAATTTTTCTCATAATATTTCTTCACTTCAAGAAAAGCAAGAAAGCTCAAAGGAGATGAGGAAGAAGATGAAGTGTAGAATGGAATGAGTGAGAATGGCAATCATGGGTGAGATAATATCTCGTATAACTCATGTAGAGACTTAACCATGGCTCAAGATAATGGTTGGGTTAATAAATATCACGGGTAAACCAAAATTAGTAGACTAAGTCAATGGTTACCACAAGTTTCCACAAGCTTCCAACCATGACTCATTTCCACCTAATTTTGTATTTACCTTAAATAATTAAAATCCTTAATTATCTTTAGCATGGTGTGAGTCTCATACACCCATGTATAATGTATCATCAAGCATGACACAAAAAGAAACACAATTAATATATATCACATATATATTAAATGCAAATGTGAGAAAAAGAAATGCTTAAGTGAGCTAATATTAGTTAATATACATTAATATATCAAATATATAATGATACATTAAATTATTAAATCAACACATGATTTAATAATCCGGCTATATCATATATAACCGACTAATATCTTTTGTATCAACTTATTGAATCAACACTTGATTAAATAACCCGGCTATATCATATATAAACGACCGATATCACAAATCGCGAGATTAGAATACAGTATTACATACGCATATTAATCTCGGTCCCGCAAATATCATATATGTACTCCTACTTCGTTTCGCCTGAGCCAGGAAACATCTGTGTAGGACTCTAAAGACTCGTCAATACGCTGGCAGCAGGTGATGATCATATCAGTCACCTACAAGACGTCAGCGGTACTAGCTGGACGTAACGACTACCCGGGTATTGAGCGATCAGAAGATCAACAAGCAAGCATGCTCATACTTCCGCGAATCCAATAAGTAACACTACCGTACAGTCCGGTCTCTTCGTCTGATATGTCGCATATCCAGCCTGGGGTGGTAAATGTCAGACCCCAATAGCTTGATAAGTCATGCTGATGTGAGGCCCATAAAAGTTCTAAAAACTACCGATAACACTTAACAGTAAATCTCAGCACGCCAGGGATTTCCTGTTATGGCCAATCGAGCATAGCGCAACATCAACCCCCAATACTGGAAAGACGAAATCCCCTCCTTTCTCTCATTGCCTCCATGTGACTCGGGACTGTACCCAAAACCCACCATTTTTCACGTTCTCTTGAACGTGGTAAGGTGAAAATCAAAGCACAGTGGGAATCGCACAAGACTCTATGACGATCTCGGGTCTACAGACTAACCTGTACCAATGTCACCAGAGAACTGCTATCTGACATAAGGTATAATACCATCTAGGAGTTCTCGGCGAGTCATGTTCAGTGTACCCAGTCTCCACTGAGCACCCGTATGCAATCTTTTATGTCAAACACCAACGGATGCGGGATCATCCATCGCCCATCATATTGGTCAAGAAACGTATACGCTAGTCTACTCTGGAATATCGATGCCCTGTATCGATACTCCCATGACTAAGAACAATTGAAGGATGTACTTATGGACTACCCTGGCCCCACTAGTATGATCTGCATCATAATCCTGGTAGTCAAGTACTCATCCTAAGGGCTTTATCAATATGTAACAGAGAGACAATAAGTGTACATGTTAAGATAAAGAGCAACCAGATAGCATACTATCATGTCGAGCAAGAAAGTCCTCCCTATATATGTTAGGAATATGTATGCCCTATTATGGATATGTATGCCCTAGAGACCATTATTGTATATGTATACATATGGATGCTTGGACATATATATGTATAGGACATTCTTGCTCGATATGATAGTATGATATTTGGTTTGACTTTATCTTAACATGTGTATGTTTTACTTGCTATTACATATCTTTTATACTTGTTGATAAAGCCCGTAGGATCATTGCTAGACTACCTGCGTTGTGATGGCAATCATACTTGTGGGAGCTGGGTAATCGGTACGCGCATCCTTAAATGGTCCCTAGTCGTAGGAGTATCAAGACAGGGCATCGATATTCCGGAGTAGACTAGTGTATACGTTTCTAGACCCCGACGAAGGGCGATGGTTTGGTCCTACAACTAATAGTCTTTAGACCTAAGATCGTATACAGGTGCTCACTGGGGGTGAGTACACCGGACAGACTCACCGAGGACTTCCAGATGGTACTATACCTATCGTCAGATGGAAGTTCTCAGGTGACATGAGTAAAGGTTGGTCTTTAGACCTGAGATCGTCATTTGTCTCGTGTGAGTTCCTACTGTGCTTTGATCACTACCCTACCACGACTCTACTGAGTCGTGCAAACAGGTTTTGGTTGGGTACAGTCCCGAGCCACATGGTGGCAGTGAGCGATTGTCGGGGATTCGTCTCTCCCGGTATTGTGAGTCGATATCGCACTGTGTTTGATTGGTCAGGAACATAAGACCTTGGCCAAGACCATAAGACCTTGGACAAGGCAGTTGGGATTTACTAATAGGCTGATCAGTAGTTTCCCGGATTGGTCCTGAGCCGCATCAGCACGAATTACCAGGTTATTAGGGTCTGAAGTTTACCACCCTTTGGACCTGGTATGCGATACTCTCAGACGAAGAGACCGGACTGTATGGAGATTGTCACAGATAGGCTCAGTAGGGATCCGGATGAGTTTGCTCGTCGGCCTTCCTTTTCGACAAGTACCCGGGTAGCCGTTACGTACAGCTAGTGCTACTGACGTGCTTGTGGTTATGGATTTATCCAGTAACTCACTGCCGGCATACTGTCGAGTCTTTAGCGTCCCACACAGAGGGTTTCCCTGGTTCAGGAGAAATAATGTAGTAGCCGTATTGGATACGTGTAAGGTCTCGATCGATTGATGTACTTTGTACTCGGACTTTCGATCGGACAGTTGGTAATACTAGCCGGCTCAGGTTTGAGCCGGGTTATTAAATTAGGTATTGACTTAATAGTTTACATATATGTATTTCGATATGTATATTCTAATATTACGTTCTTCGTGTTATTCTATCTCTTTGGGCATTCATGTTTTTATCCGAATGCATGTATGTATATACAGCAGACTGTAATCCGTATTTTTTTACAAATTACCTTCTAGAAGGTGGACACCTCATCATGGAATTTTCCATTTATTGATAAATAGAAATGGGGTGGAAATTAAGGAGAGGGAGGCATGGTGAGTAGCATGTCTTCAATAGTTCACAAATGAATTCTTTATTCATTTGTGGTTACTATTGAAGCATGGCTACACTTGTTTATTCATGAGAATTCATACACAAAACCTTTGTGTTGATTTTCTCTCTCATGCATGCTTCATAATTCTTGAGCTCCCATTTTTCTTCATCTCCTCCCTCCTCTTGAGTTTCCTCTACCTATATCATCTTCCTCTTCACTACCCTTCTCATGAGTTGAGAAACAAGTGAAGAGGCAAGAAAGAGATAGCAAACACTTAGATCTTCACACTACATCCTAGACTACTTGGTTTAGCAACCCAAGTTCTCTAGTTGCTCCACTTGACATATTGTGAGGAGATAGAGCCATGGATCACATCCCTCAGGTGGATCATCTACGACAAAGGAGGACCAGAGAACAAGGTCGATCTTGGAGAACCGATGGAGCAGGAAAAGAGGATCAAGTATATTCAAGGTGGCCACTTGGAGCTAATGAAGAGGAAAGAAGACCAGGACTTGGATCGTTTTGTGAGACTTCATTCATAGTAGTTAGTTTATCTCTTTTGGTTTTGCTAGATAGCTTTATGGAATGATCCGGGTTAAAGGTTATTCTAGCGCCGTGTTCTAATCGTTAGAAAAAATTTTGTTCCGCGTTTCGCCACGGAAGTTGGCCAGGGCACTAGCGTAACCTTTCATGGTATCAGAGCCAGCCCATAAACCCTACACTAGCAAATTTAAACAATGTTAAAACAACGAAACCGAAACAACTCCGTAACATTGAAACTAAACATCAAGTTTCTGTCGATTTTTCAGAGGCTTCAAAATTTTTTTTAAGCAAGTGCAGAGTGATCTTTTGACTGTGAGATGAACCCTGAACAAAAACGAATCAATTCTACCATGTTTTGGCCGGCCACACCCTTCAAAAATCCTGCCTCACCGGTTTTATTATGGTGGATTGCCTCGTATTTTGGTCTGTGCTCTTATCTCATGGAGTTTGGGTTCAGGTGTTGTTTTTTTTGCCCAAGTTTGATGTTCTGTTGTTTTTCAGTTTCGGGCAATTCGAATTGTTTCGAAGTCGTTGTATTTTAACAACTGTTTAAATGTTATCAGTACTTAGATTAGCATCTGCGACCGTGAATGTCATTTGATCGGTAAACCCGTCTATCTTCTATATGTCCTTTTAGACGAGTTTGCGAACATGACATTCATGTTGATGTGCTGTGATTGTGCTGATATTGTGGTTGGAGTGTCGTAGTGGATAACCGGTGGTGCAATGATTTAGTACAGTTTGTATTCATTTGTACATTTGTTATTGCGGTGCGAGCGTCCTACATGTCGACTGCCGTCTTTTCCGGATTGTATATTATTTGTTTGAGGCACGACTGGGTTGAGGTCGATGTCATCATTTGTATATATTATTTTCATTATCTGTACTAGGATTACCCCACGGTGGAGTGCATAAATAGCGGGGCTTTAGAAGGCAACAAGCCCGCATCTCATGGCATTGAGACGGAGAGGGTTTCATTCTAGAATTGGCGGGCTATTCGCCGCACTCGTAGGGGGTATAAGATGACCTACGGAGGGACGCCCAAGTTATCGGATTCCGTGAAGTGTTGGGTGCCCTATTAACTTTGTTGAAGGGGGTTGCCTCACTTCTGGGATTGGCGGGTAACTTTCTGCGCTCGTACGGGTCCAGGTTATCATTGCACAGGCTATCCACATGACCTGGAACGTCGGGTATTATTTGCTGCTCAAATGAAAGCCGGGGCTCCAAGATTATCCACCTTTCTGTATTGTTGGCTGAGATTCTGTGATATTGTTTATTATCATGCCTGAGACAAATGTTATATATACTTATATATATACTAGAGATGTTGTATATTGTAACATTTCAGAAATTTAAAATATTATTTTTTGAATTTAATATTAAAATAATATGTTTCGCGAAAACCACCCGATTTGCGAATTTGGGGTTTTCGTAAAATGGTATAAATATATATCAATATTTGTGAAAAAATTGGAGATTAAAATTATTTACTCATTTAAAAATATATTTATTGGATTAGGCATTTTTATAATTAATTATATACAGTTTAAATAAAAATTGATTAGTGCACTGCTAATCGCGATTAGGCCAAATCCGTATTTCTAAATTTTCCATGGTTAGTGCACCATGACATGTTGCATTTGGTTGTATGTTGTTTCATTGGTATTTGTTGATATTTGGTTTTAAAAAGAAAAGAGAAAAAGGTAAGAAAGAGAATTATTGGCGAGAGAGAGTGAGGCATGGGCTTGTGAGAGGGTGAGCATAAGGAGAGTGAGGATAAGAGATAGAGAGAGAAAGGGGGGCTGCCTTCATTTTCCCCTCCCCATTATTTTCTTCAACTCCTTCATCTTCAAGCTCCCTTCACTTCTACCCTTATGATTCATCAAAAAATCTTCAATAAAACCCTATACTCCCTTAATTAAATATGATCCCCACCTCATCCTCAACACTTTGGACCTTTCAAAGTTGGATTTTGAAGGCTTTGAGCAACTCAAGAAATTCTTGAGTTGCCAAATGAGGTACAATTCTTGACTTTAGTTAAGTTATGGTGTTTAGTTTATCCTATTGTTAGTTAAGAGTTTGTATTAGTTAGATTAGTGATGTTTTGAAATTCCAAGAGAGGTTTGGGTGATTGTGTGGAATTATGATCTGTTGTGGGTGTTTGCTTAACCCTTAGTGCTGTTTTACTGGCCAAGACCCGAGTCTAGCACCAAAATACGAACTTAGATATTGTCTCGTGTCGGTTTTGTGGGGTTTGTTGGCCTACAGGGAATCTGGTGCAACCTAGGAAGTTTCTGAGTAAATCAGGCAAGTCAATAGTCCTAGACAAACGACCAGAAGACCACCACCGAAATACGAACCCGTTTCCCCCAAGTATGTCCGGAAAGCTCGGGTTCTAAGGTGGTGTCGCCGAATTTCTGCGGGAGTCTGGGGTTGGGTTTTTGGCTGTAGCTCCTAATCGCTGTAACCTATCCCCTATACTTGCTTGTTTAATCCCAATTAACCTGAGATGAAATCTAGGTGTGTTTTCCTAAGTTACTGAATTTGGTATTTGTGATTTATGAAATTAGGATTTGGTATTGATATTGTATTGGGTCGTTGGCTGTTTTTACGTCAACGACGAGGGTTGTTTGGTAGTTTTTGCATGCGTAGGATATAGGTTCTAACCTATGACCACACCGTGTGCCGTATCGGTTTTCCGGATTTAATTTTAATAGCATTTACGATTGTGTATTTATCGTAGGTACCTTCGCGTAGATTCAGAGACGACGAAGCACATCGACTACGGCTGAACAAGGAGTTCCGCATGTGTGTAGATTTATATCTACGGGGGAAGTCGGGTGGATGGCGTATAGCACCCCCGCAAAAATTGATATATGATTTATAGTTTGGAGACAAGATATGCCACGACTTAAGGTTATAGTTTATGGTTTAGTGTGAAATGATATGATAGAAATGATGTCTCGAATTGATATTTGAGGATATGAAACGTGAATGTAAATCTCGATATATATAGATGTGTAGTTGCAAGAGAATAAGTATGAGATTATAATGGCATGATATGAGGTCGATAAATACGACATGAGATTAATTAAGTGACTTGATGTGAGATATTCATGTGATGAAAAGAGTATACGATGAGATATGATGACTTTATTGATACGTGGTTATACGGATGCGAGTCGATATGAGATAATTGATACCCTTGTCGGTCCCATGATAAGAGATTGATACAGATGTGACCTGAGATATAGGTATATATATATAATGATGTGAATAATGAGTGATATACCGTACGAGACGTTAGGTCCGTACCCTTATTGTCATATGTTTGATAGAATCCCTGATTGTTTAATTGCCGCCATACGATGGATTACCGTACGTGATGAGTTTTACCGGATGATTGATCCATACCCTTGACTAGAGGATGCTGTACGATGGATTATACTGTACGTGATGTTGTGAAGATGGATGCCGATTGATAAATTCACCGACTCGGTTATGTTATAGATACGTGTACCTTATAGCATTTCGCTTAAGATGTACTTTATGCTACGTTCATGATATTCTCATTGCATTACATATACCTGTGCTAGTACACCTACACCATTATCGATGATGCGTATGTTGCACTTACATAGATTTGCCGGCTCACACACTTTCATCATCGATAATTGCTATGTCACTTATACAGTAGAATTGTCACATCATTATGCTATGTTGCATGATATATTGCTATGCTCACATCACTATACTATGTCGCATGATATACTGGTTATGCTCACATTTCTGTTCTATGTTTTCATACATTATGCTTTATGATTATACGCATAGAGATGCTGTTTTCATGAGATTCTGGATTTGAGAACCATGGTTATATTTCAAAGAAAATTATGTATTGTTTTAAAAACCCGGTTTCTCTTGATATGATATTTCGAGACGTCCACCATATGTTTTCTCGGTTATGAGTTATGTGATACCCGATTCGAGGAGCTGGATGAGGCCGTTTGCGGGTACATGGTGGACCCGGTATGGTACCCTGAGGCAAGAAAGGTATGTTGTGCAGTAGACGATGAGCCTGGCAGAGGGACCACTACCTACCGGTGATAGTATTTGGTCTCGGCGGTTATCCGGAGGATACCGACCAGAGTCGTGAGATGATATGGGCCGATCCGGACTGACGGAGCCCGAGATATGAGGATTTACGTGTCGATGTTGGACACGGGTTTGATGATGTTTCGAGTGTCGGTGTTGGACACTCAGGTTCCATGATTTTGATGTGTCGTTGATGGACACACGTTGATTGATATTCTCATATTTACATGCATATGCTTTCATGAGGTTTCGAGTGTCGATGTTGGACACTCGGGTTCTATGTTGTTGTTGTTTCATTGATGGACACATGGATGATATCCACATGCATACAGGCATTGATTATATTGTTGGCATATATGCAGATACGGTCACCCTAGATATCATAGTATTACCTTTATGATATAGTTGACCTAGGAGTCGTTGTTTTATTCGATTTCTACCTGCTGATGTTTTCTACTTGATCAGTCAAAAATATTGCATTCTCAACACGACAATTTCCTTACAATTTCTAATCATCTAAAGGTGTTTGGTATAAATATAACACATATTAGCAATTCGTCTACAAAATATCAAATAACATATGTTATAAAATATAACCGGCATTATGAAGGAAATTGAAGTGTTTATTACTACACGCATGATTTTGTATATTTCAGCACTTTCATCAAGATTGTGTGTAGAAAATTCTTTAGGTCAAAGAACCGGAATCGCAAAATTGCCGATAAAATGCGGCAAGTAAAAGACTTAAAATCTGGCAGAGATTCAGAAGATATTAAATGATTCCAGACATCAAAAGAATACCCAAAGACCAACATCAAATCACCCCAGAATGTTGATGCAGAGATCTCCTTATATGGCCGCGGATCCGCGGCCGATCCAGGCCGATCCGCCGCGGTTCCGCAGCCGAGTTGGCTCATTGGCGATCCAAACTTCTCCAGAACCTTCTCCTTAACTGCCTAGCTTCCTCGAGACGTTTCATTAGCACGTGGCGTCTTCTGGAAGGCTCTGCAAAACAACCAAGCTTTGGAGGGAAGATTTATTTGAAATTATAAAAGGGGATCTAGATCTAAATTTTGGGGTTGTTCAAGAGTTGTTCATTAATTACACATTGAGCCACAATTCAAATTCAAGTTGAGTGACACAACTTGAGATCGAATCCTACAAGCTATTCTTCATAATCTTGATAAATCATATTGACAATGGACACTTTCTTGATTTTTAATTCCTGAATGTATTTTTGATTTTCTTGAAATGACAACTCAATTAAATCCCAAATTACTTTCTTGAATTTTCTTTTATATTTTCATTTCAATTCATCTAAAGCAAGATCGAACAAGTACTCACATCTCTGTGGATGATCCGTGCTCACTAACGATCGCTACAAGCGACACCGTTAATTGATTGCGGTATAAATTTCTTTGGTTATGAAACATTTTACTTAACACGTCAAGAAAAGTATTAATCAAATGGCGCCGTTGCCGGGGATGTGTGCTATTTTGTTCGTTTTTGTTATTTGAGTTGAAAATTTATTATTCCATTAGAATTTTTAGATCAAAATCGCATCAAGCGCTTAACGATTAGTTGTGAATTTTTGCGAGGGAATCTGGAATTATTGTAGCAGTGCGAACAAGATTCAGAGAAGTTCTGCAAATTCTAGAGGTGTACAAGAAGGTACAGGAAAATTTTGAAACCCTAACTCCTCCTTCCCACCCCGGATCCATGGCCAATAGCAGGTTTTTGTGTCGGTTCCTCCGCCGTTTAGGCATTTCAGTGATTCAAAATTCTGTGGTATACTCTCTGTTTTCTCTTCTCCTCTCTGATCTTGTCCAATAACACTTTTCTGCAGGATTGTTTGCAAAATTCGCAGCGCCGCTAAAAGAAAAATTTGTTGCGTGTTTTGATCATGGTTGTTTGCATATTTTAACACGGAAATTAAGGGCCAAAGACCAAATTCAGATTAGGTAGGGATATCATTATCCTTCCTTAGACCCAAAAATCACAAAACTTGCATCCGCATCACCCTCATTAACTAAAAAATATCTAGACAGGACTCTAAGGACCGTCGCGCTAAGTTAGGACAGAAGGAGGTCGTGGATAATCTATTGCTTATCCGCGTTTCTTTTGTGGTGTCTAAGAAAAGTGTGTCTAAGGCAAGTGGTTACTTAATTAGGCACACTACTTACGTAGAGGAGAACCTCCCACTTACCCAGCACTTACCTGGCCACAGAAGGGATAAAGAGGCAGTAGAGGATTTATGCTGCGATTTGTCTTCTGGAAGTCTAGGAGCAGTCTAGTGACTTGACCTAGGTGACCATTATATATAGGGTTGTGTGTGCATTTTTTGTGATTTGATTTTTCAAAATCCGTATTTTTCAAAACAAACTTTCCCCTAATTATCCCCAACGCTGCCACTTGTGCTAAACCTTTTAGTACAAGCTAGACTGGACATGGGATTCTAGTGCTCGTCTTGTCCGCGTTCTTCCTATCGACCCCAAAGTTGGTATTTCTACATTTTCTTTTTCTTCACCCACTACCACATCCACCGTGATGGACGGTTATCCATCAAACTTTAACACCACTCTGCCACCGCCCGCAGGTGCGCAGAATCCTCCACGCATTTCTCTCCAAGAGAGATGTTATCCTACACGTGGTCCCCTTCCCACCTGTCTTTCTATTCCACCTGCCAATGGGGAAAATTTTGAAATTAAAGCCTAATTCATCAAACTGTTGCCCAAATTTCACGGTCTTGAGTCTGAAGGTGCATACGTTTTTATCTCCAAATTCGAACACATATGCGCAATGATTGGAACATCACAAATGTCTATAGATGCTTTGCGTTTACGTCTTCTCCAGTTCACTTTGTGAGATTTAGCCGAGAAGTGGCTTTATAACACAACCGCACACTCTATTGCTAAATGGGATGAATTTGTTGCAACGTTCCTTAAGAAATTTTATCCCAATCATAAGACTAGCCGTGTTAAGAGCGAAATCTTCCAATTTACCCAACTTCCTAATGAACAATTTTGGAAATGCTTTGAACAGTTCAAGGATCTTCTTATCCAATGTCCTCATTACGGAATCCCTAGATGGGATCTGTGTCGCATTATCTATGAGGGTATTGATCTCACTACAAAACAGATGTTTGAAACCATATGTCAATATCAATTCCTGTCTAAAGATGATGGTGAAGCTTGGAAATACCTTGAAGATCTCGCCCAAACCACTTTACAATGGGAAAGTGTGAGTTAACCATCGTCTACGGAAGTTATCAGTCAACTCGATGTTTCCGTCACAATGAAAGACGAAATAATTACTATACAAAGGAAACTCGACGCTATAGAAAACAGAATTTCTTCAGCCTCCCTAAACCAATACACACTTCCCAAAACCGTGTGCGGATGTTATTCAAACACATCACATTTGACGAAAGAATGTCCTTTGAATGTACCGTTTCAAGGTCAAGAACACACTAATGCTGCTTTTCAGCAACAACCTAGAAATGATTCATCTTCTTCCACTTATAATCAGGGTTGGAGGAATCACCCTGATTTTGCTTGGAACCAACATCAAAATCAAAATACGGTTCCAAATCACAATGACTTTCAAAGTGTCCTTCCACAGCAACCACCACAACTGAGTCAGCACCCCTTTCAACCACAAAGTTTTCAAAATCTGGCCAACACTTTTGCACCGTATAATAATTCTTTGCAACTGGCCGGAACCGATAATTCCTTTTCACTCGAACGAATCATGGAGTTGTTCATGCAACACACTATGCAGTTGTCGGCTGATATCAAGTCTTCTATCGATACTATAAAGAATGACTCCGCCTCCCAGGGTGAGAGTATTAAATCGATAGAAGCACAAATTGCACGATTAAATGCCGAAATGAGTGATAGAGAAAAAGGGAAACTTCCATCTCAACCCCACCTGATCCTGGACCCTCGCATTATAATGATGTGAGTGCTATTACCATGTTGAGATCTGGAAGAGTGCTAGACAATCATGTGGGTGACCAGATTGATACTGATAAAGATGAGGAGCTAATTGAAACCACGGCTTCCACTTCTACTTCCACTCGCACTTCTACTTCTTACCCTATTTCTTCTAGTTTACCTTCTTCTTCCGAGCGTATTATCCGTTTTCCTTAAGGATCGAACTCTCCACCCACTTCATCCTTTCCACCCCCACAAACTTCTCCACAAATGTTGGACCCAGCACTTATTGATAAATCTCCATTTCCAGATAGGTTGAGGTCCAACAAACTGAATGCACAAATGGAGAAGGTTGTGGAAATGTTTAGACAAGTTAACGTAAATATTCCTCTCCTAGATGCTATCCAACAAGTTCCAGCTTATGCGAAAATCCTTAAGAACTTGTGCACTTGGAAAAGGAAGACTCAAGTGCCAAAAAAGGTGTTCATGTCGAGTACTGTAAACACAGCTTTTCCCCAACAATTACCAAGGAAACGTAAGGACCATGGCTGTCCTACAATATCTATTTCCATTGGGGGTAAAAAAATCATCCGTGCTTTACTCGATTTAGGCGCTAGTGTGAACTTGCTTCCTTATTCCGTCTATGAGCAATTAGGTATCGGAGAGTTAAAGCCCTCGAAGGCAACTCTCCAGATGGCTGATAGATCTAGCACAAACCAAGGGGTATGCTTGAGGATGTGTTGATAAAAGTCGGGGAATTTATATTCCCTGTGGACTTTATTGTTCTAGATACACATCCTGTAGCGAACCCACAGAACCAAATTCCGGTGATTCTCGGTCGACCCTTTTTGGCCACTTCCAATGCTATAATCAGCTGTCGTAACGGCTCTATGACCCTATCCTTCGGGAAGATGTCAATTGAGCTTAACATTTACAAGTTGGGAAGTGTAGCCTCCGAACCTTCTGCTCATGCATATTTTGTTGAATTAATGGATGTCGACAGCAGCGAATTTGAACTGCTTCACGATACTGATCCAGACATCCTTAATACGTTGTTTTTTGACCCAGTTATGTATTATACACATACAGACTCTTCCATTGAGTTGTCCGGGTCAACATCTAACGCTGATTATGATTCTTTTATGGAGTCTAGAGATCATCCTACTCTTTCTGATGACATTATCCTTCGGGGTATCGATAAAATCTTTGAGGAAATTTTCGCTGATGAGCTCGCATTTTTCGCAAACACGGGTGTTGAGATGAATCAACTCCAAAACAAAGAAATTGAACCTCCACCCCTTCTTCTTGTCAATCACAAAAAATCGAGTAATCCATCATCACAATCACTGTGTCGTCTCTCCAAATTGAGACGCAAACCCTTTCTTTTACACCACTTATCTCTTCCCAACTGCTTTCTGGCTCCATACAACATGTTCTTCCACCAACCGGTGTGTTTCACTGATAAATTCTTCGAATGGTTGGTGTTGAATTTCGGTCTTTTCAAAGCTTGGCGTTGACCAGTATACTTTGACCCCCTCTTATGATTTTAAAAGCTTAACGTTGTTTAACCCAAGTTTGGGGGGGGTGTATTTTTGGCTCTTGAAAATAAAAGTTGTCCTAAAAAATGGTGAGCCAAAAATATGTTTGGGGGAGGATTTTCATGTCCATATATTCTTGTCCCCTTTAATAATTTTTCCTTCCAAGTTTACAGGTTTTTGAGATTTGACAGATGACAACAGTGATGACACTGTTCAAAACAAGTTTGGGGGTGGTTTGTGCTTATTTACGCATCAATTTGCATCATACTTTGCATAAGCACAAAACATATAAAAAAAAAATTTGTACATAAATAAGATAATAAAAGATTAGATAGTGAAAAATTACATCCAAAAGATTGGAAAAGTGTAAGAAAACCAAGAAACTTAGATATTTTCTTAAACGAAACTAGTAATAAGTAGTTATGTGCCGTTGTCCCAAGGGTTAGTAAGATCAAAGAAGTCACTAATCTGAGGATAAAAATAAGTCTAAAAATAGTTCATATTCTGGAAGCCAAACATTTGAATGTTAATACCCTACTATACGCATTTACACACGTCTTGAAACTCGGGATAGTAGAGGATACCTTGAAATGCTCTTGTTTGAAAGCCAAAGTACGAAAATAAAAAAATGAAGATTAAAATATAAAATGGTGTAGAATAATGAACACTGGTTTGGTAAACATAAGGGCAGCATAAAAAATATAGCGAGGGTGCTTCATCACCTAGTGCCTTAGACCAACTGGTTTGGGAGTCACTGCTAAGCCTTAGGTGTTGCAAGACGAGGAAAATACTAATATGCCTAATAAGCAAGCACGTGTTGTAATCGGTCGGTTAGTACCTCAAAAAGTATTAACGATCGCATGAAAAATGTGTGAGAAAATCCATCTAAATATTCACCGACTAAAAAGTACTGAGATAGATGGACAAGAGTATGAAAGCTTGAATTGAATTCTCCGAGTGTAGGGATGTCTTGTACACACACGTAGGGGTATATGATCAATGTTTGGAAGAAAGGTAGGAATGAAAAATAAAGACGATGTTTTATTGAGGGATGATGTGATTTCTGACATTTTTTCATGACTATTAAGATAGGGCTCATGACAACTGAAAAGCTAGTGTAGTTGGTAAATCTGATTTTCAAAGTCTTTCTTTTTACAATTCTTATCTTTATATGTAACTTTCACAGTCTTCCTTTTATTATTGGATTTTGTGGGTGCAATTCGCTGAAAATCCTCGGGAGACAACACTCCTCCTACTAGGGACACCAAGAGGTTTAAAGACATGTTGCACGTGCTCAGTGCAATCGTGTTGCCTATGAAAGTGTGCTAGTTATTTTTTTAAATAAAATTTTCTCCTTCTCTTGAATAAAAGATGTTTTCTCGAGACGACCAAAATTATGTTTGAGGGAATTTGATCAGTCGAAAATATTGCATTCTCAAAACGACAATTTCCTTACTCTTTGTAATCATCTAAAAGTGTTTGGTATAAATATAGCACATATTAGCAATTCATATGCAAAATATCAAATGACATGTGTTATAAATTATAACCGGCATTTTGAAGGAAATTAAGGTGTTTATTACTACACGGATGATTTTGTATATCTCAGCACTTTCATCAAGATTGTGTGCAGAAAATTCTTTAGGTCAAAGAACCGGAATCGCAAGATTGCCGATAAAATGCAGCAAGTCAAATACTTAAAATCTGGCAGATATTCAGAAGATATTAAATGATTCCAAACATCAAAAGAACACCCAAAGACCAACATCAAATCACCCCAGAAAGTTGATGCAGAGATGTCCTTATATGGCCGCGGATCCGCGGCCGATCCAGGCCGATCCGCCGCAGTTCCGCGGCTGAGTTTTCTCGTTGGTGATCCAAACTTCTCCAGAACCTTTTCCTTAACTGCCTAGCTTCCTCGAGACGTTTCATTAACACGTGGCTTCTTCTGGAAGGCTCTGCATAACAACCAAGCTTAGGAGGGAAAATTTATTTGAAATTATAAAAGGGGATCTAGATCTAAATTTTGGGGTTGTTCAAGATTTGTTCATTAATTACACATTGAGCCACAATTCAAATTCAAGTTGAGTGACACAACTTGAGATCGAATCCTACAATCTATTCTTCATAGTCTTGATAAATCAAATTGACATTGGACACTTTCTTGATTTTTAATTCTTGAATGTATTTTTGATTTTCTTGAAATGACAACACAATTAAATCTCAAATTACTTTCTTGAATTTTCTTTTATATTATCATTTCAATTCATCTAAAGCAAGATTGAACAAATACTCGCATCTCTGTGGACGATCCGTGCTCACTAACGATCGCTACAAGCGACACCGTTAATTGATTGCGGTATAAATTTCTTTGGTTATGAAACATTTTACTTAACACATTAAGAAAAGATCAATCACTACTTATTAGTTGGCAACTCACCCCCGTTGTGCCACAGTTCTTACAAGTTGACTACATGGATCAGTAACGGTATCGCTGGCACACAGCTTGCTTTCGGGTGATTTGCTTTGGTAGGTGGGATATATTGGATCGTGCCACTCTTGTATTATTATTCCTGTTATATCTAGTCAACTACATCAATCGGAAACTAGTATTTATATAAGTAGTAAGACTTAGCAAGACTTGTGGTTGCGATACTTAGAGCGATGGGTTATATGTTCGCTTGGTGGTTTGATGTCTTACTTTATTCATTATCCTTTGTGTTGATCTTCGCCGTTGGGCGTCGTATACATATATCTCTGTCTTGCGTGGTTATGATTCCGCCAATTGCCGAAGAGCTAGCTCCCGCTTGGGGATGCCTTTGTTGTCGTTATGTATATGTGGTTTTGGATCAAAATATACAAGGGAGGTCCTGCCCAAATTTTTAAAAGACGAAAAATGTTTTTCAACTAGTAAAATCCACTTGCATTTTTCATGCTCCATTATCTATGCATTTAATAAAACTTTTGATTTCATCATACCTTATTTCAAAACTTCACCTCTTTTATTTTCTTTAAAAAGTTTAGATTTCTGGGCTTCGGCTTACATAATTTACGTTGCGTCTTTAGGCGTTTCATGAGTTAAGTGCCTGTCACGAACAAAATTTCGGGACGTGACAAAGTTGGTATCAGAGCGCTAGGTTTAACCTTGGTTCGAGTCTAGGTTTGACTATGTGGAGTCTGGGCGTAATCTATTTCGGAACCTAGGCTTGACCTTACGGAACTTAGACTTGAACAGGGGGGTATTAGACCCGAACTTTCGTTACATAGGCTGACCCTGATTGATGGAGTAAGTAACTCAAGTAGAGTGATGTACCATGCGTATGTTCCACGGCATACTTACGATACGATACTCCGCTTAAGTGACCTTAGGATGTACATATCTTGAGACTTGTGATTCTCTTCGTTTCTTTGATCATACATCCATTTCAGATCCTTGATTCTATTCATTTCCATGATCATACTCTCATTGATTCCGTTCCTCCTTATGATCATGTATCCATTTTGGGATCTGTTAATCCCTTTCGTTCCTTTGATATATCTTCATCGATACATGCTTGAGGTTCATGTCACCATGGTTTGAGCGCAGATTGAGTTGCTGCTAGCGATGCGGTCAGGGCGAGCTCGTCATGGACGAGGACTGACCATCGTGTTTTCTGGTGATACGGGAATGTATCGATTTAGTATTTATGTTGTGACCTCTTGTTTGAGGCGAGTGTTCGGTTTTGCACCGGATGATCGGGTCATTGTTAGAGGCTTCCTGTTATGAAAGGACTGTTGATATACAGCCTACCTCAGAGTTTGAGATGTCTTCTACCTTGCAGACAGATGACCCAGCTGTTGCTGAGATTGATAGGATGTCTCTTCCAGAGCTTACGAGCGGAAATCACTGGTGCTTTCAGGCAGAGGCGCGACAGAAGATAGCTAGTCTATCTTGAGTTGAGAGACGAAGGTGATTCTTCTGATTTAATGCGCTGACGCAGGCTTAGTTGAGTTGAAGATTTCCAGTGTGGAGAATCTTACTCAGATCTAGAGTAGATCGATCCAGAGATGACATTGTTCGTTGTATGCTCCGATAGGAGATCAGTAAGTTGACCAGCTTCGGATAGAGGACCTAACCCATATGCGTTGTGAGTTGATCGAGAACGGATAAATAAAGTATATTTCTTCGATGGTTGGGACGAGTTCCCGAGGACATGTTTGGCTAGATATCTTCTACAGAGTGATGAACATACCGAGTTTGTAATTTCGAGTCCGTGTAAGAGACTCCGGATTGACTGTAGCCGAGAACAATTGCAGTACGAAGATAGCATGACGTGACGTCGAAGTGGAAGATAATAAAGACGAGTTGAACAAGAGGTTCGTGCGAGATGTTAACGAGCTGTTGTTAGTCCCCGTTGAGATTAGAGATCTGATATGTATACAGAGGCGTTGGGATACAGCCAGTTCCTGAGGAAATGCTGTGCTTAGAATGCAGATGTCCAGAAAATGAGAAAAGATTATGTAAGAGTACCAGCCTCCATATAGTTCGGCATAGGCGAGATCGGAAGAGACCTTGAGCAGGTTCCTTCAAGGACACTACTCCGATAAGATTGGCACCGAGGATGAGTTGTGTCACGTGTATTCATTGGGCCAGAGGCCGACGTCAGTGATGTGCTACTTTACGAGTGGTCATGCTAATTGACTGAGAGATGACCGGAGGAGTGCCAGAGCGGAATCGTTTCCGTTAGCACACCTAACCGGGCCGACGAGCCGATGGATTGCGACATTGGTAATCCACAGAGAAAATGAGGACCCAGAGATAGAGGACGCCAGACCGTGAGCAGGAGGTAATTAGATGATCTTGCTCTTCCAGTTTTGGGCGCACCGGCATTTTTCGAAATTGTAGGAGGTGTACCTCAATGTCATTTGTTGCGATTTTCGTTTGTGACCCGAGTATCACGCTTATATCGCGTGGATTTGAGTTTTGATGATTGAGTCTCATGATATTGTTTTCGTGCACCATGGCTGCACCTACTGAGTATTTACATTTTTGTGCATAGTTATTACACTTGATTTATGTTTATACACCGCTATATCGGTTTGCGATTTGTGCATATCAATTGCACTTAATAGTCATTTTGTGCCTTGGCTGCACGTGTTTATGATTTCGTAGATTTCAAACGGTTGATTTGATTTTGTGCATGTGGTACGCACTCGATTTGATTTTTGCACACGGTATAGATCGCATGTGCTTGCAGTGCATTGATACGTGTTTTGTGCACGCAGTTGTACGCGTTTATGATTTTATACACCTTAGTACACTTTGTGTTTCTTCTTATACGCATTTGAGTTATTGATGAGTTTCTGTGCATTTGTTGCACTAGATTGGTATTTCGTGCACTGGATGCACCGGATTTGTATTTCGTGCACTAGATGCACATGATTTGTATTTCGTGCAGTGGGTGCACCAGATTTGGGTTTTGTGCATTTGTTGCACTAGATTTTCATTTCGTGCATTTGTTGCACCAGATTGGTATTTCGTGCATTGGTTGCACTAGATTTATACTCCGTACATTGGTTTCACCCGATTTATATCTTTGAGCATTTGTTTTACCAGATTAATGTTTTGTGCGCGTTTGCACTTGACGTTCGTTTTCTTGCGCTTTATTGCACTGGACATTTATACGGACCTGATGCGCTTGGGTTGGATTTTTGCGCATATTAGGCGCTTGGTATTGGATTTTGTGCGCATCGGATGCACTTGAGTTAGATTTTATTCTTACATGTCGGATGCACTTGATGTCGATTTCATTCGTGCATGACGGATGCACTTGATTTGGATTTTCGCGCATGTTGGGCGCATGATGTGAGATGTGATTTTGTGCACACCGGATGCACTCGATTGGGATTTTCATTCGTGCATGTTAGCTGCACTGGGTTGAGATTTTCGTGCACTATAGATGCACTTGATATTATTATCGTGCACATCCATTGTACTAGATAGATGATTTCGTGCACACCAGTTGCTCTTAGTTTTTCTTTTGTGCATATCATATCACTTGTATTTGGCTTTTGATTTCCGTGCGCACCAGACGCATATGATTGTTGGATACGCCATTCGAGGCTGATATTTCTCACGAGAACATTATTTTCATGATAAATACTATATTATATAGTGGCCAAACAGGACTGATCTGAGGACAGTACCTGAGTACTTTGCATGCATAAAAAGTTTACCAAGAGGTTTTCAAAAAGGAGTTATAGTCTCGCTATTTCCTACGTGTCCGTGAGTGGCACGAACGTTTACAAAAGGAAAACCTTTTTGGGATATTTCAACACGGCAGAACGTATATTTGAGCAAAACATATATGAACGTATATTTTCTACTTTACAAATGAGCGTCCGTCACTTGTACCGTGAGTTACGCATCACACGACGATTCAAAAAAGATTTTGCATGAGTTTTATTCAGTTTTAGGAGATTTTTCTATGGATGCGTACTATATACATATTATAGTATTTGACTAGCGCATATTGGATTTCGAGATCTGTATCTCCATTGTAACTCCGATGAATTGCGTGCAAATCCGATGATTTACGTGACGCTTGACGGAGTTCGACTTTGAGTTTCATACTCCTTTTCAGGCGCACCCGATGCGCCGTGGTATTTCTGTATCTTCCGCGATTTCGGAGCCCCATGATTGAGCTGATTGTTGAAATGTTTTAGTATTTAGGGGTTTAAATTTAAATTCGGGGACCGAATTTATTTAAGGGGGAAGATTGTAACATTTCAGAAATATAAAATATTATTTTTGAAATTTAATATTAAAATAATATATTTCGCGAAAACTACCCGATTTGCGAATTTGGGGTTTTCGTAAAATGGTATAAATATATACCAATATTTATGAAATAATTGGTGATTAAAATGATTTATTCATTTATAAATATATTTATTGGATTAGGAATTTTTATAATTAATTATATGCAGTTTAAATAAGAATTGATTAGTGCACTACTAATCGCGATTAGGACATATCCGTGTTTCTACATTTTTCCATGATTAGTGCACCATAACATGTTTCATTTGGTTGTATGTTGTTTCATTGGTATTTGTTGATATTTGGTTTTAAAAAGAAAAAAAGAAAAAAGGTAAGAAAGAGAATTATTGGAGAGAGAGAGTGAGGCATGAGCTTGTGAGAGGGTGAGCATAAGGAGAGTGAGGATAAGAGAGAGAGAGAGAGAAAGGGGGCTGCCTTCATTTTCCCCTCCCCATTATTTTCTTCAACTCCTTCATCTTCAAGCTCCCCTCACTTCTACCCTCATGATTCATCACAAAATCATCACCAAAACCCTATACTCCCTTAATTAAATATAATCCACACCTCATCCTCCACACTTTGGACCTTTCAAAGTTGGATTTTGAAGACTTTGAGAAACTCAAGAAAATTCTTGAGTTGCCAAATGAGGTATAATTCTAAACTTTAGTTAAGTTATGGTGTTTAGTTTATCCTATTGTTAGTTTAGAGTTTGTATTAGTTAGATTAGTGATGTTTTGAAATTCCAAGAGAGGTTTTGGGTGATTGTGTGAAATTATGATCTGTTGTGGATGTTTGCTTAACCCTTAGTGCTGTTTTACTGGCCAAGATCCGAGTTTAGCACCAAAATATGAACTTAGATATTTTCCCATGTCGGTTTTGTCGGGTTTGTTGGCCTACAGGGAATCTGGAGCAACCTGGGAAGTTTCTGAGTAAATCTAGCAAGTCCATAGACCTAGACCTACGACCAGAAGACTACCACCCAAATACGAACCCATTTCCCCTAGTATGGATACGAACCCATTTCCCCTAGTATGGCCGGCGAGCTCGGGTTCTAAGGTGATGTTGCCGGATTTCTGTGGGAGTCTGGGGTTGGGTTTTTGGCTGTAGCTCCTAATCACTGTAACTTATCCCCAATACTTGCTTGTTTAATCCCAATTAACCTGAGATGAAATCTAGGAGTGTTTTCCTAAGTTGCTGAATTTGGTATTTGAGATTTATGAAATTGGGATTTAGTATTTGATATTGTATTGGGTTGTTGGGTGTTTTTACGTCGACGAGGGTTGTTTGGTTGTTTTTGCAAGCGTAGGCTATAGGTTCTAATCTATGAGCGCACCGTGTGCCGTATCGGTTTTCCGGACTTGATTTTAATAGCATTTGCGATTGTGTATTTATTGTAGGTACCTTCGCGTGGATTCCGAGATGACGAAGCACATCGACTACGGCTGAACAAGGAGTTCCGCAGGTGAGTAGATTTATATCTATGGGGGAAGTCAGGTGGATGGCGTATAGCACCCCCGCAAACATTGATATATGATTTATAGTTTGGAGACAAGATATGCCACGACTTAAGGTTATAGTTTATAGTTTAGTGTGAAATGAAATGATAGAAATGAAGTCTCGAATTGATATATAAGGATATGAAACGTGAATGTAAATCTCGATATATATAGACGTGTAGTTGCAAGAGAATAAGTATGAGATTATAGTGGCATGTTATGAGGTCGATAAATAAGACATGAGATTAATTAAGTGACTTGATGTGAGATATTGATGTGATGGAAAGAATATACGATGAGATATGATGACTTGATTGATATGTCGTTATACGAATGCGAGTCGATATGAGATCATCGATACCTTTGTCAGTCCCATGATATGAGATTGATACTGTAGGGTGTTTTTCATCACCCCATTACGATGGGAATACGCGCGCGCTTGTCAGGCGCATTACAGATTCCCTCGGCCTAGGGTAGGCTGGGGTTTATTGATTGTGGCGATCCGAATCTTCGGCAGCTGTGGACTAAGTGTCGTTAATTACCCCTCGCCCTTGGAGCGAGGGAACCTCCGATTAACGGGTTGAACTGGTCATGCGAACTCAATGTGGAGTATTATGTTTGGAAGGGATTTTGGATATATCGGGGGCCCCGTTGAGTTTTTACGGGGTTCCAAAGGATGTGTTGCAGAGTATGTGTGGGTGTGTGTATACATATATATATATATAAAAGGGAAAAGGCATCCAAAGGATGCGTGGGAAAAAGCGCCAGCGCTTTAGGTGCTAGCGCTATGAGCGCAAGAGCGCTAGCGCTTTGTGTGCTAGCGCCCCACGTGCCAGGCACGTGGGCGCTCGGGCGCTAGCACTTTGGGCGCTGGCGCTCTGAGCGCTAGCACCACAAGTGTCAGCATGTGGGCGCTCGGGCGCTAGCGCGTTGAGCGCTAGCGTCCCACGTGTCAACACGTGGGCGCTCGGGCGCTAGCACTTTGGGCGTTAGTGCTTTGAGCGCTAGCACTTTGGGCGCTAGCGCTTTAGGCACGATTCAACACGTGGGCGCTCGGACGCTAGCGCTTTGAGCGCAAGGGCGCTAGCGCCCCACGTGTCAGCGCGTGGGCATTTGGGCGGCAAAAGAGACTTGGTCCCTGCAATGGAAGTTGTACTCCCAGAAAGGAGCTCTTATTATTTTGTCTGTGTATATATATATATATATATATATATATATATTTATGAGGAGTTAAACTCCTAGGATGTTTTGAAGCTGATGAAGGGCTTCTCCCCTTGAGCCCTAGTTCTTCCCCAAAGTGGGGCTCTGGACATGGGTCTCCTTCTTCCTCCTCTGTTGGCCGGATCTTGAAGATCAAGAAATATAAGATTTTTAAAATCTCTCCTTTCTGAGATCTGATGGCAGATCTGAGTTCCCCTTTGTGGGTTTTGTGGTGAAAAACTATTTACTTTTATAAAAGGAAGAGTAGAACTCTTTATTTAATTCAAAAGAGAGAAGAAGGTTTCTTTAGAACCTTGAGGAAGGAGAAGATCACAGATCTTGATTCTTTTGGAGAAAGAAAAAGTTATTCAGATATTTTCATTATCTTTGCCTTTATAGGCTATACACTTTACACATAGCCCCTTGGGCTACACAAAATGACATTTTGCCTATCCCATGGCTCATGTGCCATTTCGTTTTGCACATAAGCCATGGGCTTTACAAAAAATTAGCTTTATGCCCATTTTTCTTACATTTATTCATAAAATAAAATACAAGAAATACAACAAAATTTTGGCATGGGGGGGTGGCCGGCCGCTTCATGTTCGAGCTCGACCCCGGGCATTGGCACACTAGACCTAGGCTTGGGCCCACTTGGCTTGCGGTTGACTTTGATTTTGACTTGGTCAACTGGGGTGTAAATTTCGACCCCAACAAAGTGCTCCCCATCAATAAATGCACACAGCATATGTGGGTCGTATGAATGATATTGATGGATCTTCTTTCACGTGGAGGCGACTTGATTTGGTTCCCGCTTTTTGGGAAGCTGGCACTGCCCTTTTCACGACCTGGACGGTCGTTGCTTGACTTGTCTCCGAGACGGAGTTTTCGTGATAGACGTTTTGCTGGCCCGGAGTGATCTAGTTCCCTCTTTGTAGGAAGCCTGCGCTGCCCTTTTTACGACATGGACGGTCGATGCTACCCTTTTTACGACTTAGACGGTCAGTGCTGCCCTTTTAGCAACTTGGATGGTCGGTGCTGCCCTTTTAGCGACTTGGACGGTCGGTGCTGCCCTTTTAGCGACTTGGACGGTCGGTGCTGCCCTTTTAACGACTTGGACGGTCGGTGGTGCCCTTTTAGCAACTTGGACGGTCGGTTTTTCCCTTTTAGCGACTTGGACGGTCGGCTCTGCCCTTTTTGCGACTTGGACGGTCGGTGCTGCCCTTTTAGAGACTTGGACGGTCGGCTCTGCATTTTTTGCGATTTGGATGGTCGATGCTGCCATTTTATCGACGTGGACGGTCGGTTCTGCCCATTTTGTGACTTGGACGGTCAGCTCTGCCCTTTTTGCGACTTGGACGGGTTGTGCTGCCCTTTTAACGACTTGGATGGTCGGTGCTGCCCTTTTAGCGACTTGGACGGTCGGCTCTACCCTTTTTGCGACTTGGACGGTCGATGCTGCCATTTTAGTGACTTGGACGGTCGGTTCTGCCCTTTTTGCGACTTGGACGGTCGGTGTTGCCCATTTTGCGACTTGGACGGTCGATGCGGCCCTTTTAGCGACTTGGACGGTTGGTGCTGCCCTTTTAGCGACTTGGACGGTCGGTGCTGCCCTTTTAGTGACTTGGACGGTCGGTTCTGCCCTTTTACCGACTTGGACGGTCGGCTCTGCCCTTTTAGCGACTTGGACGGTCGGTACTGCCCTTTTAGCGACTTGGACGGTTGGTGCTGCCCTTTTAGCGACTTGGACGGTCGGCTCTGCCCTTTTTGCGACTTGGATGGTCGATGCTGCCATTTTAGCGACGTGGACGGTCGGTTCTGCCCATTTTGCGACTTGGACGGTCGGCTTTTCCCTTTTTGCGACTTGGACGGTCGGTGCTGCCCTTTTAGCGACTTGGACGGTCGGTGCTGCCCTTTTAGCGACTTGGACGGTCGGCTCTGCCCTTTTTGCAACTTGGACGGTCGATGCTGCCATTTTAGAGACGTGGACATTCGGTTCTGCTCTTTTTGCGACTTGGACGGTCGGTGCTGCCCATTTTGCGATTTGGTTGGTCGGTTCTGAATTTTACTTGCTCCGCTTCTTGCAGTGTCAGGGTTGAAGTTGACTTGTTTCCGAGGTGGAATTTGATTCTGCCCGGGAGGTCATTGGCTGTTTTGCTGATTTGATGTGATTTGGATTGACATCAGCACCGCTACACTTGAATATGGTACCAGGAGCGGATCATCATCTATCATTAAGGATTTGGTGATTTTGGTTTTGGTTTGGCATCAGCACCGCTACACTAGAATATGGTACCAGGAGCGAATCATCATTTGCCGTGAGGGAATTTCACTCGTTCCCAGTTTAACGACTTAGGGGTCATCTGTTCCCAGTTTAACGACTTAGAGGTCATCTGTTCCCAGTTTAAAGACTTAGGGGTCTATTGGATTGGAGTTTGGAATTTTAGGGTTAGGGTAGGCATCAGCGTTGCTAACACCGAAGCACATGTGCCAGGAGCAATTCACCATTTGCCTTTTCCTGTTGGGAAGCGGTGGCTTATGAGACAGGTTTAGGTCCCTATCACCCAAGGCTTTTCAATTTTATGAGCCATAAAGGTCCCATAAAAGCATTTTCTCCCTACGAGTCGAAAGGATCTCGTAGGTGCAGTTTCTTCTTAGGAGTCGTCGGGACTCCCAAGTGTGTTTTTCCTTTGTGAGTCGTAAGGATCCCACGAAGGTTTTTTCTCCTCATGTATCGTGAGGACACATGAGTGGGTCTTCCCAAATGGAGCATAATTCCAAGGGCGGAGACCAGCCGCGTAACTGGTGGTTGCGGTAGGGCATGGGTATGATGGGAATTATTTGAGCCTGTGGATTGTATAAGGTAGCCAGTTTGGGGACCAGCTGTAGGGCTGGGAGAATTTTGAGAAATTGAATTTTGGTTGGCGTCTGCATCGCTGCACTGGAATATGGTACCAGGAGCGACTCATCATTCGCCGTTTGGGGACTTGGAATTTGGATCATGTTTGGCTTCAGTATTGCTGCACTGGAATAATGCTAGGAGCAACTCATCATTTGCATCGGGAGGACTTGGGATTTGGTTTTTGGCTCGGCATCAGCACCCCTAACACTGAAGCGAAATGCCAGGAGCGACTCATCATTTTCCGTTGCCCATTGGGGAACGATATCTTAGGAGACAAGTTTGGGTCCCTATCACCTAAGGCTCTTCAATTTTATGTGTCGTAAGGGTCTCATAAAAGCATTTTCTCCTTACGAGTCGAGAGGATCTCGCAGGTGTATATTCTCCTTAGGAATCGTGAGGATTCCTAAGTGTGTTGCCCTTTTGTGAGTCGTAAGGATCTCACGCAGGGATTTTCTCCTCACAAGGTCGAGAGGACTTTGTGAGTGTATTTTATCTCTTTTCATGAGTTTGCGCCCTTTCGGGTTTTCACAAACTCGTTGGCAGTCCTGCTGTTTTTACTCACGGAGCCCTTTCGGTTTTTCATCCGTGCCCGTTTTGCTTGTGGACATACCGCATTTTATTTTATTTATTTATATTTTTTTTGTCGTTGGTGGGACTTTAAAAGTAGTCTCACAGGCGGGACTTGGGGGAGATAGGGGTCGTTTGCGCCCGTGGATTGTATACGGTTTTGCAGGATGTATGATCCAGACCGTAGGGCCGGTGTTCTCAATTCGCCTGCGACTTGGAGCATTCACGCGTAGTATTTCTTGAGAATTCGACCGTTGATGGATGGCATGGGCCTTTCTCCCTCGGCGCTTATTTGTTGGTAGGATCCTCCGTCCAACACATTCTCGATGACGTATGGTCCTTCCCAGTTTGGATCGAATTTTCCCTTAGCATGTCAATTTGGGATGATCGGTCTTTTGAGGACCAACACCAATTCGCCTTTCATGAAAGCGCGTAGACGAGTCATCTTGTCGTAGCCCCATGACATTTGGGCTCGGTACAGCTCCAGATTCTGCTGTACTGCAAGCCTCTTTTCTTTGAGGGCGTCAAGCTCTTCAAGTCGAAGGAGCACGTTTTCTTCCTCCGTCAACTCGTGCTGAACGGCCATTCTTAAGCTTGGAACCTCGACTTCGAGGTGGAGGAACACCTCAACTCCGAAGAGCAATGAGTGTGGAGTGGACTGAGTTGGAGTACGGTGCGTGGTACGATATGCCCACAACGCCTTGTGAAGTTTGAGATTCCAGTCTCTCTTGTTGGCTGAAGCATTTTTCCTCAGGAGCTTGCATAGAGTCTTATTGAAGGCTTCGGCTAGCCCATTGGCTCTTGGATTTCAGATGGAGGAATATCTCCAGTCTATCTTGTGCTGAGTAGTGAACCTTGAGATTTTGAAGCTTTTGAAAGAAGGCCCGTTGTCAGAAATGATTCTTCTTGGCGTACTGAAGCGGTATAGAATATTATGCTGGAAGAATGTCAGAATATCTTCTGTCTTGACTTCTTTTAACGGGACAGCTTCAGCCCATCTGGAGAAGTAGTCTGTTGCAGCCAGTATGAACCGGTGGCCTCTAGATGACGGAGGATCAATTGGGCCAACTATGTCGGTTCCCTAGACTTCGAAGGGCCACGACGCCACCGTAGGATGCAACGGAATGGAATGCTTGTGAATGAAATCACCGTGAATTTGGCAGACATAATATTTCTTTGCATGCTCTCCGCAATCTCGTATCATGGTGGGCCAGTAATACCCAAGCCATTTAATTTGAAGTTGCATCTTGGGGCCAGATTGGTGAGCACCGCAAACGCCCGAGTAAACTTCTTTCAAGACCCTTTGGGCTTCGGCCGATGACAGACACCTGAGCCAGAGTTGGTCATATGATGTAACACCTTAGAATGTGTTTTGTAGCTAATTATATTTTAATGTGTGGTTTTTAATAAAAAGTTTACCAAATTAAGTTTTAAAAATTTTATCCTATTTAATGAGTATTTTATTAGAATTTTGTTAGGCACACACACACTTGTGCATGATAACTAGGGTTGTTTTTGGGGTTAAACATGATTAGCAATCATGGTTAACTAACCATTTGTCTTAAGTTAGTTTTGTGATTAGTTTAAGAGTTATGGTTGTATTTATTCATGGTTGTTTTAAAAATGAAAATGAATTTGAAATGGAATTTTAATATTGTTTGAATGGTTGAAATGTTGACTTTGTGTGAGAGAGGGGGGCATGGGAAGCATGGTGTGAGCCATGCCTCATCATGAGGGAAGAGAAAGAGAGTGGAGGGGGGGTTTGCATTCCTCTCATTTCTCTCTTTGTTCTCTCATTTCTCTCACTCTCATTCTCTCACTCTCACACAAACACACACACACTCACACAAAGAGGCAGCAGTAGCAAGCAGCAGAAACAACAACAACAACAACAGCAGCAGCATCATCACCATCATCATCTTCAGCAACAGCAGTAGAGAGCATCAGCAGCAGAAGAAGTAGCAGCAGCAGCCCAGGGCAGCAGCATCAGCAGTAACAGCTCCAGCAACTCGCAGAAGCTCTTCTCCATTTCTTCACCTGCCTTCTAGGGTTCATTAGGGTATATTTCTTGAACCCCATTTCGTGGTTTGCTTAAGTTGTGCATCGATTGCTTCGATTAGTGTTAATTAGCTAGTTTAGTGCTAATTAGGGTGATTTGTGTGGAACTTTGATTATGTGGTGATTGTGTTGTTTAACCCTACCTATTTAAGTGTTATTAGGGTCACTTTAACTGAGAATTTCCCTGGATTACACTAAAATACCATAGGGTTTGTGTTTTGTGCTAAATTGTCGTTTTTATACAATATATTGGATATCTGTGATCTGCTATTGACCCGGACCCTACAGAATAAAATTGAGAAGACTAGAGCATGTACACTAGGTATAGATACCACCACAAGAACACGAGCCATCCTCTCCCTACCCAGGACGCCAATTATTTCATTCTGGCCGCAAATTGCGGCCAGGAAGGGGAGTGGGGTGCTGGGGTTTTGGGAATGGTAGTCTGCTGTGTAGTGTAGTATTTTGGCATGTCTAGTTTTGTAAGTTTTGGCCTGTAGGAAAATCTGGGACTATATATCGTTTTTGTGTCCGTTGTGTTTGCGCGATACGCGCGATACGTGAGTGGGTTCTGTGATCCAGCGTATCGCGGCGTGTCGCGATGGTTTTAGACGCGTACACACACGATTCAGCGTATCGTGCATACGCGCGTTTAGTTCGCGACGCGAGTTTCTCGTTTTGGTTCGATATCGCGTTTTGCGAGATATGTTGCTTATATATGATTTCCATGCCTTATTTGCAGGTTTGCAGGCAGGGACTACGGACACTACTACAGGGGGGAGCAGATGGTAGGATTCACCTAGCGTGGAGCATAGGTGAGTAGATTTAACATCTACAGGGGAATCGCCCGCATGGCGTTATGCGTCTGGGCTAGGATTCAAATACCTGTCGCACATTCTACGTCATTGTAGAATTGCGCCTTTACTTTATTTCCTTGATATAGTTATACTGTGACTAGCAGCCGTAGGACACTGCACATATTATTGACGGTTCATGTTGCACGAGCACGGATTGTATGCTACACACACACCGTCAATAATTGCCATGTCATACACAACCCTTTATAGATACTATTACTTGTCACACATGACATCTAGCTTACCGGTATACCTATAGTGTATCATACCTTTAGTGATAGGTACATTTACACCTTGCGATACAGCTACATGTATACCTTTTACATATTTTACTTATACCGGGGGGATATCTTACTCATATTCTTCTTATACCCAGGGGGGTATACGACATCAGTTCTTGTAGGCAGATACCTATACACTGCTACACCTGTATGTTTCATGCATATTCAGTTGCAGTACATATTTACCTTTACTGTTGTTACTTAGCTGTACCTTATTGGTTTCGCATACATCTGGTTTCAGCTACATATTCTCATTTATATGCTCGCATTTCAGATATATTGCATATATTTATTCCTGGATTTGCACATTGTTATTGGGATTTTAGAAGATGTTTTCTGGATTTGGGAACCGCGGGAGTTCATGAAATTATGCATATATTGAAAAACCCGGTTTCCTTGATATGATATTTGCGCATCCACCATGAGCTTTATCGGTGCTGATATGTATATACCCCTACGAGGAGGCGTCGAGGCCGTAGAGGGTACATGGTGGGGCCCGGTATGGTTCCCCTCGGCAAGAAGATCGATGGATTTTGCCGATTGAGCCTGGAGGCAGGCTAGTACCTACCGGTGACAGTACTGATGACTCGGCGGGGGTCATGGAGACACCGTTGGGAGTCATGCACGTATGCATACGTCGAAAGGCGAGGGTCAGAGCTAGGCACTCGTGCTTTCGGGACAGCGTATGATACGTACCTATCAGGATTTCTGTGTCGATGCTTGGCACATTGTTTTCATGATATTTCTTTTAATACCTTTGTATATATAACAGGGGGTTAGCCGTTGTTATATATACCCTTACACCAATATTAGTGGAATGGGACGCTAATATATGTGTATTGCCCCCATCATATTTATTTCTGCAAATATATATATATATATATATATATACCTTTAGGATGTTAGAAACTTGCTTAAGATTCAACTTGGGATTTAGGTGATTCATTGACATTGGATATTGGATATGAAAGAGATTGTTGATTTGTACATTCGAGATATAGGAGAGCTATTCGATATTGTACATTGAGGTGATGTGAGACTTATATATTGTGAGAGCCCAATTTGGGGGCTGATTTGAGGATTTGGGATTTGAGTGTCTTAATGGATTGTGATCCTACCACGATGTCAGGTTTCCGTGGAAATGACATATTCCACCCTATACCTCACACTTATCTACTTTATGCACAGATTCATATATTGGTAGTACCTGTTAGTGTACCCTTATGATAGTTGCATATTTACATTCTCATATCCCTACTGCATGGTTATTGCATATTATTGTCATGTTACTATTGCTTCACATATTGATTGTACCTGCTAGTGTACTCTCCTTTATTCAGCATTTGCATGACATGTTATTACTGTAATCGCATATCTTAGATTCATGCTGTACGTGCATTCCTGCGATTACCTGCATATGTTATCTACTATTCACGAGTTGGCAACTCACCCCCGTTGTGCCACAGGTGTTTCAGGTTGTTCCCCAGAGTAGTCGAGGCAGGCTATTCAGCTTTTCAGCTATCATCTTTTGCTACAGATACCGCATCAGCTCACAATACTATTTTGCTTAGGTGGGTTTTGGTGGTCATCTGTATTTTGTATTGTACACTCGTTGTATTTTGTACTCTCCATCTACTATTGTATTGTTGACTTAGAGACTTGGTGAGGACGTTACTGTGTATTATTTGTGGATTTGTTTTCCTTTATATACAGCTTTCTCTCTATTGTCCTTATTTCTTCGCTATAGCTTCATATTTTTGTGTTGTATTCATCTTGGCTGGTTTTTACAAAAAGGGGTGTTGCTAAAATTTTAAAGAAATAAAGTAGGACTTTTAAAGAATTTGGGTTGCGATTTCAAATGTTTCAAAAACTTATATTATCTTTTCCGTATTTTTATGGTTTAGATTTCTGGGTTTTGGCTTTCTTTTACTGCGCTACGTCTTTAGGCGTTGCGTAGTATTAGGGCCGTCACGGGCCAATTTTGGGTCGTGACATATGACCTGCGATATAGCGTGTCATTTACAAACATGCATCGGAGAGCTCTATTCTTCAGCTGAATTCTTGCAGATTTTCCTTCGGGCAGCTTGTCGTATCGGAGGTACGCTATGAAGGGGTCTCTCCAATCGGGCTCGTCTTGGATGATCGAAGCTTCTTCGGCAGGACTGATCTTCTGTTCCTCGCTTTCCTCTTCTCATAGAGAGACTGGGGGTAGAATTTGCCGGTTCCTGACTGTGATCAGAATTTCTTCTATGTCAGGATCAGCCAGCTCCTTGGCTAAGCGAGCGAGTATGTCGGCTTTTCCGTTCAACGCCCTAGGGACTCTCATTAGTTCAATGTGAGTGAACCGTTTCATGAGTTCCACCACTCGTCTTCTGTACCAAGCTAACTCGGGTTTGTATATCTTATAGTCGCCGCTCACTTGGTTGACGACAAGCTGGGAATCACCGTAAACCCGTAGCCGAAGGATTTCCATTTCTATGGCGAGCTCCAGATCATCTATCAGAGCTTCATACTCAGCTTCATTGTTTGTTCGAGGCTCGGTTAGAGCAAAAGAACGCCGTAGGGTTCCCATTGATAGCGTGATGAACACCAATCCTATCCCTTCTTTTATCTCCGGAACGCTTGATTTGCTGGAGGTCCTCATTGATGAGGCCCCATCGAAGTAGAGCTCCCAACATGGCTCATCTTCCTCGAGGTGCATCACTTGTTCGTCGGGTAACTCACAATTTAGCGGCGACCCTTCTGGTATGGGATGAGCAGCGAGAAATTCTGCAAGAGCTTGCCCTTTTACTACTTTCTAAGGAGTATAAACTATGTCAAACTCAAGTAGCATGACAGCCCATCTCGACATTCTACCGGTTAGGCTTGCTTTGGTCATTAATTGTTTGAGCGGGTAGACCCTAGAGATCAGCATAACCCGATGAGCGAGCAGATAGTGCCTTAGCTTCTTCACAACGAACATCAGAGCCAGGCATTGCTTTTCGATCGGGGAATAGTTGTGTTCCGCCCCGACTAAAGTTCGACTGAGGTAGTAGAGGGCATTCTCTTTTCCATCCTCATTGTTCTGGGCAAGGAGCGCACCGAGTGACTCATCTAGCGCGGCAGTATAGAGAATCAACGGTTTGTCTGGAATAGGAGCAGCAAGCACTGGAGGGTGCAACATGTACTGTTTGATGCTTTCGAACGCTTCTTGACATTCAACATCCTAGAAAAAAGGAGCACCTTTCTTCATGAGCTTTGACAAAGGCCTACATTTCCCCGATAAATTTGAGATAAACCTTCGTATATAAGCAAGCTTGTCCTGAAAAGATCTTAGCTGTGTCAAATTCTTCGGAGGGGGCATCTCCATGATGGCCTTTATCTTGGATGGGTCAACTTCGATCCCTAGATGTCGGACTATGAAGCCCAGAAATTTTCCAGACGACATGCCAAAAGCGCACTTCAGAGGATTCATTTTCAGATCGTACTCCCTCAGTCTGGTGAGAACGGTCCTAACATCTTGGATGGGATCGACCTTGGCTTTAGTCTTGACGACCAGATCATCAACATAGCATTCGACGACTTTATGGATTAGGTCATCAAAGGCATTAGTCATTGCCCTTTGATATGTAGCACCTGCATTCTTCAGTCCAAACGACATCACTTTGTAGCAGTATATTCCGATCGGGGTCCAAAATGCTGTGTGTTTCTCATCCTCAGGAGACATCTTGATCTGATTATATCCAGACGAGCCATCCATAAAGGTGAACAGCTCGTAATTTGTGGTGTGATCGACCATCATTTCCATGACCGGAAGCGGGAAGTCGTCTTTAGGACAAGCCTTGTTGAGGTCCCTGAAATCGACACATACTCGGATCTGCCCATTTTTCTTCTTCACTAGGACTATACACGCGATCCAGTCCGCATATTTCTCTTCCCTGATGAAGCCGGCGTCGATGAGTTTCTTGGTCTCCTCGATGACCTTTTCTTCCTGTTCCCTTCTCATTCTTCGAGGAGCTTGTTTTACTGGCTTAGCATCAGGAGATATAGCCAGCTTATGCACGACCACTTCAGGGGAGAGGCCAGGCATTTCTTTGTACGTCCACACGAAGCAGTCGACGAATTCATGCAGCAGGGAAATTATCTGCTCTTTCATTTCCTCTGACAAGAGTGAGCTGATGTAGGTCGGCCTTGGATTATTGGGCATTCCTAAGTCAATCTCGGTTAGCTTGACAAAGGTTGCTTGTCCGTTATCTTCGAGCTCTTGAGGAGATTCTTCTGGCTCGGCTATCTCGTCATCATCATTTGAAATTTTGCTGGCCTCACCAATATGGATCTTGTAGTACGCTTTGGAATCAGGTTGAATGTAGCCTATGCCCGTCTATCTGGAGTTCGTCCATCGATGAGTGCTCGGACCTGAGGCGGATGCCATAGCCCTTCGTAAAACTTTGCTTCGGACTCCATTTGATATAAGCGGCATCCGCATCTTTTGAAGTATTTCCGCATCTCAGGCGCATAATATCTGGGATTGAGGACGACCCTTATGCCTATCTCGTATGGAAGGCATGCGACGGAAAAATCGTCCGTGTGCACAACAGGATTTGACCCATAAAACAGGATGCCCTTCTGTCCGCTTTTTCTTTTGGGAACGTAGAAAGTTTTCAGCTGGTCCACGGTGGAGACTGACATTGCATCGAGATCTTTGCACATCCGCTTTGGCACCGTTGTGACGGCTAGGGACCCTTTTGCAATTTCGAAGGTCTCTCGTAGTTTCGCTTGTTGCATAGGGATCCAATCTGTACAGCTGTTGGAAGGCAGGTCCTCTTCCTCCGACTCTTCAGTGTCGCTGCCAAGATGAGGGCGGACTTTGCTGCTAGATAAGCCTTCAGTATTAGATTCATCCGTATCGCTACCGAAATGAGGGCGTGTTTTACGGAAGGACGGATTTCCAGCGTCGGACTCATCAGTGTCACTACCGAAACGCGGGCGCACTTAGGGGTTTTTGCTTCTGAAAGTGACAACTGGCTCAGATTTGCTTTTGAGTCTTAGGGCTACTCTGTCCTTAGTCGGTTGTGGCTTAGCATTTTGGTGGTTCATAAAATATCGAGAATCCTCATATCGGACTTCATGCACACCGAACGACTGGATTGTTGGCTATAGTGCCCTCAAGGAAATTATCATAGTCGCGGACTTGTGATTATGATGATTGAGGCAGGACCTATACCGATAAAATAGTCTTACTCAAGATGATAGTATGCTATCTGGTTTGTCTTTATCATCATATATATATTGATAGAGCCCGTGGGATTCTTGCTTGACTGCCAGCATTGTGATGGCGATCACAAATGTGGGAGCTGGGGTCTATAAGCACATCCTTAAATGTCCCTAGTCGTTGGAGTATCGAGACTGGGCATCGATACTCCAGTGTAGACTAGTGTATACTGATCGAGACCCCGACGAGGGGCGGTGGCCAGGTCTCACAAGCCATTGGTGTTAGTATGTTCACCTAAGATAGTATACAGGTGCTCATTGGGTTATGAGTACACTGGACGGACTCGCCGGGAACCTGCTTGTTGGTATTATACCTTTTGTCAGATAGCAGTTCCCAGGTGACATGTGTACAGGTTAGTCTGTCGACCTGAGATCGTCATTTGTTTCGTGTGAGTTCCCACTGTGCTTTGATTACTACCCTACCACGGCTCAAAGGAGTCGTGCAAATAGGTTTTAGTTGGGTATAGTCCCGAGCCACATGGAGGAAGTGATCGGATCGTCGGGGATTCGTCTCTCCCGGTATTGGGGGTTGATGTCGCTTTGTGTACGGATGGCCATCACCATAAATCCATGGCAACGGTGGACGAGAATTATCGATCCAGGATCGATAGTTTCTCAGGTGGTGATGGGTTTCATCCCGACACTAAATGTCGCGTTGTTAGGGCTCTGACTTTATCCACCCCCTTAGACTCGATATGCGATACTCTTAGACGAACAGACCGGACTGTACGGATATTGTCACTGTCAGGCTCAGTAGGGGTTGAGGATGAGTTTGCTCGTCGGCCTCCCTTTCACTCAATACCTGGGTAGTCGTTACGTACAGCTAGTGCCGCTGACGTGCTTGTGGTTAAACCCATTGCCAGCGTATTGACGAGTCTTTATAGTCCCACACAGAGGGTTTTCACGGTTCAGGCGATATGGTGTACATGAGGTATGTTGATACATACAGGTGTCCGATTAAATATGTGCACATGCTGTGCGGACTTTAATCGGACGGTTGATAATACTAGCGGCTTAGGATTAAGCCGGATTATTAAATCGGGTTTTGATTTAATAATTTAATCTATGTATTTGTATATACGTATTCTAGTATTATTGTTCACTGTTCGTTTTCTCTCTCGGCTATTCATATTTTGGTACGAATACTCGTATATGTATTTTGATACATGTACCGGGAAGTATTCCGTATTTTGTACGGAATAGCTTCTAGAAGAAGATGCCACCTCATTTATATGATTTTCCTTTTTTTTTTGGAAAATCATTTGTTTTATAAATGAGGTGGAAGGGATGATGTGGCATGAACATGACTTTGGGCATGGGTTTTTGCATGTAGCAAAGTATGGGTTGCACTTTGTTTAATTGTTTAATGAAATATGGTGGAAATTTTTTGATGAGAGTGAGAGAGGGGGGCCGGCCAATATTTGGTGAGGGGTTCTCATTTTCATTTGGATGATGGTTTTTAGATTAAGCCCACTCTCTCACTCTCTCAAGTTGACCACAAAACACTTAACCATTGTTCTTCATGCCAAAGCTTCATCACCTCTTTATTTGTCACGATCCAAAGTTCGGCCCGTGACCGGCACTTAACCACGTAACGTCTACAGACGTAACGCGACTAAGTAAGCCGAAACCCAGAAATCAAAACCATTTGAAATATAGAGTGTTAAAGCATTTTAGTAGAAACTTTTGTATAATGTTTAGAAAACCTTAAGTAATTTAATAGAAACCCTTTTTAGTTCAAGAGTTATTTTTAATAATTTTGGCAACATTTCCTTTATAAAGATTTGTCCCATATTCGGGTAAAACACAAGATATAAGTAAAATGACATGTGAAATAAATAGAGCATCCCAAACGGGAGAATCGCGCCCAACGGCGGAACAATCACCACAATATAATATACGACGCCGTAGCGAAGAATGAGCAGTAAAATGAAAACAAATATCATAAAAGATAAGACTGCATAAATAAAGTTGGCTCACAACGAGCTCGACACCAGAGTACAAAATAATATACATCATCCTCACAACTGGTCTCTAAATCAATACATGAAAGTAGATGGAGAGTACTAGATACATCAATGTACAACTGAAAAGTAAACAGATACCGCAAAAAACCGACCTAATAGCAAAAGGGCTAGCACGCCTCAGCTGTGATATCTGTGTCAAAAGATGCGATAAACAGCCAGCCGCTACTACTCAAAAAGGCAACCTGCAAGCACTGTGGCACAACGGGGGTGAGTTGCCAACTCGTGAATAGTAGATAGAATATAAAGGTAATCGCGAGTATGCATGTGCTGTGATACTCTAACCTATGCCAACAAATAATATCTATATGATGAACAGGATGCTCAAATCGTGCAACAAGTGCAACCTAATAGTCTCTCCATATGATGAGCAAGGTATACGATAATCATGTCTAACAATGAAATCTAACAACCCTATATAGAATGAGCAGGGTATGCAATGATCATGCAAGCATGTGTACTCTATCAGGTACAATAGATACAGGATGAGATATAAAATACTGAATGCTGAGCATGGGAAGAAATAATATCTACACGAAATATCAACGTGGAAAATACTGGTATCCATCAATACACCCAAATCCCTGTAAAACTCAGGCGCCGTCATCCTCATCGGCCCTCAAATCCTGTGAATCTCATAGAATCGTGAGTGCCCAACATCGGCACTCGAAATATCATAAAATCAGCCGTGTCGAGCATCGACACGCAAATCCTCTAGTATGGGGCGTCCGTCCATCGGATCTGCCCACGGGCTCCGTCTGCGGAATTTGCCCTCGGCCCCGGCAGTATGCGTCGTCCCGTATCCATCTATCGACTCTGGTCGGTATCCTCCGGATAATCGCCATGTCTAACCAATCACCGGTAGGTAGTAGTCCCTCATCCGGGCTCACCGTCTAACAACACAAGTCATCTTGCCCCGGGGTACCTGTTCAATCGATAAAAATGCACATTTGTAGTATATTTTTCCTACCATTTTTATATTAAAAAAGAACTATATTATAATATATTATACATATGAGGGTTTATGTGTAAAAACATTATTTTCCATCTGTTAATATATGTTAATTATCATTTGGTAGGAAAATGTATGCAAATAATATTATTGATCTAATCCTAGTAGAACAAAGTCTACTAAAATCTTATTTGAGTTGTTGTGCAGAATATTTCCAAGTTGTTATGAAGGATTTAACAAACAAATCAATTTGTTGAAGAAAACTTGCCAAATTAAGAAGCAAAACTTGGAGACCAATGCTGGAAGCAACCGAGAGAAGATTTCTGAATTCTAAAGATGCCTAGGATTGCCAAATGTCAAAATCAGAGAGCCAAAGAAAATTGATCAAAAGATCTCATCCATTGAGCACGGATCCACGGCCAAACCCACCCTTGGGCCGCGGATTCGCCGCACCTTTGTGGAATTGGAAGGCAAGATTTTCTGGTGTGAATCCAAGCTATATTTTACCAAGTTTTCAACAATAAGATTCTGGCTTTGCACTATAAAAAGGCACCGAGAGCCTCTTAGAAAAATCATCAAGCCGAAGAGATCACGAAGTCCAAGACGGCTCACGCATCCAGGCTGATCATCAACTGTTCGTCTACCTCCTTGGAAGAGATCGAGAAGCAAACTAGTCTTTGTAATCATTTTCTAAGTAATCAAAGTGTAGATTGTTCAAGTTGATTAATAATGGTAGTTGTTTTATTTAATTCTTTTGCATTTTACATTATGTTTTCCCTCTCTTTCTTTTCATCTTCTTCTCCCAACATGCGCGAGTAATTCTCCGCTTGTTAGGGTTCGTAGGATTAGGGTAGGCTAATGGACGATGAAAATAACTGAACCCTTTTTAAGTCCTATAAAGTTTAGGAACTTTATCAAAAGAATCATTAACATCGTAATCGGGCGCGCTAGCAATTCTTTGCTAGTTCCGACCGCGATTAGAGATTAGATTAATGATTGTTTTGGTAAAGGCTAGATATGAACGGAGTTCCGTGTCGAGATAAGGGTTAAGAGTGGGATTTCTTTTCCTTCCAGAAACCCTAATCTACACGCATCACCGTCGTTCTAGTTCTAAATCTATTAATGGATAAAAATGGTAACTTTTAATTAATCGTCCATAACTACTAAATCCTAACGAACTCTACAAGCCTTCTTATTATATTATCTAAGTCTCTAAAATAATCTAGATCTATATTTTACATTCTTGTTTAACGTAGATCTAGAAACCATTCTATAAAATTCTTTATCTCTTCTCTCTTTCTCAACACATCTAAAGTAAAAGTAAAAGGTTCCACGTTTCCCAGAGGACGACCCGTACTCATCTCGGTCTAGCTACACGCGACACCGTTATTGATTGCGGTTAAACTACAAAAACACTCTTTCGTATCAATCAAATGGCGCCGTTGCCGGGGATACGTGCGTAATTTTTTTTATTCTTACTATTTGTGTTGAATTCTTAGACGAGTCATATCATTATTAAAACAAAACTGCAAATTGCATATTTAACGATTTGTGCGTGAATTTTTGCGAGGAAATCTGGAGTCACAAACTTGAGGAAACAGGAAACAGAGACATTTTTTAGAGATCCAGAGGAGCACAAAAGGCCATACAAAAAATTTCATCAACTGTTCCCTCTGCCACGCGGCGGAACCGCGGCAAAAGCACCCATTCTGCGACGGAATCGCGGCAAGTTGGAGGAATTAGGGAATAAATCTTCTCTGGTATCTTTCTCAACTCCTTCTCTCTCTCTTCAGATCCAATAAAATCTATCTTCTGCAGGATTCTTTGCAAAATCGCGCCGCTAAAAAATCTTTTTGCAAAAGTTTTGTGATTGGTTTTGTTTTGCATATTTTAATACGGATTCTAAGGGGCAAAGACCAAATCAAGATTAGGTGGGGATTTCATCACCCTTCCTAAGCCCCACAAATCACAAACCGAGCATATAGATCAACCCTTCATTAATTTAAAAAATATTTAGACCAGACTCTAAGAATTGTCGCGCTCAATAAGGACAGAGGAAGGTCATGGGTAATCTATCGTTTATCCGCATTACTTTTGTAGTGCCTAGGCAAGTGTGACAAAGGCTAGTGGTTTTTAATTAGGCCGACGACGTGGTTTCTTTCCACTTACCTGGCACTTATCTGGCTACAAGGGTAGTACGGAGGCGGTAGAGGATTTATCCCGCGGCTTGTCCTTTAGAAGTCTAGGAGCGGTCTAGAGACTGGACCTAGGTGACCTTAGTTCTAGGGTTGCTTGTGCATCTTAGGGAGATTTGTCTTGAGTCCCACTTTTTCAAAACAAGCCAATTTTAAAATCACACACGCTGCCACTTGCACTAAACCCGCTTAGTGCATGCTCGGCTGGACACGGGATCCTAATGCCCGTCTTGTCCGCGTTCATGCTATCGACGCCGAAGTCGGTACTTCTTCATCTTCTTTTCCCCAACCACACACCACATCGCCCGTGATGGACGACACTCCATCTAATTATAACACCACGCTGCCACCGCCCGCAGGTGAGCAGAATCCACCGCGCATCTCTCTCAAAGAGAGATGCTATCCTATTCGTGGTCCTCTTCCTACTTGTCTATCTCTTCCACCACCTAACGGGGATAATTTCGAAATTAAACCCCACTATATCAAACTGCTTCCCAAATTTCATGGGCTTGAGTCAGAAGACGCGTACGTTTTCATCACCAAATTCGAAAACGTATGCGCAATGATGGGTACTTCACAATTGACTTTAGATGCTATGCGCTTACGTCTTCTCCCATTCACACTGTGCGACTTGGCAGAAAAATGGCTTTATAATACTGCCGCACACTCTATCACTAATTGGGATGAATTCGTCATAGCATTTCTTAAGAAGTTTTACCCAAACCATAAGACTGCACGTGTTAGGAGCGAGATCAACCAGTTCACCCAGCTTCCCAATGAACCATTTTGGAAGTGCTTTGAACGTTTCAAAGATCTGCTTGTCCAATGTCCTCATCATGGAATCAATAGATGGGATTTACGTCGGATTATATATGAGGGCATTAATTCAGCGACAAAGCAGATGCTTGAAACAATGTGTCAATGCAATTTCATGTCTAAAGACGACGGTGAAGCTTGGAAGTATCTGGAAGACCTCGCTGAACACACTTTGCAGTGGGAAAGCGTAAGACCACCTTCATCTAGGGGAGGTATTCACCAGATCGATGTTTCCATCGCAGTGAAAGCCGAAATGGCAGCGATGCAGAAGAAACTCGACGCTATTGAGAGCAGATTCTCATCAGTCTCCCTAAATCAGGTTACACTTCCTAAGACCGTCTGTGGTTGCTGTTCGGATCCTTCACACTTAACGGAAGAATGTCCTATGAATGCATCGTTTCAAGCTAATGCTGCTTTTCAGCAGCGACCTAGAAACAACCCTTATTCTTCCACGTACAATCAAGGATGGAGGAATCATCCTAACTTTTCTTGGAATCAAAACCAACAAAGTAATTATCAAAGACCTCCTCCACAGCAACCACAACCACAGAATCAGCCCCCCTTTCAGTCACAAAATTTCCAAAATCCGGCCAACATTTCTACATCACAAGTGGCCGGTACTGACAACTCACTTGCACAAACTTTGGATATATTCATGAAACAATCCATGCAAAATTCGGCTGAGATAAGGTCTTCTATTGATACCCTAACGAAAAACTCCTCCTCCCATGGTGAGAGTATTAAATCAATAGAAAACCAAATCGCACAGTTAAACGCCGCAATGAGTGCGAGAGAGAAAGGGAAACTCCCATCTCAACCCCTACCGAATCCTGGCCATTCACAAAGTCATAATGTGAATGCCATTACTACGTTGAGATCGGGGAGAGTGCTGAATAACCAAGTGGGTGAGCAATTTGATGATAGTGACACATTTGATACCCCTTCTTCTTCTTCTTCTTCTTCTTCCCCTAATTCGTCTAGTCTCCCACCTTCATCCGAGCCTATTCTCCGTTTTCCCCAAGGCTCGAACCCTTCGCCCATTTCGCCAAATCTATCTAAGTCGATTCCAACTCCAGTTTTGGGATCGAATCCATCCCCACAGTCTTCTCCACAAACGTTGGACCCAAAACTTATTGATCAAGCACCTTATCCAAACAGGTTGAGGGGCAACAGACCAAGTCCACAAATGGAGAAGATTGTGGAAATTTTTAAGCAAGTTAACATAAACATTCCTCTCCTAGATGCTATTCAACAAGTTCCATCATATGCGAAAATTCTAAAGGACTTGTGCACTAGGAAGAGAAAAGTTCAAGTACCTAAAAAAGTTTTCCTTGCGAGTAATGTGAGCACAGCTTTTACACAACAACTTCCCAAGAAACGAAAGGACCCCGGAAGTCCTACAATTTCAATTTCTATTGGGGGTAAAAATATCAATCGTGCTCTACTCGATCTTGGTGCTAGTGTTAACTTACTTCCGTATTCTGTGTATGAGCAATTAGGGATCGGAGAGTTAAAACCTGCGCATTGCACTCTTCAGATGGCCGATCGATCTATCACCCAACCAAGGGGTGAGCTAGAGGATGTGTTAATCAAAGTCGGGGAATTCATATTCCCTGTGGACTTTATCGTTATAGATACACAACCTGTAGCAAACCCACGCAATCAAATCCCGGTGATACTCGGTCGACCCTTTTTGGCCACTTCCAACGCAGTAATTAATTGTAGAAACGGCTCTATGACCCTATCCTTTGGAAAGAAGTCAATTGAGCTTAATATTTACAAGTTGGGAAGTGAACCCTCCGAACCCTATGCTCATGTGTGTTCTGTCGAATTAATGGATGTCGACAGCAGCGAATTTGATCAACCTCATGATACAGACTCTTTTCATATGTTGTTGTTTGACCCAACCATTTACTCTTCCACCGAGTTGTCCGGGTCAACATCTAATGAGGAACCTTATATTGAGTCTGACGATTACCCCATTTTTTCTGATGACATTATTTTTCGGGGTATCGATGAAAGCTTTGAGGAAATTTTCGCTGATGAACTCGCATTTTTACAAGATACGGGTGTCGAGATGAATCAACTCCAAGATGAAGAAATTGGACCTCCACCCCCTCTTTTGGACAATCATGACAATGCGAGTAATCCATCAGTACTATCACTGTGTCGTCTCTCCAAATTGAGACGCAATCCTTTTCCAATACACCTCCTGTCACCTCCCCACTTCTTCACGTCAATAGGTGACATGTTCTTCCACCAACCTTGGTGCTTCATCGATAAAATTTTTGAATGGTTGTTGTTGACCTTCGGTCTTTGCAAAGCTTGGCATTGACCAATAACCTTGACTCTCTCATGTGATTTTAAAAGATTAAAAATGTTTAACTCAAGTTTGGGGGAGGGGTGGTATATTTTGGCTCTTGAAAGAAAATGATTTTTACAAAATTGTGAGCCTAAAATAAGTTTGGGGGAGGATTTTCACTTTCATATATTGTTTCCCCCATTAATAATTTCCTCCCAAGTCTACAGGTTATTTTTGCTTAATGGATGACATCAGTGAGGACACTGCTGTAAACAGGTTTGGGGGAAATTTGTGCTTATTTACACATCAATTTGCATCATACTTTGCATAAGCACAACGTTTTCAAAAATAAAAAAAAAATCTTTTATAACAAAAGAGTAGAAAGTGAAAAATTACATCCAAAAGATAGGAATAGTTTAAGAAAACCAAGAAAATTAGAAGTTTTCTTAAACGAACTATTAATAAGTAGTTATGAGCTGTTGTCCCAAGGGTTAGTAAGATGAAGGAAGTCACTAATTTGAGGATAAAAATAAGTCTGAAAAATAGTTTCTATTCTGGAAGCCAAACGTTTCAATGTTGATACCCTACTATATGCACATACACACGTCTTGAAACTCGGGATAGTAGAGGATACCTTGAAATGCTCTTATCTAAAAGCCAAAGTATGAAGGAAATGAAAAAAAAAATGAAGAAAATATAAAAATAGTGAAAAGAAAAAAATGAACACTGGTTTTGTTATCGCCAAGGCAGCAATAAAAAATATAGCGAGGGTGTCTCTTCACCTAGTGCCCTAAGGCCAACTGGTCAGGGAGTCACTGCTAAGCCTTAGGTGGTGCAAGACGAGGAAATATTATCACCTAATCAGCAAGCACATGAGTAATCGGTCGGTTAGTACCTCAAGAAGTATTAACGGTCAAATGAAAATGTGTGAGCAAATCTTACTATTCATCAAATTAAAAAGTACTAAGGTAGATGGACAAGAGTATGATAGCTTGAATTGAATTCTCCGAGTGTAGGGATGTTCTTTACACACACGTGGGGTTATATGATCAATGTTTGGATGAAAGGTAGGAATGAAGAATAAAGACGATGTTTTATTGAGGGATGATGTGATTTCTAACATTTTTTCATGACTATTAAGATAGGGCTTATGACAACTGAAAAGCTAGTATTGTTGGAAACTCTTCTTTTCAAGGCCTTTCTTTTATGGTTCTTATCTTTATATGTAAATTTCACCATCTTTCTTTTGTTATTGGATTTTGTGGGTGTAATCCGCTGAAAACCCTCAGGAGACAACACTCCTCCTACTAGGGACACCTAAAGGTTTAACGGCTTGTTGCACGTGCTCAGTGCAATCGTGTCTGCCTACGAAAGTGTGCTTAGTTTTCTCCTTTCTTTTTTCTCCTCTTAAATAAACTAGTTTGCTCGGGACGATCAAAGATAAGTTTGGGGGTATTTGTTCAATCGATAAAACTGCACATTTGTAGTACATTTTTCCTACCATTTTTATATTAAAAAAGGACTATATTATAATATATTATACATATGAGGGTTTATGTGTAAAAACATTATTTTCCATGTGTTAATATATGTTAATTATCATTTGGTAGGAAAATGTATGCAAATAATATTATTGATCTAATCCTAGTAGAACAAAGTCTACTAAAATCTTATTTGAGTTGTTGTGCAGAATATTTCCAAGTTGTTATGAAGGATTTAACAAACAAATCAATTTGTTGAAGAAAACTTGCCAAATTAAGAAGCAAAACTTGGAGACCAAGTCTGGAAGCAACCGAGAGAAGATTTCTGAATTCTAAAGATGCCTAGGATTGCCAAATGTCAAAATCAGAGAGCCAAAGAAAATTGATCAAAAGATCTCATCCATTGAGCGCGGATCCGTGGCCAAACCCACCCTTGGGCCGCGGATCCGCCGCACCTTTGTGGAATTGGAAGGCAAGATTTTCTGGTGTGAATCCAAGCTATATTTTACCAAGTTTTCAACAATAAGATTCTGGCTTTGAACTATAAAAAGGCACCGAGAGGCTCTTGGAAAAATCATCAAGCCGAAGAGATCACGAAGTCCAAGACGGCTCACGCATCCAGGCTGATCATCAACTGTTCGTCTACCTCCTTGGAAGAGATCGAGAAGCAAACTAGTCTTTGTAATCATTTTCTAAGGAATCAAAGTGTAGATTGTTCAAGTTGATTAATAAAGGTAGTTGTTTTATTTAATTCTTTTGCATTTTACATTATGTTTTCCCTCTCTTTCTTTTCATCTTCTTCTCCCAACATGCGCGAGTAATTCTCCGCTTGTTAGGGTTCGTAGGATTAGGGTAGGCTAATGGACGATGAAAATAACTAAACCCTTTTTAAGTCCTATAAAGTTTAGGAACTTTATCAAAAGAATCATTAACATCCTAATCGGGCGCGCTAGCAATTCTTTGCTAGTTCCGACCGCGATTAGAGATTAGATTAATGATTGTTTTGGTAAAGGCTTGATATGAACGGAGTTCCGTGTCGAGATAAGGGTTAAGAGTGGGATTTCTTTTCCTTCCAGAAACCCTAATCTACACGCATCACCGTCGTTCTAGTTCTAAATCTATTAATGGATAAAAATGGTAACTTTTAATTAATCGTCCATAACTACTAAATCCTAACGAACTCTACAAGCCTTTTTATTATATTATCTAAGTCTCTAAAATATTCTAGATCTATATTTTACATTCTTGTTTAACGTAGATCTAGAAACCATTCTATAAAATTCTTTATCCCTCCTCTCTTTCTCAACACATCTAAAGTAAAAGTAAAAGGTTCCACGTTTCCCAGAGGACGACCCGTACTCATCTCGGTCTAGCTACACGCGACACCGTTATTGATTGCGGTTAAACTACAAAAACACTCTTTCGTATCAATCAGTACCATACTGGGTCCACCATGTACCCGCAATCGGTGCCTACCACTCCTCGAATCGGGTATACTCACACAAGCTCTCTGGAACCGAGAAAACTCATGGTGGACGCACTGAAATATCATATCAAGAGAAACCGGGTTTTTAAAATAGTGCGTATTTTCTTAAAATCATTCCACGGTTCTCAAATCCAGAAATCATATGAATCAAATCTAATGCGTAAATCCATGCCATGTGTCGTATGACACTAAGAGTAAAAAAAATGGAAAACCGCTCTTTTAAAAGATCCAGTTTTGAAATATCACATGCGGTCTCTTAGTTTTTAAATCATGTCAATATAATCCATGTATGTAACATATGTATATGTGTATAGGTATGGATGTGCGAAAGGATAAGTACGCAATGTGAATGTAGCAATGTACATGTGCACTAATGTGCACATATGATGTATATGTGCTCAAGTATGAATATATGAAGTATATGGCACAAGTATGGATATGTGATTATATGTGCCCAAGTATGAATATATGATGCATATGGCACAAGTATGGATATGTGATGTATATGTGCCCAAGTATGAATATATGAAGCATATGGCACAAGTATGGATATGTGATGCATATGTGCCCAAGTATGAATATATGATGCATATGGCACAAGTATGGATATGTGATGTATATGTGCCCAAGTATGAATATATGAAGTATATGGAACAAGTATGGATATGTGTCCAAGTATGAATATATGAAGTATAGGGGCACAAGGGTAAACATATCAAGATAGGTATGCACAAAAGTGAGTATACAGTGTGCATGGTATGGATATAACATATGCTAATATAAGGCAAATCATGACAAACATCAATAAAGCGGAATCAACCTGATATATGATTTATAACAATCCTATAATGTGAGTGTCATGGCAATCACTAACGGTGTGAGTGTACCATATAAATCGTGCTCGTGCAACTTGAACCGTTAGTGACAGTGCAATGTTCTATACTACCAGCTCTATATGTAACAGAAGGTATGCTACTAGTATATCCAAATGAACACACATGGCTAAATATCCTAATACGCCTTGACGCTTAACGCCATACGAGCGATTTTCCCGTAGATGTTAAATCTACTCACCTGGTCGCGTGCTAAGTATAGCCGACCACCTACTTTCCTTTCCTGGCAGCGTCTGATGTACCCACCTGCGAACCTGGAATTTACACAATGAATCCATATATAAGCAAATATCTTGCAAATACGCGATATCGCAATCAAACGAGAAACTCGCGTCGCGATCTAAACGCGCGTGTATACGTAACGTGCGTGTATACGCCAAAATCCAACGCGACACACGGTGGCACACAGCGACACGCTGTGATACACAGCAAACCAATTCGACACGTATCGTACGTGTCACGCAAGTCCCGCTACGCTAAAAAAAGGTAAATGGTCCCAGATTTCATCTGGAACAAAAATAAGTAAATCAAACAGGACCAAATACATCATAATACCTACAGATACCTATCTAGCAAAAATTCAAAGCATTCCTCCACAACATGGCCGGCGGCAAGGGGGGTGGTACCGGCCCAAATCCGGTGGAGTGTGCCCAGGTCTCTACCCTCGGATCCTAACATCATTCACAACCTAGTGTATATGTTTGATTACTAAAAAGGTTACCCTAATAACAGCAGATTTCATATATCATCAATGGCTTAGTTTAAACATCAAGTGTGCAACACTAGGGTATTTTAAGGAACTGGTTAAGTTAACGGGAAACAAGTGATACCAACAGCATAACTTAGGGTAAATCTAACTACAAACACCCTGAAACTCCCTGTTCTCCAACAAAATTACCCAAGTTAACATAAAAGTCCACCAAAACACAATAACTTAGCTAAACAACCTAGATTCTGTCCAAGGTAAGAACCCAAAAAGTAAACAATACCAATCTTAGGACAATCTCCACAGACACCCACAGACACAAGACACACACACTCCGCTCAACAGGGGGCCGGCGTTGCCGGTCCGGCAATAGGAGGCCGCCGGTCATCCTCCGGTGGGAGGGGCTCGAACTCCATCACAACACCTAAAAAACTCTGCACACTATTCTGAAGTTGTTTGCTAATCTAGGAAAGGGCCAGAAATGTAGCAGATCCTAATATCCTATGATATGTGTCAAAAACCGTATTTTAACGTTTCAAGTTAGCGATTTAAGGCTATCTAGCTAATTCTAGCGACACTACTAGGCTAAAACCGAATAAATAACACTTAATAGGGTTGATTAAGCGATAACAACTATAACTTAGCTTAACCACCTCCTAAAACAAAAATCTAGCACTAATACTCAATTTAAACACTAATTAAGCTAAATCGACACACAATCTAGCAAACATGGAAAAAGGAGCTCAAAGGTTATACCTCACTCGACCCTACGATGCAGGGTAGGGAGAAGAAGAGGAGGGGAGGAAGGTGCTACTGCTTGCTTCTCTTGCTGTTGTTGCTGCTGCTCCTGATGCTGTTGCTGTTGATGTTGTTGTTGTTGATGTTGCTGGAGTTGATGCTGGTGCTACCTCAGCTGCTGCTACGTGTGCTGCTGCTGCTACATGGAGCTGCTGCTGCTGGGTGTTGCTGCTGCTGTGCCTGCAGCTGTTGTTGCTTTAGCTGCTGATGTAGTGGCTGTAGCTGTGTGTGTGTGTGTGAGAGTGAGAGAGTGAGAAATATGAGAGTGTGCAACAAAAGAAATGATACTACAAGAGAGTCAACCCCCATCTCTCTCTTGCCTCATTAAATGCAAGCATGGGCTTGTCATGATGCACTACCTCTCTCTCGCATCTAATGCAAGCATGTCATTGCCATGATGCATTCTCTCTCTCCCTTTCTCTCTCCCAAGTCAACACAAAAAAAGACCTTTAAATCCCATTTCATTTTCAAAATAAAAAAAATACCCTTAATTAAAATCATTTTAACTTAACAAGGGGGGTTAATCTACCATGGTTGCAAAACATGGTTTAACCCAAATTCTAACCCTAGTTTACATGCACAAGTTTGTGCAAGCCTAGGAAAATTCTAGAAAAATATCTATTAATTTTGATAAAATATTTGAAAATCAATTTGGTAAATTTTTTATTAAAAACCATATATTAAAATATAATTATCCACTGAACACATTCTAAAGTGTTACAATCTTCCCTCCTTAAAGAAATTCGTCCCCGAATTTAAAAATATAAAGCTACGCATACCTTCAAAAAGATGAGGGAACTTCTTCCGCATCTCGCCCTCGGCCTCCCAAGTGATCTCTTCACCATTTAGGCTGCGCCAAAGCACCTTCACTGATGGCAAGACCTTCGATCTAAGCTTCTTCATCTGCCGGTCCAAAATCACGACTGGATGCTCGGTGAACGAAAGATCGTGCTCGAGCTGAACGGTCTGATGCTGAATCATGTGCGAAGGGTCATGTAGGTATCTGCGAAGCATCGACATGTGGAATACGGGGTGAACATCTGGGAAGTCGGGTGGAAGAGCTAAACGATATGCTACTGTGCCCACACGCTCGAGGATCTCGAAAGGACCTATGAATCTGGGGCTAAGCTTCCCCTTCTGTCTAAACCTCATCACTCCCTTCATTGGAGAGACCCTCAGAAAAACGTGATCGCCAACTGTGAACTCTAATATGCGGCGGCGTATGTCAGCATACGATTTCTTCCTGCTCTGTGCTGTCCTCATCCTGTCTCGAATCAGCTGTATCTTCTCGTTCGTCTCCTGTACGATCTGTGGCCCCAAAATACTGCTCTCACTGAGCTCTTTCCAACAGACGGGCGATCTACACCTCCTCCTATACAAAGCCTCGAAAGGTGCCATCTGAATAGTATCCTGGAAACTATTGTTGTAGGAGAACTCCACCAAGGGTAAATGATGATCCCAGCTACCACCAAAGTCTAAAACGCACGCTCGGAGCATATCCTCGAGTGTCTGAATAGTCTTCTCTGACTGACCGTCGGTCTGCGGATGAAATGCTGTGCTGAAACTAAAGCGGGTCCCTAAAGCCTCCTGAAGCCTTTGCCATAGTCGGCTGGTAAACTGGGTGCCTCGGTCGGACACAATACATGTCGGGACTCCATGCAGTCGTACAATCTCGTCGATGTAAATCTGGGCGTATTGAGCAAACCCGAAAATCGTCTTCACTGGCAGGAAGTGAGCCGCTTTCGTCAAACGATCCACGATCACCCAAATAGAGTCGTACCCTCGCCTAGTCTTGGGTAGACCCACAACGAAATCCATCGAAATCTGTTCCCATTTCCATTCCAGAATGGGTAACGGCTGTAGCTCTCCTGCTGGCCTCTGGTGCTTGGCCTTGACTTGCTGACAAGTCAGGCATCTCGATACAAAGTCTGGGATGTCCCTCTTCATTCCGTCCCACAAGTAGACCTCTCTCATATCTTGGTACATCTTGGTGGAACCGGGATGGACACTGTACACCGATCGATGTGCCTCTTCAAGAATATCGCGCCGCAGTCTCTCAGCATCTGGTATGCACAATCTAGATCCAAATCGTAATATCCCCTGATCATCGATCACGAACTCGGAGAATCTGCTCTGTCCAATCTGTGCCATGATCTCTGAACAACGGTCATCACTGCACTGTGCTTCCTTTATACGGTCAAGCAACTGTGGGCGTGCACGAACATGCGCAAGCTGTCCCCCGATCTGCGTGAACTCGAACTGTACTCGGCTGTCGCATAAAGTCTGCCAATCTGCCGGCGACTGCCTCTGTACTGCGCTCAAGAAAGATAGACTACCCTCAGGCCTCCTGCTCAAAGCATCCGCTACTACGTTAGCCTTGCCCGGGTGATATAAGATCTCGCAATCGTAGTCCTTCACTAGTTCCATCCAACGGCGTTGTCGGAGATTGAGGTCCCGCTGCTGAAATATATACTTTAAGCTCTTGTGATCAGTGAATATCTGGCACGACTCGCCGTAGAGGTAATGTCGCCAGATCTTAAGTGCAATGTCCACTGCAGCCATCTCCAAATCGTGAGTGGGGTAGTTCTGTTCATGTTTTTTCAATTGCCGTGAAGCATATGCGATCACCCTGTCATGCTGCATCAATACGCATCCTAGCCCCACTCGTGAAGCGTCACAATAGACCACAAAACCGCCTGATCCTGAAGGCAATGATAACACTGGCGCCGTAGTCAAACAAATCCGTAGCTGCTGAAAATTGTGCTCGCACTCCTCCGTCCAATCGAAAGGAACTCCCTTCCGGGTCAATCCGGTCAAGGGTGCAGCAATACGGGAGAAATCCTGTACAAATCGCCTGTAGTAGCCTGCCAGCCCTAGAAAGCTGCGAATCTCCGTAACGAATGTAGGTCTGGGAGAACTCTGAACGGCCTCAATCTTCCTCGGGTCCACACATATACTATCCCGTGTAATCACGTGACCCAAGAATTCTACGCTGTCTAGCCAGAACGCGCACTTGGAGAATTTTGCAAAAAGCTGGTGCTCCCTCAAGGTCTGCAGTGTGATACACAGGTGTTGCTCGTGCTCCTCTCTACTCCGGGAATACACCAAGATACCGTCAATGAATACGATGATGAACAAGTCAAGGTACGGCCTGAATATACGGTTCATCAAGTCCATGAATGCTGCTGGCGCATTGGTGAGTCCGAACGACATCACCAAAAACTCATAATAGCCGTAGCGCGTGCGGAAAGCTGTCCTCGGTATATCCTCCCGTTGAACCCGCAGCTGATGGTATCCTGATCGCAAGTCGATCCTCGAAAAATATCCTGCCCCCTGAAGCTGGTCGAACAAATCGTCGATGCGTGGCAATGGATATCTGTTCCACACGGTCACACTGTTCAGCTGGCGGTAGTCGACACACAAACGTAAACTTCTGTCCTTCTTCTTGACAAACAGGACTAAAGCACCCCATGGAGAAACACTGGGTCGAATAAGTCCCTTATCCAGCAAATCCTGCAACTGACTCTTCAACTCACAAAGCTCCGCCGGGGCCATCCGGTAAGGTGGTATAGAAATAGGCCCCGTGCCGCGAATCAAATCAATACAGAAGGCAATGTCGCGCTCAGGCGGTAGCCCAGGAAGCTCGTCAGGGAAAACATCAGGGAACTCGCGAACAATCGGAACCTGGTCCAACGGAACATCTGTAGCTCTAGTATCGCAAACATAGGCTAGAAATCCCTGACATCCCTCCCTCAAAAGCTGTCCAGCGCGTAGAGAAGAAATCAATCTGTGAGGGGCGGCACCACGGTCCCCCTGCACCACAAAAGCCGAATCGACGGGAAAACAAAATCTAACTGTCTTCTCGCGGCAGTCCACAGACGCATAGCACGTAGCTAACCAATCCATGCCCAAAAGGACGTCGAAGTCCAACATCTCAAGAAGAATCAAGTTGACAGGAAACTCTCTCTCGCCAATACGGACAACACAGGATCGGAACACGTGCCTAGCCACAAACGACTCTCCCACGGGAGTGGTCACAACAAGCGGCTGATCAAGCAACCCAGACTCTCTACCCAAACTCGGCACAAAATGTGTGGAGACATACGAGTGCGTGGATCCGGGATCGAACAACACGTGTGCGTCAACAGAACATACTGATAGGGTACCTGAGACCACCGTATTAGACGCCTGCACGTCCTGATGCGTCAACGCGTAAACCCATGCCTGTCCTCCACCTACTAATAACTGGCGGTCCCCTACTAGTAACTGGCTGCACTCTACCGGTAGCTGGCTGTCCTCTGCCTCAGCCACCTCCTCCTCTAGGAACAAACCCTCCGCGACCACGGCCTCTCTGTGCGTGGGCCTGACGCGGAGCAACTGTGGTTACTATAGGCAATGCCCTGTGGGGTGGGGAAGGTGGAAGTGTGACATGCGGCACTGCTGGCTCCCTCCGGCGTGTATCGGTACAATCTCTGACGCGGTGATGGAGACTACCACATCCAAAGCATCCACTGGACGAATGCTGACCCTCCTGGGGATAAGAGCTAAACATCTAACCTCGCCCCGAGTCTCTGCCCCTGGTACGACGTCTATCACGGCGTCTAAATGGATGTCTCTGTGCTGCTGTATCAGTACGAACCCTCTTCAGCCCTGGAACTACCGAAGTCTCTGCAAGGCGCTCCTCGACTAGTAGGGCTGCGTCTACAGCTGCTGCATATGTCTCGTAATGCTGTGCGCTGATCGCAAGGAACAGTGGTGTAAGCAAGCCTCAGACAAATCTCTTGACTCGCAGTTCCTCAGTAGCCACTAGGTACGGAGCATAGACTGATAGCTCGGTGAACAGTACATCGTACTCTGCCACTGTCATCTCTGGCGTCTGGATTAAGGACTCAAATCTGCAAGCTCGGGCATCCCTAACACTCTGGGGAAGGAAGCGGGCAAGGAACACCGTCACGAACTCTGTCGAGGTCATCGGAAGAAGACCTGCTGCTCTACCCTTGTCGACCGATTCGCACCATTTCTGCGCAAGTCTTTCCAGGCGAAAGTTCGCGAACTCTACCCATCTCGCATCTGAGCATCTAAGGGAACGGCATATCCGGGCCATCCTATCAATGAAATACTGTGGGTCCTTAGCTGCATCGGTTCCTGTGAAGACCGGAGGCTTCAGCCTCATGAAATCTGATAGCGATACTACAATCACCTCCGTAGCTGCAGGGGCAACGGCCTGTACTGTAGGCACCATCGCGGTCCCCATGACTGGTGGAGCTACCTCTGGTCGCTGCGCTCGAAGCGTCTCAACTAGCGATCCTATCATCTGGCGCATCTCCTGCATGCTGGATCCCACCTTCTGGCACATATCCTGCATACCAGCCCCTAGCGTGGCGATATGATCTGTCATAGGCGGAACAGTCTGTTCGGGTATAACGGGTGCACTGCCCGGATCAGTCCTCGTCTCGGACGAGTCAACACGAATCTCGGCTCTCGCAGCCTCTCTCTGCGCCCTTGTAGTCTTTGGCGGCATAATGGCTGAAAGGAAAGGTAGGATTCGATGAGGATACGAAAATCGAATCACGAGAATATATATATATATATATATATATATATATATATATATATATATAATCAAGAAGGAATTTCAATCAATAAGTCCTAAGGTCGCTTAGGCGGAGTACCGCGTTGTGAGTATGCCGCGGAACATACACACGCTACGCCACTCTGCTTCAGCTACCTACTCCATCATACCAGGGTCATCCTACACTTCGAAGGTAAAACCTACGCTCTGATACCAACTTTGTCATGACCCAAAGTTCGGCCCGTGACCGGCACTTAACCACGCAACGTCTACAGGCGAAACGCGACTAAGTAAGCCGAAACCCAGAAATCAAAACCATTTGAAATATAGAGTGTTAAAACATTTTAGTAGAAACTTTTGTATAATGTTTAGAAAACCTTAAGTAATTTATAAGAAACCCTTTTTAGTTCAAGAGTTATTTTTAATAATTTTGGCAACATTTCCTTTATAAAGATTTGTCCCGTATTCGGGTAAAAAAGAAGATATAAGTAAAATGACATGTGAAATAAATAGAGCATCCCAAACGGGAGAATTGCGCCCAACGGCGGAACAATCACCACAATATAATATACGACGTCGTAGCGAAGAATGAGCAGTAAAATGAAAACAAATATCATAAAAGATAAGACTGCATAAATAAAATAGGCTCACAACGAGCTCGACACCAGAGTACAAAATAATATACATCGTCCTCACAACTGGTCTCTAAGTCAATACATGAAAGTAGATGGAGAGCACTAGATACATCAATGTACAACTGAAAAGTAAACAGATACCGCACAAAACCCACCTAATAGCAAAAGGGCTAGCACGCCTCAACAGTGGTATCTTTGTCAAAAGATGCGATAAACAGCCAGCCGCGACTACTCAAAAGGGCAACCTGCAAGCACTGTGGCACAACGGGGGTGAGTTGCCAACTCGTGAATAGTATATAACATATAAAGGTAATCGCGAGTATGCACGTGCTGCGATACTCTAACCTATGCCAACAGATAACATCTATATGATGAACTGGATGCTCAAATCGTGCAACAAGTGCAACCTAATAGTCTCTCCATCTGATGAGCAAGGTATACGATAATCATGTCTGACAATGAAATCTAACAACCCTATATAGAATAAGCCGGGTATGCAATGATCGTGCAAGCATGTGTACTCTATCAGGTACAATAGATACAGGATGAGATGTAAAATACTGAATGCTGAGCATGGGATGAAATAATATCTACATGAAATATCAACGTGGAAAATACTGGTGTCCATCAATACACACAAATCCCAGTAAAACTCTGGCGCCGTCATCCTCATCGGCCCTCAAATCCTGTGAATTTCATAGAATCGTGAGTGCCCAACATCGAAACTCGAAATATCATAAAATCAGCCGTGTCCAGCATCGACACGCAAATCCTCCAGTATGGGGCGTCCGTCCATCGGATCTGCCCACGGGCTCAGTCTGCGGAATTGGCCCTCGACCCTGGCAGTACGCGTCGTCCCGTATCCATCTATCGACTCTGGTCGGTATCCTCCGGATATTTGCCAGGTCTCACCAATCACCGGTAGGTAGTAGTCCCTCAGCCGAGCTCACCGTCTAACAACACAAGTCATCTTGCCCCGGGGTACCATACCGGGTCCACCATGTACCCGCAATCGGTGCCTACCACTCCTCGAATCGGGTATACTCACACAAGCTCTCTGGAACCGAGAAAACTCATGGTGGACGCACTGAAATATCATATCAAGAGAAACCGGGTTTTTAAAATAGTGCGTATTTTCTTAAAATCATTCCACGGTTCTCAAATCCAGAAATCATATGAATCAAATCTAATGCGTAAATCCATGCCATGTGTCGTATGACACTAAGAGTAAAAAAAAGAGAAAACCGCCCTTTTAAAAGATCCAGTTTTGAAATATCACATGCGGTCCCTTAGTTTTTAAATCATGTCAATATCATCCATGTATGTAACATATGTATATGTGTATAGGTATGGATGTGCGAACGGATAAGTACATAATGTGAATGTAGCAATGTACATGTGCACTAATGTGGACATATGATGTATATGTGCTCAAGTATGAATATATGAAGTATATGGCACAAGTATGGATATGTGATGTATATGTGCCCAAGTATGAATATATGATGCATATGGCACAAGTATGGATATGCGATGTATATGTGCCCAAATATGAATATATGAAGTATATGGCACAAGTATGGATATGTGATGTATATGTGCCTAAGTATGAATATATGATGCATATGGCACAAGTATGGATATGTGATGTATATGTGCCCAAGTATGAATATATGAAGTATATGGCACAAGTATGGATATGTGATGTATATATGCCTAAGTATGAATATATGAAGTATAGGGGCACAGGGGTAAACATATCAAGATAGGTATGCACAAAAGTGAGTATACAGTGTGCATGGTATGAATATAACATATACTAATATAAGGCAAATCATGACAAACATCAATAAAGCGGAATCAACCTGATATATGATTTATAGCAATCCTATAATGTGAGTGTCATGGCAATCACTAACGGTGTGAGTGTAGCATATAAATCGTGCTCGTGCAACTTGAACCGTTAGTGACAGTGCAGTGTTCTATACTACCAGCTCTATATGTAACAGAAGGTATGCTACTAGTATATCCAAATGAACACATATGGCTAAATATCCTAATACGCCCTGACGCTTAACGCCATACGGGCGATTTCCCCGTAGATGTTAAATCTACTCACCTGGTCACGTGCTAAGTATAGCCGACCAACTGCTTTCCTTTCCTGGCGGCGTCTGACGTACCCGCCTGCGAACCTGGAATTTACACAATGAATCCATATATAAGAAAATATCTTGCAAATACGTGATATCGCAATCAAACGAGAAACTCGCGTGACGAACTAAACGCGCGTGTATACGTAACGTGTGTATATACGCCAAAACCCAACGCGACACGCGGTGGCACACAGCGACACGCTGTGATACACAACAATCCAATTTGACACGTATCGTACGTGTCGCGCAAGTCCCGCTACGCTAAAAATAGGTAAATGGTCCCAGATTTCATCTGGAACAAAAACAAGTAAATCAAACAGGACCAAATACATCACAATACCTACAGACACCTATCTAGCCAAAATTCAAAGCATTCCTCCACAACATGGCCGGCGGCAAGGGGGTGGTACCGGCCCAAATCCGGTGGAGTGTGCCCAGGTCTCTACCCTAGGATCCTAACATCATTCACAACCTAGTGTATATGTTTGATTACTAAAAAGGTTACCCTAATAACAGCAGATTTCATATATCATCATGGGCTTAGTTTAAACATCAAGTGCGCAACACTAAGGTATTTTAAGGAACTGGTTAAGTTAACAGGAAACAAGTGATACCAACAGCATAACATAGGGTAAATCTAACTACAAACACCCTGAAACTCCCTGTTCTCCAACAAAATTACCCAAGTTAACATCAAAGTCCACCAAAACACAATAACTTGGCTAAACAACCCAGATTCTGTCCAAGGTAAGAAAAAGTAAACAATACCAATCTCAGGACAATCTCCACAGACACCCATAGACACTAGACACACACACTCAGCTCAACAGGGGGCCGGCATCGCCGGTCCGGCAAGAGGAGGCTCCCGGTCATCCTCCGGTGGGAGGGGCTCGAACTCCATCACAACACCCAAAAAACCCTGCACACTATTCTGAAGTTGTTTGCTAATCTTGGAAAGGGCCAGAAATGTAGCAGATCCTAATATCCTATGATATGTGTCAAAAACCGTATTTTAACGTTTCAAGTTAGCGATTTAAGGCTATCTAGCTAATTCTAGCGACACTACTAGGCTAAAACCGAATAAATAACACCTAATAGGGTTGATTGAGCGATAACAACTATAACTTAGCTTAACCACCTCCTAAAACACAAATCCAGCATTAATACTCAATTTAAACACTAATTAAGCTAAACCGACACACAATCTAGCAAACATGGAAAAAGGAGCTCAGAGGTTATACCTCACTCGACCCAACGATGCAGGGTAGGGAGAAGAAGAGGAGGGGAGGAAGGTGCTACTGCTTGCTTCTCCTGCTGTTGCTGTTGCTGCTCCTGATGCTGTTGATGTTGTTGTTGTTGATGTTGCTGGAGTTGATGCTGGTGCTGCTTCAGCTGCTGCTACGTGTGCTGCTGCTGCTACATGGAGCTGCTGTTGCTGGGTGTTGCTGCTGCTTGCACTGCTGCTGATGTTGCCTTGGTGTTGTTGTTGTATGTTGCTGCTGCTGTGCCTGCAGCTGTTGTTGCTTCAGCTGCTGATGCAGTGGCTGTAGCTGTGTGTGTGTGTGAGAGTGAGAGAGTGAGAAATATGAGAGTGTGCAATAAAATAAATGATACTACAAGAGAGTCAACCCCTATCTCTCTCTTGCCTTATTAAATGCAAGCATGGGCTTGTCATGATGCACTCCCTCTCTCTCTCATTTAATGCAAGCATGGCATTGCCATGATGCATTCTCTCTCTCCCTTTCTCGCTCCCAAGTCAACACAAAAAAAGAAATTTAAATCCCATTTCATTTTCAAAATAAAAAAATACCCTTAATTAAAATCATTTTAACTTAACAAAGGGGGTTAATCTACCATGCTTGCTAAACAAATTCTAACCCTAGTTTACATGCACAAGTTTGTGCAAGCCTAGGAAAATTCTAGAAAAATATCTATTAATTTTGATAAAATATTTGAAAATCAATTTGGTAAACTTTTTATCAAAAACCACATATTAAATTATAATTAGCCACTAAACACATTCTAAAGTGTTACATTCTTCTTCTTCTTGAGTTACTCCATGGGGCACATGGTTGAGAGAAAAACATAGTGACACACTACTACACCCCCACTCTCCATCGCTAGCGACTTTGGAGCGTCATTTACCTTGTTCGACGAGGTTGGAGCTTGCGACGTTTCCCTCGGGTGGATCATCGGAGATGGAGGAAGACCGGCAACCAAACATCATCAAAGGATCGCTAGGAGCTTGGAATGAAGACCGAAGGACTCGGATCATCTCGGTATAACCTTTCTAACTCTTAGTTAGCTCGCTATAATAGGGTTTAAGGTCGATCCGTAAATCGAGTAGCGGTAGCGCCAATTTTAGAAATTTTTGTTTCGCATTTTGGTCGCGTTTTGATGGCCGGGCCGCTGCCGGAACCCTTCATGGTATCAGAGCCACCCTTTAAACCCCTTACTAGATTATTTAGACGTGCTTAAAAGATCGATCGACGGATTTTATCAAAAACACGATTCCAATTGTCTGTTCTCTGCCGATTTTCAAAAGTGGTCAAAAAAATTATTTCAGGCATCTTAAAAATCCGTGCAGGCGATTTTAAGGCTACAGAAAAAATTTGGACTCCTGATACATCTAAGGCGCTGTGGAACCGCCGCACTAACCCCCTATTGGCGGTGATTCCGCGGCCATTTATTGGCGACGGGCTCCAAATTTTTTACTGTAGCTCTATTTATTGGAATTGTGATTTTTTACATATTCTATTTTGGCCCAGGTTTCAGTGAAGTACTGATTTGCTATTGGGGCCAATTTAGAACTTAGTCGATCGATATTTTAAGCATGCGTTTGACAGTACATACATTATATTCTGCGACCGTGAATGTCATTTGATCGGTAAACCAGTCTAACTGCTATATGTCTTTTAGAGGGGTTTGCGAACGTGACATTCATGTTGATGTTCTGTGATGTTGGTTGGATCGTCGTGGTGGATAGCTATGGTGCAATGTTAGTACAGGTTACTTTATTTGTACATTTGATATTGCGGGGCGAGCATCCGACATGTGGACTGCCATCACTGCCAGTTTGTATATTATTCTTTTGGGGCACGACCGGGCTGAGGTCGATGTCACCCTTATATATTATTTTCTTTTCTGTACTAGGATTATCCCGCGGTGGGGTGCACGAATAGCCGGATTCTAGAGGGCAACTGGTCCGCATCTCATGGCGTTGGGACGGAGGGGGCCTTACTCTAGAATTGGCGGGCTATTCTCCGCACTCGTAGGGGTATAGGTTTCATTGCACATGCTATCCACACGAAAGGGAACGTCGGGTCTCACTTGCGGCTTAAGTGAAACCTGGGGCTCCAGATTATCCACCATTTTGTGTTGTTTCTGTGATGTTTCTATGATGTTGCTTTATATCATGCCTGGGACGATTGTGTTATATATTTATATATAGACTAGTAGATGTTGTATATGTTTTGCACCCGCGCTAGCCCAGTCCCCGCTCTGTCGTTAGTTAAGTAACCTAACGGGTGATGACGGGACCCAGTGGCGAATGCGGATGGCATATACGTACATTTTATTTTCGTTCTTTTCTGGTGTGATTAATTGATGGGACTGTAATTCTTATCAATGTAAGGATAAAATAAACCTTTATTTGATGTTGTTGGAACCAAGCTTTTAAAAACTGACATTACAGACGTTCTCTTTTGCTTTACATCATGGTATTCATTTGGAATATCCTGCACCTCATTCGACGAGGCAAGGGCTGAGATCCCTTCATCAGGAGTGACCCCTTGAGTAAAAGTTTGTGTCAACGTAATAACTTCACTATAGTCGATTACTTTTGCTTTGCATCGTGGTATTCAGTTTGGGATATCTTGCACCCAATTCGACGGGGAAAGAGCCGAGATCCCTTCACCGGGAGTGACCTCTTTAGCAAAACATTTCGCCACTATATATTTATAAAACCACTTGTATTCCATCAACGATATCAAGTTCATTACGTTAAAGGTTTTTCTCCAAAAACCAGCTGTAGCCCTCCGTCATTTCAGACTAGTATTGCTTAGTATTCGTGCTGCGTATGTCGTGCATTAGCCGAGGCGTAGTGTTCGGTAGCTATGTAGTGCTTTTCTGTTGCAGTGATAATGCGATTGGTTAGGACAGTCGTACGATCATTTTGATCTTTAGTCAAGGCTCGTACGGGTGGGTCTAATGCAGTCAAGATAATGACGGGTAGAACTTGACTAGGACCTTTTGACATTTTGATCTTTAGTCAAGGTCACTTGGGTCCTAGGGGTAAAAATCATACCAGGAATTTCAAACATACAAGAAACTTGCCAGGTTTGCGCATACCTTCTGGAGTGTGGTGACTTGAGTGGCTTCCATCAAGTTATCATGCGATGATAGTTAGATCCCGATTCCCACTGATGAGTAGGATTACTCCTCGGTTGATTCCGACTAATTCTCCTTTTGGGTTTGGAGGAGAATTCGAGGAAATAGTGGGAGCCATCTAGATTAGATAAAATGATTAACCATTCTGATCTAGGTTAGTGTGTACGCTGAGTGTTTCTTCTCTCTCTCTGGCTATGACTATGACCCGACCTTTGAATAAAACTTATGAAACCAAATTGACCGAACCTTCTTAAAACACTTTGGCTTTTGGAATGTCACGGTGTCATAAACATCATTGCCACTTCAATATCACCTTCTGCATTTCTCCAGAACACACCGTATTATTACAAACATCCACTTCAATTGGATAAATCCATTGTATGGTTAGATACGAACTCGAAGGAACTTTTTCGAGGATGGATTCCAGTTCTGGAGAGATTGAATAGGATTATTCGGTTGTCTTTTCCCTTTACCTTCTCTCAGGTTGTGAGGGCTCCTAGGATTAGGAGAGGGTACACCTGTTGAGCTTATTGGATAGTCTTCTTCTAAACCATAGGCAGGTGCCGAACGGTGGGGAAGGAAGAAAACCAATTAAGCTTAAGTGTGGTGTACAAAAGGTAATAAGTAAAGACATATAAAGGGATTAGAATAATGGAAAAGGAAAATGCGACCACCAACTTTCACGACAAAAACCAGGTATACCCCTGCCACTCCTACATCCACTTTGCTTTTCTCTAGGACACTCCGTATCACTACGGATATCCACTTCCATTGGATAAATCCATCGTATGGTTATATAAGAACTCGAAGGAACTTTTTCGAGGATGGATTCTGGTTCTGGAGAGATTGGATAGGATTATTCAGATGTCTTTTCCCATTACCTTCTCTCAGGTTGCGAGGGCTCCTAGGATTAGGAGAGTACACCTATTACGCTTATTGGATAGTCTTCTTCCAAACCTTAGGCTGGTGCCGAAGGGTAGGGAAAGAAGAAAACCAGTTAGCCTAAAGAAGGTGTACAGAAGGTAATAAGTAAAGACATAATAAAGAGTATTGCAGTGAGGGAAGGTATAGTATATGGTTACTGTCGTGAATCAGGATTGTGGAAGAGCTGTTACTAGGAATACCCTTTTGGAACATTTTCATGTTTCAGTTTTACTGTGCGATGTTAATTGATAACTGTTTTCCCAATTGGAATCTAACTCCAGGGTATGTATTTACCAGATCAGTTTCTCACATCTGTATATTATTACAGATGGTGAGTGGGAGTAAGATATTGGGAATTGGGTGATTAGATCCTCATTATATCGGAATTCATTGTCATTGGTGATATTTGAGGAAATCTTCTGGTTTTTGCCGGATGGCAAATATATGGATTTGAATATCTGTTGTTATGTACCAATTTCAAACTGATATATCTGTACGTTTATTTTTATAAAGTGAGATATATCTTTTTGATATTATGTCTGTGACATTTACCTATATCGGTTGGTGATTAGGTAAGGTGCATTCAACAGCGGTGTAATTCTTCTTAACCATACTACAGTTTTTCAACCTACGACGCACAGGGTTTGAGTTGTTGAACTCAGGGGACTTATACAAAGTATTGTATGTTGTCCAGTGTCCATTAGGACAAAGGGGTTGGTACTCGTACTATATTGTGTTTACTTATGATTTCTCCAGTTCTGGACATATATTCCGTTGAAATGCAAGGTCCAGATATTCAAAAGTTATAGGTATAAGAATAAAGTAGAGAACCATTTGTTGTAAGTATCAGGATTCTTCGAGGAAGTCGAAGATGTAGATACATGTGTTTGGTATTCCGTTAATAGTAATGGTTTTGAGAACTTGTTTCTCTTTCAGGTCACTCATATATGGATGCACTCCTAGATGAGTAATGCCGATTGACCTTTTTCCATTTGGATGATATGCACTGGAGACAGCTGCATGTTTTTGTATCTGGTTTAAATTAAATTAGTGCTTTTGTTTCTATATTAGATATATATAGAATTAATTTATATCTTAACGATGTTAAGGTAAAGGGAGTTGTCCGGCTGATGCTTAAAACCAGAATCCGGATAATCTCAAGGCACGTTTCAGTAATGGCAGTTTATGGGTTATCCCAGGCATTGACGAGGGTTAACATTCTACCATCAGGAAGATCAATATTTATATTGTTCTTAAGTCGCAACAGTTTTAGTAAAATTGATTTTTTCAGAAAAGCAATAGTGGGAGTATGGTAGAACTGGAAATGATTCCAGAACCACAAACGATTACTGAAGATTTAATAGAACCTGAAGATTCAATTATTTTCGATGTTCCATTAGCCACTCCGCAGTTTTTGGTGGGTAACCTCAGGCACCCGAGAGGTACTTCGGTCTTCTCAGGGACGGTGACAAGGAGGTTCTTGTTTACCCAGACTTGCCATTACTGTTGTTCTAGACTATAAGACCCGGCAGGAGGATGAGTATAGCGTCGTTCTAAACTAGTTTTAGAAGTGTACGTATATATGACTCTGCCAGAGGGTTGTTGTGGTCAGTGGGAGCAGCGGAAGCAAAGTAGGCAAGTAGCTTATGTCTATTTATAGACTAAAGCAGGTATAGCGGAAATAGATCATCTATTTTTGAAGGGACAGTCATAGGTCTATGACCTCATCAGAATGGGAGATGAATCTGGTAAGAAGGTAGTAGAGAGTGATGTCCAGGTATTGGAATGACATGCACTTGTTAGGAAGAGATATTCCTATACTACGATTGGTTGTACTTTGGTTGTCACACAGTTGTTTCTCCACATAGGATATGGATATAATATTAGGTTTTCTGGTAACTAAATCTATGGATTTAGATCTAGATTTGGGAAGTATCCTAATCTGGGTACTTTGACATTAAATGGACGACTCCTGGCATGGTGGTCTACCTGCAGGTGATGGAGTCAACCTCTCTAAAGGTGTCTTACAGACTAAAGGGGAGATGGATCTACATGATTAACATATCATTGGCTATGCCAATTGAATTAGTCATTAAATGTCAAGTACCACACCAGATATTTCTTTTGTACTAGATGCAATAAGCAGATATATTATTCTAATCCGGGAGAAACATTGGAAAGCAGTTTATGAACATAAATGGATGTTCTATGGATATGGTAATGGCAGCCTCCTTCGGGAGACGGTTATCATTTCAGGCTTCCAAGACGACCTCGATGACAGAGTGACTGTCAGAGTTATAGTTTTCCCTCTTTTGAGGGACAGTATGTTGGACAGGTGGTCCAAGCGGATACTGAGGAAAGGCATGGCGCAGCATACTGATTAAATTCAGCAGACGATATAGTCTAAGAAGTTTGCTGGATTTGGAGTTCATTTGTGAACTGGGTCCTATCAGATATCCAAACAAATTCTAAGACAGGTATTGCTCATTTCGGTAGATAGCTTTCTCCGCGAAGTTGAGATTAAGAGATACAGAAAGAAACATTGGAGCGGATCCACTCACTGAGGCTATTTCTCGAACGCAATCATTTTCGCAAACAGGCTTTGCGAAACTGATTAGTAAAGAAGTTGGGTGTTCGGTATCACATGGGCTGTGAGTATACGACATAACAATAATTGGCCTTAAGTGCAAGTGGGAGATTGTTGGTTATAGTGCCCTCAAGGCAATTATTATAGTCGTGGACTTATGATTATGATGATTGAGGCAGGACCTATACCGATAAAACAGTCTTACTCAAGATGATAATATGCTATCTGGTTTGTCTTTATTATCATATACAAGTTGATAGAGCCCGTGGGATTCTTGCTTGACTGTCAGCATTGTGATGGCGATCACATATGTGGGAGCTGGGGTCTATAAGCACATCCTTAAATGTCCCTAGTCGTAGGAGTATCGAGACCGGGCATCGATACTCCAGTGTAGACTAGTGTATACTGATCGAGACCCCGACGAGGGGTGGTGTCCAGGTCTCACAAGCCATTGGTGTTAGTATGTTCATCTAAGATAGTATACAGGTGCTCATTGGGTTATGAGTACACTGGACGGACTCGTCGGGAACCTCCTAGTTGGTATTATACCTTTTGTCAGATAGCAGTTCCTACGTGACATGTGTACAGGTTAGTCTGTCGACCTGAGATCGTCATTTGTCTCGTGTGAGTTACCATTGTGCTTTGATTACTACTCTACCACGGCTCAAAGGAGTCGTGCAAACAAGTTTTAGTTGGGTACAGTCCCGAGCCACATGGAGGCAGTGATCGGATCGTCGGGGATGCGTCTCTCCCGGTATTGGGGGTTGATGTCGCGTTGTGTACAGATGGACATCACCATAAATCCGTGGACACGGTGGACAAGAATTATCGATCCAGGATCGATAATTTCTCAGGTGGTGATGGGTTTCATCCCGACACTAAATGTCGCGTTGTTAGGGGCCTGACTTTATCCACCCCCTTAGACTCGATATGCGATACTCTTAGATGAACAGACTAGACTGTACGGATATTGTCACTGTAAAGCTCAGTAGGGGTTCAGGATGAGTTTGCTCCTCGGCCTCCCTTTCGCTCAATACCTGGGTAGCCGTTACGTACAGTTAGTGCCGCTGACGTGCTTGTGGTTAAACCCACTGCCAGCGTATTGACGAGTCTTTAGAGTCCCACACAAAGGGTTTTCACGGTTCAGGCGATATGGTGTACATGAGGTATGTTGATACATACAGGTGTCCGATTAAATATGTACACATGATGCGCGGACTTTAATCGGACGGTTGATAATACTAGCGGCTTAGGATTAAGCCAGATTATTAAATCGGGTATTGATTTAATAATTTAATATATGTATTTGTATATACGTATTCTAGTATTATTGTTCACTATTCGTTTTCTCTCTCGGCTATTCGTATTTTGGTACGAATATGCGTATATGTATTTTGATAAATGTACCGGGAAGTATTCCGTATTTTTTACGGAATAGCTTCTAGAAGAAGATGTCACCTCATTTATATGATTTTCCTTTTTTTTGGAAAATCATTTGTTTTATAAATGAGGTGGAAGGGATGATGTGGCATGAACATGACTTTGGGCTTGGGTTTTTGCATATAGCAAAGTAGGGGTTGCACTTTGTTTAATTGTTTAATGAAATGTTGTGGAAATTTTTTGATGAGAGAGAGAGGGGGTGGGGGGGGACCGGCCAATATTTGGTGAGGGGTTCTCATTTTCATTTGGATGATGGTTTTTAGATTAAGCCCACTCTCTCACTCTCTCAAGTTTACCACAAAACACTTAACCATTGTTCTTCATGCCAAAGCTTCCTCACCTCTTTAATCTTCTTCTTGAGTTGCTCCATGGAGCACATGGTTGAGAGAAAAACATAGTGACACACTACTACACCCCCACTCTCCATCGCTAGCGACTTTGGAGCATCGGTTACCTCGTTCGACGAGGTTGGAGGTTGCTCCGTTTCCCTCGGGTGGATCATCAGAGATGGAGGAAGACTGGCAACCAAACATCATCAAAGGATCGCTAGGAGCTTGGAATGAAGACCGAAGGACTCGGATCATCTCGGTATAACCTTTCTAACTCTTAGTTAGCTCGCTAGAATAGGGTTTAAGGTCGATCCGTAAATCGGGTAGCGGTAGCGCCCGTTTTAGAAATTTTTGTTCCGCATTTTGGCCGCGTTTTGATGGCCGGGGCGCTGCCGGAACCATTCATTGATGTCTCCGTCAATGCGTCTTTCTTCGCCATTTTTAGTATACTTCATGCATTGATGGAGAATTGACGGAATGATACCATAATCGTGGAGCGACGGCAGCCCCAAGAGAATTTTATATGACGTGTCAGCGTCGATCACGTATATATTAGCTTCGGTCTGCAGATCCAAAAATTTGATTGGCAGAGCTATGGACCCCAGAACATGCTGGCAATTTTGGTTGAAGCCTTGAATGACAATCCTTTCCCTCGACAGGTGTCGGACGTCCATCGACAAACTCTTCCGAGTTCGCAAGTTCATGATGTTCACTGAGGACCCTGGATCAATCAATATGCGATTAATCCGGTCTCCGTTGCTATACCCTGTCACGTAAAGCGGCAGATTATGCTCAGCCATTCCTAGTAGTAAGTGTTCATCCTTAAACGTGACTGCGGCGGCTTGCAAAGTGTACCGAGCTTCTTTCATATTAATTTCCGCAAAGCGAGCCTGATACCGCTCAGGGTTTTGTAGAGCATGAATGAAGACATCTCTAAGCTCTTGAGATAGAACCAAGGCATCGTAGATGCTAAAGATAGAAGGAAGCTTTCGGAGGTGAGCCAAGACATTATAGTTTACTGGGGAAGGACTCGAATCTTCATGAGCAAGTTCTCTTCCATCTTTTTCATTAGCGACTTGTTTTTCCTTCCCTTTTGGGGCGTTGCCCTGATTTGGCGGTAGATCCCTACCGCTTCTAAGCTGGATTTGGTTGGCCTTTGTGGCGAGCTCCTCGTCCTCTTCGGGAAAACATAGCTCTTTCTCAGAGTCGCTGCCAAGATGGATGGTGTAGCAGGTCACTATAGGGATCTCTTCATTGGAGTCTTCTTCTTACTCTTCCAGAATTTCAGACGCTTCTACAGGGAAGAACTCTTTCAATTGAATTAGAGTTCTTTCCTTCTGTTCATAGACTTCGAGGGAATCAATAAATTTTTTAATGGTCGATCTCCCTGCAGACTCTTTTTCGCGCCGAGCTGCACTCTTCTTCTTCTTGAGCTTTTTGGATTTTGAGCCTGATGGAGCCGCATTGGCTGCTGGCATGGTAGGCTTCTTCTGCCCTTCCCATTCCGTCCTTGGCTTTTTCCGAAGTAGCTTTATCATCCTCTTCGTCTTATTAGATATGTGCGTACTCCATGGAGGCCGCGATGAGTCCGTTTCATTTCTCAGGGCAGCGGGTTCGGCTGTCTGCTCCCAGAAGGCTTCAGCTTATGTCTGTATAAAGTTGGTGGTTGCAACTTGATTGTTCACTAACACACTTTTGGACAGCTCGATCTCTCCAGCCTTGTACTGCTTCTCGACCCAGTCTTTGAAGATATAGCAATCCTTGATCGCATGGCTCACTACTCGGTGGTATGGGCAATGCACGGGATTGTCGGTCATTTTTTCTTCTTGATGTCTTTTCGACTCTGGCAATTGGAGACCGTTGTTCAAGGAATTTTTAAATATCTTTCGGACCTTATCCCTCCATAAAGAGTAAACATTGTTCTTTTTCTCCTCTAGGGAAGGGCCTTCTCCTCCCAGCACTGGCTTTCGAGACCGGTTGGTTTTGGATTCGCCCGCCTTTCGCTTTTCTTCATTGTCGGATGCATTGAAGACATTGGTATAGCTGGAACTCCCGCTTCTACGGTTGTCGTCCCGCTTGCTTTTCCAAGTCTTGTCTCTCTGAGAGTCCGGGGTAGACTCTTGCTTCGAGCGTTCCAGCATTTGGACTTTCTTGGTTAGCTCTTGAAATGTCTTGTGGCCTGCTGTACACAAGAATGGGACCATCCAATTGTTGAGGTTCCCAATGAGAAGGCTGACGGACTGGTCCTGCTCAAGCGGCGGTTTGCACTTGACTTTGAGATTACGCCATCGGGCGATAAAGTCGGTGTTGATTTCATTCTTCCCCGGCTTGGTTCTCACAAGGTCGGCAATGGAGATTTTATCACTGACACTCATGAACCTTTGCCGAAACAGAGACTCCATTTGGGCAAAGGTAATGACGGACCCATCTAGTATACTCGCGTACCAGTCGAAGGTGACACCGGTCAGGCTGTTGACAAACTGACGAAGAAGGAGAGCATCATTGCCTCCTGTATTTCCGCATGATGCTTTGAAGTGGGCGACGTGCTGATTTGCGTTTCCTGTCCCGTCAAATCTTCTCAATTTAGGAATGACGTAGCCGCTCAAGAACTCGATCAGATTGTACTGTGCGGCCTATGGCCGCCCACTACTGCAAATTTCTTTCTGAGGTTCAGCTTCGGCCACCAATGTTTTAACTTTTCTTGTGACTAAATCCATTATCCGATCTTGTGTTAGCGGGATAGTGCTATCTGGGGCCAAGGCGTCCCCAGAAGCGGAATGTGGCTGCCTTTCGTGCGGCTCGACCAGTCTTGGACCCAAAAGAACAGCCATTGGCTGCTTCGGATTGTCATCACCCGGCTGATGAGTAGCGACTTGTGCTTGATTGGGAGGCGCTCTAGCAATTTGAGCCATAAGCTGCATCACAACGTTCGTTAGGTCGTCAATTTTCGAATAGAGCTTCGCCATCTCTTTATCTTTGCTCTTGAGCTATTTCCGAAGCTCTTGCTCCGCGGTCCTGGGGCGGAAAATCGGCTCTTCCTCACTGTCCGAGCTTGACTCTGCCTGGACCGAAAGGTCCTTCTGCCTATCGTCCTCGTCGAGAGGGTTTTCATCATCCAGCGGAGACAGCTGTTCTTGGGAAGCGGCAACCACATTCAAGCCAGATTGGACTTGAGACGTGGTGGCCCTATCATTACTTTTGCTGCGAAGGTTGTCGCTGGGGCGCCCTCCCGCCATATAGACCGTATGGATAATATATCCAGCCGTCTTTTTATTATCGGCGGCTGATTTCACAGATTGCTGTCTTGACTCCCCTGTCTCGGTAGCGGGCAGTCGATTGAAGGCGGCTGGCCTGACCGAATTCTTGAATGGTGCTGGCGCTTCTTTTCTGGATTTGCCCCGCTGCTTTCGCGCGGTGCAGAGAGCCTGATAGACTCTTGAAGTGACAGTGTCATACTTTTTCTGTTGGGGCCGGGACACGTATCTTTGTAGCATTGTTCGGACCGCTGTCTTCTTGATTCTGGCGGTCATGGCATTTCTCTGAACCCACTTCAGAGGTTTGAAGGAATTGCTGATTTTTATGGCCGACTCAGCAGTCGTCACAGGATGACTTTGCTCTTGGAATACCACACGACTCCACCTGGCTGGAGTCCTGGCCCTCTTGTTGGCTCGATACCTAAGCCGCTTCTGTTTCAGCCTTTCTGTTTTGAGCACATGGCTAGTTACGACTCTTCGGGGAGCCGCCGTAGACCTGGCGATGGAGGACTTCGGAGATACGCCTGATTGTGCATTTGTTGGAGTCATCGCATGAGCTCGTCCGCAACGTTTGGTGTTGCACTTTGTACCGGAAGTCTTGCCCCCAGCTGGAGTACCAGGGAGTCGTTCAGACACCGTCTTAAGGTTCTGGTGTGGTTCCTTAGCTATCACCACATTCGGCCTCTTGCCCCTTGAGACCGGCTTGGCTACCTATTCTGCCGGTTCTTCTTCCAGATATAAGCTTTCGGCAGGGTAGATGACGACGGAACCAAACTGGCGGGGCAGTTCCTCCAACTGTCGACTGAGGCTTGCGGGGAGAACCACACGAGCATTGGCCTTGACCACCTATGAGATCGGGGTCGCGTTGGAAGCTGAATTCATCTTCGGAGATATTGTCGTTGAAATTTGATTACTGCATGGAAAAAAACATTATCTCAGGACAAACATCGGCATATATGTTAAATGAGTTCGCATGAACACTTGAACCGAGATATGGGAGGAGAGATTGGTCCCACCGGGCGTGCCAGAATTTGTAAGGTATTTTTCGTCACCCTATTGAGATGGGAATACACGCGCGCTTGTCAGGCGCATTACAGATTCCCTTTGCCTAGGGTAGGCTGGGGTTTATTGATTGTGGGGATCCGAATCTCCGGCAGCCGCAGACTAAGCTGCCGTTAATTACCCCGCGCCCTTGGAGCGAGAGAACCTCCGATTAACGGGTTAAACCGGTCATGCGAACTCAATGTGCAGTGTTGTGTTTGGAAGGGGTTTTGGATATATCGGGGGCCCCGCAGAGTTTTTACGGGGGTCCCGCTACCCGGATAGCGGGCTGGGGGTCAAGGGGGCTAGCAGCCCCCTTACGGGGTGCGAGGCAACACCCCGGAAAAATTTTTTTTTTAGAGGGATAGTGTTGTAGAGTATGTGTGTGTGTGTCTTTGTGTGTATACATATATACAAAAAAAGGGAAAGGTCATCCACAGGATGCGTAGGAAAAAGCACCAGTGCTTTGGGTGCTAGCACTCTGAGCGCAAGAGCGCTAGCGCTTTGAGCGCTAGCGCCCCACTTGTCAGCACGTGGGCGCTCGGGCGCTAGCGCTTTGAGCGCTAGCACCCCACGTGTCAGCACGTGGGCGCTCGGGCGCTTGCTCTTTGTGCGCTCGTGCGCTAGCGCTTTGAGGGCTCGGGCGCTAGCGCTTTCAGCGCTAGCGCCCTACGTGTCAGCACGTTGGCGTTCGGGCGGCAAAAGGGACTTGGTGCCTACAATGGGAGTTGTACTCCTAGAAAGGAGCACTTATTATTTTTTTTTGTGTGTGTGTGTATGTGTGTGTGTGTATGAGGAGTTAAACTCCTAGGATATTTTGAAGCTGATGAAGGGCTTCTCCCCTTGAGCCCTAGTTCTTCCCCAAAGTGGGGTTCTGGAGATGGGTCTCCTTCTTCCTCCTCTCTTGGCCGGATCTTGAAAATCAAGATATATGAGATTTTAAAAATCTCTCCTTTCTGAGATCTGATGGCAGATCTGAGTTCCCCGTTGTGGGTTTTGTGGTGAAAAACTATTTAGTTTTATAAAAGGAAGAGTTGAACTCTTTATTTAATTCAAAAGAGAGAAGAATGTTTCTTTAGAACCTTGAGGAAGGAGAAGATCTCAGATCTTGATTCTTTTGGAGAGAGAAAATGTTGTTGAGATATTTTCATTATCTTTGCCTTTATAGGCTATACACTTTACACATAGCCCCTTGGGCTTCACAAAATGGCATTTTTCCTATCCTATGGCTCATGTGCCATTTCTTTTTTCACATAAGCCATGGGCTTTACAAAAATTTGGCTTTATGCCCATTTTTCTTACATTTATTCATAAAATGAAATACAACAAAATTTTAGCATGGGGGGAGGCCGGCCGCTTCATGTTCGGGCTCGACCCCGGGCATTGGCCCACTTGACCTGGGCTTGGGACCACTTGGCTTGGGGTTGACTTTAATTTTGACTTGGTCAACCGGGCTGTAAATTTCGACCCCAACAGATACGGATGTGACCTGAGATATATGTGTATATATATATATATATATAACGATGTGAATAATGAGTGATATACCGTACGAGACGTTAGGTCCTTACCCTCATTGTCATATAGGTTGATAGAATCCCTAATTGTTTAAATGTCGTCGTACGATGGATTACCGTACGTTATGAGTTTTACCGGATGATTGATCCATACCCTTGACTAGAGGATGCCGTACGATAGATTATACCGTACGTGATGTTGTGAGGCTCGATGCCGATTGATAGATTAACCGACTCGGTTATGTTATAGATACGTCTACCTTATAGTATTTCGCTTACGATGTACTTTATGCTACATTCATGATATTCTCATTTCATTACATATACATGTGCTAGTACACCTACACCATTATCGATGATGCGTATATTGCATTTACACAGGTTTGCCGGCTCACACACTTTCATCATCGATAATTGCTAGGTTACTTACACAGTATAATTGTCACATCATTATGGTATGTTGCATGATATATTGCTATGCTCACATCACTATACTATGTCGCATGATATACTGGATATGCTCACATTTCTGTTCTATGTGTGCATGCATCATGAAGGGTCATGGCAGCGCCCCGGCCGTCGAAACGCGGCCAAAATGCGGAACAAAATTTTTCTAAATTGGCGGTACCGCTACCCGAATTCCGGATCAACCTTAAACCCTAAACTAGAAAACTAACTAAGAGTTAGAATCTTTATACCGAGTTGATCCATGTCCTTCAGTCTTCATTCCAAGCTCCTAGTGGTCCTTTAATGATGTTTGGTTGCCGGTCTTCTTCCATCTCCGATGATCCACCCGAGGGAAACAGCGCAAGCTCCAACCTCGTCGAACGAGGTAACCGACGCTCCAAAGTCGCTAGCGATGGAGAGTCGAGGTGTATGGAAGTGTCACTACATTTTCTCTCATCCCTTGAGCTCAAGAGAGCATCCATGGAAGATGACTGAAAGTGGTGATGAAGACTTGGCATGAACAAAGGAAATGGCTAAGTGTTTTCTTTTGTGAGCATGAGAGAGTGAGGGAGTGTGAGCTTTTTTCATGTAATCCCCAAAATGAAGTTTTGAACCCCCCACCAAATATGTGGCCGGCCCCCCCTCCATCTCTCCTCCACAAAAAAAAACATTTCCCTTTTTTAATTAAAACAATAAACAAATGCAACCGTACCTTAAAACCATGTTCATGCCATGCTTAGACTCACCCTTTTCCACCTCATTTCTTAATTGAATTTCTAAAAGAAAATCAATAAAAAAATGTGGCATCTTCTAGAAGCTATTCCGTATAAAATACGGAATACTTTCCGGTACATGTACCGAAATACATATACGCGTATTCGTACCAAAATACGAATAGCCAAGAGAGAAAACGAATAGTGAACTATAATACTAGAATACGTATATACAAATACATATATAAATTATTAAATCAAAACCTGATTTAATAAACTGGCTTAATCCTAAGCCGCTAGTATTATCAACCGTCCAATTAAAGTCTGCGCAGCAAGTGCATATAATTAATCGGACATCTGTATGTATCAACATACCTCATGAACACCATATCGCCTGAACCGTGAAAACCCTCTGTGTAGGACTCTAAAGACTCGTCAATACGCTGGCAGTGAGTTTAACCACAAGCACGTCAGCGGTGTTAGTTATGTATATGCCCTAGAGGCCATTGTTGTACATATGATGTATATTATGATGGATGTTTAGTTATATACAGAGAGGACTTTCTTGCTCGTCATGATAGTATGCTATTTGGTTTCACTTTATCTTAACATATTGACTTGTACTGGTTTACTGTTTTTCTCTCACATGTTGATAAAGCCCTTAGGATCTGTGCTCGACTACTGGGATTATGATGGGATCATACTAGTGGGTCCATAGTAGTCGATGAGTACATCCTATAACTGTTCCTAGTCGAGGGTATATCGAGACAGGGCATCGATACACCAGAGTAGACTAGCGTTTACGCATCTTGACCGATGTGATGGGCGATGGATGATCCCATATCCATCGGTGTTGGACATCAAGGATGGTATACGGGTGCTCAGTGGAGACTGGGTACACTGGACGGACTCGCCGAGAACTCCCAGATGGTGATATACCACACGTCAGATGGCAGTTCTCCGGTGACACTGGTACAGGGTAGTCTGTAGACCCGAGATCGTCATAGAGTCTTGTGTGATTCCCACTATGCTTTGATTTCCACCTTACCACGTCCAAGAGGGCGTGCAAAACGGTGGCTTTTGGGTACAGTCCCGAATCACATGGAGGCAATGAGCGATAGGAGGGGATTCGTCTCTCCCGGTATAGGGAGTTGATGTTGTGCTGTGTTCGATTGGCTATAACTGGAAGTCCCTGGCCAGGGCTGATATAGAGATTTACTGGTAAGTGTTACTGGTAGTTTCTCGACCCGTTATGAGCCACACATCGACACGACTTATCGGTTACTGGGGTCTGACGTATACCACCCCTAGACTTGATATGCGACATATCAGACGAACAGACCGGACTGTACGGGAGTGCTACTGATCGGATTCACAGGAGAACGCACTGGCTAGCTTGTTGATCTTCTGATCGCTCAATACCTGGGTGGCTGTTACGTTTAGCTGACCGCTTGCAGCTTGTGGGTGTTTGATATGATCATTACTTGCTACCGGCGTATTGACGATTCTTTAGAGTCCTACACAGAGGTTTCTTGGCTCAGGCGAAACGGAGTAGAGGCACATATGTGATATGTGCAGGACCGAGAATAATGCGATATGGGATACCGTATTATATTCTCGCGATATTTTGATATGAACCGGGTCATCGGATCAAGTGTTGATTCGATGAATCGGTAAATGATATATTAGTCGGTAATATTCGATATAGCCGGATCGTCGGATCAAGTGTTGATTCGATGATTTAATGTATAATAATATATATGATATATTATTACATTATCTAATATTGGCTCGCTTTATTATTTCATTTTCTCATTGGATGATACATTGATATATATGCGATATATGTTAATTGTATTATTTTCTTTTGTTGCAAATATATAATATATATGTGATATATATTATTGTGATATGATATGATTAATTGTTAAACATATTTAAGGATGATTAATTGAGGTTAGGGTTTGATTAGGGTTAGTTGCTTCATGCACCTTCTAGAAGCTATTTCTTTTGTCATGGTTAAGATATTTTGTGATGACACATTCTTAACCCAACCAAACCCTAACTCTAGTTTATTCTCTACACATTCTTATCCACTCATCCTTGAACATGGTTTATATATCAATCATATACTTTTATTTCTATTCATCACAAAAGGTTTTTTGATCATTATCTTTTTCCATCATCATCTTCTTCTCTCTTGAAGAAGCTTACTTGATTTTCTTTATGTGATGAATAAATATGAGAAAATGATTTAAAAAGAAAGCAAAAATACTACTCTCTCATCCTCATCTCATCTAGCCCATGAGATTAGTGTGTTCATCTCTTTAGAGTGAGAAAGCTTGAGTCTTTGCAACTTCGACGTAGATCATCGGAGAATTGGAACACTTCAAGCTAGCATGGATCGTTCGAGTCGTGGAGCCTCTCATTAGTCCGGGAGATCGTGGATCGCGGAAAAGGGACTTCTACTCGAAGCTTGTGAAGCGAAGGAGCGGATTACAAAGGTTGTAATCGCTCACACTTAGATAAAAGTTATCATCTTGCATGTTTAAACCTAATAATCTAGCAAAGATCCCGGCTTTGGGTTGTTCGGCACGTCTAAATTTTTATCCGGGCATGTTTGATGACTTATGAACCTTCACAAGAGTGCCTAGGAACCCTACTGGGGTCACACATCGACCCGTTATGAGCCACACATCGACACGACTTATCGGTTACTGGGGTCTGACGTATACCACCCCTAGACTTGATATGCGACATATCAGACGAACAGACCGGACTGTACGGGAGTGTTACTGATCGGATTCACAGGAGAACGCACAGGCTAGCTTGTTGATCTTCTGATCGCTCAATACCTGGGTGGCTGTTACGTTTAGCTGACCGCTTGCAGCTTGTGGGTGTTTGATATGATCATCACCTGCTACCGGCGTATTGACGATTCTTTAGAGTCCTACACAGAGGTTTCTTGGCTCAGGCGAAACGGAGTAGAGGCACATATGTGATATGTGCAGGACCGAGAATAATGCGATATGGGATACCGTATTATATTCTCGCGATATTTTGATATGAACCGGGTCATCGGATCAAGTGTTGATTCGATGAATCGGTAACTGATATATTAGTCGGTAATATTCGATATAGCCGGATCGTCGGATCAAGTGTTGATTCGATGATTTAATATATAATAATATATATGATATATTATTACATTATCTAATATTGGCTCGCTTTATTATTTCATTTTCTCATTGGATGATACATTGATATATATGCGATATATGTTAATTGTATTATTTTCTTTTGTTGCAAATATATAATATATATGTGATATATATTATTGTGACATGATATGATTAATTGTTAAACATGTTTAAGGATGATTAATTGAGGTTAGGGTTTGATTAGGGTTAGTTGCTTCATGCACCTTCTAGAAACTATTTCTTTTGTCATGGTTAAGATATTTTGTGATGACACATTCTTAACCCAACCAAACCCTAACTCTAGTTTATTCTCTACACATTCTTATCCACTCATCCTTGACCATGGTTTATATATCAATCATATACTTTATTTCTATTCATCACAAAAGGTTTTTTGATCATTATCTTTTTCCATCATCATCTTCTTCTCTCTTGAAGAAGCTTACTTGATTTTCTTTATGTGATGAATAAATATGAGAAAATGATTTAAAAAGAAAGCAAAAATACTACTCTCTCATCCTCATCTCATCTAGCCCATGAGATTAGTGTGTTCATCTCTTTAGAGTGAGAAAGCTTGAGTCTTTGCAACTTCGAAGTAGATCATCGGAGATTTGGAACACTTCAAGCTAGCATGGATCGTTCGAGTCGTGGAGCCTCTCATGAGTCCGGGAGATCGTGGATCGCGGCAAAGGGACTTCCACTCGGAGCTTGTGAAGCGAAGGAGCGGACTACAAAGGTTGTAATCCCTCACACTTAGATAAAAGTTATCAACTTGCATGTTTAAACCTAATAATCTAGCAAAGATCTCGGCTTTGGGTTGTTCGGCACGTCTAAATTTTTATCCGGGCATGTTTGATGCCTTATGAACCTTCACAAGAGTGCCTAGGAACCCTACATGCGGCACTAGCTGTACGTAACGGCTACCCAGGTATTGAGCAAAAGGGAGGCCGATGAGCAAACTCATGCAGAACCCCTACTGAGCCTGACTGTGACAATATCCGTACAGTCCGGTCTGTTCGTCTAAGAGTATCGCATATCGAGTCTAGGGGGTGGATAAATACAGACCCCTAACAGCGCGATATTTAGTGTCTGCATGTAACCCATCACCTCCTGAGAAACTATCGATCCTGGATCGGTAATCCTCGTCTATCATGGCCATGGATTTGTGGTGATGGCTACCCGTACACAATTCGATATCAACCCCCAATACCGGGAGAGACGAATCCCCGACGATCCGATCACTGCCTCCATATGGCTCAGGACTGTACCCAACTAAAACCTATTTGCACGACTCCTTTGAGCCGTGGTAGGGTTGTAATCAAAGCACAGTGGGAACTCACACGAGACAGATGACGATCTCAGGTCGGAAGACTAACCTGCACACATGTCACCTGGGAACTGCTATCTGACAATAGGTATAATACCAACTAGCAGGTTCCCGGCGAGTCCGTCCAGTGTGCTCATAACCCAATGAGCACCTGTATACTATCTTAGGTGAACAAACTAACACCAATGGCTTGTGAGACCTGGCCACCGCCCCTCGTCGGGGTCTCGATCAGTATACACTAGTCTACACTGGAGAATTGATGCCCGGTCTCGATACTCTACGACTAGGGACATTTAAGGATGTGCTTATAGACCCCGGCCCCCACATATATGATCGCCATCATAATGCTGGCAGTCAAGCAAGAATCCTATGGGCTCTATCAACATGTACATGATGATAAAGGCAAACCAGATAGCATACTATCATCTTGAGTAAGACTGTTTTATCGGTATAGGTCCTGCCTCAATCATCATAATCACAAGTCCGCGACTATGATAATTGCCTTGAGGGCACTATAGCCAACAATCTCCCACTTGCACTTAAGGCCAATTATCGCGATGTCGCATAATTACAGCCCGTGTGAAACCGAACACCCAACTTCTGTACTAATCATCTTCGCAAAGCCCATTTGCGAAAAATGATTGCTTTCGAGAAATAGCCACAGTGAGTGGATCCGCTCCAATGTTTCTTTCTGTGTCTCTCTTAATCTCAACTTCACGGAGAAAACTATCTCCCGAAATGAGCAATACTTGTCTTAGAATTTGTCTGGATATCTGATGGGACCCAGTTCACAAAAGAACTCCAAATCTAGCAAACTACTTAGACTGTATCGTCCACTGAATTTAATCAGTATCATGCGCCATGCCTTTCTTCAGTATTCGCTTCGACTCTCCGTCTAACATACTGTCCCTCAAAAGAGGGAAAACCATAACTCTAATAGTCACTCTGTCATCCAGGTCACTTTGGAAGCCTGAAATGATAACCATCTCCCGAAGGAGGTGATTGGTAGAGTTTTTGCGTGCTAAGTTTATTACCGCAATCAGGACGGTTTCGCTTGTAGATAGCCGGTTGAGTACGGGTCGTCCGCAGGAAGATGGGAATCTTTTTCTATGTGCTTTAACGAATTAAGTCCAATTGTCCAGGTTTGTTTTTCGATTACTTATGTGCTAAAATGATATATAAAGAAAGCTTGTTAGGGTTAGGATTAGGTTAGTTTGAGTTAGGAGTCGCTCACTTCTTTCGTTGCCACTCTTAATGTCGGTGTTACGGTAATCGGCAACAACGGGGATTAGCACGACTAGGAAAGAACTTGCGAGTATAAGCTAGGCTTTCCAACGCATAAGTTCTTTGATTTGGTGCTTGTCCGTCCATTCTTGGCTCTTAGCTTTAACCTCCGGTTAATTCAACCACAACCGGTCTCACTAAGGAATCACCGCTATCATGTAGGATAGGGTGCCGTAGGGAGCGGATTGTGGTTTAATTAACGGGAGTCCGAATTAAGATGTTGGGCAAGAAAAGAGTGAGAGAGATTTCCTTCTCTCAAACTTTCCTTATCCTACCCTAACAAGTATGAAAACTACTCACCCATTATAAGGAAAAGAAAATAAAACAAAGGAGGAAGATAGAAAGAAATAGGTTAGAAGATGACAACTAGCTATTTGAGACCTCACCTTGGCAAGGATCAAGCTTAAGCATCATAGTTGTTTTAAAGATAAAGAAAAAGAGAACAAGAAAGAAACAAACAACAAATAACAACAACTAGATTAGCAAATGAAAAATACAAGCAAATATAATTAACAATTACAACAAGATAAGCATGCTAAGAACAAGAACTCCTTTATTCATTCTTCACTCACAAAAGCTCACTACAAGTTTTTAATGGAGAAGAGATGAGAGGAGGAAGAAGAACAACACATGTATTCTAAAATATAAATACAAGAAATGAAGACCCTTGGCTTAGGAAAGTTCTGGACTATTTATAGGCAGGAAACAGAAATTCTAGGGCAACATTCTGGATCAACATGAAAAGACCAAACAACCCCTGAAACTCATCAGCCAACAAGCCAATACGGCCGCGGATCCGCGGCCTAAGCATGCTTATGCCGCGGTTCCGCGGCCTTAATAGGGAATTGGGCTTTTATTTTTCGTCGGTTTCCTTGGTTTGTAGTCTTCTTGAGTTTGGTATAGTACTTTTCTCAGAATCTCTTCACAATTTTTCCAGAATTCCAGCAGACCAAAAGGTGATTTGATGTGGATCTTTTTGTCATGATTTCCTCGAGCTCCGCGTAGATATGTTGGATCTTGTGTTGCCATTGATCTTTGTGCATGAAAATGACATTGATTTGCCATTTTGTCTCTTAAACTGGTGTGCGGCAACATACGGATAGAAAGCGGAGACCCGCGTTTTATCTGTGGTTGGCAGTAATCCGGATTTTGTCGTGCTTTTCCATGAATTTCACCGTTTAGAGCCGAGAACATGTATCCTGCAATTGACTAGCAAACACGGCTCAAGAGTACCTACCGATAAGCAATGTGATAAAAATTGGGCGGTATAAAAATGCAAAAATCTGATATGAACAAATACCCCCAAACTTATCATTTGCTCGTCCCGACCAAAGCTAATTTATTCACAAAAAATTTCCTAACCTCACTTTCGCAGGGAACGCGATTGCACCGAGCATGTGCAACAAGCCGTTAAACCTCTAGGTTTCCCTAGTAGGAGGAGTGTTGTCTCCTGAGGGTTTTCAGCGGATACTACCCACAAAATCCGGTCAAGTTAGTTTTGCAAAATAACTATGATTCAAACCCTGAAGTTTTGTTTCAGAAAATAACAATTCTATTGTCCTAAGTCTAGACTATCGAACCTTTATTTTTCACATCTCCCTTCTTATTTAACTTAAGATTTTATATGTCTTTACGTGTAGTGCAAATAGTGTTGTTAAGTTCCAGAAGAGTCGAATAAAGTCATCATGTCACACAATAAAGCCCAGATAAGAATTTTGAAAGGATCACATAAGTTTTATAAAGAGTTAAGCATTTTTCAAGTTTCGTTTTCCAGTAAAGTTTCAACTTCAGAATTTCTATCTTCCTTAACAGGAAACTAAGTCTCATTTTTCACTCCACCTTTTTCTTGTTTTCATTTCATACACATCTCTATGAACGTGCAATAGTGTTTATCATAGAATAGAACCTTCATATCTCCGCTAGAAATATTTTTTATAAAAACCTGTCTTTTGTCAAGATTATTCTCACACAAAGAACCGTTAGGAATTTTAACTCGGAGAGAACACTTGCTTGACTTTGTTTTAATATGGACTTTCTAGGCTTCTTAGCGAGCTTTGGGCCAATGCACCCAAACCAGTTGGTTTTAGGGCATTAGGTGTAGAAACACCCAAGCGGATTTAATTACTCAAGTTACCTAAGTCCAAAAACAAAAGACAATTTAGCGTGAAAATCATGATGATTCAATACGAACGGAGATATAACCGGCAGTTCAGTTATTTTTTTGGATAAAAGACGTGTTTAGTGGGTTAGGTGTGTAATCATTCCAATCAAGTTCCAGATGGGTTATTTTTCAGACTTAGATCCAATTAAGGCATCAATAACATTCCTTCATAGTCACTTCACTTCATAAACTATTCTTAATACTACTTATTTCAGAACAAACGTATTTGATCCTCAGAAAATCATTTATCCATTTAAAAGTTTTTAGACATAAAAGACTTGCCATCTAATTTCCAAAACTCCCGACACGTGTAGTGTGATGTGAAGACGTATATCATCTAGAGTTAACTTCAAAGGAGAGTTATCTTTCAGGTTTTAAAAATCTAAAAATAAGATTTAGTTATTCTTATCGTATCAAACAAAACCGTCGAAATGTTGAATCAGAGTTCTCCCACTAGCTAACTTGACAGAAAAGTTTTTATTTTTTAGAAAATTTTCTGATTTTTATGGATTTTATGGATTTTAATATGCAGATGCAAAATATGAATGCGAAGGTTAGAAATGCGTACCGAGCATACCCCCAAACTTAAACTGGACAGTGTCCTCACTGTCATTGCATGAAGAGATCATTTGAAGGGTCAAAATTGTCGGTTAGATATACAATTTTTTTTTAATGTTTTGAAAGAGTAAAAATGGAAAATAATGTCCACAAATAAATACAAAATGGTATATACATACCCCCAAACTTATTTGGAACAGTGTCCACTGTTCTTGGCTGGATAACCGAAGTTTGGTGGTAGGCAGAGGAAGATTATGCAGGGTAAACCGGCTCCTGTAAGACTAGGAGCTCCTCTGTTGGTTCGGTGCTAAGGTACGGTTTTAGTCGGTGTCCGTTCACTTTAAAAAATGAACCGTCCTTTGGATTCTCCAAATCCACAGCGCCCTGTGGATACAAATTCCGCACAAAATACGGCCCTTTCCAGCGAGATCTGAGCTTTCCTGGATGGAAGTGTAGTCGGGTGTCGTAAAGTAGTACCTGTTGACCAGGTACGAAAGTTTTAAGCAAAAGGTGTTTATCGTGAAACACCTTCTTTCGGTTTTTAACGACAACCGCGTTATCGTAAGCCTCATCCCTAAGCTTGCTCAATTCGTTCAACTGCAGCTTCCGATGGCTGCCCGCATCTTCGAGAGACAGATTCAGCTCTTTTATCGCCCAAAATGCGCGATGCTCTATTTCGACAGGGAGGTGGCAAGCCTTTCCGTACACAAGCCGATAGGGAGACATGCCAAGATCGGTCTTATAAGCGGTTCGAAATGCCCAAAGGGCATCAGTGAGTTTCAGCGACCAATCCTTACGGTTCTTGGAATCCGTCTTCTCCAGTATCTGCTTGATTTGCCGATTTGAAACTTCGGCTTGCCCACAGGTTTGGGGATGGTAGGGCATAGATAGCTTATGATTAATGGAATATTTCCGCATCAAGGCCTCGAAAGTCTTATTGCAGAAATGAGTTCCATTGTCGCTAATGATCGCTCGGGGGTGCCCAAACCGGGAGAAAATGTTTTCTTTAAGAAACCTAACGACAACCTTGTTGTCGTTAGTCCGGCTGGGCACAACCTCGACCCACTTAGAGACGTAATCAACAGCGAGAAGGATGTACAAGTTCCCGAAAGAGCTGGAAAATGGCCCCGTGAAATCTATCCCCCAAACATCGAAAACCTCCACAACCAAGATTGGTTGGAGCGGCATCTCGTTCCTCCGGGATATCCGGCCCAAGTGTTGGCACCGGGAGAAAGTCTTGCAATAGTCATGAGCGTCTTTGAAGAGTTGTGGCCAATAGAAACCACATTGCAAGATCTTCTAAGCTGTCTTTCTGGGGCCAAAATGCCCGCCACATGCTTGATCGTGGCAAAATGACAGCACACTCTTGAATTCATTGTCAGGGACACACCGACGAATAATCTGGTCGGGACAGTACTTGAATAGATAGGGTTCGTCCCAGTAAAAGTGTTTTACTTGGGATAAGAATCGAAGTCTGTCCTGACTTGACCATTCAGTCGGCAGTAGGCCTGTGGCCAAATAGTTCACAATATCTGCGAACAAGGGTTCGCAAGATACTGTCAAGAGATGTTCATACGGAAAAACGTCGTTGATCGAAAGTTGAGGCGACGGCGAAGAAGGAAGTCGTAAGAGATGGTCGGCGACTACGTTTTCACATCCTCTTTTGTCCTTAATGACAAGGTCAAACTCTTGAAGCAAGAGGATCCAATGTATTAACCGAGATTTTGCATCTTTCGTCGCAAAAAGATGGCGCAGAGCAGAATGGTCTGTGTAGACAATGACTGGAGAGCCGATGAGGTAGGGCCTGAACTTCTCTAAAGCAAATACAACAGCTAAGAATTCCTTCTCGGTTGTTGTATAATTAAGTTGGGCATCGTTCAGGGTTCGGCTAGCATAATAGATTACGTGCGGCATCTTGTTGATGTGTTGTCCAAGGACAGCACCAATGGCAAAGTCGGATGCATCGCACATAATCTCAAATGGGTGCGTCCAGTCAGGTGAAGAAAGAACGGGAGCAGAAGTGAGTGAGCTTTTTAATGACTCGAACGCAGTCACACAGCTCGAGTTGAAGTCAAATGGCATGTCCTTGGCCAGTAGAAGAGTTAGGGGCCTAACAATCTTGCTAAAGTCCTTGATGAACCGTCTATAGAAACCGGCATGGCCAAGGAAGGCTCGGATGTCTCGGACGCATCTGGGAGGAGGGAGATTGGAAATGTCCTCAATCTTCTCTTTGTCAACCTCTATGCCATTTTGCGAAATGATATGTCCTAAGACAATACCTTCTCGCACCATAAAGTGGCACTTCTCCCAATTCAAAGTGAGGTTCTTGTCCTTACATCGGGTAAGGACAGCGTCAAGATGCAGCAAACACTCGTTAAAGGAATCGCCGAAGATGGAGAAATCGTCTATGAAGATCTCCAGGAATTTCTCCACCATGTCTGAGAAGATTCCCATCATACACCGCTGAAAGGTAGCGGGCGCATTGCATAACCCAAAGGGCATGCGGTGATATGCGAACGTGCCGGAAGGACAAGTGAATGTGGTCTTGTCCTGGTCTTTTTCGGCTATGGGAATCTGATTATAGCCGGAGTAGCCATCAAGAAAGCAGTAGTACTCGTGTCCGGCCAATCGTTCAAGCATTTGGTCAATGAAAGGTTGCGGAAAGTGGTCTTTCCGTGTTGCGGCGTTGAGTTTTCTGTAATCGAGGCATACTCGCCACCCAATTTGGGTGCGAGTAGGGATTAACTAATTCGCCTCGTTAGTAATGACCGTTATGCCTGATTTCTTGGGGACAACGTGAATGGGGCTAGCCCACTGGCTATCCGAGATAGGGTAAATGATACCACTATCCAGACACTTTACGATTCCCTTTTTCACAGCCTCCTTCATGACTGGGTTGAGTTGCCTTTGTGGATCCCTGGCTGGTTTGGCATCATCCATCAGATGAATGTGATGTTCAACAATCAGGGGACTAATCCCCTTGATGTCCGCCATGGACCAGCCAAAAGCTTGCCTATTGCAGTGCAAGACCGCAAGAAGGGCTTTCTCTTGCTCTGGAGCTAGAGAAGCCGAGATGATAACAGGGAGGGTATCGTTCTTACCCAAGTAGGCATACTTCAGGTGAGACGGCAAATGCTTGAGTTCGAGCGTTGGAGGTGAAACGATTGAAGGCAAGATTGGTGAAAAGGTCTCGAACTCAAAGGATTCCAGAAAAGGTTCCAAACGAGTGTAAACGACCGAGTTGGATGGTTCAGGTAACTCATCCGGAAATTCGAAGGATTCAAACTCGGGTGGTGAGGGGCTACTATCGTTCGAGAAAGTAAAACACTCGTAGTCATTATCGGGCGCAGAAACAGCAGCAGGTTCGAAGAGGAACGCACTAGTGGCGTTAAGGTTATCGTGATCGAACAAAAACTCCTCAAATTCACACTCTTCTGGGGTGATCTCCTGGATTGAGCAAACGTCTAGTATATGAGTATTAGGTTCGGTGGGCTGATTCCCCAACCTAAAAATGTTGAGTTCAATTGTCATGTTTCCAAAAGATAGGTTCATCGAACCATTGCGACAATTGATCACAGCATTTGAGGTTGCAAGGAATGGGCGACCGAGTATCACCGGAATTTGATTCCGGGGGTTAGCTATAGGCTGTGTGTCTGATACAATAAAGTCAACGGGGAATATGAAGTCCCTAACCTTGATTAACACATCCTCTAGCTCACCCCTAGGATGGGTGATCGATCGGTCGGCCATTTGGAGAGTACAGTGTGTGGGTTTCAGCTCTCCTACACCTAATTGCTCATATACTGAGTACGGAAGCAGGTTAACACTGGCACCAAGATCTAATAGTGCGCGGTTGATGTTCTTATCCCCAATAGTAATAGAAATCGTAGGACAGCCAGGGTCCTTTCGTTTTTGCGGTAAAGATTGGGTAAGAGCATCACTCACAGCACTAGCCAAGAAAACTTTCTTGGGTAACTGAGACTTCCTCTTTTTCGTGCACAAGTCCTTTAAGATTTTCGCGTAGGACGGGACTTGTTGGACATCATCTAAAAGGGGAATGTTGATGTTAACCTGCTTAAACAACTCCAGAATCTTCTCCATTTGTGGATTTTGTTTATTGGACCTCAACCGGTTTGGAAATGGAACGTTTTTAAAATTGGTTGAGTCCAATGCTTGTGGAGGAGATTGTGGAGCTGGAACAGATCCCAGAGCTGGCGCTTTCGTGGAGTGAGAAGTGGGTCCGTTCAGAGCAGAAGAAGAAGAAGAAGAGCCTTTTGAAGAATGGAGAATAGGCTCAGAAGACGAAGAAGAAGAAGAAGAAGCGGCCGAGGTGTCATTATCCTCACTTGCTGTGCCGATGTTGTTGTGCAGCATCCTTCCCGATCTCAATGTAGTCACGGCACTCACATTATGGTTCTGTTGTTCAAGAGCAACATGTACATTATGTGGGTGACCGAGATTTGGGAGTGGTTGAGATGGAAGCTTCCCCTTTTCTCGCTCGCTTAACGCCGCATTCAGCTGTGTAATCTGGGCTTCGATGGTCTTGATGCTTTGCCCGTGTGCAGCAGTGTGTTGTACCAAAGACTGAATAGACGACTGGATGTTGGCGGTGGATTGTGTCGATTGTTTAACGAACGCCTCGAGACTTCGTTCTAGTGAGGAAACCTTATCGTTGTTTGACGGAACAAAGTTGTTTTATGGAAAAGAATTGTTGGGTGCAAAGTTGTTCGTCTGATTTTGAAAAGGTTGGGGTTGGAAGGGCTGCTGAAACTGATGTTGAGTTTGTTGTTGCGCTTGTTGTTGCGGAGGAGGGGGCCTCTAGAAATTGTTGCCTTGGAATTGTTGTTGATTCTGATTCCAGGCGAAATTGGGGTGGTTCCTCCAACCGGGATTGTAGGTGGAAGAGTATGGATCATTTCTCGGTCTTTGCTAAAATACAGCATTAACCTGATCCTGTCCTTGAGATGGTGGATTGTAAGGACACTCTTCGGTTAAGTGAGAAGGATCGGAACAACAAGCACAAATGGTACGAAGGGGAAGAACAGGGGAAGGTGCAGGAGATGAAAATTTGCTCTCTATCGCTTCAAGTTTTCTCGTTATTGCAGCCATTTCAGCTTTCATCGCAATAGAGACATCGAGTTGGTGAATTCCTACCCTAGACTGACCAGTAGAAGTGGAGGAAGAAGAAGAAGAAGTTGGTCTAGTGCTCTCCCATTGAAGCGTTTGTTCCGCAAGGTCGTCGAAGAATTGCCACGCTTCCTCGTCAGATTTCGATAGGAAGTGGCCCTGACAAATGGTTTCCAACAACTGCTTGGTTACTGGGTTCAGGCCCTCGTATAAGGTTTGGCAAAGTTGCCATTTCTCAATACCGTGGTGAGGGCACTGAACAAGAAGGTCTTTATACCGATCAAAGCACTTCCAGAAGGGTTCAGAAGGAAGCTGAGAGAATTGGTTGATTTCGTTACGGATCCTTGCGGTTTTATGATTCGGATAGAATTTCTTGAGAAACGCTTTCACAAACTCGTCCCAACTGGTTATGGAGTGGGAAGCGGTGCTATACAGCCATTTTTCAGCAAGATCGCATAAAGTGAACGGAATGACCCGTAGCCGTATAGCATCGTCCGACAGCTGGATCGTTTTCATCATGGCACAAACATTTTGAAACTTGTTGATGAAGATATAGGCATCTTCAGATTCAAGCCCATGAAATTTCGGAAGCATGTTAATGAAGTGGGACTTAATTTCAAAATTATCCCCATTGGCCGGTGGAAGGGAAAGACTAGTGGGAAGTGCAGAACGGGTGGGATAGAAACGATCCTGAAGCGCGATTCGCTGCGGCGCTACAACAGGCGGTGGTGGTGGGTTATTTGCCTCCATAGGAGGTGGAATCAATCCCGGGGGAGTCAAAGAGATGTTTGGATTAAATCCTGACATAGTGGAAGAAGAGGTTGGTGATGGTGAAGGTGAAGATGTATGAACAGAATTCCGGTCAACGTCGGAGTTGGCCGGCAAAGGTAAGTGTGAAACAAGCGTGGACGGAGTTTCGACGTCTGAGTCGATCGCGTAGTCGGTAGTGAATAACGCAACGCAAACTAGGCGGGCGCTAGTGTCCTGAGTCCAAGCGGACATACACTAAACGAGTTTAGTATAGTCAAAGCGGAGAAGATGAGGGTAAGAAAACGTCAATGGAGAAATACGATGGGTGGTGGGTGAAAAAATGGATTCTGGCGACAAAGGGCAAGTTTTTATAAAAGTTTTTGGTTTTGTGTTTTTTTTTTCTTTATGAAGAGCTTTACAGAAATATGTACGGGCTTATGGCTTCAAGCAATCACAAACAAGATATGCACAATCACACCTAGATCTAGGGTCACCTAGGTCAGTTAGACAGCTCCTAACTTTTCCAAAGGGCTAGAAATAGGACCTCAAACCGCCTCTTCTCCAACAATTGCGGCCAGGTAAGTGGGAGGCTCCCCACTGCGTAAGTAGTGGTCCTAATTAAGTAACCACTTGCCTTGGACACACTTGCCTAGACACCGCAAAAGTCAGGATAGGATAAACGGCCGATGCCTGTAACTAGTCCTCTGTCCTATTGAGCGCGAAGTCCTTAGGGCTGAGTCTAGTATTTTTTAATTTAAGCAATGGTCAATGCATATGCTTTTTGTGATTTCTGGGTTCCTGGAAAGGGTGATGAAATCCCCACCCAATCTGAATTGGTTTCAAGCCTCTTAAAGTCCGTATTAATATATGCAAAGCAGTAACAATCAACTGCAATCAATTTTATTTTTTTAGCGCGGCGCAAAGAATCCTGCACAAAAACAATTTATTGGAAGGGGGAAGAGAGTTTGCGCAAAGAATGTTGCAGCAAACACAATTCAGTGGAGTTCAGAGGAGTGGGGAAGGATAAAGTGACTCACCCAAAATTTTTGGCACCCTGAAGGCACCAAACGGCCGCGGTTCTGCGGCCTAAGCTTGCTTATGCCGCGGTTCCGCGGCGTAGTGCTATCCTTGGAGCTTCAAAAATCTTGCAGGTCCTCATTTGGCTGTCCTCTTCTTGTCTGGATTTCCTGAATCTTGATATGCTCACTGTATATGCTCCAGATTTTTACAGTAGACCGTTGGTTCCGTATTGATCCGTCGCGGTGTAGCCGCGAGATATGGGTCTAACTTCCCACGCCTTTGGCACTGAACACGACCGTCTTTTTATCCTGCACACTTGCACAAAAACTAATCAAAATAACAAGATGGTTTTTTTTACAATGTATATATTTTTTTGTTTTGTTTTTCGGTTATATTTATATTCACAAATTAACCCGAAATTACACAAAGAAATAAACTACCGTCTCCCCGGCAACGGCGCCATTTGATTGGTAGAGTTTTTGCGTTCTAAGTTTATTACCGCAATCAAGACGGTTTCTCTTGTAGCTAGCCGGTTGAGTACGGGTCGTCCGCAGGAAGATGGGAATATTTTTCTATGTGCTTTAACGAGTTAAGTCAAATTGTCCAGGTTTGTTTTTAGATTACTTATGTACTAAAATGATATATAAAGAAAGTTTGTTAGGATTAGGATTAGGTTAGTTTGAGTTTGGAGTCGCTCACTTCTTTCGTTTCCACTCTTAATGTCGGTGTTACGGTAATCGGCAACAACGGGGATTAGCATGACTAGGAAGGAACTTGCGAGTATAAGCTAGGCTTTCCAACGCATAAGTTATTCCTTTTGGTGCTTGTCCGTCCGTTCTTGGCTCTTAGCCTTAACCTCCGGTTAATTCAACCACAACCGGTCTCACTAAGGAATCACCGCTATCATGTAGGATGACAACTAGCTATTTGAGACCTCACCTTGGCAAGGATCAAGCTTAACCATCATAGTTGTTTTAAAGATAAAGAAAAAGAGAACAAGAAAGAAACAAACAACAAATAATAACAACTAGATTAGCAAATGAAAAATACAAGCAAATATGATTAACAATTACAACAAGATAAGCATGCTAAGAACAAGAACTCCTTTATTCATTCTTCACTCACAAAAGCTCACTACAAGTTTTTAATGGAGAAGAGATGAGAGGAGGAAGAAGAACAACACATGTATTCTAAAATCTAAATACAAGAAATGAAGACCCTTGGCATAGGCAAGTTCTGTACTATTTACAGGCAGGAAACAGAAATTCTAGGGCAACATTCTGGATCAACATAAAAAGACCAAACAACCCCTGAAAACTCATCAGCCAACAAGCCAATACGGCCGCGGATCCTCGGCCTAAGCATGCTTATGCCGCGGTTCCGCGGCCTTAATAGGGAATTGGGCTTTTATTTTTCGTCGGTTTCCTTGGTTTGTAGTCTTCTTGAGTTTGGTATAGTACTTTTCTCAGAATCTTTTCACAATTTTTCCAGAATTCCAGCAGGCCAATAGGTGATTTGATGTGGATCTTTTTGTCATGATTTCCTCGAGCTCCGCGTAGATATGTTAGATCTTGTGTTGCCATTGAGCTTTGTGCATGAAAATGACATTGATTTGCCATTTTTTCTCTTAAACTGGTGTGCGGCAACATACGGATAGAGAGCGGAGACCCGTGTTTTATCTGTGGTTGGCAGTAATCCGGATTTTGTCATGCTTTTCCATGAATTTCACGGTTTAGAGCCGAGAATATGTATCCTGCAATTGACTAGCAAATATGGCTCAAGAGTACCTACCGATAAGCAATGTGATAAAAATTGGGCGGTATAAAAATGTAAAAATTTGATATGAACAGGAGGCTGCCGTAATCATTTCCCAAGAACATTCACTTATGTTCAATAACTGCTTCCCAATGTTTCTCCAGGATTGAATTAATATATCTGCTTATTGTATCTAGTGCAAAAGCAATATCTGGTGTGGTACTTGACATTTCATTATTAACTTAATTGCCTACGCATATGATATGTTAATCATGTAGAACCATCTCCCCTTTAGTCTGTAAGACACCATTAGAGAGGTTGACTCCATCACCTGCAGGTAGACCACCATGCCAGGAGTCATCCTTTTAATGTCAAAATACCCAGATTAGGATACTTCCCAAATCTAGATCCAAAACCATAGATCTAGTGACCAGAAAACCTGATATTATATCCATATCCTGTGTGGAGAAACAACTTTATGACAACCAAAGTACAACCGATCGTAGTATAGGAATATCTCTTCCTATTAAGTGCATGTCATCCCGAATCCTCGGACATCACACCCTACTACTTTCTTACCAGATCCATCTCCTATTCTGATGAAGTCAAAACCTATGACTGTCACGTCAAAAATAGATGATCTATTTCCGCTATACCTGCTTTAGTCTGTAAATAGACATAAGCTACTTGCCTATTATGCTTCCGCTTCTCCCACTGACTACAACAACCCTCTGGCAGAGTCATATACACGTGCACTTCTAAAGCTAGTTTAGAATGACGCTATACTCATCCTCCTGCCGGGCCTTATAGTCTAGAACAACAGCAATGGCAAGTCTGGGTAAACAAGAACCTCCCTATCTGAAAGGTTAGCCTAGCACCTAATGAAGGGTTTGGAAGCATCACATGAACCAAAGGTGGAGTCTTTAGGGTGCTAAGTTAACAAACATCAGATCGATCCTAGAAAATTAGGGTTTCAAAATTTATCACATCATCATATGAAAGGAAAGCTAGGGTTTAGAGAGTACAACCTTTGTAGCTCCCTACGCTAGACTCCTCGGCTACTTGGGGTTTGAAAGAACTCCGCTTGAACGCCTCTCGGTCACCGATGATCCACCCAGAGTCCTCTTTGTCCAAGCTTGCAACTTTATCCGATCAAATGAACGAAATGAAGCTAACACTCTAAACAAGTGGGCTAGACTTGTGTAGAATGGTGTTGTGGTTCTCTTTCTCACTTCAAAATCCAATCTTGATGAGTATATTGCTCACTACAAAGAACTAGAGAGCAAAAAGAGAGAGGTTGATGAAGATGATGGCTTTTGAGAAGAAGATGAGAATAACCTATATCTTGAAAAATGAAAAATATAAGTATATATATTTTCCATCTCTCATTTCAAACCATGGTTAATTATATAGATATTATTGTAATGGAGTTAAAAGCACAAAAGGAAAATAAACCATGGGTTAAAAGGTAGGTGAGCATGGTAAAGTCAAGAAGAGTGTAGAAACATTCTATCATTCAACCCTTTTTCTTTTCCTTTTTTTTGTTTTAATTCAAAAGCAATGAAAAAACCATATAATAACCATGGTGTGATTCTTATATTGCCACCATTCTCATTGTATAAGCAACCATGATGAATGTATGTATGTATGTATGTGTATATGTACATCCATATGTGCATGAATCAAAAAAAGGCATACATGCATGCATACATCCAACTAACTCAAGAAAGGATTTCAAGTGAGAAGCTAATGGTTAAATGATAAATCAACACTTGATTTATCAATCCGGCCATATCACATATGACCCCTACCAAAAGCAAGCCGCCCGATCAATATACGGTATCCTATACGCGCATTTTAATCGGGTCCATGCGCATATCGCATACGCGCACCACAACGTTTCGCCTGGACTAGGAAACTCCATTGTGGGACTCTGAGACTCGTCAATACGCCGGCAGTCGGTGATGATCATATCAAGCACCCCCAAGCCGCAAGCGGTCAGCTAAACGTAACGGCTACCCGGGTATTGAGCGATCAGAAGAGAACAAGCGAACCTGCTACAACTCTTGTCGAGCCGATCGACAACACTTCCCGTACAGTCCGGTCTCCTCGTCTGATATGTCGCATATCAAGTCTAGGGATGGTAAACGTCAGACCCCAATAACCGATAAGTCGTGCCGATGTGAGGCTCATAACGGGTCGAGAAACTACTGGTAACACTTACCAGTAAATCTCTGAATCAGCCCTGGCCAGGGACTTCCCTGTTACGGCCAATCGAGCACAGCGCAACATCAACCCCCAATACCGGGAGAGACGAAACCCCTCCTATCGCTCATTGCCTCCATGTGACTCGGGACTGTACCCAAAAACCACCGTTTTGCATGCCCTCCTGGACGTGGTATGGTGGAAATCAAAGCACAGTAGGAATCACACAAGACTCTATGACGATCTTGGGTCTACAGACTAACCTGCACAAGTGTCACCTGAGAACTGCCATATGACGTGAGGTATAATACCATCTGGGAGTTCTCGGCGAGTCCGTCCAGTGTACCCAGTCTCCACTGAGCACCCGTATACCATCTCTGATGTCAAACACCAATGGATATGGGATCATCCATCGCCCATCTTATGGGTCGAGAAGCGTATTCGCTAGTCTACACTGGTATATCGATGCCCCGTCTCGATACACCCACGACTAGGGACCTTGAAGGATGTACTTATGGACTACCATGTCCCCACTAGTATGATCCGCATCATAGTCCAGGTAGTCAAGTACACATCTTAAGGGCTTTACCAACATGTAACTCTAAGACAGTATAAAGAGACAAGTATACATGTTAAGATAAAGTGCAACCAGATAGCATACTATCATATCGAGCAAGAAAGTCATCTCTATAGATGACCAAGCATCCAATATAATATACATCATCTGTACAATACTGGCCTCTAGGGCATACATACAACTAACACTATCACCGTCTCAGAGAAGACCGAAGTACCTCTCGGGTGCCTGAGGTTACCCACCAAATCTGCGGAGTGGCTAATGGAACATCAAATCTAATTGAATCCTTTGGTTCTATTAAATTTCCAGTAATCGTTTGTAGTTCTGGAATAACTTCCAGTTCTACCATACTCCCACTTTTGTTTTTCTGAAAAAATCCATTTTACTAAAACTGTGACGAGTCAAGAACAATATAAATACTGATCTTCCTGTTGGAAGAAAGTTATCCCTCATCAAAGCCCGGGATAACCCACGAATAGCCATTACTAAAACGTGCCTTGAGTTTATCCGGATTCTGGTTTTACACATCAGCCGGACAACTCCCTATACCTTAACATCGTCAAGATATAAATTGATTATATATATTTGATATAGAAACAAAAGCACTAATTTAATTGGAACTAGATTCATAATCATGCAGCTGTCTCTAGTGCATATCAACCAAATGGAAAAAGGACAATCAACATTACTCATCTAGGAGTGCATCCACATATGAGTAACCCGAAAGAGAAGCAGGTTCTCAAAACCATTACTATCAGCGGAATACCAAACACAAGTATCTACATCTTCGACTTCATCGAAGAATCCTGATACTTCCAACAAATGGTTCTCTACTTCATTCTTATACCTATAACTTCTCAATATCTGGACTTTGCATTTCAACGAAATACTTGTCCAGAACTGGAGAAGTCACAAGTAAACAGAATATAGTACGAGTACCAACCCCATTGTCGTAATCGACACTGGACAACATACAATACATTGTACAAGTCAACTGAGTTTAATAACTCAAACCCTGTGCGTCGTATGTTGAAAAACTGTACTATGGTTAAGAAGAATTGCACCGCTGTTGAATGCACCTTACCTAATCACCAACTGATATAGGTAAATGTCATAGACACAATATCAAAAAGTTATATCTCACTTTATAAAATAAATGTACAGATATATCAGTTTGAAATTGGTGCATAACAACGGATATTCAAAACCAAATACTTGCCATCCGGCAAAATCCAGATGATTTCCTCAAATATCACCAATTATAACGAATTCCGATATAATGAGGATCTAATCACCCAATTCCCAATATCTTGCTCCCACTCACCATCCGTAATAACATGCAGATGTGAGAAACTGATCTGGTAAATACATACCCTGGAGTTAGATTCCAATTGGGAAAACAGTTTCAATTAACTTCGCACAGTGAAACTGAAACATGAAAATGTTTCAAAAGGGGTTAACTGGTATTCCTAGTAACGCCTCTTCTACTATCCTGATTCATGACAGTAACCATATACTTGCCTGCCCTCTCTGCAATCCCTTTATTATGTCTTTACTTATTACCATTTGTACACCTCTTTTACCCTAATCGGTTTTCTTCATTCCCTATCTTTCGGCACCAGCCTAAGGTTTGGAAGAAGACTATCCAATTAGCGTAATAGGTGTACTCTCCTAATCCTAGGTGCCCTTCAACCTGAGAGAAGGTAACGAGAAAAGACATCTGAATAATCCTATTCAATTTCTCCTTAACAAGAATCCATCCTCGAAAAAGATCCTTCGAATTCGTATGTAACTATACGATGGATTTATCCAATGGAAGTGGATATCCGTAGTGATACGGAGTGTCCTAGAGAAATGCGAAGTGGATGTAGGAGTGGCAGGGGTATACACGGTTTTTGTCGTGAATGATGGTGGTCGCAATTTCCTTTGCCATTATTCTAATCCCTTTATATGTCTTTACTTATTACCTTCTGTACACCACACTTAAGCTTAATTGGTTTTTTTACTTCCCTACCGTTCGACACCTGCCTATGGTTTGGAAGAAGACTATCCAATAAGCTCAATAGGTATACCCTCTCCTAATCCTAGGAGCCCTCATAACCTGAGAGAAGGTAAAGGAAAAAGACAACCGAATAATCTTATTCAATCTCTCCAGAACCAGAATCCATCCTCGAAAAAGTTCCTTCGAGTTCGTATATAACCATACGATGGATTTATCCAATGGAAGTGGATATTCGTAGTGATACGAGGTGTTTTGGAGAAAAGCAAAGGTGATATAGAAGTGGCAGTGATATATGCGACACCGTGACATTCCAAAAGCCAAAGTGTTTTAAGAAGGTTCAGTCAACTTGGTTTCATGAGTTTTAGTCAAAGGTCGGGTCATAGTCACAGCCAGAGAGAGAGAGCGAAGAAACACTCAGCGTGCACTCTAACCTAGATCAGAATGGTTAATCATTTTATCTAATCTGGATGGCTCCCACTGTTTCCTTGAATTCTCTTCCAAACATAAAGGGAGAATTAGTCGGAATCACCCGAGGAGTAATCCTACTCATCAGTGGGAATCGTGATCCAACTATCATCTCATGATAACCTGATGGAAGCCACTCAAGTCACCACACTCCAGAAGGTATGCGCATGCCTGACAAGTTTCCTGTATTTTTGAAACTCCCGATGTGTGTTTTTACCCCTAGGACCCAAGTGACCTTGACAATGCCAACATATCAAAGAGTCCTAGTCAAGTTCAACCCGTCATTATCTTGATTGCATTAAACCCACCCGTACGAGTCCTTGACAATGCCAACATAACCGTACGACTGTCCTAACCAATCCACATATCCATGCGACAGAAAAGCATTACAGAGCTACCGCACACTACGCCTCGGCAATGCACGACATACGTAGCACGAATACTAAGCAATACTAGTCTTAAATGACGGAGGGCTACGGCTGGTTTTTGGCGAAAAAACCTTTAACATAATGAACTTGATCTCGTTGAAGGAATCCAAGCGATTTTATAAATATATAGTGGCGAAAACTCTTGCTAAAGAGGTCACTCCCGGTGAAGGGATCTCGGCTCTTTCCCCGTAGAATGAGGTGTAGGATATTCCAAATGAATACCACGATGCAAAGCAAAAATAATCGACTATAGTAAAGTTATTACGTTGACGCAAACTTTTACCCAAGGGGTCATTCCCAATGAAGGGATCTCGTCCCTTGCCTCGTCGAATGAGGTGCAGGATATTCCAAAATGAATACCCCGATGCAAAGCAAAAGTGTAGTCTGTAATGTCAGTTTTTAAAAACTTGGTTCCAACAACATCATATATAGGTTTGTTTTATCCTTGCATTAATAAGAATCTATGCAGTCCCATCAATTAATCACACCAGAAAAGAACGAAAATAAAATGTACGTATATGCCATCCGCATTCGTCACTGGTTCCCGTCATTACCCGTTAGGTTACTTAACTAACGACAGAGTGGGGACTGGACTAGCACGGGTGCAAAACGTATACAACTTCTACTAGTATATATAAATATATATATAACATTCGTCCCAGGCATGATAAAAAGCAACATCACAGAAACAACACAGAATGGTGGATAATCTGGATCCTTGGGTTTCACTTGAGCCGCAAGTGAGACCCGACGTTCCCTGTCGTGTGGATAGCCTGTGCAATGAAAACCTAGACCCCTACGAGCGCAGAAAGTTACCCGCAAAACCATAAGCGAGGCATCCCCCTTCAGCAACGTGAATGGACCACCCATCACTTCACGGAATCTGGTAACTTGAGCACCCCTCATGGGTCAACCAATACCCCCTACGAGTGCAGCGAATAGCCCACCAATCCTAGAGTAAGGTCCCCTCCGTCTGAATGCCTTGAGATGCGGACCAGTTGCCCTTTAGAATCCGGCTATTCGCGCACTCCACCTCGGGGTAATCCTAGTATAGAAAAGAAAATAATATACAAGGATGACATCGACCTCAGCCCTGTCGTGCCCCAAAAGAATAATATACAAATTTGCAGTGACGACAGTCCACATGTCGGACGCTCGCCCCGCAATATCAAATGTACAAATGAAATAAAACTGTACTAACATTGCACCACTGGCCATCCACCACGACAATCCAACCAACATCACAGCACAACACAGAACATCAACGTGAATGTCACGTTCGCAAACCCGTCTAAAAGAATATATAGCAGTTAGACGGGTTTACCGATAAAATGACATTCACGGTCGCAGATATAAATGTATGTATTGTTAAACGCCCACTTAAATTATCGATCGACAAAATTCCAAATTGTCCCCAGTAGCAATAACAGCACTGCACAGAAAACTGGGCCAAAACAGAATATCACAAAAATCACAATTCCAATCCAGGGGGCTACAGAAAAAATTCCAAGCCCGTTGCCACTAAATGGCCGCGGAAACGCCGCCAATAGGGGGTAAGTGCGGCGGTTCCACGGCTCCTTGGAGGCATCAGAAGCCCAAATATTTCCAGTACCCTTAAAATTGCCTGCACGGATTTTTAAGATGCCTCAAATAATTTTTTGACCACTTTTGAAAATCGACAGCAAACGCATAAATGAAATCGTGATTTTGGTAAATTCCGTTGATCGATCTTTTAAGCACGTTTAAACAAGCTAGCAAGGGGTTTAAAGGGTGTCTCTGATACCATGAAGGGTCACGGCAGCGCCCCGGCCGTCGAAACGCGGCCAAAATGAGGAACAAATTTTTTCTAAACCGGCGCTACCGCTACCCGAATTCCGGATCGACCTTAAACCCTAAACTAGCAAACTAAATAAGAGTTAGAATCTTTATACCGAGTTGATCCGTGTCCTTCGATCTTCATTCCAAGCTCCTAGTGGTCCTTTGATGATGTTTGGTTGCCGGTCTTCCTCCATCTCCGATGATCCACCCGAAGGAAACGGCGCAAGCTCCAACCTCGTCGAACGAGGTAACCGACGCTCCAAAGTCACTAGCGATGGAGAGTCGAGGTGTATGGAAGTGTCACTACATTTTCTCTCATCTCTTGAGCTCAAGAGAGCATCCATGGAAGATGAATGAAGGTGGTGATGAAGACTTGGCATGAACAAAGGAAATGGCTAAGTGTTTTCTTTTGTGAGCATGAGAGAGTGAGGGAGTGTGAGATTTTTTCATGTAATCCCCAAAATGAAATTTTGAAACCCCCACCAAATATGTGGCCGGCCCCCCCTCCCTCTCTCCTGCACAAAAAAAAACATTTCCCTATTTTAATTAAAACAATATACAAATGCAACCATACCTTAAAACCATGTTCATGCCATGCTTTGACTCACCCTTTTCCACCTCATTTCTTAATTGAATTTCTAAAAGAAAATCAATAAAAAAGGTGGCATTTCTAGAAGCTATTCCGTATAAAATACGGAATACTTCCCGGTACATGTACCGAAATACATATACGCGTATTCGTACCAAAATACGAATAGCTGAGAGAGAAAACGAATAGTGAACAATAATACTAGAATACGTATATACAAATACATATATAAATTATTAAATCAAAACCTGATTTAATAAACTGGCTTAATCTTAAGCCACTAGTATTATCAACCGTCCAATTAAAGTCTGCACAGCAAGTGCACATATTTAATCGGACATCTGTATGTATCAACATACCTCATGTACACCATATCGCCTGAGCCGTGAAAACCCACTGTGTGGGATTCTAAAGACTCGTCAATACGCTGGCAGTGGGTTTAACCACAAGCACGTCAGCGGCACTAGCCGTACGTAACGGCTACCCAAGTTTTGAGCGAAAAGGAGGCCGACGAGCAAACTCATGCAGAACCCCTACTGAGCCTGACAGTGACAATATCCGTACAGTCCGGTCTGTTCGTCTAAGAGTATCGCATATCGAGTCTAGGGGGGGTGGATAAAGTCAGACCCCTAGCAGCGCGATATTTAGTGTCGGCATGTAACCCATCACCTCCTGAGAAACTATCGATCCGGGATCGTTAATCCTCGTCTACAATGGCCATGGATTTGTAGTGATGGCCACCCGTACACAATGAGACATTAACCCCCAATACCGGGAGAGACGAATCCCCGACGATCCGATCACTGCCTCCATGTGGCTCTGGACTGTACCCAACTAAAACCTGTTTGCACGACTCCTTTGAGCCGTGGTAGGGTAGTAATCAAAGAACAGTGGGAACTCACACGAGACAAATGACGATCTCAGGTCGGCAGACTAACCTGCACACATTCACCTGGGAACTGCTATCTGACAATAGGTATAATACCAACTAGCAGGTTCCCGGCGAGTCCGTCCGGTGTACTCATAACCCAATTAGCACCTGTATACTATCTTAGGTGAACAAACTAACACCACTAGCTTGTGAGACCTGGTCACCGCCCCTCGTCGGGGTCTCGATCAGTATACACTAGTCTACACTGGAGTATTGATGCCCGGTCTCGATACTCCTACAACTAGGGACATTTAAGGATGTGCTTATAGACACCAGCTCCCACATATATTGTAGGGTTCCTAGGCACACACATGAGGTCTCACAAGGCATCAACCATGCCAATTTCTAAATTTTACAAGTGCCGAGAAACTCTAATACGGATCGTTTACTAGAATATTAGGCGAAACATTAAACTAGTTAACAACTTAACTAAAGATAAGAAGCTAGAACTTTTGTAGATCCGGTTATCCACTTGCTTAGCTCCACATAGTCGTCCTCTCGCTGTCCAAGTCGGATCTCGGACTCTAACATCGGCTTCATCGGAGAAATGAGCGGACTAGCCGTCGGGTACGATGCCGAAGATGATCTACGTCGAGGTTACACAAGATCAAGCTCCAACTTCGACAAGTCGTGAAACTTGTGAAGAAAACACCCTATACTACTTGGCAAGAGGTAGAGGGTGAAGAAATAGGAGGTGGGTTCACTTTTTTATTGGATTTCTCACACTTTTGCTCAAGAAGCCATTGATGGTGGCTAGTTTTCTTTCTTGAAGATGAAGAAGAAGAAGATAGAATATGATTATGATAAGTTATTGAAATGAAAAATAAAATGAATACTTATCATAATGTAAACCATGGTTAGGTGTAGAGAATTGACTAAGGTTAGATGAATGGTTAGGGTTAAGCATGAAGACAAAATGGTCACTTTGGTCAAAGCTTCATGAAGCTTCAACAATCTTCAACAAGCTTCAAGAATGAAAGCAACAATTTTGTTTTCTTTTGCCATTTCTTTTTAATCCAAATTAAAAAGATAAAAGAATGAATAAATAAAAAACCCTAACCATTTACTTAACCAAGGTTTAATTCTTTACACTTAACCAAATGAGCAAGTATCATCAAACATGATACAAACATGTGCACAAAAGTATATCACATATACAACTTGCACATCAAGTGAGAAAATCCATTTAAAGTGAACCAATACTAGTTAATGCAAAGTAATATATCAAATATATAATTATACATTAAATCATTAAATCAACACTTGATTTAACGACCTGGTCATATCGCATATAACCGACTAGTATCCTATGTATCGGCTTATCGAATCAATCCTTGATTCGATATCTAGGTTATATCGCATATAACCAATTGATACATTCATCACGAGAATGGAATACGGTATTGCATACACGCATTATTCTCGGTCCTGCACATATCTCATATGCGCTCCTATTTCGTTTCGCTTGAGCCAGGAAACCTCTGTGTAGGACTCTAAAAACTCGTCAATACGCCGGCAGCAGATGATGATCATATCAAGCACCCACAAGCCGCAAGCGGTCTGCTAAACCCAACGGCCACCCGGGTATTGAGCGATCAGAAGATCGACGAGCAAGCCCGCTCACACTCCTGTGAATCCAACCAGTAACACTTACCGTACAGTCCGGTCTGTTCGTCTGATATGTCGCATATCAAGTCTAGGGGTGGTAAACGTCAGACCCCAATAACCGATAAGTCATGCCGATGTGAGGCTCATAACGGGTTGAGAAACTAATGGTAACACTTACCAGCAAATCTCTGATCAGCCCTGGCCAGGGACTTCCCTGTTACGGCCAATCGAGCACAGCGCAACATCAACCCCCAATACCGGGAGAGACGAAACCCCTCCTATCGCTCATTGCCTCCATGTGACTCGGGACTGTGCCCCAAAACCACCGTTTTGCACGCCCTCATGGACGTGGTAAGGTGGAGATCAAAGCACAGTGGGAATCACACAAGACTCTATGACGATCTCGGGTCTACAGACTAACCTGCACAAGTGTCACCTGAGAATTGCCATCTGACGTGAGGTATAATATCATCTGGGAGTTCTCGGCGAGTCCGTCCAGTGTACCCAGTCTCTACTGAGCACCCGTATACCATCTCTGATGTCAAACACCAATGGATTTGGGATTATCCATCGCCCATCTCATGGGTCGAGAAGCGTATACGCTAGTCTACACTGGTATATCGATGCCCCGTCTCGATACACCCACGACTAGGGACCTTGAAGGATGTACTTATGGACTACCATGTCCCCACTAGTATGATTTGCATCATAGTTCAGGTAGTCAAGTACACATCCTAAGGGCTTTACCAACATGTAACTATAAGACAGTTTAAAGAGACTAGTATACATGTTAAGATAAAGAGCAACCAGATAGCATACTATCATATCGAGCAAGAAATTCATCTCTATATATGCCCAAGCATCCAATATAATATACATCATCTGTACAATACTGGCCTCTAGGGCATACATACAACTAACAATCTCCCACTTGCACTAGGGCCAGCTGCTGTAGTTTCGCATACCGAGCATCCCGAAGAGTCTCTCAAACTGTATCTGGGGAATGGCCTTCGTGAGTGGATCCGCTGTGTTGTTCTTCGTGTCAACCCTCCTGACCTCGATCTCCCGACTATCAACTATCTCCCGGATCAGGTGATACCGCCTCAGAATATGCCTGGATCGCTGATGGGACCTAGGTTCCTTGGCCAAAGCCACCGCTCCATTGTTATCGCAATACAAAGGTATTGGATGCTCAATGGATGGAACCACTCCAAGTTCAGTAATGAACTTCTTGATCCAGACAGCCTCTTTGGCAGCATCGTTGGCAGCGATGTATTCAGCCTCCATCGTCGAGTCTGCCACGGTTTCCTGCTTGGAACTCTTCCAGCTAACCGCCCCTCCGTAATGGGTAAAGACAAAGCCCGACTGCGACTTAGAGTCGTCCTTATCACTCTGGAAGCTCGAATCGGTAAAGGACTCCACTTGGAGTTCCCCGTTACCATACACCAAGAGCATCTCTTTAGTCCTTCGCAAGTACTTGAGAATGCTCTTCACAGCTGTCCAGTGACTCTCTCCAGGATCAGCTTGATACCTGCTCACTACACTTAGTGAGTATGCAACATCGAGTCTGGTACATAGCATCGCGTATATGATAGAGCCTACAGCCGAAGCATAGGGTATCCCTTGCATGCGAGCTCTCTCCAAATCAGTCTTGGGAGACATCTCTTTGGAGAGAGTGACTCCAGAGATCGTGGGCAAGTTCCCACGTTTGGATTCTTCCATACTAAACCTCTTTAGTATGGTGTCAATGTACCTGGATTGGGACAATCCCAATATCCGTTTGGATCTATCGCTATAGATCCTTATTCCCAATATGCAGGAGGCATCACCAAGATCTTTTATTGAGAATCTTTGTGATAAGAAGAGCATGACCGATTGCAGCATAGGAATATCATTTCCTATCAAGAGTATGTCGTCCACGTTCAATACGAGGAAGACAACCTTACTCTCTGCTACCTTCTTGTAAATACAAGGTTCATCTGGGTTTTTGACGAAATCAAACTCTTTGATAACGACGTCAAAGCAGATGTTCCAACTCCGCGATGCTTGCTTTAATCCATAAATGGATTTAAGCAGCTTGCACACCTTCCCGCTGCTCCCACTGTCTACGAAGCCCTCTGGCTGAGTCATGTACACGCACTCTTCTAAATCACCATTTAGAAAGGCGGTCTTAACATCCATTTGCCAGATTTCGTAGTCATGATATGCAGCGATGGCAAGCATGATCCTGATGGATTTAAGCATAGCCACTGGAGAAAAGGTTTCGTCATAGTCCACACCTGGTCTTTGACGAAAGCCTTTTGCAACAAGTCTAGCTTTGAAAGTCTCCACTTTCCCATCTAAACCAAGTTTTTTCTTGAAGATCCACTTTCTCCCAATGGGTTTTACCCCTTCAGGAGCAACTTCCAAAGTCCATACTTTGTTGGTGTACATGGATTCCATCTCGGACCACATAGCATCCAGCCATTTCACTGAGTCCCTACTCGTGATGGCCTGCTCGAAACTAGTTGGGTCATCATCCTCCATCATGCAATCCTCGCTCCCACCATCCATGAGAAAACCGTAGTATCTCTCAGGTTGGCGAGGAACCCTACTAGATCGGCGGAGAGGCTGAGGTTCATTGGGAGCCACTGAATCTTCTGGTTCCACTAAATCTTCTGTTGTGTTTTGTTCAGCTGGAACCTCTTCCAGTTCTACCTCAGAGCCACTAATCTCTTTTGCAAGAAATTCCTTTTCTGAAAAGGTGGCATGTTGAGCAACAAATACTCTTTGTTCCTCACTGTGGTAGAAGATATACCCTCACGAATGTTTGGGATATCCAACAAATTTACACAAAACAGACATTGCCTCGAGTTTGTCCGGTTTTTGTCTTTTGACATAGGCCGGGAAACCCCATATCTTTATAAAATTAAGATATGGTCTCTTCCCCTCCCATATCTCATATGGTGTGGTAGGCACAGATTTGGTGGGAACCCTATTCAGCAGGTATGCTGCTGTTTCCAGTGCATATCCCCAGAAGGAAACAGGTAACTCAGCTACACTCATCATAGAGCGCACCGTATCTAATAGGGTGCGGTTCCTCCGTTCTGATACACCATTGTGCTGTGGTGTATATGGAGGAGTTAGCTGAGAGAGAATCCCATTCTCTTTTAGGAAGTCCAGGAATTCAATGCTCAAGTATTCACCTCCTCGATCAGATCGAAGGATTTTAATACTTTTTTCGGTTTGGTTCTCGACTTCTTGTTTATATTCTCTAAATTTCTCAAAAGCTTCTGATTTGTATTTCATCAGGAACACATATACGAATCTAGAGAGATCGTCAGTGAATGTAATGAAGTACGAAGAACCATCCCTGGCATGTGTAGACATAGGACCGCATACATCACTATGTATCAGTCCCAAGAGTTCGGTAACTCTTTCTCCGTGTCCCGTAAACGGAGTCTTGGTCATCTTGCCTTTGAGACATGATTGGCAAGTGTCATAAGATGAAAATTCAAACGGATTTAAATATCCATCCTTATGCAACTTAGCCAGTCGTGTCGCATTGATGTGACCGAGTCTACAATGCCACAAGAAGGATTCGTTCAGTTCTGAACTCTTTCTTTTGTGTGTGTTTGTTATGCTCAGAACTGTTGATTGATTTAGAACATAAATGCCATTGCACAACGTGCCTGATCCAACCAACTTTTGGTTACGGAAAATGTTCATAACATTGTCCTGTAATACAAAATTATATCCCTCTTTACTCAATAAAGAAACCGATATAATGTTGCATATCAGGTTCGGCATGTAATAGCATTCGTTCAGAACCAATGTATTACCAGTCGGTAATACAAGGTGATATTCCCCGACAGTCTTAGCTGCAACAATTGCACAATTTCCAACTTTAATGTCTTTATCACCTTCTCCAAGTTCTCTACCTTTCCTGAGCCCATGTAACTGATTACATATATGGGATCCTGACCCGGTATCTAATACCCAGGACGTGGAGCAAATGGAGAAACAGTTCTCTGTAACGAACACACCCGAAGAAAATGCATCATCATGTACTTTCTTCATTCGGGTGGCTTGGGAATCCTGGTATTCCCCTATGTCCTGTTCATTCCTATAACTCTTATAAGAAAGAACGGAACCAACGTTCCCCAGCACAGTATAACATGCGGGTTCGGTCAATACATCCATATTATTATCTTTATTAGGGCATGACATGGTCGCTACCTGGAGAGAGAGAGAAGAAAATGTAGGGTTCCTAGGCACTCTAATGAGGTCTCACAAGGCATCAACCATGCCAATTTCAAAATTTACGGTGCCGAGAAACCCTAGACTACGGATCGTTAACTAGAAATTTAGGCGAAAAAGAAACTAGTTTACAACTAAACTAAAAGAACGGAAATACAACCTTTGTAGATCCGTTTCTCCACCTCCTTAGCTCCGCAATGAAGTCTCCTCGCTGTCCATATCAAATCCCGGGCTCTTGCGTCGGCTTCATCGGAGAAAAAGCGAGCTAGGTCATCGACGACGTGCTGAAGATGATCAACGTCGAGGCATCACTAGATCAAGCTCCCACTTCACCAAGTGATGAAACTTGTGAAGAAAACACACTCTACTACTTGGCAAGAGGTAGAGGACGAAGAAATAGAAAGTGGGTTCACTTTAGAATTGGATTTCTCACTCATTTTCATCAATCACCATTGATGAAGAAAGGTTTTCTTCAAGTGAAGAAGAAGAAGAAGATGAAGATTATTATTATGATAAGTTCCTCAGAATAATTGAAAAAGAATTATTCTTATCATAACTTGAACCATGGTTAGATGTAGAGAGTTAACTCAAGTTAGATGAATGGTTAGGGTTTGAAGAAGAAGACAAAAAGGTTACATGAGTCAAAGTTGCATGAAGCTTCAAGAAGCTTCATGTAAGAAAGCAACCTTTTTATTTTCTTTTCACTTTTTCTTTTAATCCAAATTAAAAGATAAATGAATGATTAAGTGAATAAAAACCCTAACCATTTACTTAACCATGGTTTAACTCTTTACACAAACCCTAGCAATCATGTATCATCAAACATAATACAATCAAGTGCACAAAAATATATCACATATACAATGTGCACACCCGAGTGAGAAAATCCATTTAAAGTGAACCGATATTAGTTAATGCAAACTAATATATCAAATATATAATTATGCATTAAATCATTAAATCAACACTTGATTTAATGATCCGGTCATATCGCATATAACCGACTAATATAAACAATAACAACTTATCGAATCAACACTTGATCCGATATCCCGGCTATATCGCATATAACCGATCAATGTCACAAATCGCGAGAATCGAATACAGTATCACATACTGGTATCATTCTCGGTCCCGCACATATCTCATACGTGCTCCTATTTCGTTTCGCTTGAGCCAGGAAACCTCTGTGTAGGACTCTAAAGACTCGTCAATACGCCGGTAGCAGGTGATGATCATATCAAACACCCACAAGCCGCAAGCGGTCTGCTAAACGTAACGGCCACCTGGGTATTGAGCGATCAGAAGATCGACGAGCAAGCCCGCTCACACTCTAGTGAATCCAACCAGTAACACTTACCGTACAGTCCGGTCTAATCGTCTGATATGTCGCATATCTCGCCTAGGGGTGGTAAACGTCGGACCCCAATAGCTCGATAAGTCGTGTCGATATGAGGTCTATAACAATTCGAGAAACTACTGGTAACACTTACCAGTAAATCTCAGCAACCCTGGCCAGGGATTTCCTGTTATAGCCAATCGAACACAGCGCAACATCAACCCCCTATACCGGGAGAGACGAATCCCCTCCTATCGCTCATTGCCTCCATATGACTCGGGACTGTACCCAAAAACCACCGTTTTGCACGCCCTCTTGGACGTGGTAAGGTGGAAATCAAAGCACAGTGCGAACCACACAAGACTCTATGACGATCTCGGGTCAACAGACTACTCTGTACTAGTGTCACCAGAGAACTGCCATCTGACGTAAGGTATAATACCATCTGGGAGTTCTAGGCGAGTCCGTCCAGTGTACCCAGTCTCTACTGAGCACCCGTATATCAACTCTGATGTCAAACACCAATGGATATAGGATCATCCATTGCCCATCTGTATGGGTCGAGAAGTTACACGCTAGTCTACTCTGGTATATCGATGCCCCATCTCGATACACCCACGACTAGGGACTTTGAAGGATGCACTTATGGACTACCATGTCCCCACTAGTATGATCCGCATCATAGTCCAGGTAGTCAAGTACACATCCTAAGGGCTTTACCATCATGTAACAGAGAGACAATCAGTATACACGTTAAGGTAAAGAGTAACCAGATAGCAAACTATCATGTCGAGCAAGAAAGTCCTCCCTATATATGTCCCAGCATCCACTACAATATACATCCAATGTACAGTAATGGCCTCTAGGGCCTACATATAACTAACAGAAAACACTTTAGCGTATGCTCGTGCAAGATCAGATTGGTTATTATCTTATCTAATCAGGATGGCTCCCACTGGTTTTTTTATCAAATCTTCCTTCAAACCCTAAAAGGAAAGACTAGCCAGGATTAATTACACCCTACAACTTCGTCGATCTTTCAGCCAGGCCAGTGTCGGTACTTTGAGGGAGGTTCCCCGTGCTTTCGCACAGACCTAATTAAAGTAAACCTCGTTTTCCCAGAGGCGTAACCCCGTTGACACTTTTCTAGACACCTACTTGATCGGCTAATTGTAATGTGTAAAACTCTTCCAGGAGTAACTCTTACTCGCAGTGGGTATCGGGATCCAACTATCTCATAGAAGGTATGCAATCTCATTGCAAATTTCAACACTTGAAATTCCCGATAATATTTTGCTCCAAGCATCCTATGACCTTGACGGAGGTCAACAAACCACAGGGTGCAAGTCAAGTTCAACCCGTCATTTCTTGATTGAATCAAACCCACCCGCACCACCCTTGACGGAGGTCAACAAGGTCGTACGACTACCCTAATCCAATCTGCATCATATGCATAAACAGATAAATACTAGTTAGCTATCGCACACTACGCCTTGACGGAGGTCAACAAACGTAGCACGAATACTAAGTAGGATTTATCTGAAATGACGGAGGGCTACGTCAGGTTTTTCTGAAAACCATGAGCGTAATGAACTTGATATCGTTGTAGAATCAAATGAAGTTTTTGAAAATGGAGTGATTTTGAGGCTTTTCTAGTTTTGCTAAAGGGGTCACTCCCGGTGAAGGGATCGTCGGCCCTTTCCTCATCGAATGAGGTGCGGGATATATCATATATATCACTGTGCAAAGCAGAAACTATAGAAGCAATCAAAAACAAACCAAGTGTGTATCATCTGCCAGTTATTGCTAAAGGAGTCACTCCCGGTGAAGGGATCTCGGTCCTTTCCTTATCGAATAAGGTGCAGGATATATCACATATACCGCTGTACAAAGCAAGAACTGTAGCTTCCTGTTTTATTTAAAATTTTATTCTACAACATCTTAGGTTTCTTTTCTTTCATTAATCACATTAATGAAGTCCCATCATTTAAGTCACCTAAATATCACAGATAAATACGACGTACACTTATGCCATCCGCATTCGCCTCGATGTCCCCTCGTGCACCGTTAGGTTAGGTAACTAACGACAGAGCAGGGCAGGGCTAGTGCGGGTGCAAAACAAAAGTAACGTCTATATAATATATCATATATACTATATACTGTATCCATCAGAACAAATCAAATGATCACATCACAGATATCACAGCAGAAAATATCATATGAAATATTGGATATACTAGGACTTCCGTATTTTGAATACGAGCTAGTATAAAACACGGATTCCACGGTCGTGATGAATAGCCAAACCCACACCCCTAGACCCCTACGAGAGCGGCAAGCAACCCTACCAATTCTAGAGTTAGGAGACCCGGACTCGACTCCTCGAGATGGTCTCCCACTGGACCCTAGAACCCGGTTACTTGTGCTCCCCTCCTTGGGTCTATCTTAATGCGGAAAAGTAAATAATATACAAAAGGTGACAGCTTCCGCTACCTGGAAGTGTCCCAATAAAAGAATATTACATACAAGTTTTTACATGAATGAAAATGAAAAACACTCATCTCACATAAAAAGCCCCGGCTATTCAGACACGACGATCCAATATAACATATCCAGCAACACATAACATCACATGTCATCAACGTAAGTAAGTATGCATACCCCAATTGTCGTTGACGTATAGCAACGAAACCGGCGATATCGACATACTACACTTACGGTCAGAGAAAAGAAAGTGTAAAACTACAACAGTTGGAATCCGCAATCTTTTTAGACATCGCATGCCTAATCAAATGAAATACTTAGACATCACATGCCTAACAATTATAAACCCCGCATTTTAGTCCCATTATCGAAAACTCTTTTCAATATCAAGTGAGACTAAACCGCTAGATTTATAACATTCATTCAGTTATCTCATAACTGTTTGTGAATTCCAATTATTGTATCCCATTCCGGATAAATAGAAAATATTAAACTTTCCGATCGAACATTCGAACACCCAAGTTTTCCCGAAACCGTTCAACACATGAAATAAGTTCAAAGACATTCACTTCATGCCTCAGTACCAACGGTCCAGCCGTAGAAGGGTCAAGCCAACGCCTCACATGTGGCACGCCGTACTGCCCCAAACCCTAAGGTTCAAAGGGCAGTTCAAGACGGTCATATAATCGAGTTAAGGTTTGTTGTCTTCTAGAGGGACCATCGCGTTACTTGCACTACTTAGAACGTCATTAAACTACAGAAAAGTCCAACAATTGGAAATTTCCCGGCAGGGGAATGATTGGGTATTTACATCCGGTCGAACTTTTTAACATATTCTAAATATCCGGAAAACACATAGAAAAAATTTGAAATTTCCGATCGAATCATCGAAGCTCCAAAACACCCCAGAAAAATCAACTCTTGAGTGCATATTAAAAATTTCTAGAAAACTCAGCACCTGAAAACATGAATTACTGTGCAAAACTTGAAGGCAAATCCCATCATTTGGCCGCGGAACCGCCGCAGAAGCCAGGCTTCTGCCGCGGTTCCGCCGCGCTTTAGAGGCATCATGAGATAATTTTTGCACCGTAATTCTTAGAATTACCTTCTGAATTTTTTAAGCATTTTTAATCTGGAAAAAACCCAGATTTTGAAAAAAGTCCAGAGAGCAATTTGTTTTAGGGTTTCGATGTTCATTCGGGTTTCAAACGTCGTCTAGACTTCGCCTAAGGCTCTAGCTAGGCTCTGATACCACTGTAGGTTTCCTAGGAACTCACATGAGGTCTCACAAGGCATCAACCATGCCAATTTCTAAATTTTACAAGTGCCGAGAAACTCTAATACGGATCGTTTACTAGAATATTAGGCGAAACATTAAACTAGTTAACAACTTAACTAAAGATAAGAAGCTACAACTTTTGTAGATCCGGTTATCCACTTGCTTAGCTCCACGTAGTCGTCCTCTCGCTGTACAAGTCGGATCTCGGACTCTAACATCGGCTTCATCGGAGAAATGAGCGGACTAGTCGTCGGGTACGATGCCGAAGATGATCTTCGTCGAGGTTACACAAGATCAAGCTCCAACTTCGACAAGTCGTGAAACTTATGAAGAAAACACCCTATACTACTTGGCAAGAGGTAGAGGGTGAAGAAATAGGAGGTGGGTTCACTTTAGAATTGGATTTCTCACACTTTTGCTCAAGAGGCCATTGATGGTGGCTAGTTTTCTTTCTTGAAGATGAAGAAGAAGAAGATAGAATATGATTATGATAAGTTATTAAAATGAAAAAGAAAATGAATACTTATCATAATGTAAACCATGGTTAGGTGTAGAGAATTGACTAAGGTTAGATGAATGGTTAGGGTTAAGCATGAAGACAAAATGGTCACTTTGGTCAAAGCTACATGAAGCTTCAACAAGCTTCAAGAATGAAAGCAACCATTTTGTTTTCTTTTGCCATTTCTTTTTAATCCAAATTAAAAAGATAAAAGAATGAATAAATAAAAAACCCTAACCATTTACTTAACCAAGGTTTAATTCTTTACACTTAACCAAATGAGCAAGTATCATCAAACATGATACAAACATATGCACAAAAGTATATCACATATACAACTTGCACATCAAGTGAGAAAATCCATTTAAAATGAACCAATACTAGTTAATGCAAAATAATATATCAAATATATAATTATACATTAGATCATTAAATCAACACTTGATTTAACGATCCGGTCATATCGCATATAACCGACTAGTATCCTATATATCGGCTTATCAAATCAATCCTTGATTCGATATCTAGGTTATATCGCATATAACCAATCGATACATTCATCGCGAGAATGGAATACGGTATCACATACACGCATTATTCTCGGTCCTGCACATATCTCATATGCGCTCCTATTTCGTTTCGCTTGAGCCAGGAAACCTCTGTGTAGGACTCTAAAGACTCGTCAATACGCCGGCAGCAGATGATGATCATATCAAGCACCCACAAGCCGCAAGCGGTCTGCTAAACGTAACGGCCACCCGGGTATTGAGCAATCAGAAGATCGACGAGCAAGCCCGCTCACACTCCTATGAATCCAACCAGTAACATTTACCGTACAGTCCGGTCTGTTCGTCTGATATGTCGCATATCAAGTCTAGGGGTGGTAAACGTCAGGCCCCAATAACCGATAAGTCGTGCCAATGTGAGGCTCATAACGGGTCGAGAAACTACTGGTAACACTTACCAGCAAATCTCTGATCAGCCCTGGCCAGGGACTTCCCTGTTACGGCCAATCGAGCACAGCGCAACATCAACCCCAATACCGGGAGAGACGAAACCCCTCCTATCGCTCATTGCCTCCATGTGACTCGGGACTGTGCCCAAAAACCACCGTTTTGCACGCCCTCATGGACGTGGTAAGGTGGAGATCAATGCATAGTGGCAATCACACAAGACTCTATGACGATCTCGGGTCTACAGATTAACCTGCACAAGTGTCACCTGAGAACTGCCATCTGACGTGAGGTATAATACCATCTGGGAGTTCTCGGCGAGTCCGTCCAGTGTACCCAGTCTCTACTGAGCACCGGTATACCATCTCTGATGTCAAACACCAATGGATATGGGATCATCCATCGCCCATCTCATGGGTCGAGAAGCGTATACGCTAGTCTACACTGGTATATCGATGCCCCGTCTCGATACACCCACGACTAGGGACCTTGAAGGATGTACTTATGGACTACCATGTCCCCAGTAGTATGATCTGCATCATAGTTCAGGTAGTCAAGTACACATCCTAAGGGCTTTACCAACATGTAACTATAAGACAATTTAAAGAGACTAGTATACATGTTAAGATAAAGAGCAACCAGATAGCATACTATCATATCGAGCAAGAAAGTCATCTCTATATATGTCCAAGCATCCAATATAATATACATCATCTGTACAATACTGGCCTCTAGGGCATACATACAACTAACATATATGATCGCCATCATACTGCTGGCAGTCAAGCAAGAATTCTATGGGCTCTATCAACATGTACATGATGATAAAGGCAAACCAGATAGCATACTATCATCTTGAGTAAGACTGTTTTATCGGTATAGGTCCTGCCTCAATCATCATAATCACAAGTCTGCGACTATGATAATTGCCTTGAGGGCACTATAGCCAACACATCATGCTTTATGATTATACGCATTGAGATGTTGTTTTCATGAGATTTTGATTTGAGAACCGAGGATATATTTGAAATGAAATTATGTATTGTTTGAAAAACACGATTTCTCTTGATATGATATTTCGAGACGTCCACCATGTGTTTTCTCGGTTATAAGTTATGTGATACCCGATTCGAGGAGCTGGATGAGGCCGTTTGCTGGTACATGGTGGACCCGGTATGGTACCCCGGGGAAAGAAAGGTGTGTTGTGCAGTAGACGATGAGCCTGGCAGAGGGACCACTACCTACCGGTGATGGTATTTGGGCTCGGCGGTTATCCGGAGGATACCGACCGGAGTCGTGAGATGATATGGGCCGATCCGGAATGACGGAGCCCGTGGGCCGATCCGGACTAACGGAGCCCGAGATATGAGGATTTACGTGTCGATATTAGACACGGGTTTCATGATGTTTCGAGTGTCGGTGTTGGACACTCAGGTTCCATGATTTTGATGTATCGTTGATGGACACATGTTGATTGATATCCTCATATTAACATGCATATGCTTTCATGATGTTTCATGAGTCGATATTGGACACTCAGGTTCCAAGATGTTGTTGTGTCATTGATAGACACGTGGATGATATCTACATGCATACAGGCATTGATTATATTGTTGGAATATATGCAGATACAGTCACCCTAGATTTCATAGTATTACCTTTATGATATAGTTGTCCTAGGAGTCGTTGTTTTATTCGATTTCTACCTGCTGATGTTTTCTACTCACGAGTTGGAAACTCACCCCCGTTGTGCCACAGTTCTTGCAGGTTGACCGCATGGATCAGTAGCGGTATCGCTGGCACACAGCTTTCTTTCGGGAAATTTGCTTTGGTAGGTGGGACATATTGGATCGTGCCACTCTTGTATTATTATTCTTGTTGTATCAAGTCAACTCCATCAATCAGAAACTAGTATTTGTATAAGTATTAGGACTTAGCAATACTTGTGGTTGCGAGACATAGAGCGATGGGTTATATGTTCGCTTGGTGGGTTGATGTCTTGCTTTATTCATTATCCTTTGTGTTGATCTTCGCCGTTGGGAGTCGTATACATATATTTCTTTCTTGCTTGGTTGTGATTCCGCCGATTGGCGAAGAGCTAACTCCAGCTTGGGGATGCCTTTGTTGTCGTTATTGTAAGTCCACGTTGCCCACCCCGGTGCTTGCGGGGAGGCGGAAACGTTATGAAAAATCCGATTTTTATAACTCTAGGCAACATGGACTATGTAAAGGAGGGATCTTTGCTAAACAAAACAAACTAACAAAGCTAAAGAGAGTTAGCTACTCGGAAAGTGGGTTATACCTAGGTCTTCAAGTCCTTCTCTTCTTGCTCATTGGAGTGGAAGAAAGGGTTCTCCTTGCCGCCTTCTTTTGCCGAAGAAAGATCCATCCGAGGGCCTCAACCTTTGGCTCCAACCTCAAACTAGAATTAACTAAGGTGCTTGGTGTGCTAGACCTAGGACCTTAGAAAAAGTAGAGAGTGTTTTTGAAGGGATTATCTCAAGCTCAAAATGGTTCTCAACTCATCAGATGGGAGAGCTAGAGAGAGAGGAAGAGGAGGAGAGAGAATGGAAATGATAAAGTGAGAAGAATATCTCAACCTTCTCACATATATGTGAATTATAGAAATTAGATAATTAGCAAAAGATAATTGTCATTGTCAATCAAGAAATGACCATTATCATTTCACATTAAATGCTTTTGCAAGGATCAAAGAGCATCTTTCATATGGAATGATAATGGTCAACTAGTCCACCACGGTCAACAAGTCAAGTATAGTCAAATGGTCAACAACCCTAACTATGCACAATTATAATTAACTAATATCAATAAATCATAATTCACACATAAACATTAGGGTTAAGAAAATGACAATGGTCATCAACCCTAATCAAAGTCCTCTGCCTCTGTCTCAGTCAACTGTGCATACACACCCGTATCCGTGTTCCGAGGAACACGAATACAATGAGACAAAACCAATCCCAAATCATATACTAGGATCCGGCTTAAACCAAAGCCCGCTAGTATAAGCTGTCCGGACACCAAACGTGCACAAGTGCGCGGATGTGAACGAACCCCGTCGCAATACCATGCGACCTCTTCTCATTTTTCCTAAAGGCGAATAACCCACTGTGTGGGACTCTAAAGACTCGACACTACACTGGGAGTGGGTTTAACCACAGACCGCAAGCGGCACTAGCTGAACGTAACGGTCCCCAGGTAGATGCCGATAAGAAGAATGACGAGGAAACCCCATCTGAACTCCTACTGAGCCTGAATGTGACAGTCTCCGTACAGTCCGGTCTGTTCGTCTAAGAACATCGCATGGCGGGCCTAGGGGGGAGGTAAACGTCAGTCCCCTACTAGCGGTACAAGTCGTGCCGGAGTGTAGCCCAGAACACCTGAGATAACAATGGAAACCTACCAGTCTATCTCTCTTGCCCTGGCCAGGGACTTTGTGTAATAGCTCTCCTAGACATAGCGCGATATCAACCCCTAATACCGGGAGAGACGAATCTTGTCTAACCGTCACTGCCTCCAAGTGCTTCGGGACTGCACCCAAAAACTACCTGTTTGCACGACTCCTTTGAGCCGTGGTAGGGTAGTAATCAAAGTACAGTGGGAACACAATCGAGGCGAAGTGACAGTGTCAAGTCAACGGACTAAGCTGTACTCATGTCACCTGGGAACCGATAACTGACGATAGGTATACTACCAACCAACAGTTCCCGACGAGTCCTGTCCATTATACTCGTAACCTAGCGAGCACCCGCATACTATCCTAAGTACGACATACTGACGGCTGTGGGACAGGCCGTCTCCCAAGCTGGGATGAGATGCGCATACGCTAGTCTACTCCGGAGTATCGATGCCCTGTCTCGATAGTCCTGCGACTAGGGACCTGCATAAGGATATGCTTATAGAATACCCAGCCCCCACGAATGTGACTGCCATCACAACGCTGGTAATCAAACAAAGATCCTAAGGGCTCCACTAATGTGTAAAGGTGATATGCTAAAAGAAACACATGCACACATTAAAGCAGAAATAAACCAAGTAGCATACTTCCATTTTGAGCAAGAATGTCAATACAAGGTGAATATCCCAAGCTTCCATCAAGTAATATACATTCCAGTATGATACAGTAATGGCCTCTAGGGCATATACACTAACAATCTCCCACTAGCACTAAGGCCATGTACTGGCGTATCGAAGACCTATCATCTCGATCAGCCGCTTGAACTGAGTCTGGGGTAAGTCCTTCGTGAATGGAGCAGCAGTGTTATCTTTCGTAGCAACTCTCCGAACCACGATCTCCTGGCGACCCACGATCTCCCTGATCAGGTGATACCGCCTCAAGATGTGCCTGGACTTCTGATGGGACCTGGGTTCCTTCGCTAAAGCTATAGCTACGTTGTTGTCGCAATACAGCGGTATTGGATCAACAATGGTAGGAACCACCTGAAGCTCCGTGAGGAACTTTTTTATCCAGACAGCTTCCTTTGCGGCATCTGCAGCAGCGATATATTCCGCTTCCATCGTCGAGTCAGCAACGGTTTCCTGTTTGGAACTCTTCCAACACACCGCCCCTCAATAGAGGGTAAAGACATAACCCGACATGGACTTGGAATCATCCTTGTCACTCTGGAACCTGGAGTCAGCAAAGGCCTCGATCTGGAGGTCTTTTCCGCCATACACAAAGAACATCTCCTTAGTCCTTCTCAGGTACTTGAGAATGTTCTTTACCGCTATCCAGTGTTTCTCCCCAGGGTTTGACTGATACCGGCTTACCACACTCAGTGCATAAGCTACATCTGGTCTGGTACACAACATCGCATACATTATAGAGCCTACCGCAGAAGCGTAGGGTATAATAGACATGCGATCCCTTTCCAAATCAGTCTTGGGAGACATCTCTTTGGAGAGGGTGATCCCATGACAATCCGGTAGATTACCGCGCTTGGAATCTTCCATACTGAATCTTTTCAGTATGGTGTCAATGTACCTGGACTGTGAGAGTCCTAATATCCTTTTGGACCTGTCACGGTAGATCCGGATCACCAGAATGTATGAGGCATCACCTAGGTCTTTCATGGAGAACCTGTGTGACAAGAACCCTTTGACAGATTGTCGCATAGGAATGCCATTTCCTATCAAGAGAATGTCATCCACGTATAAAACGAGGAATACTACAGTTCTCGCTACAAATCTACTATAGATGCATGGTTCATCTGGATTTTTGATAAAGCCAAATTCCTTGACCGTCTCATCAAAACAGATGTTCCAACTCCGCGATGCCTACTTTAGTCCATAGATGGACTAAAGCAACTTGCACACCTTTCCGCTGCTCCCACTCTGAATGAAACCCTCTGGCTGGTCCATATAGACACACTCCTCTAAATTTCCATTTAGAAAAGCGGTCTTTACGTCCATTTGCCAAATCTCATAATTGTGGAAGGTAGCAATGGCAAGAAGGATCCGAATGGATTTCAGCATAGCCACTGGAAAAAGGTTTCGTCATAGTCCAAGCCAGGTCTTTGACGGAAACCCTTTGCAACAAGTCTAGCTTTATAGGTCTCAACCTGTCCATCTACACCAATCTTCTTTTTGCAGATCCAGTTGCATCCTACGGGTTTTACCCCATCTGGAGCAATGTCCAACGTTCATGCTTTGTTAGTGTACATGGACTCCATTTCGGTCCGCATTGCATCCAGCCATTTTACCGAGTCAACGCTTTGAATGGCCTGCTGGAAGCTAGTAGGCTCATCACTATCAATGATGCAATCCTCTCTATCCCCGTCTATGAGAAAACCGTAGTATCTCTCGGGCGGATGAGACTTCCTACTACTGCTGCGGAGCGGCGTAGGAATGTCCTGATCTTTCGAACCCTCTGGTTCTACTAAGCTTTCAGTAATAGCTCGTGGTTCTGGAATTTCTTCCAGTTCTATTGCGCTCCCACTTATCTGATTTTCCAAAAACTCAGTTTCCAAGAAGTGGGCATGACGAGAAACAAAACCTTTTGTTCCTCTTCGCAATAGAAGAAATATCCCTTGGAGTTCTTTGGATATTCCACAAACTTGCACTGTACTGAGCGTGCCTCGAGCTTGTCCGCATGCTGCTTTTTGACAAAAGCTGGACATCCCCATGTCTTAATGTGATTAAGATAGGGTCTCTTCCCACACCACATCTGATATGGTGTAGTAGGCACAGTCTTAGTTGGAACTCGGTTCAAAAGGTATGCAGCTGATTCTAGCGCATATCCCCAGAATGATCGCGGTAACTCAGCGTTACTCATCATGGACCGTACCATATCCAATAGGGTTCGGTTCCGTCTCTCCGATACACCGTTATGTTGCGAAGTGTATGGAGGAGTAAGCCGAGAGAGAATTCCATTCCCTTTTAAGTAATCCAGGAACTCGGCACTCAAGTATTCACCACCTCGATCAGATCTCAGTGTCTTGATACTTTTGCCTGTTTTTTTTTCTACTTCATTCTTATATTCCTGGAATTTTCCAAAGGCTTCGGATTTATGTTTCATTAAGAAGACATAACCGTACCTTGAAAAGTCATCCGTAAAAGTAATGAAGTAAGAATAACCGCTTCGTGCATGCATAGACATTGGACCGCACACGTCGCTGTGTACGAGTCCCAAGAGCTCGCTCGCTCTCACTCCGTGTCCAGTGAACGGAGTCTTTGTCATCTTTCCTTTGAGACAGAATTGACAAGTTGCATATGATTTATATTCGAACGGATCCAAATATCCTTCTGTATGTAACTTCGTCAACCTTCTCTCATTGATGTGACCCAGTCTACAATGCCATAAGAAAGTTTGATTTGTTTCCGGAGACTTTCTTTTGTCTGTATTCTGGACATTGAAAATCTGTGGTTGGTTTAATACGTATATACTATTGTTCAATGTACCTGACCCAATCAGAACTTGATTAAGGTGAATGTTTACAACTTTACATACAAACGCAAATTCATAACCTTCTTTAGAAATCAAAGATACAGAAATGATATTACAAGTTGCGTTGGGTACAAAAAAGCAATTACGTAGAACCAAAACATGTCCATCTGACATTCCCAGGTGATAGTCCCCCACGGCCTCAGCATCCATGCTAGCTCCGTCTGCAACTTTGAGGGTCATGTCACCTGCTTTCAAAAACCTACGCTTTCTCAACGCTTGCAAAGAATTACAGATATGAGATCCTGATCCGGTATCCAATACCCAAGAAGTAGAGTTTATTGATAGATAGTTTTCAATAACATACACACTTGAAGCTGAAGCCGCAACCTGCTTCAGATCCTGTGTTCTGGCTTTCCAAGCCCTGCAATCTTTCTTCTAGTGTCCACTCTTGTGACAGTAAAAGCATTCTTCCTTATCCACAAGCTTCCCCGCTACCTTTGTTGCTTTTGCCTTTCCCTTCATATCCACCTTACTAACACCGCCCCTTGGTTTGGCGAGGGTTTTCTTCTTCTTTCCCTTGGCTTTCACCCTGGACCTAGAAGAGGAAGATCCTCCTACAAACAAAGTAGATGTTTCCTTACCTTTCTGTAGGGTGCCCTCTGCACTCCTCAGCATGTTGAGGAGTTCTGAAAGTTCAACTTCCTTTTCCTGTAAGTTGAAGTTCAGGATGAACTGGGCGTAAGTGGAAGGAAGGGACTGAAGAATCAAGTCCGTATAGAGCTCATTCTCTAACGTGGTCCCAAGATCCGCGAGCTCCTCTATGTAGCCAATCATCTTAAGCACGTGTTCCACTACCGATGATTCGACAGCCAATCTCGCCGAAAACAACTTCTTCGACACTTCGTATCTTGCGATACGGGATTGCTCTCCATACAGTTCTTTTGTATGGAGAAATATGGATTCGAGGTCCATATTCTCGTGCCTCTTCTGATGTTCGTTGTCCATAGAGGCAAGCACGAGGCACTTGGCCTTCGCGCAGTCGATCTCCCAAGTCTTACAGATTTCCTTATCCGCGACGCTGGAAGTGGGACCTGGGACAGGGGGAGCTTTGGTGGTAAGAAGATACCCCAACTTGTCATAAGTGATTGCTATTTTGACATTCCTGAGCCAATCTTTGTAGTTTGGCCCTGTCAGTATGTTTTTATCTAGAAGTAACTTAAGTCCAGTCATGATAAATGGTTGCTGTATTTAGGAGAGAGAGAAGAAACACTTTAGCATGATGCTCTTGCAAGTTTAGAGTGGTTTTTAATTTGTCTAAACAGGATGGCTCCGACTGTCTCTCGAATCCCTCCTCAAACCATAAAGGAAGAACTAGTCGGGATCAATCTCACCGTACAATACTTGCTTAACCGTTCAGCCAGGCCAGTGTCGGTACTTCGAGGGATGTTTTCCAACGCTTTCGCGAAGTTCCTTAATTAAGTAACCTCTTTTCCCTGTAGGCGTAGCCCCGCTAAAACCTTTCTAGACACCTACTTGGTTTATAGCATTGATCGTTAAGTGAGAAAGTTCCGGAAGAGTAGCATATACTCACAGTAGGATCGGGATCCAAATATCATCGCGTGACAAAACTGAAGGAATCCTACCAGAATCATCACACTCTAAATGGTATGCAGCGCTAGCAAGTTTCAGTTCTTTTGAAACTCCCGATTTGGATTTTTGCCCCATGCTCTTATGACCTTGACTTTGGCCAACAAATCATAAGTCACATGTCAAGTTCAACCCGTCATTCTCCAGGTTAATTTGAGCCCACCCGCACATATCCTTGACTTTGGCCAACAAGGCAGAACGACTGCCCCAAACCAACACATCTATCTATGCTGCACATGAATACCCAATAGCTACCAATCACTATGCCTTGACTTTGGCCAACAAACATAGCTTGAATACTTATTGACCATTCATGTGAAACGACGGAGGGCTACGAATGATTTTGGCGAAACCGTGAACGTAGTGAACTTGATGTAATCGAAGGAACGAGATAGCTTTCAAAAAGGAGTGGTTCATGCTCCGCATTTAAAATTTGGTTTTGAAAAGAACCGAGTGGTTTTGAAAGGGTTCCAACGACTGTTACTTGGTTTATTTTATTTCTTGCATTAATTCCAATGCGTCCCATCATTTAATTCTACCATTGCAGAAAACAACGAAAATATGACGTACGCTTATGCCATCCGCATTCACCACGGGGTCCCGTCATCACCCGTTAGGTTACTTAACTAACGACAGAGCGGGGGCTGGACTTGCGCGGATGCAAAACATATGCAACGCCTAAATAGATATCATATAGATATATATAAACATTCGTCACATGCAATGATAGCCATTCCAGATCACAGATGAATACATTGGATATACTAGGAATCCGCAATTCGTACGAGCCTGTAACGAAGAACGGATTACACGGTCGCGATGAATAGCCAAACCCCACCCTAGACCCCTACGGGTGCGGCAAACTACCCGCCAAGTACCCGAAGCGAAGCAACCCCTCTCAACACCGTGAGTAGGCCACTCGGCACTTCGAGATACCCCGTAGTTTGTGCACCCCACTTTGGGTCTATCCTAGGAGCAAAAACAGTAAAAAGAAAATATACAATGACGGCTACAACCCCGACCCGGTTGTGCGGCCATACAAATAATATTACATCAATTTTTATATTACAAGAATTGAAAGAATAAGAAAACTCTCATCTCACAACCCCCCCGGCTATTCATCCGCGACAATCCAACGAATTCATATACACAAACCATCAACATTACAGATCACAGATATGTATAACCCCCACTAATCGACGTATAGCGATTAGTGGACGTTCAATACATATAACACATTACAGATATAACCCATTAGCCAAAGTGTAAAGAAGTTCGATCAAAATACGGATTTGTGACCACCCCAAAAACCAACTTGTTCTCTGGAAAATCTGGGTGGAAACAAACTATCTCAAAAATCTCAAAACACCCCCAGAAGTAAACTGCAGGAAAAACGATCCACGGCCGAGTCAACTCGGCCGCGGATCCGCGGCAAGAGAAAGCTCTTGCCGCGGAACCTCGGTGAGTTGGTCGGTTCAGTGGGTCATTTTTCTTGCCTGCACTTAGAAAAGCCTGAGCCGATTTTTAAGATATGATTTATTAATTTTAAAGCAGGTTTAAAAATCGGCAAAAAGTTAGGGTTTTAAAAAAATGTTTTCCGATTTTTTGCGATCGAAGTTCTATATACTTTGCTAACTAGTTAGTTTGTGTTTAGCTATGCTCTGATACCACTGTAAGTCCATGTTGCCCACCCCGGTGCTTGCGGGGAGGCGGAAACGTTATGAAAAATTCGATTTTTACAACTCTAGGCAACATGGACTATGTAAAGGAGGGATCTTTGCTAAACAAAACTAACCAACAAAGCTAAAGAGAGTTGGCTACTCGAAAAGTGGGTTATACCTAGGTCTTCAAGTCCTTCTCTTCTTGCTCCTTGGAGTGGAAGAAAGGGTTCTCCTTGTCGCCTTTTTTGCCGAAGAAAGGTCCACCCGAGGGCCTCAACCTTTGGCTCCAACCTCAAACTAGAAGTAACTAAGGTGCTTGGTGTGATAGACCTAGGACCTTAGAAAGAGTAGAGAGTGTTTTTGAAGGGATTATCTCAAGCTCAAAATGGTTCTGAACTCATGAGAGGGGAGAGCTAGAGAGAGGGGAAGATGAGGAGAGAGAATGGAAATGATAAAATGAGAAGAATATCTCAACCTTCTCACATATATGTGAATTATAGAAATTAGATAATTAGCAAAAGATAATTGTCACGGTTAATCAAGAAATGACCATTATCATTTCACATTAAATGCTTTTGCAAGGATAAAAAGAGCATCATTCATATGGAATGATGATGGTCAACTTGTCAACCAAGGTCAACAAGTCAAGTATAGTCAAATGGTCAACAACCCTAACCATGCAAAATTATAATTAACTAATATCAATAAATCATAATTCACACATAAACATTAGGGTTAAGAAAATGACAATGGTCATCAACCCTAATCAAAGTCCTCTGCCTCTGTCTCAGTAAACTGTGCATACACACCCGTATCCGTGTTCCGAGGAACATATATACAATGAGACAAAACCAATCCCAAATCCTATACTAGGATCCGGCATAAACCAAAGCCCGCTAGTATAAGCTGTCCGGACAACAAACGTGCACAAGTGCGCGGATGTGAACGAACCCCGTCGCAATACCATGCGACCTCTACTCATTTTGCCTAAAGGCGAATAACCCTCTGTGTGGGACTCTAAAGACTCGACACTACGCTGGCAGTGGGTTTAACCATAGACCGCAAGCGGCACTAGCTGTACGTAACGGTCCCCATGTAGATGCCGATAAGAAGAATGACGAGGAAAACCCCATCTGAACTCCTACTGAGCCTGAATGTGACAGTCTCCGTACAGTCCGGTCTGTTCGTCTAAGAACATCGCATGGCGGGCCTAGGGGGTGGTAAACGTCAGTCTCCTACTAGCGGTACAAGTCAAGCCGGAGTGTAGCCCAGAACACCTGAGATAACACTGGAAACCTACCAGTCTATCTCGCTTTCCCTGGCCAGGGACTTTGTGTAATGGCTCTCCTAGACACAGCGTGATATCAACCCCCAATACCGGGAGAGACGAATCATGTCTAACCGTCACTGCCTCCATGTGCTTCGGGACTGCACCCAAAAACTACCTGTTTGCACGACTCCTTTGAGCCGTGGTAGGGTAGTAAACAAAGTACAGTGGGAACACACTCGAGGCGAAGTGACAGTGTCAAGTCAACGGACTAAGATGTGTTGGATATATGTATGCCCTAGAGGCCATTATGAGATAGTGGATGTATTTATACATACATACATATATATATATATATTTATATATATATATTCAGTGTACATTCTTGCTCGACATGATGGTATGCTATCTGGTTCTTCTTTATCTGACATGTTGATTTGATCATGCTTTTACTCATTCACACATGTTGATAAATCCCTGAGGATTTTAGCTTGACTACAATGATTATGATAGAGATCATACTAGTGGGACATCTGTAGTTTATAAGCATATCCTGAAATATCTCTAGTCGTAGGTGTATCGAGACGGGGCATCGATATACCAGAGTAGACTAGCGTATATGATACTAGACCCATATGATGGAAGATGAATGTTCCCACATTCATCGATGTTTGACATCAAGATCATATACGGGTGTTCAGTGGTGACTGGGTACATTGGACGGACTCACCGAGAACTCCTATATGGAATTATATCTATCGTCGGATAGCAGTTCTCAGGTGACACTGGTGCAGGTTAGTCTGTAGACCCGAGATCGTCATAGATTCTTGTGTGCTCTCCTACTGTACTTTGATTACCACCCTACCACGGCTCTACTGAGTCGTGCAAACAGGTGGCCGTTGGGTACTGTCCCGAGACACACGAAGGCGATGAGCGATAGGAGGGGTTTCGTCTCTCCCGGTATTGGGAGTTGACGTTGTGCTGTGCTCGACTGGTTATATCGGTAAGTCCCTGGCCAGGGCTGCTGAGATTTACTGATAAGTGTTATCAGTAGTTTCTCGATCTGTTATAGACCATTCACCGGCATGACTTATTGAGTTATTGGGGTTGACGTGACCATCCCTAGGCTCAATATGCAGCATATCTGACGAAGAGACCGGACTGTACGGTAGTGTTGTCGGTTGGCTTGACGGGAGTTGTAGCAGGTTCGCTTGTTTTCTTCTTATCGCTCAATACCCGGGTGGCCGTTACGTTTAGCTGACCGATTGCGGCTTGGGGTGCTTGATATGATCATCACCCACTGCCAGCGTATTGACGAGTCTTAGAGTCCCACAAAGGAGTTACCTAGTCCAGGAGAAACGTTGTGTTGCGCGTATGCGATATGCGCATGGACCCGGTTAAAATGCGCGTATGAGATACCGTATATTAATCGGGCGGCTTGCTTTTGGTTGGGTCGTATGTGATATGGCCGGATTGATAAATCAAGTGTTGATTTATCATTTAACCATTAGTTTCTCACTAGAAATCCTTTCTTGTATTTTTTTGGATGTATGCATGCTTGTATGCATTCTTTCTTGATTCATGCACATATGGATGTGCATGCACACATACATACATACATCATCCTTTATGGTTGTATATACATAGAAGATGGTGACAATATAAGACTCACACCTTGGTTAAATAATATGGATTATTATTTCTATTTGTGTTAAAACAAAAGGAAAAAGGAAAATGGTAATTCATGGATTAGTTTCTACACTCTTCTTTGACCTAACCATGCTCACCCACCTTTTTACCATGGATTAACATTCCTTTTGTGTTTTAACTCAAATTCAATAATATCTTTATTATTTAACCATGGTTTGAGATGAGAAGTGGAAAATATATATACATGTATTTTCTATTTTTTTCATTAGACATTATCTTTTCTCTTGTTTAAAAAGGCCATCATCTTCTTCCTCCTTCTTCTTTTGTTCTCTAGATTTCTCTAGTGAGCAAAACACTCACCAAGTTAGGATTTTAAAGTGAGAAAAGCCACCACAACATCATTCTACACAAGTCTTGCCCACTTGTTTAGAGTGTTAGCTTCATTTCCTCCTCTTGATCAAGTGAAGTTGCAAGCTTGGACAAGGAGCTTCGGGTGGATCATCGTGGACACTAGAAGACCTCAAGCGAACCCTTCTCCAACACTCAAGTGGCCAAGGAGTCTAGCGTAGTGAGCTACAAAGGTTGTACTCTCAAAACCCTAGCCTTTGTTGCTTGTGATGTAGATTAAAGTTATGAAACCCTAATTTTCTAGGATTGATTCTTTGCATGCTTACTTAGCACCCTAAAATTTTTAATCTTTGGTACATGTGATGCTTCCAAACCCTTCATGAGGTGCTAGGCAAACCTAACATTGGTATCAGAGCCGACCTAGAACATTAGGCGACACTTTAACGAAGTTAAAACTCCGATCGAACCGAAAAATACGGATTTTCAGCACTCTCTGGACATTTTTTCAAAACTGATATTTTACAGAATTAAAAATATGCAAAAAATACAGATGGTAAATCTAAGGACAAATGTAAAAAACGATGCCATGAACAGTACCTTCCACCGCGGAACCGCGGCAAGAGCCTGCTTGGGCCGCGGCAGTACGGATGAATTATTGTGTCTTTTTTGTACAGAAACTATTTTGTCTGCTTGTATATTTTTTGGGGTATTTTTAATCTGAATTTAGTGCTGTATGTTCTGGATATTGTTTTGGATTCTATGATTCGATCGGAATTTTAATTTATTGCTTTTTCCGGATAATTAGAAAGTATTGAATTGTTCGAACGAGTGTCATTTGCTCACTTTTCACGGGGTTTCAATCTTTCGGAAATACGTGCAAGTTTTGTGGTGGACCCTCTAGAAGACAACAAACCTTAACTCGATTATGTGACCGTCTTGAACTGCCTTTTGAACATTAGGGTTTGGGGCAGTACGGCGTGCCACATGTGAGGCGTTGGCTTGACCCTTCTACGGCTGGACCGCTACTACTGTGTCACACTCCGGGTTTTTGAACTCCGCTCAAGTGTCGAGCTTTAGGGAATTTTGGGTATTTGATCATTCGTTCAAAAACTTTAATACTGTCTATTTATCTGGAATGTGATGCAATGTGTGGAATTCATATAGCTAGACATGAAATACGAAGTATGTGATATTTCGCATTTACGATGTCTAAAGAGAATGTGGATTCCAGATATTGCAGTTTTACACTTTCTTTTCTGTGACCGTAAGTGTAGTATGTTCGATATCGCCGGTTTCGTTGCTATACATCAACGACAATCGGGGTACGCATACTTACTTACGTTGATAATATATGATATTATGTGTTGCTGAGATATGATGTGCAGGATTGTCGCGATCGAATAGCCGGGGGGTTTTATGTGAGATGAGAGTTTTATTTTTCATTCATGTAAAATTCAAATGTAATGTAATATTCTTTTATTTGGGGCACTTCCGGGTTGAGGTTGATGTCACCAGTGTTGTATATTATTTACTTTTCCGCATTAGGATAAACCCAAGGAGGGGAGCACAAGTGACCGGGTTCTGGGGTTCAGTGGGAGGCCATCTCGAGGAGTCGAGACCGGGTCTCCTAAACTCCAGGATTGGTAGGGTCGCTTGCCGCTCTCGTAGGGGTCTAGGGGTATGGGCTTGGCTATTCATCGCGACCGTGGAATCCGTATTTTTCTATTGTTGGCTAAATACTAAATACGAACGTCCTAGTATATCCCACATTATATATATGTTTCTGCTGCCTGTGTTCTATGATATCTGAGACGAATGATATATTATATATGAGATATATAGTAGACGTTGCTTATGTTTACCACCCGCGCTAGTCCCGTCCCGGTATGCCGTTAGTTAAGTAACCTAACGGTGCATAACGGAACATTGCGGCGAATGCGGATGGCATAAGCGTACGTTGTATTTTCGTTTCTTTTCTGTGATTGGCTTAAGGACTTAAATGATGGGATTACATTAATATGATTAATGTAAAGAAAATAAACCTAAAAAGATGTTGTAGAATCGGATTTGAAAACCACTCGGCTCTTTATGAAAATGCTGTATTTCAAAAACTGCGGAGCATAAGCCACTCCTTTTGAAAACCATTTGATTCTACGACGATATCAAGTTCAAAGCGTTAAAGATTTTCTTAAAAATCATACGCAACCCTTCGTCATTTTAGGAAGTAGAGTACTTAGTATTCGTGCTACGTTTGGTGACCTTAGCCAAGGCGTAGTGTATGGTAGCTAAGTGATGTATTCCTACAATGCATATGATGCAGATTAATTAGGACGGGCATATGACATTGTTGACCTTAGCCAAGGGTCATGTAAACGGGTCTGATTAATCAAGAAATGACGGGCTGAACTTGACTAGTACTTATGATTTGTTGACCATAGCCAAGGTCATTGGTACTAGGGGTAAAAATTACATCGGGAATTTCAAGTGTTGAGATTTGCAATGAGATTGCATACCTTCCATATGATGGTTGGATCCCGATCCCACTGTGGGCAATAGTTGCTCCTAGGAGAGTTTTGCAGTTTACAATTAGCTAACTCATTAGGTGTCTAGAAAGGTGTTAACGGGGCTACGCCTCTGGGAAAACGAGGTTTACTTTAATTAGGTCCGTGCGAAAGCACGGGGAACCTCCCTCAAGTACCGACACTGGCCTGGCTGAACGGTTAGCGAAGTTGTAGACTGTAATTAATCCTGGCTAGTTTTCTTTTTAAGGTTTGAAAGAAAAACTTGATTAAAGCAGTGGGAGACATCGATTAGACAAGATAATAACCAATCTGATCTATGCAAGAGCTTTCGCTGAGTGTATTCTTTTCTCTCTCTTAATGGCAGATACCAATGACTGGACTCAAGCTTCTACTAGATAAAAACAAATTGAATGGGACCAATTATAAAGACTGGATAAGGAATCTGAAAATAGCCTTGACTTATGATAAAGTATCATATGTCCTCACGGCTTCAGCCCCGCCCACCCCAGGTCCAAAATCCTCAGTTGCGGACATTGAAGTCCGCAAGACATGGGACGCTGACTGTGCCACGGCCAAATGCCTCACGCTTGCATCGATGGACAATACACATCAAAAGCAGCACGAGAATATGGACATTCATGACATATTCCTCCATACAAAGGAGTTGTATGGAGAGCAATCCCGCGTATTACGATACGAAGCATCAAAGAAATTGTTTCAGATGCGAATGGCCCCTGGCACATCATTAGAGACCATGTTCTGAAGATGATAGCTCTTATAGAAGAGCTTGAGGACCTTGGATGGACGATGGACAATGAACAATATACGGATATTATTCTGCAGTCCCTCCCCTCCACCTTTGCTCAGTTCATAGTTAACTTCAACATGCACAACATGGAGAGGGAACTACCTGAACTCCTTAATATGTTAAGGAGTGCAGAGAGCACACTGAAATCAGTGAAAACTCCCGTTATGACTGTTGGACAATCTTCCTCTTCTCGCCCAAAGGCTAAGGCCAAAGGAAAGAAAAAGAAGAAGCCCACAAATCCTAAGGGTGGAGTTAAAAAGGTGAAGGGAAAGGAAAAGTCCAAAGCTGGAGATTCGGGGAAAGGTGAATGTTTTCATTGCCACAAAGCAGGACATTGGAAGCGCAACTGTACGGAGTACTTAAATCTCAAGAAGAAGCATGGGGATGCTTCCGCTTCAGGTGTGTTTGTGACAGAAAACTGTTTTTCAATAAACTCTGCTTCCTGGGTATTAAATACCGGTTCAGGTTCTCACATTTGCAATTCTATGCAGGGGCTGAGAAATAGCAAGGTTTTGAAGACAGGTGACCATACTCTCCGCGTTTGAAATGGTTCCAATGTACATACAGTCGCAGTGGGAGAGTATCACTTTGGGTTGCCATCTAGGTGTATATTGGTTTTGAACCCAAGTTATTTTGTACCAAGTATGCTTTGTAATATAATATCTGTTTCTTTGTTAGACAATGAAGGATATAATTTTGTATTGCAGAACAATGTTATGAAAATTCACCTGAATCAAATGTTGGTTGGGTATGGTACACTTAATAACGGGATGTACGTCCTAAATCAACACACAGTTTTCAGTATACAACACAATAAGAAAAGAAAACTTTTAGAAATAAATGAAGCTTTTCTTTGGCACTGTAGACTTGGTCATATTAACGAAACAAGACTAAACAAGTTACACAAAGATGGATATTTAAACCCTTTTGAATATAAATCTTATGCGACTTGCCAGTCTTGTATCAAGGGTAAAATGACCAAAACTCCGTTTACCGGACACGGAGAAAGAGCTACCGAGCTTCTAGGACTCATACATAGTGATGTATGTGGGCCAATGTCTACACAAGCTAGAGGCGGTTTTTCTTACTTCATTACTTTCACTGATGATTTCTCAAGATTCGGTCATGTATTTTTTTTAAAAAACAAATCCGAAGCTTTCGAGAAATTCACTGAATATAAACAAGAAGTAGAAAAACAAACCGGCTTGAGTATCAAGATGCTTCGATCAGATCGAGGTGGGGAATACCTCAGTACAGAATTTGCAAACTTCCTAAAAGAGAATGGGATTCTCTCTAAGCTCACTCCTCCTTACACACCACAGCACAACGGTGTGTCTGAACGACGGAATAGGACCCTATTCGATATGGTCCGGTCCATGATGAATGACGCTGAGTTACCTGTCTCATTTTGGGGGCATGCATTGGAGACTGCAGCGTTTCTTTTGAACAGGGTTCCAACCAAAACCGTATCTACCACCCCATTTGAGATATGGCATGGGAAGAGACCATCTCTTAAGAGAATTAAGATTTGGGGTTGCCCGGCCTATGTTAAAAAGCAGAATCCGGACAAACTCGAGACACGGTCAGTCATGTGTAACTTTGTGGGATATCCAAGGAACTCTTATGGATATCTATTATACCACAAGGAGGAACAAAAGGTGTTTGTTTCTCAGCATGCCACATTCTTAGAAAAAGAGTTTTTCATAGATAAAGATGATGGCAATGTGGTGGATCTAGAAGAGGTTCTAGAGACACAAACTACAAATGACGACTTGGTTAAACCGGCTGTTGCAATAGAAACTGAGGAACCTCAGCCACTCGTAGGTCTGGTAGGACTTCTCGCCCACCGGAGAGGTACTACGGTTTCCTCATTGATGGTGACAGAGAAGACTGCATCATAGAGGATGATGATCCTACCGGTTTTCAGAAAGCTATCACGAGTGGTGACTTTGTGAAGTGGCTGGATGCCATGAGATCCGAAATGGAGTCTATGTACACCAACAAAGTTTGGACTTTGTACCCCCTGGGGTAAAACCAGTGGGATGAAAATGGATCTTTAAAAGAAAGATTGGTGTAGATGGGCAGGTAGAAACCTACAAGGCAAGACTTGTGGGGAAGGGTTTTCGTCAAAGACCAGGTTTAGACTATGACGAGACTTTTTCGCCCGTAGCCATGATTAAATCCATTCGGATCCTACTTGCTATTGCTGCTCACTATGACTATGAAATCTGGCAGATGGACGTTAAAACGGCATTTCTAAATGGGTATTTAGAAGAATGCGTTTATATGGATCAGCCGGAGGGCTTCATTGACAGTGGGAGCAGCGGGAAAGCATGTAGATTGCTTAAATCCATATATGGGTTAAAGCAGGCATCACGGAGTTGGAACATCTGTTTCGATGATGTTATCAAAGAGTTTGATTTCATCAAAAATCTAGATGAACCTTGTGTTTATAAGAAGGCTGTAGGGAGAGCTGTCGCATTCCTCGTATTGTACGTGGATGACATTCTTCTGATAGGAAATGATATTCTTATGCTACAGTCGGTCAAATCTTTCTTATCACTAAGGTTCTCCATGAAGGACCTGGGTGATGCCATATACATCCTGGGCATAAGGATCTATAGGGATAGATCCAAGAGGTTATTGGGATTGTCCCAAACCAAGTACATCAATACCATCCTAAAAAGGTTTAGTATGGAAGACTCCACGCGGGGTGCCTTGCCCGCTTGCCATGGGGTCACTCTCTCCAAGGATTCTTGTCTAAAGACCGATGAAGAGAGAGCTCACATGATCATTATACCCTATGCTTCGGCAGTATGATCTATAATGTATGCGATGTTATGTACACGCCCAGATGTAGCTTATGCACTTAGTGTTGTGAGCAGGTATCAATCCAACCCAGGGGAGAATCACTGGATAGCTGTGAAGAACATTCTTAAGTACTTGCGAAGGACTAAAGAATTGTTCTTGGTGTATGGTAATGGAGATCTCCAAATGGAGTCCTTTACCGATTTGAGCTTCCAGAGCGATAAGGACGACAACAAATCTATCTCAGGGTTTGTATTTACCCTCAATGGAGGGGCGGTAAGTTGGAAGAGTTCCAAACAAGATACCATTGCAGACTCTACGATGGAGGCTGAGTACATTGCTGCAAATGATGCCGCCAAGGAAGCCGTCTAGATGAGGAAGTTCGTCTCAGAGCTAGGAGTAGTTCCAACAATTATTGATCCAATACCATTGTATTGTGATAATAATGGGGCTATGGCGTTAGCCAAAGAGCCCAGGTCCCATCAGCGATCCACACATCCTGAGGCGCTTTCATTTGATCCGGGAGATTGTAGATCGCCGCGAGATCGAGATTAAGAGAGTAGACAAAAAGAATAACGCCGCGGATCCACTCACCAAAGCCCTCCCTCAGCCGCAGCATGAGCGACTTTTTGAGATGTTGGGTATGAGATACGCCAATAACTGGTCTTAGTGCAAGTGGGAGATTGTTGGATATATGTATGCCCTAGAGGCCATTATGAGATAGTGGATGTATTTATACATATATATATATATATATATATATATATATATATTCAGTGTACATTCTTGCTCGACATGATAGTATGCTATCTGGTTCTTCTTTATCTGACATCTTGATTTGATCATGCTTTTACTCATTCACACATGTTGATAAATCCCTGAGGATATTGGCTTGACTACAGTGATTATGATAGAGATCATACTAGTGGGACATCTGTAGTTTATAAGCATATCCTGAAATGTCCCTAGTCATAGGTGTATCGATACGGGGCATCGATATACCAGAGTAGACTAGCGTATATGATACTAGACCCATATGATGGGCGATGAATGTTCCCACATTCATCGATGTTTGACATCGAGATCATATACGGGTGCTCAGTGGTGACTGGGTACACTGGATGAACTCACCGAGAACTCCTATATAGAATTATATCTATCGTCGGATAGCAGTTCTCAGGTGACACTGGGGCAGGTTAGTCTGTAGACCCGAGATCGTCATAGAGTCTTGTGTGCTCTCCCACTGTACTTTGATTACCACCCTACCACGGCTCTACTGAGTCGTGCAAACAGGTGGCCGTTGGGTACAGTCCCGAGACAAACGAAGACGATGAGCGATAGGAGGGGTTTCGTCTCTCCCGGTATTGGGAGTTGATGCTGTGCTGTGCTCGACTGGTTATATCAGTAAGTCCCTGGACAGGGCTGCTGAGATGTACTGATAAGTGTTATCAGTAGTTTCTCGATCTGTTATAGACCATTCACCGGCACGACTTATTGAGTTATTGGGGTCGACGTGACCATCCCTACGCTTAATATGCAGCATATCTGACGAAGAGACCGGACTGTACGGCAGTGTTGCCGGTTGGCTCGACGGGAGTTATAGCAGGTTCGCTTGTTTTCTTCTGATCGCTCAATACCCGGGAGGCCGTTACGTTTAGCTGACCGCTTGCGGCTTGGGGGTGCTTGATATGATCATCACCCACTGCCGGCGTATTGACGAGTCTTAGAGTCCCACAAAGGAGTTACCTAGTCCAGGAGAAACGTTGTGGTGTGCGTATGCGATATGCGCATGGACCCGGTTAAAATGCGCGTATGAGATAACGTATATTAATCGGGCAGCTTACTTTTGGTTGGGTCGTATGTGATATGGCCGGATTGATAAATCAAGTGTTGATTTATCATTTAACCATTAGTTTCTCACTAGAAATCCTTTCTTGTATTTTTTTGGATGTATGCATGCATGTATGCATTCTTTCTTGATTCATGCACATATGGATGTGCATGCACACATACATACATACATCATCCTTCATGGTTGTATATACATAGAAGATGGTGGCAATATAAGACTCACACCTTGGTTAAATAATATGGATTATTATTTCTATTTGTGTTAAAACAAAAGGAAAAAGGAAAATGGTAATTCATGGATTAGTTTCTACACTCTTCTTTGACCTAACCATGCTCACCCACCTTTTTACCATGGATTAACATTCCTTTTGTGTTTTAACTCAAATTCAATAATATCTTTATTATTTAACCATGGTTTGAGATGAGAAGTGGAAAATATATATACATGTATTTTCTATTTTTTCATTAGACATTATCTTTTCTCTTGTTCTAAAAAGGCCATCATTTTCTTCCTCCTTCTTCTTTTGTTCTCTAGATTTATCTAGTGAGCAAAACACTCACCAAGTTAGGATTTTAAAGTGAGAAAAACCACCACAACATCATTCTACACAAGTCTTGCCCACTTGTTTAGAGTGTTAGCTTCATTTCCTCCTCTTGATCAAGTGAAGTTGCAAGCTTGGACAAGGAGCTTCGGGTGGATCATCGTGGACACTAGAAGACCTCAAGAGAACCCTTCTTCAACACTCAAGTGGCCAAGGAGTCTAGCGTAGGGAGCTACAAAGGTTGTACTCTCAAAACCCTAGCCTTTGTTGCTTGTGATGTAGATTAAAGTTATGAAACCCTAATTTTCTTGGATTGATTCTTTGCATGCTTACTTAGCACCCTAAAATTTTTAATCTTTGGTACATGTGATGCTTCCAAACCCTTCATGAGGTGCTAGGTAAACCTAACAAGCTGTACTCATGTCACCTGGGAACTGATAACTGACGATAGGTATAATACCAACCAACAGTTCCCGACGAGTCCTGTCCAGTGTACTCGTAACCTAACGAGCACCCGCATACTATCCCAAGTACGACATACTGACGGCTATGGGACAGGCCGTCTCCCAAGCTGGGATGAGAAGCGCATATGCTAGTCTACTCCGGAGTATCGATGCCCTGTCTCGATAGTCCTGCGACTAGGGACCTGCATAAGGATGTGCTTATAGATTACCCAGCCCCCACGAGTGTGACTGCCATCACAACGCTGGTAATCAAGCAAAGATCCTAAGGGCTCCACTAATGTGTAAAGGCGATATGCTAAAAGAAACACATGCACACATTAAAGCAGAAACAAACCAAGTAGCATACTACCATTTTGAGCAAGAATGTCAATACAAGGTGAATATCCCAAGCTTCCATCAAGTAATATACAATCCAGTATGATACAGTAATGGCTTCTTGGGCATATACACTAACAGTTATGTTTATGTGATTTTGGATCAAAATATACTAGGGAGTGCAGGGTGACCTAGGACAGCAACAAGGTTTCGGGAGGCATTGTTCATGCCAAATTCAAAAATTTGCCGTTCTAGCTAACCCTAACTAAGAATCGTTAACTAGAAATCGACGGAATAAAATGCAAACAACTTTGCAAAGGAATGTGAACAAGGAATACAATCTTTGTAGACCGGTCCTTCACTTCTAAAGCTCCGTGTTGACGTCCCTTCGCAGCGATCTTCGATCTCCCGAACTATAGTATGGGTTCCCTCGGAGAAATGAACAAGATTGCTCGTAGTCTTCGAGGCCGAAGATAATCTACGTCGAGAAGACTCAAACTCAAGCTATCCCTTCACTAGGTCATGAACTTTGTGAATAGAACATCCTATACTACCCAAGCAAGTGTATAGGATGATGAAGTAGAAAGTGGGCTCACTTTATATTTTATTTTCTCACAATATTTCTTCATGTTTCATGGAGCTAGTAAGCTTGAAGAGGGAAGGAGATGAAGAAAGCAACCATGAAAAATCAAGAATGAAAACTAGTGAGGTGAGAATAGCAACCATTGGTGAGATAGTGTCATATACTAACCATTTTAGAGACCAAACCATGGCTAGTTAAAATGGTTAGGTTAATAAATATCTTAAGTGAGACAAAACAAGTGGACTTTGTCAAAGATGCTTCAAGCTTCTCCAAGCTTCCAAGCTTGACAAAATTCACACTAATTTTGAATTATCAAGATATATAAAAACCTTCACATTTTAATTATCATGGTGTAAGTCACACACACCCCCATGCTTGCATGTATCATCAAGAATGATACAAACTATGTACATAAGTACATATCACATATACACTTAATGCACAAAACAAGTGAGAAAAGAAATCTTAAGTGAGCTAATACTAGTTAATATAAATTAATATATCAAATATATAATTATACATTAGATTATTAAATCAACACTTGATTTAATAATCCGGCCATATCACATATAACCGACTAATATTATGTGTATCAATTTATCGAATCAACACCTGATTAGATAACCCGGCTATATCACATATAACCGATCGATACGAATAAATCATGAGAATAGAATACGGTATCACATACACGTATTAATCTCGGTCCCGCACATATCCCATATGTGCTCCTACTCCGTTTCTCTTGAGCCAGGAAATCTCTGTGTAGGACTCTAATGACTCGTCAATACGCCGGTAGTAGGTGATGATCATATCAAACACCCACAAGCCGCAAGCGGTCTGCTAAACGTAACGGCCACCCGGGTATTGAGCGATCAGAAGATCAACAAGCAAGCCTTCTCATACTCCTGCGAATCCAATTAGTAACACTACCGTACAGTCCGGTCTCTTCGTCTGATATGTCGCATATCTCTTCTAGGGGTGGTAAACGTTAGACCCTAGTAACTCGATAAGTCGTGTCGATATGAGGCTCATAACGGGTGGAGAAACTACTGGTAACACTTACCAGTAAATCTCAGAATCAGCCCTGGCTAGGGACTTCATGTTATAGCCAATCGAGCTCAGCGCAACATCAACTCCCAATACCGAGAGAGACGAATCCCCTACTATCGCTAATTTCCTCCATGTGACTCGGGACTGTACCTAAAAACCACGGTTTTGCTCGTTCTTTTGAACGTGGTAAGGTGGAAATCAAAGCACAGTGGGAATCACACAAGACTCTATGACGATCTCGGGTCGACAGACTAATCTGTACCAGTGTCTCTAGAGAACTGCAATCTGACGTGTGGTATAATACCATCTGGGAGTTCTCGGCGAGTCTGTCCAGTGTACCCTGTCTCCACTGAGCACCCATATATCATCTCTGATGTCAAACACCAATGGATATGGGATCATCCATCGCCCATCTACATGGGTCGAGAAGCTATACGCTAGTCTACTCTAGTATATCAATGCCCCGTCTCGATACACCCACGACTAGGGACATTAAAGGATGTACTCACAGACTACCTTTGTCCCACTAGTATGATCTCCATCATAATCTAGGTAGTCAAGTACGCATCTTAAGGGCTTTACGAACATGTAACAGAGAGACAATCGATGTACATGTTAAGATAAATAGTAACTAGATAGCATACTATCATGTCAAGCAAGAAAGTCCTCCCTATATATGTCCAAGCATCCCCTACAATATACATCTCATGTATAATAATGGCCTCTAGGGCATACATATAACTAACAGTCTCCCACTTGCACTAGGGCCATCATATAGCAGTGGTTGTAGTATCTCATACTCAACTATCCCATAGAAGTCTCTCTCTGGGAAAAGGCCTTTGTGAGTGGATTCGCCGTGTTAACCTCTAAGTCTACTCTCCTAACCTTGATCTCCCTGGAGATCAACCATCTCCATGATCAGGTGATAGTGCCTTAGAATATGTCTGGGTCACTGATGGGACGGGGGTTCCTAGGTCAAAGCCACAACTCTATTGTCACACAATGGTAGGAACGGAGTTCATCTCATGAACTTATATACACCCAGACTACCTTTTTGGTAGCATCGTTGGTAGCGATGAATCCAGCCTTTATCATCTAGTATGCCACGGTATCTAGCTTGGAACTCTTCCAACATACCGTCCCTCCACTGAGGGTAAAGGCAATACCTGTTGACTGACATTCAGTCGACCTTACCATCCTGGAAGCTATCCAGTGATTCTCCCCAGGATTTATTGATACCATCTCACTACACCTTGTGAGAATCCTAACATACATTTAGATCTATCTCATAGATCCAAAACCCAGGATTTAGGAGGTATCACCTTGATCCTATATGGAGAATCCTTGTGAGAAGAGGAAGTGTATCATAGGAAACTCCTTTTCTATCAAGAGTATGTCATCCACGTACAATATGAGGAAAACCAAAATACTCTCCACTACCTTTTTGTAAATACAAGGTTCATCTACCTTTTTGATGAAGTCAAACGCTTTGACTACCACATCAAAACAGATGTTCCAACTCCGCGATGCCTGCTTTAACCCGTAAATCAACTTACATACGTTTCCGCTGCTCCCACTATCTACGAAGCCCTCTGGCTGTGTGCTTATAGACGCTTTCTTCTAAATCAATATTTAGAAAAGCAGTCATGACACCCAACCACCAAATATTGTAGTCATGGTATGTTGCAATGGAAAGTAGGATCCGGATGGACTTAAGCATAGCTACTGGAGAAAAGGTTTCATCATAAACCATACCAAGTCGATGACGAGAACCTTTTACAACATGTATAGCTTCGAAAGTCTCAACTTTTCCATCTACACCAAGTAATCTTCTCAAGATATACTTTCTCCTGATGGGAATTTAACCCTTCAGATAAAGAAACCAAAGTCCATACTTTGTTGGTGTATATGGATTCTATCTCAGATCGCTTAGCATCCAGCCATTCTTACATAGACACCATTCCTGATGGCCTGCTCGAAACTAGTTGGGTCATTATCTCATGATGCATTCCTCGCTCCCACTGTCATAGAGAAAACCGAAGTATCTCTCAGGTGGATGAAGAACCTTACCAGATCGTTGGAGAGGCTGAGGTTCGTCAAGAACTATTGAATCCTCCGGTTCTACCAAATCGTCAGCTGTAGTTTGTATAGTTGGAACTCCTTCGAGTACCACTAATTTCTTTCAAAAATAAATTCCTTTTCTAAAAAGGTGTCATGCCGAGAAATAAAACACCATTTGTTCCTCGGTACGGTAGAAGATATTCCCTTGCAAATGCTTGGGATATCCAACAAACTTCCACAGAACTAACCTTATCTCGAGCTTGTCCGGATTTTTCTTTTGACATAGGCCGGACAACCCTAAATTTTAACTTACTTAAGACATGGGCTCTTCCCATACCATATCACATATGGAGTGGTAGGCTCCTGATTTGGTTGGAACGCTATTCAATAGGTATGCAGCTCCACAAGTGCATAACACCAAAAGAAAATAGGCGACTCGGTAGTACTCATCATAGAGCGCACCATATCTAATAGGGTGCGATTGCTCCGCCCGTAGACATCATTGTGTTATGGTGTATACGGAGGAGTAATGCTGAGAGAGAATCTCATTCTCCTTTAGAATAGTCCGGGATCTCCGTGCTCAAGTATACTCCTCCCTGATCTCATCATAGGACATAATACATATATCCATTTTGGTTCCCTACTTCTGACTTATATTCTTTGAATTTCTTAAAAGGTTCGGACTTGTGTTTCAACATGAACATATGTCCGAATCTTGAGATATCATCAGTGAATGTAATGAAGTACAAAGAACCAGCCCTGGCATGTGTAAACAGGGGACTTATATACATCATCATGTATCAATCCCAAGAGTTCATTAACTCTTTCTCCAGTAAACGGAGCTATGGTCATTTTATCTTTGTGACATGACTGGCAAGTTTCATAAGATGTAGATTCAAACTGATTTAAATATGCATCTTAATGTAACTTAGCTAGTCGGGTCGCATTGATATGACCTAGTCTACAATGCCTCAAGAAGGATTCGTTCATTTTTGAACTCTTCCTCTTATGTGTGTTCTGTACGTTGAGAACTGTAATTTGATTTAGAAAGTATATTCTTTTAGATAACGTGCCAGAACTGATCAACTCTTGATATAGGAAATGTTTAAAACATTATCCAACAATACAAAATTATATCCTTCTTTATTAAATAAAGAGACTGATATAATGTTGCATATCAGGTTCGTTATCTAACAACATTCGTTCAGAATCAATGTATTTGGTAATACAGGATGATAACTGCCAACTGCTTTGGCTGCAACACTTGCACCGTTTCTAACTCTTAAAACATATCACCCATTCTTAGGTCTCTACCTTTCTGTAGCCCATGTAACAGAATACATATGTGGGATCCTGATCCGGTATCTCATACCTAGGACGTAAAGGAAACTGAAAAACAGTTCTCGGTAATGAACACACCCGATGAAGATGCATCATCATGTACTTTCTTCATTTGGGCAGCACGGGAATCCTGGTAATCCCCTATTTCCTGCTCGGTCTTATAACAATTATAAGTTGGAGCGGGACCAACGTTCCCCAGCACAGTATAACAAGCGGGTTCAGTCAATATATCCGTATTATTATCTTGATTAAGGCGTCACATGGTCGCTACCTGGAGAGAGTGAGAAGAAAACATTCAGCGTATGCTCTTGCAATATTAATTTGGTTATTATTTTATCTAATCAGGATGGCTCCCACTGTTTTTTATCAAATCTTCCTTCAAATCTTAAAAGGAAAGACTAGCCGGGATTAATTACACCCTACAATTTCGCCAATCTTTCAGCCAGGCCAGTGCCGGTACTTTGAGCGAGGTTCCCCGTGCTTTCGCACGGACCTAATTAAAATAAACCTCATTTTCCCAGAGGCGTAACTCTGTTGACACCTTTCTAGTCACCTACTTGATCGACTAATTGTAATGTGTAAAACTCTCCCAGGAGTAACTCTTACTCGCAGTGGGTATCGGGATCCAACTATCTCATATAAGGTATGCAATATAATTGCAAATTTCAACACTTGAAATTCCCAATAATATTTTACCTCTAGCAACCTATGAACTTGACGAAGGCCAACAAACTATAGGCGGCTAGTCAAGTTCAACCCGTACATTTCGTGATTGAATTAATCCGACCCGCACGACCCTTGATGAAGGCCAACAAATTCGCACGACTACCCTAATTCAATCGCATCACATGCTTAGCAGATAAGCGCTAGTTAGCTACCGCACACTACGCCTTGACGAATGCCAACAAACGTAGCATGAATACTAAGTAGAACCTATCTGAAATGACGGAGGGCTACGACAGATTTTAAGAAAACCTTTTGCGTAATGAACTTGATATCGTTGTAGAATCGAGTGATTTTGAAAAAGGAGTGTTTTTGATGCTTTTACTAGTTTTGCTAAAGAGGTCACTCCCGGTGAAGGGATCTCGGCTCTTTCCTTATCGAATAAGGTGCAGGATATTACACAAATACCACTATGCAAAGCAAAAACTATAAAAGCAATTAAAAGACAAACCGAGTTTGTAGCATCTGGTAGTTTCGCTAAAGAGGTCACTCCTGGTGAAGGGATCTCGGCTCTTTCCTTATCGAATAAGGTGCTGGATATTCTACAAGGAATACCACTTTGCAAACAAAAACTAGAGCTACCTGTTTTTGAAATCAAGTTTCTACAACATCTTTAGGTTTATTTTCTTTCATTAATCACATTAATGAAGTCCCATCATTTAAGTTACCTAAACATGACAGATAAATACAACGTACGCTTATGCCATCCGCATTCGCCTCGATGTCCCCTCGTGCACCGTTAGGTTAGGTAACTAACGGCAGAGCGGGGCAGTGCTAGCGCAGGTGTAAAACATTAGCAATGTCTATATAATATATCACATATACTATATCCAGTATCTATCTCAACATATATATCAAATGATTACATCACAGATATCGCAGCAGAAAACAACATATGAAATATTGGATATACTTGGATTTCCGAGTTTTAAGCCTGTATAAAACATGGATTCCTCGGTCGTGATGAATAGCAAATCCCATACCCCTAGACCCCTACGAGAGCGGCAAGCAACCCTTCATATTTTAGAGTTAGTTGACCCGGTCTCGACTCCTCGAGATGGTCTCCCACTGGACCCTAGAACCCGGTTACTTGTGCTCCCCGCCTTGGGTCTATCCTAATGCGAAAAAGTAAATAATATACAATGGTGACATCATCCTCAACCCAGAAGTGCCCCAATAAAAGAATATTACATACAATGAATTTTACATGAATGAAAACGAAAAACTCCCATCTCATATAAAAAAACCCGGCTATTCAAATACGACGATCCAATATAACATATCCCGGCAACACATAACATCACATGTCATCAACGTAATTAAATATGCGTATCCCAATTGTCGTTGACATATAGCAATGAAACCGGAGATACACCATATATTACACTTACGGTCGCAGAAAAGAAAGTGAAAAACTACAACAGTTGGAATCCGCAACCACCTTAGACATCACATGTCTAACCAAATGAATTCCTTAGACATCGCATGCCTACCAATTATAAACCCCACATTTTAGTCTCGATCTCGAAAACACTTTTCAATATCTAGTCGGGCAATTCAACAAGATTCCCGACATCCTGATCGAATGCTCGTTGGAAACATTAGTAGATGGCCGCACACCCCGATGCCGTCGACAAAGTGCACTAAGGCGGAACACCTCTTCCGCGAGCACACGAACGGATGCTTTTGGCGACGGGGTTCTCCTACAGTCACTTGGTCGGGGCTATGGGGCGTGGCTATCTTGTTAGGTCCACGTTACCTCTCCCGGTACTTTCGGGGTTGCGGAAACGGTAAAACAAAAATTTTCTGGACTTGGTAGCATGGACCGTAAAAGCCGGATCTTTACTAAACAACACACTAGCATCCTAACTAGAGATATATCTACTCGGTTAGGGGTTATACCTCAACTTGAACTCCTTCTCTTCTTGTTGTTCTTCTTTTTGCTTGCTCCGATGGTTGATCCGGACTTTGGTCACCTCCGCGGCCTCCTTGAGTCGAAGACGATCCACCCGAGAGATGTACACCGAGCTCCACCTCGAGCCGAGGTAACTAGGGTAAAGAGATTGCCAATCTAGAAGCCCTTGGTTGTGTAGAAGTGATCAAGGGATGGTTTTGTCTTTGTGGGATCTTTATCTTTCAACACATGAGATCAAAAGATGAATGAATCAAGAGGAGGAAGATGAAGGAGGAGCTAACAACCATGGTTCATTTCTTTTTCTTCTCACATGAAAAGGCAAGAGAGAGAGTGAGAAAGAAATTATGAATTAAAGAAATTAACCATGGTTGCAATAATGCACCAAAACACCATTACCAATCCTATCAAGATAAAGTTTGATGGCACCATTGAAATGACCATTATCAAAATCAAAATAGAAAAAGAAAAAGAAAAGAAGAGTGTAGATAGCTTTTGAAAATCAATGGTCAACACGGTCAACCGGTCAACAAAGTCAAGAGGGGTCAACGGGGTCAAATGGTCACTGCAATTAGCCATCATAAAATTATCACTAAAAGGATTAGTAAATGATGTCCGCGGCTCATAATGGTTTTGACCAAACGAACTGTCAAAACCGTAATGAGTCCGCCTCAAAATGGTTTTGACCGAATCAACTGTCAAAACCCTAATGAGCCTGCCACATAACGGTTTTGGCCGAACCAACTGCCAAAACCCTGATGAGGCACCTCCTCCTTCGTCGCTCCGGAAAACTGTGCATACACACCTGCATCCGCATTTCGTAAAATGCGGATGCACAGAAGACAAATCCATCCGTGCAATACTAGGATCCGGCTTAAACCAAAGCCCACTAGTATTGCCTGCCCGAACACCACACGCACACAAGTGTACGTAAGTGATCGCAGCCCTGCCGTAAAACCATACGACCTCTACACGTTTCGCTCAGTGCAGGGAAACTCTCTGTGTGGGACTCTAAAGACTCGACACTACGCTGGCAGTGGGTTTAACCACAGACCGCAAGCGGCACTAGCTGTACGTAACGGTCCCCAGGTAGATGTCGATAAGAAGGCCGATGAGGTAAACCCATCCGATCTCCTACTGAGCCTGTATGTGACAATCTCCGTACAGTCCGGTCTGTTCGTCTGATACATCGCATGGCGGGCCTAGGGGGCGGTAAACGTCAGTCCCCTAATAGCGGTACAAGTCGTGTCGGAGTGAAGCCCGGAACACCCTGAGATAACACTGGAAACCTACCAGTATATCTCGCTTGCCGTGGCCAGGGACTACTCGTGTAATGGCTCTCCTAGACACAGCACGATGTCAACCCCCAATACCGAGAGAGACGAATCCTGTCTAACCGTCACTGCCTCCAAGTGCTTCGGGACTGCTCCCAACTACTACCTGTTTGCACGACTCAGTAGAGCCGTGATAGGGTAGTAATCAAAGAACAGTGGGAACATACTCGAGGTGAAGTGACAGTGTCAAGTCAGCGGACTAAGCTGTACTCATGTCACCTGAGAACTGATAACTGACGATAGGTATAATACCAACCATCAGTTCTCGACGAGTCCTGTCTAGTGTACTCGTAACATAACGAGCACCCGCATACTATCTCAAGTACGACGTTCTGACGGCTGTGGGACAGACCGTCTCCCATGCTGGGATGAGAAGCGCATACGCTAGTCTACTCCGGAGTATCGATGCCCTATCTCGATAATCCCATGACTAGGGACGTGAATAAGGATGTGCTTGTGGATTACCCAGCCCCCACGAGTATGATCGCCATCACAACGCCGATAATCAAGAAAAGATCCTAAAGGCTCTGCTAATGCGTATAGGTGATATAATAAAGAAACACATATGTACACATTAAAGCAGAGAAAAACCAAGTAGCATACTACTATATCGAGCAAGATTGTCTATACAACTGTGAATATCCCAAGCTTCCATCAAGTAATATACATACTAGTATGATACAGTAATGGCCTCTAGGGCATATACACTAACAATCTCACACTTGCACTAAGGCCATGTACTGGCGTATCGAAGACCTATCATCTCGATCAGCCGCTCGAACTGAGTCTGGGGTAAGGCCTTCGTGAATGGGTCCGCTGTGTTGTCCTTTGTGTCCACTCTCCGGACCTCGATCTCCTGGCGATCAATGATCTCCCTGATCAGGTGATACCGCCTTAAGATGTGCCTGGATTTCTGATGGGACCTCGGTTCCTTCGCTAAAGCTATAGCCCCATTGTTATCGCAATATAAAGGTATTGGGTCAACAATGGACGGAACCACCTGAAGTTCACTAATGAACTTCTTCATCCAGTCTGCCTCTTTTGCGGCATCGCTTGCAGCAATGTATTCAGCCTCCATCGTCGAGTCTGCGACTGTATCCTGTTTGGAACTCCTCCAACATACCGCCCCTCCGTTGAGGGTAAACACAAAACTCGAGACAGACTTGCCGTCATCTTTGTCACTCTGGAAGCTTGAATCGGTAAAGGACTCGACCCTGAGGTCTCCATTATCGTAAACCAGGAACATCTCCTTAGTCCTTCTCAGGTACTTGAGAATGTTCTTCATTGCTGTCCAGTGGTCCTCACTTGGGTCTGACTGATACCGGCTTACCGCGCTCATCGCGTAAGCTACATCTAGTCTTGTACATAGCATCGCATACATTATAGATCCTACCGCCGAAGCGTAGGGTATAGTGCTCATGCGAACCCTCTCCTCGTCAGTCTTAGGAGACATCTTCTTGGAGAGGGTAATTCCGTGCAATGCGGGTATGTTACCGTGCTTGGAATCCTCCATACTAAATCTCTTTAGTACGGTCTCTATGTACCTGGACTGCGAAAGTCCCAGTAGTCTCTTGGATCTATATCTATAGATCTTGATCCCCAGAATGTACGAGGCATCACCCAGGTCCTTCATGGAAAACCTTTGTGACAAAAATAGCTTGACCGATTGTAGCATAGGAATGTCATTCCCTATCAAAAGAATGTCGTCCACGTACAAGACTAGGAATAAGACAGTTCGTCCTACAATCTTCTTATAAACACAGGGTCATCTTCGTTCTTGATGAAATCAAATTCCTTGATTGTCTCATCAAAACAGATGTTCTAGCTCCGCGATGCCTGCTTTAATCCATAAATGGATTTAAGCAACTTGCACACCTTCCCGCTGCTCCCACTGTCTACGAAACCTTCTGGTTGATCCATGTAAACGCACTCTTCCAAATAACCGTTTAGGAAAGCCGTTTTAACATTCATCTGCCAGATTTCATAGTCATGGAAGGCAGCAATGGCAAGTAGGATCCGAATGGATTTGAGCATAGCCACCGGAGAAAAAGTTTCGTCATATTCCAAACCAGGTCTTTGACGAAAACCTTTTGCAACGAGTCTAGCTTTATAGGTTTCCACCTGCCCATCCACACCAAGTTTCCTTTTGTAAATCCATTTGCATCCAACGGGTTTTACCCCAGGTGGAGCAATATCCAAGGTCCACACTTTATTGGCGTACATAGACTCCATTTCGGATTGCATTGCTTCCTGCCACTTATCAGAGTCCCTACTGATAGTGGCTTGCCTGAAACTGGTAGGGTCATCTTCTTCCAAGATGCAATCCTCTCGATCCCCGTCTATGAGAAAACCGTAGTATCTCTCGGGCGGATGAGAAATCCTACCAGATCTGCGGAATGGCTGAGGTTCGTTGGTTGTAACTGAATCTAGCGGTTCCACCAAATCTTTTGTTAAAGCTTGTGTTTCTGGAATTTCATCCAGTTCTACCGTGCTGCCACTAATGTTTTTAACAAGAAATTCTTTTTCTAAAAATGTGGCATTTCTTGAAACAATTATCTTCTGTTCCTCTGCATGGTAGAATAGATACCCACTTGAATCTTTTGGGTATCCCACAAACTTACACAAAACGGCCCGTGCCTCAAGTTTGTCTGGGTTCTGCTTTTTGACATAAGCTTGGCAACCCCAAATCTTAATACGTTTAAGATACAAACTCTTACCACTCCATATTTCATACGGAGTCTTAGGCACGGATTTGGATGGAACTTGATTCAATAGATGTGCTGCAGTTTGAAGTGCATATCCCTAGAATGAAAGAGGTAACCCAGCACTACTCATCATGGAGCGAACCATATCCAATAGGGTACGATTTCTCCGCTCCAAAACACCGTTGTGCTGTGGTGTATAAGGAGGAGTAAGCTGAGAGAGAATACTATTCTCTTTTAAGTAATCTAGGAATTCCGTGCTTAAGTACTCCCCTCCCCTGTCAGACCGGAGGATCTTGATACTTTTGCCAGTCTGGTTCTCTACTTCGTTTCTAAATTCCTTGAATTTCTCAATAGCTTCAGATTTGTGTTTCATCAGATACACATATCCGAACCTAGAGAGATCGTCAGTGAATGTGATGAAGTACGAGAACCCACCCCTTGCATGTATAGACATCGGACCGCATACATCACTATGTACGAGTCCCAAGAGCTCGGTTGCTCTTTCTCCATGTCCGGTGAACGGAGATTTTGTCATCTTCCCTTTGAGACAAGACTGACAAGTTTCATAAGATGAAAACACGAACGCATTCAAGAGTCTATCTTTATGCAACTTATTCAGTCTTTTCTCTCCGATATGACCAAGTCTATAATGCCACAAGTAGGATTCATTCGTATCTGAATTCTTCCTCTTGCGTGTGTTTTGTATATTGAGAACTGTATTCTGATTTAGAACGTAGATACCATTACACAGTATACCCTCTGCAACCAGTACCTTATGAAGATAAATGTTCATGATATTTCTATCAAGAACAAAGTTATATCCATCTTTATCGAGTAAAGAAACTGATATGATGTTGCAAACCATGGAGGGTACATAGTAGCAATCGTTCAAAATTATAGTCTTGCCATTTGGCAATACTAGGTGATATTCGCCGACGGCTGCCGCATTAACTTGTGCTCCGTTCGCTACTCTGAGCGACATATCACCCGGTGCAACTTTCCTACTTTTTCTCAGTCCCTGCAATAAATTACAGATATGAGATCCTGATCCGGTATCAAGTACCCAGGAGGTTGGGCTGACCGTAAAACAGTTCTCAATTACAAGAACACCTGAAGTACATGCAAAACCATGCTTCTTCTTCAACTGGGTATCCTGGGAATCCATACAATCCCCTTTCCCTTGTTCATACTTATGACTGTTGTCACAAGTTAGAGCTGAACCAACGTTCCCCAGCCCCGAATAAGAATTCGGATCGGTCAAGCGATACATTTTATTATCTTGATTAGGGCGTGAAAAGGTTGCTACCTGGAGAGAGAGAAAAGAAACACTCAGCGTGCGCTCTTGCAAGATTAGATTGGTTTATTAGTTTATCTAACAGGATGTCTCCCACTGTTTCCTCAAATTCTTCTTAAAACCTTTTAAAAGAAGAACTAGTCGGGATTTAATTCACGTCACAATACTTGCTTAACCATTCAGCCAGGCTAGTGCGGTACTTCGAGAGAGGTTTTCCAACGCTTTCGCGAAGTTCCTTAATTTAAGAACCTCTTTTCCCTGGGGGCGTAGCCCCGCTAACACCTTTCTAGACACCTACTAGGTTTATAGCATTGATCCTTAAGTGAAAGTAATCTTCCGAGATTAATCCAACTCATCAGTGGGATCAGGATCCAACTATCATTGTGTGATGACCTAGATGGAATCCACTCTAGTCACCACACTCCAGAAGGTATGCTAAATCTGCAAGTTTCAGTTTCTTTAGAAACCCCCGATGTGGTTTTTGTCCCTAGGACCCAAGTGATCTTGACACAGTCAACAAATCAAAGAGTCCAAGTCAAGTTCATCCCGTCGTTATCTTGATTGCATTAAACCCATCTGTATAATCCTTGACACAGTTAACAAGGTTACACAAATGTCCTAACCAATCACATTGTATCCAGCAAATAAGCAACACTTAGCTACCGTATACTGCGCCTTGACACAGTCAACAAACGCAGCACGAATACTAAACATAACTTATAAGAAAAGACGGAGGGCTACGGCTGGGTTTTTGGCGAAAAACCCGTTAACGTAATGAACTTGATATCGTTGAAGGAACGTGATACATCTTTTTGAAAGTATAGTGACGAAAATTTTGCTAAAGAGGTCACTCCCTGTGAAGGGATCTCGGCTCTTTCCTCGTCGAGTGAGGTGCTGGGCATTCATAAGATGAATACCTCGATGCAAAGCAAGAATGATCGACTATAATGAAGTTATCGCCCAGACGCAAACTTTTGTCCAAGGGGTCACTCCCGATGAGGGGATCTCGGCCCTTGCCTCGTCGAATGAGGTGCTGGGTATTCATAACCGAATACCGCGATGCAAAACAAAAATGAACGTCCTTGCAATAACAGCTTTTTGAAAAACTTGTTCCAACAACGTCTTTTAGGTTTATTTTCTTGCATTAGTTCTTTAAATGCGTCCCATCATTTAAATCCTACCATTGCAGAAAACAACCAAAATATGACGTACGCTTATGCCATTCGCATTCGCCACGGGGACCCATCATCACCCGTTAGGTTACTTAACTAACGACAGAGCGGGGGATGGGCTAGCACGGCTGTAAAACATAAGCACCGCCTAAATAGTTATTATATATAGATATATAGCAATGATAGCCAATCCAGATCACAGATGAACACTTTGGATATACTAGGAACCCGCGATTCGTTCGAGCCTGCAACGAAAAGCTGATTACACGGTCGCGATAAATAGCCAAAAACCCCACCTAAGACCCCTACGGGTGCGGCAAACTACCCGCCAAGTACCCGAAGCGAAGCAACCTCCCTCAACGCCGTGAGTAGGCCACTCGGCACTTCGAGATACCCGGTAGTTTGTGCACCCCCTCCATGGGTCTATCCTTGTAACACTTTGAATTCCCGTTTGTTGTCTTTCGTGACAATTAGTGATCGTACGTGTTATTATATATATGTGTTCCTAGGATTATTAGTTATATTTAGTCGTGTTAGCAAATTGGAAGATTTTCCTTTGTAGTGTAGTGTACACTTGCACACTTAGTTTTTGGGACTTAGGGTTTTAGTAGCATGTTAACCATTCTTGTGTTGCATGGTTGCTAACTTTTTCCCCACCCTTGAATCAAAACAAAAACCCTTTTTATAATTTCAAATCCTATTAAACAATGAGGCATGGTGGTTAGGTGAAGGTTGACCTTGAGACCATTTTCTTCCCTTCTCTCTCTCCCCTCTCCCCACTTCAGAATTTCTGCAGCTCCAGCAGAAAAACCCACTCATTTTCTTCACCTCTTCTTCTTCTTTTCATTCCCTTTGATTTCCAAACAAAACCTACAAAAATCAACACATTTATCTTCACAAAACCATGAAAAAGGGGGGCTTTTTGGGGTGTTTGAAGGCTAATTTGCACACCTGAGAGCGGAGCTGGACTTTTGGTGTTTGATAAGGTCATTTGAAGGTATAAATTCATGTCTTTACCTCTTTTTCCATAACTTGCATGTTTAGTTTCAAAATATCACCTTTTTGTGCAATTTTAGTGCTATTGAAGGGATTTAGTGGTAATATGTTAAAGTTTATGTTGTTGTGGCTTGATTAGCTAGTTAATGAGTTATTAGTGTGGGTTTAGACTTAGGTTTGTTTCAGTTTGCACAAAAATACCCTAAAGTTCCATTTCAGTGCAAAGTGTGGATTTTAAACTAGAATAAGGTCCTGTAGGATCTGCTGCTACCCGAGATTTTTCATTGTAAAACTAGATGTTACTGTAGCGTGTATGGGGGGTATAGAGTGCACACACCAAACCTGGGAGCCCAATTCCCATTGGAGGCTGCCGAATTATGCATTATGGCCGCAAATTGCGGCCAGATGGGGGAGTTTTGGGTTGGGGTTTGGGGTGTTGGTATCTGCTGCTATGTGGGTTATTTTGATATATATAGTTTTACAATATCTTTTCTGTATCAAAATCTGGAGGTGATTACCTATTTTCCCATATTTTCAATCTTTCGCGACACGCGTGATACGTGTGTGTGGGTTTGGGGTTTCTGCGTATCGCGGCGCGTCGGAGTGGTTTCAGGCGCGTAACCACACGTTTTAACGTATCGCGCGCACTCGCGCTTGGTTCACGACACGAGTTACTAGTTCGGATTTAATGTCGCGTTTGTGTGACTTCAAGCTTACGTGTGATATATTGTGTAATTCTAGGTTCGCAGGCGAGTACGGCGGACGCCGTGCAGAAGGGTAAACAAGTAGTTGGCTATATATAGCGAGAGACTACGGTGAGTAGATTTAACATCTACGGGGATATCGCCCGCATGGCGTTCTACGTCAGGGCTGATAGGACCTTATAGTTTCCTTTGTATACATTGACTATTCATGGCTACTATCTAGTGCATACTGCATTCTCTGCTATATGTATATAAACTAGAATTGATGGAACACCGCACCCTTACTGGCAGTTCATGTTGCACGAGCACTACCCTGACATGATATTCATACTTGATGCATACATCACATCAGATCATTATGCTATTGCTCATCTTTTATGTGACTTGACATGATATTCATACTTGATGCATACATCACATCGGATCATTATGCTATTGCTCATCTTTTATGTGACTTGACATAATATTCATACTTAATGCGCATATCACATCATATTTACTTGCATATTGGTAGGGATTACATGTGTTTTCCGGATTTGGGAACCGTTGCCTTTTCAAATAAGTAATCATTTAAAAACCCGGTTCCCTTGATATGATATTTTGAGGCGCCACCCTGTGTTTTCTCGGTGCTAGAGTGGCATATCCTGAGAGAGGGCTGACCCGGACTGACGGATGCCCGATATATTGAGAGAGGGCTGACCCGGACTGACGGATGCCCGATATATTGAGAGAGGGCTGACCCGGACTGACGGATGCGCGATATATTGAGAGAGGGCTGACCCGGACTGACGGATGCCTGATATATTGAGAGAGGGCTGACCCGGACTGACGGATGCCCGATATATTGAGAGTGGGCTGACCCGGATTGACTGATGCCCGATATATTGAGAGAGGGATGACCCGGACTGACGGATTCCCGATATATTGAGAGAGGGCTGACCCGGACCGACGGGGCCTGATGGATGAGGATTTGCGTGTCGTTGCTGGACACGAGTATTATGATATTTGGGTGCCGATGTTGGGCACTTGGGATTCTCAGAGATGTACAGGATTTGAGGGCCGATGAGAGTGCCGGCGCCTGAGCTATTTGGGGGATCTGGGTGCATTGATGGACACCGATTATATATTCCACGTTGACATTCCGTGTAGATATTATATTGCCCATGCTCAGCATTTATTATTGTACCTTACCATGTAGTTACATTACCTGATAGAGCACTTGCATGATTATTGCACATACTGCTTATCACACATTGATATCATCTGTTGGCATATGATAGAGTAGCGTAGTACGTGCATGCTCGCGATTACTTTTATATGTTATCTCTATTCACGAGTTGGCAACTCACCCCCGTGGTGCCACAGTGTTTGCAGGTTTCCCTTCGGAGTAGTCGCGGCAGGCTGCGGTTGCATCTTTTGACACAGATACCCCCATAGTTGGTGTACCAGCTCTTTTGCTGATAGGTGGGTTTTGTGCGGTATCTGTTTATCTTTCAGTATGTACATTGTTGTATCTAGTATTCTCCATCTACCATGTATGTATTTGACTTAGAGACAGTGTGAGGACGATGATGTATTATATTTGTATTCTGGTGTCGAGCTCGTTATGAGCCGACTGTACTTGCAGTTTATCCTATCTGTGATGTTCCCACTTGTGGATCTTGATCTTCGCTACGGCGTCGTATATTACTATCTTGGTGATTGTTTACTTAGATTTCTTATCATGTTAGTAAATGCTTTTCTTTAAAACTTATAACACTCTATACTTTCACTGGTTTGATTTCTGGGTTTTTGGTTCCCTTAGTCGCGTTACGCCTGTATACGTTACGTGGTTAAGTGCCGGTCACGGGCCAACCTTCGGGTCGTGACAAAGTTGGTATCAGAGCGTCGGTTTTACCTTTCGGAGTGTAGGATGACCCTGGTATGATGGAGTAGGTAGCTGCAGCAGGGTAGCGTAGCGTGTGTATGTTCCGCGGCATACTCACGACACGGTACTCCGCCTACGCGACCTTAGGACTTGTTGATTTAAATTCCTTCTTGAGTCTATGTATTCTTGCGATTCGATTTCCGTACCCTCATCGAATCATATTGTTCCTTTCAGCCATTATGCCGCCAAAGACTACAAGGGCGCAGAGAGCGGCCGCGAGGGCCGAGATTCGAGTTGACTCGTCCGAGACGAGGACTGGTCCTGGTAGTACACCGGTTGTGCCCGAGGAGGCTGTTCCTGCCGTGACAGATCAGATTGCTATGTTAGGGGCTGGTGTGCAGGAGATACGCCAGACGATGGGATCCAGTATGCAGGAGATGCGCCAGATGATGGGATCTCTAGTTGAGACACTTCGAGCACAGCGACCAGAGGTAGTTCCACCAGTTGCCGAGACCACGGTGGTACCCACAGTTCGGGCAGTTGTACCTGCGACTACAGAGGTTATTACAGTATCGCTGTCAGAGTTTATGAGGCTGAAGCCTCCGGTCTTCACAGGCACCGATGTGGCCGAGGATCCACAGTCTTTCATTGATAGGATGGCGCGGATATGTCGTTAAACTTAGATGCGCAGATGCGAGATGGGTTGAGTTCGTGAGCTTTCGCCTGGAAGGTCTTGCGCAGAAATGGTGCGAATCAGTCGAGAAGGGTAGATCAGCAGGTCTTCCTCCCATGACCTGGACAGAGTTCGTGGCGCTATTCCTTGCCCGCTTTCTTCCCCTGAGTGTCAAAGATGCCCGAGCACGCAGATTTGAGTCCTTACGCCAGACACCGGAGATGTCAGTGGCAGAGTATGACGTGCTGTTCACCGAGCTATCAGTTTATGCTCCGTACTTAGTGACTACCGAGGATTTGCGAGTCAAGAGATTCGTCTGAGGCTTGCTTACCCCGCTATTCCTTGCTGAGACTTCGGCAGCAGTAGCATTATGAGACATACGCAGCAGCAGTAGATGCAGCATTATTAGTTGAGGAGCGCCTTGCTGAGACTTCGGCAGTTCCAGAGCCGAAGAGAGTTCGTGCGGATACATCAGCGCAGAGACAGCCTTTTCGGCACCGTGATAGACGTATTGCAGGCAGCAGAGATTCATGGCGGGGCCGGTTATTCAGTTCCTATTCCCAGGATGGTCAGCGGTCATCGTCGGGATGTTTTCGGTGTGGGAGTTCTTATCATCGTGTACGAGATTGTCCTGAGTTACCCCGGAAGGAGGCGACAGCACCGCACGTCACATTACCACCTTCACCACCCCAGACGACATTGCCGATAGTACCTACTGTTACTCCACGTCAGAGCATGCACAGAGAGGTCGTGGTCGTGGAGGATTTGTTCATAGAGGACGAGGTGGCCGAGGCAGAGGACATCCAGTGGCCGGCAGGGGACAGTTAGTTGCAGGTGGAGGACAGGCGCGAGTTTTTGCTTTGACGCATCGGGACGCGCAGGCGTCCAATGCGGTGGTCTCAGGTATCCTTCCTGTATGTTTGGTTGATGCACACGTGTTATTCGATCCCGGATCCACGCACTCGTACGTATCCACACACTTTGTGCCGAGTTTGGGTAGAGAGTCCGGTTTACTTGACCAGCCGCTTGTTGTGACTACTCCTGTGGGAGAGTCGTTTGTTGCTAGGCACGTGTTCCGATCCTATACCGTCCGTATTGGCTAGAGAGAGTTGCCGGTCGATTTGATCCTTCTTGAGATATTGGACTTCGACGTTCTTTTGGGCATGGATTGGTTAGCCACGTGCTATGCTTCTGTTGACTGCTGCGAGAAGACAGTTCGATTTTGTTTTCCCGGCGAGTCGGTTGTTGTTGTGTTGGGGGACCGTGGTGCCACCCCTCACAGTGTGATTTCTTCTTTTCGCGCCGGACAGCTTTTGCGGAAGGGATGTCAGGGATTTCTCGCATATGTTTGCGATTCTAGAGCTGCAGAGGTTCCTCTGGATCAGGTTCCGGTTGTTAGCGAGTTCCCGGATATGTTCCCTGACGAGTTTCCTGGTCTACCGCCCGAGCGTGATATTTCTTTCTGCATTGACTTGGTTCCTGGCACGGGGCCTATTTCTGTACCGCCTTATCGGATGGCCCCGGCGGAACTTAGAAAATTGAAGGGTCAGTTGCAAGATTTGCTGGATAAGGGACTTATTCGACCCAGTGTTTCTCCTTGGGGTGCTCCAGTCCTGTTCATCAAGAAAGACGACAGTATGCGTTTGTGTATCGACTACCGCCAGCTGAACAGGGTGACTGTGCGGAACAGATATCCTTTGCCACGCATCGACGATTTGTTCGACCAGCTTCAGGGGGCAGGATACTTTTCGAGGATCGATTTGCGATCGGGCTACCATCAGCTGCGGGTTCGACAGGAGGACATTCCTAGGACGGCCTTCCGCACACGTTACGACCATTATGAGTTTTTGGTGATGTCGTTCGGACTCACCAACGCGCCGGCAGCATTTATGGATTTGATGAACCGTATTTTACGGCCGTATCTTGATCTGTTCATCATAGTGTTCATTGACGATATCTTGGTGTATTCTCGGAGTAGAGAGGAGCACGAGCAGCACTTACGGATTACGCTGCAGGCCTTGAGGGAGCATCAGCTTTTCGCCAAATTTTCAAAGTGTGCCTTCTGGCTAGACAGCGTAGACTTCTTGGGGCACGTGATTACACGAGATGGTATATGTGTCGACCCGAGGAAGATCGAGGCAGTTCGGAGTTGGCCTAGACCCACGTCAGTGACGGAGGTTCGCAGCTTTCTAGGGTTGATAGGCTATTACCGGCGATTTGTGCAGGACTTCTCTCGCATTGCTACACCCTTGACCGGGTTGACCCGGAAGGGAGTTCGCTTCGATTGGACGGAGAAGTGTGAGCACAGTTTCCAGCGGCTACAGGCTTTACTGACTACGACACCAGTGCTATCATTGCCTTCAGGATCAGGCGGATTTGTGGTCTACTGCGATGCTTCACGAGTAGGGCCGGGGTGCGTTTTGATGCAGCATGACAGGGTGATCGCGTATGCTTCGCGGCAATTAAAGAAACATGAACAGAATTATCCCACTCATGATTTGGAGATGGCTGCAGTGGTCTTTGCACTCAAGATCTGGCGACATTATCTGTATGGAGAGTCGTGCCAGATATTCACCGACCACAAGAGCTTAAAGTACATATTTCAGCAGCGAGACCTGAAGCTTAGACAGCGCCGATGGATGGAGTTAGAGAAGGACTACGATTGTGAGATCTTGTATCACCCGGGAAGGGAGAATGTAGTGGCGGATGCTTTGAGCAGGAGTCCCGGGGGTAGTCTATACTGTTTGAGCGCAGTGCAGAGGCAGTCGTCGGCGGATTGGCAGATCTTATGCGACAGCCGGGTACAGTTCGAGTTTACGCTGATCGGAGGACAGATTGCGCATGTTCGTGCACGCCCACAGTTGCTTGACCGTATACATGAGGCACGGCACAGTGATGACCGCTGTTCAGAGATCAGGATACATATGGGACATGGCAGATTTTCCGAGTTCGTGATCGATGATCAGGGGATACTACGATTTGGAGCTAGACTGTGCGTACCAGATGCTGAGGGATTGCGACGCGAGATTCTTGAGGAGGCACATCGGTCGGTATATAGTGTTTATCCCGGTTCCACTAAGATGTACCACGATATGAGAGAAGTTTACTGGTGGGACGGTATGAAGAGGGATATTGCAGATTTTGTGTCGAGATGCCTGACTTGTCAGCAAGTCAAGGCTGAGCACCAGAGGCCCGCGGGAGAGCTACAGCCGTTACCCATTCCGGAGTGGAAATGGGAACAGATATCTATGGATTTCATTGTGGGTCTAGCCAGGACTAGTCGAGGGTATGAATCCATCTGGGTGATCGTGGATCGTTTGAGGAAAGCGGCTCACTTCCTACCGGTGAAGACGACTTTCGGATTTGCTCAGTATGCCCAGATTTACATTGATAAGATTGTACGACTGCAAGGAGTTCCGACATGCATCGTGTCCGATAGAGGCACCCAGTTTACCAGCCGGCTATGGCAGAGGCTTCAGGAAGCTTTGGGTACTCGCTTGAGTTTCAGCACAGCATTCCATCTGCAGACCGACGGACAGTTAGAGCCGACTATTCAGACTCTCGAGGACATGCTCAGAGCATGCGTATTAGACTTCGGAGATAGCTGGGATCATCATTTGCCCTTAGTAGAGTTCTCCTACAACAACAGCTACCAGGAGACCATTCAGGTGGCACCGTTTGAGGCTCTTTATGGGAGGAGATGCAGATCGCCCACCTGTTGGACGGAGCTCAGTGAGAGCAGTATCTTAGGGCCGCAGATTGTGGAGGAGACGACCGCGAAGATCCAATTGATTCGCGATAGGATGAGAGCAGCCCAGAGTAGGCAGAGGTCTTATGCGGACCGTCGTCGGCGCAGACTTGAGTTTTCTGTTGGTGATCATGTTTTCTTGAGGGTCTCCCCAATGAAAGGCGTGATGAGATTTGGGAAGAGGGGAAAGCTTAGTCCCAGATACGTGGGCCCCTTCGAGATCCTTGAGCGTATTGGTGCGGCTGCGTATCGATTAGCCCTTCCGCTCAGTTTTCCAGACGTGCACCCCGTATTTCACGTTTCGATGCTCCACAGATATCTTCATGATCCTTCGCATGCGATTCAGCCCCCGACGATCCAGCTTGAGCGCGACCTTTCCTATGCAGAGCAGCCGGTGATGATCTTGGATCGACAAGTAAAGAAATTGAGATCGAAAGAGATACCGTCCGTCAATGTACTTTGGCGTGGCCAGAGCGGTGAGGAAGTCACTTGGGAGACCGAGAGCGAGATGAGGAAGAGGTATCCCCATCTTTTTGAAGGTGCGTATAGTTAGATTTTTAAATTCGGGGACCGAATTTCTTTAAGGGGGGTAGATTGTAACACTTTGAATTCCCGTTTGTTGTCTTTCGTGACAATTAGTGATCGTACGTGTTATTATATATATGTGTTCCTAGGATTATTAGTTATATTTAGTCGTGTTACCAAATTGGAAGATTTTCCTTTGTAGTGTAGTGTACACTTGCACACTTAGTTTTTGGGACTTAGGGTTTTAGTAGCATGTTAACCATTCTTGTGTTGCATGGTTGCTATCTTTTTCCCCACCCTTTAATCAAAACAAAAACCCTTTTTATAATTTCAAATCCTATTAAACAATGAGGCATGGTGGTTAGGTGAAGGTTGACCTTGAGACCATTTTCTTCCTTTCTCTCTCTCTCCTCTCCCCACTTCAGAATTTCTGCAGCTCCAGCAGAAAAACCTTCTCATTTTCTTCACCTATTCTTCTTCTTTTCATTCCCTTTGATTTCCAAACAAAACCTACACAAATCAAGACATTTATCTTCACAAAACCATGAAAAAGGGGGGCTTTTTGGGGTGTTTGAAGGCTAATCTGCACACCTGAGAGAGGAGCTGGGCTTTTGGTGTTTGATAAGGTCATTTGAAGGTATAAATTCATGTCTTAACCTCTTTTTCCATAACTTGCTTGTTTAGTTTCAAAATATCACCTTTTTGTGCAATTTTAGTGCTATTGAAGGGATTTAGTGGTAATATGTTAAAGTTTATGTTGTTGTGGCTTGATTAGCTAGTTAATGAGTTATTAGTGTGGGTTTAGACTTAGGTTTGTTTCAGTTTGCACAAAAATACCCTAAAGTTCCATTTCAGTGAAAAGTGTGGATTTTAAACTAGAATAAGGCCCTGTAGGATCTGCTGCTACCCGAGATTTTTCAGAGTAAAACTAGATGTTACTGTAGCATGTATGGGGGGTATAGAGTGCACACACCAAACCTGGGAGCCCAATTCCCATTGGAGGCCGCCGAATTATGCATTCTGGCCGCAAATTGCGGCCAGATGGGGGAGTTTTGGGTTGGGGTTTGGGGTGTTGGTATCTGCTGCTATGTGGGTTATTTTGATATATATAGTTTTACAATATCTTTTCTGTATCAAAATCTGGAGATGATTACCTATTTTCCCATATTTTCAATCTTTCGCGACACGCGTGATACGTGTGTGTGGGTTTGGGGTTTCTGCGTATCGCGGCGCGTCGGAGTGGTTTCAGGCGCGTAACCACACGTTTTAACGTATCGCACACATGCGCGCTTGGTTCGCGACACGAGTTACTAGTTCGGATTTAATGTCGCGTTTGTGTGACATCAAGCTTACGTGTGATATAATGTGTAATTCTAGGTTCGCAGGCGAGTACGGCGGACGCCGCGCAGAAGGGGAAACAAGTTGTTGGCTATACCTAGCGAGAGACTACGGTGAGTAGATTTAACATCTACGAGGATATCGCCCGCATGGCGTTCTACGTCAGGGCTGATAGGACCTTATAGTTTCCTTTGTATACATTGACTATTCATGGCTACTATCTAGTGCTGCATTCTCTGCTATATGTATATAAACTAGAATTGATGGAACACCGCACCCTTACTGGCAATTCATGTTGCACGAGCACTACCCTGACATGATATTCATACTTGATGCATACATCACATCGGATCATTATGCTATTGCTCATCTTTTATGTGACTTGACATGATATTCATACTTGATTCATACATCACATCGGATCATTATGCTATTGCTCATCTTTTATGTGACTTGACATAATATTCATACTTGATGCGCATATCACATCACATTTACTTGCATATTGGTAGGGATTACATGTGTTTTCCGGATTTGGGAACCGTGGCCTTTTCAAATAAGTAATCATTTAAAAACCCGGTTCCCTTGATATGATATTTTGGGGCGCCACCATGTGTTTTCTCGGTGCTAGAGTGGCTTATACTGAGAGAGGGCTGACCCGGACTGACGGATGCCCGATATATTGAGAGAGGGCTGACCCGGACTGACGGATGCCCGATATATTGAGATAGGGCTGACCCGGACTGACGGATGCCCGATATATTGAGAGAGGGCTGACCCGGACTGACGGATGCCCGATATATTGAGAGAGGGCTGACCCGGACTGACGGATGCCCGATATATTGAGAGAGGGCTGACCCGGATTGACGGATGCCCGATATATTGAGAGAGGGATGACCCGGACTGACGGATTCCCGATATATTGAGAGAGGGCTGACCCGGACCGACGGGGCCCGATGGATGAGGATTTGCGTGTCGATGCTGGACACGAGTATTATGATATTTGGGTACTGATGTTGGGCACTCGGGATTCTCAGAGATGTACAGGATTTGAGGGCCGATGAGAGTGCCGGCGCCTGAGCTATTTGAGGGATCTGGGTGCATTGATGGACACCGATTATATATTCCACGTTGACATTCCGTGTAGATATTATATTGCCCATGCTCAGCATTTATTATTGTACTTTACCCTGTAGTTACATTACCTGATAGAGCACTTGCATGATTATTGCACATACTACTTATCACACATTGATATCATCTGTTGGCATATGATAGAGTAGCGTAGTACGTGCATGCTCGCGATTACTTTTATATGTTATCTTTATTCACGAGTTGGCAACTCACCCCCGTTATGCCACAGTGTTAGCAGGTTGCCCTTCGGAGTAGTCGCGGCAGGCTGCGGTTGCATCTTTTGACACAGATACCCCCATAGTTGGTGTACCAGCTCTTTTGCTGATAGGTGGGTTTTGTGCGGTATCTGTTTATCTTTCAGTATGTACATTGTTGTATCTAGTATTCTCCATCTACCATGTATGTATTTGACTTAGAGACAGTGTGAGGACGATGATGTATTCTATTTGTATTCTGGTGTCGAGCTCGTTATGCGCCGACTGTACTTGCAGTTTATCCTATCTGTGATGTTCCCACTTGTGGATCTTGATCTTCGCTACGGCGTCGTATATTACTATCTTGGTGATTATTTACTTAGATTTCTTATCATATTAGTAAATGCTTTCCTTTAAAACTTATAACACTCTATACTTTCACTGGTTTGATTTCTGGGTTTTCGGTTCCCTTAGTCGCGTTACGCTTGTAGACGTTACGTGGTTAAGTGTCGGTCACGGGCCAACCTTCGGGTCGTGACAATCTTAGGAGCAAAAACAGTAAAAAGAATTATACAATGACGGCTACAACCTCGACCCGGTTGTGCGGTCTTACAAATAATATTACATCAATTTACAAATTTATTACATGAATGAAAGAAAAAGAAACTCTCATCTCACATCCACCCCGGCTATTCATCCGCGACAATCCAACGAGTTCATATACACAAACCATCAACAACACAGATCACAGATATGTATAACCCCCACTAATCGACGTATAGCGATTAGTAGACGTTCAATACACATATAACATTACAGATATAACCATTAGCCAAAGTCTACAGAACATCGACCAAAAATACGGATTTTTGAGCCCCAAAAACAAATTTTGCTTTCTGGAAAATCTGGGCAGAAAAGTCATATATTAAAAATCCCAAAATACCCATATAAGAATACTGCAGAAAAGAAAATCGCCAACCGAGTTAACTCGGCCGCGGTTCCGCGGCATAAGCAAGCTTATGCCGCGGAACCACGGCGCTTTAACCGAGTTAGGTGACCATTTTTATTCAGTATTCTATAAAAAGCCTGAGCCGATTTTTAGTGTATGATTTATTGATTTTGGAACAGATCTGAAAATCGGCAGAAACTGAATTTTTCGGGGTGATTTTGCTGTTTTTAGTCCGGTCGATATTCTAAATACTTTGCTAACATGCTAGGATGTGTTTAGTTAGGCTCTGATACCACTGTTAGGTCCACGTTACCTCTCCCGGTACTTTCGGGGTTGCGGAAACGGTAAAACAAAAATTTTCTGGACTTGGTAACATGGACCGTAAAAGCCGGATCTTTACTAAAAAACACACTAGCATCCTAACTAGAGATATATCTACTCGGTTAGGGGTTATACCTCAACTTGAACTCCTTCTCTTCTTGTTCTTCTTCTTTTTGCTTGCTCCGATGGTTGATCAGGACTTTGGTCACCTCCGCGGCCTCCTTGAGTCGAAGACGATCCACCCGAGAGATGTACACCGAGCTCCACCTCGAGCCGAGGTAACTAGGGTAAAGAGATTGCCAATCTAGAAGCCCTAGGTTGTGTAGAAGTGATCAAGGGATGGTTTTGTCTTTGTGGGATCTTTATCTCTCAACGCATGAGATCAAAAGATGAATGAATCAAGAGGAGGAAGATGAAGGAGGAGTTAGCAACCATGGTCCATTTCTTTTTCTTCTCACTTGAAAAGGAAAGAGAGAGAGTGAGAAAGAAATTATTAACTAAAGAAATTAACCATGGTTGCAATAATGCACTAAAACATCATTACCAATCCTATCAAGATAAAGTTTGATGGCACCATTGAAATGACCATTATCATAATCAAAATAGAAAAAGAAAAAGAAAAGAAGAGTGTAGATCCCTCTTGAAAGTCAATGGTCAACACGGTCAACCGGTCAACAAAGTCAAGAGGGGTCAACGGGGTCAAATGGTCAATGCAATTAGCCATCATAAAATTATCACTAAAAGGATTAGTAAATGATGTCCGCGGCTCATAATGGTTTTGACCAAACGAACTGTCAAAACCGTAATGAGTCCGCCTCAAAATGGTTTTGACCGAATCAACTGTCAAAACCCTAATGAGCCTGCCACATAACGGTTTTGGCCGAACCAAATGCCAAAACCCTGATGCGGCACCTCCTCCTTCATCGCTCCGGAAAACTGTGCATACACACCTGCATCCGCATTCCGTAGAATGCGGATGCACAGAAGACAAATCCATCCGTGCAATACTAGGATCCGGCTTAAACCAAAGCCCACTAGTATTGCCTGCCCGAACACCACACGCACACAAGTGTACGTAAGTGATCGCAGCCCTGCCGTAAAACCATACGGCCTCTACACGTTTCGCTCAGTGCAGGGAAACTCTCTGTGTGGGACTCTAAAGACTCGACACTACGCTGGCAGTGGGTTTAACCACAGACCGCAAGCGGCACTAGCTGTACGTAACGGTCCCCAGGTAGATGTCGATAAGAAGGCCGATGAGGTAAACCCATCCGATCTCCTACTGAGCCTGTATGTGACAATCTCCGTACAGTACGGTCTGTTCGTCTGATACATTGCATGGCGGGCCTAGAGGGGCGGTAAACGTCAGTCCCCTAATAGCGGTACAGGTCATGTCGGAGTGAAGCCCAGAACATCCTGAGATAACACTGGAAACCTACCAGTATATCTCGCTTGCCCTGGCCAGGGACTACTCGTGTAATGGCTCTCCTAGACACAGCGCGATGTCAACCCCTAATACCGGGAGAGACGAATCCTGTCTCACCGTCACTGCCTCTAAGTGCTTCGGGACTGCTACCAACTACTACCTGTTTGCCCGACTCAGTAGAGCCGTGGTAGGGTAGTAATCAAAGAACAGTGGGAACACACTCGAGGCGAAGTGACAGTGTCAAGTCAGCGGACTAAGCTGTACTCATGTCACCTGAGAACTGATAACTGATGATAGGTATAATACCATCCATCAATTCTCAACGAGTCCTGTCCAGTGTACTCGTAACCTAACGAGCACCCGCATACTATCTCAAGTACGACGTACTGACGGCTGTGGGACAGACCGTCTCCCGTGCTGGGATGAGAAGCGCATACGCTAGTCTACTCCGGAGTATCGATGCCCTATCTCGATAATCCCATGACTAGGGACGTGAATAAGGATGTGCTTGTGGATTACCCAGCCCCCATGAGTATGATCGCCATCACAACGCCGGTAATCAAGCAAAGATCCTAAGGGTTTTGCTAATGCGTATAGGTGATATAATAAAGAAACACATATGTACACATTAAAGCAGAGACAAACCAAGTAGCATACTACTATATCGAGCAAGATTGTCTATACAACTGTGAATATCCCAAGCTTCCATCAAGTAATATACATACTAGTATGATACAGTAATGGCCTCTAGGGCATATACACTAACATATCTAATAATGTTACCCGGCGAGTATCCGCGTACGCTATGTGATAGCGACGGACTTTTGATCACATCAAAATCCCGTGGCAACCGATCAAATAAGACTAAATTGCTAGATTTATAAAATTAGAATTAGTTTTGATTCCAAGTATTGTATCCCATCACATGATACCCGGACGACGTTAAACTTTTCGATCGATTCATCAAAGTCCCACAATTTCCCGATGGCTCAACACTTGAGAAATGTTATAATAATACCCAGAACATGCCACAGTACCTATGCATCAGCTGTAGAAGAGCAAACCCAAGCCTCACACATGTCGCCACGGAACTACGGCAAACCCTAGGGTTTGACCGCGGTTCCGCGATCCAAAAAGTCGAGTTAGGGTTTCATTCTTCTAGAGGGTTCATAGGATCACTTGCATGTTTTTCTGAATACGTTAAATTTGGAAAAAATGGGTTTTTGACATTCGATCAAACTTTTTTACTTCGTCTAGAAAACATGCGAATAACCCGAAACAATGTTAAAACTATGAATACGAAACACTCCGAATTGCTTATAGTGTAATTTCACATCACATGAAAAATTAACAAAAACAAACAACACCTAAAACATCAAAACCAAGTCACTGGAACACACAAAAAATTTCAGGGGGAGGGGCTCGGATTTGGCCGAGATCATACATGTCATGGCCCGCCAAATTTTTCCAGAATGCCCTGAAATTTTGAATGTGTTCATGATATATCTCATACATCACTCTGTACTTGTTTAAAAATTTTTTTGACAACATTGTAAATTCAACAGAAACTCGATTTTCGCGTTTCAAGTTTCGGAGTATTTCGGTTTCGTAATCTTAACAAAATCCGTACAAATTTCTAGCATGGCTCTGATACCACTACAGGGTTATCTAGGACGGCATCAAGGTTTCAGGAGGTATCGTCCATGCCAAATTAAAAAATTCTAAGGTGCTAATCAATCCAAAGATAGGATCAAGCTAGAGTAACTAGACAATATAACATGTAATCAACTATTACACTAAGTGAATGGGGAATACAACCTATGTAGACCAGTCCTTCACTTCTAAAGCTCTGTGTTGACGTCCCTTCGCTGCGATCTTGGATCTCCCAAACTCTAGTATGGGTTCCCTCGGAGAAATAAACAAGCTTGCTCGTAGTCTTCGAGGACGAAGATGATCTACGTCGAGGAGACTCAAACTCAAGCTAACCCTTCACTAGGTCATGAATTTTGTGAAGAGAACACCCTATACTACCCAAGCAAGTGTATAGGATGATGAAGTAGGAAGTGGGCTCACTTTAGATTTTATTTTCTCACAATATTTCTTCATGTTTCATGGAGCTAGTAAGCTTGAATGGGGAAGGAGATGAAGAAATCAACCATGCAAAATCAAGAATGAAAACTAATGAGGTGAGAATAGCAACCATGGTTGAGTTAGTGTCATATACTAACCATTGTAGAGACCAAACCATTGCTAATTAAAATGGTTAGGTTAATAAATATCTTAAGTGAAACAAAACAAGTGGACTTTGTCAAAGATGCTTCAAGTTTCTCCAAGCTTCCAAGCATGACAAAATTCACACTAATTTTGAATTATTAAGATAAAAAAAAAACCTACACATTTTAATTATTATGGTGTAAGTCACACACACACCCATGCTTGCCTGTATCATCAAGCATGACATAGACTATGTACATAAGTATATATCACATATACACATAATGCACAAAACAAGTGAGAAAATAAATCTTAAGTGAGCTAAAACTAGTCAATGTAAATTAATATATCAAATATATAATTATACATTAGATTATTAAATCAACACTTGATTTAATAATCCGGCTATATCATATATAACCGACTAATATCATGTGTATCAATTTATCGAATCAACACTTGATTCGATAACCCGTCTATATCACATATAACCGATCGATACGAATAAATTGCAAGAATAGAATACGGTATCTCATATACGTATTAATCTCAGTCCCGCACATATCTCATATATGCTCCTACTCCGTTTCGCTTGAGCTAGGAAACCTCTGTGTAGGACTCTAAAGACTCGTCAGTACGCTGGCAGCAGGTGGTGATCATATAAAACACCCACAAGCCGCAAGCGGTCTGCTAAACGTAACGGCTACCCGGGTATTGAGCGATCAGAAGATCAATAAGCAAGCCTGCTTATACTCCTACGAATCCAATCAGTAACACTACCGTACAGTCCAGTCTTTTCGTCTGATATGTCGCATATCTCGTCTATGGATGGTAAACGTCAGACCCCAGTAACTCGATAAGTCGTGTCGATATGAGATTCATAACGGGTCGAGAAACTACTGGTAACACTTACCATTAAATCTCAGAATCAGCCCTGGCCAGGGACTTCATGTTATAGCCAATCGAGCACAGCGCAACATCAACTCCCAATACTGGGAGAGACGAATCCCCTCTTATTGCTCATTGCCTCCATGTGACTCGGGACTGTACCCAAAAACCACTGTTTTCCATGTTCTCTTTAACGTGGTAAGGTGGAGATCAAAGCACAGTCGGAATCACACAAGATTCTATGACGATCTCGGGTTGACAGACTAATCTGTACTAGTGTCACTAGAGAACTGCCATCTGATGTGAGGTATAATGCCATCTGATGTGAGGTATAATACCATCTGGGAGTTCGTCCAGTGTACCCAGTCTCCACTGAGCACCCGTATATCATCTCTGATGTCAAACATCAATGGATATGGGATCATCCATCGCTCATCTACATGGGTCGAGAAGCTATATGCTAGTCTACTCTGGTATATTGATGCCCCGTCTCGATACAGCCACGACTAGGGACATTAAAGGATGTACTCATAGACTACCTTTGTCCCCCTAGTATGATCTCCATCTAAATCTAGGTAGTCAAGTACGCATCCTAAGGGCTTTATCAACATGTACAGAGAGACAATCACTGTACATGTTAAGATAAAGAGTAACCAGATAGTATCACGACCCGAAAGAGCACGTGACAGGCCCTCGAACCATATGAAATCTATAGGACTCCATCTGATCCAAGAAAGCCAAAGCCCAAAAATCTAAAACCATTTTAAGAGTAAGTGAAGAAAACTGGTTTAAAGAAGTGAAGGAAAATATGTTTGAAGTCGAGGTTTTTAAATAACTAAGCCGAAGGTGCATTTTTAAAAGGTAAAGTCTTTTCTAAAAATTTCGGCAGAGTTTCTTTTGTAAATACTGGCCCCGAACGGGATACAACAAGCATAACATATATACAATGATAAAAGGCATCCCCAAGCGGGAGCTAGCTCTTCGTCAATTGACGGTCACAACCACACATGCAATATAATATACAACTCCGAAAGGCGAGGATCGATCCAAAAGAAACACAGTAAGCATGAAAACCGCAATACTACTAAGCGCGACTCTAAGGCCAAATAAAACATCACTAAAGTCTGAGTCTGAAACAATAAACAAATTTGGTTGATGGAAATTCTAGATACAAAGAATAATATAAGTACCATGGTGGTTTTGATGCAAAAGGAACTACCTACCAAATGCAATTCACCCGCAAGGAAGCAATGTGCCAGAAATGCCGCAAAGGAACCTGTACGGCAAAACCTGCAAGAACTGTGGCACAACGGGGGTGAGTTGCCAACTCGTGAATAGAGAATAACTACAAGCAGAAACTGAACGCAAGACATAATCCTAGGTCAAAACGATCAGTACAAAATCCTCAATATAAAACATGCATCCTATAACAAGGCTAGGGTAAATATCTAACACGAGTGTAATCTCCTGTGCCTGTGTCAGTGCCTCAGGTAGCAATATAACATAAGAATGAGGTATGAATGCATGAGAACATAATACATGTAAATGAAGAAACTGTTTTCATACTTTAGTGAGATTTCCTTTGTATTTTTAAAATGAGGTATCATAATGAAATCAGCATAAAACAGTGCCTAACATCGGCACAAAACGTAATCCAAATATCCCGATATCTCTGTATCCCAATCACAAAATCTAGGGCGCCGTCAGTCCAGACCGGCCCCTACCATCAATCTCAAGACCACGACGGTATCCTCCGGATATCCGACGCGTCAGGTAAAATCACCGGTCGGTAGTGCTCTCCTGCCAGGCTCAACGTCATCACCACATTCATCTTGCCCCGGGGTACCGCACCGGGTCCACCATGTACCCGAAACGGTTCATCCGTCTCCTCGAATCGGGTTTCCAAATCCATCAGCAAACTCATGGTGGACGACTCATACATCATGGGAAAACCGCACTTTTTATTTTAAAAGAGAGAAAATGTTTATCTGTGTTTTTGCGGTTTTCCTCCAAATCCAGAAAATCTCACGGAAATCCACAATTGCAGAATTAAAAATACGGAATACGGAAACATGAATCTAAAACAGCAACTTAGGAAATATGTCCCAGATTTTACCCTAGGTCACTTTATACAAATCTATAAATACCAGGGGTCTAACATGAACATGTAGGAGCTACAGAACCAATACGAGCCAAAATGGTGGGACCCAGGCCGCAATTTGCGGCCAATGGGGATAAATTGGCGGCCGGGAAGAAGAAGTGGGAGCTGGGGTCTTGGGGTTAGCTTCCTGGGTGCCTGCACGTGTCACTGTCCAATCAATTTTAATTTAGGGTGTCTCGGGTGATAGCAGATTCAATATACCCTTCACAGATTTCATAAATTCCCCGATATCGGTTTCTAAAATCCGTATTATGGTTTAAGCTTCAGGTTTTGGATTTCCAATTCATACACTAGGGTGATGGTATAACCTCTACTGACCTCAATTCCATATTACAACCCATAAATCATCACAACCCTAACTAGGTTATCCACAAGTCCACAATATCACACAATATCGATTCGATCTTAATATGAGGGTAAAGGAAATGCATAAACTAAGTTTAAGGTCCAGAAAATACCTCATTTGGCAACTCAAGAATTTTCTTGAGTTGCCCCTAGTGGCCAAAATCCTTGCTTCTTTAGCACCAAGTGTAGATCTAGGGATTGTGCACACATTTAATGAAATGGAGATTGGGTTTTGGGGTTGTTTTAGAGGTGGTTTGGAGCTTGAAGAGGGGAGGGAAAGGAGGTGCAGGAGCAGCAGCAGGAGAAGGGAGAAGAGGGAGGGAAATGAGGGGAGAAATGGTTAAGTCCTTAGTCAATGAAGCCCATACCTCTCTCTCTCTCTCACCAACTACCTATTTCTTTATTCTTTTCCTTTTCTTTTTCCTTTTAAAACCCTTCTCACTCAAATAGTAAACCCAAATGAAAAGCATGGCAAGAAAATGCACAAGTGTGAAAAAGTGATATGTGCATGTGTTGCACAAAAAGCTAAAAACCGATTAGCGATTTTTAATCGCGATTAGCACTAAATTAGTGTCAAATTAATCACAAAAACTTTAAAATGTCATAATTCTCTAATTTACCCTATTTTAGAATTTTCCAAAATTTTCCAAAATTTTTCCCCATTTATTTGTATTTAATAATTATAAAATATTAAAATATTCAATAAAATAATATTAAATTATAAAAATTCCCAAAATTAACATTTTATCTTTTTTGAAATGTTACAGATAGCATACTATCATGTCGAGCAAGAAAGTCCTCCCTATATATGTCCAAGCATCTACTACAGAATACATCTCTTGTATAGTAATGGCCTCTAGGGCATATATCTAACAGGGAGGTGCTGTCCAAATTTTTAAAAGAAGAAACATGTTTTTCAACTAATAAAATCCACTTGCATTTTTCATGTTCCATTATCTATGCATTTAAGAAAACTTTTGATTTCATAATTTCAAAACTTCACCTTTTTTATTTTCTTTAAAAGGTTTAGATTTCTTTGCTACGGCTTACTTAATTTACGTTGCGTCTTTAGGCGTTTCGTGACTTAAGGGCCGGTCACGAACTAAATTTCGGGCCGTGACATATATGTTTTGCACCTGCGCTAGTCCAGCCCCCGCTCTGTCGTTAGTTAAGTAACCTAACGGGTGATGACGGGGCCCCGTGGCGAATGCGGATGACATATACGTACATCATATTTTTGTTCTTTTCTGAATGATAAGTTAACTGATGGGACCGCATTAATTTTGATTAATGCAAGATAAGAAAACCTATAAGATATTGTTGGAACAAATTTCAAAAAACTATAGCTATATTCTTTCGCTTTGCATAGTGGTATTCGATCATGAATATCCAGCATCTCATTCCAGGAGGCAAGAGCCGAGATCCCTTCACGGGTAGTGATCTCTTGAGCAAAAGTCTATACCGTAGATTACTCATTTTTTTTCAAAACCACAAGTTTTCAAAAGTGGAGCTTAAACCACTTTTTCAAAACTACTCAGGTTCCTTCAACGATATCAAGTTCATTACGTTAACGGGTTTTTCGCCAAAAACCCAGTCGTAACCCTCCGTCATTTCAGATGGGTACCACCTAGTATTCGTGCTGTGTTTGTTGGCAAGCATCAATACATATGGAACGGTAGCTGAGTGATATTTATCTATTGCATAGATATGCGATTAATCCAGACAGTCGTACAGCTTTGTTGGCAAGCGTCAAGAGTTTGTGCGGTTGGGTTCGAGTTAATCCAGGACAATGACGGGTTGAACTTGACTAGTGGCCAATGACTTTTTGGCAAGCGTTAAGGTTATAGGTCGTTAGGGGCAAAAACATCATCAGGAGTTTCACATATACAGGAAACTTGCTAGTACTGCATACCTTCTAGAGTATGGTGACTTGAGTGGATTCGTTCTAGTGCATCACACAATGATAGTTGGATCCCGATGCTACTGATGAGTAGGATTACTCTTGGGAGATTTTCTTACTTAACAATCAATGCTATAAACCAATTAGGTGTCCAGAACGGTGTTAGCGGGCTACGCCTCCAGGGAAAATAGGTTATATAATTAAGGAACTTCACGAAAGCGTTGGAAAACCTCCCTCGAAGTACCAACACTACCCTGGCTGAAAAGTTATGCAAGTATTGTAACGTGCGATTAATCCTGACTAGTTCTTCTTTAAGATTTGAACAAGAATCCGAGAAAACAGTGGGAGCCATCCTGATTAGATAAACTAATAACCAATCTAATCTTGCAAGAGCGCACGCTAAGTGTTTCTTTTCTCTCTCTCCACGTAGCAACCAATTCACGCCCTAATCAAGATAATAAAATATTTCGCTTAACCAATCCGAATTCTTATTCGTGGCTGGGGAACGTCAGTTAAACTCTAACTTATGACAACAGTCATAAGTGTGAGCAGAGAAAAGAGGATTGTTTGAATTCCTTAATGACCCCATCGAAGAAGAAACATACTATTGTGACTTCTTCAGGTGTTCTTATTATTGAGAACTGTTTTTCGATCAGTCCAACTGTTCATACCAGAATATTGCATTTTGTACCGCCCATTCTTATGCTCGTTTCCTTATCGGTAGGTACTCTTGAGCCGTGTTTGCTAGTTAATTGCAGGATACTGGTTCTCAGCTCTAAACAGTGAAATTCATGGAACATTATGACAAATTCCGAATTACTACCAACCACAGATAAAACACGGGTCTCCGCTCTCTATCCGTATGTTGCCACACACCAGTTTAAGGGACAAAATGGCAAATCAATGTCATTTTCATGCACAATGCTCAATGTCAACACAAGATCCAACATATCTACGCGGAGCTAAAGGAAATCATGGAAAAAGATCCACATCACATCACCTTTTTATCTACTGAAATTCTGGAAGAAATGTGAAGAGATTCTGAGAAACAACATATACCACACTGAAGAGTACTGAAAACCAGGAAAACCAACCATTGCAAATGCCCCAATTCCTCTTTATGGCCGCGGTTCCGCGGCATAAGCATGCTTAGGCCGCGGATCCGTGGCCATGTGGGCCCCGCAATTGGTTATTTTTCAGGGGTAGTTTGGGAACTTCATCTTGGGTCAGAATTTGGCCTTAGGGTTTCAGCACGCAGCCTATAAATAGCCCAGAAGTTGCCAAGCCATGGGGTGTTCTTTTCATGCCCTCTTTTTGTTAGTTTTTAGTTTACTTCTTCTTCTTCTTCTTCATCTTTCCTCCATTAAATTGTTGTGAGAGCTTTTGAGTGGATGTTAAATGAAGATGAGGGTTATTTTGTATCATTCTTTTTGCTTAGCTTCCCCTTGAGATTCTTTCTTTTTCTTGATCTTTCAACCTCTTCATTGAGCTTGAAGGTTTAAGGGTTGGTATTTGATCTCAAGGGTTGTATCATTTTGGAAGGAATAAAGTCTCTTTTGTGCTTCATTTTGCCATGGGTTTTTAGCTCTCTCTTGATCTTGCAACCTCTTAATTGAGCTTGCAAGTTTAAGTTTGGGTTATTAAACCCATGGTGTGTAACTTGTTCTATGGTTCCTAGTTTCATTTCTTGCTCATTTACTTTCTTGCACTTAAATTCCATGGTTGTAATCTTTTCTTTGTTTATCTTTTCTTTTGCTCTTTTTGGTTCGTTTTGTGAATGGTTGTAATATGTTGTTGTTAAGAACAAATACAATATTGTAAGTTAAGATTTCATTCCTCATTTCCTTTTCCCGTTATTTTCCTTTGAACTCCGCCCAAACGTTACGCAAGCGCTCCGTTGGGCACCCTACCCTACCAAGGTAACGGTGATTCCTAATCGCGACCGGTTGCGTTCGGTTTGGCCGGAGGCGAAAGCAAGAGACAAGAACGGAAGGACAAGGGTAAATAAGCCGGATTCCACGAATACCGTGCTTAAATCCCCTAATCCACGTTGTTTCCGATTACTCTAGCTTTAATTGGTCAAGACTCGGCTCAAAGGTTTTGAGTGCGGATTTCCTTAGCTTACACTTTCGTATCTTTTTCTTAACAACTTTATACTTGCATATAACACTGAGGATAGAATTGAACAAACATATACACATTCTTTATTGACTCGTCTAAAACTCGAACGGACATACAACCATGTCCCTGTGGATCGACCCGTGCTCAACCGGCTAGCTGCATAGCGATACCGTCCTGATCGCGGTTATAAATTTAGAACTTTGAACTCCGACACGCCAAAAGCGTTTGATCAAATGGCGCCGTTGCCGGGGAGACGGTAACGTATTTTCTTTCTTGTTATTCGGGTTAATATTATTTTTGTAAATATTTATAAATAAAAATATAAAATCTTTTTGTTATTTTTGTGAGCAAGTGTGCAGGTTAATCTGGAGCATGTATAGTAATCCAAAAAGAAAACAGAGGTTTTTATTTTGGAGAAGAGAAGAAGTGGAGTTCGTTGACCAAAGAAAAATCCCCAAGTCAACATTTTGACCGCGGAACCGCGGTCAAAAGGTGCCTTGAGCGGAGGTTCCGCGGTCCCATTGAGGCCTCTGTGCCCAATTTTTTCTCCACCCCTTTCTCTTTTCTTTTATCTTCTCTGTGAATTCCACTATACTGTATTTTCTGCAGATTTTTACGGATTTGCGAACTGCAATTGTGGGGAGCAAAGTGTACGTTCAAGGCTAAGGTGATTGCAAAGTACAGTGCCAAAGATCCGGATAGTTTGACCCGCGCAAGCGAACTTTTCAAGATTACCGGATTTGATTCAACGGGGGTTTCCTAACCCAAAAACTTAACGGTACGTATTTCTTAAACACCTTCTTCTCAAATCCGACGCATCCAATATACTATTCTTTGCAGGATTCTTTGCAAGTTCGCGAGCAAAAGCTAAAAATTGACTAACCCGTATTTATTGCAGTGCCGTGCTTAAACTAAAAAAACGATTGTTTGATTCTTTATAGAATTTTTATTAAATTGCGCATTGCATACATTAATACGGACTTAAGGGCAAGAGAACCCCACAATATACGGTAAAGTATTTCATCACCTTTTCCGTGGCCCACAAATCATGAACTTGAGCATAACGTTTACCTGCACAAACTTTAAAAGAAACTATACTTTAAGCCTTAAGGACTTCGCGCTCACTAGGAGAAGTTAACTGTGTTTAGAATACCGCTTAACGGTATATTGTTTACGGGGTGTCTAGAAATGTGTTCACGGCGAAACCGCCAAAAGATAAAGGGTTATTTAATTAAGGGCCTTCGCGAAAGCGTCGGAAAACCTCCCCTTATCCCTGTACTTACCTGGCCTCGTGATCAGTATATCTTCAGCTCGTTTCTCGACACAGTTTTACTTCGACAATCAAGTTCTTGAGTGTCACGACCCGCAAGTTACGGAACGCGACCTGCACTTAAGTTACGAAACGTCTCAAGGCGTCCGTAAAATAAGTAAGCCGAAGCCCAGAATACAAAACCAAATAAGATTTTAGAGTGAAGGAAAAACCAATTAATTTAAGCTTTTACCTCATTACCTAATCAATTTGCCCTTATTCCAAAATTCCAACAGAATATAAAAGAAATCAGTGCATGAGGAATAACATGTCGACTCAAGTGAACTCGACCCAGATACATCATAAATAAATCCTCAAGTCTCACAATCTCACATCTAGGCCAATATACAGTCATCCGAATAAAACAGGTACAACTGAACTGATAGTAGCAACAGTAGATACAGTAGCATCAGTAGAAACAGTAGAAACGGTAGATACCGTAGTAACAGTAGAGATGGTAGCGACAGTAGAGATGGTAGCGACAGTAGATGGAGTACTCTAGATACAATGAGCATAAATAAGGTGGTACAAACTGATAATAACCCACCTATGAGCAAAAGCCTCTAGTCCAGGCAAGAAGTACAAGTGAAGCAAAGGTATCCGCCGCTACAGTGCTGAAGGAATGGACCTGCAGAGAAGCTGTGGCACAACGGGGGTGAGTTTCCAGCTCGTGAGTAATAGATAACATTTACTAAGGCTATCGTATGCATGCACACAAGTGTCCTGGCATCCCTAAAACAGGTATAGCTATATGTACTAGCAGGTGTGTATGCATCAACAGTATACTATCAAGTATATGTCACATGAAGTGATAACAGGTATGTATGCCACATGAAAATACAATCAAGTGTGTATGAGAATTATTCTTCCTTTGTTTTGAAACTCCCATTTTTAAACATCAGTAATAATATCCAGGAAAACAGTAAAATCCGTGTCTAGCAACGACACCTCAAAACTGACCAAATCTCATATATCCTTGTCCAGTATCTCTGGCCTCAGCTATCCGGCTGATCCACATCAAAATCCATATCTCAATCCAGCGGCCACAGTCGGTATCCTCTGGATATCCGCCGTGCCTAACGAAATCACCGGTAGGTAATCCGTCCCCTGCCAGGCTCAACGCCATCATCTGCGATCTTCTTGCCCCGAGGTACCATACCGGGCCCACCATGTACCCGAGACGGTTCATCCACCTCCTCGAAACGGGTCTCAAAAACCACAGCAAACTCATGGTGGACGACACTTTACATCACTAGAAAACCGCAGCTTTTATTTTTAACAAATAACATTTGAAATCTTGCGGCTTTCCCCCAAAATCCAGAAATATCATAAACCTCATGAAATTATCATAAATACATATGCCGATGATTATGAATGCTCACGGTACCAATTTAAGTACTTATTTCAATGTCACATTTCTAAGCAGTTAACATGTATCAGATTTAAAGTTATCTAGTGTCGTGACATGACAATTACCAGGGTGTGTGTGTCCATATGAATAGTGCTCGTGCAACATATAAAACCTGGTAATGGTGCATGTGTCCTATAATGAATCTGCGTATATGGAACATCATGTAGATACTGACTACAGCAATTATCATGCAAGTTTTATCATTTTTACTCCAATGTTACCAGTAATACCAAGTCTACTAAATCTATCGGGCGACTCGCGCCATCCAAACGATTGTCCCCCGTAGATGTTAAATCTACTCACCAGTGGTCCTGTGTTAAGTGTGTCCGACCACCTGTTTTCCCTTTTCAGCTGCGCTAGAAGTTCCTGCCGGCGAACCTAGAATTCACATGAGTCACCATATAAGGAAAAGTCATGCAAAACGCAATATATCGACAAAAGGGATACGCGTGCGTGAAACCAAACGCGTGTGCACACGACGCGATGCGACGCGACGCGACGCGACGCGCACAAACCTACCAGAATCAGAACTGACACGCTGTGTCGCGCAGCGCGCCACAGAACCACGCGTATCACGCACGTGTCGTACAAGTCTTAAAACATCGAAAACACGTAACTAGTTCCAGATTTTGCCTCGGGGCTAAACTTAAGAAATAAGTAATGCCAATCTAAAGAAAATATCTACAGACCCCTACCCACACAAACACACACACTCACCTCACAAGATGGCCGGCGTCGCCGGTCGGGGAAGAAGAGGCCGCCGGCCCAATCCCGGCCAAAGGGGTCGGGTCCCACTCAAAACTCCAGAAAACCCTGCATACTAATTTGGTCTTGTTTGCTAATTTAGAAAATATACCCTTTAATAGCAGATCCTAATAGAGGTTAAAAGTCACTAAATCTGCTAAAATACGCCAAGTCGGGTAAATCGGTTTTTCTACAGGAAATCTGGGGGATTTCTCTGGTTGGCTGGCCTCACTAGGACCTAAGAAGGTTATTCTAGCTAACACAATTCTCACTTTGCTCAAAATCTCCATAAAACACCCAACATCACTTCTAAGCATGATACGGACACCGATTAAGCTAGATTATTGAAATTTTAGCAAATTAGGCTAACCATCCAATTTTAATGATACTACTGGGCTTCAACAGGTTAGTTAACACTAAAGATGGCTCATTAAACTACAAACACTTTAAAATGGCTAAATCTCGCATCACTGCACAATTCTAGCATGAAAATTCTATTTATCGCAACAACTAGCTAATCAAGCACCTAATCTACATAATATGGGAAAAGTTTAGGAGATATACCCTCTAAGAACCTTGCAACAAGGGAGAAGGAGAAGAAGAAGAGGGTAGGTGCTGCTGTAGTGAGCTGGAGCTGCTGGAATCCAAGCTGGTGCACTGCTAATGCTGATGCTGATTGTTTGCTGATGCTGTTGCTGTTAGGTGTTGATGGTGTTGCTGATTGTTGCTGTATGGTGTTGCTGTTGTTGTCGTTGGTATTGTATGGAGTTGTGTGGTGTGATATGGAGTTGTGTGGTGTGGTATAGGGTATGAGGCTGGTGCTGCAAACTTGGCTGGAGCTGATGTGCAACTGCTGTTGCAAAGGCTGATGCTATTTCAGAGAAGCTGATGTTGTTGCTCTGGTTCTGTGGTTTAGTGTTATTTGTGTTGCTGTTTGGAGTAGTAGCAACAGGTGGAGAAGATGTTGAAGTATTTGTGGTGGAGTGTGGTGTTGTGTGTTGAACTATGGGCTGAAGTAGCAGCTGGTGTGCTGTTTTGGGAGCAGCCTAAGTAGACTTCTGATGCAAATGGGCTGATTTTTGTGCTGCTGAAGTTTGAAAATTGGTTGGCTGATTGGATGAAATTTTGGCTGATGTGATGGTTTAGTAGTAGTATAGGGTGGGGGGGCTGATGCTACGAGATGTGATTGCTGAATTTAAGCAGGAGATTGTGCTGTGATAATTATGGGAGCTGTTGGTGCTGATCCTGGCTGGCTGAAATCAGCTGAAAATTTCTGGTGTGTGTGTGTATATACGATGAGTTTGAGAGGCAAATGAGATTTTGAAAAGAAGGAAGTGTGAAACAATCAAGGCCCATCATAACCTCCCCTTAAGACAACCCCAATCTTAAACCAAATTAAAACTACAACCCCTCAATCAACACCAAACAAAACAAGGAAGTTTAGACCACCATGGTTAACTTAGCACAATGACTCACAAGCTCAAGATATGGCATACCCTAATCTTACCCCTGGCTATCGTGCATAAGTGTGGGTGGTTGAGATAAAATTCCACAAAATAACCACAAAACCAGATAGTTTTTAAGAAACCCGTTTTTGGTAAACTTTTTGCCAAAAATCCCACATTAACACTTAATCACTACTAACCCTGACCTCAGGTGTTACAGTCTTCCCCCCTTAAGAAAATTCGTCCCCGAATTTTAAAATATGTAACTACGCATACCTTCAAAAAGATGAGGGAATTTCGTCCGCATTTCTCCCTCGGCCTCCCAAGTGATCTCTTCGCTGCTCGGGCTGCGCCAAAGAACTTTCACAGACGGCAGGACCTTTGATCGAAGTTTCTTCACTTGCCGATCTAAAATTTCAACTGGCTGCACGGTGAACGAAAGGTCGGGCTCGAGCTGAACAGTCTGATGCTGAATCGCGTGGGAAGGGTCATGAACATAACGGCATAGCATCGATACGTAGAAAACAGGATGAACATCTGAAAAACTAGGTGGAAGAGCTAAACGATACACAACAGCGCCGACACGCTCGAGAATCTCGAAGGGACCTACGAATCTAGGGCTAAGCTTCCCCTTTCGCCCAAATCGCATCACGCCCTTCATCGGAGAAATTCTCAGAAAAACATGGTCGCCAACTGCGAACTCTAATTTGCGACGGCGCCTGTCTGCATACGATTTCTGCCTGCACTGGGCTGCCCTCATCCGGTCTCTGATCAGCTGCACTTTCTCGGTCGTCTCCTGCACGATCTGTGGTCCGAAGATACTGCTCTCGCTCAACTCGGTCCAACAAACGGGCGATCTACATCTTCTTCCATACAACGCCTCGAAAGGTGCCATCTGAATAGTATCCTGGAAGCTGTTGTTATAGGAGAACTCCACTAGAGGTAAATGACGTTCCCAGCTACCTCCAAAATCTAAAACACACGCTCGAAGCATGTCCTCGAGAGTCTGAATGGTCCGCTCTGATTGTCCGTCGGTCTGCGGATGAAATGCTGTGCTAAAACTCAAACGAGTGCCCAATGCCTTCTGCAGTTTCTGCCAAAGTCGGCTGGTGAACTGAGTGCCTCGATCTGACACGATACAAGTCGGTACGCCATGCAATCGTACGATCTCGTCGATATAAAGCTGGGCATACTGAGCGAAGCTAAAAGTGGTCTTCACTGGCAGAAAGTGAGCCGCTTTCGTCAATCGATCTACGATCACCCAAATGGAGTCGTACCCTCGACTGGTCCTGGGTAGACCCACAACGAAATCCATCGAAATCTGCTGCCATTTCCACTCTGGAATGGGTAACGGCTGTAGTTCTCCTACGGGCCTCTGGTGCTCGGCCTTGACTTGCTGACAAGTCAGGCATCTTGATACGAACTCTGCGATGTCCCTCTTCATTCCGTCCAACCAGTATGTCTCTCTCAAATCATGGTACATCTTGGTGGAACCTGGGTGGACACTATACGCCGATCGGTGTGCTTCCTCAAGAATATCGCGCCGCAATCCCTCTGCATCTGGTACGCACAGTCTGGATCCAAATCGTAAAATTCCCTGTTCATCAACCACGAACTCGGAAAATTTGCCATGTCCCATCTGTGCTATGATCTCTGAACAACGGTCATCGCTGCGCTGTGCTTCATATATACGGTCAAGCAATTGTGGGCGCGCACGCACATGCGCGAGCTGTCCCCCTGTTGGAGGGAACTCGAACTCAACTCGGCTGTCGCATAAAATCTGCCAATCTGCTGATGACTGCCTCTGCACTGCGCACATATAAGATAGATTACCCCCGGGCCTCCTGCTCAAAGCATCTGCCACTACATTTGCCTTGCCCGGGTGGTACAAGATTTCGCAGTCATAGTCCTTCACCAACTCCATCCAACGACGCTGTCTGAGGTTCAGATCTTGCTGCTGAAATATGTATTTTAAGCTTTTGTGGTCTGTGAATATTTGGCACGACTCGCCGTATAGGTAATGTCGCCAAATCTTCAGTGCAAAGACCACTGCAGCCATCTCCAAATCATGAGTAGGGTAGTTCTGTTCATGCTTCTTCAATTGTCGAGAAGCATACGCGATCACCCTGTCATGCTGCATCAATACACATCCTAGCCCTACTCGGGAAGCATCACAATAAACCATGAATCCGCCTGATCCTGAAGGTAAAGATAATACCGGTGCTGTAGTCAAACAGGTCCGTAGTTGCTGAAAACTTTGCTCGCATTCCTCCGTCCAAATGAAAGGAACTCCCTTCCGGGTCAAACCTGTCAAAGGTGCAGCAATACGGGAGAAATCTTGTACAAATCTCCTGTAGTAGCCTGCAAGGCCTAGAAAACTACGGATCTCCGTAACCGATGTCGGTCTGGGCCACTGCTGGACGGCCTCGATCTTCTTCGGGTCCACACATATGCCGTCTCTCGTAATCACATGACCCAAGAATCCGACACTGTCCAGCCAGAAGGCACACTTGGAAAATTTTGCGAAAAGCTGGTGCTCCCTCAAGGTCTGTAACGTAATCCGTAGGTGCTGCTCGTGCTCCTCTCGGCTCCGGGAATACACCAAAATATCGTCGATGAACACGATGATGAACAAGTCAAGATACGGCCTGAATGTACGGTTCATCAAATCCATGAATGCAGCTGGGGCGTTGGTGAGTCCGAACGACATCACCAAAAATTCATAGTGGCCATAGCGTGTACGGAAGGCTGTCTTCGGTACATCCTCCTGTCGGACTCGCAGCTGGTGTTATCCTGATCGTAAGTCGATCCTTGAAAAATAACCCGCACCCTGGAGCTGGTCGAACAAATCATCAATGCGTGGTAACGGATATCTGTTCCGTATGGTCACCTTGTTCAACTGGCGGTAGTCGATACATAAGCGTAAACTTCCGTCCTTCTTCTTGACAAACAGGACCGGAGCACCCCATGGTGAAACGCTAGGTCGAATAAGTCCCTTTTCTAACAATTCTTGCAGCTGAACCTTCAACTCTCCAAGTTCCGCCGGGGCCATTCGATAAGGCGGTATAGAAATAGGTCCCGAGCCAGGAATTAAATCAATACAGAACTCGACATCGCGCTCAGGCGGCAGTCCAGGAAGCTCATCAGGGAAAACATCTGGGAACTCACAAACAACCGGGACCTGGTCCAACGGAACATCTGTAGCTCTAGTATCACTGACATAAGCCAAGAATCCCTGACATCCCTTTCTCAATAGCTGAACAGCACGAAGAGAAGAAATCAACATGTGAGGGGCGGCACCACGGTCCCCCTTCACAACAAAAACCGACTCGCCGGGAAAACAAAATCTAACTGTCTTCTCACGGCAGTCCACAGACGCATAGCACGTGGCTAACCAATCCATGCCCAAAAGAATGTCGAAGTCCAACATCTCCAGAAGGATCAAGTCGACAGGCAGCTCTCGCTCGCCAATACGAACGGTACTGGATCGGAACACGTGCCTAGCAACAAAGGACTCTCCCATAGGAGTGGTCACAACAAACGGCTGATCAAGCAAACCGGACTCTCTACTCAAACTCGGTACAAAGTGTGTGGAAACATAAGAGTGTGTGGATCCGGGATCAAATAACACACGTGCATCAACAGAACAAACTGATAGAGTACCTGTAACGACGGCATTGGATGCCTGCGCATCCTGGGGTGTTAATGCAAAAACTCGGGCCTGACCTCGGCCTCGGCCTCTGCCTCCTCGTCTTCTCTGGATCGGTGCGCCATGTCCACGGCCTCTGGGTACACCTAACTGGCGTGGAGCATTGCCTGTGGCAGGAAGTAAGGCTCTTTGAGGAGGGGGCGGTGATGGAGGTAGAGTCACATGCGGAACGGTCGTTGCTCCCTGTCGCCTTGCTGGACAGTCTCTAACACGATGGTGCAGACTCCCGCACCCAAAGCATCCTGGCGACGACTGCTGTCCCTGTGTATACGATCCATATAGATGACCTCGTCCAAATCCTCTGCCAGTCCTATCTCTTGGAAGGAATCTGGCATGCTGCCTCTGATCTGGCGTGCCAGTACGAATCCTCTTCGGCCCGGTAACAGCCGAAGTTGCTGAAATACGTGCCTCCATCCGCAATGCTGTATTCATAGCTGCCGAATAGGTATCGAAATGCTGGGCGCCAATGGCAAGATATAATTGGGCATCCAGTCCCTGTATAAACCTCTTCACCCTCTTCGCTTCGGTATCCACCAGATACGGAGCATATCGGGACAACTGTGTAAACTGCACATCATACTCAGATACCGTCATCCCCGATGTCTTGACCAAGGCCTCAAAATTACGAGCTCTGGCATCACGAATGCTTTCCGGAAGGAAACGGGCAAGAAAAACTGCTGTGAACTCGGTCCAGGTCATGGATGATAAACCTGCAGCTCGACCTCTCAGAACGGACTCCCACCATATCTGTGCGAGACCCTCTAGTCGGAAACTCGCAAGCTCTACCCAGCGATCATCGGAACATCTCAGCGAACGGCAAATCCTGGCCAAGCTGTCAAGGAACGTCTGCGGGTCCTCTGATGCATCAGTACCCGTAAAAACTGGAGGTCTCAGCCTCATGAATTCCTGTAGCGAAACCGGAATGGTCACGGTGGTAGTAGTAGGAGCAGGTATCACAGTAGTCTGCGATGCAGTGGGTACGTCCTCCGGCCTCGGTGCATGACTGGCCGCAACGAAGGATCCTACCATCTGACGTAGCTCCTGCATACTCCCCATCATCGGTCGCAACTCCTCCATACCAGTCTCCAGCCTATCCACACGGCCTGGGAAAGGCAGATCGGTTTGTTCCTGCGGTGTAGGCATACTACCCTGCTCAGTCCTAGTCTCAGATGAGCCAGCTCGAATCTCGTTTCGGGCGGCAGCCCTCTGTGCTCTGGTAGTCTTTGGCGGCATAGTAGCTGGTACAGGAACAAGAATAAGATCGTAGGATACACGGAATTGAAGAAGGAATTTCAAACAAGTATATCCTAAAGTCACCTAGGCGGAGTACCGCATCGCAAGTATGCCGCGGACATACGTACGCTACGCTACCCTGCTTAGGTCACTTACTCCATCTACCAAGGGTCATCCTACACTCGGAAAGGTGAAACCTATCGCTCTGATACCAACTTTGTCACGACCCGCAAGTTACGGAACGCGACCGGCACTTAAGTTACGAAACGTCTCAAGGCGTCCGTAAAATAAGTAAGCCGACGCCCAGAATACAAAACCAAATAAGATTTTAGAGTGAAGGAAAAACCAATTAATTTAAGCTTTTACCTCATTACCTAATCAATTTGCCCTTATTCCAAAATTCCAGCAGAATATAAAAGAAATCAGTTCATGAGGAATAACATGTCGACTCAAGTGAGCTCGACCCAGATACATCATAAATAAATCCTCAAGTCTCACAATCTCACATCTAGGCCAATATACAGTCATCCGAATAAAACAGGTACAACTGAACTGATAGTAGCAACAGTAGATACAGTAGCATCAGTAGAAACAGTAGAAACGGTAGATACCGTAGTAACAGTAGAGATGGTAGCGACAGTAGAGATGGCGACAGTAGACGGAGTACTCTAGATACAATGAGCATAAATAAGGTGGTACAAACTGATAATAACCCACCTATGAGCAAAAGCCTCTAGTCCAGGCAAGAAGTACAAGTGAAGCAAAGGTATCCGCCGCTACAGTGCTGACGGAATGGACCTGTAGAGAAGCTGTGGCACAACGGGGGTGAGTTGCCAGCTCGTGAGTAATAGATAACATTTACTAAGGCTATCGTATGCATGCACACAAGTGTCCTGGCATCCCTAAAACAGGTATAGCTATATGTACTAGCAGGTGTGTATGCATCAACAGTATACTAGCAAGTATATGTCACAGGAAGGTGATAACAGGTATGTATGCCACATGAAAATACAATCAAGTGTGTATGAGAATTATTCTTCCTTTGTTTTGAAACTCCCATTTTTAAACATCAGTAATAATATCCAGGAAAACAGTAAAATTCGTGTCTAGCAACGACACCTCAAAACTGACCAAATCTCATATATCCATGTCCAGTATCTCTGGCCTCAGCTATCCGGCTGATCCACATCAAAATCCATATCTCAATCCAGCGGCCACAGTCGGTATCCTCTGGATATCCGCCGTGCTAAATGAAATAACCGGTAGGTAATCCGTCCCCTACCAGGCTCAGCGCCATCATCTGCGATCTTCTTTCCCCGAGGTACCATACCGGGCCCACCATGTACCCGAGACGGTTCATCCACCTCCTCGAAACGGGTCTCAAAAACCACAGCAAACTCATGGTGGACGACACTTTACATCACTAGAAAACCGCAGCTTTTATTTTTAACAAATAACATTTGAAATCTTGCGGCTTTCCCCCAAAATCCAGAAATATCATAAACCTCATGAAATTATCATAAATACATATGCCGATGATTATGAATGCTCACGGTACCAATTTAAGTACTTATTTCAATGTCACATTTCTAAGCAGTTAACATGTATCAGATTTAAAGTTATCTAGTGTCGTGACATGGCAATTACCAGGGTGTGTGTGTCCACATGAATAGTGCTCGTGCAACATATAAAACCTGGTAATGGTGCATGTGTCCTATAATGAATCTGCGTATATGGAACATCATGTAGATACTGACTACAGCAATTATCATGCAAGTTTTATCATTTTTACTCCAATGTTACCAGTAATACCAAGTCTACTAAATCTATCGGGCGACTCGCGCCATCCAAACGATTGTCCCCCGTAGATGTTAAATCTACTCACCAGTGATCCTGTGTTAAGTGTGTCCGACCACCTGTTTTCCCTTTTCAGCTGCGCTTGAAGTTCCTGCCGGCGAACCTAGAATTCACATGAGTCACCATATAAGGAAAAGTCATGCAAAACGCAATATATCGACAAAAGGGATACGCGTGCGTGAAACCAAACGCGTGTGCACACGACGCGATGCGAAGCGACGCGACGCACACAAACCTACCAGAATCAGAACTGACACGCTGTGTCGCGCAGCGCGCCACAGAACCACGCGTATCACGCGCATGTCGTACAAGTCTTAAAACATCGAAAACACGTAACTAGTTCCAGATTTTGCCTCGGGGCCAAACTTAAGAAATAAGTAATGCCAATCTAAATAAAATATCTACAGACCCCTACCCACACAAACACACACACTCACCTCACAAGATGGCCGGCGTCGCCGGTCGGGGAAGAAGAGGCCGCCGGCCCAATCCCGGCCAAAGGGGTTCGGGTCCCACTCAAAACTCCAGAAAACCCTGCATACTAATTTGGTCTTGTTTGCTAATTTAGAAAATATACCCTTTAATAGCAGATCCTAATAGAGGTTAAAAGTCACTAAATCTGCTAAAATACGCCAAGTCGGGTAAATCGGTTTTTCTACATGAAATCTGGGGGATTTATCTGGTTGGCTGGCCTCATTAGGACCTAAGAAGGTTATTCTAGCTAACACAATTCTCACTTTGCTCAAAATCTCAATAAAACACCCAATATCACTTCTAAGCATGATACGGACACCGATTAAGCTAGATTATCGAAATTTTAGCAAATTAGGCTAACCATCCAATTTTAATGATACTAATGGGCTTCAACAGGTTAGTTAACACTAAAGATGGCTCATTAAACTACAAACACTTTAAAATGGCTAAATCTAGCATCACTGCACAATTCTAGCATGAAAATTCTATTTATCGCAACAACTAGCTAATCAAGCACCTAATCTACATAATATGGGAAAAGTTTAGGAGATATACCCTCTAAGAACCTTGCAACAAGGGAGAAGGAGAAGAAGAAGAGGGTAGGTGCTGCTGTAGTGAGCTGGAGCTGCTGGAATCCAAGCTGGTGCACTGCTAATGCTGATGCTGATTGTTTGCTGATGCTGTTGCTGTTAGGTGTTGATGGTGTTGCTGATTGTTGCTGTATGGTGTTGCTGTTGTTGTCGTTGGTATTGTATAGAGTTGTGTGGTGTGATATGGAGTTGTGTGGTGTGGTATAGGGTATGAGGCTGGTGCTGCAAACTTGGCTGGAGCTGATGTGCAACTGCTGTTGCAAAGGCTGATGCTATTTCAGAGAAGCTGATGTTGTTGCTCTGGTTCTGTGGTTTAGTGTTATTTGTGTTGCTGTTTGGAGTAGTAGCAGCAGGTGGAGAAGATGTTGAAGTATTTGTGGTGGAGTGTGGTGTTGTGTGTTGAACTATGGGCTGAAGTAGCAGCTGGTGTGCTGTTTTGGGAGCAGCCTAAGTAGACTTCTGATGCAAATGGGCTGATTTTTGTGCTGCTGAAGTTTGAAAATTGGTTGGCTGATTGGATGAAATTTTGGCTGATGTGATGGTTTAGTAGTTGTATAGGGTGGGGGGCTGATGCTACGAGATCTGATTGCTGAATTTAAGCAGGAGATTGTGCTGTGATAATGATGGGAGCTGCTGGTGCTGATCCTGGCTGGCTGAAATCAGCTGAAAATTTCTGGTGTGTGTGTGTATATACGATGAGTTTGAGAGGCAAATGAGATTTTGAAAAGAAGGAAGTGTGAAACAATCAAGGCCCATCATAACCTCCCCTTAAGACAACCCCAATCTTAAACCAAATTAAAACTACAACCCCTCAATCAACACCAAACAAAACAAGGAAGTTTAGACCACCATGGTTAACTTAGCACAATGACTCACAAGCTCAAGATATGGCATACCCTAATCTTACCCCTGGCTATCGTGCACAAGTGTGGGTGGTTGAGATAAAATTCCACAAAATAACCACAAAACCAGATAGTTTTTAAGAAACCCGTTTTTGGTAAACTTTTTGCCAAAAATCCCACATTAACACTTAATCACTACTAACCCTGACCTCAGGTGTTACAGTCTTCCCCCCTTAAGAAAATTCGTCCCCGAATTTTAAAATATGTAACTACGCATACCTTCAAAAAGATGAGGGAATTTCGTCCGCATTTCTCCCTCGGCCTCCCAAGTGATCTCTTCGCTGCTCGGGCTGCGCCAAAGAACTTTCACAGACGGCAGGACCTTTGATCGAAGTTTCTTCACTTGCCGATCTAAAATTTCAACTGGATGCACGGTGAACGAATGGTCGGGCTCGAGCTGAATAGTCTGATGCTGAATCGCGTGGGAAGGGTCATGAAGATAACGGCGTAGCATCGATACGTGGAAAACAGGATGAACATCTGAAAAACTAGGTGGAAGAGCTAAACGATACGCAACAGCGCCGACACGCTCGAGAATCTCGAAGGGACCTACGAATCTAGGGCTAAGCTTCCCCTTTCGCCCAAATCGCATCACGCCCTTCATCGGAGAAATTCTCAGAAAAACATGGTCGCCAACTGCGAACTCTAATTTGCGACGGCGCCTGTTTGCATACGATTTCTGCCTGCACTGGGCTGCCCTCATCCGGTCTCGGATCAGCTGCACTTTCTCGGTTATCTCCTGCACGATCTGTGGTCCGAAGATACAGCTCTCGCTCAACTCGGTCCAACAAACGGGCGATCTACATCTTCTTCCATACAACGCCTCGAAAGGTGCCATCTGAATAGTATCCTGGAAGCTGTTGTTATAGAAGAACTCCACTAGAGGTAAATGACGTTCCCAGCTACCTCCGAAATCTAAAACACACGCTCGAAGCATGTCCTCGAGAGTCTGAATGGTCCGCTCTGATTGTCCGTCGGTCTGCGGATGAAATGCTGTGCTAAAACTCAAACGAGTGCCCAATGCCTTCTGAAGTTTCTGCCAAAGTCGGCTGGTGAACTGAGTGCCTCGATCTGACACGATACAAGTCGGTACGCCATGCAATCGTACGATCTCGTCGATGTAAAGCTGGGCATACTGAGCGAAGCTAAAAGTGGTCTTCACTGGCAGAAAGTGAGCCGCTTTCGTCAATCGATCTACGATCACCCAAATGGAGTCGTACCCTCGACTGGTCCTGGGTAGACCCACAACGAAATCCATTGAAATCTGCTCCCATTTCCACTCTGGAATGGGTAACGGCTGTAGTTCTCCTGCGGGCCTCTGGTGCTCGACCTTGACTTGCTGACAAGTCAGGCATCTTGATACGAACTCTGCGATGTCCCTCTTCATTCCGTCCCACCAGTAGGTCTCTCTCAAATCATGGTACATCTTGGTGGAACCTGGGTGGACACTATACGCCGATCGGTGTGCTTCCTCAAGAATATCGCGCCGCAATCCCTCTGCATCTGGTACGCACAGTCTGGATCCAAATCGTAAAATTCCCTGTTCATCAACCACGAACTCGGAAAATTTGCCATGTCCCATCTGTGCTATGATCTCTGAACAACGGTCATCGCTGCGCTGTGCTTCATATATACGGTCAAGCAATTGTGGGCGCGCACGCACATGCGCGAGCTGTCCCCCTGTTGGAGGGAACTCGAACTCAACTCGGCTGTCGCATAAAATCTGCCAATCTGCTGATGACTGCCTCTGCACTGCGCACATATAAGATAGATTACCCCCGGGCCTCCTGCTCAAAGCATCTGCTACTACATTTGCCTTGCCCGGGTGGTACAATATTTCGCAGTCATAGTCCTTCACCAACTCCATCCAACGACGCTGTCTGAGGTTCAGATCTCGCTGCTGAAATATGTATTTTAAGCTTTTGTGGTCTGTGAATATTTGGCACGACTCGCCGTATAGGTAATGTCGCCAAATCTTCAGTGCAAAGACCACTGCAGCCATCTCCAAATCATGAGTAGGGTAGTTCTGTTCAGGCTTCTTCAATTGTCGAGAAGCATACGCGATCACCCTGTCATGATGCATCAATACACATCCTAGCCCTACTCGCGAAGCATCACAATAAACCACGAATCCGCCTGATCCTGAAGGTAAAGATAATACCGGTGCCGTAGTCAAACAGGTCCGTAGTTGCTGAAAACTTTGCTCGCATTCCTCCGTCCAAATGAAAGGAACTCCCTTCCGGGTCAAACCTGTCAGAGGTGCAGCAAAACGGGAGAAATCTTGTACAAATCTCCTGTAGTAGCCTGCAAGGCCTAGAAAACTACGGATCTCCGTAACCGATGTCGGTCTGGGCCACTGCTGGACGGCCTCGATCTTCTTCAGGTCCACACATATGCCGTCTCTCGTAATCACATGACCCAAGAATCCGACACTGTCCAGCCAGAAGGCACACTTGGAAAATTTTGCGAAAAGCTGGTACTCCCTCAAGGTCTGTAACGTAATCCGCAGGTGCTACTCGTGCTCCTCTCGGCTTCGGGAATACACCAAAATATCGTCGATGAACACGATGATGAACAAGTCAAGATACGGCCTGAATGTACGGTTCATCAAATCCATGAATGCAGCTGGGGCGTTGGTGAGTCCGAACGACATCACCAAAAATTCATAGTGGCCATAGCGTGTACGGAAGGCTGTCTTCGGTACATCCTCCTGTCAGACTCGCAGCTGGTGATATCCTGATCGTAAGTCGATCCTTGAAAATTAACCCGCACCCTGGAGCTGGTCGAACAAATCATCAATGCGTGGTAACGGATATCTGTTCCGTATGGTCACCTTGTTCAACTGGCGGTAGTCGATACATAAGCGTAAACTTCCGTCCTTCTTCTTGACAAATAGGACCGGAGCACCCCATGGTGAAACGCTAGGTCGAATAAGTCCCTTTTCTAACAATTCTTGCAGCTGAACCTTCAACTCTCCAAGTTCCGCCGGGTCCATTCGATAAGGCGGTATAGAAATAGGTCCCGAGCCAGGAATTAAATCAATACAGAACTCGACATCGCGCTCAGGCAGCAGTCGAGTGTTACAAACGACTTCGGTTTCAACTTGAATCCCACAACTTCGGTTTTGAATGTCTATCTAGTGTTACAAACGATTCATTGATTAAAGATAGAATAGATAATGAGCTGTGTGACTTTGTAGTGTTTGATTTGCCCGATTGTGAAGGGTCCTTTTCAAGTGAAACCACACCCAATCCTTTTGACCTCTACACCTCCACTCTAGAACCTGAATTGATTAATATCCATGCTTTTGTTGAGGTGTCTGAGAATATTGATTTTCACTTGATTGTTGATATTGACGTAGGGAATATTTTGGATGATGAACCTGTAAATTTGGCAGAGTTTTTCTTTCCAATCCATCATCCCGAGTCATTAACTGTTTTTCCCGAACCCCACATGTGTCTTGATTTTGATGAAATTTGCATGGATAAGCTGAATTTTGAGGAAACTTTTGAGGATATTTTTGAGGATGAACCAGTTTTAATTGATGAGTCGGATTTTCCAATTCATCATGTTCCTTTCATTGACTGTGTACACCCTCATGAACCTTTAACCGATAACCTTTCTCAATATCCTACCTCCATCCTTTCCATCGTTCCGACCTTGCAAGAAACCGTCTCACTTTCATTTCATATGTCTGGTTTACCGAGTTCGGCGTACCGATGGTTTCTCACGAATCTTGAGGGATTTGACCCCATTTCTCTCCATATTGATAGATTAGTACAATCCATCTTTTCACATCGATCATTACAGATTGCACTAATTTATTCAATCCATTTCCACCCTCAGGTTCGTATTCCACTTCTTTCTCCCTTCCGCCATTCTTCCTCTCATATACCGAGACTGTATCCCGCTTCTATCTTCATACGGTCTCGCGTATTCTCCCTCTCTTTTCTCTACGCCTTCGTCCACCAACCTGTACATTATAGCGATAAAATCTTTGAATGGTTGGTGCTCACTTTTGGCCTGTGTAAGGCCTTGTATAGTTTGAAACTGTTTTCTTTCCCCCTAATCCTGAACTTCAACGCTTAACAGTGGAAACACTGTTTTACTTAAGTTTGGGGGGACTCCTTTTTTTGTATATATTTTTTGTTTTTCTTTTTTGTTTTGTATACAATTTGTTTTTAGGGAGAGCGCCGACAATTTTGACCCTCTTGGTGTAGCCTGACAGTGAGGGCACTGTCATGTTTAAGTTTGGGGGTGTGCTCGGTAAGATTTCTTCCTTCGCATTCATTTGTATATTTTGCATTTGCATACCTTATTAAAAACCCACAAAAATTGAAAATTTTCCAAAAAATATAAAAACTTTGTCGTCAAGTTAGCTAATAGGGTAACTTAGATTTTTATTCTGAAAGTTTAGTTGATATGTTAGAAATAACTAAATTCTAGGCTTAGGAATTGAAAACCCTTAAAATAACCCTCATTCTGTCTAACTTTGGTAAGTATACGTCCTTACAGTTTTTTTGAGAAATAGGTAATCTTGAGTTCAGTTCTTGAGTTAAGTCAAGATGAAGGGAAAGTATTGAAGTTTTACTGGAGGATAAGTTTGAAAAATAGCTTCTATTATTGAGTTCAAATTTAGAAAGTATACACCCTACAAACTGCACTTACACGCACCTTGAAACTTAGGATAGTAGAGGATACCTAGAAATACTCTTGCCTGAAAGCCTAGTGTGAAAGAAAAAAACGGTATTTAAAGCTAAACACCAAAAGAGCACATTGAAAAATATATCCGGTCATGAAAAAGAAAAAGGAAAAGAAAAAGAAAAATAAATAAAGTCAAGACCTGGAAACTGCTATTTACGCTTTAGCTCACACATTCAGTAATCGGCCGTTAGTGCCTCAAGAAGCATTAATAGTCGCATGAAAGGTGTGTGAGCAAATCCGTCCATCCTTAATGAAAAGAAGTAGTATTAGGTATTAGGGCAAGGGTATTATAACTTGAATTGAATTCTTGAGTGTAGGGGTGCAAATATACATACACGTAGGGGTATACAATCGATGTTTGGATAAAAGATAGAAATAAGAATAAGACTTGTGTTTTCTGTAAAGTTGATAAAAATCCCTGATTTGAGGCCGCACTTTAGAAGGAAAACTCAGGAGAACCAACATCTTTCTAAACTTTTTTAGAACGTATAGGATCTAAGGTTAAATAGAAAGGAGGTGTGAAGCATTAGGGTTGGATATTTCTAACTTAGGATGATAGAATTTCTAACGTAAATACTAAACTGTAGGAGTACAATCGACGTTAACTTATGACACTAGCTTGACGGGATTTTGTGGGTGTAATCCGCTGAAAACCCTCAAAAGACAACACTCCTCCTACTATGGACACCTAGAGGTTCAACGGCTTGTTGGACGAGCTCAGTGCAATCGCGTTCCCTGCGAAAGTGCGGTTAGAACTTTTTGTAAATAATTGGTTTTGCTCAGGACGAGCAAAAGTTAAGTTTAGGTGTATTTGTTCATACCAGAATATTGCATTTTGTACCGCCCATTCTTATGCTCGTTCGCTTATCGGTAGGTACTCTTGAGCCGTGTTTGCTAGTTAATTGCAGGATACTGGTTCTCAGCTCTAAACAGTGAAATTCATGGAAAATTACGACAAATTCCGGATTACTGCCAACCACAGATAAAACACGGGTCTCCGCTCTCTATCCGTATGTTGCCACACACCAGTTTAAGGGACAAAATGGCAAATCAATGTCATTTTCATGCACAATGCTCAATGTCAACACAAGATCCAACATATCTACGCAGAGCTCAAGGAAATCATGGCAAAAGATCCACATCACATCACCTTTTGATCTACTGAAATTCTGGAAGAAATGTGAAAAGATTCTGAGAAACAACATATACCACACTGAAGAGTACTGAAAATCAGGAAAACCCACCAAAGCAAATGACCCAATTCCTCTTTATGGCCGCGGTTCCGCGGCCATGTGGGCCCCGCAATTGGTTATTTTTCAAGGGTAGTTTGGGAACTTCATCTTGGGTCAGAATTTGGCCCTAGGGTTTCAGCACGCAGCCTATAAATAGCCCAGAACTTTCCAAGCCATGGGGTGTTCTTTTCATGCCCTCTTTTTGTTAGTTTTTAGTTTTCTTCTTCTTCTTCTTCTTCTTCTTCTTCATCTTTCCTCCATTAAATTGTTGTGAGAGCTTTTGAGTGGATGTTAAATGAAGATGAGGGTTATTTTGTATCATTCTTTTTGCTTAGCTTCCCCTTGAGATTCTTACTTTCTCTTGATCTTTCAACCTCTTCATTGAGCTTGAAGGTTTAAGGGTTGATATTTGATCTCAAGGGTTGTATCATTTTGGAAGGAATAAAGTCTCTTTTGTGCTTCATTTTTCCTTGGGTTTTTAGTTCTCTCTTGATCTTGCAACATCTTAATTGAGCCAGCAAGTTTAAGTTTGGGTTATTAAACCCATGGTGTGTAACTTGTTCTATGGTTCCTAGTTTCATTTCTTGCTCATTTACTTTCTTGCACTTAAATTCCATGCACTTTTAATTACTTGCTTGTAATCTTTTCTTTTCTTTGTTTATCTTTTCTTTTGCTCTTTTTAGTTCGTTTTGTGAATGGTTGTAATATGTTGTTGTTAAGAACAAATATAATATTGTAAGTTAAGATTTCATTCCTCATTTCCTTTTCCCGTTATTTTCCTTTGAACTCCGCCGAAACGTTACGTAAGAGCTTCGTTAGGCACCCTACCCTACCAAGGTAACGGTGATTCCTAACCGCGACCGGTTGCGTTCGGTTTGTCCGGAGGTGAAAGCAAGAGACAAGAACAGAAGGACATGGGTAAATAAACCGGATTCCACGAATACCGTGCTTAAATCCCCTAATCCACGTTGTTGCCGATTGCTCTAGCTTCAATTGGTCAAGACTCGGCTCAAAGGTTTTGAGTGCGGATTTCCTTAGCTTACACTTTTTTTATCTTTTTCTTAACAACTTTATACTTGCATATAACACTTAGGATAGAATTGAACAAACATATACACATTCTTTATTGACTCGTCTAAAACTCAAACAGACATACAACCATCTCCCTGTGGATCGACCCGTGCTCAACCGGCTAGCTGCATAGCGACACCGTCCTGATCGCGGTTATAAATTTAGAACTTTGAACTCCGACACGCCAAAAGAGTTCGATCACCTACCTCCTGGCTACTCGATACCGGATCAGGATCTCATATCTGTAATTTATTACGGGGACTGAGAAAATGTAGAATGGTTGGACCTGGTGATATGTCCCTCAGAGTAGGGAACAGAGCATAAGTTGATTCTTCTCCTGTCGGTAAATATCACCTAGCATTGCCAAATGGCAATTCGATTATTTTGAACAATTGCTACTATGTACCTTCCATGGTTTGCAACATCATATCAGTTTCTTTACTTCATAAAGATGGATATAAGTTTGTTCTTGATAGAAATATCGTGAACATTTACCTTAATCAGGTATTGGTTGCAGAAGGTACACTATGTAATGGTATCTATGTTCTTAATCAAAAAACAACTCTTAGTATATAAAACACACTCAAGAGTAAGAGTTCAGAAGTGAACGAATCCTACTTGTGGCATTGTAGATTTGGTCATATCGGAGAGAAAAGAATAAGTAAGTTGCATAAAGATGGACTTTTGAATACGTTCAAATTTTCAACTTATGAAACTTGTCAGTCTTGTCTTAAGGGAAAAATGACCAAATCTCTGTTCACCGGACACGGAAAAAGAGCAGCAGAGCTCTGGGGACTCATACACAGTGATGTATGTGGTCCAATGTCTATACATGCAAGGGGTGCGTTCTCGTACTTCGTCACATTCATTGACGATCTCTCTATGTTCAGATATGTGTATCTTATGAGACACAAATCTGAAGATTTTGAGAAATTCAAAGAATTCAGAAATGAAGTAGAGAACCAGACTGGCGAAAGTATTAAGATCCTCCGATCTGATAGAGGAGGGGAGTACTTAAGCACAGAATTCCTAGAATACCTAAAAGAGAATGGAATTCTCTCTCAGCTTACTCCTCCGTATACACCACAGCACAACGGTGCATCGGAGCGGAGGAACCATACCCTATTGGATATGGTTCTCTCCATGATGAGTAATGCCGAGTTGCCTCTTTCATTCTGGGGATATGCCCTTGAAACGACAATATATGTATTGAATAGGGTTCGTACCAAAGCGGTGCCTACCACTTCACATGCACTATGGGAGCGGAATAGACCATACCTTAATTTTATTAAGATATGGGGTTGTCCATCTTATGTAAAGAAGCAGAACCCGGACAAACTTGAGGCATGGTCAGTTTTGTGTAAGCTTGTAGGATAACCTAAGCATTCGCAAGTATATGAGTTCTACCATACCGAGGAATAAAAGGTGTTTGTTGCTTGCCACACCGTCTTCTTAGACAAGGAATTTCTTGCAAAAGAAATTTGTCGGAGTACGGTAGAACTGGAAGAAATTCCTGAAGGACAAACTGTAACTGATGGTTTGGTAGAACCAGAGAATTCAATAACCCCAGACGAACCTCAGCCATTCCGCAAATCTGGTAGAATTTCTCATCCGCCCGAGAGATACCACAGTTTTCTCATTGACGGGGATCGAGAGGATTGCATCTTGGAAGAAGATGATCCTACTAGTTTCAAGCAGGCCATTATCAGTAGGGACTCTGATAAATGACTGGATGCTATGAAATCTGAAATGGAATCCATGTACACCAATAAAGTATGGACCTTGGATATTGCTCCATCTGGGGTAAAACCCGTTGCATGCAAATGGATCTACAAAAGAAAATTTGGTCTAAATGGACAGGTGGAAACCTATAAGGCTAGACTTGTTGCAAAAGGTTTTCGTCAAAGACCAGGTGTAGATGGATAGGTGGAAAGCTATAAGGCTACACTTGTTGCAAAAGGTTTTCGTCAAAGACCAGGTGTAGACAATGACAAACCTTTTCTCCAGTGGCTATGCTCAAATCCATTTGGATCCTACTTTCAATTGATGCCTTCCATGACTATGAAATCTGGAAGATGGACGTAAAAACGGCTTTTCTAAACGGATGTTTAGAAGAATGCGTTTATATGGATCAGCCGGAAGGTATCGTAGATAGTGGGAGCAGCAGGAAGGTGTGCACGTTGCTTAAATCCATTTATGGATTAAATCAGGCATCGCGGAGCTGGAACATCTGTTTTGATGAAACAGTCAAGGAATTTGGATTCATCAAGAACGAGGATGAGCCTTGTATTTAAAAGAAAAATTGTAGAACAAACTATCGTGTTCCTAGTCTTGTACGTGGACGACATTCTTTTGATAGGAAATGACATTCCTATGTTACAATCGGTCAAGCTATTGTTATCACAAAGGTTCTCCATGAAGGACCTGGGTGATGCCTCGTATATTTTAGGGATTAAGATCTACAAAGATAGATCGAAGAGATTACTGGGACTTTCACATTCTAGGTACATAGAGACCAAACTAAAGAGATTTAGTATGGAAGATTCCAAGAGCGGCAACATACCCGCATTGCACGGAATCACCCTCTCCAAGGAGATGTCTCCCAAGACTGACGAGGAGAGGGTTCGCATGAGCACTCTACCCTACGCTTCGGCGGTAGGATCTATAATATATGCGATGCTATGTATCAGTCGAACCCATGTGAGGACCACTGGACAGCAGTAAAGAAAATTCTCAAATACTTGAGAAGGACTAAGGAGATGTTCTTGGTTCATGGTAATGGAGACCTAAAGGTCGAGTCCTTTACCGATTCAAGCTTCCAGAGTGACAAGGATGACAGTAAGTCTGTCTCGGGTTTTGTGTTTACCCTCAACGGAGGGGCGGTGTGTTGGAAGAGCTCCAAATAGGATACCGTCGCAGAATCGACGATGGAGGCTGAATACATTGCTGCAAGCGATGCCACAAAAGAGGCGGTCTGGATGAAGAAGTTCATTAGTGAACTTCAGGTAGTTCCGTCCATTGTTGAACCAATACCTTTGTATCGCGATAACAATGGGGATATAGCCTTAGCGAAAGAAACACGGTCCCATCAGAAATCTAGGCACATCTTAATGCGGTATCACCTGATCAGGGAGATCGTAGATCGCCAGGAGATCGAGATCCGGAGAGTGGATACAAAAGACAACATTGCGGATCCATTCATCAAGGCCGTTCCTCAAGCACAGTTCGAGAGACTTTATGAGATATTCGGTATGCGGTACGCCAACAGCTGGCCCTAGAGAAGACGTTGGATACTCGGTACGCTAATATCTGGCTTTAGTGCAAGTGGGAGATTGTTGGATATGTATGCCCTAGAGGCCATTATTGTATATGTATACATGTGGATGCTTGGACTTATATATGTACAGGACAGTCTTGCTTGATATGATTGTAGGGTTACGTAGAGCGGCAGCAAGGTTTTGGGAGGCATCGTCCATGCCGTTTTCAAAATTTTGCCATTCTAAAGAACCCTAACCCTAGAATCTTAATTAGAGATTTAAACAATACAACATGCAAACAACTTTGTAAACAACGTGAATGAGGAATACAACCTTTATAGACCGGTCCTTCACTTCTAAAGCTCCGTGTAGTAGTCCCTAAGCTCCGTGTATTAGTCCCATCGCTCCAAATAGTGAACAACCGAACTCTAGTAAGGGTTCGCACAAGCTTGCTCGAAGTCTTTGAGACCGTAGATGATCTACGTCGAGGAGACTCAAGCTCATGCTACCCTTCACTAATGGTAGATTAGTGAAGCAAATATCCTAAACTAAATGGCTAATATAGTATAGGATGATAAAGTAGGAAATGGGCTCACTTTAAATTAATTTTTCTCACAATATTTCATCACCATTTCCAAAAGCTAGAAAGCTTTTCATGAGGTAGAAGAAGATGAAGTCAAGAAGAGAATGAAAACTTATGAGGTGAGAAGATGAACCATGGGTGAGTTAGTGTCATACACTAACCCATGTAGAGACTTAACCATGGGTGAGTATAATGTTGGGTTAATAAATACCTACAAGTGAAACAAAAATTGTGGACTTGGTCAATGTTTCCACAAGCTTGTAGCCATGACAATTTCCATCCAATTTTTGAATTACTTAGATAAATATAAACCCTATATTATATCAAGCATGGTGTAAGTCTCATACACCCATGTAGCATGTGGCATCAAGCATGACACAAATAATATGTACATTAATATATATATCACATATATACTAAAGCACAAAGTGAGAAAAAAAATGTTTAAGTGAGCAAATATTAGTTAATGTAAATTAATATATCACATATATAATTATACATTAAATTACCAAATCAACACTTGATTTAATAATCCGGCTATATCACATACAACCGACTAATATCATATGAATCAACTTATCGAGTCAACACTTGATCCGATAACCCGGCTATATCTCATATAACCGTCCGATATCACATATCGCGAGAATAGAATGCGGTATCAAAAACGCGCATTAATCTTGGTCCCGCACATATCACATATGTGCTCCTACTTCGGTTCGCATGAACCGGAAAACCTCTGTGTAGCACTCTAAAGACTCGTCAATACGCCGGCAGTAGGTGATGATCATATCAAACACCAACAAGCCGCAAGCGGTCTGCTAAATGTAACGGCCACCCGGGTATTCAGCGATCAGAAGATCAACAAGCGCGCCTGCTTATACTCCAGCTAATCCAATCGTTAACACTACCGTACAGTCCGGTCTCTTCGTCCGATATGTCGCATATCAGAGCCTGAGGGTGGTATAACGTCAGACCCCAATAGCCTGATAAGTCATGTTGATGCAAGGTCCATAACGGTTCGAGAAACTACTGGTAACACTTACCAGTAGATCTCAGCAACCCTGGCCAGGGATTTTCTGTTATGGCCAATCGAGCATAGCGCGACATCAACTCCCAATAACGGGAGAGACGAATTCCCTTCTATCGCTCATTGCCTCCATGTGACTCGGGACTGTACCCAAAAACTGTAAGTCGATGTTCAACACCCCAATACTTATGGGGAGGCGGAAATATGAATAACAATCTTGTTCTATTGTTAAACATCGAACAACCGTATGAATCGTTTGCTAAACAAGTTTTAACAAAAGCTATAGAGTTCTAAACTACTATGTTAAGAGATTATACAAAACGGTTCTAGTCCTTCGTCTTAATGTTATCTACGGCCTCTTTGGATCTCCACGTCCTCTTCGGCTTTCTCCCGTGATAGATGATCCACCCGAGAACCCTAATCCAAGCTATAACCTCTAAACTTGAGATTACTTAGTTTCTCTAGTTGCTAAATAGAGTAGCTAAGGTGATGTAGAGATAGGTTATGGAGTAATTAGTCTTTCCTAATCCTTGTTCTCAACTTATGAGGGTAGGATTAGGTTTGGTGAAGGAGAGAGAACTTGAAGAGAGAGAGTGAGAGGATGATAATGATAATAATAATAATAATGAAATAGCTTCTCACTTGATATATGAAACATAATGAATAAAAAGAAATGAATAATATGAGATTATTCATCATGTTTCATAAATACAAGTGGGTGATTCATTATGTGAGTCATTAAGCATTTAATAATGCATTAATGACATGATGAATCACTCACAATGAGTCACTAAATCATTAAATGAAAATGCCACCTCTGCCTCCATGTCACATCCTTCTAGAAGCTTCTCGGAAAATTACGAGAACGCCCCTCTCATCCGTGAAAACACGGAAAAACTTTAGACAGTATAAATCCAATAACCTGATACTAGAATCTGGCTTAAACCAATGCCGGCTAGTAAAAACTGTCCGAATGTCGTACGTGCGTTCAAACACGTATGCGTCCGAACCTTTGTCGTAAAACCATACGACCTCTATATCTTTTCGCCTGGGTTTGGAAAATCTCTGTGTGGGAATCTAAAGACTCAACTACTACGCTGGCAGTGGGTTTAACCACAGACCGCAAGCGACACTAGCTGTACGTAACGGTCCCCAGGTAGTTGTCGATAAGAAAGCTGATGAGGTAACCCATCTGAAATCCTATTGAGCCTGTCTGTGACAATATCCGCGCAGTCCGGTCTGTTCGTCTAAGAGTATAGCATGTATGGTCTAGGGAGGTGGTGGACGTCAGACCCCTAATAACCGTACAAGTCGTGTCGGTATGGTTCAAGACCACCCGAGAATCTACTGATCAGTCCATCAGTAATTCTCAATCAGCCCTGGCCAGGGACTTATGGTAATGACCAACCGACTACAGTGCGATATCAACTCCCTATACCGGGAGAGACGAATCCCTGACAGTCGCTCACTGCCTCCACGTGGCTCGGGACTGTGCCCAACTAAAACCTGTTTGCACGAATCCTTTGAGCCATGGTAGGGTAATAATCAAAGCACAGTGGGAACTCACACGAGACAAATGATGACCTTAAGTCAACGGACTATCTGCACACATGTCACCTGAGAACTGATATCTGACGTTAGGTATAATACCATCCAGTCAGTTCTCGGCGAGTCCTGTCCGGTGTACTCACACCCAGTGAGCATCTGTATACAATCTTAGGTGAACACCACCAATGGTTGCGGGACCAATCCATCGCCCCTCGTCAGGGTCTAGATATGTATACACTAGTCTACTCCGGAGTATCGATGCCCAATCTCGATACTCCTGCGACCAGGGACATCTAAGGGTGTGCCTATTGACTATCCAGCTCCCACTAGTATGACTGCCATCACAACGCCGGTAGTCAGACAAAACACCCTATGGGCTTTATCAACATATATACATAAATACCAAGTAAAAAATATCATACGTTAAGACAAGTCAAACCAAATAGCGTACTATCATATCAAGCAAGACTGTCATGTACATACATATCCCAAGCATCCTATACAATGTAGGCCTCTAGGGCATATATATCCAACAAAAAACACCTTTTTGCATGATCTCTTGACCGTGGTATGGTGGAAATCAAAGCACAGTGGGAATCGCACAAGACTCTTTGACGATCTCGGGTCGACAGACTAACCTGTACCAGTGTCACCAGAGAACTACTATCTGACGTTAGGTATAATACCATCTAGGAGATCTAGTCGAGTCCGTTCAGTATACCCAGTCTCCACTGAGCACCCGTATACCATCTTTGATGTCAAACACCAATGGATATGGGATCATCCACCACCCATCATATGGGTCGAGAAGCGTATACACTAGTCTACTCTGGAATATCGATGCCCCGTCTCGATACTCCTACGACTAGAAACAATTGAAGGATGTACTAACTGACTACCTCTGCCCCACTAGTATGATCTGCATCATAATCCTGGTAGTCAAGTACTCATTCTAAGGGCTTTATCAACATGTAATCGAGACACAATAAGTGTACATGTTAAGATAAAGAGCAACCAGATAGCATACTATCATGTCGAGCAAGAAAGTCCTCGCTATATATGTCCCAGTATCCACCACAATATACATCGCATGTACAGTAATGGCCTTTAGGGATACATATAACTAACAATGATAGTATGCTATTTGGTTTGACTTTATCTTAACATGTTTATGTTTTACTTGCTATTACATATCTTTTATACATGTTGATAAAGCCCGTAGGATCATTGCTAGACTACCTGCGTTATGATGGTGATCATACTTGTGGGAGCTGGGTAGTCGGTACGCACATCCTTAAAAGGTCCCTAGTCGTGGGAGTATCGAGACCGGGCATCGATATTCCGGAGTAGACTTGTGTATACGTTTGTAGACCTCGATGAGGGGCGATGGTTTGGTCCCGCAACTATTGGTCTTTATACCTACGATCGTATACAGGTGCTCACTAAGGGTGAGTACACCGGACGGACTCGCCGAGGACTTCCAGATGGTACTATACCCATCGTCAGATGGAATTTCTCAGGTGTCATGAGTACAGGTTTGTCTTTTGACCTAAGATCGTCATTTGTCTCGTGTGAGTTCCTGCTATGCTTTGATCACTACCCTACCACGGCTTTACCGAGTCCTGCAAATAGGTTTTGGTTGGGTACAGTCTCGAGCCACATGGAGGCAGTGAGCAATTGTCGGGGATTCGTCTGTCCCGGTATTGGGAGTCGATATCGCACTGTGTTTGATTGGTCAGGACCATAAGACCTTGGCCAAGGCAGTTGGGATTTACTGATAGGCTGATCAGTAGTTTCCCGGATTGGTCCTGAGCCAAATCAGCACGGATTACAAGGTTATTAGGGTCTGACGTTTACCACCCCCTGGACCCGGTATGCGATACTCTCAAACGAAGAGACCAGACTATACGGAGATTGTCACAGATAAGCTCAGTAGGGATCCGGATGAGTTTGCTTTTCGGCCTTCCTTTTCGACAGGTACCCTGGTAGCTGTTATGTACAGCTAGTGCCGCTGAGGTGCTTGTGGTTATGGATTTATCCAGTAACTCACTGCCGGCGTATCGTCGGGTCTTTAAAGTCCTATACAGAGGGTTTCCCTGGTTCAGGAGAAATGATGTAGTAGCCATATTGGATACGTGCAGGGTCTCGATCGATTAATGTACTTTGTACTCGGACTTTCGTTCGGACAGTTGGTAATACTAGCCGGCTCGGGTTTGAGCCGGGTTATTAAATCAGGTATTGATTTAATAGTTTATATATATGTATTTCTATATGTATATTCTAGTATTATGTTCTTTGTGTTATTCTATCTCTTTGGGCATTCGTGTTTTTATCCGAATGTGGGTATATATATGCAGCAGACTGTAATCCGTTTTTTTTACAGAATACCTTCTAGAAGGTGGACACCTCATCTTGGAATTTTCCATTTATTGATAAATGGGAATGAGGTGTAAATTAAGGAGAGGGAGGCATGGTGAGTGGCATGGCTTCAATAGTTCACAAATGAATTCTTTATTCATTTGTGGTTACTATTGAAGCATGGCTGCACTTATTTATTCATGAGAATTCATACATAAAACCTTTGTGTTGATTTTCTCTCTCATGCATGCTTCATAATTCATGAGCTCCCGTTTTTCTTCGTCACCTCCCTCCTCTTGAGTTTCCTCCACCTTCATCATCTTCCTCTTCACTACCCTTCTCATGAGTTGAGAAACAAATGAAGAGGCAAGAAAGAGATAGCAAACACTTAGATCTTCACACTATATCCTAGACTATATGGTTTAGCAACCCAAGTTCTCTAGTTGCTCCACTCGACATATTGTGAGGAGCTAGAGCCATGGATCACATCTCTCAGGTGGATCATCTACGACAAAGGATGACCGGAGAACAAGCTCGATCCTAGAGACCCGATAGAGCGGGAAAAGAAGATAAAGCATGTTCAAGGTGGCCACTTGGAGCTAATGAAGAGAAAAGAAGAGCGAAGGACTTGGATCGTTTGGTGAGACTTCTTTCATAGTAGTTAGTTCATCTCTTTTAGTTTTGCTAGATAGGTTTGTGTAAAGATCCGGGTTAAAGGTTATTCTAGCGCCATGTTCTAATCGTTAGAAAAAATTTTGTTCCGCATTTGGCCACAGAAGTTGGCCACGGCATTAGCGTATCCTTTCACCTAAGAGGACATTATTGATGATATACTGGATGCTTGGACATATATATAGAGGACTTTCTTGCTCGACATGAGAGTATGCTATCAGGTTACCTTTATCTTAACATGTAGACTTATATTTATACTGTCTGTCTTTTACTTGTTAATAAGCCCTTAGGATATGTACTTGACTATCAGGATTATGATGAGATCATACTAGTGGGGATAGGGTGGTCCAAAAGTACATCCTTTAATCAGTTCCTAGTCGAGGGAATATCGAGACTAGGGCTTCGATATTCCAGAGTAGACTAGTGTGTATGTTTCTTTTCCCTTAGAGGGCGATGGTTGATTCCACAACCATTGGTGTGTGACATCAAAGATTGTATACAGGTACTCATTAGAGAATGGGTATACCGAACGTACTCGCCGAGGACTCCTATGTGGTAGTATACATATCGTCCGATAGCTGTCCTCTGGTGACACTGGTACAGGTTAGTCTGTAGACCCGAGATCGTCATAGTATTGTGCGGCTCCCACTGTGCTTTGATTTCCTCCCTACCACGCTTAAAGGAGACATGCAAACAGGTGGACTTTGGGTACATTCTAGAGTCGCATGGAGGCAATGAGTGATAGGAGGGGTTTCGTCTCTCCTGGTATTGGGGGTAGATCTTGTGCTATGCTCGATTGGCTATAACTGGAAGTCCCTGGCCAGGGCTGCTTATGAGATTTACCGATAAGTGTTATCAGTAGTTTCTCAAACCGTTATAAGCCAGACATCGGCAAGACTTATCACGTTACTGGGGTCTGACGTTTACCACCCCTAGACATGATATGCGACATATCAGACAAAGATACCAGACTGTACGGTAGTGTTACTGATAGGCTTCATGGAGACTATGGACAAGCTTGCTTGTTCCGTCCAGCTAGTACCGCTGATGGCTTGTGGGTGACTGATGTGATCATCACCTACTGTTGGCGTACTGACGAGTTTTTAGAGTCCCACACAGAAGTTCCCTGGTTCAGGAGAATCTAAGTAGGACACATATGTGATATGTGTGTGGGCCTGATTAAATACGTGTATGTGATACCGTATTGTAATCCTGCAGTTATTTGTTATTGAGTTAGGTTATATGTGATATAACTGTTCGCTATAGTGCCTTCAAGTCAATTATTGGATCGCAGGCATGTGATTGCAATGATTGAGGGAGGACCTATATGGGTATAACAGTCTTACTTGAGATGATAGTTTGCTATATGGTTTGTTTTTATTATCGTTTACATGCTTTAGGTGACATTACAAATCACTATTACATGTTGATAGAGCCCATAGGATTCTAGCTTGACTACCAGCAGTATGGTGGCAATCATATACGTGGGAGTAGGGTGGTCTATAAGCACGTCCTTAAAATGTCCCTAGTCATGGGAGTTTCGAGACTGGGCATCGATACTCTAAGAGTAGACTAGTGTATAATGATCGAAACCCCGACGAAGGGCGGTGGCTGGTCTCACAATCCATTGGTGTTAGTTGGTTCACCTAAGATGTATACAGGTGCTCAATGGGTTATGAGTACTCCGGACGGACTCGCCGGGAACATGCTAGTTGGTATTATACCTATTATCAGATAGCAGTTCCCTGGTGACATGTGTACAGGTTAGTCTATCGACCTGAGATCATCATTTGTCTCGTATGAGTTCCTACTGTGCTTTGATTACTACCCTACCACGGCTCATAGGAGTCGTGCAAACAGGTTTTAGTTGTGTACAGTCCCGAGCCATATGGAGGAAGTGAGCGGATCGTCAGGGGATTCGTCTCTCCCGGTATTGGGAGTTGATGTCGCGGTGTGCACGGGTGGCCATCACCAGAAATCCTTGGCCAAGTTTGTTGAGAATTAAAGATCTAGGATCGGTAGTTTCTCAGGTGGTGATAGGTTTCATACCGACACTGAATGTCAAGTTATTAGGGGTCTGACTTTATCCACCCACCTTGACTCGATATGTGATACTCATAGAAGAATAGACCGGACTTTACGGATATTGTCACTGTCAGGATCAGTAGGGGTTTCAGGATGGGTTTGCTCGTCGGCCTCCCTTGCGCTCAATACCCAGGAAGCCGTTACGTACATGTAGTGCCACTGACATGCTTGTGGTTTAACCCACTGCCAGCGTATTGACGAGTCTTTAGAGTCCGACACAGAGGGTTTCGTTTCTTCGGGCGAAACGTTGTAGAGGCTGTATGGTTTTATAGCAGGGTTCGATCACATATGTGTACTTATGGATGATGTTCGGACGGATAATACTAGAGGGCTTTGGTTTAAGCCGGATCCTAGTATTATATTGTTGGATTATTTTCGTCTCGTTGTATTCGTATTCATTCGGAATACGGGTGCGCGTATGTATATACGGATGTGAGGTATTCTTGTAATTCCGTTACAAGATTTCTTTAGAGGCTGCTATTTCTTTTATTTTGTTAAACATTTAGTTTAAATGTTTATTTGTAGTGGAAGTGTGAGTCATGGTTCATGCATGCACTTGGTGACTCATGGTAATGAGTCATGAGGTGATTCATTGTGACATGGATAGTTTTTTGTTTTGGGTAAGATATTTTGTTGTGAGCATGGGTGGTGGAAGATCTTTTCCTTGTGAGGTTTTTCTTGAAGTGCTCACAACACACATATATCTCACAACAATAACTTAGCCAAAACAACTAAAGAAAAAGGCAGTAACTTTCTTCACTTGCTTTTTCTTGAGCACACACTCTTCACTCCTTGGCATCTTCTTCAACCTCCACCCTATATGTCTCATGTGTTGAGAAACCAAGGGTGTATTGAGACAATCAAATCAAAAACACTCTCTAATTCATCTTGGATATCTAGATTAGCAAACTAGATACTCAAGTTGCTTCGGTTTTGAGGTCGGAGCCCGTATTACAAACTCTCGACGTGGATCTTCTTCTATTGGGGAGACCGGAGATCAAACATGATTGCAGAAGCCGCGAGGAGCTTGGGATAGAGGTTGAAGACCGAAGGACACCGATCATTCGGTATAAACTTTCTAAACTCCTTTACATACAGCTAGTGTAGGGTTAATGGTACGATCCGTAGATTAGGGTTCCTTTAGAGCTGGGTTTTTAAAGTTTTTGTTCCACATTTGGCCACGGATTGGTGGCCGGGGCGCTGGCGTAACCTAACATGGTATCAGAGCCAACCCATTAACCACATACTAGTTGATTTAGACGATGTTAAAGTATCGAAACCAAAAACTCCGAAACAACACTCGATGTATTCCAGTTTCTGTCAATATTTTCCTATTCTTCAAAAAAAAATTTAAACAACTGCAGAAGGCTATTTTGGTGACAACTTGAACACCCTAAAAATATGAGCCCAAAACACCAAAATTGGCCCGGTGAAACTTGCAAAATCCCGGGTGTGGCCGGTTTTGTTAAGGCGTTTGGATTTGGAATTTTGGGTGTGGTCTAGTCCCTGGAATATTGGTTCAGTGGTATTGCTTGTTTAGCACAGTTTGGATATGGTTTTATCTATTAGTTTGGGGGCTATTCGGGGTGTTTTCGAAGTCTATATTTCTAACACTGTTTAAAGTTTTACAGTACATACATTACTATATGCGACCGTTGTTAGTGTATATGCCTTAGAGACCATTATTGTATCATACTGGTTTGTATATTACTTAATGGAAGCTTGGCATATTCACAGTTGTATTGACAGTCTTGCTCAAAATAGTAGTATGCTACTTGGTTTGTTTCTACTTCAATATGTGCATGTGTTTCTTTTAGCATATTGCGTATACATATTAGTGGAGCCCTTAGGATTTTTACTTGATTACCGGCATTGTGATGGCAATCACACTACTGGGGGTTGAGTAATCTACAAGCACATCCTTATACAGGTCCCTAGTCATAGGATTATCGAGACGGGGCATCGATACTCCGGAGTAGACTAGTGTATACGCTTCTCATCCCAGCATGGGAGATGGTCTGTCCCATAGCCATTAGTACGTCGTACTGGAGATATTATGCAGGTACTCGTTAGGTTACGAGTACACTGGACAGGACTCGTCGGGAACTGTTGATTGGTATTATACCTATCGTTGGGTATCAGTTCCCAGGTGACATGAGTATAGCTTAGTCCGTCGACTTGACACTGTTGCGTCGCCTCGAGTGTGTTCCTACTCTACTTTGATTACTACCCTACCAAGGCTCAAAGAATTCATGCAAACAGGTAGTAGTTGGGTGCAGTCCCGAAGCACTTGGTGGCAGTGGCGGTTAGATAGGATTCATCTCTCTCGGTATTGGGGGTTGATATTGTGCTGTGTTCGGAGAGCCAATTCACAAAGTCCCTGGCCAGGGCAAGTGAGATTTACTGGTAGGTGTTCCAGTAGTTTCTCACGGTGTTCTAGGCTACACTCCGACACGACTTATACCGCTATTATGGGTCTGACGTTTACCACCCCTAGGCCCGATATGCGATACTCTTAAACGAACAGACCAGACTGTACGGAGATTGTCACATTCAGGCTCTGTAGGAGTTCGGATGGGTTTTTCTCATCGGCCTTATTATCGATACTACCTAGGGACCATTACATGCAGCTAGTACCACTTGCGGCTTGTGGTTAAACCCACTTCCAGTGTAGTGTCGAGTCTTTAGAGTCCCACAGAAAGAGTTTCCCTGCACTGGGCAAAAGGTGTAGAGGCCGTATGGTTTTATGGCAAGGCTTCGATCGCTTATGTACACTTGTGCGCGTATGATGTTCGGGCGGATAATACTAATGGGCTTTGGCTTAAGCCGGATCCTAGTATTATATTGATGGATAAGTTTCGTCTCTTTCTATTCGTGTTTCTCGAAACATGAAGGTGGGTATGTGTATACGGATGTGAGGAGCATAGAAGGAGACACCTCATTAGGGTTTTGACAATTTACTTGATTAAAACAATTATGTGGTGGAGGAAAGTATTTGTTATTTTTGTAAATGATAAATGTGGCATGGCTACTTGGATTGACTACTTGACTTGGTTTGACCACTTGACTTGGTTTGACCACTTGACTTTGTTTGACTCTTTGACTAGATATTTTGTGGAACTAGATATTTTTTTGGTGAGATATTTTCTTGACATGAATGTAGTCAAGTCAAGGTAGCCATCATATTTTCATTTGGATTATCATTTGTAAAATTCTATTCTCTTTCCTCAAGTGAGCTCTCATGCTTGCTCTTCGTATTCTTCCTCACTAGAAAACCCTCAAGGTCTCATGAGTTGAGTAAATTCGGGTTTCAAGAGACAAATAAATCCATCTTCATACTCTACATAACCTAGGACATCAAGTTTAGCAAGCTTGTTGCCCTAGTTACCTCGGTTTTGAGGTGGGGCTTGGACTATAGACTCTCGGGTGGATCGTCTTCGACTCGAGGAGGCCGTGGAGGTTGCTTCGATCCGGATCGATCCTTAGAGCCTACGTAGACGAGGAGGACAACGATGAAGACCCTAACGACAAGTATCGTGAGGTGTAACTTCGTATCCGGGTAGTTAAACCTCAAGTAGTTTGCTAGCTAGGGTTTATGAACGATCCTAAGTCCAAGCCGGTGTTGCGAAGCTCGTAAAAAGATTTTTTTGCATATTACGCCTACCCGTGAACACATGGAGTGCACAACACAGACTTACAGTGGTATCAGAGCCTCTTATAAACTTTAGATAGCTTGTAACGATGTTAGAATTCCGCCGTTTTTGTCGCCGGAAAACTGTCGACAAAAATAGTTTTCAAAAGTGAGGTTTTGAGTTGTATGCACACCTCGCGGGATCACGGTTTGAACCGAGAAAACGCGAGGTGAAGTGTACGCACCTCGGGGACACCCTGGGGGGACCAACGGCCGGGAACACCCCCCAAGGCCACCAATTGGTGGCCTTAGGGGCAGCTGACCCGAGAGCACCAGAAACAGGTGCTCTCGGGTCTGTCTTCCTTTGGGGGCCACCTTATGGTGGCCCCCAGGGGTGGGCAACCCTACCCTCAAGGCCCCCCATTCGACGTATTATCATGTATCTTTTCCTCCACGAAGATTCGGGCGGGTTCGAGTTCATTTCGACTCCCGGTTTGGCTCAAAACTTTCAGATTTGAAACATTAGCTCACTGGATTTTTGGGTCTTGGAAAATTGTTTAAGTTTGCTAATTGCGTGCGGAATTCCATTGTCGTAGTTAGTTTACAAGCTCTGTGATGTATATATGTGTTTGGAATCGTCGACTAATTTCTATACGTCGATTAGTCGTGGTTGCGCACATGTGTGATGTTGCGATGGTTTGTGTATATGAACTTGTTTGATCGTCGTGGATGAATAGCCAGGGATGTGAGATGAGGGTTTTCATTTTTCCATTCCATGTATAAATTTGTATGTAATATTGTTTTTGCGGGGTACATCTAGGTTGAGGTTGTAGCCACCGTTGTATTATTTCTTTTACTGTTTTTGCTCCCAGGATAGACCAATGGTGGGGTGCACAAACTACCGGGTACTTTGAAGTGCCGAGTTTGATGAGGGAGGTTGCTTCACTTTGGGTATTTGGCCGGTAGTTTGCCACACCCATGGGGTCTAGGGTAAGGTTTGGCTATTCATCACGACCGTGGAATCCGTCTTTCATTACAGGTTCAAACGAAACGTGGAATTCCTAGTATATCCAATGTGTTCATCTGTGATCTGAAATGGCTATCATTGCGTCTGACGAATAGATATTATTATATATGTACTATATAATAGACGTTTCTTATGTTTTTCATCCGCGCTAGTCCAGCCCCCGCTCTGTTGTTAGTTAAGTAACCTAACGGGTGATGAGGGGGCCCCGTGGTGAATGCGGATGGAATAAGCATACGTTGTATTTTCGTTGTTTTCTGCAATGGTAGGTTAATTGATAGGACTGCATAACATTAATGCAAAGCAAAAAAACCAAAGCTGAATCGTTGGAACAAAATTTAAAACCACTTAGTTATTTTAAAACAACAGACTTTTTAATGCGGAGCTTAAACCACTCCTTTTAAAGGCTATCAGGTTCCTTCGATCATATCAAGTTCACTACGTTCACGGTTTCGCCAAAACCATTCGTAGCCCTCCATCATTTCATATGAATAGTCAGTAGTATTCAAGCTATGTTTGTTGGCCTTCGTCAAGGCATAGTGATTGGTAGCTGCCGGGTGTTAATATGTAGCATAGATAGATGCGTTTGTTTGGGACAGTCATATTACATTGTTGGCCTTCGTCAAGGGTATATACGGGTGGGTTCAAATTAACCTGGACAATGATGTATAGAACTTGACATATGACTTATGATTTGTTGGCCTTCGTCAAGGTCATAAGTGCATGGGGCAAAAATCCACATCGGGAGTTTCTAAAGAAACTGGAACTTACTAGTGTTGCATACCATTTGGAGTTTGATAATATTTGTAGGATTCTTTTAGCATTATCACACAATGATATTAGGATCCCGATCCTACTGTGAGTATCCGCTACTCCTCGGGAGATTCTTCACTTAACGATCAATGCTATAAACCAAGTAGGTGTCTAGAACAGTGTTAGCGGGGCTACGCATCCAGGGAAAAGTGGTTATTTAATTAAGGAACTTCGCGAAGCGTCGTAAAACCTCCCTCGAAGTATCGACACTAGCCTGGCTGAACGGTTAAGCAAGTGTTGTACGGTGAGATTAATCCGGACTAATTATTCTTTTATGGTTTGAGGAAGGATTTGAGAAACAGTGGGAGCCATCCTGTTTATATAAATTAAAAACCAATCTAAACTTGCATGAGCATCATGCTAAGTGTTTTCTTCTCTCTCTCTTAATTGCAGCGACCCAGTGACCAGACATAGGTTACATCTAGATAATAAAATGACTGAATCTGACTATAATGACTGGCAAAGGTCTGTCCAGATGTCCATTACCTATGACAAGATGGACCACCTCATTACTACTCAAGCCCGCGCCATCCCAAGTCCAGTTTCCACCGTCGCGGATAAGGATATCCGTAAGACAATGGAAAAAGACAGTGTGAATACCAAGTGCCTCGTATTGGCCTCAGTGGATGGTGTAAACCAGAGGCAACACGAGAAGATGGACTTTGCTTCCATCTTCCTCCATAACAAAGATTTATATGGAGAGCTATCTCGTATCGCAAGATATGAGACCTCGAAGGAATTGGTTCAAGCGAGGTTAGCTATCGGGTCATCTATAAGGGACAACGTCCTTAAGATGACTAGCTATATTGATGAGCTCAAGGACCTGGAGACCAGGGAAATAAGTCATATGCTGACTTATTTCTATAGTCCGTACCATCTACTTTTGCCCAGGTGAATAAAGTTATACTTCCAGTTGAGGGCACCCTGAAGGAAACCAGGGTGACACCCACTCAGCTTATTGGGGAATCTTCCTCTTCTGCATCCAAGACGAAAGCAAAGGGTGAGAAGAAGAAGACTTCCACAAAGCCGATATGTCGTGTCAGTAAGATAGAAGGACATGGAAGGGCAAAAGTTTCTGGGCTAACAGTATGGAAGGAGGGATATTCTTATTGTCACGGGAAAGGGCATTGGCAGAGAGATTACATGGCTTTAATAGCAAGAATCCAGGATCTGAAGCATGTTGTGGTTTCGACTTCGGATGTGTTTGTAATAGAAAACTGTATTCCAATTAACTCTACTTCCTAGGTACTAGATACCGGATCAGGATCTCATATCTGTAATTCATTACATGCTTTGAGAAACCGTAGAGTTATAAGGTTGGGTGATATGACTCTCAGAGTTGCGAACGGAATGAGCGTGGACGCTTAATCCGTAGGGGAATATCATCTAGGATTGACAAGTGGGCAGATATTGATTCTACGTAACTGTTTGTATGTACCTAGTCTTGCTTGTAATATCATATATGTATCCTTACTTTCTAAGGAAGGATACGATTTTACATTTGTAAGCAATGTGGTCCACATCCACCTAAATCAAGCTTTGATTGGGTCAGGTACATTAGATAACGGAATATACGTATTAAATCAAGCTCATGTTTTCAGTACCCAGAACACACTTAAAAGAAAGTCTCCGGAACTAAATCAAGCTTTCTTATGGCATTGTAGACTGGGTCACATCAATGAAACAAGATTGATGTAGCTACATAGGGAGTGATATTTTGATCCGTTCGAATATCAATCTTATGCAACTTGTCAATCTTGTCTCATGGGAAAGATGACAAAGACTCCGTTTACTGGACACGGAGTAAGAGCGAGCGAGCTCTTGTACACAGTGATGTATGTAGTCCAATGTCTACGCATGCGCGAAGTGGTTATTCCTACTTCATTACTTTTACGGATGATTTCTTAAAGTATGGACATGTCTTCTTGATGAAGCATAAATCCAAGGCCTTTGAAAAATTCCTGGAATATAAGAATGAAGTGGAAAAACAAACAGGAAAAAGTATCAAAACACTAAGATTTGATCGAGGTGGTGAATACTTAAGTGCCGAGTTCCTGGATTATCTAAAAGAGAATGGAATTCTCTCTCAACTTACTCCTCCATACACGCCACAACACAACGGTGTATCGGAAAGGAGGAATCGAACCCTATTGGATATGGTTCGTTCCATGATGAGTAAGGCTGTGTTACCGCGATCCATCTGGGGTTATGTACTAGAATCAGCTGCATATCTATTGAACAAGGTTCCAACCAAGACTGTGCCTACCACACCAAATCAGATGTGGAGTGTGATGAAACCCTATCTTAAGTACCTTAAGTCATGGGGACGTCCAGCTTTTGTCAAAAAGCAGCATGCGGACGAGCTCGAAGCATGCTCAGTACAGTGTATGTTTATGGGATACCCAAGGAACTCCAAGGGGTATCTTTTCTATTACGCAGAAGAGCAAAAGGTCTTTGTTTCTCGTCATGCTTGCTTCTTGGAAACCGAATTTTTAGAAAATCAGAAAAGTGGGAGCGCAATAGAACTGGAAGAAATTCCAGAAACACAAGCTATTACTGAAAGCTTGGTAGAACCAGAGGTTTCAGAAGAACCGGACATTCAAGCGCCACTCCCCAGAAATAGTAGGCAGTCTCATCCGTCCGAGTGATACTACGGTTTTCTCATAGACGGGGATCAAGAGGATTGCATCATTGAAAATGATGAGCCTACTAGCTTCCAGCAAGCCATTCAGAGTGGTGACTCGGTAAAATGGCTGGATGCAATGTGGACCGAGATGGAGTCGATGTACACCAAAAAAGTATGGACTTTGGACTTTGCTCCAGAATGGGTAAAACCTGTAGGCTGCAAATGGAACTTCAGAAAGAAGATTGGTGTAGATGGATAGGTAGAAACCTATAAGGCTAGACTTGTTTCAAATGGTTTTCATCAAAGACCTGGTTTGGACTATGATGAAACTTTTTCTCCAGTGGATATGCTCAAATCCATTCAGATCCTTCTTGCCATTGCTGCCTTCCACGATTATAAGATCTGGCAGATGAACGTAAAGAAGGCTTTTCTAAATGGAAATTTGGACGAGTGCGTCTATATGGATCAGCTAGAGGGTTTCATTCAGAGTGGGGGCAGCGGGAAAGTGTGCATGTTGCTTAAGTCCATTTATGGAATAAACCAGGCATCGCAGAGTTGGAACATTTGTTTTGATGATACAGTAAAAAATTCAACTTTATCAAAAATCCAGATGAACCATTTATATATAGTAATATTGTAGGGAGAAATGTGGTATTCCTCGTCTTGTAGGTGGATATAATTCTCTTGATAGGAAATGATATTCCTATGCAACAATCAGTCAAAGGATTCTTGTCACAGAGGTTTTCCATGAAGGACCTGGGTGATGCCTCCTACATTCTGGGGATCCAGATCTATCTTGATAGATCTAAACGAATGTTGGGACTTTCGCAGTCCAGGTACATCGACACCATACTGAAAAGATTCAGTATGGAGGATTCAAAGCACGGTAATCTAGCGGCTTGTCACAGAATCACCCTCTCCAAAGAAATTTCTCCAAAGAATGATTTGGAGAGGGCTCGCATGTCAACTATACCCTACACATCTGCGGTAGGCTTTATAATGTATGCGATGTTATGTACCGCACTGTAGGGTTACTAGGCACACTCAAGAGGTTCCACAAGGCATCAACCATGCCAAATTCAAAAATTTAGGTGCCGAGAAACCCTAATATAGATCGTTAACTAGAGATTAGGAGAAACTACAAGCAAGCAAACAACTTTGCTAATAATTGAATGGAAATACAACCTTTGTAGATCCGGTCCACAACTTCTTTAGCTCCGAGATGACGTCCCTTCGCTGCGATCACCGGGATCCCGGACTCTAGCGATGGTTTCTTCGGAGAAATGAGTGGGCTAGGTCGTTGACTTCGATGCCGAAGATGATCTACGTCGAGGCAACTCTAACTCAAGCTCCATCTTCACTTGGTCATGAAACTTGTGAAGATAACACACTCTACTACATGGCAAGTGGTAGAGGATGAAGAAATAGGAAGTGGGTTCACCTTGGATTTGGATTTCTCACTTGATTTCATCACTTAGAATTTTCTAGCAAGCTTTTCTTTTCTTCATGAAGAAGAAGAAGATGATGAAAGAAAAAGAATTCTCACAAAAAGAAAATTCAAGTGATATCTATCATATTGCAACCATGGGTGAGATAAACTCATATAGAGAATAAACTAGGGTTTAGGTAAATGGTTAGGGTTAAGGAATAAAACAAAATGGTAAGACTTTTTCAAAGATGCTAGAAAACAACATGAAGCTTCTAGTAATGAAAAGAAAAAAAGCCACCATTTTGTTTTAACTAAATAAATAAAATAAATAAAGAAATAAATAATACCTTAACCATTAACCTAAACTATGGTTTAAAACATGCATACCCAAGTTTGCATGTATCATCAAACACGACACAAACAAGTGCACAAATATATATCATATATACAATGTGCAAAATCTTGGGAGAAAATAATCTTAAGTGAACCAATACTAGTTAATGTAAACTAATATATCAAATATATAATTATACATTAAATCATTAAATCAACACTTGATTTAATGATCCGGTCATACTACATATAACCGACTAATATCAAGTGTATCAATGTATCGAATCAACACTTGATTCGATAACCCGGCTATATCTCATATAACCTTCCAATGATACATATCGCGAGAATAGAATACAGTATCACATACTGGTATTATTCTCGGTCCCGCACATATGTCATATGCGCTCCTATTTCGTTTCGCTTGAGCCAGAAAACCTCTGTGTAGGACTCTAAAGACTCGTCAACACGCCGGCAGTAGATGATGATCATATCAAACACCCACAAGCCGCAAGCGGTCTGCTAAACGTAACGGCCACCCGGGTATTGAGCGATCATAAGATCAACGTGCAAGCCCGCTCACACTCCTGTGAATCCAACCAGTAACACTTACCGTACAGTCCGGTCTGTTCGTCTGATATGTCGCATATCTCGCCTAGGGGTGGTAAACGTCAGACCCCATTAGCTCGATAAGTCGTGTCGATTTGAGGTCTATAACAGTTCGAGAAACTACTGGTAACACTTACCAGTAAATCTCAGCAACCCTGGCCAGGGATTTCCGGTTATAGCCAATCGAACACAGCGCAACATCAACTCCCTATACCGGGAGAGACGAATCCCCTCCTATCGCTCATTGCCTCCATGTGATTCGGGACTGTACCCAAAAACCACCGTTTTGCTCGCCCTCTTAGACGTGGTAAGGTGGAAATCAAAGCACAGTGGGAATCACACAAGACTCTATGACGATCTCGGGTCTACAGACTAACCTGTACCAGTGTCATAAGAGAACTGCCATCTGACGTAAGGTATAATACCATCTGGGAGTTCTCGGCGAGTCCGTCCAGTGTACCCAGTCTCCACTGAGCACCCGTATATCATCTCTGATGTCAAACACCAATGGATATGGGATCATCCATCTCCCATCTGTATGGGTCGAGAAGGTATACGCAAGTCTACTCTGGTATATCGATGTCCCGTCTCGATACACCCACGACTAAGGACCTTGAAGGATGTACTTATGGACTACCTTCTCCCCACTAGTATGATCCGAATCATAGTCCAGGTAGTCAAGTACACATCCTAAGGGCTTTACCAACATGTAACAGAGAGACAATCAGTGTACACGTTAAGATAAAGAGCAACCAGATAGCATACTATCATGTCGAGCAAGAAAGTCCTCCCTATATATGTCCCAGCATCCACTACAATATATATCTTATGTACAGTAATGGCCTCTAGGGCATACATATAACTAACAATCTTCCACTTGCACTAGGGCCATCTGTAGCAGTGGTTGCAGTATCTCATACTCAACCATCCCTTAATCGTCTCTCTCTGGGGAAAGGCCTTTGTGAGTGGATCCGCCGTGTTGTCCTCTGAGTCTGCTCTCCTAACCTCGATCCCCTGGAGATCAACCATCTCCATGATCAGGTGACACTGCCTTAGAATATGTCTGGATTACTGATGGGACGGGCGTTCCTTGGCATAAGCCACAACTCCATTGTAACACAGTGGGATGAACGAAGTTCATCTCATGAACTAATATACATCCAGACTGCCTCCTTGGTACCATCTTAAGTAGCGATGTATCCAACCTTTATCGTCTAGTATGCCACGGTATCTAGCTTGGAACTCTTCCAACATACCGTCCCTTTACTGAGGGTAAAGACAATGCCTGTGACTGACATTCAGTCGTCCTTATCACCCTGGAATCTTTCCAGTGATTCTCCCCAGGATCGATTGATACCATCTTACTACATCTAGTGAGAATCCTAACATCCAATTAGATCTATCTCATAGATCGAAAACCCAGGATTTAGGAGGTATCATCTTGATCCTATATGGAGAATCCTTGTGATAAGCGGAGATTGACCGAGCGTAGCATAGGAAACTCCTTCCCTATCAAGAGTATGTCATCCACGTACTCTACGAGGATCACCACCATACTCTCTACTACCTTTTTGTATATACTAGGTTCATGTACCATTTTGATGAAGTCAAACTCTTTGACTACCACATCAAAACAAATGTTCCATCTCCGCGATGCCTGCTTTATCACATAAAACATCTTTCTCACGTTTCCGCTGCTCCCACTGTCTACGAAGCCCTCTGGCTGTGTACTTATAGACGCACTTTTCTAAAACATCATTTAGAAAAGCAGTCATGACACCCAACCACCAGATATCATTGTCATGATATGCAGTAATGGCAAGTAGGATCCGGATGGATTTGAGCATAGGCAATGGAAAAGGTTTCATCATTTTCCATGCCTGGTTGATGACGAAAACCATTAACAAGTCTAGCTTTGAAAGTCTCAACTTTTCCATCTACACCAAGTAATCTTCTCAAGATATACTTGCTCCTGATGGGGATTTAACCCTTCAGATATAGCAGCCAAAGTCCATACTTTGCTGGTGTACATGGATTCCATCTCAGATCGCTAAGCGTCCAGCCATTCTTATAAAGTCCCAGTCCTGATGGCCAGCTCGAAACTACTTGGGTCATCATCTCATGATGCAATCCTCGCTCCCACTGTCATAGAGAAACCGAAGTATCTCTCAGGTGGGTGAGGAACCCTACTAGATCGGCGGAGAGGCTGAGGTTCGTTGGTTGCTATTGAATCCTTTGGTTCTACCAAATCAGCAGCTGCGGTTTGTATAGCTGGAAATCATTCCAGTTCTACCTCATGTCCACTTATTTCTTCACAAGAAATTCCCTTTCATAAAGGTGGCATGCTGAGAAACAAAACATTTTTGTTCCTCGGTTAGGTAGAAGATATTCCCTTGCGAATGCTTAAGATATCCAACAAACTTCCACAGAACTGACTTTGCCTCGAGCTTGTCCGGATTTTGCTTTTTAGACATAGGCCGGACAACCCCAACTCTTAACAAACTTAAGATATGGGCTCTTCCCTTTCCATATCTCATATGAAGTAGTAGGCAGTTGATTTGATCGGAACCTTATTCTTATGCAACTTCATAAGTGCATAACTCCCTAAAACGAAATAGGAAACTCAGTAGTACTCATCATAGAGCACACCATATCTAATAGGGTGTGATTGCTCCGTCCCGATACACCGAGGTGCTGTGGTGTATCCGGACGAGTAATGCTGAGAGAGAATCACATTCTCCTTTAGAATAATCCAGGAATTCCGTGGTCAAGTATTCTCCTCCTTGATCACATCAAAGGACATAATACTTATACCCGTTTTTGGTTCTCTACTTCTAACTTATATTCTGTGAATATCTCAAAAGGTTCGGACTTGTGTTTCAACAGGAAAATATGTCTGAATCTAAAGAGATCATCAGAGAATGTAATGAAGTACAAAGAACCGGTCTTGTCATGTGTAGACAGGGGACCTCCATACATCAACATGTATCATCCCAAAAGTACACTAACTCTTTCTCTGCTTCCAATAAACAGAGCTGTGGTCATCTTATCTTTGTGACATGACCGGCAAGTTTTCACAAGATGTAAATTCAAACTAATTTAAATATGCTTCTAAATGTAACTTCGGCCAGTCGGGTCGCATTCATATGACTTAGTCTACAATGCCTCAAGAAGGATTCGTTCATTTCTGAACTCTTCCTCTCGTGTGTGTTCCGTATACTAAGAACTGTAGTTTGATTTAGAACATCAATGCTTTTAGATAACGTGCCTGAACCGATCAACTTTTGATATAGGAAATGTTCAAAACATTATCCAACAATACAAAATTTTATCATTTCTTTACTAATAAAGAGACTGATATGATTTTGTATATCAGGTTCGGTATCTAATAGCATTTGTTCAGAATCAATGTATTAGTAATACAGGGTGACAGTGACCAACAGACTTGGCTGCAACACTTGCACCGTTTTCTGCCTCATGAAACTTATCACCCGTTCTCAGTTCTCTACCTTTCTATAGCCCATGTAATATATAACATATGTAGGATCCTGATCCGGTATCAAATACCCAGGACGTAAAGGACACTGAGAAACAGTTCTCGGTAATGAATACACTTGAAGATAATGCATCAGCATGCACTTTCTTCGTTTGGGTGGCACGGGAATTCTGGTAATCCCCTAAATCCTGCTCTGTCTTATAACATTTATAAGTTGGAGAGGGACCAACGTTCCCCATCTCAGTATAACAAGTGGGTTCGGTCAATTCATCCGTTTTATTATCTTGATTAAGGCATGACATGGTCGCTACCTGGAGAGAGAGAGAAGAAAACACTCTGCGTGCGCTCTTGCAAGATCAGATTGGTTATTATTTTATCTAATCAGGATGGCTCCCACTGTTTTTATCAAATCTTCCTTCAAACCCTAAAAGGAAAGACTAGCCGGGATTAATTACACGCTACAAGTTCGCCAATCTTTCAGCCAGGCCAGTGTCGGTACTTTGAGGGAGGTTCCCCGTGCTTTCGCACGGACCTAATTAAAGTAAACCTTGTTTTCCCAGAGGCGTAACCCCGTTAACACCTTTCTAGGCACCTACTTGATCGGCTAATTGTAATGTGTAAAACTCTCCCAGGAGTAACTCTTACTCGCAGCGGGTATCGGGATCCATCTATCTCATAGAAGGTATGCAATCTCCTTGCAAATTTCAACACTTGAAATTCCCGATAATTTTTGCCCCTAGCGTCCTATGACCTTGACGCAGGCCAACAAACCATAGTGCGCTAGTCAAGTTCAACCCGTTATTTTCTGATTGAATTAAACCCACCCGCATGACCTTTGACGCGGCCAACAAAGTCGCACGACTACCCTAATCCAATCTGCATCATATGCATAAGCAGATAAATACTAGTTAGCTACCGCACACTACGCCTTGACGCAGGCCAACAAACGTAGCACGAATACTAACTACTACTTATCTGAAATGATGGAGGGCTACGACAGGTTTTTCTGAAAACCTATTGCGTAATGAACTTGATATCGTTGTAGAATCAAATGTTTTTAAAATGGAGTGTTTTTGAGGCTTTTCTAGTTTTGCTAAAGGGGTCACTCCCGGTGAAGGGATCGTCGGCCTTTTCCTCATCGAATAAGGTGCAGGATATATCATATATACCGCTGTGCAAAGCAAAAACTATAGAAGCAATCAAAAGAAAAACCGAGGGGTGTAGCATCTGCCAGTTATTGCTAAAGGGGTCACTCCCGGTGAAGGGATCTCGGCCCTTTCCTTATCGAATAAGGTGCAGGATATATCATATATACCGCTGTGCAAAGCAAGAACTGTAGCTACCTGTTTTTGAAAATTCGATTCCACAACATCTTTTAGGTTTCTTTTTCTTTCATTAATCATATTAATGAATTCCCATCATTAAAATCACCTAAACATCACAGATAAATACGACGTACACTTATGCCATCCGCATTCGCCTCGATGTCCCCTCGTGTACCGTTAGGTTAGGTAACTAACGGCAGAGCGGGGCAGGGCTAGCGCGGGTGTAAAACATAAGTAACGTCTATATAATATATCATATATACTATATGTAGTATCTATCACAGAACATATCAAATGATCACATCACAGATATCGCAGCAGAAGAAACATATGAAACATTGGATATACTAGGACGTCCGTGTTTTCAATACGAGCCAGTATAAAACACGGATTCCACGATCGCGATGAATAGCCAAACCCATACCCCAAGACCCCTACGAGAGCGGCAAGCAACCCTACAAATTCTAGAGTTAGGAGACCCGGACTCGACTCCTCGAGTTGGTCTCCCACTGGACTCTAGAACCCGGTTACTTGTGCTCCCCTCCTTGGGTCTATCCTAGTGCGGAAAAGTAAATAATATACATCAACGGTGACAGCTTCCGCAACCTAGAAGTGCCCCAATAAAAGAAAATTACATACAAGTTTTTACATGAATGAAAAAGAAAAACACTCATTTCACATAAAACCCCCCGGCTATTCAAACACGACGATCCAATATAACATATCCAGCAACACATAACATCACATGTCATCAACGTAAGTAAATATGCCCATCCCAATTGTCGTTGACATATAGCAACAAAACCGGCGATATCACATATTACACTTACGGTCGCAGAAAAGAAAGTGTAAAACTACAACAGTTGGAATCCGCAACCTCCTTAGATATCGCATTCCTAATCAAATTAATTCCGTAGACATCGCATGCCTAACAATTATAAACCCCGCATTTTAGTCTCATATATCGAAAACACTTTTCAATATCAAGTCGGGCAATTCAACAAGATTCCCGGCATCCTGACCGAATGCTCGTCGCAAACTTTAGTAGACGGCCGCACCCCCGATACCGTCGACGAAGTGCACTAAGGCGGAACACCGCTGCCGCGAGCACCCGAACGGATGCTTTCGGCGACGGGGTTCTCCTACAGTCACTTGGTCGGGGCTATGGGGTGTGGCTGTCTATTAAGTTTATCCGGCGAGTATCCGCGTACGCTACGTGATTGCGACGGAGTTTTGATCACATCAAAATTCCGTGGCAACCGATCAAGTGAGACTAAACTGCTATGTTTATAACATTCAAATCAGTTATCTCATAACTACTTGTGGATTCCAAATATTGTATCACATTCCAGATAAATAGAAAATGTTAAACTTTCCGATCGAACAATCAAACACCCAAGTTTTCCCGAAACAGCTCAACACATGAAATAAGTTTAAAAACATTCACTTCATGCCACAGTACCAACGGTCCAGCCGTAGAAGGGTCAAGCCAACGCCTTACATGTGGCACGCCGTACTGCCCCAAACCCTAAGGTTCAAAGGGCAGTTCAAGACGGTCACATAATCGAGTTAAGATTTGTTGTCTTCTAGAGGGTCTATCGCGTTACTTGCACTACTTCGAACGTTCTTAAACTACGAAAGATCCAACACTTGGAAATTTCCCGACAGGGGAAAAATTGGGTATTTATATCCGGTCGAACTCTTCAACATTATCTAAAATTATCCGGAAAAACACAGACGAAGTTAAACTTCCCGATAGAAACACCGAGTCCCCAATTCAACCCAGAAAACTCAACTCTTGTGTAAATATTAAAAATTCCCAGAAAATACAGCACTTACAGAAACAAATTACTGTGTAAACCACGTGCATTGATTCATCACTTTGGCCGCGGAACCGCCGCTCAACCCAGGGTGGGGCCACGGTTCCGCGGCGCATCTGTCGAATCAAGGGCGCGTGCTGCACAGTAACTCATACACAACCCTGCTGAATTTTTTGGATATTTTTAATCTGGAAAAATCCAGAATTACAGAAAATGTACAGAAAGGGGAATCGATTAGGGTTACGGGGTTCGATCGGGTTTCTAACATCGTTAACACTTCGCCTAAGGCTCTAGCTTGGCTCTGATACCACTGTAGGGTTACTAGGCACACTCAAGAGGTTCCACAAGGCATCAAACATGCCAAATTCAAAAATTTAGGTGCCGAGAAACCCTAATATAGATCGTTAACTAGAGATTAGGCGAAACTACAAGCAAGCAAACAACTTCGCTAATATGTGAATGGAAATACAACCTTTGTAGATCCGGTCCACCACTTCTTTAGCTCCGAGATGACGTCCCTTCGCTGCGATCACCGGGATCCCGGACTCTAGCGATGGTTTCGTCGGAGAAATGAGCGGGCTAGGTCATTGACTTCGATGCCGAAGATGATCTACGTCGAGGCAACTCTAACTCAAGCTCCATCTTCACTTGGTCATGAAACTTGTGAAGATAACACACTCTACTACATGGCAAGTGGTAGAGGATGAAGAAATAGGAAGTGGGTTCACTTTGGATTTGGATTTCTCACTTGATTTCATCACTTAGAATTTTCTAGCAAGCTTTTCTTTTCTTCATGAAGAAGAAGAAGAAGATGAAAGAAAAAGAATTCTCACAAAAAGAAAATTCAAGTGATATCTATCATATTGCAACCATGGGTGAGATAAACTCATGTAGAGAATAAACTAGGGTTTAGGTAAATGGTTAGGGTTAAGGAATAAAACAAAATGGTAAGACTTTTTCAAAGATACTAGAAAACAACATGAAGCTTCTACTAAAGAAAAGAAAGAAAGCCACCATTTTGTTTTAACTAAATAAATAAAATAAATAAAGAAATAAATAATACCTTAATCATTAACCTAAACTATGGTTTAAAACATGCACACCCAAGTTTGCATGTATCATCAAACATGACATAAACAAGTGCACAAATATATATCATATATACAATGTGCACAATCTAGTGAGAAAATAATCCTAAATGAACCAATACTAGTTAATGCAATGTAATATATCAAATATATAATTATACATTAAATCATTAAATCAACACTTGATTTAATGATCCGGTCATACTGCATATAACCGACTAATATCAAGTGTATAAATGTATCGAATCAACACTTGATTCGGTAACCCGGCTATATCTTATATAACCGTCCAATGATACATATCGCGAGAATAGAATACAGTATCACATACCGGTATTATTCTCGGTCCCGCACATATCTCATATGCGCTCCTATTTCGTTTCGCTTGAGCCAGAAAACCTCTGTGTAGAACTCTAAAGACTCGTCAATACGCTGGCAGTAGGTGATGATCATATCAAACACCCACAAGCCGCAAGCGGTCTGCTAAACGTAACGGCCACCCGGGTATTGAGTGATCAGAAGATCAACAAGCAAGCCCGCTCACACTCCTCTGAATCCAACCAGTAAAACTTACCGTACAGTCCGGTCTGTTCGTCTGATATGTCGCATATCTCGCCTAGGGGTGGTAAACGTCAGACCCCATTAGCTCGATAAGTCGTGTCGATTTGAGGTCTATAACAGTTCGAGAAACTACTTGTAACACCTTAGGATGTGTTTTGTAGCTAATTATATTTTAATGTATGGTTTTTAATATAAAGTTTACCAAATTAGTTTTCAAATATTTTATCCTATTTAATGAGTATTTTATTAGATTTTTCCTAGGCTTGCACACACTTGTGCATGATAACTAGGGTTGTTTTGGGGGTTTAACCATGATTAGCAACATGGTGAACTAACCATTTTCCCTAATCTAGCTTTATAGTTTTGTTTTAAGTGTTTTGGGTTTTAAGTATGATGGTTTTTCTCAAAAGTAAAATGAATTTATAAAGGGTTTTTAAATGTTTGCTTTGTGTTGACTTGGTGAGAGGGAGAGAGAAAGAGTGCATTATGAGGCATGATGGCTTTGCCCATGCCTTCATTAATGAAGAGAGAGGGAGAGAAAGGGTTGACTAATGCTAGATCTCATTTCCCTTTCCTTCTCATTCTCTCACTCTCAAACTCACACACAACACACACCCTCACACCCACAGCAGCAGCAGCAGCAGCTCCAGCTTCAGCAGCAGCAGCTCCAGCTTCAGCACCAGCAGCTCAGGAACAACAGCAGCTCAGGCACAACAGCAGCTCCGGCACAACAGCAGCAGCTACAGGCAGCAGCAACAGCAGCAACAGGAGCCCCAGCTCTTGCAGAAGCTCTTCCTCCCCCATACACTTCCTCTCCTGCTCTCTAGGGTCCATTAGGGTATAATTTCTTAACCCAAATTCCTAGTTTGCTTGAGTTGTGCATTGATTAGCTTCGGTTTGTGTTTAATAGCTAGTTAGTGCTAGATTGTGGTGAATGGTGTGGAATGTTGATTAAGTGGTGATTGTGTTAGTTAACCCTACCTCTTTAAGTGTTGTTAAGGTCACCTTAACTGAGAATTGACCCAGATTTCACTAAAATACCATAGGGTTTGCTTTGGTGCTAAATTAGCATTTTTAAAGCGACATTGTGACATTTTGTGATCTGCTATTAACCCAGACTCTTCAGGACAAAATTGGGAAAACTGGAACATGCTACCTAGGTCTAGACACCACCACCTGAGCACGAGACCCTACCTCCTAAATTGGGTCGCCGGTTTATTAGTTCTGGCCGCAATTTGCGGCCAGGTTGGGGACTGGGGTATTGGGTGATTCATTGAGATTGGATATTGTACATACCTATATGATTACTGATTTGTAGATTCGGGATATAGGAGATTACTCCATATTGTACATTGAGGAGATATGAGACTTATATGATGTGAGAGCCCAATGTGGCGGCTGATTTGAGGAATTGGGATTTGAATGTCTTAATGGATTGTGATCCTACCACGATGTCAGGTTTCCGTGGGAACGACATATTTCACTCCATACCTCCTACCTTTTCACTTATGCACGGTTTCATATATTGGTAGTACCTGTTAGTGTACCCTTATGATTGCTACATATCTACTTTCTCATATCCCTATTGCATACTATTGTCATGTTATTATTGCTTTACATATTGATTGTACCAGCTAGTGTATTTTCCATTATTCGGCATTTGCATAACATGTTATTACTGTAATCTCATATCTTAGATTCATGCTGTACGTACATTCCTGCGGTTACCTGTATATGTTATCTACTATTCACGAGTTGGCAACTCACCCCCGTTGTGCCATAGGTGTTTCAGGTTGTTCCCCAGAGTAGTCGAGGCAGGCTATTCAGTATTCATCTATCATCTTTTGCTACAGATACCGCATCAGCTCACAGTACTATTTTGCTTATGTGGGTTTTGGTGGTTATCTGTATTTTGTATTGTACCTTCGTTGTATTTGTACTCTCCATCTACTATCATGTTGTTGACTTAGAGACTTGGTGAGAACGTTATTGTATATTAATTGTGGATTTGTTGTCTTTTATATACAGCTTTCTTCCCATTGTCTTTATTTCTTCGCTACGGCGTCGTATATTTGTGTTGTATTCATCTTGGCTAGTTTTTACAAAAAGAGGGTGTTGCCAAAATTTTAAAGAAAGAAAGTGGGACTTTTTAATGAATTTGGGTTGCGATTTCAAATGTTTCTAAAACTTATATTATCTTTTCCGTATTTTTATGGTTTAGATTTCTGGGTTTTGGCTTTCTTTTACTACGTTACGTCTTAGGGCGTTGCGTAGTACTAGGGCCGTCACGGGCCAATTTCGGGTCGTGACACTACTGGTAACACTTACCAGTAAATCTCAGCAACCCTGGCTAGGGATTTCCGGTTATAGCCAATCGAACACAGCGCAACATCAACTTCCTATACCGGGAGAGACGAATCCCCTCCTATCGCTCATTGCCTCCATGTGATTCGGGATTGTACCCAAAAACCAACATTTTGCACGCCCACTTGGACGTGGTAAGGTGGAAATCAAAACACAGTGGGAATCACACACGACTCTATGACGATCTCGGGTCTACAGACTAACCTGTACCAGTGTCACCAGAGAACTGCCATCTGACGTAAGGTATAATACCATCTGGGAGTTCTCGGCGAGTCCGTCCAGTGTACCCAGTCTCCACTGAGCACCCGTATATCATCCCTGATGTCAAACACCAATGGATATGGGATCATCCATCTCCCATCTGTATGGGTCGTGAAGGTATATGCTAGTCTACTCTGGTATATCGATGCCCCGTCTCGATACACCCACGACTAGGGACCTTGAAGGATGTACTTATGGACTACCTTGTCCCCACTAGTATTATCCGCATCATAGTCCAGGTAGTCAAGTACACATCCTAAGGGCTTTACCAACATGTAACAGAGAGACAATCAGTGTACACGTTAAGATAAAGAGCAACCAGATAGCATACTATCTTGTCGAGCAAGAAAGTCCTCCCTATATATGTCCCAGCATCCACTACAATATATATCCTATATACAGTAATGGCCTCTAGGGCATACATATAACTGACACACACCAGATGTAGCATACACATTGAGCATTGTAAGCCGGTATCAGTCAAACCCAGGGGAGAAGCACTGGATAGCAGTAAATAACATTCTCAAGTACCTGAGAATGACTAAGGAGATGTTCTTGGTGTATGGCGGAAATGACTTCCAGATCCAGGCCTTTGCTGACTCCAGCTTCCAGAGTGACAAGGATTAATCCAAGTCCATGTCTGGTTTTGTCTTTACCCTCAATGGAGGGGAGGTCTGTTGGAAGAGCTCCAAGCAGGACACCGTTGCAGACTCGACGATGGAAGCAGAGTAGATAGCTGCTTGCGATGCCCAAAAAGAAGCTGTCTGGATGAAGAAGTTCCTCACAGAACATCAGGTAGTTCCTACCATTGTTGATCCAATACCTCTGTATTTTGACTACAGTGGTGCTATAGCTTTAGCAAAGGAACCCAGGTCCCATCAGAAGTCCAGACACATTTTTAGGCAGTACCACCTGATCAGGGAGATCATAGATCGCCGGGAGATCGAGGTGAGAAGAGTAGATACGGAGAATAACACTGCAGATCCACTCACGAAGGCCATCCTTCAGACACAGTTCGAGCGGCTGATCGAGATGAAAGGTCTGCGGTATGCCAGTACATGACCCCAGTGCAAGTGGGAGATTGTTAGTGTATATGCCCTAGAGGCCATTATTGTATCATATTGATTTGTATATTACTTAATGGAAGCTTGGGATATTCACAGTTGTATTGATAGTCTTGCTCAAAATAATAGTATGTTACTTTGTTTGTTTCTACTTCAATATGTCCATGTGTTTCTTTTAGCATATCGCTTATACATATTAGTGGAGCCCTTAGGATCTTTGCTTGATTACCAGCATTGTGATGGCAGTCACACTAGTGGGGGCTAGGTAATCTACAAGCACATCCTTATACAGGTCGCTAGTCGTAGGATTTTCGAGACAGGGCATCGATATTCCGGAGTAGACTAGTGTATACGCTTCTCATCCCAGCTGGGGAGATGGTCTGTCCTACAGCCCTTAGTACGTTTGTAACATTTCAGAAAATATAAAATATTATTTTTGGAATTTAATATTAAAATAATATATTTCCCGAAAATTTGCCCGATTTGCGAAATTGGGGTTTTCGAAAAGAAGTATAAATATATACCAATATTTGTGAAATAATTGGAAATTAAAATGAATTATTCATTTAAAAATATATTTAAAGGATTTGGTATTTTTAAAATTTATTATATGCAGTTTTGATAAAAACCCGATTAGTGCACTACTAATCGCGGTTAGGCCAAATACGTGTTTCTACAGTTTTCATGGTTAGTGCAACATGACATGTTACATGTTATTTCATTTGTGTTGTGTTGTGTTATGGTTTTATTATGGTGAGAAGAGAAAAGAAACGAAAAATGTGTCATGATGACTTGAGGAGAGAGAGGGGGGACATCATAATGAGAGTAAGCATGCTTGGCGAGAGAGAGTGAGAATAATTGAGAGAGAGAGAGAGCGGCTGCCTCATTGTTATTCTCCACCATTTTCTTCTCCTTCTTCTTCCTCATCTCCCTCCACCTTCTACCCTCATGACCTATCTCCAATCTTTCATCAAAATCCCATACCCCCTTCACAAAAGATGATCACCTCCTCACCCTCATCGCAATGAACCAAGCAAAGTGGGATTTTGACAACATTAGGACTTCTAGGGTTTTGCTTGGGTTTAACCATGAGGTATATCTCTTTTCTTTTAGTGTAGTTTTGTTTTTCCTAGCATTCAAGTTAGTTTAGAATGTGTTTATTGTGTGGGTTGTGAAATTGGAAAATTCAAGAGAGAGTTTGGTGACTTGTGGACTTGTGAGCTGTAGTAAGGGTGTATAAGACCCTAAAGATTAAATTCTGGGCCTAGAATAGAGACCATAAACTTAGATTACATTCGTGTCGGTTTTGGTTGCTTTTTGTGAGCCTACACTGAATCTGGAGCAACCCGGGGAATATATGAGTTTAGCAAACAACTCTAGGGGACCAAATTTGACCAATAGAAGACCACACTGACCAGACGAGTCCTAACGGAGACACAAGGGCTGAGGAGGCCGAATTTTAAGGCCATGTGTTTGGACAAATTGTTAGGGTTGGGTTCCAGGTTGTTCCCGTAGCTCAAATACCCCATATAGTACACCATATACTTGTTTGTTCATCCCAATTTGAACTGAGTCATAATTTTGGAGTATTTTGGTGTGATTTTGGCTATGTTTTCCGTAATTTGAAATGCTCATTTTTGATATTTGGATTCGTATTTGGTTTTTAGATGTTTGTACATCAAAAACAGGGGATGATAGGTTGGTTTTGCATGCGTAGGCTATAGGTTCAAACCTATGAGCGCACTGTGTGCCGTATCGGTTTTCCGGATTCGATTTTAATAGCGATTTCGATTGTGTATTATTGTAGGTACCTTCGCGTGGTTTCCGAGGTGACAGAGCATGGCATCATCGACTACTGCAAGCAAGGAGCAAGGTGAGTAGATCTATATCTACGGGGGAAGTAGGGTGGATGGCGTATAGCACCCAAGCAAAGTTTTGGTGGAATCCGATTTGTAGCATATGGTTAAGAAAACCTAGATTAGGAATCTACGGTTGGAGTTAAAAGATTGTTAGTGAAACCATATTATAAACTAAAGGATAGTTAGAAGTGTTTGATACGACTAATATCTAATGACGAAATTTGAGGATGACGTTTGACGATATTACCGTTTAGGGTACTATAGGACTAGATAGCCAACGTAATTGTGTCATCCGAACCATACCTATTTCAAAACCAAAGAATCGTATGCATCTTTTAAACAGATACCTTGAGGGACGTTACGGATTTTCAAATGATATCTTTTCTTAAAAACACCGTAGCCCCTACTTTCAAAACTATGATTCGCATCTTTCAAAAACTGTTTGTATGGTTCGGGTGTGTATGTTAGATTAGATACTTACGCTTATTAAAGGTAGAATGTATATGTAAAATTGACCTTATGTGAGATATAATTATGATGAGAAGAAAATACGATTTGATATGTGATATGATGATATGTTGGTATACGGATGCGAGTCGATTGAGGTGATTGATACCTTGCCGCTCCCCTGATACGAGATTGTTATTGATGTGACCTGGGACATAGGTATATAGATAAATATAGAATGTCATGATTCATGTGTGATATATCGTACGAGACGTTAGGTCCGTACCCCTCATTGTCGCATAGGTTGATAGGATCCCTGATAGCTTAATGCCGCCGTAAGATGATTTTCCGTACGTGATGAGTTTGACTTGAGGTTTGATCCATACCCTTGACTAGAGGATGTCGTACGATGGATTATACAATACGTGATGTTGTGTGGATAGATGCCAATTGATAGATTCACTGACTCGATCATGTTAGATACGTATACCCGTCAGCATTTGCATATGATTTACCTTATGCTGCATTCATGTTATCCTCATTGCATTACATATACTTGTGCTAGTACACCTACACTATTATCGATGATGCGTATGTTACACTTACACAGATTGGCCGGCTCACACACTTCATCATCGATAATTGCTATGTCACTACACAGTAGAACTGCTGCATCAGGATATGACTCCTTGCAAGATATACTTGATATAGCTACATATTATGCACTCATACTTGCGTATATACTACTTGTACATCCATACTTGTGCACATGCATATTGTACAGTCATACTTGCGTATATACTACTTGTACATCCATAATTGCGCACATACATATTGTACACTCATATATGCGTATATACCACTTGTACATCCATACTTGCGCACATACATATTGTACACTCATACTTGCGTATATACTACCTGTACATCCATACTTGCGTACATACACATATGCACCATTATACGATATTGTATTTAATTTTGGAGATTTGGGAACCGCATGATATATTTTAAAAACTGGATTCATTTAAAAGAGCGGTTTTCCCTCGATAGGTGGATATTACTGTTCCATGTTGCATGATATACGGATATGCTTACATTCTGTTATATGTCGCATACATCATGATTTACGCTTTTACGCATTAAGATATGTTATTTTCATGAGATTTCTGGATTTGAGAACCGTGGCTATTTCAAAATAAAGCATGCACTGTTTTAAAAACCCGGTTTCTCTTGATATGATATTTCAGTGCGTCCACCATAAGTTTTTTCGGTTCTGAGAGTGGCATGTGAAACCTGATTCGAGGAGCGGTAGGCACCGTCTGCGGGTACATGGTGGACCCGGTGAGGTACCCAGGACAAGAAGACTCGTATTGTTAGACGGTGAGCCTGGCAGGGGAGCACTACCTACCGGTGATAGTACTTGGGCTCGACGGATATCCGGAGGATACCGACCGGAGTCGAGAGATGATATGTGCCGATCCGGACTGACGGTGCCCGTGGGCCGATCCGGACTGACGGAGCCCGAGTGAGATAAGGATTTACGTGCCGATGCTGGGCACGGGTTTCATGATGTTTCGAGTGTCGATGCTGGACACTCAGGCTCCATGATTTGATGTGTGGCGAGGGACATTCGTTGATTTATATCCTCATATTTTCATGCATATGCTTTATGATAATTACATTCATGATGTTGTTGTGTCATTGTCAGACACGTGGATGGGATCCACTTGCATACATATATTGATCATATGGATGGACGGGATTCACTTTCATACATATATTGATCATATGGTTGGACGAGATCCACTTGCATACATACATTGATCATATTGTTGGATGGTATCCACATGCTGATTCACATTGATATTGGTGTTGGCACCTATACAGATACGGTCACCCTAGATATCTTAGTATTAACTTTATGATATACTTGACCTAGGAGTCGTTGTTTATTCGATTTCTACTTGTAGATGTTTTTCTACTCACAAGTTGGCAACTCACCCCCGTTGTGCCACAGTTCTTGCAGGTTGACCGCATGGATCCGTAGCGGCATCGCTTGCACATAGCTTCATTTGTGTGTTTTGCATTGGTAGGTGGGGCATTTGTATCGTACCCACTCTTGTATTTATATTTCATATTGTATCTAGTCAACTTCATCAATCAAAATTAGTATTTGTATAAGTAATGAGACTTAGAGAGACTTGTGGTTGCGAGACTTAGAGCGAGGGGTATTCCGCTACTTGTGGGTTTTGATGTCTTGCATATTTCTTTATCTTTTGTATTGAACTTCGCCGTTGGGCGTCGTATACTTATATTTATGCTTTGCGTAGTTTTGGATCCGCCGTTTGGCGAAGAGCTAGCTCCCTCTTAGGGATGCCATTATTCTTGTTATGTATTTGTAGTTTTGGATCAAAATATACAAACGAGGTGCTGCCCAAAATTTTAAAATATGAAACACGTTTTCAAACTAGTAAATTTCACTTGCATTTTTATGTTCCTTTCTATGCATTAAGAAAGCTTGATTTCATTATACCTCCCTTTCAGAATTTTACCTCCTTTATTTTCTTAAAAGGGTTTAGATTTCTGGGTTTCAGCTTACTTGAATTACGTTACGCCTCTAGACGTCGCGTGATTTAAGTGCTGGTCATGAGCTAATATTTCGGGTCATGACAAACTTGGTATCAAAGAGCTAGGTTTAACCTTGGTTCGAGTCTTTGTTTGACTATGAGGAGTCTAGGGCCGGTATGTATTTCGGAACCTAGGCTTGACCTTACGGAACTTAGACTTGAACAGGGGGGGTATTAGACCCGAACTTTCATTTTATAGGCTGACCCTGATTGATGGAGTAGGTAGCTTGAGTAGAGTGACGTACCGTACATATGTTCCGCGGCATATTTACGATACGATACTTAAGAAACCTTAGGATGTACATATTTTGAGATCTATGATTCTTTTTGTACCCATGATTATACATCCATTTGAGATCCTCGACTATATTTGTTTCCATGATCATACTCTCATTGATGTTGTTCCATCTTATGATCATGTATCCATTCTGGATCTGTCATTTCCTTTTATGCCTTTGATCTTCTTTATTCGATACTCGATTGAGGTTCCTGTCACTATGGTTTGAGCGCAGATTGAGCTGCTGCTAGTGATGCGGTCAGGGAGAGCTCATCATGGACGAGAACTGACCATCGTGTTTTCTGGTGACACAGGAACGTCTCGAGTTAGCGTTTGTGTTGTGACCTCTCGGATGAGGCGAGTGTTTGGTTTTGCACCGGATGATCGGGCCATTGTTAGAGCTACCAGTTGCAAGAGGACTGTTGATGTACATCCTACCTCAGAGATTGTAATGTCATCTACCGTGTGGATAGATGACCCAGCTGTTGCTGAGATTGATGGGATGTCGCCTCCAGACATTACGAGATGAGATCGCTGGAGATTCCAGGAAGAGGGCGATAGATGATAGCTAGTCTATCCCGAGTTGAGAGACGAAGGTGATTCGTCAGATTGATGCGCCGACGCCGGCCCAGTTGAGTTGAAGATTTTTAGTGTGGAGAGTCTTACTCAGATCTAGAGCAGACCAATCCAGAATGACCGTTGATGTATCGTCTTTCTAGGAGGATTGAGGCATTGTTTAGCATGCGGGTGAAGAGTATTCACATGTTGTATAGGCGAAACTAAAATGTTCGAACGAGTGTCAGAAACCCATTTTTCCAAGTTTAAGGTATTCAGAGGAACATGCAAGTGATGCTGTGGACCTTCAAGAAGAATGAAACCCTAACTCGACATGATGACCATGGAACCACATTTTGAACCTTAGGGTTTGCGGCAGTTTAGCTGTGCCATCAGTGAGGCTTGAGTTTGCCCTTCTACGGTTGGTATATAGGTAATGTGGCATGTACTTGATATTATTAAACTGTGCTCAGGTGTTGAGCTTTTGAAAAATTTTGGGACTTTGATGACTCGATCGAAACGTTTAACGTCATCCGGATATTATGTGATAAGGGACCAGTAAGCTGACCAGCTTCGGATAGAGGACCACACCCAGATGCGTTGTGAGTTGATCGAGGACGGACGAGTATTGAGTATTCCTCCGACGGTTGGGACGAGTTCCCAAGGACGTGTTCGGCCATATATCTTCTAAAGAGTGATGAAGATACCGAGTTCGTGACTTCGAGTCCGTGTGAAAGACTCCGGATTGACCGTGGCCGAGAACAGTTGCAGTGCGCAGATAGCATGGCGTGACGTCATTGTGGACGATGATACAGACGATTGGAACCCGAGGTTCGTGCGGGACGCTGACGAGCTGTTGTTACTCCCCGTCGAGATTAGAGATCTGATATGCATACAGAGGCATTGGGATACGGCCAGTTCCCGAGGAAATGTTGTGCTGAGAACGCAGATGTCCAGAAAGCGAGAAAAGATTATGTAAGAGTACCTGCCTCCGTACAGTTCGGCATAGGCGCGATTGGATGAGACCTTGAGCAGGATTCCTTCTAGGACTCTGCTGCAACGAGATTTGCACCTAAGATTAGTTGTGTCACGTGTATTTAGAGAGTCAGAGGCCGACGCCAGTGACGTGCTGCCTTACGAGTGGTTGTTATATTGGCCGAGAGATGACCGGAGAAGTGCCAGAGCGGATTCGTTTCCGTTAGCACACCCGACCGGGCCGAAGAGCCGATGGATTGCGAGATTGCTAAATCCATAGAGAAATGAGGACGCAGAGACAGAAGACGCCAGGCCATGAGAAGGAGGCAAGCGGATGTTCTTGTTCTGCCGGTTTTAGGCGCACCGACACTTTTCAACATTGTAGGTGGTGTATCTCAGTGACATTTGTTGCACTTTGCGTTTGTGATCTGAGTGTCATGCTTATATCGCTTGGATTTGAGTTTTGATGATATTGTTTTCGTGAAACAAGGCTGCACCTACTGGGTATTTACATTTTGTGCACGGTTACTACACTTGAGATATGTTTTTTTATACACCGTTGTGTTGGCTTATGATTTGTGCATATCTATTGCACTTGATATTGATTTTGTGCCTTGGCTACATTTGTTTATGATTTCGTGGATCCCATACAGTTGATTTGATTTTGTGCGTGTGGTACGCACTCGATTTGATTTTTGCACTCGGTATAGCCTATATGTGCTTGCAGTGCATTGATATGTGTTTTCTACATGCATTTGTACACGTTCATGATTTTATACACCTTGGTACACTCGGTGTTGTTGTTTACGCAATTGAGTTATTGATTGGTATTTTGTGTAATTGGTGCACCAGATCCGTATTTATGCATTTATGCACTGTATTTATATTTCGTGCACTGGTTGCACCGGATTTGTGTTTCGTGCATTAGTTGCACTAGATTTTCTTTTCGTGCATTTGTTGCACTGGATTTCTGTTTTGTGCATTGGTTGCGCCAGTTCGGTATTTTGTGCATAGGTTACACTAGATTTATACTCCGTACATTGTTGCACCGATTTATGTCTTTGAGCCTTTGTGTTATCCGATTTGTGTTTTCGGGCGCGTTGGCACTTGCCGTTCGTTTTCACGCATGCTACTGCCCTATATGCTTTTACAGACCCGATGCGCTTTGGTTGGATTTTTGCGCATATTAGGCGCTTGATTTTGGATTTTTGTGCTCATCGGATGCACTTGAGTGAGATTTTTACTCGTGCATGTCGGATGCCCTTAATTTAGATTTTATTCGTGCATGTCACTTGATTTAGATTTCTTTCGTGCATGATGGATGCACCTGATTTGGATTTTCACGCATGTTGGGCGCATGATATGAGATGTGATTTTATACACACCAGATGAACTCGATTTGGGATTTTTATTCGTGCACGTTAGTTGCACTGGATTGATATTTTCGTGCACTCTAGGTGCACTTGATATTATTGTCGTGCACACCCGTTGCACAGGACAGATGCTTTCGTGCACTCCCGTTGCACTTAGTTTTGGCTTTTGTGCATATCATAGCACCTGTATTTGGATTATAATCCCGTGCGCACCAGACGCACGTGATTATTGGATACGCCTTTTGAGGCTGATTTTTCTTTTGAGCACCTTGTTTTCATGATGGGTTCTATGTTATGTAGTAGCCGAACGGGAATGATATGAGGACAGTACCTGAGTATTTTGCATGCATTGAAGTTTAACCAGAGGTTTTTAAAAGGAGCTATAGTCTCGATGTTTCTTACGTGTCTGTGAGCGACACAAACGTTTACAAAAGGAAAACCTTTTGGGATATTCTGAAAAACGGCGGAACGTATATTTAGCAAAACATATATGGACATATATTATTATTTTACAAATGAGCGTCCACCACTTACGCCATGAGTTACGAATCACACGGAGATTTAGAAAAGGTTTTTGCATGAGTTTTATTTAGTTCTTGAAAGTTTTCCAAAGATGCGTATATACACGTATTATAGTATTTGACTAGTGTATGTTGGATTTCAGTATTGGATTTCAAGATCTGTATCTCCACTGTAACTCCGGAGATATGCATGCAAATACGATGATTTGCATGGCGCTTGACGGAGTTCGATTTTGAGATTATACTCGTTTTCTGGCGCACGCGATGCGCGGTGTTATTTCTGTATCTTCCATGATTTCGGAGCCCCGTTGATTTCAGTTGATTCTTGAAATGTTTTGGTATTTGGGGGTTTAAATTTAAATTCGGGGACCGAATTTATTTAAGGGGGAAGACTGTAACATTTCAGAAAATATAAAATATTATTATTGGAATTTAATATTAAAATAATATATTTCCCGAAAATTTGCCCGATTTGCGAAATTGGGGTTTTCGAAAAGAGGTATAAATATATACCAATATTTATGAAATAATTGGAAATTAAAATAAATTATTCATTTAAAAATATATTTAAAGGATTTGGCATTTTAAAATTTATTATATGCAGTTTTGATAAAAAAAAAACCGATTAGTGCACTGCTAATCGCGATTAGGCCAAATTCGTGTTTCTACAGTTTTCATGGTTAGTGCACCATAACATGTTACATGTTATTTCATTTGTGTTGTGTTATGTTATGGTTTTATTGTGGTGAGAAGAGAAAAGAAAGGAAAAAGGTGTCATGATGACTTGAGGAGAGAGAGTGGTGACATCATGATGAGAGTAAGCATGCTTGGAGAGAGAGAGTGAGAATAATTGAGAGAGAGAGAGGGGCTGCCTCATTGTTATTCTCCACCATTTTCTTCTCCTTCTTCTTCCTCATCTCCCTCCACCTTCTACCCTCATGACCCATCTCCAATCTTTCATCAAAACCCCATACTCCCTTCACAAAAGATGATCACCTCCTCACACTCATCGCAATGAACCAAGCAAAGTGGGATTTTGACAACATTAGGACTTCTAGGGTTTTGCTTGGGTGTAACCATGTGGTATATCTCTTTTCATTTAGTGTAGTTTTGTTTTTCCTAGCATTCAAGTTATTTAGAATCTGTTTATGGTGTGGGTTGTGAAATTAGAATATTCAACAGAGGATTTGGTGACTTGTGGACTTGTGAGCTGTAGTAAGGGTGTATAAGACCCTAGAGATCAAATTTTGGACCTAGAACATAGACCATAAACTTGGATTAGTTTTGTGTCGGTTTTGGTTGCTTTTTGTGAGCCTACAAGGAATCTGGAGCAACCCGGGGAATATATGAGTTTAGCAAACATCTCTAGGGACCAAATTTGACTAATAGAAGACCACCCTGACCAGACGAGCCCCAACGGAGACACAAGGGCCGAGGAGGCCGGATTTTAAGGCCATGTGGCCGTCCAAATTGTTAGGTTTGGGTTCCAGGTTGTTCCAAAAGCTCAAATACCCCATATACTACACCATATACTTGTTTGTTCATCCAAATTTGATCTGAGTCAAAATCTAGGAGCTTTTTGGTGTGATTTTGGCTATGTTTTCCGTATTTTGAAATGCTTATTTTTGATATTTGGATTAATATTTGGTTGTTAGATATTTGTACATCAACAACAAGGGATGATAGGTTGGTTTTGCTTGCGTAGGCTATAGGTTCAAACCTATGAGCGCACCGTGTGCCGTATCGGTTTTCCGGATTCGATTTTAATAGTGATTTCGATTTTGTATTATTGTAGGTACCTTCCCGTGGTTTCCGAGGCGACGGAGCATGGCATCAACGACTTCTGCAAGCAAGGAGCAAGGTGAGTAGATCTATATGTACGGGGGAGGTCGGGTGGATGGCTGTCACGACCCGAATTGCACGTGACTGGCCCTTGAATCATATGACGTCTATAGGACCCCATCTAATTCAAGTAAGCCAAAAGCCCAGTAATCTAAAACCATTTTAAATAATAAATGAAGGAAAACTGGTTTGAAAGAAATGGTTTTAATAGCATAAGCCGAATTATGCGTTATAAAAACCGAAGTCTTTTCTAAAAATTTTGGCAGAGTTTCTTTTGTAAATACTGGCCCCAAAAGTGGCACAACATACATAATATGAATAAAGGCATCACCAAGCGGGAGCTAGCTCTTCGTCAATTGACGGTCACAACCATGCAAGCAATATAATATACAACGCCGAAGGGCGATGATCAAAACTCAAAAGGAAACTCAAAATCATCAAGAAAACCATAATACTACAACGCGTGACTCTAAGGTCGAAATATTATACAACTGATTTTCTAAGTCTGAAATAAATACAAGTCTGGTTGATGAAATTTTACTAGATACAACTGAAGATAAATAAGTACAATGGTGGTCACGATGCGAGTGAACCCACCTACCAAAGCAATCACCCAGAAAGGAAGCAGTGTGCCAGAAACCGCAATGAAACCTGTACGGCAAAACCTGCAAGAACTGTGGCACAACGGGGGTGAGTTGCCAACTCGTGAGTAGAAAACATCACAGAGCAGAAATCGTATGTATGACTCAATCCTAGGTCAATACGATCATCAATACATATATCCTCAATATGATAAAGTCTGAAGCATGATAAGGTGGCAAGGGTAAACATCTAAACATAAGTGTAATACCAAGTGCTCGTGTCAGTGCCTCAGGTAGCAACATATCATAAACATAAGGTATCATCAATGAAATCAGCGCCAACTATAGCATCAAGTATATAAGTATGTGGATATCATCCAACAATGTAATCAATACCTGTATCCATGTGGATCTCATCCACGGGTCAACCAATGACACAAAACATCATGCATGTAAATATCATAAAGCATATGCATGACAGTATGAGGATATAAATCAACATGTGTCCTCCGCGACACATCAAAATCATGGAACCTAAGTGTCCAACATCGACACTCGAAAACATCATGAAACCTGTGTCCAGCATCGGCATGTAAATCCTCATATATATAGGGCTCCGTCAGTCTGGATCGACCTATATCATCTCTCAACTCCGGTCGGTATCCTCAGGATATCCGCAGAGCCCAAATATAATCACCGGTAGGTAGTAGTCCCTCTGCCAGGCTCACCGTATGTATACACAGCATCCCTTTCTTGTCCCAGGCACCATACCGGGCCCACCATGTACCCGTACACGGCCCATGACTCCTCCTCGCATGGGGTGTGTGTGTATATATATATATATATATATATTTATCAGAACCGATAAAACTCATGGTGGACGCACTGAAATATCATATCAGGAGAAACCGTTTTTTTTAAACAATACATACTTTCTTTCGAAATAGCCACGGTTCTCAAATCCAGAAATCTCATGAAAACAACATATCTCAATGCATATAATCACAAAGCATGATGTATGCGAGATATAACAGAAATGTAAGCATATCCGTATATCATTCAACATGAAACAGTAATATGCACATATCGAGGGAAAACCACTCTTTTAAGTGAATACAGTTTTAAAATATATTATGCGGTTCCCAAATCTCCTAAGTCAAGCCAGCATCATCTATGTATGTGCAAATATGTATGTACGCAAGTATGTCATGCAAGGAGTCATATTCTGATGCAACAATCCTACTGTGTAGTGACATGGCAATTATCGATGATGAAGTGAGTGAGCCGGCAAGCAGGTGTACGTGGAACATACGCATCATAGATAATGGTGCTGGTGTCCTGACAGCATGAGTTTAATATAACAATAAACACATTTAAACATGCAATGCAATGCGAATAGAAAGAATACCGGAAAAATGAATAATAAAGAAAACAGTGAAGAATCCATATCAATATATATATGTCATACAGTTTTGCCATTTGAAATAACACGAATCGTGGTGTTTAAAAAATAAGGGCTACGGTGTTTTAAGGCAAGATGCGTCTTTTGAAAATATCCGCAGAATCCCTTGGTCTGTCTTTAAAATACTGACGATTCGTTAGTTTTTAAATTGGTATGACTCGAGTCTAGTCTAACATCTATAAGTAATACAGGACTAAACGAACAGTCTAACCGAAAGGGTAATGGAAACCACCTACTTCTGAGTCAATATATATAAATATAATAGCCGGTGATCTCGCCTCAATAGTATCACATGCGATACAATATACAATATGACATCCTCGAGTCAAGAGTGCGGATCTATCATCAATATATAGCTCGTACGTAAATCCGCCGTACGGCATCCAAAATCTGGGTACGGGTCAATTATCATATTAATCTCATCATTTATCTGGTATCCTTATCATCATATCTCAGGAACTGGGGTACTGATCTAAGTCTAGTACAAACAGATACCATCTTTATATGTATATATGAGTGTATGAAACACACGTATAAAGGCCCGCTAAAATCTCATGTCGTATCTCATACTACGAACCACATCATATCACCGATCTCATGGCACCATGCTCAATCTCATCAACTCGTCTCCAAATACCATGTACAATCCTCATCATCCATGTGTAGGTATACGTATATATATATATATATACACACACATAGTCCCATAAACGCATAAGTAAAACAATCTAAACATGTGTGTGCATGTGGGTGTAAACCTTATTCTAGGGCTCGCGACTAAACTGACTAGCAACACCATCATCCAATGATACTAAAATTATCCATAACTCCCAAAGTCTATCTAGATAATCATAACCTCATAATGACATATAAATATATCCATACACTATACTGCGAACTGCGGGGGTGCTATACGCCATCCACCCGACTTCCCCCGTAGATATAATCTACTCACTTTGATCTTCGCTTGCCGATGCCGACGTCGCCACGCGCTTTCTTGTCGTCTCGAAGTCTCGTGGGGGTACCTACATATCACAACGTATCTTATCGCATTAAAATCCAATTTGAAAATGAAACGACATACGAAGCTCACATAGGTCAAAACCTATGGTTTACTCTCGCAAACCAACTAAATAACACTCGATCTCGATGTACAAACGTCAAGTGATCAAATACAAAACCAAATACCAAAACCTAGATTCGAAAACATCGCAAAACATAAGGCAGCAACATTGAAAACATGCTCCAGATTTTGCTTAAGGTGAAAATAAGGTGCACAAACAATACTGGGGTGAAGTGTATGAAGTATATAAGCTACAAAACCAACTTGGACCCCTGATTCAACAATGTGGCCGGCCCCTACACCTAAATTTCCGGCAAGCTCGGTTCTGGGTGAAAGGAATCGTCTCGTACTGGTAGGGTGTCTTCCTAGTGTCTAATATAGGCCTCTGGTATTGTTTGCTTTTCTTTTAATAATACTAGGTTATCCCAGATTCCCCTGCACACCCTAAAAACTCAAAAAACCGACATGGACAGATTCTGTTTTTTGTTTCAGGTTTTCGTATTGTGTTTGGTCCAGGTACTTAGCACTAGGGGGGTTTAAGGTCACCACTAAGGTCCGTACACACGACCACAACTAAAAAATCCCTCAAACCCTAACTTAAGATTTTCAAAGTTCACTAAACGTCGCCTAATCACTTCTAAACATGTATCTAAGCTAAAGTGAAAGAAAAAATACACAAATGGTGAAGAGATTACCTTATTTGGCACTGATGAATCCCCTAGAGCATCAAAATCCCATTTTTCTTTGTCCAAAGTGTAGCTTGTGAGCTTGTGCATGTTTTTTGTGAAATGGAGATGGAGTTTTGGTGTTGTTTTGATGATGTTTTTGGGGTTTGAAGCGGAGGGGAGTGAGGTGCTGCCATGAGTGAAGAGGGAGGAGAAAAGATGAAGAAGATGATGAAGGAAACAAAGGGTTATGGTGCAAGGTTGACCCCTCACCTCTCTCTCTCACCCATACCTTATTGTTTAATCATTTCCCTTTTCTTTTCTTTTCTTTTCTTTTCTTTATCTTTTCTACTCATTTCATTTAAACCAAATCATGCTTGAAAATGAAGAAAAGCCATGCTAGGAAAAATGTAAAAATGACAAAAATGACGTGCACAAAACACGCTTAATACGCGATTAGCGATATTTAATCGTGATTAGCATTAAAAATAGTGTATAATAAATCATAAAATTTCATAATTCGCTTAAATCACATAAAACACCGTCATTTCAGTAATTTCCATAATTTTAGTAATTTTCCCCAATTTATCGGTATTTAATTATACCGCCTTAGGAAAATATTCAATATAATATTATTTAAGTTAAAAAATCCCCAAAAATAATATTTTATTTTTCTGTAATGTTACAATATTCCCCCCTTAAAGAAATTCGGTCCCCGAATTTAAATTTAAACCCCTCAAATATAAAAACATTTCAGTAAAAAGTCCAAGTCGTCGTGGCTCCAAAATCATCAATACATAAAACGCATCATGGCGCAATACATGCGCATGAAAAATGAGCAGATAACTCCAAATTCAAAACTCCATCAAGCATCCCGCAATCATCGGAGTCATGGTGAAAACACAAATGTCAAATCCAATAAGAAAACCAATATGATATAAATGTAAACATCTGGAGGAAATGCATGCCAAACCTTTCATGTTGCTGTGCGAAGCACGTATCGCGACACAGTGGCGGACATCTATTGTGACAAAATAACTATATATATACTTATCCTTTGTTTAATATGTACGTCCTGCCATTTTTGAAAATAATTTAGAAGGGTTTCCTTTATAAAATGTTTCGTGTCATCTCAGACACGTAGGTAAATACTGAGACTATAGCTCCCTTTTTTTTTGGAAATCCCATCGATAGCTATCAATGCATGCAAAAATATATCCAGGTACTGTCCTCTGACTAGTCCTGCTCAGTACGAAAACAAATAGTAAATAACTTAAAAACGTACTGCTCCATAAGAATTCCATCCCAAAATATGCATAAGAATACCGCGTGCGTCTGGTGAGCACGGAAATCAAAATCCATGAATGTTAATACATGTGCATAGAAACAACATCTAAGTGCAACGGGTGCGCACAAAACACCTGTCAAAGGCAACGGGTGTGCCTGACAATAATATCTGGTGCATCTGATATGCACAAAGAATCCGGATTTAGTGCATCTGGTGTGCACCAAAATGGCATCTCATAACATGCGCCCAACATGCGCGAAAATCCAAATTAGGTGCAACCATCATGCACGAACAAAATCTAAATCATGTGCATTCAACATGCACGAAATCATGAAATCCAATATCAAGCGCCGAACATGCGCAAAATCCAATCCGGTGCACAAAACAAATATCGAGTATCACAATCAAAATCGAAGGTATACAGCACATTTCAATCCAAATCCAAATCATGTATACTGTGGTATATAATCTCACCACCATGTGCATCAGCGTGCACAAAGCAGATCAAATACAAAAAGTGCATGAAAACTATGCTGAAAGCGTAAGTCAAATCACATGCATACCAAAGGTATGAACTCAAAAATCAATATCTCGAATGACATCAAATCGAAGTCAGGTGCAACTGTGGTGCACAAAATCTCAATCATGCAAATAAATCGTCCAAAATATCAAATCAAAGATGTCGGAAATATTCCCGCTCTAACACATCCTCTAAGATATCTGGCCAACTATCTCGTCAACGATGCCGAACTCTGGTCTACTGGGTGTGCGTAAAATGGCCGCTCCTGGGTCTAAGTCTTCTCGTAAATTATTCCAGAAAGGTTCTGTCGAAGTCTCTCCCAAATCTCGTTTCTGCCGAACTGCACGGAAGCCATCGTCTTTTACTAAATCAATTCCTTATTCCGGAATGGCTGCATACTCATCGCGACTCCTTCTAGAAGGTATATCTATATACAACGCCTCTGCATGCGTATCACATCTCTGACGTCGGCGGAGTGGAACGTCATTTCATCAAGATCTCATACGAAACTCTTACTCTACTTTTCTCTAATGTCGACCGCTTCGTACTCGTCTCTTCGTGGCTGTATGGACTGTTCTCCAACGGCCATACTCGTATCTGGATTCTCCCAAGCAATGCATCCCATCACATGATATCCGAATGATGTCGAACCTTTCGATCGATTCGTCAAAGTTCCATAATCCCCCAAGAGCTCAATATCTTGGGTACAGTTTAATAGTATTGCAGTACATGCCACATCACCTGTGGACCAACCGTAGAAGGGCAAACCCAAGCCTTACTAATGGCACAGCTGAACTGCCGCAAACCCTAAGGTTCAAAGGCGTTCCATGGTCATTATGTCGATTTAGGGTTTCATTCTTCTAAAGGGTCCATAGCATTACTTGCATTTGTCTCTGAATACTTTAAACATGGAAAATGGGCTTCTTACATTTGATCGTCTATATCGACTCCCAACGTACCTGCGTGAAGTCATCTCTAGCTGGAATCAATCAACCTAATGACCTCGCATTGGGGTAAGCGAACGAACCAAATGTCCTAGTCATTCATCCTCGGACGACTAGCGACCTTCTATTATATCTCTGAGTATATACTCATGCTGCAGTAGCTCCAACATCTGGGGCGATATCTCGTCATTCGCAGCAACAACTGGCTCATTCGTCTACACGCTGAACAGTGCCTCATTCATCAAGAATCAGCGATACATCAACGGTCATCACATTCTGGCTGGCCTCTCACAGTGGCCCAATCCTCTGGTGCTGATCTGCACGTCCGAGAAATCTCATAAAAGCTATCCATCAAACGCTTCTGGCGTGAAAACACAATAAAACGACGCCTCTATGCAATCGTAAGTCCCTAGAATCACGCGGTGGTCAGTCCTCGTCCGTGACGAGCTCGTGCTGACGCAACTCTAGTCGTAGCTCTCTCTGCCCGTGTAATCGTGGTAGCAAAATCATAACCAATATCAATGAGGATAGATCATAGGAATGAATATAATACTGTGCAAGGAATTGTACATCCTAAGGTTTCTTAAGCGGAGTAGTGTATCGTAAGTATGCCGCGGAATATACACACGGTATGTCACTCTACTGAAGTCACCTACTCCATCAACCAAGGTCAACCTACGCGACGAAAGTTCGGGTGTAATACCCCCTCGACTAATTCTAAGTTCCGTAAGGTCAAGCCTAAGTTCCGAATATATACAAACGCTCTATTCTCCGCATAGTTAGACTCGAACCAAGGTTAACCTAGCGCTCTGATACCAACTTTGTCACGACCCGAGATGGCACATGACTGGCCCTTGAATCATATGAAGTCTATAGGACCCCATCTAATTCAAGTATGCCAAAAGCCCAGAAATCTAAAACCATTTTAAATAATAAATGAAGGAAAACTGGTTTTAAAGATATGGTTTTAATAGCATAAGCCGAATTGTGCGTTTTAAAAACCTAAGTCTTTTCTAAAAATTTCGGCAGAGTATCCTTTGTAAATACTGTAAGTCCATGTCACGCAGCCCACGAGCTTGCGGGGAGGCGGAATATATGAAAAACAATTATCAAAGCTTCGTAACACGGACTTGAGCACACGGATCGTGTCTAAACCATTACTAGCAAACTACGAAAGGTTTAACTACTCTGATTCGAAGTTATACCTCACGTTACTTGTCCTTCGGGTCTTCATCATTATCCTCCACGCCTCGTAGGCTCTATGGAACGTCGGCACCTCAACGGCCTCCTCGAGTCAAAGACGATCCACCCGAGAGTTTATAGTCCGAGCTCCTATCTCGAATCTGAGATAACTACGACTCCTAGATCGCTAATCTAGAAGTCCTAGAGAGTTTAGAGTAATAAGATGGATTAGTTAGTCACTTAAACCCTAAGTTTCTCAACTCACGAGAGCTATTAGGGTTTGAGGAAGAAGATGAAGAAGTGAGGAGAGAGAAAGCTTTTGTTATAATGAAATGAATAATGTCTCATCTTAGAATAATACGAAGCATCAAAATATCATAACAAATATCTATAATAATATCTAGCATGCTTCATTTAATTCATTTGAGATGAATCATCTCATGAGTCATTATCCATTTAATGAAAACCTACACCTCATCTCTCCACCTCATTTGTTTAAATTCTAAAAAGAATTAATCACAAATGAGTCACCTTCTTCTAGAAGCTTCCCAACAAATTACGAGACTGCCCCTCCCATCCGTATTTCCGAAAAACACGGATAATCTTTGACTGAATAAATCCATCTGTATAATACTAGAATCTGGCTTAAACCAAAACCCGCTAGTATTATCTGCCCGATCGTAATACGTACACAAGTGTACGTAAGTGATCGCGGCCCTGCCGTAAAACTATACGGCACCTACACCTTTTGCCCGGTGTAGGGAAACTCTCTGTGTGGGACTCTAAAGACTCGACACTACGCTGGCAGTGGGTTTAACCACAGGCCGCAAGAGGTACTAGCTGTACATAACGGTCCCAAGGTAGATGTCGATAAGAAGGACGATGAGGAAACCCATCCGAACTCCAACTGAGCCTGATGTGACAATCTCCGTACTGTCTGGTCTGTTCATCTAGGACTATCGCATATCGGGCCTAGGGGGGCGGTAAACGTCAGACCCTTAATAGCGGTATAAGTCGTGTCGGAGTGAAGCCCATTACACCTTAAGAAACTACTGGAACCAACCAGTAAATCTCGCTTGCCCTGGCCAGGGACTTTGCGTAATGGTTCTCCATACACAGCGCGATGTCAACCCCCAATACTGGGAGAGACGAATCCTGTCTAACTGCCACTGCCTCCAAGTGCTTCGGGACTGCACCCAACTACTACCTGTTTGCACGACTCCTTTGAGCCGTGGTAGGGTAGTAATCTAAGAACAGTGGGAACACACCCGAGGCGAAGTAGCAGAATCAAGTCGACGGACTAAGTTGTACTCATGTCACCTGGGAACTGCTATCTGACGATGGGTATAAATCCAACATGCAGTTCCCGGCGAGTCCTTTCCGGTGTACCCGTAACCTAACGAGCACCTGCATACTATCTCCAGTACGACGTACTGATGGCTGTGGGACAGACCATCTCTCCAACTGGGATGAGAAGCGTACACACTAGTCTACTCCGTAGTATCGATGCCCTGTCTCGATAATCCTATGACCAGGGACCTGTATAAGATGTTGCTTATAGACTACCCAGCCCCCACTAGTGTGACTGCCATCACAACGTTGGTAATCAAGCAAAGATCCTAAGGGCTCTACTAATTTGTATAAGCGATACGTTAAAAGAAACATATGCACATATTAAAGTAGACATAAACCAAGTAGCATACTACCATTTTTAGCAAGACTGTCAATACAACTTTGAATATCCCAAGCTTCCATTAAGTAATATACAAACTGGTATGATACAGTAATGGCCTCTAGGGCATAAACACTAACAATCTCCCACTTGCACTAGGGCCATGTACTGCCATATCGCAGACCTATCATCTCGAATAGCCTCTCGAACTGCGTCTGAGGAATGGCTTTTGTGAATGGATCAGCAGTGTTATTCTCTGTATCTACTCTCTTTACCTCTATCTCCCGGCGATCTACGATCTCCCTGATCAGGTGATACCGGCTTAAGATGTGTCTGGACTTCTGATGGGACCTGGGTTCCTTCGCTAAAGCTATAGCGCTGTTGTTGTCGCAATACAGAGGTATTGGATCAATACTGGTAGGAACCACCTGAAGTTCTGTTACGAACTTCTACATTCAGACAGCTTCTTTTGCGGCATCGCAAGCATCTATGTACTCCACTTCCATCGTTGAGTCAGCAACGGTGTCCTGCTTGGAACTCTTCCAACAGACCGCCCCTCCATTGAGGGTAAAGACATAACCCGACATGGACTTGGAGTCATACTTGTCACTCTGGAAGCTGGAGTCAGCAAAGGCCTCGATCTGGAGGTCTTTTCCGCCATACACCAAGAACATCTCCTTAGTCCTCCTCAGGTACTTGAGAATGTTCTTTACTGCTATCCAGTGCTTCTACCCTGGGTTTTCCTGATACCGGCTTACAACGCTTAATGCGTATGCTACATCTGGTCTGGTACATAACATCACATACATTATAGAGCCTACCGCAGAAGCGTAGGGTATAATCAACATGCGATCCCCTTCCAAATCAGTCTTTGGAGAGGTTGATTCCGTGACAAGCCGGTAGCTTACCGCGCTTAGAATCTTCCATACTGAATCTTTTCAATATGGTGTCTATTTACCTGGACTGCGAAAGTCCCAACATCCTCTTTGATCTATCACGATAGATCTGGATCCCCAGAATGTAGGTGGCATCACCCGGGTCCTTCATGGAGAACTTCTGTGACAAGAATCCTTTGACTGACTGTAGCATAGGAATATCATTTCCTATTAGGAGAATGTCATCCACGTACAAGACGAGGAATACTATAACTCTCCCTACAATCTTACTGTATATGCATGGTTCATCTGGATTCTTGATAAAGTCGAATTCTGTGACAGTATCATCAAAACAGATGTTCCAACTCCGCGATGCCTGATTTAGTCCATAAATGGATTTAAGCAGCTTGCACACTTTACCGCTGCTCCCACTCTGAATGAATCCCTCTGGCTGATCCATATAGACGCACTCTTCCAAATTATCATTTAGAAAAGTCGTCTTTACGTCCATCTGCCAGATCTCATAATCGTGGAAGGCCAATGGCAAGAAGGGCCCGAATGGATTTGAGCATAGCCACTGGAGAAAAGGTTTCGTCATAGTCCAAACCAGGTCTTTGACGAAAACCCTTTGTAACAAGTCTAGCCTTATAGGTTTCAACCTTTCCATCTACACCAATCTTCTTTCTGAAGATCCACTTGCATCCTACAGGTTTTACCCCATCTGGAGCAATCTCTAAAGTCCATACTTTGTTTATGTATATGGACTCCATTTCGGTCCGCATTGCATCCAGCCATTTTACTGAGTCGCCGCTCTGAATGGCTTACTCGAAGCTAGTAGGGTCATCATTATCAATGATGCAATCTTCTCGATCCCCGTCTATGAGAAAACCGTAGTATCTCTCGGGCGGAAGAGACTGCCTACTACTTCTTCGGATAGGCGCTGGTATGTCCCTTTCTTCTGAAACTTCTGGTTCTACCATACTTTCAGTAACAGCTTGTGGTTCTGGAATTTCTTCCAGTTCTATTGCGCTCCCACACTTCTGATTTTCTAAAAATTCAGCTTCCAAGAAGTGGGCATGACGAGAAACAAAAACCTTTTGTTCCTCTGCGTAATAGAAATAATACCCCTTGGAGTTCTTTGGATATCCCACAAACTTACACTGTATGGAGCGTGCCTCGAGCTTCTCCGGATGCTGCTTTTTTACTAAAGATGGACATCCCCATGTCTTCAGGTACTGAAGATAGGGTTTCTTCCCACTCCACATCTGATATGGTCTGGTAGGCACAGTCTTGGTTGGAACCTTGTTCAAAAGATATGCAGCTGATTCTAGTGCATAACCCCAGAAAGATCGCGGTAACTCAGCCTTACTCATCATGGAACGAACCATATCCAATAGTGTTCGATTCCTCCTTTCCGATACACCGTTGTGTTGTGGTGTGTATGGAGGAGTAAGCTGAGAGAGAATTCCATTCTCTTTTAAGTAACCCAGGAACTTGGCACTTAAGTATTCACCACCTCGATCAGATCTCTGTGTCTTGATACTTTTGCCTGTTTGGTTTTCCACTTCATTCTTGTATTCCTAGAGTTTCTCAAAGGCCTCGGATTTATGCTTCATTAAGAAGATATGTCCATACCTAGAGAAATCATCCGTAAAAGTAATGAAGTAGGAATAACCTCCTCGCGCATGTGTAGACATTGGACCACACACGTCACTGTGTACGAGTCCCAAGATCTCGCTCGCTCTAACTCCGTGTCCAGTAAACGGAGTCTTTGTCATCTTTCCCATGAGACAAGATTCACAAGTAGCATAAGATTGATATTTGAACGGATTCAAATATCCTTCTCTATGTAACTTCGTCAACCGTGTTTTATTAATGTGACCTAGTCTACAATACCATAAGAAAGCCTGATTCATTTCTGGAGACATTCTTTTAAGTGTGTTCTGGACATTGAAAACTTGAGCTTGATTCAATACGTATATAGCGTCATCTAATGTACCGGACGCAATCAGAACTTGATTTAGGTGGATGTTATTAGTGTATATGCCCTAGGGGCCATTATTGTATCATACTTGTATGTATATTATTTAATGGAAGCTTGGGATATTCACAATTGTATATACAGTCTTGCTAAAAATGGTAGTATGCTACTTGGTTTGTGTCTACTTTAATATGTGCATATGTTTCTTGTAACGTATCACTTATACATATTAGTAGAGCCCATAGGTTCTTTGCTTGATTACCGGCGTTGTGATGGCAGTCACACTAGTGGGGGCTGGGTAGCCTATAAGCAACATCCAATACTTATCCCTAGTCGTAGGATTATCGAGACAGGGCATCGATACTCCAGAGTAGACTAGTGTGTACGCTTCTCATCCCAGTTGGGGAGATGGTCTGTCCCACAGCCGTCAGTACGTGGTACTGGAGATAGTATACAGGTACTCGTTAGGTTACGGGTACACCGGACATGACTCGCAGGGGAACTGATTGGTTGGTATTATACCCGTCCTCAGTTAACAGTTCCCAGGTGACATGAGTACAGCAAAGTCCGCAGACTTGACACTGCTACTTCGCCTCGAGTGTGTCCCACTGTTCTTAGATTTCTACCCTACCACGGCTCAAAGGAGTCGTGCAAATAGGTAGCAGTTGGGTGCAGTCCCGAGCACTTGGAGGCAGTGGCGGTTAGACAGGATTCGTCTCTCCCTGTATTGGGAGTTGATATCGCGCTGTGTCAGAGAGCCATTACGCAAAGTCATTGGCCAGGGCAAGCAAGATTTACTGGTAGGTTCCAGTAGTTTCTCAGGGTGTAATGGGCTATGCTCCGACATGAATTATACCACTATTAGGGGACTGACGCTTGCCGCCCCCTAGGCTCGATATGCGATAGTCTTAGACGAACAGACCTGACTGTACGGAGATTGTCACATCAGGCTCAGTAGGAGTTCGGATAGGTTTCCTCATCGGCCTTCTTATCGACATCTACCTGGGGACCGTTACGTACAGCTAGTGCCGCTTGCGGTCTGTGGTTAAACCCACTGCCAGCGTAGTGTCGAGTCTTTAGAGTACCACAAAGAGAGTTTCCCTACTCCAGGCGAAACGATATACAGGTCGTATGGTTTTACGACAAGGGTTTGGACGCATACGTGTTTAAACGCACGTTCGACGTTCGGAAAGTTTTTACTAGTCGGCTTTGGTTTAAGCTAGATTCTAGTATCAGGTTATTGGATTTATACAGTCTAAAGTTTTTCCTTGTTTTCACGGATTGGAGGGGCGTTCTCGTAATTTTCCGGGAAGCTTCTAGAAGCATGGTGACTTAGGGGTTAAGGTGGCATAAGCATTTATTGCTTAATGACTCATTTGTGTGATTCATCCTTAGAGTTAATGATTCATTTATTGAGCTTATGACTCATGTGATGAATCACAAAAGGTGAATGCATCAACCATGATGATTAATCACTTATATTATTTATTTGATAAATTGTTATGGTTGTTATATTCTAATGAGCTCATGATTCATATTCATTCTTATCATCACCTTCTCTCTCCTCAAGCTCTCTCATTCTTGAAATCCTAACCCTAACCTCTCATGTGTTGAGATCAAGGGTTAGCTAGACTAATACGTCCATAACCTTACTTTATATCCCCTAGGTAGCTTAGATTAGCACTTTGAGCAACCTAGTTATTTCAAGTTAGAGATCAAGCTTGGCGTAGGAGCTCTCGGGTGGATCGTCTTTGACTCGAGGAGGCCGTTGAGGTGCCGATGTTCCAAGGAGCCTACGAGGAGTGGAGGACAGCGATGAAGACCCGAAGGACAAGTAACGTGAGGTATAACTTCGAATCCGAGTAGTTAAACCTCTCGTAGTTTGCTAGTAACGGTTTAGATACGATTCATGCGCTCAAGTACGTGTTACGAAGCTTTGATAATCGTTTTTCATATATTCCGCCTCCCCGCAAGTTCGTGGGGTGCGTGACATGGAGTTACAGTGGTATCAGAGCCAACTAAACCATTACTAGCTTGTTAGCAACTAATTAGAAGTTCGATCGACGGAAAAATGCGAAAAATGAAAAATCTTACCCTAACAGTTCTGTTAATTTTAAACATGTCTAAAATTTTTTTTTGTATGCCTTAAAATTCACGGCAGGGAAATATAAGAATTCTGAGAAAATACGAGACCCTAACTCGACAAGATGGCCGCGGATCCGCGGCAAGATGGTGCTTTTGGCCGCGGATCAGCCGCCGAGTCAACTCCGAGTTGACTCGGATTTCCTCTGTAATTCATATTTTATGGTTTTCTGTTTTCCAGTATGTTCTGTTTCTGCCCAGGTTACTTCAGTGCTGGTTTGCTTTTGGGGTAGACACAGAAAAGGTTGTTGATCGATGTTCTAAGTTATTTGCTAATTGGGTTTTTATCTGTAATGTTTAATGTGTTCGTAAACCTCCCCTAACTGCTAGTATGTCGGTTGGCAGGGGGTTGCACATTTCTTTAATGTTTACTGTTTGTGTATATAGACTTGATTGGAGTGTTGTGATGATTAGCCGGGGTTTGAGATGGGTTTAATATTTATTCATTCGATGTAAATGTAATATGACGTAATATTCTTTTGCTGGGCGCATCCAGGTTGCGGTTGTAGCCACCGTTGTATTATTTCTTTTTACTGTTTTTGCTCCTAGGATAGACCCAAGGCGGGGTACACAAACTACCGGGTACGTTGAAGTGTTTAGTGGCCTACTCACGTTGTTGAGGGAGACCGCTTCACTTCGGGTACTTGGCGGGTAGTTTGTCGTACCCGTAGGGGTCTAGGGTTGGGGTAAATGTCTATTCATCATAACTGTGTAATCCGTCTTTTATTGCAGGATCAAAGCAAATGCGGATTGCTAGTATATCCAATAAAGTTCATCAGTGATCTGGAATGCTTATTATTGCGTCTGACGAATGTACAATATCTTAATATGATAGGTATTAGATGTCACTTATGTTTTACACCCGCGCTAGCCCAGCCCCCGCTCTGTCGTTTGTTAAGTAACCTAACGGGTGATGACGGGACCCAGTGGCGAATGCAGATGGCATAAGAGGACGTGGTATTTTCGTTGTTTTCTGCAATGATAGGATATATGATGGGATGCATTATTATAATGCAAAGAAAATAAACCAAAGTTCAATCGTTGGAACAAATTTAAAAGAAACCACTCGGTTATTTTCAAAAGAGCAGAATTTTTAATTGCGGAGCTTTAACCACTCCTTTTAAAAAGCTATCAGGTTCCTTCGATTATATCAAGTTCACTACGTTCACGGTTTTTGCCAAAACCATTCGTAGCCCTCCGTCATTTAATTTGGGTATTCAGTAGTATTCAAGCTATGTATTTTGGCCAAAGTCAAGGCATAGTGTTTGATAGCTGCTGGGTATTCATTTGTTGCATAGTTAGATGAGTTAGTTTGGGACAGTCGTATTATCATTTGACCAAAGTCAGGGGTATGTACGGATGGGTTCAAATTAACTTGGATAGTGACGGGTAGAACTTGACATGTGACTTATGACATTTTGACCAAAGCCAATGTCATAAGAGCATGGGGAAAAATTTATATCGGGAATTTCTTAAGAAACTGAAATTTGCAGAGAGAGCATACCATTTTGGAGTTTGATGAATGTTGGTAGGTTTCCTTCAACATTATCATACGATGATATTTTGGATCCCGATCCTACTGTGAGTACATGCTACTTATCAGGAGATTCGTCACTTAACGATCAATGCTATAAAACAAGTAGGTGCCTAGAAAGGCGTCAGCGGGGCTACGCCCCCAGAGAAAAGAGGTTATTTAATTAAGGAACTTCGCGAAAGCATTGGAAAACGTCCCTCGAAGTATCGACACTGACATGGCTGAACGGTTAAGCAAGAATTGTACGGTGAGAATAGTCCTGGCTAATTCTTCTTTTATGGTTTGAGGAGGGATTCGAGAAACAGTGGGAGCCATCCTGTTTAGATAAACTAAAAACCAATCTAAACTTGCATGAGCATCATGCTAAAATGTTTTCTTCTCTTTCTCTCATTGCAGCGACCTTGTGACCACACATAAGTTACATCTAGATAAAAAAATTGACTGAATCTGACTTATATGACTGGCAAAGGTCTGTCCAGATGTCCATTACCTATGACAAGCTGGACCACCCTAACACTACTCAAGATCCCGTCGTCCCAGGTCCAGTTTCCACCGTCCCGGATATGGATATCTGTCAGACAAGGGCAAAGGATAAAACGAAAGCCAAGTGCCTTGTGTTAGCTTCAGTTGATGGTGTATACCAGAAGCAGCACGAGAAGATGGACATAGTTTCCATCTTTCTCCATGACAAAGATTTATATGGAGAGCAATCTCATATCACAAGATATAAGACCTCGAACGAATTAATTCAAGCGAGGTTGGCTGTCGGGTCATTTGTAGGGGACAACGTCCTTACAATGACTAGCTATATTGATGAGCTCCAGGACCTGGAGACCACGTTGGGAAACAAGTCAGATACTGACTTGATTCTACAGTCTCTGCCTTCTACCCTGAAGGAAACCAGGGAAGAAGAAAGAAAGAGAAGGGAAAAAGTTTCGGGACTGAATGTAGTAAAAGAGGAACGTTCCTATTGTCATGAGATTAGGCATTGGCAGAAAGATTGTAGGGCTTTAGAAGCCAGTAGCTAGGATACGAAGCCTGTTGTGGCTTCAGCCTCAAGTGTGTTTGTAATTGAGAACTGTTTGTCAATTAACTCTACTTCCTGGGTACTTTATATCGGAGCAGGATCTCATATCTGTAATTCATTACATGCTTTGAGAAACTGTAGAGTTATGAAGGTAGGTGATTTGACTCTCAGAGTTCCAAACGGAATGAGCGTGGACGCTGAATCCGTGGGAGAATATCGCCTATGTTTGACAAGTGGGCATATATTGAATTTACGTAACTGTTTATATATACCTAGTATGACTTGTAATATCATATCAGTGTCCTCACTTTCGAGAGAGGGATATGATTTTACATTCGTAAGCGATGAAGTTAACATCCAGCAAAATCAAGTTATGATTGGGTCAGGTACATTAGATAACGGTATATACGTATTAAGTCATGCTCAGGTTTTCAATATCCAGAATACACTTAAAAGAGAGTCTCCGGAATTAAATCAGGCTTTCTTATGGTATTGTAGACTAGGTCACATCAATGAGAGAAGCTTGACTAAGTTACATAGAGAGGGATATTTGAATCCGTTCGACTATCAATCTTATGCTACTTGTGAATCTTGTCTCATAGGAAAGATGACAAAGACTCCGTTTACTGGACACAGAGTAAGAGCAAGCGAGCTCTTGGGACTCGTACACAGTGACGTGTGCGGTCCAATGTCTACACATGCGCGAGGTGTTCATTCCTACTTCATTACTTTTACAGATGATTTTTCTAGGTATGGATATGTCTTCTTAATGAAACATAAATCCGAGGCCTTTGAGAAATTCCAAGAATACAAGAATGAAGTGGAAAAACAAACAGGAAAGAGAATAAAGACACTGAGATCTGATCGAGGTGGTGAATACTTGAGTGCCGAGTTCCTGGGTTACTTAAAAGAGAATAGTATTCTCTCTCAGCTTACTCCTCCATACACACCACAACACAACGGTGTGTCACAAAGGAGGAATAGAACCCTATTGGATATGGTTCGTTCTTGATGAGTAACGCTGAGTTACCGCGATCATTCTGGGGATATGCACTAGAATCAGCTGCATATCTTTTGAACCGAGTTCCTACCAAGACTGTGCCTACCACGCCATATCAGATATGGAGTGGAAAGAAACCCCATCTTCAGCATATGAAGATATGGGGATGTCCAGCTTTTGTTAAAGAGCAGCATGTGGACAAGCTCGAGGCACGATCAGTACAGTGTAAGTTTGTGGGATATCCGAAGAATTCCAAAGGATAATATTTCTATTACGCAGAGGAACAAAAGGTATTTGTTTCTCGTAATGCCCATTTTCTAGAACATCAGTTTTTAGAAAAGGAAACAAGTGGGAGCGAAATAGAACTCGAAGAAATTCCAGAACTACAACTGAAAGTATGGTAGGACCAGAGGTTTCAGAAGAAAGGGACATCCTGATGCCACTCCGCAGGAGTAGTAGGCAGTCTCATCCACCCGAGAAATACTACAGTTTTCTCATAGATGGGGATAGAGAGGATTGCACTATTGACTATGATGAGCCTACTAGCTTCCAGCAAGCCATTCAGAGCGGTGAATCAGTAAAATGGCTGGATGCATTGCGGACCGAAATGGAGTCCATGTACACAAACAAAGTATGGACTTTGGACATTGCTCCAGATGGGGTAAAACCCGTAGGATGCAAGTGGATCTTCAGAAAGAAGATTAGTGTAGATGGAAAGGTTGAAACCTATAAGGCTAGACTTGTTGCAAAGGGTTTTCGTCATAGACCTAGTTTGGACTATGACGAAACCTTTTCTCCAGTGGCTATGCTCAAATCCATTCGGGCCCTTCTTGCCATTGCCGCCTTCCACGATTATGAGATCTGGAAGATGGACGTAAAGACGGCCTTTCTAAATGGTAATTTGGAAGAAAGCATCTATATGGATCAGCCAGAGGGATTCATTCAGAGTGGGAGCAGCGGTAAAGTATGCAAGCTGCTTAAGTCCATTTATGGACTAAAGCAAGCATCGCGGAGTTGGAACATCTGTTTTGATGATGCTGTCAAAGAATTTCACTTTATCAAAAATCCAGATGAACCATGCATATACAGTAAGATTGTAGGGAGAGCTGTAGTATTCCTCGTCTTGTACGTGGATGACATTCTCCTAATAGGAATGATATTCCTATGTTACAGTCAGTCAAAAGATTCTTATCACAGAAATTCTCCATGAAAGACCTGGGTGATGCCACCTACATTCTGGGGATCTGGATCTATCGTGTTAGATCAAAAAGGATGTCGGGACTTTCGCAGTCCAGGTACATAGACACCATAGTGAAGAGATTCAGTATGGATGATTCTAAGCGCGGTAACCTACCGGCTTGTTACGGAATCACCCTCTCCAAAGAGATGCCTCCCAAGACTGATTTGGAAAGGGATAGCATGTCAATTATACCCTACGCTTCTGCGGTAGACTCTATAATGTATGCGATGTCATGTACCAGACCAGATGTAGCATACGCATTGAGCGTAGTATGCCGGTATCAGGCAAACCCAGGAGAGAAGCACTGGATAGCAGTAAAGAACATTCTCAAGTACCTGAGGAGGACTAAGGAGATGTTCTTAGTGTATGGCAGAAAAGACCTCCAAATGGAGGCCTTTGCCGACTCCGGCTTCCAGAGTGACAAGGATGACTCCAAGTCCATGTCGGGTTGTGTCTTTACCCTCAATAGAGGGGCGGTCTGTTGGAAGAGTTTCAAGAATGAGACCGTTGCTGACTCAACAATGGAAACGGAGTACATAGCTGCTTGCGATGCCGCAAAAGAAGCTGTCTGGATGAAGAAGTTCCTCATAGAACTTCAGGTGGTTCCTACCAGTGTTGATCCAATACCTCTGTATTGTGACAACAACGGCGCTATAGCTTTAGCGAAGGAACCAAGGTCCCATCAGAAATCCAGACACATCTTAAGGCGGTATCACCTGATCAGGGAGATCGTCGATCGCCGGGAGATCGAGGTGAAAAGATTAGAGACGGAGAATAACATTGATGATCCATTCACAAAGGCCATTCCTCAGACGAAGTTCGAGAGGCTATTCGAGATGATGGGTCTACGATATGCCAGCTCATGGCCCTAGTGCAAGTGGGAAATTGTTAGTGTATATGCATTAGGGGCCATTATTGTATCATACTTGTATGTATATTACTTAATGGAAGCTTGGGATATTCACAGTTGTATATACAGTTTTGCTAAAAATGGTAGTATGCTACTTGGTTTGTGTCTGCTTTAATATGTGCATATGTTTCTTGTAACGTATAACTTATACATATTAGTAGAGCCCATAAGTTCTTTGCTTGATTACCAGCTTTGTGATGGCAATCACACTAGTGGTGGCTGGGTAGTCTATAAGCAACATCACATACTTATCCCTAGTCATAGGATTATCGAGACAGGGCATCGATACTCCAGAGTAGACTAGTGTGTACGCTTCTCATCCCAGTTGGGGAGATAGTCTGTCCCACAGCCGTCAGTACGTGGTACTGGAGATAGTATACAGGTACTCGTTAGGTTACGGGTACACCGGACAGGACTCGCAGGGGAACTGATTGGTTGGGATTATACCCGTCGTCAGTTAACAGTTTCCAGGTGATAAGAGTACAGCATAGTCCGCAGACTTGACACTGCTACTTCGCCTCGAGTGTGTCCCACTGTTCTTAGATAGCTACCCTACCACGGCTCAAAAGAGTCTTGCAAACAGGTAGCAGTTGGGTGCAGTCCCGAGCACTTGGAGGCAGTGGCGGTTAGACAGGATTCGTCTCTCCCGGTATTGGGAGTTGATATCGCGCTGTGTCAGAGAGCCATTACGCAAAGTCCCTGGCCAGGGCAAGCGAGATTTACTGGTAGGTTCCAGTAGTTTCTCAGGGTGTAATGGGATACGCTCCGACACGACTTATACCGCTATTAGGGGACTGACGCTTGCCGCCCCTAGGCTCGATATGCGATAATCTTAGACGAACAGACTGGACTGTATGGAGATTATCACATCAGGCTCAGTAGGAGTTCGGATGGGTTTCCTCTTAGGCCTTCTTATCGACATCTACCTGGGGACCGTTACGTACAGCTAGTGCCGCTTGCGGTCTGTGGTTAAACCCACTGCCAGCATAGTGTCGAGTCTTTAGAGTCCCACACAGAGAGTTTCCCTATTCCAGGTGAAACGATATAGAGGTCGTATGGTTTTACGACAAGGGTTTGGACGCATACGTGTTTAAACACATGTACGACGTTCGGACAGTTTTTACTAGTCGGCTTTGGTTTAAGCCAGATTCTAGTATCAGGTTATTCGATTTATACAGTCTAATGTTTTTCCGTGTTTTCACGGATTGGAGGGGCGTTTTCGTAATTTTCCGGGAAGCTTCTAGATGCATGGTGACTTGGGTGTTAAGGTGGCATAAGCATTTATTGCTTAATGACTCATTTGTGTGATTCATCCTTAGAGTTAATGATTCATTTATTGAGCTTATGACTCATATGATGAATCATACAAGGTGAATGCATCAACCATGATAATTAATCACTTATATTATTTATTTGATAAATTGTTATGGTTGTTATATTCTAATGAGCTCATGATTCATATTCATTCTTATCATCACCTTCTCACTCCTCAAGCTCTCTCATTCTTGAAACCCTAACCCTAACCTCTTATGTGTTGAGATCAAGGGTTAGCTAGACTAATACATCCATAACCTCACTCTATATCCCCTAGGTTGCTTAGATTAGCACTTTGAGCAACCTAGTTATCTCAAGTTAGAGATCAAGCTTGGCGTAAGAGCTCTCGGGTGGATCGTCTTTGACTCGAGGAGGCCGTTGAGGTGCCGATGTTCCAAAGAGCCTGAGCCTACGAGGAGTGGAGGACAACGATGAAGACCCGAAGGACAAGTAACGTGAGGTATAACTTCTAATCCGAGTAGTTAAACCTCTTGTAGTTTGCTAGTAACAGTTTAGATACTATTCATGCGCTCAAGTCCCTGTTACGAAGCTTTGATAATCGTTTTTCATATATTCCGCCTCCCTGCAAGTTCGTGGGGTGCGTGACATGGACTTACAGATGTGAACTACATCGCTTATGAATGCAAAGTCATATCCCTCTCTTGAAAGTGAGGATACTGATATGATATTACAAGTCAAACTAGGTACATACAAACAGTTACGTTGAATCAATATCTGCCCACTTGTCAAACCTAGGCGATATTCTCCCACGGATTCAGCGTCCATGCTCATTCCGTTTGCAACTCTGAGAGACAAATCACCTACCCCGATAACTCTACGATTTCTCAAAGCATGTTATATATTACAGATATGAGATTCTGATCCGGTATCTAGTACCCAGGAAGTAGAGTTAATTGACAAACAGTTCTTAAAAACATACACACTCGAGGCCGAAGCCATAACATGCTTCGAATCCTGGCTACTGGCTTCCAAAGCCCTGCAATCTTTCTGCCAATGCCCAATCCCATAACAATAGGAACATCCCTCCTTTCCTACACCAAGTCCCGAAACTTTTGCTTTTCCCTTTCCTTCTACTTCACTGATACCGTATAACGGCTTTGTGGAGGTCTTCTTCTTTTCACTCTTTGCATTCTCCTTAGATGCAGAAGAAGAAGGTCCCCCATTAAGCAGAGCGGGTGTCTCCCTGATTTCTTTCAAGGTGTAAGTAGAGGGTAGGGACTGTGGAAATAAGTCAGCATATGACCTGTTTCCCAACGTGGTCTCCAGGTCCTTGAGCTCATCAATATAGCTAGTCATCGTAAGGACGTCGTCCCCTACAGATGACCCGATAGCCAACCTCGCTTGAAATAATTCGTTCGAGGTCTCAAATCTTGCGATATGAGATTGCTCTCCATATAAATCTTTCTTATGGAGAAAGATGGAAACTAAGTCCATCTTCTTGTGCTGCTTCTGGTATACACCATCAACTGAAGCCAATACGAGGCACTGGTCATTCCCATTATCCTTTTCCTTTGTCTGACGGATATCCATATCCGCGATGGTGGAAAATGGACCTGGGACGGTGGGGGCTAGAGTAGTAATAGGGTGGTCCAGCTTGTCATAGGCAATGGACATCTGGACAGACCTTTGCCAATCATATAAGTCAGATTCAGTCATTTTGTTATCTAGATGTAACCTAGTCATGGTCACAAGGTCGCTGCAAAGTGAGAGAGCGGGAACACTTTATCATGATGCTCTTGCAAGTTTAGATTGGTTTTTAGTTTATCTACTCTGGACGGCTCCCACTGTTTCTCGAATCCTTCCTCAAACCATAAAAGAAGAATTAGCCAGGATTGATCTCACCGTACAATACTTTCTTAACCGTCCAGCCAGGCCGGTGTCGGTACTTCAAGGGAGGTTTTCCAACGCTTTCGCGAAGTTCCTTAATTAAATAACCTCTTTTCTCTGGGGGCGTAGCCCCGCTGACACCTTTCTCGACACCTACTTGGTTTATAACATTGATCGTTAAGTGACAAATCTCTTGATGAGTAGCGGATACTCACAGTAGGTTCGGGATCCAAATATCATCGTGTGATAATGCTGAAGGAATGCTACCAACATTCATCAAATTCCAAATGGTATGCAACACTAGCAAGTTTCAGTTTCTTTAGAAACTCCCGATGTGGATTTTTGCCCTATGTTCTTATGACCTTGACGAAGGCCAACAAATCATAAGTCACATGTCAAGTTCTGCCCATCATTATCTTTTTAATTTGAACCCACCCGTACATACCCTTGACGAAGGCCAACAAGGTAATACGACTGTCCCAAACCAACTCATCTATCTATGCAACAAATGAATAACCCAGCAGCTACCAAACACTATGCCTTGACGAAGGCCAACAAACATAGCTTGAATACTACTGACCATCCATAAGAAATGACGGAGGGCTACGACTGGTTTTGGCGAAACCGTGAACGTAGTGAACTTGATATAATCGAAGGAACCTGATAGCTTTTTAAAAGGAGTGGTTAAAGCTCCGCAATTTAAAAATTCTGCTCTTTTAAAATAACCGAGTGGTTTCTTTTAAATTTGTTCCAACGATTCAACTTTGGTTTATTTTCTTTGCATTAATATAATGCGTCCCATCAATTAACCAATCGTTGCAGAAAACAACGAAAATACAACGTCCTCTTATGCCATTCGCATTCGCTACTGGGTCCCGTCATTCACCCGTTAGGTTACTTAACTAACGACAGAGTGGGGACTGGGCTAGCGCGGGTGTAAAACATAAGTAACGTCTAATAGCTATCATATATAGATATTGAACATTCGTCAGACGCAATAATAGGCATTCCAGATCATAGATGAACATTGTTGGATATACAAGCAATCCGCGTTTCCATTGAGCCTGCAACGAAAGACGGATTACACAGTTGTGATGAATAGACATTACCCCACCCTAGACCCCTACGGGTAAGGAAAACTACCCGCCAAGTACCCGAAGTGAAGCGGTCTTCATCAGCAACGTGAGTAAGCTACTAAACACTTCAAAATACCCGGTAGTTTGTGCACCCTATCTTGGGTCTATCCTAGGAGCAAAAAATAGTAAATGAAATAATACAACGGTGGCTACAACCTCAGCCCGGATGTGCCCCGCAAAAGAATATTACATCATATTACAATTTACTGTAAGTCTATGGTAGTGCCCCGGCCGTCATTCTGACGCCAAACGCGGAACAAAAACTTTTATAACTAGCGCTATCGCATACTATAACCCGGATCTTTCCATTAACGCTAAACTAACAAACTGTAAAGAGGTAGAAAGGTTATACCGATTGATCCGAGTCCTTCGGTCTTTAGCCATCATCCCACGGTCCTCGCGGCAACTCCGATCTCTTTGCTCCTCGTCGAGGTGGCACCACATCTACGGATCTTTAAACGGGCTCCCGCCTCTATACCGAGGCAACTCGGTCATCAAGTGTGCCAAAAGAGATGACCAAGATGAAGTAGAGAATGAGTAGAATACTTTGTCTCGTCTCATCCAAAACCATGGATGAACGGTTAATCGAAGTTGCCTTGTGAGAAGAAGATCAAAAGGAAAGAGCTTTGGATTTTATTCTCAAATGAAATGAATCAATTTCTCACAAAGTGAGAGAGTGGAAGAAGTCATGGGGGCTTCCATAAGTGTCCGGCCACATATAGGAGAGGAGGGGGTGATGGCAAGCTCAAGTGGTGACCACAAAGAAAAAATCAAGAAGAAATATCCATCTCAATCCAAGAAGCAATGAATGCAAGGCATGAGTCATACAAAGCTAGAAGCTTCTTTCTAGAAGCTTCCATGTGACTCACCCTAAAACTTATCCTCTCATCAAAGATATTTTGGCCATGGCTAGAATGATAGAAATACGGCCAAAAAGAAATGCACGGATTAAACTATGTTTAACCGGGCGGTGAAAAAACTGGAAACTTTGAAAAGCGATCCCGAAACGAATTTCAGGATAACCCCGTAACTGTATATACATACCCGCATTTGTATTACGACCGAATACAAATGCAACTGAGATAAAAATATTATATCTACATAATATAATACATGGATCCGGCTTAAACCAAAGCCCACCAGTATTATCTGCCCGAAATATAACACGTGCATAAATGCACGTGCATTTTCCGAACCCTGCCATAAAACCATATGGCCTCTACAACGTTTCGACCGAACTTGGGAAACTATCTGTGGGGTACTCTAATGACTCATCAGTACCCTGGCAGTGAGTTTAACCACAAGCACGTCAGCGGCACTAGCAGTGCGTAACGGCTGCCCATGTACTGAACTCAAGAGAAGCCGATGAGAGAACTCATCCTGGAACCCTACTGAGCCTAACAGTGACAATATACATACATTCCGGTCCATTCGTCTATGAGTATCGCATATCGGGCCTAGGGGGCTGGTAACGTCAGACCCCCAATAGCGGTATAAGTCGTGTCGGAGACAAGCCCTGAACACCCTGAGAAACTACTGGAATACTTACCAGTAATTCTCACCTGCCTTGGACAAAGACTTGGTGTAATGGCTTTCTTAGTCACAGCGCGATCTCACCCCAATACTGGGAGAGACGAATCCCCTGCCGATCCGCTCATTTGCCTCCATGTGGCTCGGGACTGTACCCAAAAAGGACCTGTTTGCACGACTCCTTTGAGCCGTGGTAGGATAGAAATAAAAGCACAGTGGGAACTCATACGAGACAAATGACGACCTCAAGTCGATTAACTAACCTGTACACATGTCACCAGGGAACTGCTATCTGACGCTAGGTATAATACCAACTAGCAGGTTCCTGGCGAGTCCTGTCCGGTGTACTCATAACCCAATGAGCACCTCTATATATATTAGGTGATCCAACTGATACCAGTGGCTTGTGAGACCGGCCACCGCCCCTCATCGGGGTCTCGATTGTACACACTAGTCTACTCCGGAGTATCGATGCCCTGTCTCGAAACTCCCACGACTAGGGACCACAATTAAGGATGTGCTTATAGACTACCCAACTCTCACGTATATGATCGCCATCATACTGCTGGTAGTCAAGCAAGATCCTAAGGGCTCTATCAACGTGTAATAGTGATCAGTCACCTAAACCTGTACACGACTGATAAAGGCAAACCAGATAGCATACTATCATCTCGAGTAAGAATGTGCTACCGGTATAGGTCATCCTCAATCATTGCAATCACGTACCGGCGATCCAATAATTGACTTTGAGGGCACTATATCCAACAATCTCCCACTTGCACTGAAGGCTAATTATTGCGATGTCGCATACTCACAGCCCGTTTGATACCGAACACCCAACTCCTCTACTAATCAGTTTCACAAAGCCCGTTTGTAAAACTCTTGTGTTCGAGAAATATCCTCAGTGAGTGGATCCGCCCTGAAGTTCCTTTCTATGTCTCTCTTAATCTCAAATTCGTGGAGAAAGCCATCTCCCGAATTGAGTAATACCTGTCTTAGAATATGTCTGGATATCTGATGGGACCTAGTTCATAAATGAACTCCAAATCCAAACTTCTTAGACTGTATCGATAACTGAACCTAATCAGTATCCTGCACCATGCCTCCCACAGTATCCTCTTGGACCAAATGTCCATAATACTGTCCCTCGTCAGAGGGAAAACTATAACTCTGACAATCACTCTGTCAATCACTCTGTCATCCATGTCACCTTTGAAGCCTGGAATGATAACCGTCCCCCGAAGGAGGCTGCCGTCATTAAATCCCTAGAACATGCACTTATGTTCTAAAACTGCTTCCTTATGTTTCTTCAGGATTGGATTAATATAAACTTATCGTATCTAGTGCAAAAACAACATCTGGTGTGGTACTTGACATCTCACGATTGACTCAATTGCCTAAGCAAGTGATCTGCCAATCATGCACATCTCTCTCTCCTTTAGTCTGTAAGACACCTTTAGAGAGGGTGACTCCATCACCTGCAGGTATACCACCATGCCAGGAGTCATCTATTCTAAAATAATATTAGAATACTGTCAAAGTACCCATATTGGGAAACTACCAAAATCTACATCTAAAACCATAGATCTAGTAACCAGGATGTCTGATGTTATATCCATATCCTTTTTGGAGAAACAACCGTGTGATTACCACAGTATAACCGATCGTAGTATAGGAATTTTACTTCCTACTCTGTGTATGTCATTGTAACATTTTCAAAAATATAAAATATTAATTTTGGGAATTTTTATTATTTAATATTATTTTATTGATTATTTTAATAATTAAATGCAAATAAATAGGAAAAATGTTAGAAAAATTATGAAAAATTATGGAAAATTCTAAAATAGGGTAAATTAGTGAATTATGACATTTTTAAGTTTTTGTGATTAATTTGACACTAATTTAATGCTAATCGCGATTAAAATCGCTAATCGGGTTTTTTGGCAATTTTGTGCAAAACTTGCACATATCACATTTTCTACACTTGTGCATTTTTCTTGCCATGGTTATCATTTGGGTTACTATTCTTGTAAGAAGGTTAGGGATTTTAAAAGAAAAAGGAAAAGAAAAGAAAAAGAAAAAGAAATTAGAATGGAGTTGGTGAGAGAGGGTATGGGCATCTTTGACAAAGCCTTAGCCATTGTTTTCCCTTCATTTTTTCCCTCCCACTTCCTTCCCTTGCTGCTGCTGCCTCTTCCTCATCATTCTCCCCCTCTTCAATCCCTCTTTTCATCTCTAAAACAACACCAAAACCATATATCGGTTTCTTTAAAAATGTGCACAAGCTCGAGATCTACAAGATGGACTAAGAAAGCATGGATTTTGGCCACTAGGGGCAACTCAAGAAAATTCTTGAGTTGCCAATTGAGGTAATTTCTGAACCATTAGCTTAATTGTAGAATTTCTTATAACCCCATGTTAAGATTATATCGATATTGTGTGATATTATGGACTTGATGAAAACCTAGTTAGGGTTTGAGAGAAACTTGAGTTGTAATGTGAAATTGAGCTCAGTAGAGGACTTGTAAACACCTTAGTGCATGAATTGGAACCCAAAACCTGAAGCTAGAACCAGAAATACGGATTTTAGAAACCGATATCGGGGAAATTGTGTAATCTGTGCAGGTTCACTTGAATCTGCTATCACCCCGAGAACCCTAAAATAATATTGAGTGGACAGTGAGATGTGCAGGCACAATTGAACCAACACCCCAAACCCTAGCTCCCCACTCCATTTCCCGGCCGCCAAAACCTCCTTTCTGGCCGCAATTTGCGGCCAGACCAGTGAGGAATCGCCTCGTTTTCTGTGCACAGCCCCAGTTCCTCTAGTGTTGACCCAGGGTACTTCTAGTTTTGACAGATTCTATCTAGGGTGAAATCTGGGACATATATCCTAAGTTGCTATTTTGGATTCGTGTTTCCGTATTCCGTATTTTCATTTCTGAAATGGTGGTTTGTGTTTTGCCTCGACTATTGGGCGTTTATACGACGATATAGAGGATTTATATGTGGTTTTGAAGGCGTGCCATAGGTTCTCACCTATAGGCCCCCTTATCGTATCGTTTTGGATTTCATGCGCCGTTTTAGCTTGGATTTGGTTTTAATGCGCATATGCGATATTTGATGTGTAGGTACCCATGAAGACTTCGGGACGACAAGCAATTGCGTGGTGATGTCCGCAAATGATGTTTCAGGTGAGTAGATTATATCTACAGGGGGAAGTCGGGTGGATGGCGTATAGCACCCCCGCAGTCCGTAGTTAGTATATACATATAGTAGATGTGTGATAGTTTTAGTGTGTTGTAGCTTTGTGTTAGAAGTATTATGGATAGTGTAGGGTAGAAGTGACTAGTGTAGTTCATAGTCGCGAACCCTAGGATAGAGTTACACCTACACACACACCCTTGCATATTACTTGTACTTACACGGTGTTTGATGATATGGATTGACTTTGGAGATGAGTCGATGATGTGGGCTTGATGACGTGAGATCGGTGATTGGATACGATTCATTGTGGGATATGACTTGTGATCTCTTGCGGGCTTGGGATATGTGTTTACCCCGCATGCATACTTCACTGATGGTATCGTTTGGTGCTGGACATAGAGTAGTACCCCAGGCTATATGATCTGACGATAGTGATACCTGATATGTGATAAGATAGTGTGACACTGACCCCTACCCAGCTATTGGGATGCCGTACGATGATTACCGTACGAGCCGATATTGATGATAGATCCGCACTCATAACTCGAGGATATCTTATGATATGACATTGAGGCGAGATCACCGACTATATACCTTTATATATGTATCGACTCAGATTTAGGCGGTTTCCATACCCCTCCAGACTTGCATGATACTTAGATCAGTAGTTGCATAGTAGATGTTAGATTAGACCAGAGTCATACCTATTTTAAACTAACGAATCGGGAATATTGCAAGATAGGAAAAAGGGGATTCTACGGATATTTTCAAATGTGTAGCGTCTATTTTCTAAACACCGTAGCCCTTGTTTTACCAAAGACCCCGATTCGTCTTTTTTCAAAAGGCAAGGCTGCATGATATAGCTTTTGAGTTAGATTCTTCACTATTGCGTTGATTATTCGATTGCACCTGTTCATACTATTTGCATGGCATTACTTGTGCTTATTGTTATATTGCCATCATGCTGTTAGGACACCAGCACCATTATCGATGATGCGTATGTTCCACATACACTGATTGCCGATTCACACACTTCATCATCGATAATTGCTATGTCACTACACTGTAGCACTGCTGCATTCATGGTATGATTTCCGCATGGCATATTGTACACATAGACCAGTACACAAACATATATGATTTTGACTTGATATTCATACCTGATACATATGTCACACCTGATCATTGTATCGTAGCTTATTTATATGTGACATGACTTGATACTCACATTTGATGCATACATCATACCTGATACATATGTCACATCTGATCATCTTATTATAGCTCATTTATATGTGACATGACTTGATACTCACATTTGATGCATACATCATACCTGATACATATGTCACATCTGATCATCTTATTATAGCTCATTTATATGTGACATGACTTGATACTCACAATTGATGCTTATATCACACCTGATCATTGTATCGTAGCTCATCTATATGTGACTTGACATGATATTTATGTTTGACGCACATATCATATCAGATTAGTGACTTACATTTTGGTTTGGATTATATGTGATTTCTGGATTTGGGAACCGTGGCTATTTCAAATATGTATTCATTTAAAAACCCGGTTCCCTTGATATGATATTTCGGTGCGTCCACCATGTGTTTTCTCGGTGCTAGAGTGATATATAAAAACCCGAATCGAGGAGGCGGTTGAGGCCGATTACGGGTACATGGTGGACCCGGTATGGTACACCGGGGCGAGAACGGTTTCGCTGTGTGATAGACGGTGAGCCCGACAGAGGGACTACTACCTACCGGTGATTGTATTTGAGCTCGGCGGATATCTGGAGGATTCCGACCGGAGCCCCGAGATGGATATGGGTTGACCCGTACTGCCGGGGCCGAGGGCCGATACCGCAGACGGAGCCCAGAGATGGACATGGGTTGACTCGTACTGCCGGGGCCGAGGGCCGATACCGCAGACGGAGCCCCATATGGATGAGGATTTACGTGTCGATGCTTGGCACGGGTTTCATGATGTTTTACCATGATGTTGTTTATATCCTCATATTGCATGCATGATGCTTATTGTCATTGGGTGACGGGTGGACGGGTTCCACGCATATACAGACATAGATCATATACAGATATGGATCATATACAGACATAGATCATATACAGATATGGATCATATACAGACATAGATCATATACAGATATGGATCATATACAGACATGGATCATATACGGACATGGATCATATACAGACTGGATTTACACTTATCATACTTCATTTGTATATATAACAGGGTATGAGGGTGCTGTTATATATACCCTTACACCAATATTAGTGGTATGGGACGCTAATATATGTGTATTGATATCATTTGATACTTCATCATATTTACTTCATACAGCATACCTTACATTCATGACATGTTATTACCTGAGTACTTGGCACCACATACATATTTAGATGTTACCTTGCCACCTTATCACACTCAGATGTACTCTTGTGGATTATATTACTGATTGTTGACTTAGGTTTATGTCTTGCATTCGGTTTCTGCTTGTAGATGTTTCTATTCACGAGTTGGCAACTCACCCCCGTTGTGCCACAGTTCTTGCAGGTTCTGCCGTACAGGTTCTATTGCGGCATTTCTGGCACACTACTTTCTTGCGGGTGGTTTGCTTTTGGTAGGTGGATTCTTTTGCATCAAGAACCACCCTTATATTTATTTATTTCATTGTATCTAGAAATTGTCCATCAACCAAAACTTGTATATTCTTTCAGACTTAGAGACAGTGTTGTATTATTCGACCTTAGAGTCGCGCTTAGTAGTATTGCGGTTTCTTGTTGCTTGAGCTTTCTTTTGGGTTTGATCCTCGCCACTTGGCGTTGTATATTATTGTTGCATGTGTGGTTGTGACCGTCTATTGACGAACAGCTAGCTCCCGCTTGGGGATGCCTTTATCATTGCATATATATTGTTATTCTTGTTTTACCCCATTCGGGGCCATTCTTACAAAAGAAACTCTGCCGAAATTTCTGGAAAAGATTGTACTGTTTTTAAAATGCACATTCGGCTTAGTTATTTAAAAACCTTGATTTTTAAACATGTGGTTCTTTACTTATTCTTAAAAAGGGTTTTAGATTTCTGGGTTTTCGGCTTACTTAGTCGCGTTACGCCTGTAGACGTTACGTGGTTAAGTGCCGGTCACGGGCCAGACTACGGGTCGTGACAAAGTTGGTATCAGAGCGCTAGGTTGACCTTGGTTCGAGTCTGAGTTTGACTATGTGGAGCCTAGGGCGTTGTGTATATACGGAACTTAGGCTTGACCTTACGGAACTTAGACTTGGTCGAGGGGGTATTAGACCCGAACTTTCGTCGTATTAGGATGACCCTTGGTTGATGGAATAGGTGACTAAAGTAGAGTGACGTACCGTTGGTATGTTCCGCGGCATACTTACGACACGCCACTCCGCTTAAGGAACCTTAGGATGTGTATATTTTTGAGATGAGTGATTCTGTTTATATCCAGGATTATACATCCATTTGAGATCCCCGATTCTATTAGTTCATGATCATATATTCATTTATGCTGTTCCTTTCTATGATCATGTATCTACTCTGGATCTGTTGTTTCCTTTTTGTCACTGATGTGCCCTTTTGATACTCGATTGAGATTCCTGTCACCATGTTTGAGCCCAGTTTGGGCTGCTGCTAGGGTTAAGGCCGGTGTGAGCTCGTTTGGTACGAGGGCCGACCATTGTGTTTTCTGGTGACATGGGAATGTCTCGAGTTAGTATTGGTGATTGTGACCTCTAGTGGAGGCGAGTGCTTGGATTTGCACCGGATGATCGGGCCATTGTTAGAGCTGCCAGTTGAGAGAGGACTGTTGATGTACAGCATACCTCAGAGATTGTGATGTCGCCTACCGTGCAGACAGATGGACCAGCTGTTGCTGAGATCGACAAGATGTTGCTTTCGGAGCTTACGAGCTGAGATTGTCGGAGCTTTTAGGCAGATATGCGACAGATGATAGCTAGTCTACCCGATTTGAGAGACGAAGGTGATTCGTCCGATTTTGTGCCAGAGCGGGCCAGTTGAGTTGAAGATTTTCAGTGTGGAGAATCTTACTCAGATCTAGAGCAGACCGATTCAGAGATGACCGCCTATGTATTGCCCTTCCTGGAGGATTGAGGCATTTTTCGGCATACAGGCGTATGAACCAGTTGTTGCTGCAAATGATGAGATATCGCCCAGATGATTGGAGCTGTTGCAGCGTGAGCATATACTCAGAGAGATGATAGCGAGTCGCTAGTCACCTGAGGATGAATGACTAGGACATGTGGTTCGTTCGTTACCGATGCGAGGTCATCAGATAGATTGTTTCCAGCTAGAGACGATTTCACGCAGGTTCGTTGAGAGTCGATTGAGACGATCGAATGTCAGGAGCCCATTTTCCAAGTTTAAAGTATACGGAAGGACATGCAGGTGATTCTATGGACCCTCTAGAAGAATGAAACCCTAACTCGACTTAATGACCGTGTGACAGCCTTTGAACCTTAGGGTTTACGGCGGTTCCGCGGCGCCATTAGTGAGGTTGGGTTTGCCCTTCTACGGCTGGACCACCGACGCTGTGGCATGTACTCGATACTATTAAACTGTACCCGAGATGTGAGCTCTTGGGGGATTATGAGGATCTGACGAGTCGATTGGATGGTTCGACATCTTTCGGATATCGTGATGGGACACTTCTTGGGAGACTCCAGATGCGAGCATAGCCGTTGGAGCACAGTACATGCAGCCAGGATGAGACGAGTCCGAATCAGTCGACATTGACGCAGAGCGAAGAAAAGAGTTCGCAAGAAATTTCGATGAGATGGCGTCCCACTCCGCTGACATCAGAGATGCTATACACACCCAGAGGCGTGGTATATGGATATATCTCCCAGAAAGAAGCGCGATGAGTATGCAGCCATTCCGGAATAAGCTTTAGCTTCAGCATTGGATGACGACTTCCGGGCATTTCGGCAGGAATGAGATTTGAGAAAGGGACCTCGACAGGACCTTTCTGGAGTACGATACGAGAAGACCTAGACCAGGAGTGGTCGTATTGCGTGCACCCAGCAGGCCAGAGTTCGGCATTGTCGACGAGGTAGTTGACCCAGTTCGGATAGAGGAACTTACCCAGATGCGTTGCGAATTGATCAAGGACGGACGAGAGATGAGTATTCCTCCGATGGTTGGGACGTGTTCCCGAGGACCAGTTCAGCCTGACATCTTCTGTAGAATGATGAAGCTACCGAGTACGCGATTTCGAGTCCGTGTGAGAGACTTCAGATTGGCCGTGGCCGAGAACAGTGCAGTGCATAGTAGTGTGGCGTGACGTCATAGTGGATGATGATAGAGACATGTGGAACCAGAGGTTCGTGAGAGACGCTGACGAGCTGTCATTACTTCCCGTCGAGACAAGAGACCTGATAGGCTTACAGAGACGTTGGAATGTGACCAATTTCCGAGAAAAGGTTGTGCTGAGGACACAGATGTCTATCAAGCGAGAAGAGGTAGTACAAGAGAGCCAGCCTCTGTACAGATCGGCATAGGCATGATTGGAAGAGACCTTGAGCAGGATTCCTTCTAGGGCATTGCTGCAATGATGTTTGCACCCAGGATCAGATGTGTGACGTGCATTCAGAGAGCCAGAGGCCGACGCCAGTGATGTGCTGCCTTACGAGTGGTCGTGAGGTTTGACCGAGAGGTGACCAGAGAAGTACCAGAACGGAATCGTCCCCGTTAGCACACCTGACAGGGCCGATGAGCCGATTGACTGCGAGATAGGAAATCCGCAGAGAAGATAAGGACCCAGAGTCAGAAGACGCCAGACCGCGAGCAAGAAGCACGTAGATATCCTGCGCTGCTAGCAGTGGATTGCACCGACTCCTTCTCGACCTCAAAGGAGGAACAACCGACGACGGTATTTATGATTTGTGATTTTGTGATTCGATTATCACGTATCCGTCACTTTGGGATTTCGGTATTTTGGGCGTTCTGTTTACATGATTTAGTTTTGATGACTGAGTTTCATGATATTGGTTTCATGCACCCACTGGATATTTATATATTTTGCGCTGAGTTATTACATTTGAGATATTGATTGAGATTTCATGCCTATCGTATTCAGTGATTTGATTTGCACTTCCAGCGTAGTTTTCATGCATCTTTAGTGTTTTGATATACGATTTTGGTGCACGCCAGATGCACTAAATCGGAATTCTTCGTGCATTTCATATGCACTTGATTTTTCTGTCAGGCACACACGTTGCCTACGACAGATGTTTCGTGCACACCCGTTGCACCTAGATGTTGTTTTATACACCTGTTTGACACATACATGGATTTTGATTCCTTGCGCACCAGACGCATAGGATATTCTTATATATGCATTTTGGGGATTGATTGCCAGTAGAGTAGTACATTTCTTTTTATGATATTCTCTATGTGTTGATGTTTTCGGAGCCCCGACAAACGGATTATTACTGAAATTGTTTTAGTAGTGGGGGTTTAAATTTAAATTCGGGGACCGAATTTCTTTAAGGGGGGTAGATTGTAACATTTTCAAAAATATAAAATATTAATTTTGGGAATTTTTATTATTTAATATTATTTTATTGATTATTTTAATAATTAAATGCAAATAAATAGGAAAAATGTTAGAAAAATTATGAAAAATTATGGAAAATTCTAAAATAGGGTAAATTAGTGAATTATGACATTTTTAAGTTTTTGTGATTAATTTGACACTAATTTAATGCTATTCGCGATTAAAATCGCTAATCGGGTTTTTTGGCAATTTTGTGCAAAACTTGCACATATCACATTTTCTACACTTGTGCATTTTTCTTGCCATGGTTATCATTTGGGTTACTATTCTTGTAAGAAGGTTAGGGATTTTAAAAGAAAAAGGAAAAGAAAAGAAAAAGAAAAAGAAATTAGAATGGAGTTGGTGAGAGAGGGTATGGGCATCTTTGACAAAGCCTTAGCCATTGTTTTCCCATCATTTTTTCCCTCCCACTTCCTTCCCTTGCTGTTGCTGCCTCTTCCTCATCATTCTCCCCCTCTTCAATCCCTCTTTTCATCTCTAAAACAACACCAAAACCATATATCGGTTTCTTTAAAAATGTGCACAAGCTCGAGATCTACAAGATGGACTAAGAAAGCATGGATTTTGGCCACTAGGGGCAACTCAAGAAAATTCTTGAGTTGCCAATTGAGGTAATTTCTGAACCATTAGCTTAATTGTAGCATTTCTTATAACCCCATGTTAAGATTATATCGATATTGTGTCATATTATGGACTTGATGAAAACCTAGTTAGGGTTTGAGAGAAACTTGAGTTGTAATGTGAAATTGAGTTCAGTAGAGGACTTGTAAACACCTTAGTGCATGAATTGGAACCCAAAACCTGAAGCTAGAACCAGAAATACGGATTTTAGAAACCGATATCGCGGAAATTGTGTAATCTGTGCAGGTTAACTTGAATCTGCTATCACCCCGAGAACCCTAAAATAATATTGAGTGGACAGTGAGATGTGCAGGCACAATTGAACCAACACCCCAAACCCTAGCTCCCCACTCCATTTCCCGGCCGCCAAAACCTCCTTTCTGGCCGCAATTTGCGGCCAGACCAGTGAGGAATCGCCTCGTTTTCTGTGCACAGCCCCAGTTCCTCTAGTGTTGACCCAGGGTACTTCTAGTTTTGACAGATTCTATCTAGGGTGAAATCTGGGACATATATCCTAAGTTGCTATTTTGGATTCGTGTTTCCGTATTCCGTATTTTCATTTCTGAAATGGTGGTTTGTGTTTTGCCTCGACTATTGGGCGTTTATACGACGATATAGAGGATTTATATGTGGTTTTGAAGGCGTGCCATAGGTTCTCACCTATAGGCCCCCTTATCGTATCGTTTTGGATTTCATGCGCCGTTTTAGCTTGGATTTGGTTTTAATGCGCATATGCGATATTTGATGTGTAGGTACCCATGAAGACTTCGGGACGACAAGCAATTGCGTGGTGATGTCCGCAAATGATGTTTCAGGTGAGTAGATTATATCTACAGGGGGAAGTCGGGTGGATGGCGTATAGCACCCCCGCAGTCCGTAGTTAGTATATACATATAGTAGATGTGTGATAGTTTTAGTGTGTTGTAGCTTTGTGTTAGAAGTATTATGGATAGTGTAGGGTAGAAGTGACTAGTGTAGTTCATAGTCGCGAACCCTAGGATAGAGTTACACCTACACACACACCCTTGCATATTACTTGTACTTACACGATGTTTGATGATATGGATTGACTTTGGAGATGAGTCGATGATGTGGGCTTGATGACGTGAGATCGGTGATTGGATACGATTCATTGTGGGATATGACTTGTGATCTCTTGCGGGCTTGGGATATGTGTTTACCCCGCATGCATACTTCACTGATGGTATCGTTTGGTGCTGGACATAGAGTAGTACCCCAGGCTATATGATCTGACGATAGTGATACCTGATATGTGATGAGATAGTGTGACACTGACCCCTACCCAGCTATTGGGATGCCGTACGATGATTACCGTACGAGCCGATATTGATGATAGATCCGCAATCATAACTCGAGGATATCTTATGATATGACATTGAGGCGAGATCACCGACTATATACCTTTATATATGTATCGACTCAGATTTAGGCGGTTTCCATACCCCTCCAGACTTGCATGATACTTAGATCAGTAGTTGCATAAGATGTTAGATTAGACCAGAGTCATACCTATTTCAAACTAACGAATCGGGAATATTGCAAGATAGGAAAAAGGGGATTCTACGGATATTTTCAAATGTGTAGCGTCTATTTTCTAAACACCGTAGCCCTTGTTTTACCAAAGACCCCGATTCGTCTTTTTTCAAAAGGCAAGGCTGCATGATATAGCTTTTGAGTTAGATTCTTCACTATTGCGTTGATTATTCGATTGCACATGTTCATACTATTTGCATGGCATTACTTGTGCTTATTGTTATATTGCCATCATGCTGTTAGGACACCAGCACCATTATCGATGATGCGTATGTTCCACGTACACTGATTGCCGATTCACATACTTCATCATCGATAATTGCTATGTCACTACACTGTAGTACTGCTGCATTCATGGTATGATTTCCGCATGGCATATTGTACACATAGACCTGTACACAAACATATATGATTTTGACTTGATATTCATACCTGATACATATGTCACACCTGATCATTGTATCGTAGCTCATTTATATGTGACATGACTTGATACTCACATTTGATGCATACATCATACCTGATACATATGTCACATCTGATCATCTTATTATAGCTCATTTATATGTGACATGACTTGATACTCACATTTGATGCATACATCATACCTGATACATATGTCACATCTGATCATCTTATTATAGCTCATTTATATGTGACATGACTTGATACTCACAATTGATGCTTATATCACACCTGATCATTGTATCGTAGCTCATCTATATGTGACTTGACATGATATTTATGTTTGACGCACATATCATATCAGATTAGTGACTTACATTTTGGTTTGGATTATATGTGATTTCTGGATTTAGGAACCGTGGCTATTTCAAATATGTATTCATTTAAAAACCCGGTTCCCTTGATATGATATTTCGGTGCGTCCACCATGTGTTTTCTCGGTGCTAGAGTGATATATAAAAACCCGAATCGAGGAGGCGGTTGAGGCCGATTACGGGTACATGGTGGACCCGGTATGGTACCCCGGGGCGAGAACGGTTTCGCTGTGTGATAGAAGGTGAGCCCGGCAGAGGGACTACTACCTACCGGTGATTGTATTTGAGCTCGGCGGATATCTGGAGGATTCCGACCGGAGCCCCGAGATGGATATGGGTTGACCCGTACTGCCGGGGCCGAGGGCCGATACCGCAGACGGAGCCCAGAGATGGACATGGGTTGACTCGTACTGTCGGGGCCGAGGGCCGATACCGCAGACGGAGCCCCATATGGATGAGGATTTACGTGTCGATGCTTGGCACGGGTTTCATGATGTTTTACCATGATGTTGTTTATATCCTCATATTGCATGCATGATGCTTATTGTCATTGGGTGACGGGTGGACGGGTTCCACGCATATACAGACATAGATCATATACAGATATGGATCATATACAGACATAGATCATATACAGATATGGATCATATACAGACATAGATCATATACAGATATAGATCATATACAGACATGGATCATATACGGACATGGATCATATACAGACTGGATTTACACTTATCATACTTCATTTGTATATATAACAGGGTATGAGGGCGCTGTTATATATACCCTTACACCAATATTAGTGGTATGGGACGCTAATATATGTGTATTGATATCATTTGATACTTCATCATATTTACTTCATACAGCATACCTTACATTCATGACATGTTATTACCTGAGTACTTGGCACCACATACATATTTAGATGTTACCTTGCCACCTTATCACACTCAGATGTACTCTTGTGGATTATATTACTGATTGTTGACTTAGGTTTATGTCTTGCATTCGGTTTCTGCTTGTAGATGTTTCTATTCACGAGTTGGCAACTCACCCCCGTTGTGCCACAGTTCTTGCAGGTTCTGCCGTACAGGTTCTATTGCGGCATTTCTGGCACACTACTTTCTTGCGGGTGGTTTGCTTTTGGTAGGTGGATTCTTTTGCATCAAGAACCACCCTTATATTTATTTATTTCATTGTATCTAGAAATTGTCCATCAACCAAAACTTGTATATTCTTTCAGACTTAGAGACAGTGTTGTATTATTCGACCTTAGAGTCGCGCTTAGTAGTATTGCGGTTTCTTGTTGCTTGAGCTTTCTTTTGGGTTTGATCCTCGCCACTTGGCGTTGTATATTATTGTTGCATGTGTGGTTGTGACCGTCTATTGACGAACAGCTAGCTCCCGCTTGGGGATGCCTTTATCATTGCATATATATTGTTATTCTTGTTTTACCCCATTCGGGGCCATTCTTACAAAAGAAACTCTGCCGAAATTTCTGGAAAAGATTGTACTGTTTTTAAAATGCACATTCGGCTTAGTTATTTAAAAACCTTGATTTTTAAACATGTGGTTCTTTACTTATTCTTAAAAAGGGTTTTAGATTTCTGGGTTTTCGGCTTACTTAGTCGCGTTACGCCTGTAGACGTTACGTGGTTAAGTGCCGGTCACGGGCCAGACTACGGGTCGTGACAGTCATCCAAATACCAGGACATCACACCCTACTACCTTCTTAACAGATCCATCCCTTATTCTGATGAAGTCAAACCTATGACTGTCACATCAAAAATAGATGATCTATCTCCGCTATATCTGCTTTAGTCTATAAATAGACATAATCTACTTGCCCACTATACTTCCGCTGCTCCCAATGACCACAACAACCCTCTGGCAGAATAATATATACGTGCACTTCTAAAGATAGTTTAGAACGACGCTATACTTAACCTCCTGCCGGGTCTCATTGTCTGGAACAACAGTAGTGTCAAGTCTGGGTAAACAGGAACCTCCCTGTCACCGTCCTTTAGGCTACCGGAGTACCTCTCGCGTGTCTGAGGTTACCCACCATATCTGCGGAGTGGCTAATGGAATGTCAAACCTGATTGAATCTATAGGTCCTATTAAATTTTCCGTAATCGTTTGCGGTTCCAGAATCACTTCCAGTTCTACCATACTCATACTACTGTTTTCTAAACCCTCGTCATAGCCTGGGCAAACCCGCAAACTGCCATTACAGAAACGTGCATTGACTTATCCAGAGTCTGTTTTTAAGCATAAGCCGGACAACTACCCGTACCTTAACATCGTTAAGATATGAACCATTCTATATCCAATATAGAAACTTTGGCACTTATTTAATTGGAACCAGATTCTAATCATGCAGCTGTCTCCAGTGCATATCAACTTAATGGAGAGAGGCCGATCAGCATTACTCAACTTAGGAATGCATCCAATTATGAGTAACCTTAAAGAGAAACAAATTTCTCAGAACCATTACTATCAACTGAATACTAATCATAAGTATCTACATCTTCGATCTCTTTGAAGAATCCCGATACTTGCGACATCTGGTTCTCTACTTTATTCTTATACCCACAACTTCTCAAAACTTAAGCCTCGTATTTCTACGAAACACTTGTCTAAAAAGTAGAGAAGTCATAAGCAAACAGAACATAGTATGAGGACCAACCCCTTTGTCCTGATGGATACTGGACAACATACAATACTCTGTATGAGTCCCCTGAGTCGAATAACTCAAAACCTGTGCATCGTAGGTTGAAAACTGTACTTATGGTTAAGAACTACTCCGCTGTTCAATGCTCCTTACCCAATCGTCAACTGATATAGGTAAATGTCACGGACATAATTTCAAAAAGTTATATCTCATTTTATAAAAATAAATATACAGATATATCATTTTGAAATTGGTGCAAAACAACGGATACTCAAAACTAAATACATGCCGTCTGGCAAAAACCCAGGCGATTTCCTCAAACATCACCAATTACAACGAATTCCGATATAATGAGGATGATCACCTTATTCCCAATAACTTACTCCCACTCATCATCTGTAAAACCATATAGATGTGAGAATCATACCTGGTAAATACATACCCTGGAGTAAGTATCTAATCAGGAAATCAGTTTTCCTTTTAACAATGCACAGTATAACTGAAACATGAAAATGTTTCGTAGTGGTATCCTGGTATTCCTAGTAATGCCTTTTCCATAATCCAATTCATTACTATAATCGTATATTTCTTTGCCATCCCTCCAAATCCCTTTATTTATCTTTATTCATTACCTTCTGTACACCCCTTTATGCTAAGTGGTTTACTTCCTTCCCTACCGTTCGGCACCAGCTTATGGTTTGGAAGAAGACTATCGAGTAAGTATAATAGGTGTACTCTCCTAAACTAAGGAGCCCTCGCAACCTGAGAGAAGGTGATGATAAAAGACAACAGAATAAAACCTTATTCTTTTTCTCCGGAACTAGGGAAAAAAGCAAAGGTGAAGTAGGAGTGGCGATGAAGTACGCGGTTTGGTCGTGAATGATAGCAGTCGCAATTTACTTTGCCTTCTTTCTAATCCCTTTATTTTGTCTTTAGTTATTACCTTCTGTACACCCTATTTAGGCTAATTGGTTTTCTTCATTCCCTACCTTTCGGCACCTGCCTATGGTTTGGAAGAAGACTATCCAATAAGCGTAATAGGTGTACTCTCCTAAACCAAGGAGCCCTCGCAACCTGAGAGAAGGTGATGATAAAAGACAACTGAATAAACCAATTCAATTTCTCCTGAACCTGGATCCATTCTCGAAGAAGTCCCTTCGAGTTCATATATTACCATACAATGGATCTATCCAATGGAAGTGGATGTTCGTAGTGATACGAGGTGTTCTGAGAAATCCAAAGGGTAAAAGAAATAGTGGCAATGACTTATGGAACTTAAACAATCCAAAAGCCAGTATTTTAAGAAGGTTCGGTCAACTTGGTCACTGAGTCATAGTCTAGGGTTGGTCAAAGGTCCCTACCAAAGAGAGAGAGAGAAAAGAAACACTCTGCGTGCACTCTAACCAAGATCAGAATGGTTATCACTTTATCTAATCAGCCTCCCACTGTACTGTCAAATTCTCCTCCAAACTTGAAAGAAGAATCAATCGGGATCACCCGAAGAGTAAACGAACTCATCAGTAGGAATCGGGATCCAACTCTCATCGCATGATAACGTAAAGGAATCCACTCATGTTATCACACTCCAGAAGGTATGTGCATACTTGGCAAGTTTCAGTTTCTTTAGAAACTCCCGATGTGATTTTTGCCCCATGCACTAATGACCTTGACTTTGGCCAAAATGCCATAAGTCACATGCCAAGTTCTACCCGTCATTATCTTATCAATTTGAACCCATCCACACATGCCCCTGACTTTGTCCAAATGGCAGAATGACTGTCCCAAACCAACTCATCTATTTATGCAACAAATGAATACCCAGCAGCTACCAAACACTATGCCTTGGTGTTCCCGCCAAAAATTTCTGCGCAAAAGAGCCCAAGGTATCAAATGGCAGCGATACGCTTAAGAAAATGCGAACCAGTATCTTCCGGCCTGTATTTTGATAAACTCCCGAAAGAGGAACAGCTAAATTCTGATGTTATTGGAAGTATCTCGAAAAACCCTTCGATTTGATATATTATGGGCTTCATAATTCATCCTAGATCAAAAGTTATGAGCAAATATGCTGTGCATTGTTCCCCGATTAAAAATCAGGAATTAGCTCAATGAAGTATCACGTGCTCACACGTGACCAATGGTCACGTGTTGACACGTGATAGTTAAAACAGAAATAAAAATAACGGCTGAAGAAGAATCCAATTGGGGGTCACGTGCTTACACGTGACCAATGGTCACGTGTTGACACGTTACAATTAAAACAGAAATAAAATAACAAATGTCTGAAGAAAATATCTCAATGAGGTATCACGTGCTTACACGTGACCAATGGTCACGTGTTGACACGTGATGGTTAAAACAACAACATAAAGAAGTGGCTGTTAAAGGAACTGATTTGGGGGTCACGTGCTCCCACGTGACCAAGGGTCACATGCCCGCACGTGACAGGCTTTGAAAGCCTTACAGTTTAATAGAATTAAAATTCTAAATTTCTCTAAATCTTTCCAAATGGAAAAGGGTTGTGGGGACCATTGGATTAAAGATCCAAGGATGATTAAATATCACCAATTTATGGAAAAATCTCAAATAAGGAATGATCTCCCCAAATCTCACCGAAATAACAAACAGAATATCTTTGGATTGAAAATCCAACGGTGAGTAAAATTCACTGAATAATCTAAAGGATCATATTAAATATGAAAACAAATCAAATCTTTCAATGAGAGATTTGCTGAACAAATTGATTCTTTTCCTTCTCCTATAAATAGGAGCCAAGAAAAGAAGAGAGGGAATCAACATTTAGAACATCAAGAACTTCACAGAGAGAACTTTGAAGGATTGTGATAAGAATTCAAGAACAAAAAAGGTAAAAACCATTATTCAAGATGAACTTCTTCTGAATATATCGTTGATCTAAGAACAAGATCAATGAGCTTCAATAAAAAATAAATAATAACAGTGCCTTGCACTTTTTTATGAACCATTGGTTCTGGAATCTTAAAGATTCTTTTCTTGAATCCAAAATTGGATCAAGTTATTGAAACAGTGCCTTGCACTTGCAAAAACTGCACTGTTGCGCTCCTGGGTTGGCGCAAGCCACCAGAGAGCGCCACGTGTCAGCATCAGAATAACTTGCGCTGTGCGCTTTTAAGATAGAGCATTGCTCTTTAAAGTTGGCGCATCTCACCAGAGCGCGCCACGTGTCAGTAGCGCAGCAGCGCAGCGTACTGGCGTAGCGCACTGCGCTGTTACGCTTGCGCTCACCAGAGTGTGACACGTGTCACCACGACAAGCGCTTGCGCTCAGTAATTGGCGCAAAGCGCCTGACAAGCCACTGTCAAGTAATTAATGCACTGCATTATTTACAGAAGGGTCAAGCCCAATTAAAAAAGGCCTAACAGGCCTAAAAAATGCAATGCATTATTTTAATAAAGGGCAGAGCCCAAACAGATACTTTGCATCATTTAAAAGGGACAAAGCCCAAATCAAACAGGCCTAGCAGGCCAGAATAAAATGCAGTGCATTATCAAACAGGGGAAAAGCCCTAGCACATGCCTAATAGGCCAAAGATAAAAACGTTGAATATTCTCAACTGGACTTAGTCCAATCGTGGTCGTAAGTCCTCAAATTAAATTGACTGAGCATGGCTGCTCCCTTAAATCAATTTACATCCGGTTCAAGGGTACATCTCCGAACTCCTCTGACACCTATCGTTGTAATCCTTCAACGACGTCAGAGAGGTGACGGGTCCCGACAACCACACACCCATACGGACTGTGGGGTCCTTAAACCCATGGACTTATGCGTCTTTGAACTAATGGACTTATGCGTCCTTAAACTAATGGACTAATGCGTCCTTAAACACACTAATACGGGCTGTGGGGTCCTTAAACCCATGGACTTATGCGTCCTTAAACTAATATCCATCCCCAAAACCGGAAATGGACCGCAATGACCCTAAACTACCTATGGACCACTACGTCCCTAAACTGGAACAATAGAGCTCCCAAATGCTCTTTTGTCGGATCTAAACGATCCTGTTTAAGTTGAGCTTAGCCTCAAATATGGCTAACGTATCCTTAAACATTCAAACAGACTTTAGTCCCAAATTGGACTATAAGACCCCCAATCAACTTTGGTCCAAGGGTACATCTCTGAACTCCTCTGACACTTATCGTTGTAATCCTTCAACGACGTCAGAGAGGCGACGGGTCCCGATGGCCATGCATACTATGGACCACTACGTCCCTAAACTGGAACAATATAGCCCCTAATTGCTCTTTCGGTTAAGTTGATCTTAGTCTCAAATCAGACTAACGTATCCTTAACGAACGTTTAAGTTGATCTTATCCTCAATATGGCTAACGTATCCTTAAACCAAAACACCAAACCCAAATCTAAGTAAATACGGATTTGGACTAATCCACGTCCTACGGACGACGGCATAACTTAGTCTCCGTATACAATCCACAGGCATCCACAAACAAAACAAACACCCACGACATGAAGTGAACATCTGGAGAAGGAGAAAGTTGCTACCGCGATGCGGTAGCATAATTAACTGCAGGTGCTTGCGCCTGCAGGGAAGAGCGTCCCCACAATCAAAAACCCCTCAAGCGAGGGGGAATCTGACGAAGTCTGCTACATCTGTCGCATCCGTCTAAACCTTCGATACACGGTGCCATAAATCAACTTGGCATCTTCGGAGAGGTGGACGGATAAAACCAAATAGCATATTCCCCGAATCTAAGGCAAGACGTCTCTACGTCGCGCCGCCATTCGTAGGAAAACAGATTCTGGCACGCCCGGTGGGACCTTTTCCTCTTTTCACTCCACACTTTGTGTGTCGTGTTCGCGAATGAATCGCGGTTTGTTATGGTTGCATGTGGATTCGAGGTACTTAAATTTGGTGTCTTGCTCCGTGCAGAAAACAGAAGATCAATGGCTTCAAACTGCACTAACTGCAACTGTAACTCTCACTCCGTCCCGTCAGGAGGAGTGACTTACGGGCCCCAAGCGGCCTCCATCTTCGCTATGGCGGTGGAAAAGGTGACTCAGGCCACCACTGGGCTATTCTTCGGGACTGTGCTCCCATCGATGAGCTTCAATGCCCCAATGTCGTCGCAAGAAGCTCCAAAGAAGTCGGTCTTTGATCGGCTTGCTACTACCGCGGCCCCTCTCAACGGGTCGTCCAGCTCCAATGCCTCAGTCTTCGCCAGATTGGGCCAAAGTTCATGCGGGCCCATGATGAAGCCTGCAATCCCAGAAAAGGTTGTTCCGAAGAGGATAGTCATTCCTGCTCCTGAAGTCGTCAAGGAGTCTTCTCCTACCAAAGGGTCGGTCTTTGCAAGACTGACTGTTCCAGCTCCCACTCTCGCTCCTGCTCAAAAGTTTGTATTTGACAGGCTAGACACTGCTGCTGGATGGAACTCGGTCTTCAAGAGGCTAGTGCCAGCAAAACCTCATTTGAACAGGGGGCAAGATAAAGCCATCCCCATCACCGAACCAACACCATCGGCTCGATACGCTCGACGTCGCCACTGGCGCCGAGTGAGGAAGGCTGGGGGTAACTCCCCCTCTGGGCTAACTCCACCAGCCCCAACGGTGGAAGTCAATACTGCTGTTCCAACCGGGAACAGCTTTGAATTGCTAAACAAGGTGCGCAGGAACTCTCCTACCGCCGTACTGAAAAGATCTCCACCACCCGTGGAGAATGTTACAGGAATAAAACCGGATCAGCCCTCTCAGCGGCTTTCTTCTAAAGTTTACAAAGTCTGGCGACGGGTCCAGGAGTCGGTAATTGATCAAGATTACTCTCGTCGACATAAAAAGGCGAAAGTTCAGCAAAAAGAAAATCATTTTGCCAAGCCACAAAAGGCAACGGCTGTCTGGGTGCCCGCTGCGACGGCCCCCTCGACGTCAACCACTCAAAAGAGAAGGAGGCCAGAGAAAGCCCCTGTGAACATGGCGAACCATAAAAGTGTTGATCACAAATGCCCCAAGTCTGGGGGCATGGTGGTGCACACTGTTTGTATGGATTCCGGAAAGGAGGAAAGCCGCGCTTCGACGAGTCACCGACCGCTCACCCGATCCGTGACAAAAGCCCAGGAGCAGCAACAAAAGCTTCAGGAAATGATGACTGCGATGGCTGCACTTACCGAACCAAAAGAAAGTTCGGAAGTATCATCAGAGCAGCGTCACGAACAAGAAACCGATGCTGACTTCTTACGTAGATTCCTCGAAAAGAAGGACAAAGAAGCCACAGTACAAGCAGCCAATATAAAGCAGATGGCTCTCCTATTTCAAGTCATGGTCGGGATGATGATCTAGCCAGATCCCCCAGCCGAAGATCCTCCGAGTATCCTTGAAGATGACAGAGGAGAAACGTCAAATCCACCGCCGGCTCTTTCATCATCCAAAGATGAAACCATTTCCAAGGCCGCACTGGATGATTATATTGCTTAGCAGATACGAGTTCATCAGTCGAATGAAGCGGCTGGCCAAGTTGTCAAGACTGGACGACCATATCCAAGCTGGTATGACCAAATCAGTTTCCCGCCAGGATATGCGATCCCTAAATTCCATGTGTACAAGGGGACAGGGAATCCACATTAGCATGTCGCTCAATTCAGGGCCTTATGCTGCAATACTGGAGGTGATGACAAATTGTTGCTTCGCCAATTCATCGGCAGCTTAGCAGAAACAGCCTTTGAATGGTATTCGGAGCTACCTAACGACTCTGTCAAAACATTTGCGGAGATGGAGCTACTGTTTACATAAAGATTCGCGAGTGCTAGTGAACGCACCCTGATAACAGCACTGATAAATGCCAAGATAAGGCCAGGTGAAACGTGGGTCCAATACGCAACACGATGGCGGAACCTATGGTCGAAATTCGAACAACGCATAGAAGAGGCACCTGCGGTAGGCATGTTCGTTGGCACTATCGATCCATAAGCGACCATCTCGCAATTCATGATGTTCTTCAGGCCGACCACCTTCCAGGCCTTGATCGACAAATTAGCCCAAATGGACCAGATGGGCCATGGACCGTCTCCTCCAAATCCGGACTCTCGAAAGGAGAAGGGGAAAGGAAAAGCGATCGTCGTCGCCAATGCTCAATAACAACCAAACAACTCAAAGCCGGTTGTTCGCCAAAATAACGTGCGTCCACGCCCATCCCTCGAGGAGAGATTGGGACGTCCTTACTCGTTTCCTCAGAATAAAACGAGAAGACTGTTTGAGCTGGCGGTGCGCAACAGACTCATCAATCTGCCGAGTCCAAAACGTCTGTCGCAGCCAGGCGATCTCAATGATCCCAATTATTGCCCTTACCACCAAACGGTAAGTCACCCGATTGAGGATTGTTTCGTCTTTAAGGGATGGATTGCAGACCAGTACCTACAAGGCAAGTTTGCGCTGTTTGAAAAGTGGAAGGTAAACCCAGCACAGCCGCACACTACAAAGAAGACGGACGCACCGGGGGCAACTTGTCATGTGATCTCTCATTCATTGGCGGATGATAAAGAGACTCCTTGCGCTGAGAAACCGAGGGTGGACCATGAACCAGAAATTCCGCAGCCGTCAGACGAGTTGATCGATGCCTTCCTGAAAGTGATTCGTCTAAAAGTTAAAGCTAATCAAGAGCGTGAGATGGCCATATTTGAAGGAGCCAAACACCGACGACTGGACCAAAGAGTTGAGGCACCCCTGTCAAATCAAAAGCCATCCGCTGCGGATAAAAACAAATTCAAGACGAGGAAAAGGTTTGCTAAAGCCCTGTCAGTGGGAATGAAGCTACCACCCTCTGAAGAAAATACTCTAGGTGGAGTAGAGATGCATCCTAACTTCTGCTTATATCATCAGAAGATCATACATCCTACCTAAGACCGCGACTCCTTTAAGTGTTGGTGGCAAGGGTATGTCGCTCAAAAGCAACACTTCAACAGGACAAAGCGTGAAGCTCGTAGACATCAGAAAAATGCGATAGATGAGCGCAAAAGAGCCGCCGATGACTGTCACATAACCGACTCCAAAGGATCGCAAATTATCACCTTCGGAAGCGACTCTGACGAAGAAGCTGCCCTCAACCCTCTCCTCAAGGAATCCATTTCAAAAATGAAAGAATTGAGGAGTTGCGAGAATGTTCAGCCGTGCAATCGCACGCTACTCGGAAAAAATCTCGGCCTCACGAACAAAGGATCGAGCAAAAAGGACAAAGAGAATGGAAAAACAGCCCTCATAGCCAATAGTCAACAGCAATCGAGTGTCCCTAGACCGGTTGTTTGCCGAAACAACAAATAGCAACCTCTCAAGAAAAAGTTGAAACGTTCTTACTCATTTCCTCAAGATAAAACAAGGAGACATTTCGAGCTAGCAATGCGCGACAGACTCATCAATCTGCCGAGTCCAAAACGTCCGTTGCGGCCAGGCGATGTCAACGATCTCGATTATTGCCCTTACCACCAAACGGTAGGTCACCTGATCGAGGATTGCTACGTCTTCAAAAACTGGGTTGAAGATCGATACCAACAAGGAAAGTTCGTCATATCCGAAAACTGGAAGGTGAGCCCGCCACAACCGCACGCGACGGGAAAGATGGAGACGCCGGAGGCATCATGCTCATTCATAGAGAAATAGACCGAAAAGTCAGCAAACTAGAGCTTCGCCTCAAAGACTGCGATGAAGGACCGAAACATCCTTAAACTAACAGCAGACCGAAACGTTCTTAAACTAATGATGGACCGAAACGTCCTTAAACTAACAGTGGACCGAAACGTCCTTAAACTAACGACGGACCACAATGTCCTAAAACTTGCAAATGACCGAAACGTCGTTAAAATACTATAAACCCACGGCATCCTCAGGCAGGCGTGGTAAAAAAAACGATATGTCCATAAGCAAAATGGGCACGGATGAAAACCCGAAATGGCTCCATGAGTAAAAACAACAGGGTTACCGGCGAGTCTTGTGAAAACCCGAAAGGGCGCAAGATCGTTAGAATAAAAAAAAAAAAGAATAAAAAAACGGTATGTCCATAAGCAAAATGTGCACGGATGAAAACCTGAAAGGGCTCCATGAGTAAAAACAGCAGGGCTACCGGCGAGTCTTGTGAAAACCCGAAAGGGCGCAACTGTTGGAGATAGTGCCCTCATAGTCAATTATTGGATCGCAGGTACGTGATTGCAATGATTGCGGAGGCCCTATACCAGTAGGACAGTCTTACTCGAAATGATAGTATGCTATCTGGTTTGCCTTTATCTGTCGTGTACATGTTCAGGTGAATGATTACATGTTACACTTTGATAGAGCCCTTAGGATCTTGCTTTACTACCAACAGTATGATTGCGATCATATACGTGAGAGTTGAGTAGTTTATATGCATATCCTTAATTGTGGTCCCTAGTCGTGGGAGTTTCGAGACAGGGCATCGATACTCCGGAGTAGACTAGTGTGTACAGTCGAGACCCCGACGAGGGGTGGTGGCCGGTCTCACAAGCCACTGGTGTCAGTTGGATCACCTAAGATGTATACAGGTGCTCATTGGGTTATGAGTACACCGGACAAGACTCGCCGGGAATCTGCTAGTTAGTACTATATCTATCGTCAGATAGCAGTTCCCTGGTGACATGTGTATAGGTTAGTTCATCGACATGAGGTCATCATTTGTCTCGTGTGAGTTCCCACTGTGCTTTGATTTCTACCCTACCACGGCTCAAAGGAGTCGTGCAAACAGGTAGCTTTTGGGTACAGTCCCGAGCCATATGGAGGCACGTGAGCGGATCGGCAGGGGATTCGTCTCTCCCGGTATTGGGGAGAGATCGTGCTGTGTCTAGGAGAGCCATTACACAAAGCCCACGGCCATGGCAGGAGATTTACTGGTAGGTACTCCAGTAGTATCTCAGGGTGTTATTGGGCTTCACTCCGACACGACTTATACTGCTATTGGGGGTCTGACGTTACTAGCCCCGTAGGCAGATATGCGATACTCATAGACGAACGGACCGGACAGTATATACATTGTCACTGTTAGGCTCAGTAGGGTTTCCGGATGAGTTCGCTCATCGGCCTCCCTTGAGGTCAGTCCATGGGCAGCCGTTACGCATTGCTAGTGCCGCTGACGGTTTGTGGTTAAACCCACTGCCAGAGTACTGACGAGTCATTAGAGTTCCCCACAGACAGTTTCCCAAGTTCGGGCGAAACGTTGTAGAGGCCGTATGGTTTTATGGCAGGGTTCGGAAAATGCACGTGCGTTTACGCACGTGTTATTTTTCGGGCAGATGATACTGGTCGGCTTTGGTTTAAGCCGGATCCGAGTATTGTATTGAGTAGATATAATATCTTTGTCTCAGTTGCATTTGTATTCGGTCGTAATACAAATGCGGGTATGTATATACAGTTACGGGGTTATCCTGAAAGTCGTTTCGGGATCACTTTTGGAAGTTGCCAGTTTCCAGTTTTCTATCAGCCGTCTTTTGACATTCGGTTAAAGACGGATTTATATTTTCTTGGATGAGGGTGAGTCATGCTTCTAGAAGGTTCTAGAAGGTGGTGACTAGGTGAGAATGGTGTTGTGTTTTCATTGGTTGCATTAATGAATGGATGACTAGGTTTAGTGAGTCATTCATTTCATTAATGAGTTTTGTTTTGCTTAAGGATATTTGTTGTTGATATTTATCCTTATGGTCACCCTCTTCTCTCCTACACTCACCCTCCTCCTCCCTATATATGGCCGGCCCCTCCTCTCTCTCACTCACTTGAGTTTTCACTTGAAAAGATTATGATAGATTTTGGGGTGTATGGAATTCACAGCTCATTTCATTCCATCGCCCGATTCCCACGGCAACTTCATTAACCGTTCGTCCATGGCTTTGGACGAAGCGAGACAAAGTCATCTACTCATTCTCTACATCATTCTTGGTCGTCTCTTTTAGCAAACTTGACGACCGAGTTGCCTCGAGTCAGAGGCGGGAGCCCGTTTAAAGAATCAGTGACGTGGTGCCACCTGGATGAGCAGATCGGAGATCGGAAAGATCGGAGCAGCCGCAACGGAGCGTGGGATGATGGTTAAAGAACGAAGGACTCAGATCGTTCGGTATAACCTTTCTATACTCTTTACAGTTTATAAGTTTAGCAATAATGGAAGATCCGGGTTAAAGTATACGATAGCGCCAGTTAAAAGTTTTTTGTTCCGCATTTGGCGTCTGTAGACGGCCGGGGCGCTACCGTAGACTTACAGTGGTATCAGAGACTCACCATTTTGCTTTACTAACTTGTGCTAACACGTTTAAAAGATCGATCGAACGGATTTTCAAAAACTACAATTTTCAAGTATTAAAGTTTCTGTTAATTTTAAAACTGGTCCAAATGTCATTTTGACCATACCAGAAAATCAAGCAGGGATTTTGAGGAATAATGCAGAAATTCGACCACGTGATTCGACTGTTCCGCCGCGGATCCGCGGCCCAAGCATGCGTTTGGCCGCGTATCAGCCGCAGGAAAGTGACATCACTTAGCCAATTTTCTACGGTGCATTCTATGTTGGAAATTGTGGTTTCTGGAACTGTTTATTTGGGCCCAGTATTTTTTACTGTGCAGCAGATTTGCGTGGGGCCCACTTTGGGAAATTTAGTCGATCGAAATTTAAACATGTTAGTTTACAGTGCTTACATTATATCTCCGACCGGGAATGTCATTTGATCGGTAAACCGCGTCTGATTGCTATAGTTCTTTTAGACGGGTTTGCGAACGTGACATTCGCGTTGATGTTCTGTGTTGTGCTGTGATGTTGCGGATTTGTCGTGGTGGATAGCAATGTGCAATGATAGTGCAGTTTGAGTTTATTTGTACATTTGATATTGCGGGGCGAGCGTCCAACTTGTGGACTGCCGTCACTTCCTGTTGTATAATATTCTTTTGGGGCACGACCAGGTTGCGGTCGATGTACCTGTTGTACTATTTTTCATTACTGTACTAGGTTTTGCCCCGCGACGGAGTGCACGGATAGCCGGGTTCTGGAAGGACAACGGGTCCGCATCTCATGGATTTAAGAGGCAGAGGGGCCCCACTCTATAATTGGCAGACTATTCGCCGCACTCGTAGGGGGTACAGGTTGACCCAAGGAGGGGTGCCCAAGATTACCGGCTTCCGTGAAGTGCAGGGTGGTCCATTCAGTATGCTGTAGGGGGCTGCCTCGCTTCAGATTTTGGCGGGTAACTTGCCGCACCCGTAGGGGTCTAGGTTTCATTGCACAGGCTATCCACACGACAGGGGAACGTCGAGTTTCAGCAGCGGCTCTGTGAAACTCGGGGATCCCAGATTATCTGTATTGTTCTGTGATGCTTATTACTTTTCTGTAATGTTGCATATTATCACGCCTGGAGCGATTATTGTATATTGGTTTATATACTATTAGATGTTGTAAATGTTTTACACCCGCGCTAGTCCAGTCCCCGCTCTGTCGTTAGTTAAGTAACCTAACGGATGATGACGGGACCCAGTGACGAATGCGGATGGCATATACGTACATTTTATTTTCGTTCTTTTCTGGTGTGATCGATTGATGGGACTGCGTTGATTCTGATCAATGCAAAGTAAAGCATACCTGTTTACAGTTGTTGGAACAAATTTAAAAAGTGTTATTGCAAAGACGTTTCCTTTTGTTGTGCATAGCGGTATTCAGTGGAATATTCTGCACCTCATTCGACGGGGCAAGGGCCGATATCCCTTCACCGGGACTGACCCCTTGGGCAGAAGTTTGCGTCAGGGTAATAACTTCACTATAGTCGATTACAAGTTGCTTTGCATAGCGGTATTCAGTGGAATATCCTGCACCTCATTCCACGAGGAAAGAGCCGAGATCCCTTCATCGGGAGTGACCTCTTTAGCAAAAGGTTTTCGCCACTATATTTTAAAAAGCTATCAGGTTCCTTCAGCGATATCAAGTTCGTTACGTTAAAGGTTTTTCGCCAAAAACCAGCCGTAGCCCTCCGTCACTTCTTTTGGGTATTCAGTAGTATTCAAGCTATGCATTTTAGCCAAAGTTAAGGCATAGTGTTTGTAGCTGCTGGGTATTCATTTGTTGCATAGATAGATGAGTTAGTTTGGGACAGTCGTTCTGCCGATTGGCCAAAGTCAGGGGCATATGCGGGTGGGTTCAAATTGACAAGATAGTGATGGGTAGAACTTGGCATGTGACTTTTGACATTTTGACCAAAGCCAAGGTTATAAGAGCATGGGGCAAAAATCATATCGGGAGTTTCTAAAGAAACTGAAACTTGCCAAGTATGCGCATACCTTCTGGAGTGTGAGTAACGTGGATGCATTCCATCACGTTATCATGCGATGAGAGTTGGATCCCGATTCCCACTGATGAGTTGGTTTACTCTTCGGGTGTTCCCGATTGATTCTTCTTTCTGGTTTGGAGGAGAATTTGACAGGACAGTGGGAGGTTTCCGGATTAGATAAAGTGATAACCATTCTGATCTAGGTTAGAGTGCACGCAGAGTGTTTCTTTTCTCTCTCTCTTTGGCAGCGACCTTTGACCGACCCTAGACTATGACTCAGTGACCAGGTTGACGGAACCTTCTTAAAATACTGGCTTTTTGGATTGTCTGAGTTGCATAAGTCATTGCCACTCCTTCTTTTACCCTTTGAATTTCTCAGAACACCCGTATTACTACGGATATCCACTTCCATTGGATAGATCCATCGTATGGTTATATACGAACTTGGAGGGGCTTCTTCGAGGATGGATCCAGGTTCAGGAGAAATAGAATTGGTTTATTCAGTTGTCTTTTATAATCACCTTCTCTCAGGTTGCGAGGGCTCCTTGGTTTAGGAGAGTACACCTATTACGCTTATTGGATAGTCTTATTCCAAACCATAGGCAGGTGCCGAAAGGTAGGGAATGAAGAAAACCAATTAGCCTAAGTAGGGTGTGCCGAAGGTAATATGTAAAGACAAAATAAAGGGATTAGAAAGAGGGCAAAGTAAATTGCGACTGTTATCATTCACGATCAAACCGCATACTTCATCGCCACTCCTATTTCACCTTTAAAAGAATAAGGTATTATTCAGATGTCTTTTATCATCACCTTCTCTCAAGATACGAGTACTCCTTGGTTTAGGAGGGTACACCTATTATGCTTACTGGATAGTTTTCTTCCAATCCATAGGCTGGTGCCGAACGGTAGTGAAGGAAGAAAACCATTTAGCCTAATGATGGTGTACAGAAGGTAACGACTAAAGACAAATAAAGGGATTTGGAGAGATGACAAAGAAATATACGGTTATAGTCATGAATTGGATTTTGGAAGAGGCATTGCTATGAATACCAGGATACCCCTAAGAAACATTTTCATGTTTCAGTGCATTGTTAAAGGAAAACTGTTTTCCCGATTAGATAGTTACTCCAAGGGTATGTATTTACCAAGTTTCATTCTCATATCTGTATGGTTTTACAGATGATGAGTGGGAGTAAGTTATTGGGAATTAGGTGATTATCCTCATTATATCGGAATTCGTTGTAATTGGTGGTATTTGAGGAAATCGCCGGGGTACAGTTTTCAACCTACGACGCACAGGTTTTGAGTTGCTTAAACTCAGCGGACTTATACAGAGTATTGTATGTTGTCCAGTGTCCATCAGGACAAAGGGGTAGGTCCTCGTACTATGTTCTGTTTACTTATTACTTCTCTAGTATTTAGACAAGAGTTTCGTAGAAATACAAGGTCTAAATTTTGAGAAGTTGTGGGTATAAGAATAAAGTAGAGAACCAGGTGTCACAAGTATCGGGATTCTTCAAAGAGAACGAAGATGTAGATTCTTGTGATTGGTATTCAGATGATAGTGATGGTTTTGAGAAACGTGTTTCTCTTTCAGGTTACTCATAATTGAATGGATTCCTAAGTTGAGTAATGCTGATTAGCCTCTTTCCATTAAGTTGATATGCACTGGAGACAGCTGCATGATTTGAATATGGTTCCAATTAAATAAGTGCCAAAGTTTCTATATTGGATATAGAATAGTTCGTACCTTAAAAGATGTTAAGGTACGAGGAGTTGTCCAGCTTATGCTTAAAACCAGACTCTGGATAACTCAGGGCACGTTTCTGTAATGGCTGTTTGTGGGTTGACCCTGGCTATGACGAGGGTTGATATTCTACCATTTGGAAGATCAATAGTGATATTGTTCTTGACTCGCCACAGTTTTAGTAAAAATGGATCTTTTTCAGAAAACAGTAGTGGGAGTATGATAGAACTGGAAGTGATTCCAGAACCGCGAACGATTATGGAAAATTTAATAGGACCTATATATTCAATCAGGTTTGACATTCCATTAGCCACTCCGCAGATATGGTGGGTAACCTCAGACACCCGAGAGGTACTCCGGTAGCCTCAAGGACGGTGACATGGAGGTTCTTGTTTACCCAGACTTGACACTACTGTTGTTCCAGGCTATGAGACCCGGTAGGAGGGTTGTCGTAGTCAGTGGGAGCATCGGAAGCATAGTGGGCAAGATGCTTATGTCTATTTATAGACTAGAGCAGTTATAGCGGAGATAGATCATCTAGTTTTGATGTGACAGTCATGGGTTTGACTTCATTCAGAATAGGGGATGGATCTGTTAAGAAGGTAGTAGGGTGTGATGTCATGGAATTTGGATAACATACACAGAGTAGGAAGTAAAATTCCTATACTACGATCGGTTGTACTGTGGTCGTCACACAGTTGTTTCTCCAGACAAGATATGGATATAATATCAGACATTCTGGTTTCTAGATCTATGGTTTTAGATCTGGATTTGGGTAGTTTCCCAATGTAGGTACTTTGACAGTATTCTAATGGTTTTTAGAATAGATGACTCCTAGCATGGTGGTGTACCTGCAGGTGATGGAGTCACCCTCTCTAAAGGTGTCTTACAGACTAAAGAGGAGAGGGATGTGCATGATTGGCAGATCACTTGCTTAGGCAATTGAGTCAATCATGAGATGTCAAGTACCACACCAAATGTTGCTTTTGCACTAGATGCAATAAGTTTGTATTAATCCAATTCTGGAGAAACATAAGGAAGCAGTTTTAGAACATAAGTACATGTTCTACGGATTTGATGACGGCAGCCTCCTTCGGGAGACGATTATCATTCCAGGCTTCAAAGGTGACATGGCTGACAGAGTGATTGTCAGAGTTATAGTTTTTCCTTCTGATGAGGAACAGTATTATGGACAGGTGGTCCAAGAGGATACTGTGGGTGGCATGGTGCCGGATACTGATTAGGTTCAGTGATCGATACAGTCTAAGAAGTTTGGATTTGGAGTTCATTTATGAACTAGGTCCCATCAGATATCCAGACATATTCTAAGACAGGTATTACTCGATTCGGGAGATGGCTTTCTCCGCGAACTTGAGATTAAGAGAGATATAGAAAGAAACATCTAGGCGGATCCACTCACTGAGGCTATTTCTCGAACACAATAGTTTTACAAACGGGCTTTGTGAAACTGATTAGTAGAGGAGTTGGATGTTCGGTTTCACACGGGCTGTGAGTAGTCGACATCGCAATAATTAGCCTTGAGTGCAAGTGGGAGATTGTTGGAGATAGTGCCCTCATAGTCAATTATTGGATCGCAGGTACGTGATTGCAATGATTGCGGAGGCCCTATACCAGTAGGACAGTCTTACTCGAAATGATAGTATGCTATCTGGTTTGCCTTTATCAGTCGTGTACATGTTCAGGTGACTGATTACATGTTACACTTTGATAGAGCCCTTAGGATCTTGCTTTACTATCAACAGTATGATGGCGATCATATACGTGAGAGTTGGGTAGTTTATATGCATATCCTTAATTGTGGTCCCTAGTCGTGGGAGTTTCGAGACAGGGCATCGATACTCCGGAGTAGACTAGTGTGTACAGTCGAAACCCCGATGAGGGGCGGTGGCCGGTCTCACAAGCCACTGGTGTCAGTTGGATCATCTAAGATGTATACAGGAGCTCATTGGGTTATGAGTACACCGGACAGGACTCACCGGGAATCTGCTAGTTAGTACTATATCTATCGTCAGATAGCACTTCCCTGGTGAAATGTGTACAGGTTAGTTCATCGACCTGAGGTCGTCATTTGTCTCGTGTGAGTTCCCACTGTGCTTTGATTTCAACCCTACCACGGCTCGAAGGAGTCGTGCAAACAGGTAGCTTTTGGGTACAGTCCCGAGCCATATGGAGGCACGTGAGCGGATCGGCAGGGGATTCGTCTCTCCCGGTATTGGGGGCGAGATCGTGCTGTGTCTAGGAGAGCCATTACACAAAGCCCACGGCCGTGGCAGGAGATTTACTGGTAGGTACTCCAGTAGTATCTCAGGGTGTTATTGGGCTTCACTCCGACACGACTTATACTTCTATTGGGGGTCTGACGTTACTAGCCCCCTAGGCAGATATGCGATACTCATAGACGAACGGAGCAGACTGTATATACATTGTCACTGTTAGGCTCAGTAGGGTTTCCGGATGAGTTCGCTCATCGGCCTCCCTTGAGGTCAGTCCATGGGCAGCCGTTATGCATTGCTAGTGCCGCTGACGGTTTGTGGTTAAACCCACTGCCAGGGTACTGACGAGTCATTAGAGTTCCTCACAGACAGTTTCCCAAGTTCGGGCGAAACGTTGTAGAGGCCGTATGGTTTTGTGGCAGGGTTCGGAAAATGCACGTGCGTTTACGCACGTGTTATTTTTCGGGCAGATGATACTGGTCGGCTTTGGTTTAAGCCGGATCCGAGTATTGTATTGAGTAGATATAATATCTTTGTCTCAGTTGCATTTGTATTCGGTCATAATACAAATGCGGGTATATTTATACAGTTACGGGGTTATCCTGAAAGTCGTTTCGGGATCACTTTTGGAAGTTGCCAGTTTCCAGTTTTCTATCAGCCGTCTTTTGACATTCGGTTAAATACGGATTTATCTTTTCTTGGATGAGGGTGAGTCATGCTTCTAGAAGGTTCTAGAAGGTGGTGACTATGTGAGAATGGTGTTGTGTTTTCATTGGTTGCATTAATGAATGGATGACTAGGTTTAGTGAGTCATTCATTTCATTAATGAGTTTTGTTTTGCTTAAGGATATTTGTTGTTGATATTTATCCTTATGGTCACCCTCTTCTCTCCTGCACTCACCCTCCTCCTCCCTATATATGGTCGGCCCCTCCTCTCTCTCACTCACTTGAGTTTTCACTTGAAAAGATTATGATAGATTTTGGGGTGTATGGAATTCACAGCTCATTTCATTCCATCGCCCGATTCCCACGGCAACTTCATTAACCGTTCGTCCATGGCTTTGGACGAAGCGAGACAAAGTCATCTACTCATTCTCTATATCATTCTTGGTCATCTCTTTTAGCCAACTTGACGACCGAGTTGCCTCGAGTCAGAGGCGGGAGCCCGTTTAAAGAATCAGTGACGTGGTGCCACCTGGACGAGCAGATCGGAGATCGAAAAGATCGGAGCAGCCGCAACGGAGCGTGGGATGATGGTTAAATAACGAAGGACTCGGATCGTTCGGTATAACCTTTCTACTCTCTTTACAGTTTGTTAGTTTAGCAATAATGGAAGATCCGGGTTAAAGTATACGATAGCGCCAGTTAAAAGTTTTTTGTTCCGCATTTGGCGTCTGTAGACGGCCGGGGCGCTACCGTAGACTTACAGCAATCTCGTTAAAAGAAACTTACAGGGTCCTCTCGACCTTGTAAGGAGAAACCACCTGCGTGAGATCCTTACGACTCACAAGGGAGCAATACACTTAGGAATCCTCACGATTCCTAAGGAGAAATATCACTTGCGAGATCCTCACGACTCGTAAGGAAAACTCTCTAATGGGACCCTCACGGATCATAAGATTTGAAAGTCTTAAGTTATAGAAACCTTAACCTGTTCTTAAGTAACCCCTACAACCTTCAATAGTGACCTACACGCGGCTCAATACTGACCCTTGTATACAATTCACGGGCACGAATAAACATTTCCCTAACAAAGTCCCATCCGTGACTAGGGATATGCTCGTACAGTAAACAACACTTGTAAGTCCTCTCGACTTATAAGGAGAAAATCCTTTTGTAAGATCCTTACGACTTACAGAGGAACACGCACTTAGGAATCCCCATGATTCCTAAGGAGAAAACACACCTACGAGATCCTCACGACTTGTAGGGAGAAATACCTTTGTGAGACCCTTACGGCTCATGATGTCAAAAGCCTTAGTCGACGGGATCCTAACCCTGTTCGCTAAGCCACCTTTGTTTGACATCGACAGAGGCAAATGACGATTCGCTCCTGGCAATATCCCATTTGTAGCGATGCTGATGCCTAAACCGGTATCAAATCCCAAGCCCTTTCATGGCAGATGATGATTCGCTCCTGGCAATATTCCAGTTGTATCGATGCTGATGCTGAGATTGGCGTCAGATTCCAAGTTCCACACCCGCGATAAAAAAATCAGCGATCCATACGTGCATACGAAATAGCCGAAATGATGGGGTAACTTGCAATAAAAAGCAGCAAGTAAAAATGTATGCATACAAAAACAGCCGAAATGATTGGGCAACTCGCAATAAAAAGCAGCGAGTAAAAAGAAAAATAGCCGAAATGATTGGGCACCGCGAAAAATAGCCAAAATGATTGGGCAATCGCGATTTTCGCGATATAAAAAGCTGAAATGATAGAGCATCGCGGAAAGAATAAAAAAATGATGAAAGAATGAAACTTTTTGCCCTACAGGTGAGATCACATCGATCCCTGTATACAATCCAGGGGCACAAATAAAGAGGGAACCATACCTTCCCAACAGGCTCCACCAGAAAGCGAAGCCAAATCTCGACGGTTCATAGACAACCCAGAGACAACCTCGACATTTGTCACAATATTGCAGACATAATGTCAACAGACGAAGCAAAAGGAAGATCCCGAGCTTCAGGGTCTCGACGTCAACATCGACAACTTAGAGATCACGAACGGCGTTTCTCCTCACTCCAACCAGATGCAGACGTGACGTCAACAATCGACCTCAGAGTCGCAACGAGAGTGTGACACGTGTCACCAGAGTGTGACACGTGTCACCACGACAAGCGCTTGCGCTCAGTAATTGGCGCAAAGCGCCCGACAAGCCACTGTCAAGTAATTAATGCACTGCATTATTTACAGAAGGGCCAAGCCCAATTAAAAAGGGCCTAACAGACCTAATAAAATGCAATGCATTATTGTAATAAAGGGCAGAGCCCAAACAGATGCTGTGCATCATTTAAAAAGGACAGAGCCCAAATCAAAAAGGCCTAGCAGGATAGAATAAAATGCAGTGCATTATCAAACAGGGGCAAAGCCCTAGCACAGGCCTAATAGGCCAAAGATAAAAACGTTGAATATTCTTAACCGGACTTAACCCAATCATGGCCGTATGTCCTCAAATTAAATTGACTGAGCACGGCTGCTCCCTTAAATCAATTTACATCAGGTTCAAAGGTACATCTCCGAACTCCTCTGACACCTATCGTTGTAATCCTTCAACGACGTCAGAGAGGTGACGGGTCCCGACAACCACACACCCATACGGACTGTGGGGTCCTTAAACCCATGGACTTATGCGTCTTTAAACAAATGGACTTATGCGTCCTTAAACTAATGGACTAATGCGTCCTTAAACACACTAATACAGACTGTGGGGTCCTTAAACCCATGGACTTATGCGTCCTTAAACTAATATCCATCCCCAAAACCGGAAATGGACCGCAATGTCCCTAAACTACCTATGGACCACTACGTCCCTAAACTGGAACAATAGAGCTCCCAAATGCTCTTTTGTCGGATCTAAACGATCCTGTTTAAGTTGAGCTTAGCCTCAAATATGGCTAACGTATCCTTAAACATTCAAACAGACTTTAGTCCCATATTGGACTATAAGACCCCCAATCAACTTTGGTCCAAGGGTACATCTCTGAACTCCTCTGACACTTATCATTTTAATCCTTCAACGACGTCAGAGAGACGACGGGTCCCGATGGCCATGCATACTATGGACCACTACGTCCCTAAACTGGAACAATAAAGCCCCTAAATGCTCTTTCCGTTAAGTTGATCTTAGTCTCAAATCAGACTAACGTACCATTAACGAACGTTTAAGTTGATCTTAGCCTCAATATGGATAACGTATCCTTAAACCAAAACACCAAACCCAAATCTAAGTAAATACGGATTTGGACTAATCCACGTCCTACGGGCGACGGCATAACTTAGTCTCCGTATACAATCTACGGGCATCCACAAACAAAACAAACACCCATGACACGAAGTGAACATCTGGAGAAAGAGAAAGTTTCTACCGCGATGCGGTAGCGTAATTAACTGCAGGGGCTTGCGCCTTGAGGGAAGAGCGTCCCCACAATCAAAAACCCCTCAAGCGAGGGGGAATCTGACGATGTCTGCTACATCGGTCGCATCCATCTAAACCTCCGATACACGGTGCAATAAATCAACTTGGCATCTTCGGCGAGGTGGACGGATATAACCAAATAGCATCTGCCCTGAATCTCAGGCAAGACGTCTCTACGTCGCACCGCCATTCAAAGGAAAACACTTGGCTTGGGTCAAAATACATAGCTTGAATAGTACTGAATACCCAAAAGAAATGACGGAGGATTACGGCTGGTTTTTGGCGAAAAACCTTTAACGTAACGAACTTGATATCGCTGAAGGAACCGGATAGCTTTTTATAAAAATATAGTGGCGAAAACCTTTGCTAAAGAGGTCACTCGCGGTGAAGGGATCTCGGCTCTTTCCTCGTGGAATGAGGTGCAGGATATTCTAACGGAATACCGCGATGCAAAGCAACATGTAATCGACTATAGTGAAGTTATTACCCTGACGCAAACTTCTGCCCAAGGGGTCACTCCCGGTGAAGGGATCTCGGCCCTTGCCTCATCGAATGAGGTGCAGGATATTCCAACTGAATACCACTGTGCAAAACAAAAGAAAATGCCTTTGTAATAACACTTTTTAAAATTGTTCCAACAACATCCAAACATGTTTGATTTACTTTGCATTGATCAAAATCAACGCAGTCCCATCAATTAATCACACCAGAAAAGAACGAAAATAAAATGTACGTATATGCCATCTGCATTCGTCACTGGGTCCCGTCATCACCCGTTAGGTTACTTAACTAACGACTGAGCGAGGACTGGACTAGTGCGGGTGTAAAACATATACAATGTCTACTAGTATATTTACCAATATACAATAATCGCTCCAGGCGTGATAAAATACAACATTACAGAAAAGTAATAAGCATCACAGAAAAATACAGATAATCCGGGATCCCCGGGTTTCACAGAGTCGCTATTGAAACTCGGCGTTTCCCTTGTCGTGTGGATAGCCTGTGCAATGAAACCTAGACCCCTACAGGTGCGACAAGTTACCCGCCAAAACCTGAAGCGAGGCAGCCCACTACAGCATAGTGAATGGACCACATTGTACTTCACGAAATTCGGTAACTTAACCACCCCTCCTTGGGCCAATTCTAGAGTGAGGCCCCTCTGCCTCTCAAAGCCATGAGATACAGACCCGTTGCCCTCCAGAACCCGGCTATCCGTGCACTCCGTCGTGGGGTAAACCTAGTACAGAAATGAAAAATATGTACAATGGGTACATCGACCTCAGCCCGGTCGTGCCCCAAAAGAATATTATACAAACAGGCAGTGACGGCAGTCCACATGTTGGACGCTCGCCCCGCAATATCAAATATACAAATAAATTCAAACTGCACTACCAATGCACACTGCTATCCACCACGACAAATCCGCAACATCACAGCACAACACAGAACATCAACGCGAATGTCACGTTCGCAAATCCGTCTAAAAGGACTATAGCAATTAGATGCAGTTTACCGCTCGAATGACATTCACGGTCGGAGATATAATGTAAGTAATGTAAACTAACAAGTTTAAAATTCCGATCGACAAAACTTCCCGAAGTGGGTCCCACGTAAAACTGCAGTACACAAAAAAAATCTGGGCCCAAACAAAATATTCCAGAAATCACAATTTTACAAGAAGACCCTACTGTAGAAAAATGGTTTACTGTTGCTCCAAAACGGCGGCGGAACCGCGGCCAAACCATGGTTTGTGCGGCGGTACTGCGGCGCTTTGGAAGCTTCATTCTACAAAATTTCTACAGTATTCTTAAAAAAGCCTGCACGATTTTCTGAGATGCTTAAAATGATTTTTAAACCTGTTTAAAAATTCGACAGAAACTTTAGCCCGAAAATCGCGGTTTTGGAAATTTCGTTTTATCGATGTTTTAACCGCGTTAGAAAAAGTTAGTAAAGGTTAATGGAGTGGCTCTGATACCATGTATGTCTACGGTAGCGCCCCGGCCGTCATTCTGACGCCAAACGCGGAACAAAAACTTTTATAACTGGCGCTATCGCATACTATAACCCGGATCTTGCCATTAACGCTAAACTAACAAACTGTAAAGAGGTAGAAAGGCTATACCGATCGATCCGAGTCCTTCGGTCTTTAGCCATCATCCCACGCTCGTCGCGGCAACTCCGATCTCTTTTCTCCTCGTCGAGGTGGCACCACATCTACGGATCTTTAAACGGGCTCCTGCCTCTATACCGAGACAACTCGGTCATCAAGTCTGCTAAAAGAGATGACCAAGATGAAATAGAGAATTAGTAGAATACTTTGTCTCGTGTCATCCAAAACCATCGATGAATGGTTAATCGAAGTTGCCTTGTGAGAAGAAGATCAAAAGGAAAGAGCTTTGGATTTTATTCTCAAATGAAATGAATCAATTTCTCACAAAGTGAGAGAGTGGAAGAAGTCATGGGGGCTTCCATAAGTGGCCGGCCACATATAGGAGAGGTGGGGGGTGATGGCAAGCTCAAGTGGTGACCACAAAGAAAAAATCTAGAAGAAATATCCATCTCAATCAAAGAAGCAATGAATGCAAGGCATGAGTCACACAAAGCTAGAAGCTTCTTTCTAGAATCTTCCATGTGACTCACCCTAAAACTTATCCTCTCATCAAAGATATTTTGGCCATGGCTAGAATGATAGAAATACGGCCAAAAAGAAATGCACGGATTAATCTATGTTTAACCGGGCGGTGAAAAAACTGGCAACTTCGAAAAGCGATCCCGAAACGAATTTCAGGATAACCCCGTAACTGTATATACATACCCGCATTTGTATTACGACCGAATACAAATGCAACTGAGACAAAGATATTATATCTACATAGTATAATACATGGATCCAGCTTAAACCAAAGCCCACCAGTATTATCTGCCCGAAATATGACACGTGCATAAATGCACGTGCATTTTCCGAACCCTTACATAAAATCATATGGCCTCTACAACGTTTCGCCCGAACTTGGGAAACTATCTATGGGGGACTCTAATGACTCATCAGTACCCTGGCAGTGGGTTTAACCATAAGCACGTCAGCGGCGCTAGCAGTGCGTAACGGCTGCCCATGTACCGACCTCAAGGGAAGCCGATGAGCGAACTCATCCTGCAACCCTACTGAGCCTAACAGTGACAATATACATACAGTCCAGTCCATTCGTCTATGAGTATCGCATATCGGGCCTAAGGGGCTGGTAACGTCAGACCCCCAATAGCGGTATAAGTCGTGTCGGAGACAAGCCCTGAACACCGTGAGATAGTACTGGAATACTTAACAGTAATTCTCACCTGCCTTGGCCAAGGACTTGGTGTAATGGCTTTCCTAGACACAGCGCGATCTCACCCCCAATACCGGGAGAGACGAATCCCCTGCCGATCCGCTCACTTGCCTCCATGTGGCTCTGGACTGTAACAAAAAAGGACCAGTTTGCACGACTCCTTTGATCCATGGTAGGGTAGAAATCAAAGCACAGTGGGAACTCAAACGAGAAAAATGACGACCTCAGGTCGATGAACTAACCTGTACACATGTCACCAGGGAACTGCTATCTGACGCTAGGTATAATACCAACTGACAGGTTCCCGGCGAGTCCTGTCCGGTGTACTCATAACCCAATGAGCACCTGTATACATCTTAGGTGATCCAACTGACACAAGTGGCTTGTGAGACCGTCCACCGCCCCTCGTCGGGGTCTCGACTGTACACACAAGTCTACTCCGGTGTATCGATGCCCTGTCTCCAAACTCCCACGACTAGGGACCACAATTAAGGATGTGCTTATAGACTACCCAACTCTCACGTATATGATCGCCATCATACTGCTAGTAGTCAAGCAAGATCCTAAGAGATCTATCAACGTGTAATAGTGATCAGTCACCTGAACCTATACACGACTGATAAAGGCAAACAAGATAGCATACTATCATCTCGAGTAAGACTGTGCTACCGGTATAGGTCCTCCTCAATCATTGCAATCACGTACTTACGATCCAATAATTGACTTTGAGGGCACTATATCCAACATTTACATCGAATGAATGAATATAAAATCTTATCTCAAACCCCGGCAAATCATCACAACGATCCAATCAAGTTCATATACAAAAGCCAGTAAAAACCATTACAGAAATGTGCAACCCCCTGCTAACCGACATACTAGCAATTAGGGGAGGTTTACGAACACATTAAACATTACAGATAAAACCCGATTAGAAAATAACTTAGAATATCGATCGACAACCTTTTCCCGTCTCTACCCCAAATGCAAGCCAGCATTGAAGTAACCTGGGCAGATACAAAATATACGGGAAAACAAAACACCCAAATTCACGAATTTCTGTGTAAATCTGAGTTGACTCGGCCGCGGATCCGCGGCGGATTGCACTCATCCGCCGCGCTTCCGCGCCAGTCCAATCGAGTTACCTCCTCGTATTTCCCCAGTATTCTTAGAATTCCCTGCTGTGAATTTTCATACCTAACAAATAATTTTTTCGACACGTTTAAAATTGACAGAAACTTGAGGGGTCCGGGGTTATGTTTTCGCGTTTTTCCGACGATCGAAGTTCTAATTAGTTTCTAACAAGCTAGTAAAGGATTAGTAGGCTCTGATACCACTGTAAGTCCATGTCACGCACCCCAGGAGATTGCCGGGAGGCGGAATATATGAAAAACAATTATCAAAGCTTCGTAACAGGACTTGAGCACACAGATCGTGTATAAACCATTACTAGCAAACTACGAAAGGTTTAACTACTCTGATTCGAAGTTATACCTCACGTTACTTGTCCTTCGGGCCTTCATCGCTATCCTCCACGCCTCGTGGCTCTATGGAACGTCGGCACCTCAACGGCCTCCTCGAGTCAAAGACGATCCACCCGAGAGTCTATAGTCCGAGCTCCTATCTCGAATCTGAGATAACTACGACTACTAGATCGCTAATCTAGAAGTCCTAGAGGGTGTTGAGTAATAAGATGGATTAGTTAGTCACTTAAACCCTAGGTTTCTCAACTCATGAAAGCTATTAGGGTTTGAGAAAGAAGATGAAAAAGTGAGGAGAGAGAAAGCTTTTGTGATAATGAAATGAATAATGTCTCATCTTAGAATAATATGAAGCATCAAAATATCATAACAAATATCTATCATAATATCTAGCATGCTTCATTTAATTCATTTGAGATGAATCATCTCATGAGTCAGTATCCATTTAATGAAAACATACACCTCATCTCTCCACCTTATTTGTTTAAATCCTAAAAAGAATTAATCACAAATGAGTCACCTTCTTTTAGAAGCTTCCCGACAAATTACGAGACTTCCCCTCCCATCCGTATTTCCGAAAAACACGGATAATCTTTGACTGAATAAATCCATCTGTATAATACTAGAATCTGGCTTAAACCAAAGCCCGCTAGTATTATCTGCCCGATAATAATACGTGCACAAGTGGACGTAAGTGATCGCGGCCCTGCCGTAAAACCATACGGCCTCTACACCTTTTTCCCGGTGCAGGGAAACTCTCTGTGTGGAACTCTAAAGACTCGATACTACGCTGGCAGTGGGTTTAACTACAGGCCGCAAGCGGTACTCGCTGTACGTAACGGTCCACAGATAGATGTCGATAAGAAGGACGATGAGGAAACCCATCCGAACTCCAACTGAGCCTGATGTGACAATCTCCGTACTGGCCGGTCTGTTCGTCTAGGACCATCGCATATCGGGCCTAGGGGGCGGTAAACGTCAGACCCCTAATAGCGGTATAAGTCGTGTCTGAGTGAAGCCCATTACACCTTGAGAAACTACTGGAACCTACCAGTAAATCTCGCTTGCCCTGGCCAGGGACTTTGCGTAATGGCTCTCCATACACAGCGCAATGTCAACCCCCAATACCGGGAGAGACGAGTCCTGTCTAACTTCCACTGCCTCCAAGTGCTTCGGGACTGCACCCAACTACTACCTGTTTACACGACTCCTTTGAGCTATGGTAGGGTAGTAATCTAAGAACAGTGGGAATACACCCGAGGCGAAATAGTAGTGTCAAGTCGACGGACTAAGCTGTTCTCATGTCACCTGGGAACTGCTATCTGACGATGGGTATAAATCCAACCTGCAGTTTCCGGCGAGTCCTGTCCGGTGTACCGGTAACCTAACGAGCACCTGCATACTATCTCCAGTATGACGTACTGATGGCCGTGGGACAGACCATCTCCCCAACTGGGATGAGAAGCGTACACACTAGTCTACTATGGAGTATCGATGCCCTGTCTCGATAATCCTACGACCAGGGACCTGTATAGGAATTTGCTTATAGACTACCTAGCCCCCACTAGTGTGACTGCCATCACAATGCTGATAATCAAGCAAAGATCCTAAGGGCTCTACTAAAATGTATAAGCGATACGTTAAAAGAAACATATGCACATATTAAAGTGGACACAAACCAAGTAGCATACTACCATTTTTAGCAAGACTGACAATACAACTGTGAATATCCTAAGCTTCCATTAAGTAACATACAAACTAGTATGATACAGTAATGGCCTCTAGGGCATAAACACTAACAAATACTGGCCCCAAAAGGGGTACAACATACATAATATGAATAAAGGCATCCCCAAGCGGGAGCTAGCTCTTCGTCAATCGACGGTCACAACCACGCAAGCAATATAATATATAACGCTGAAGGGCGAGGATCAAAACTCAAAAGGAAACTCAAAATCATCAAGAAAACCATAATAATACAACGCGCGACTCTAAGGTCGAAATAATATACAACTGGTTTTCTAAGTATGAAATAAAAACAAGTCTGGTTGATGGAATTTTACTAGATAACAACTGAAAATAAATAAGTACAATGGTGGTCACGATGCGAGTGAACCCACCTACCAAAGCAATCACCCAGAAAGGAAGCAGTGTGCCAGAAACCGCAATGAAACCTGTACGGCAAAACCTGCAAGAACTGTGGCACAACGGGGGTGAGTTACCAGATCGTGAGTAGAAAACATCACAGAGCAGAAATCGTATGTATGACTCAATGCTAGGTCAATACGATCAGCAATATATATATCCTCAATATGATAAAGTCTGAAGCATGATAAGGAGGCAAGGGTAAACATCTAAACAGAAGTGTAATACCAAGTGCTCGTGTCAGTGCCTCAGGTAGCAACATATCATAAACATGAGGTATCATCAATGAAATCAGCGCCAACTATAGCATCAAGTCTATAAGTATGTGGATATCATCCAACAATGTAATCAATGCCTGTATCCGTGTGGATCTCGTCCACGGGTCAACCAATGACACAAAACATCATGCATGTAAATATCATAAAGCATGTGCATGACAGTATGAGGATATAAATCAACGTGTGTCCCTCGCGACATATCTAAATCATGGAACCGGATTGTCCCGTATCGACACTCGAAAACATCATGAAACCTGTGTCCAGCATCGGCACGTAAATCCTCATATATATAGGCCTCCGTCAGTCGGGGTAGGCCCACGGGCTCCATCATTCCGGATCGGACCATATCATCTCAACTCCGGTCGGTATCCTCCGGATATCCGCCAAGCCTAAATACAATCACCGGTAGGTTGTAGTCCCTCTGCCAGGCTCACCGTCTGTATACATAGCATCCCTTTCTTGCCCCGGGGTACCATACCGGGCCCCACCATGTACCCGCACATGGCTCACGACTCCTCCTCGCATGGAGTATATATATATATCAGAACCGATAAAACTCATGGTGGACGCACTGAAATATCATATCAAGAGAAACCTTTTTTTTTAAAAATACATACTTTCTTTCGAAATAGCCTCGGTTCTCAAATCCAGAAATCTCATGAAAACAACATATCTCAATGCGTATAATCACAAAGCATGATGTATGCGACATATAATAGAAATGTAAGCATATCTATATATCATGCAACATAAAACAGTAATATGCACATATCGAGGGAAACCCGCTCTTTTAAGTGAATACAGTTTTAAAATATATTATGCGGTTCCCAAATCTCCAAAGTTAAGCCAGCATCATCTTTGTATGTGCAAATATGTATGTACGCAAGTATGTCATGCAAGGAGTCATATTCTGATTCAACAACCCTAATGTGTAGTGATATGGCAATTATCGATGATGAAGTGTGTGAGCCGGCAAGCAGGTGTACGTGGAACATATGCATCATCGATAATGGTGCTGGTGTCCTGACAGCATGGGTTTAATATAACAATAAACATATTTAAACATGCAATGCGATGCGAATAGCAAGAATATGAGGAAAAATGAATAATAAACACAACAGTGAAGAATCCACATCAATATATATATATATATGTCATACAGTTTTGCCATTTGAAATAACATGAATCATGGTGTTTAGAAAATAAGGGTTACGGTGTTTTAAGGAAAGAAGTATCTTTTGAAAATATCCGTAGAATCTCTTGGCCTGCCTTTAAAATACTCATGATTCCTTAGTTTTGAAATTGGTATGACTCGAGTCTAGTCTAACTGTAAGTCTACGGTAGCGCCCCGGCCGTCTACAGACGCCAAATGGGGAACAAAAACTTTTTAACTGGCGCTATCGTATACTTTAACCCGGATCTTCTATTATTGCTAAACTAACAAACTGTAAAGAGTGTAGAAAAGGTTATACCGAACGATCCGAGTCCTTCGTTCTTTAACCATCATCCCACGCTCCGTTACGGCTGCTTTGATCTCGTCGATCTCCGATCTGCTCGTCCAGGTGGCACCACGTCACTGATTCTTTAAACGGGCTCCTGCCTCTGACTTGAGGCAACTCGGTCGTCAAGTTTGCTAAAAGAGACGACCAAGAATGATGTAGAGAATGAGTAGATGATTTTGTCTCACTTCGTCCAAATCCGTGGACGATCGGTTAATGAAGTTGCCGAGGGAATCGGGTGATGGAATGAAATGAGCTATGAATTCCATACACCCCAAAATCTATCATATCTTTTTCAACCATCTTTTTCAAGTGAGAGAGTGAGAGAGAGGAGGGGGAAGGGGCCGGCCATATATAGGGAGGAGGAGGGTGAGTGTAGGAGCAAAGGGGGTGAGCATAAGGATAAATATCAACAACAAATATCCTGAAGCAAAACAAAACTCATTAATGAAATGAATGTCTCACTAAACCTAGTCATCCATTCATTAATGCAACCAATGAAAACACAACACCATTTAACCTAGTCATCACCTTCTAGAACCTTCTAGAAGCATGACTCACCCTCATCCAAGAAAAGATAAATCCGTCTTTAACCGAATGTTAAAAGACGGCTGATAGAAAACTGGAAACTGGCAACTTCCAAAAGTGATCCTGAAACGACTTTCAGGATAACCCCGTAACTGTATAAATATACCCGCATTTGTATTACGACCGAATACAAATGCAACTGAGACAAAGATATTATATCTACTCAATTTAATACTCGGATCCGGCTTAAACCAAAGCCGACCAGTATCATCTGCCCGAAAAATAACACGTGCGTAAACGCACGTGCATTTTCCGAACCCTGCCATAAAACCATACGGCCTCTACAACATTTGTCCCAAACTTAGGAAACTGTCTGTGGGGAACTCTAATGACTCGTCAGTACCCTGGCAGTGGTTTTAACCACAAACCGTCAGCGGCACTAGCTATGCGTAACGGCTGCCTATGGACTGACCTCAAGGGAGGCCGATGAGCGAACTCATCCGGAAACCCTACTGAGCCTAACAGTGACAATGTATATACAGTCCGGTCCGTTCGTCTATGAGTATCGCATATCTGCCTAGGGGGCTAGTAACGTCAGACCCCCAATAGCAGTATAAGTCGTGTCGGAGTGTAGCCCAATAACACCCAGAGATACTACTGGAGTACTTACCAGTAAATATCCTGCCATGGCCATGGACTTTCTGTAATGGCTCTCCTAGACACAGCACGACCTCGCCCCCAATACCGGGAGAGACGAATCCCCTGCCGATCCGCTCACGTGCCTCCATATGGCTCGGGACTGTACCCAAAAACTACCTGTTTGCACGACTCCTTTGAGCCGTGGTAGGGTAGAAATCAAAGCACAGTGGGAACTCACACGAGAAAAATGACGACCTCAGGTCGATGAACTAACCTGTACACATGTCACCGGGGAACTGCTATCTGACGATAGGTATAGTACTAACTAGCAGATTCCCAGCGAGTCCTGTCCGGTGTACTCATAACCCAATGAGCACCTGTATACATCTTAGATGATCCAACTGACACCAGTGGCTTGTGAGACCGGCCACCGCCCCTCGTCGGGGTCTCGACTGTACACACTAGTCTACTCCGGAGTATCGATGCCCTGTCTCAAAACTCCCACGACTAGGGACCACAATTAAGGATATGCATATAAACCACCCAACTCTCACGTATATGATCGCCATCATACTGTTGGTAGTAAAGCAAGATCCTAAGGGCTCTATCAAAGTGTAACATGTAATCAGTCACTTGAACATGTACACGACTGATAAAGGCAAACCAGATAGCATACTATCATCTCGAGTAAGACTGTCCTACCGGTATAGGTCCTCCGCAATCATTGCAATCACGTACCTGCGATCCAATAATTGACTCTGAGGGCACTATCTCCAACAATCTCCCACTTGCACTCAAGGCTAATTATTGCAATGTCGACTACTCACAGCCCGTGTGAAACCGAATATCCAACTCCTCTACTAATCAGTTTCACAAAGCCCGTTTGTAAAACTATTGTGTTCGAGAAATAGCCTCAGTGAGTGGATCCGCCTAGATGTTTCTTTCTATATCTCTCTAAATCTCAAGTTCGCGGAGAAAGCCATCTCCCGAATTGAGTAATACCCGCCTTAGAATATGTCTGGATATCTGATGGGACATAGTTCATAAATGAACTCCAAATCCAAACTTCTTAGACTGTATCGATCACTGAACCTAAACAGTATCCGGCACCATGCCACCCACAGTATCCTCTTGGACCACCTGTCCATAATACTGTCCCTCATCAGAGGGAAAAACTATAACTCTGACAATCTCTCTGTTAACCATGTCACCTTTGAAGCCAGGAATGATAACCGTCTCCCGAAGGAGGCTGCCGTCATCAAATCCGTAGAACATGTACTTATGTTCTAAAACTGCTTCCTTATGTTTCTCCAGGATTGGATTAATACAAACTTATTGCATCTAGTGTAAAAACAACATTTGGTGTGGTACTTGACATCTCATGATTGACTCAATTGCCTAAGCAAGTGATCTGGCAATCATGCACATCCCTCTCCCCTTTAGTCTGTAAGACACCTTTTAGAGAGGGTGACTCCATCACCTGCAGGTACACCACCATGCTAGGAGTCAACTATTCTAAAAACCATTAGAATACTGTCAAAGTACCCATATTGGGAAACTACCCAAATCCAGATCTAAAACCATAGATCTAGAAACCATAATGTCAAATATTATATCCATATCCTGTCTGGAGAAACAACTGTGTGACGACCACAGTACTACCGATCGTAGTATAGGAATTTTACTTCCTACTCTGTGTATGTCATCCAGATACCATGACATCACACCCTACTACCTTCTTAACAGATCCATCCCCTATTCTGATGAAGTCAAACCTATGACTGTCACATCAAAATTAGATGATCTATCTCCGCTATAACTGCTCAAGTCTATAAATAGACATAAGCTACTTGCCCACTATGCTTCTGCTGCTCCCACTGACTACGACAACCCTCCTACCGGGTCTCATAGCCTGGAACAACAGTAGTGTCAAGTCTGGGTAGATAAGAACCTCCCTGTCACCGTCCTTGAGGCTACCGGAGTACCTCTCGGGTGTCTGAGGTTACCCATTATATCTGCGGAGTGGCTAATGGAATGTCAAACCTGATTGAATATATAGGTCCTATTAAATTTTCCATAATCGTTCGCGGTTCTGGAATCACTTCCAGTTCTACCATACTCCCACTACTGTTTTCTGAAAAAGATTCATTTTACTAAAACTGTGGCGAGTCAAGAACAATATCACTATTGATCTTCCAAATGGTAGAATATCAACCCTCGTCATAGCCAGGGTCAACCCACAAACAGCCATTACAGAAACGTGCCCTGAGTTATCCAGAGTCTGGTTTTAAGCATAAGCTGGACAACTCCCCGTACCTTAATATCTTTTAAGGTACGAACTGTTCTATATCCAATATAGAAACTTTGGCACTAATTTAATTGGAACCAGATTCAAATCATGCAACTGTCTCCAGTGCATATCAACTTTAATGGAAAGAGGCTAATCAGCATTACTCAACGTAGGAATCCATCCAATTATGAGCAACCTGAAAGAGAAACACGTTTCTCAAAATCATCACTATCATCTGAATACCAATCATAAGAATCTACATCTTCGATCTCTTTGAAGAATCCCGATACTTGTGATACCTAGTTCTCTACTTTATTCTTATACCCACAACTTCTCAAAACTTAGACCTTATATTTCTATGAAACACTTGTCTAAATACTAGAGAAATTATAAGTAAACAGAACATAGTACGAGGACCTACCCCTTTGTCCTGATGGACACTGGACAACATACAATACTCTGTATAAGTCCGCTGAGTTTAAGCAACTCAAAACCTGTGCGTCATAGGTTGAAAACTGTACCCTGGCGATTTCCTCAAATATCACCAATTACAACGAATTCCGATATAATGAGGATAATCACCTAATTCCCAATAACTTGCTCCCACTCATCATCTATAAAACCATACAGATATGAGAATGAAACCTGGAAAATACATACCCTGGAGTAAGTATCCAATCGGGAAAACAGTTTTCCTTTAACAATGCACTGAAACATGAAAATGTTTCGTAGGGGTGCTTCTTCCATAATCCAATTCTTGACTATAACCGTATATTTCACTGCCATCTCTCCAAGTCCCTTTATTTGTCTTTAGTCATTACCTTCTGTACACCATCGTTAGGCTAAATGGTTTTCTTCCTTCCCTACCGTTCAGCACCAGCCTATGGTTTGGAAGAAGACTATCCAGTAAGCATAATAGGTGTACCCTCCTAAACCAAGAAGTACTCGCAACTGAGAGAAGGTGATGATAAAAGACAACTAAATAATACCTTATTCCTTTAAAGGTGAAATAGGAGTGGCGATGAAGTACGCGGTTTGGTCGTGAATGATAACAGTCGCAATTTACTTTGCCCTTTTTCTAATCCCTTTATTTTGTCTTTACATATTACCTTCTGCACACCCTACTTAGGCTAATTGGTTTTCTTCATTCCCTACCTTTCGGCACCTGCCTATGGTTTGGAATAAGACTATCCAATAAGCGTAATAGGTGTACTCTCCTAAACCAAGGAGCCCTCGCAACCTGAGAGAAGGTGATAATAAAACACAAATGAATAAACCAATTCTATTTCTCCTGAACCTGGATCCATCCTCGAAGAAGTCCCTTCGAGTTCGTATATAACCATACGATGGATCTATCCAATGGAAGTGGATATCCGTAGTAATACGGGTGTTCTGAGAAATTCAAAGGGTAAAAGAAGGAGTGGAAATGACTTATGCAACTCAGACAATCCAATAAGCCAGTATTTTAAGAAGGTTCGGTCAACCTGGTCACTGAGTCATAGTCTAGGGTCGGTCAAAGGTCGCTGCCAAAGAGAGAGAGAAAAGAAACACTCTGCGTGCACTCTAACCTAGATCAAAATGGTTATCACTTTATCTAATCCGGAAACCTCCCACTGTCCTGTCAAATTCTCCTCCAAACCTGAAAGAAAAATCAATCGGGATCACCCGAAGAGTAAACCAACTCATCAGTGGGAATCAGGATCCAACTCTCATCGCATGATAACGTGATGGAATGCATCCACGTTACTCATACTCCAGAAGGCATGCGCATACTTGGCAAGTTTCAGTTTCTTTAGAAACTCCCGATATGATTTTTGCCCCGTGCTCTTATAACCTTGGCTTTGGTCAAAGTGTCATAAGTCACATGCCAAGTTCTACCCGTCACTATCTTGTCAATTTGAACCCACCCGCACATGCCCCTGACTTTGGCCAATCGGCAGAACGACTGTCCCAAACCAACTCATCTATCTATGCAACAAATGAATACCCAGCAACTACCAAACACTATGCCTTAACTTTGGGTAAAATGCATAGCTTGAATACTACTGAATACCCAAAAAAAGTGACGGAGGGCTACGGCTGGTTTTTGGCGAAAAACCTTTAACGTAGTGAACTTGATATCGCTGAAGGAACCTGATAGTTTTTTTTTAAATATAGTGGCGAAAACCTTTTGCTAAAGTGGTCACTCCCGGTGAAGGGATCTCGGCTCTTTCCTCGTGGAATGAGGTGCAGGATATTCCACTGAATACCGCGATGCAAAGAAACATGTAATCGACTATAATAAAGTTATTACCCTGACGCAAACTTCTGCCCAAGGGGTCAGTCCCGGTGAAGGGATATCGGCCCTTGCCCCGTCGAATGAGGTGCAGGATATTCCACTGAATACCGCTATGCAAAACAAAAGGAAACGTCTTTGCAACAACACTTTTTAAATTTGTTCCAACAACTGTAAACAGGTTTGTTTTACTTTGCATTGATCTGAATCAACACAGTCCCATCAATCAATCACACCAGAAAAGAACGAAAATAAAATGTACGTATATGCCATCCGCATTCGTCACTGGGTCCCGTCTGTAGGGTTCCTAGGCACTCTCAAGGGATCTCACAAGGCATCAACCATGCCCGTTTCAAAAATTACGGTGCCGAGAAACCCTAGACTACGGATCGTTAGCTAGATGTCTAGGCGAACATGAAACTAGTAAACTACTTTACTAAGGGAACGGAAATACAACCTTTGTAGATCCGGTCCTCCACCTCCATAGCTCCGCAATGAAGCCTCCTCGCTGTCCAAGTCGAACCCCGGGCTCTAGCGTCGGCTTCATCGGAGAATGGACGGGCTAGGTCATCGACGACGATGCCGAAGATGATCTACGTCGAGGCATCACTAGATCAAACTCCAACTTCACCAAGTCAAGAAACTTGTGAAGGAAACACACTCTACTACTTGGCAAGAGGTAGAGGATGAAGAAATAGGAAGTGGGTAGACTTTAGAATTGGATTTCTCACTTGTTTCATCAATCCACCATTGATGAAGTCAAGCTTCTTCATGGAAGAAGAAGATGAAGAAGATGATAATGTTATGATAAGTTAATTAGAATAGAAAAGAAAAAGAATCCTTACCATAATATTAACTATAGTTAGGTGTAGAGAAATGACTAAGGTTAAAAGAATGGTTAGGGTTAAGCTAGAAGACAAAATGGTCATTTGGTCAAAGCTTCATCAAGCTTCATCAAGCTTCATGAAAGAAAGAAAGAATGATAACCATTTTGTTTTCTTTTGTCATTTCATTTTAATCCAAATAAAAAGATAAATGAATGGACAAATAAAAAGAAACCTTAACCATTTACTTAACCTAGGTTTAATTCTTTACACTAACCAATTTTGCATGCATCATCAAACATGATACAATCAAGTGCACAAAAATATATCGCATATACAATGCGCACATCCGAGTGAGAAAATCCATCTTAAGTGAACTTATACTAGTTAATGCAAAGTAATATATCAAATATATAATTATGCATTAAATCATTAAATCAAGACTTGATTTAATGATCCGGTCATATCGCATATAACCGTCTAATATCAACAGTAACAACTTATCGAATCAACACTTGATCCGATAACCCGGCTATATCGCATATAACCGATCAATGTCACAAATCGCGAGAATCGAATACAGTATCACATACTGGTATCATTCTCGGTCCCGCATACATCTCATATGTGCTCCTATTTCGTTTCGCTTGAGCCAGGAAACCTCTGTGTAGGACTCTAAAGACTCGTCAATACGCCGGCAGCAGGTGATGATCATAACAAACACCCACAAGCCGCAAGTGGTCTGCTAAACGTAACGGCCACCCGGGTATTGAGCGATCAGAAGATCGACGAGCAAGCCCGCTCACACTCCAGTGAATCCAACCAGTAACACTACCGTACAGTCCGGTCTGTTCGTCTGATATGTCGCATATCTTGCCTAGGGGTGGTAAACGTCAGACCCCAATAGCTCGATAAGTCGTGTCGATATGAGGCTCATAACGGGTCGAGAAACTACTGGTAACACTTACCAGCAATTCTCTGATCAGCCCTGGCCAGGGACTTCCTGTTATAGCCAATCGAACACAGTGCAACATCAACTCCCTATACCGGGAGAGTCGAATCCCCTCCTATCGCTCGTTGCCTCCATGTGACTCGGGACTGTACCCAAAAACCACTATTTTGCACGCCCTCTTGGACGTGGTAAGATGGAAATCAAAGCACAGTGGGAACCGCACAAGACTCTAAGACGATCTCGGGTCAACAGACTACTCTGTACCAGTGTCACCAGAGAACTGCCATCTGACGTAAGGTATAATACCATCTGGGAGTTCTCGGCGAGTCCGTCCAGTGTACCCAGTCTCCACTGAGCACCCGTATATCATCTCTGATGTCAAACACCAATGGATATGGGATCATCCATCGCCCATCTGTATGGGTCGAGAAGGTATACGCTAGTCTACTCTGGTATATCGATGCCCCGTCTCGATACACCTACGGCTAGGGACTTTGAAGGATGTACTTATGGACTACCATGTCCCTACTAGTATGATCCGCATCATAGTCCAGGTAGTCAAGTACACATCCTAAGGGCTTTACCAACATGTAACAGAGAGACAATCAGTGTACACGTTAAGGTAAAGAGCAACCAGATAGCATACTATCATGTCGAGCAAGAAAGTCCTCCCTATATATGTCCCAGCATCCACTACAATATACATCCAATGTACAGTAATGGCCTCTAGGGCACACATATAACTAACACCGTCATCACCCGTTAGGTTACTTAACTAACGACAGAGTGGGGACTGGACTAGCGTGGGTGTAAAACATATACAACATCTAATAGTATATAAACCAATATACAATAATCGCTCCAGGCGTGATAATATGCAACATTACAAAAAAGTAATAAGCATTACAGAACAATACAGATAATCTGGGATCCCGGGTTTCACAGAGCCGCTGCTGAAACCCGACGTTCCCCTGTCGTGTGGATAGTCTGTGCAATGAAACCTAGACCCCTACGGGTGCGGCAAGTTACCCGCCAAAACCTGAAGCGAGGCAGCCCCCTACAGCAAAGTGAATGGACCGCCCTGCACCTCACGGAATCCGGTAATCTAGGGCACCCCTCTTTGGGTCAACCTGTACCCCCTACGAGTGCGGCGAATAGTCTGCCAATTCTAGAGTGGGGCCCCTCTGCCTCTCAAAGCCATGAGATGCAGACCCGTTGCCCTCCAGAACCCGGCTATCCGTGCACTCCGTCGTGGGGCAAAACCTAGTACAGTAATGAAAAATAGTACAACAGGTACATCGACCGCAACCTGGTCGTGCCCCAAAAGAATATTATACAACAGGCAGTGACGGCAGTCCACAAGTTGGACGCTCGCCCCGCAATATCAAATGTACAAATAAATCTAAACTGTACTACCATTGCACACTGCTATCCACCACGACAAATCCACAACATTACAGCACAACACAGAACATCAACGCGAATGTCACGTTCGCAAACCCGTCTAAAAGAACTATAGAAATCAGACGCGGTTTACCGATCAAATGACATTCCCGGTCGGAGATATAATGTAAGCACTGTAAACTAACATGTTTAAATTTCGATCGAATAAATATCAAAATGTTGGCCCCACGAACAACTGGTGAACAGTAACAAAATCTGGGCCCAAAAGATATATACCAAAAACCACAAATTCCAGAGAAGAACCTACTGAGCAAATTTGGGGGCATGATGACACAGAATGGCCGCGGATCCGCGGCTAAACCATGGGTTTGGCCGCGTTTCCGCGGCAGTCGTGTCGAATCATGATCCCAAATTTGGACGGTGTTCTAATAAAACCCTGCACAGTTTTTTGAGATATGTAGAATAATTTTAGGACATCATTTAAAATCTACAGAAACTGTGAATATAGAAATTTGCCGTTTTTGATTTCCGGTTCGATCGATGTTTTAAACGCGTTAGCACAAGTTAGTAATGCAAAATGGTGAGGCTTTGATACCACTGTAAGTCTACGGTAGCGCCCCGGCCTTCTACAGACGCCAAATGCGGAACAAAAACTTTTTAACTGGCGCTATCGTATACTTTAACCCGGATCTTCCATTATTGCTAAACTAACAAACTGTAAAGAGTGTAGAAAAGGTTATACCGAACGGTCCGAGTCCTTCATTCTTTAACCATCATCCCACGCTCCGTTACGGCTGCTTTGATCTCGTCGATCTCCGATCTGCTCGTCCAGGTGGCACCACGTCACTGATTCTTTAAACGGGCTCCTGCCTCTGACTTGAGGCAACTCGGTCGTCAAGTTTGCTGAAAGAGACGAACAAGAATGATGTAAAGAATGAGTAGATGACTTTGTCTCACTTCGTCCAAATCCGTAGACGATCGGTTAATGAAGTTGCCGAGGGAATCGGGTGATGGAATGAAATGAGCTGTGAATTCCATACACCCCAAAATCTATCATATCTTTTTCAACCATCTTTTTCAAGTGAGAGAGTGAGAGAGAGGAGGGGGAAGGGGCCGGCCATATATAGGGAGGAGGAGGGTGAGTGTAGGAGCAAAGGGGGTGAGCATAAGGATAAATATCAACAACAAATATCCTTAAGCAAAACAAAACTCATTAATGAAATGAATGACTCACTAAACCTAGTCATCCATTCAATAATGCAACCAATGAAAACACAACACCATTTAACCTAGTCATCACCTTCTAGAACCTTCTAGAAGCATGACTCACCCTCATCCAAGAAAAGATAAATCCGTCTTTAACCGAATGTTAAAAGACGGCTGATAGAAAACTGGAAACTGGCAACTTCCAAAAGTGATCCTGAAATGACTTTCAGGATAACCCCGTAACTATATAAATATACCCGCATTTGTATTACGACCGAATACAAATGCAACTGAGACAAAGATATTATACCTACTCAATATAATACTCGGATCCGGCTTAAACCAAAGCCGACCAGTATCATCTGCCCGAAAAATAACACGTGCGTAAACGCACGTGCATTTTCCGAACCCTGCCATAAAACCATATGGCCTCTACAACGTTTCACCCAAACTTAGGAAACTGTCTGTGGGGAACTCTAATGACTCGTCAGTACCCTGGCAGTGGTTTTAACCACAAACCGTCAGCGGCACTAGCTATGCGTAACGGCTGCCTATGGACTGACCTCAAGGGAGGCCGATGAGCGAACTCATCCGGAAACCCTACTGAGCCTAACAGTGACAATGTATATACAGTCCGGTCCGTTCGTCTATGAGTATCGCATATCTGCCTAGGGGGCTAGTAACGTCAGACCCCCAATAGCAGTATAAGTCGTGTCGGAGTGTAGCCCAATAACACCCAGAGATACTACTGGAGTACCTACCAGTAAATATCCTGCCATGGCCATGGACTTTCTGTAATGGCTCTCCTAGACACAGCACGACCTCGCCCCCAATACCGGGAGAGATGAATCCCCTGCCGATCCGCTCACGTGCCTCCATACGGCTCAGGACTGTACCCAAAAACTACCTGTTTGCACGACTCCTTTGAGCCGTGGTAGGGTAGAAATCAAAGCACAGTGGGAACTCACACGAGACAAATGACGACCTCAGGTCGATGAACTAACCTGTACACATGTCACCAGGGAACTGCTATCTGACGATAGGTATAGTACTAACTAGCAGATTCCCGGCGAGTCCTGTCCGGTGTACTCATAACCCAATGAGCACCAGTATACATCTTAGGTGATCCAACTGACACCAGTGTCTTGTGAGACCGGCCACCGCCCCTCGTCGGGGTCTCGACTGTACACACTAGTCTACTCCGGAGTATCGATGCCCTGTTTCGAAACTCCCACGACTAGGGACCACAATTAAGGATATGCATATAAACCACCCAACTCTCACGTATATGATCGCCATCATACTGTTGGTAGTAAAGCAAGATCGTAAGGGCTCTATCAAAGTGTAACATGTAATCAGTCACCTGAACATGTACACGACTGATAAAGGCAAACCAGATAGCATACTATCATCTCGAGTAAGACTGTCCTATCGGTATAGGTCCTCCGCAATCATTGCAATCACGTACCTGCGATCCAATAATTGACTCTGAGGGCACTATCTCCAACACTAACATCTATAAGTAATACAGGACTAAATGAACAGTCTAACCGAAAGGGTAAGGGAAACCACCTACTTTTGAGTCGATATATATAAATATAATAGTCGGTAATCCCGCCTCAATAGTATCGCATACGATACAATATACAATATGACATCCTCAAGTCAAGAGTGCGGATCTATCATTAATATATAGCTCGTACGTAAATCCGACGTACGGCATCCTAAATCTGGGTACGGGTCACTTATCACATTAATCTCATCATTTATCCGGTATCCTTATCATTATATCTCATGACCAGGGGTACTGATCTAAGTGTAGTACAAAAAGATACCATCTATATATGTATATATGCGTGTATGAAACACACGTCTAAAGGCCCGCTAGAATCTCATGTCGTATCTCATAATAGGAACCACATTTTATCACCGATCTCATGGCACCATACCCAATCTCATCGACTCATCTCCAAATACCATGTACAATACTCATCATCCAAGTGTAGGTACATGTATACATATATATACATAGTCCCATAAACGCACAAGTAAAAAGATGTAAACATGTGTGCGCGCGTGGGTGTAAACCTTATTGTAGGGCTCGCGACTAAACTAACTAGCAACACCATCATCCAATGATACTAAAATTATCCATAACTCCCAAAGTCTATCTAGATAATCATAACCTCACAATAACATTTAAATATATCCATACACTATACTGCGAACTGCGGGGGTGCTATACGCCATCCACCCGACTTCCCCCGTAGATATAATCTACTCACTTTGATCTTCGCTTGCCGATACCGACGTCTCCACGTGCTTGCTTGTCGTCTCGAAGTCTCGTGGGGGTCCTACATATCACAACGTATCGTATCGCATTAAAATCCAATTCGAAAACGAAACGACACACGAAGCTCACATAGGTCAAAACCTATGGCTTGCTCTCGCAAACAAACCAAATAACACTCGATCTCGATGTAAAAACGTCAAGTGATCGAATACAAAACCAAATACCAAAACTTAGATTCGAAAACATCACAAAACATAAGGCAGCAACATTGATTAACATGCTCCAGATTTTGCTTAAGGTGAAAACAAGTTGCACAAACAATACTGGGGTGAAGTGTATGAAGTATATGAGCTACAAAACCAACTTAGACACCTGATTCAAAAATGCGGCCGGCCCCTACCCCCTAAATTTCCGGAGAGCTCGGTTTTGGGTGAAGGGAATCGTCTCGTATTGGTAGGGTGTCTTCCTAGTGTCTAATATAAGCCTCAGGTAATGTTTGCTTTTCTCGTAATAATCCCATGTTATCCAAGATTCCCCTGCACACCCTAAAAACTCACAAAACTGACATGGACAGATTCTGTATTTTGTTTCAGGTTTTGGTATTGTGTTTGGTCCAGGTACATAGCTCTAAAGGGGTGTTTAAGGTCACCACTAAGGTCCATAAACACAAGCACAACTAAAAAATCCCTCAAACCCTAACTTAAGATTTTCAAAGTTCACTAAACATCGCCTAATCAGTTCTAAACATGTATCTAAGCTAAAGTGAAAGGAAAACTACACAAATGGTGAATAGATTACCTCATTTGGCACTCATGAATCCCAATAGCATCAAAATACCATTTTTCTTTGTCCAAAGTGTAGCTTGTGAGCTTGTGCATGTTTTTGTGAAATGGATATGGAGTTTTGGTGTTCTTTTGATGATGTTTTTGGGGTTTGAAGTGGAGGGGAAGTGAGGTGCTGCCATGGGTGAAGAGGGAGGAGAAAAGATGAAGAAGATGATGAAGGAAACAAAGGGTTATGGTGCATGGTTGACCCCTCACCTCTCTCTCTCTCTCACCCATACCTTATTGTTCAATCATTTCCCTTTTCTTTTCTTTTCTTTTCATTTATTTTCTTTATCTTTTCTTCCCATTTCATTTGAACCAAATAATGCTTGAAAATGAAGAAAATCCATGCTAGGAAAAATGTAAAAATACCAAAAATGACATGTACATGTCATGTGCACAAAACACGCTTAATGCGCGATAGCGATATTTAATCACGATTAGCATTAAAAATAGTGTATAATAAATCATAAAATTTCATAATTCGCTTAAATCACAAAAAGCACCCCCATTTCCGTAATTTCCATAATTTTCCAAATTTTTCCCAATTTATCGGTATTTAAATATACCGCCTTAATAAAATATTCAATATAATATTATTTAAATATAAAAATCCCCAAAAATAATATTTTATTTTTCTGTAATGTTACAATGGCGTATAGCACCCGTGCAATGTTTTGGTGGAATCCGATTTGTAGCATATGGTTAAGAAAATCTAGATTAGGAATCTAGGGTTAGAGTTAAAAGATTGTTAGTGAAACCATATTATAAACTAAAGGATAGTTAGAAGTGTTTGATACGACTAATATGTAATGACGGAATTTGAGGATGACGTTTGACGATATTGTTGTTAGTGTATATGCCCTAGAGACCATTACTGTATCATACTAGTTTGTATATTACTTAATGGAAGCTTGGTATATCCACAGTTGTATAGACAATCTTGCTCAAAATGGTAGTATGCTACTTGGTTTGTTTCTACTTTAATATGCGCATGTGTTTCTTTTAGCATATCGCTTATACATATTTGTGGAGCCCTTAGGATTTTTGCTTGATTACCAGCGTTGTGATGGCAGTCGCACTAGTGGGGGCTGGGTAATCTACAAGCACATCCTTATACAGGTACCTAGTCGTAGGATTATCGAGACAGGGCATCGATGCTCCGGAGTAGACTAGCGTATGCGCTTCTCATCCCAGCAGGAGAGATGGTTTGTCCCACAACCATTAGTACGTTGTACTGGAGATAGTATGCGGGTGCTCGTTAGGTTACGAGCACACTGGACAGGTCTCGCTGGGAACTGTTGGTTGGTACTATACCTATCGTCAGATAATAGTTTCCAGGTGACAGGAGTACAGCTTAGTCTGTTGACTTGACACTGTCACTTCGCCTCGAGTGTGTTCCCACTGTTCTTAGATTACTACCCTACCATGGCTCAAATGAGTCGTGCAAACAGGTAGTAGTTGGGTGCAGTCCCAAAGCACTTGGAGGCAGTGAAGGTTAGACATGATTCGTCTCTCCCTGTATTGGGGGTTGATATCGCGCTGTGTCTAGGAGAGCCATTACACAAAGTCCCTGGCCAGGGCAAGCGAGAATTACTGGTAGTGTTTCCAGTAGATTCTCAGGGTGTTCTGTGCTACACTCCGGCATGACTTGTACCGCTATTAGGGGTCTGACGTTTACCGCCCCCTAGGCCCGACATGCGATACTCATAGACGAACAGACCCGACTGTACGGAGATTGTCACATTTAGGATCAGTAGGAGTTCAGATGGGTTCACCTCATCAGTCTTCTTATCGGCATCTACCTGGGGACCGTTACGTACAGCTAGTACCGCTTGCGTTCTGTGGTTAAACCCACTGCCAGCGTAGTGTCGAGTCTTTAGAGTCCCACACAGAGTGTTATTCGTCTTTGGGCAAAACAGAGTAGAGGTCGCATGGTTTTGCGACGGGGTTCGTTCACAACCGCGCACTTGTGCACGTTTGGTGTCCGGGCAATTATTACTAGTAGGCTTTGGTTTAAGCCAGATCCTAGTATTTGTTTTGGGATTGGTTTTGTCTCATTGTATCCGTGTTCCTCGGAACACGGATGCGGGTGTGTATGCACAGTTGACAGAGGCAGAGGAACCTCATTAGGGTTATTGACCGTTGACTTTTTCGTAACCCTAATGAGAATGAGAGATATGATTAATTATATTAATTAAGGATAATTGTGCCATGGTTAGGTTGACTATTTGACATTTGTTGACCGGTTGACTTTTGTTGACCTTTTGACCATCATCATTTCACTTGCAAGATGCTTCTTGTTTCTTGCAAAATACATTTAATGTTGAAATGATAATGGTCATTCAAAACTAACCATCACAATTTCTTTTAATTATTATTATTATTATTATTATTATTATTATTATTATTATTATTATTATTATCATTTTCTCTCATATGAGAGATGGTTGTTATTTTTCTATCATTCTCTCTTGCTCTTTCTCTCTCATGCTTAGCTCTTCCTCTTCCTCTCTCAAAGCTCTCATCTCTCATGTGTTGAGAACCATGAGCTTGTGAGATAAAACCATCAAAACTTCTCTCTACTCTTTCTAGGGTTCTTATTTTTGCAAGCCAAGCACTCTACTTACCTCTTGGTTGAGGTAGGAGCTCAAGGTAGAAGCCTTCGGATGGATCTTTTTTCGGCAAAGAGAAGACGAGGAGGAGGAGCCGTCTACTCCACTCCAAGGAGCAAGCAAGAAGGAGGACCACAACAAGAAGGGATAGAGTTCAAGACCTAGGTATAACCTTCTGACTGAGTAGCTAAAACTTTTAGCTTGTTTGTTAGTTTTTGTTTAGCAAAGATCCTCCATTTTTAGTCCATGTCACCTTGTGTTAAAAAACCGTTTTTTACCTATTCCGCCTCCCCGTAAGCACCGGGGTAGGTAACGTGGACTTACAGTGGTATCAGAGCCTAGGTAAACAACAACTAGCATGTTAGAAAAGTGTTTAGAACTTCGATCCGGAAAAAAAATCGCTAAACACGTCAAAATCTCATACTTTCCGCCAATTTTTAAAACAACACTAAAAATATTTCCACACACCTTAAAAATCCGTGCAGGGTATTTTTGGAACAACCAAGAAAAATGAGCCCCTGCGTCGATCAAACCGCCGCTGAAGTGCGGCGAAACCAAGCGTTTCGCCGCGGATCTGCGGCCGAGTTGACTCGGCCGCGACTCATTTTTCCTGCAGTTTGTTCAGCATGATGTTTTGTGATTTTTTAGATACTTTTTTTTCTGCCCAGATTATCCAGAGAACAATGTTGTGTTTGGGGTAGTTACAAATATGTATTTTGATCGAAGTTCTACAAACTTTGGGTAATTGGTTATATCTGTAATATGATATATGCACTGAACGTCGACTATTCGCTATACGTCGATTAGTGGGGGTTGTGCATATCTGTGATCTGTAATGTTGGATTGTGTATATGAACTTGTTGGATTGTCGCGGATGAATAGCCGGGGTTGTGAGATGAGAGTTTCTTTATCTTTCATTTGATGTAAATTGTAAATTGATGTAATATTATTTTTATGGCCGCACATCCGGGAAGAGGTTGTATCTGCCATTGTATATTATTTCTTTTACTTTTTTTGCTCCTAGGATAGACCCAAGGTGGGGTGCACAAACTACCGGGTACTTTGAAGTGCTGAGTGGCCTACTCACGTTGTTGAGGGAGGTTGCTTCACTTCGGGTACTTGGCGGGTCGTTTGCTGCACCCGTAGGGGTCTAGGGAGGGGTTTTGGCTATTCATTGCGACCGTGTAATCTGGCTTTCGTTGCAGGCTCGAACGAAACGCGGATTCCTAGCATATCCAATGTATTCATCTGTGTTCTGGAATGGCTATCATTGCATCTGACGAATGTATATATATCTATATATGATATCTAGTAGGCGTTGCTTATGTTTTGCATCCGCGCTAGTCCAGCTCCCGCTCTGTCGTTAGTTAAGTAACCTAACGGGTGATGACGGAGCCTAGTGGCGAATGCGGGTGGCATAAGCGTACGTCTTATTTTTGTTGTTTTCTGCAATGGTAGGATTAATTGATGGGATGCATTAAATTAATGCAAAGAAAACAAACCAAAGTTAAATCGTTGGAACAATTTCAAAACCACTCGGTTTTTTCCAAAACTGAAAACTTTTAAAAACGCGGAGCTTAAACAACTCCTCTTAAAAGCTATCAGGTTCCTTCGATTATATCAAGTTCACTACGTTCACGGTTTCGCCAAAACCATTCGTAGCCCTCCGTCATTTCATATGGATAGTCAATAGTATTCAAGCTATGTTTGTTGGCTAAAGTCAAGGCATAGTGATTGGTAACTATTGGATATTCATATGTAGCATAGATAGATGCATTGGTTTGGGAAAATCATACTGCCTTGTTGGCCAAAGTCAAGGGTAGGTACGGGTGTGTTCAAATTAACCTAGAAAATGACGGGTAGAACTTGACATGTGACTTATGATTTTTTGGCCAAAGTCAAGGTCATAAGAGCATGGGGCAAAAATCCACATCGGGAGTTTCAAAAGAAACTGAAACTTGCTAGTGTTGCATACCATTTGGAGTGTGATGATTTTGGTAGAATTCCTTCAGCTTTATCACACGATGATATTTGGATCCTGATCCTACTGTGAGTATATGCTACTCCTCGGGAAACTTTCTTACTTAACGATCAATGCTATAAACCAAGTAGGTGTCTAGAAAGGTGTTAGCAGGGCTACGCCTACAGGTAAAAGAGGTTATTTAATTAAGGAACTTCGCGAAAGCATCGTAAAACATCCCTCGAAGTACCGACACTGGCCTGGCTGAACGGTTAAGCAAGTATTGTACGGTGAGATTGATCCCGACTAATTCTTCTTTTATGGTTTGAGGAATGATTCGAGAAATAGTGGGTGCCATCCTGTTTAGACAAACTAAAAACCACTCTAAACTTGCAAGAGGATCATGCTAAAGTGTTTCTTCTCTCTCTCCTAATTGCAGCGACCAAACATCATGACCGGCCTTAAGTTACTACTAGATAAGAATATACTGACAGGGCCAAACTGCAAAGATTGGCTCAGGAATATCAAAATGGCAATCACTTATGACAAGTTGGGGTATCTCCTTACCACCAAAGCCCCCACTGTCCCAGGTCCAAAATCCAGTGTCGCCGATAAGGAAATCCGTAAGACCTGGGAGATTGACTGCGCGAAGGCCAAGTGCCTCGTGCTTGCCTCTATAGACAATGAACATCAGAGGAGGCAAGAGAATATGGACCTTGAATCCATATTTCTCCATACTAAGGAACTATATGGAGAGCAATCCCGTATCGCCATATACGAAGTCTCGAAAAAGTTGTTTTCGGTGAGATTGGCCGTCGGATCATCTATAGCGGAACGCGTGCTTAAGATGATTGTCTACATTGAAGAGCTCGCGGACCTCGGGACCACGTTAGAGAACGAGCTCTACACTGACTTGATTCTCCAGTCCCTTCCTTCCACTTACGCCCAGTTTATCTTGAACTTAAACATGCAAGGAAAAGAAGTTGAACTTCTGGAACTCCTCAACATGTTGAGGAGTGCAGAGGGCACCCTAAAGAAAGTAAGGGAAACATCCGCTTTGTTTGTTGGAGGAGCTTCCTCTTCTAGGTCCAAGGCGAAAGCCAAAGGAAAGAAGAAGAAGGCCCCCACCAAACCAAGGGGCAGTGTTAGTAAAGTGGAAGCCAAGGGAAAGGCAAAAGTAGCAAAGGTTGCGGGACAGCTTGTGGGGAAGGAAGAGTGCTTTTATTGTCATAAGAAAGGACATTGGAAGAAAGATTGCAGGGCTTGGAAGGCCAAGAACCAGGATCCGAAGCAAGTTGTGGCTTCGGCTTCAGGTGTGTATGTTATTGAAAACTGTCTATCAATAAACTCTACTTCCTGGGTATTGGATACCGGATCAGGATCTCATATCTGTACCTCTTTGCAGGCACTGAGAAAGTGTAGGGTTTTGAAGGCAGGTAATATGACCCTTAGAGTTGCAAACGGAGCTAGCATGGATGCTGAGTCCGTGGGGGACTATCACTTGGGATTGTCAGATGGACATGTTTTGGTTTTGCGTGACTGTTATTTTGTACCCAGTTCGACTTGTAATATCATATCTGTATCTTTAATGTCTAAAGAAGGTTATGATTTTGCATTTGTAAGCAATGTTTTAAACATTCACCTTAATCATGTTCTGATTGGGTCGAGTACATTAAGCAATGGTATATACGTATTGAACCAACCACAGATTTTCAATGTCCAGAATACACACAAAAGAAAGTCTCCTGAAATAAATCATGCTTTCTTATGGCATTGTAGACTGGGTCACATCAATGAGACAAGGTTAACTAAGTTGCATAAAGAAGGATATTTGGATCCGTTCGAATATCAATCATATGCAACTTGTCAATCATGTCTCAAAGGAAAGATGACAAAGACTCCGTTCACTGGACACGGAGTAAGAGCGAGCGAGCCCTTGGGACTCGTACACAGCGATGTTTGTGGTCCAATGTCTACACATGCGCGAAGTGGTTATTCTTACTTCATTACTTTTACGGATGATTTTTCAAGGTATGGATATGTCTTCTTAATGAAGCATAAATCTGAAGCCTTCGAAAAGTTCCAGGAATACAAGAATGAAGTAGAGAAAAAAACAGGCAAAAGTATAAAGACGCTGAGATCGGTGTTAGTTATATGTATGCCCTAGAGGCCATTACTGTACATAGGATGTATATTGTAGTGGATGCTGGGACATATATAGGGAGGACTTTCTTGCTCGACATGATAGTATGCTATCTGGTTAGTCTTTACCTTAACGTGTATACTGATTGTTTCTCTGTTACATGTTGGTAAAGCCCTTAGGATGTGTACTTGACTACCTGGACTATGTTGCGGATCATACTAGTGGGGACAAGGTAGTCCATAAGTACATCCTTCAAGGTCCCTAGTCGTGGGTGTATCGAGACGGGGCATCGATATACCAGAGTAGACTAGCGTATACCTTCTCGACCCATACAGATGGGCGATGGATGATGCCATATCCATTGGTGTTTGACATCGGAGATGATATACGGGTGCTCAGTAGAGATTGGGTAACCTGTCCAGTGTCACCAGAGAACTGCCATCTGACGTGAGGTATAATACCATCTAGGAGTTATCGGCGAGTCCGTCCAGTGTACCCAGTCTCTACTGAGCACCCGTATATCATCTCCGATGTCAAACACCAATGGATATGGGATCATCCATCGCCCATCAGTATGGGTCGAGAAGGTATACGCTAGTCTACTCTGGTATATCGATGCCCCGTCTCGATACACCCATGACTAGGGACCTCGAAGGATGTACTTATGGACTACCTTGTCCCCACTAGTATGATCCGCATCATAGTCCAGGTAGTCAAGTACACATCCTAAGGGCTTTACCAACATGTAACAGAGAGACAATCAGTATACACGTTCAGGTAAAGAGTAACCAGATAGCATACTATCATGTCTAGCAAGAAAGTCCTCCCTATATATGTCCCAGCATCCACTACAATATACATCCTATGTACAGAAATGGCCTCTAGGGCATACATATAACTAACAATCTCCCACTTGCACTAGGGCCATCTGTAGCAGTGGTTGAAGTATCTCATACTCAACCATCCCATAAAAGTCTCTCTCTGGGGAAAGGCCTTTGTGAGTGGATCCGCTGTGTTGTCCTCTGAGTCTACTCTCCTAACCTCGATCAGCCATCTCCATGATCAGGTGATGCTGCCTCAGAATACGTCTGGATCACTGATGGGACGGACGTTCCTTGGCATAAGCCACAACTCCATTGTCACACAATGGGGGGAACTCAGTTTATCTCATGCACATGTATACATCCAGACTGCCTCTTTGGTAGCATCTTCAGTAGCGATGTATCCAGCCTTTATCGTCTAGTATGCCACGGTATCTAGCTTGGAACTCTTCCAACATACCGTCCCTTTACTGAGGGTAAAAACAATGCCTGTGACTGACATTCAGTCGTCTTTATCACCCTGGAACACTTACCAGTAAATCTCAGCAACCCTGGCCAGGGATTTCCGGTTATAGCCAATAGAACACAGCGCAACATCAACTCCCTATACCGGGAGAGACGAATCCCCTCCTATCGCTCATTGCCTCCATGTGATTCGGGACTGTACCCAAAAGCCACCGTTTTGCACGCCCTCTTGGACATGGTAAGGTGGAAATCAAAGCACAGTGGGAATCACACAAGACTCTATGACGATCTCGGGTCTACAGACTAACCTGTACCAGTGTCACCAGAGAACTGCCATCTGACGTGAGGTATAATACCATCTGGGAGTTCTCGGCGAGTCCGTCCAGTGTACCCAGTCTCTACTGAGCACCCGTATTTCATCTCCGATGTCAAACACAAATGGGTATGGGATCATCCATCGCCCATCTGTATGGGTCGAGAAGGTATACGCTAGTCTACTCTGGTATATCGATGCCCCTTCTCGATACACCCACGACTAGGGACCTTGAAGGATGTACTTATGGAGTACCTTGTCCCCACTAGTATGATCCGCATCGTAGTCCAGGTAGTCAAGTACACATCCTAAGGGCTTTACCAACATGTAACAGAGAGACAATCAGTATACACGTTAAGGTAAAGAGTAAACAGATAGCATACTATCATGTCGAGCAAGAAAGTCCTCCCTATATATGTCCCAGCATCCACTACAATATACATCCTATGTACAGTAATGGCCTCTAGGGCATACATATAACTAACAATCTCCCACTTGCACTAGGGCCATCTGTAGCAGTGGTTGAAGTATCTCATACTCAACCATCCCATAAATGTCTCTCTTTGGGAAAAGGCCTTTGTGAGTGGATCCGCTGTGTTGTCCTCTGAGTCTACTCTCCTAACCTCGATCAGCCATCTCCATGATCAGGTGATGCTGCCTCAGAATACGTCTGGATCACTGATGGGACGGACGTTCCTTCGCATAAGCCACAACTCCATTGTCACACAATGGGGGGAACTCAGTTCATCTCATGCACATGTATACATCAAGACTGCCTCTTTGGTAGCATATTCAGTAGCGATGTATCCAGCCTTTATCGTCTAGTATGCCACGGTATCTAGCTTGGAACTCTTCCAACATACCGTCCCTTTACTGAGGGTAAAGACAATGCCTGTGACTGACATTCAGTCGTCTTTATCACCCTGGAACACTTCCAGTGATTCTTCCCTGGATCGATTGATACCATCTCACTATTTCTAGTGAGATTCCTAACATCCAATTAGATCTATCTCATAGATCCAAAATCCAGGATTTAGTAGGTATCATTTTGATCCTATATGGAGAATCATTGTGATAAGCGAAGATTGATCGAGCGTAACATAGGAAACTCCTTCCCTATCAAGAGTATGTCATCCACGTACTCTACGAGGATCGTCACCATACTCCCTACTACCTTTTTGTTTATACAAGGTTCATCTACCATTTTGATGATGTCAACTTCTTTGACTAATCCACCAAAACAGATGTTCCAACTCCACGATGCCTGCTTTATCCTATAAAGCATCTTGCACACGTTTCCGCTGCTCCCACTGTCTAGGAGGCCCTCTGGCTGTGTACTTATAGACACTTTCTTCTAAAACATCATTTTAGAAGAGCTGTCATGATACCCAACCACCAGATATCGTAGTCATGGTATGTAGCCGTGGCAAGTAGGATCTGGATGGACTTAAGCATAGCCACTGGAAAAAGGTTTCATCATTATCCACGCCTGGTTGATGACGAAAACCTTTAACAAGTCTAGCTTTGAAAGTCTCAACCTTTCCATCTACATCAAGTAATCTTCTCAAGATATACTTGCTCCTGATGGGGATTTAACCCTTCAGATATAGCAACTAAAGTCCATACTTTGTTGGTGTATAAGGATTCCATCTCAGATCGCTAAGCATCCGGCCATTCTTACAGAGTCTCACTCCTGATGGCCAGCTCGAAACTAGTTGGGTCATCATCTCATGATGCATTCCTCGCTCCCACTGTCATAGAGAAACCAAAGTATCTCTCAGGTGGGTGAGGAACCCTACTAGATCGGCGGAGAGGCTGAGGTTCGTCGGGGACTATTGAATCCTTTGGTTCTGTCAAATCATCAGCTGCAGTTTTGTATATCTGGAACCTTTCCAGTTCTACAGAACTGACCTTGCCTCGATTTTGTCCGGATTTTGCTTTTAGACATAGGCCGGACAACCCCAAATCTTAACTAACTTAAGATATGGGCTCTTCCCTTTCCATATCACATATGAAGTGGTAGGCATCTGATTTGATTCGAACCTTATTCAATAGGTATGCATCTTCTCAAGCGCATCACTCCCAAAAGGAAATAGGTAACTCAGTAGTACTCATCATAGAGCACCTTATCATATAGGGTGTGATTGCTCCGCCCCGATATACCATCGTGCAATGGTGTATACGGAGGAGTAGTGTTGAGAGAGAATCTCATTCTCCTTTAGAATAGTCCAAGAATTCCATGCTCAAGTATTCTCCTCCTTGATCTCATCAAAGGACATAATACTTATACCCGTATTTTGGTTTCTCTACTTCTAACTTATATTCTGTGAATATCTCAAAAGGTTCGGACTTGTGTTTCAACAAGAACATATGTCTGAATCTAAAGAGATCATCAGAGAACGTAATGAAGTATAAAGAACCAGTCCTGGCATGTGTAGACAGGGGACCTACATACATCAACATGTATCATCCCAAGAGTTCACTAACTCTTTCTCTGTTTCCAGTAAACAGAGCTATGGTCATATTATCTCTGTGACATGACTGGCAAGTTTCACAAGATGTAAATTCAAACTGATTTAAATATGCATCTAAATGTAACTTAGCTAGTCGGGTCGCATTGATATGACCTAGTCTACAATACCTCAAGAAGGATCCGTTCATTTCTGAACTCTTCCTCTTGTGTGTGTTCTATATACTAAGAACTGTAGTTTGATTTAGAACATTAATGCTTTTAGATAACGTGCCTGAACCGATCAACTTTTGATATAGGAAATGTCCAAAACATTATCCAACAATACAAAATTTCATCGTTTCTTTACTAATAAAGAGACAGATATGATTTTGTATATCAGGTTCGGTATCTAATAACATTCGTTCAGAATCAATGTATTACAATACAGGGTGACAGTGACCAACAGAGTTGGCTGCAACTCTTGCCCCGTTTTCTGCCTCATGAAACTTATCACCCGTTCTCAGTTCTTTACCTATCTGTAGCCCATGTAATAGATTACATATCTGGGATCCTGATCCGGTATCATATACCCAGGACGTAAAGGACATTGAGAAACAGTTCTGTATAATGAACACACCCGAAGATGATGCATCAGCATGCATTCTCTTTGTTTGGGCGGCATGGGAATCTTGGTATTCCTCTATTTCCTGCCCTGTCTTATAACAATTATAAGTTGGAGCGGGACCAACGTTCCCCGGCTCAGTGTAACAAGCGGGTTCGGTCAATAATCCGTTTTATTATCTTGATTAAGGCGTGATATGGTCGCTACCAGGAGAGAGAAGAAAACACTCAGCGTGCGCTCTTGCAAGAATAGATTGGTTATTATTTTATCTAATCAGGATGGCTCCCACTGCTTTTTATCAAATCTTCCTTCAAACCCTAAAAGGAAAGACTCGCCGGGATTAATTACACGCTACAAGTTCGCCAATCTTTCAGCCAGGCCAGTGTCGGTATTAGGAGTTCGTAGATTCGATCGGATTATCAAATTTTGTCTATGTGTTTTTCCGGATAATTTTTTGAATATGTTAAAAAGTTCGACAGGATATAAATACCCAATTTTTCCCCTGCCGGGAAATTTCCAATTGTTGGATTTTTCCGTAGTTTAATCACGTTCTAAGTAGTGCAAGTGACGCGATGGTCCCTCTAGAAGACAACAAACCTTAACTCGATTATGTGACCGTCTTGAACTGCCCTTTGAACCTTAGGGTTTGGGGCAGTACGACGTGCCACATGTAAGGCGTTGGCTTGACCCTTCTACGGCTGGACCGTTGGTACTGTTGCACGAACTGAATGTTGTTAGACTTATTTCATGTGTTGAGCTGTATCGGGAAAACTTGGGTGTTCGATTGTTCGATTGGAAAGTTTAACATTTTCTATTTATCCGGAATGTGATACAATACTTGGAATTCGCAAATAGTTATGAGATGACTGGATGAATGTTATAAACATAGCAGTTTAGTCTCACTTGATCGGTTGCCACGGAATTTTGATGTGATCAAAAGTCCGTTGCAATCACGTAGCGTACGCGGATACTTGCCGGGTAAACTTAATAGACAGCCTCACCCCATAGCCCCGACCAAGTGACTGTAGGAGAACCCCGTCGCCGAAAGCATCCGTTCGGGTGCTCGCGGTAGCGGTGTTCCGCCTTAGTGCACTTCGTCGACGGTATCGGGGGTGCGGCCGCCTATTGAAGTTTGCGACGAGCATTCGATCAGTGTTTCGGGAATCTTGTTTAATTGCCCGACTAAATATTGAAAAGTGTTTTCGATAATGAGACTAAAATGCGGGGTTTATAATTGTTAGGCATGTGATGTCTAAGTAATTCATTTGATTAGGCATGCGATGTCTAGGGAGGTTGCGGATTCCAACTGTTGTAGTTTTACACTTTCTTTTCTGTGACCGTAAGTGTAATATGTGATATCGCCGGTTTCGTAGCTATATGTCAACGACAATTGGGATGCGCATATTTACTTACGTTGATGACATGTGATGTTATGTGTTGCTGGATATGTTATATTGGATCATCGTGTTTGAATAGCCGGGGGTTTTTATGCGAGATGAGTGTTTTTCATTTTCATTCATGTAAAAACTTGTATGTAATATTCTTTTATTGGGGCACTTCCAGGTTGCGGAAGTTGTCACCGTTGATGTATATTATTTACTTTTCCGCACTAGGATAGACCCAAGGAGGAGGGCACAAGTAACCGGGTTCTGGAGTCCAGTGGGAGACCAACTCGAGGAGTCGAGTCCGGGTCTCCTAACTCTAGAATTGGTAGGGTTGCTTGCCGCTCTCGTAGGGGTCTAGGGGTGTGGGTTTGGCTATTCATCGCGACCATGGAATCCGTGTTTTATACTGGCTCGTATTGAAAACACGGACGTCCTAGTATATCCAATATTTCATATGATTCTTCTGCTGCGATATCTGTGATGTGATTATGTGATGTTCTGTGATAGATACAGTATATAGTATATATGATATATTATATAGGCGTTACTTATGTTTTACACCCGTGCTAGCCCTGCCCCGCTCTGCCGTTAGTTACCTAACCTAACGGTGCACGAGGGGACATCGAGGCGAATGCGGATGTAATAAGTGTACGTCGTATTTATCTGTGATGTTTAGGTACTTAAATGATGGGACTTCATTAATATGATTAATGAAAGAAAAGAAACCTAAGATGTTGTAGAATCGAATTTCAAAATAAAACAGGTAGCTACAGTTCTTGCTTTGCACAGCGGTATATATGATATATCCTGCACCTTATTCGATAAGGAAAGGACCGAGATCCCTTCACCGGGAGTGACTCCCTTAGCAATAACTGGCAGATGCTACACACTCGGTTTGTCTTTTGATTGCTTTTAAGAGTTCTGCTTTGCACAGTGATATATATGATATATCCCGCACCTCATTCGACGTGGAAAGGACCGACGATCCCTTCACCGGGAGTGACTCCTTTAGCAAAACAAGAAAAGCCTCAAAAACACTCCATTTCAAAATTCATTCGATCCTACAACGATATCAAGTTCATTACGCAATAGGTTTTCAGAAAAACCTGTCGTAGCCCTCCGTCATTTCAGATAAGTACTAGTTAGTATTCGTGCTACGTTTGTTGACTATGTTAAGGCGTAGTGTACGGTAGCTAATTAGTGCTTATCTGCATGAGCATATGATGCGATTGGATTAGGGTAGTCGTGCGACTTTGTTGACTATGTTAAGGGTCGTGCGGGTGGGTTTAATTCAATCGGGAAATGACGGGTTGAACTTGACTAGCACTTATGATTTGTTGACTATGTTAAGGTCATATAGCTGCTAGGGGCAAAAATATTATCGGGAATTTCAAGTGTTGAAATTTGCAATGAGATTGCATACCTTCTATGAGATAGTTGGATCCCGATACCCGCTGCGAGTAATTGTTACTCCTGGGAGTGTTTTACACATTACAATTAGCCAATCAAGTAGGTGTCTAGAAAGGTGTCAACGGGGTTACGCCTCTTGGAAAACGACGTCAGATGGCAGTTCTCTGGTGACACTGGTACAGGTTAGTCTGTAGACCCGAGATCGTCATAGAGTCTTGTGTGATTCCCACTGTGCTTTGATTTCCACCTTACCACGTCCAAGAGGGCGTGCAAAACGGTGGCTTTTGGGTACAGTCCCGAATCACATGGAGGCAATGAGCGATAGGAGGGGATTCGTCTCTCCCGGTATAGGGAGTTGATGTTGCGCTGTGTTCGATTGGCTATAACCGGAAATCCCTGGCTAGGGTTGCTGAGATTTACTGGTATGTGTTATCAGTAGTATCTCGAACTGTTATAGACCTCATATCGACACGGCTTATCGAGCTATTGGGGTCTGACGTTTACCACCCCTAGGCGAGATATGCGACATATCAGACGACGAGACCGGACTGTACGGTAAGTGTTACTGGTTGGATTCACAGGAGTGTGAGCGGGCTTGCTCGTCGATCTTCTGATCGCTCAATACCCGGGTGGCCGTTCCGTTTAGCAGACCGCTTGCGGCTTGTGGGTGTTTGATATGATCATCACCTGCTGCCGGCGTATTGACGAGTCTTTAGAGTCCTACACAGAGGTTTCCTGGCTCAAGCGAAACGAAATAGGAGCGCATATGAGATATGTGCGGGACCGAGAATAATGCATGTATGTGATACCGTATTCTATTCTCGCGATGAATGTATCGATATGGTTGTATGCGATATAACCTAGTTATCGAATCAAGGATTGATTCGATAAGTCGATACATTGGATATTAGTCGGTCATATACGATATGACCGGATCGTTAAATCAAGTGTTGATTTGATGATTTAATGCATAATTATATATTTGATATATTACTTTGCATTAACTAGTATTGGTTCACTTTAAATGGATTTTCTCACTTGAAGTTCACAAATTGTATATGTGATATACTTTTTGTGCACAACTTTGTATCATGTTTGATGATGCATGCTAACTTGGGTTTGTATAAAGATTAAACCATGGTTATATGAATGGTTAGGGTTTTGTTTTCTTATTCATTTATTTATCTATTTATTCTTTTTGGAAAATAATAAGCATAAAGAAAAATGGTAGCTTTCTTTGGATGCATGTTGAAGTTTCATGAAGCTTTGACTATGTCACCATTTTGTCTCATGCTTAACCCTAACCATTCCACTTAACCCTAGTCTATTCTCTACACTTGACCATGGTTGCATTATGATAAGTATTCTTTTTCTTTTCTATTTTAGATATACTTATCATAACATTTTTCATCATCTTCTTCTTCTTCTTCAAGAAGAAGCTTGCCTCCATCAATGGCAACTTGATGAAATGAGTGAGAAATCCAATTCTAAAGTGAACCCACTTCCTATTTCTTCATCCTCTACCTCTTTCCAAGTAGTATAGGGTGTTTTCTTCACAAGTTTCATGACTTGGTGAAGTTGGAGCTTGATCTAGTGATGCCTCGACGTAGATCATCTTCGGCACGAAGCCAACGACCTTGCCCGCCCATTTCTCCGATGAAGCCGACGCTAGAGCCCGGGATTCCATTTGGACAGCGAGGAGACTTCATTGCGGAGCTATGGAGGTGGAGGACCGGATATACAAAGGTTGTATTTCCGTTCTTTTAAGTTAAGTTGTTAACTAGTTGCTTCTTTCGCCTAAAATTCTAGTTAACGATCCGTGTTAGGGTTTCTCGGCACCCGTAAAATTTGAAATTGGCATGGTTGATGCCTTGTGAGACCTCATTAGCGTGCCTAGGAACCCTACAATCGGATCGAGGTGGTGAATACTTAAGTGCTGAGTTCCTGGTTTACATAAAAGAGAATGGAATTCTCTCTCAGCTTACTTTTCCATACACTCCACAACATAGCGGTGTATCGGAGAGACGGAACCGAACCCTATTGGATATGGTACGTTCCATGATGAGTAACGCTGAGTTGCAGCGATCATTCTGGGGATATGCACTAGAATCAGCTGCATATCTTTTGAACCGAGTTCCAACTAAGACAGTGCCTACCACACCATATAAGATGTGGAGTGGGAAGAAAACCTATCTTAAACACATTAAGACATGGGGATGTCCAGCTTTTGTTAAAAAGTAGCATGCGGACAAACTCGAGGCACGCTCAGTACAGTGCAAGTTTGTGGGTTATCCAAAGAACTCCAAGGGATATTTATTCTTTTACGCAGAGGAACAAAAGGTTTTTGTTTCTCGTCATGCCTGCTTCTTGGAAACTGAATTTTTGGAAAATCAGATAAGTGGGAGCGCAATAGAACTGGAATAAATTCCAGAACCACAAGCTATTACTGAAAGCTTAGTAGAACCACTGGGTTCGAAAGAACTGGACATTCCCGCGCCACTCCGCAGGAGTAGTAGGCAGTCTCATCCGCCCGAGAGATACTACGGTTTTCTCATAGACGGGAATAGAGAGGATTGCATCCTTGATAATGATGAGCCGACTAGCTTCCAGCAGGCCATTCAGAGCACTGACTCGGTAAAATGGCTGGATGCAATGCGGACCGAAATCGAGTCCATGTACACCAACAAAGTATGGACTTTGGACGTTGCTCCAGAAGGGGTAATACCCGTAGGGTGCAAATGGATCTTCAAAAGGAAGATTGGTGTAGGTGGACAGGTTGAGACCTATAAGGGTAGACTTGTTGCAAAGGGTTTTCGTCAAAGACCTGGTTTGGACTATGAGGAAACCTTTTCTCCTGTGGCTATGCTCAAATCCATTCGGATCCTTCTTTCCATTGCTGTCTTCCACGATTATGTGATTTGGCAGATGGACATAAAAACCGCTTTTCTAAATGGAAATTTAGAGGAGTGTGTCTATATGGACCAGCCAGAGGGTTTCATTCAGAGTGGGAGCAACGGGAAGGTGTGCAAGTTGCTTAAGTCCATTTATGCAATGAAGCAGGTATCGCGGAGTTGGAACATCTGTTTTGATGAGACGGTCAAAGATTTTGGCTTTATCAAAAATCCAGATGAACCATGCATTTATAGTAAAATTGTAGCACGAACTGTCGTATTCCTCGTTTTATAGGTGGATGATATTCTCTTGATAGGAAATGATATTCCTATGCTACAATCTGTCAAAGGATTCTTATCACACAGGTTCTCCATGAAAGACCTAGGTGATGCCTCTTACATTCTGGGGATCCGGATCTATCGCGATAGGTCCAAGAGGATATTAGGACTTTCACAGTCCAGGTACATCGACACCATACTGAAAAGATTCAGTATGGAAGATTCTAAGCGCAGTAATTTACCGGCTTGTCACGGGATCACCCACTCCAAAGAGATGTCTCCCAAGACTGATTTGGAAAGGGATCGCATGTCTATTATACCCTACGTCTCTGCGGTAGGCTCTATAATGTATGCGATGTTGTGTACCAGACCAGATGTAGCTTATGCACTGAGTGTAGTAAGCCGGTATCAGTCAAACCCTGGGGAGAAGCACTGGATAGCGGTAAAGAACATTCTGAAGTACCTGAGAAGGACTAAGGATATGTTTTTGGTTTACGGCAGAAAAGACCTCCAGATCGAGGCCTTTCCTGACTCCAGCTTCCAGAGTGACCAGGACGACTCCAAATCCATGTCGGGTTATGTCTTTACTCTCAATGGAGGGGCGGTGTGTTGGAACAGTTCCAAACAGGAAACCGTGATTGCAATTATTGAGGCAGGACCTATACCGCTATGACAGTCTAGCTCGAGATGATAGTATGCTATTTGGTTTGTCTTTATCATCGTATACATGCTTTAATTCACTATTGCATGATGATAGAGCCCATAGGATTCTTGCTTGACTACCAGCAGTATGATGGAGATCATATACGTGGGAGCTGGGGTCTGTAAGCACATCCTTAAAGTGTCCCTAGTCGTGGGAGTTTCGAGACAGGGCATCGATACTCCAGAGTAAACTAGTGTATCCAGTCGAGACCCCGACGAGGGGCGGTGGCCGGTCTCACAAGCCATTGGTGTCAGTTGGTTTACCTAAGTTGTATACAGGTGCTCATTGGGTTATGAGTACACCGGACAGGACTCGCCGGGAACATGCTAGTTGGTATTTTATATATTGTCAGATAGCAGTTTCCTGGTGACATGTGTACAGGTTAGTTTGTCGACCTGAGATCTTCATTTTCCTCGTGTGAGTTCCCACTTTGCTTTGATTACTACCCTACCATGCTCAAAGGAGACGTGCAAACAGGTTTTAGTTGGGTACAGTCCCGAGCCACATGGAGGCAGTGAGCGGATCGTCGGGGATTCGTCTCTCCCGGTATTGGGGGTTATGTCGCACAGTGCACGGGTGGCCATCACTAGAAATCCTCGGCCGAGGTAGTGGAGAATTACTGATTTGGATCAGTAGTTTCTCAGGTGGTGATGGGCTTCATACCGACACGAATTATCGCGTTATTAGGGGTCTGACTTCATCCACCCCCTAGACTCGATATGCGATACTCTTCAGATGAACGGACCGGACTGTACGGATATTGTCACTGTCAGGTTCAGTAGGGTTTCTGATGAGTTCGCTCGTCAGCTTCCCTTCTAATCAATACATATGCAATCGTTACGTACAGCTTGTACCTCTGACGTGCTAGTGGTTATACCCAGTGCCAGTGTGTTGATGAGTCATTAGAGTCCCCCACAGACACTTTCCCAAGTTCGGGCAAAACGTTGTAGAGGCCGTATGGTTTTATGGCATGGTTCGGAAAATGCACGTGCGTTTTCGCACGTGTCATTTTTCGGGCAGATAATACTGGTAGGCTTTGGTTTAAGCCGGAACCCAGTATTATACTGTGTAGATATAATATCTTTGTCTCAGTTGCATTTGTATTCGGTCGTAATACAAATGCGGGTATGTTTATACTGATACGGGGTTATCCTGAAATTCGTTTCAGGATCACTTTTGGAAGTTGTCAGTTTCCAGTTTTCTATCAGCCGTTTTTAACATTCGGTTAAATACGGATTTATCTTTTCTTCTTGAGGGTGAGTCATAGGGTGAGTCATGTGTGTGGATGCTTCTTGTAGGTGACTAGGATGGTGAGGTGGCTTAGTGCATTAATGGAGCATTTATGTGTTGATTGACTCGTTTCTTCATCAATCTTATAGTCACCTTCCCCTCTCCTACACTCATCTCCCTCCTCCATATAAGTGTCCGGCCCTCCCCTCCTCTTCTACTGACACTCACTAGGGAATAGATTATGATAGATTTGTATATGGAAATTTCATATAGCTCAAATTCTTATCACCCGATTCCAAAAGGCAACTTCATTAACCGTTCATCCATAGCTTTGGACGTAACGAGACAAAGTGTTCTACTCATTCTCTACATCAATCTTGGTCATCTCTTTTGGCAAACTTGATGATCGAGTTGCCTCGGTTCAGATGCGGGAGCCCGTTTAAAGATCCGTCTACGTGGTGCCAACTGGACGAGAAGACTGGAGATTCAGGAGATCGGAGCAGCCGCAATAAAGCGTGGGATGATGGTTGAAGACCGAAGGACTCGGATCGTTCGGTATAACTCTTCTACTCACTTTGTAGTTTGTTAGTTTAGCTTTAATGGCATATCCGGGTTATAGTACGCGATAGCGCCAGTTGTAAAAAGTTTTTGTTCCGCATTTGGCTTCTGTTAGACGGCCGGGGCGCTACCGTGGACTTACAGTGGTATCAGAGCCTCACCATTAAGCTTTACTAACTTGTGCTAACGCGTTTAAAACATCGATCGAACGAAATTTCGATAAACTACAATTTTCTGGGTTAAAGTTTCTGTCGATTTTTAAAAGGGTCTAAAAATTATTTTGCATATCACAGAAAAGAGTGCAGGCTTTTTTAAGAATTCTGGTGAAATTTGATCAACTGAAGCTTCCAAAGCGCCGCGGAACCGCCGCGCAAACCCTAGTTTGGCCGCGGTTCCGCCACCGTTTTGGAGCTACAGTAAACCATTTTTCTACAGCAGGTTCTTCTTGTAAAATTGTTGTTTATGGAATATTTCTTTTGGGCCCAAATTTTATTACTGTACAGCAGATGTACGTGGGGCCCACTTCGGGAAGTTTTGTCGATCGAAATTTTAAACTTGTTAGAATACAGTACTTACTTTATATCTCTGACCGGGAATGTCATTTGAGCGGTAAACCGCGTCTAATTGCTATAGTTCTTTTAGACGGGTTTGCGAACGTGACATTCGCGTTGATGTTCTGTGTTTTGCTGTGATGTTGCGGATTTGTCGTGGTGGATAGCGGGGTGCAATGATAGTGCAGTTTGGATTTATTTGTACATTTGATATTACGGGGCGAGCGTCCAACATGTGGACTGCCGTCACTGCCTGTTTGTATAATATTCTTTAGGGGCACGACCGGGTTGAGGTCGATGTACCCGTTGTACATATTTTTATTTCTGTACTAGGTTTATCCCGTGAAGGAGTGCACGGATAGCCGGGCTTTGGAGGGCAACGGGTCCGTATCTCATGGCTTTGAGAAGCAAATGGACCTCACTCTAGAATTGGCAGACTATTCGCCGCACTCGTAGGGGGTACAGGTTGACCCAAGAAGGGGTGCTCAATTTACCGGATTCCGTAAAGTGCCGGGTGTTCCATTCACTATGCTGTGGGGGACTACCTCGCTTAAGGTTTTGGCGGGTAACTTGCCGCACCTGTAGGGGTCTAGGTTTCACTGCACAGGCTATCCACACGACCAGGGGAACGTCGGGTTTCAGTAGCGGCTCTGTGAAACCCGGGGATCCCAGATTATCTGTATTATTCTGTGATGCTTATTACTTTTCAGTAATGTTGTATTATCACGCCTTGAGCAATTATTGTATATTGGTATATATACTATTAGATGTTGTATATGTTTTACACCCGCGCTAGTCCAGCCCCCGCTCTGTCATTAGTTAAGTAAACTAACGGGTGATGATGGGACCCAGTGGCGAATGCGGATGGCATATATGTACATTATATTTTCGTTCTTTTCTGGTGTGATTGATTGATGGGACTGCATTGATTCTTATCAATGCAAGGATAAAACAAACATGTATTTGATGTTGTTGGAACAAATTTTAAAAAGGTGTTATTACAAAGATGTTTCCTTTTGTTTTGCATAGTGATATTCAGTTAGAATATCCCGCACCTTATTCGACGAGGCAAGGGCCGAGATCCCTTCACCGGGAGTGACCCCTTGGGCAGAAGTTTACGTCAGGGTAATAACTTCAATATAGTCAATTACAAGTTGCTTTGCATCGCGGTATTCAGTTGGAATATCCTGCACCTCATTCCACGAGGAAAGAGCCGAGATCCCTTCACCGGGAGTGACCTCTTTAGCAAAACGTTTTCGCCACTATATTTTCATAAAAAGCTATCAGGTTCCTTCAATGAGATCAAGTTCATTACGTTAAAAGGTTTTTCGCCAAAAACCAGTCGTAGCCCTCCGTCGTATCTTATGGATGGTCAGTAGTATTCAAGCTATGTTTGTTGGCCTTCGTCAAGGCATAGTATTTTGTAGTTGCTGGGTATTCATTTGTTGCATAGATATATGTGTTGGTTTGGGACAGTCGTATAGCCTTGTTGGCCTTCGTGAAGGGCTTGTACGGGTGGGTTCAAATTGACGTGGACTATGAAGGGAAGAACTTGACATGTGACTTATGATTTGTTGGCCTTCGTCAAGGTCATAAGAGCATGAGGCAAAAATTTCTTATCGGGAGTTTCAAACATACAGGAAACTTGCCAAGCATGCGCATACCTTCTGGAGTGTGATAACTTGAGTGGCTTCCATCGAGTTATCATGCGATGAGAGTTGGATCCCGATTCTCACTGATGAGTTAGTTTACTCTTCGGGTGATCCCGACTAATTCTTCTTTAGGTTTGGAGGAGAATTTGAGATAACAGTGGGAGGTTTCCTGATTAGATAAATTAATAACCATTCTGATCTAGGTTAGAGTGCACGCAGAGTGTTTCTCTTTTCTCTCTCTCTTTGGTAGTGACCTTTGACCGACCCTCGACTATGACTCAGTGACGAAGTTGACCGAACCTTCTTAAAATACTGGCTTTTGGATTGTCTATGTTGCATAAATCATTGCCACTCCTTCTTTTACCCTTTGTATTTCTCAGAACACCCCGTATTACTACGGACATCCACTTCCATTGGATAGATCCATCGTATGGTTATATACGAACTCGAAGAGACTTCTTTGAGAATGGATCCAGGTTCCGGAGAAATATAATTGGTTTATTCAGTTGTTTTGTATTATCAGCTTCTCTCAGGTTGCGAGGGCTTCTTAGTTTAGGAGACTACACCTATTACGCTTATTGGATAGTCTTATTCCAAACCATAGGCAGGTGCCGAATGGTAGGGAATGAAGAAAACAAATTAGCCTAAGTAGGGTGTACAGAAGGTAATAACTAAAGACAAAAATAAAAGGATTAGAAAGAGGGCAAAGTAAATTGCGACTGTTATCATTTACGACCAATCCACGTACTTCATCGCCACTCCTATTTCACCTTTTCTTTTTCCCCCAGTTCGGGAGAAATAGAATATGGTATTATTCAGTTGTCTTTTATCATCACCTTCTCTCAAGTTGCTAGTACTGCTTGGTTTAGGAGAGTACACTTATTATGCTTACTGGATAGTCTTCTTCCAAACCATAGGCTGGTGCCAAACGGTAGGGAAGGAAGAAAACCATTTAGCCTAAAGATGGTGTACAGAAGGTAATGAATAAAGACAAATAAAGGGATTTGGAGAGATGGCAAAGAGATATACGGTTATAGTCATGAATTGGATTATGGAAGAGGCATTGCTAGGAATACCACGATACCACTACGAAACATTTTCATGTTTCAGTGCATTGTTAAAAGAAAATTGATTTTCCGATTAGATACTTACTCCAGGGTATGTATTTACCAGGTATGATTCTCACATCTGTATGGTTTTATAGATGATGAGTGGGAGTAAGTTATTGAGAATTAGGTGATCATCCTCATTATATCGGAATTAGTTGTACTTGGTGATATTTGAGGAAATCACCTGGGTACAGTTTTCAACCTACGACTTACAGGTTTTGAGTTATTCAACTTAGCGGACTTATACAGAGTATTATATGTTGTCCAGTGTCTATTAGGACAAAGGGGTTGGTCCAAGTACTATGTTCTGTTTACTTATGACTTCTCTAGTTTTTAGTCAAGTGTTTCGTAGAAATACAATGTCTAAGTTTTGAGAAGTTGTGGGTATAAGATTAAAGTAGAGAACCAGGTATCGCAAGTATCGGGGTCTTCAAAGAGATAGAAGATGCAGATTCTTGTGATTGGTATTTAAGTAATGGTTTTGAGAAACTTGTTTCTCTTTCGGGTTACTCATAATTGAATGTATTCCTAAGTTGAGTAATGCTGATTTGCCTCTCTCCATTAAGTTGATATGCACTAGAGACAGCTGCATGATTTGAATCTAGTTCTAATTAAATAAGTGCCAAAGTTTCTATATTGGATATAGAATGGTTCATATCTTAACGATGTTAAGGTACGGGGAGTTGTCCAGCTTATGCTTAAAACCAGACACTGGATAACTCAAGGCACGTTTATGTAATGGCAGTTTATGGGTTGACCCTGGATTTGACGAGTGTTGATTTTCTACCATATGGAAGATCAATAGAGATATTGTTCTTGACTCGGCACAGTTTTAGTAAAATGGATTTTTTCAGAAAACAGAAGTGGGAGTATGGTAGAACTGGAAGTGATTCCAGAACCACAAACGATTACGGAAAATTTAATAGGACCTATATATTCAATCAGGTTTGACATTCCATTAGCTACTCCGTAGATATGGAGGGTAACCTCAGACACCCGAGAGGTACTCTGGTAGCCTTAAGGACGGTGACAGGGAGGTTCTGGTTTACCCAGACTTGACAGTATTGTTTTTCCAGGCTATGAGACCCGGCAGGAGGATAAGTAAAGCGTCGTTCTAAACTAGCTTTAGAAGTATACGTATATATTATTCTGCCACAGGGTTGTCGTAGTCAGTGGGAGCAGCGGAAGCATAGTGGGCGAGTAGCTTATGTCTATTTATAGACTTGAGCAGATATAGCAGAGAAAGATCATCTAATTTTGATGTGACAGTCATTGCTTTGACTTCATCAGAATAGGGGATGGATCTGTTAAGAAGGTAGTAGGGTGTGATGTCCTGGTATTTGGATGACATACACAGCGTAGGAAGTAAAATTCCTGTACTACAATCGGTTGTACTTTGGTCGTCACACAGTTGTTTCTCCACAAAGGATATGGATATAATATCAGACATTCAGGTTAGTTGATCTATGGTTTTTAGATTTAGATTTAGGTAGTTTTCCAATTTGGGTACTTTGATAGTATTCTAATGGTATTTAGAATAGATGACTCCTGGCATGGTGTTGTACCTGCAGGTGATGGAGTCACCATTTCTAAAGATGTCTTAGAGACTAAAGGAGAGAGGGAAGTGCATGATTGGCAGATCACTTGCTTAGGCAATTGAATCAATCAAGAGATGTCAAGTACCACACAAGATTTTGGTTTTTGCACTTGATGCGATAAGTTTATATTAATCCAATCCTGAAGAAACATAAGGGAGCAGTTTTAGAACATAAGTGTTTGTTCTACGGATTTGATGACGGCATCCTCCTTCGGGAGACGGTTATCATTCCAGGCTTCAAAGGTGACATAGATGACAAAGTGATTGTCAGAGTAATAGTTTTCCCTCTGATGAGGGATAGTATTATGGACAGGTGGTCTAAGAGGATACTGTGGGAGGCTTGGTGCTGGATACTGATTAGGTTCAGTGATCGATACAGTCTAAGAAGTTTGGAGTTCATTTATGAACTAGGTCCCATCACATATCCAGACATATTCTAAGACAGGTATTACTCAATTCGGGAGATGGCTTTCTCCGCGAACTTGAGATTAAGTGAGACATAGAAAGAAACATCAGGGCGGATCCACTCACTGAGGCTATTTCTCGAACACAACAGTTTTACAAACTAGCTTTGTGAAACTGATTAGTAGAGGAGTTGGATGTTCGGTATCACACGGGCTGTGAGTATGTGACATCGCAATAATTAGCCATAAGTGCAAGTGGGAGATTGTTGGAGATAGTGCCCTCAAAGTCAATTATTGGATCGCAGGTACGTGATTGCAATGATTGAGGCAGGACCTATACCGATATGACAGTCTTGCCCGAGATGATAGTATGCTATCTGGTTTGTCTTTATCATCGTATACATGCTTTAGTTCACTATTGCATGATGATAGAGCCCACAGGATTCTTGCTAGACTACCAGCAGTATGATGGCGATCATATACGTGGGAGCTGGGGTCTGTAAGCACATCCTTAAAGTGTCCCTAGTCGTGGGAGTTTCGAGACAGGGCATCGATACTCCAGAGTAAACTAGTGTATACAGTCGAGACCCCGACGAGGGGCGGTGGCCGGTCTCACATGCCATTGGTGTCAGTTGGTTCACCTAAGTTGTATACAGGTGCTCATTGGGTTATGAGTACACCGGACAGGACTCGCCGGGAACATGCTAGTTGGTATTATATATATCGTCAGATAGCAGTTCCCTGGTGACATGTGTACAGGTTAGTTTGTTGACCTGAGATCGTCATTTGTCTCATGTGAGTTCCCACTGTGCTTTGATTACTACCCTACCACGCTCAAAGGAGACGTGCAAACAGGTTTAAGTTGGGTACAGTCACGAGCCACATGGAGGCAGTGAGCAGATCGTCGGGGATTCGTCTCTCCCGGTATTGGGGGTTGATGTCGCACAGTGCACGGGTGGCCATCACTAGAAATCCTCGGCCGAGGTAGTGGAGAATTACTGATTTGGATCAGTAGTTTCTCAGGTGGTGATGGGCTTCATACCGACACGAATTATCGCGTTATTAAGGGTCTGACTTCATCCACCCCCCTAGACTCGATATGCGATACTCTTCAGACGAACGGACCGGAATGTACGGATATTGTCACTGTCAGGCTCAGTAGGGTTTCTAGATGAGTTCGCTCGTCAGCTTCCCTTCTAATCAATACATAGGCAATCATTACGTACAGCTTGTACCTCTGACGTGCTAGTGGTTATACCCAGTGCCAGTGTGTTGATGAGTCATTAGAGTCCCCCACAGACACTTTCCCAAGTTCGGGCGAAACGTTGTAGAGGCCGTATGGTTTTATGGCAGGGTTAGGAAAATGCACGTGCGTTTTCGCACGTGTCATTTTTCGGGCAGATAATACTGGTAGGCTTTGGTTTAAGCCGGAACCCAGTATTATACTGTGTAGATATAATATCTTTATCTCAGTTGCATTTGTATTCGGTCGTAATACAAACGCGGGTATGTTTATAGTGATACGGGGTTATCCTGAAATTCGTTTCAGGATCACTTTTGGAAGTTTCCAGTTTCCAGTTTTCTATCAGCCGTATTTAACATTGGGTTAAATACGGATTTATTTTTTCTTCTTGAGGGTGAGTCATAGGGTGAGTCATGTGTGTGGATGCTTCTTGTAGGTGACTAGGATGGTGAGGTGGCTTAGAGCATTAATAGAGCATTTATGTGTTGATGACTATGTGTTATGAATCATTGTTTCATTTAATGTGTTCATACTAGGTGTTTAGATGACTCATTTCTTCATTAATCTTATAGTCACCTTCCCCTCTCCTACACTCACCTCCCTCCTCCATATAAGTGGCCGGCCCTCCCCTCCTCTTCTACTGACACTCACTAGGGAAAAGATTATGATAGATTTGTATATGGAAATTTAATATAGCTCAAATTCTTATCACCCGATTCCAAAAGGCAACTTCATTAACCGTTCGTCCATTGCTTTGGACGTAACGAGACAAAGTGTTCTACTCATTCTCTACATCAATCTTGGTCATCTCTTTTGGCAAGCTTGATGATCGAGTTGCCTCGGTTCAGAGGCGGGAGCCCGTTTAAAGATCCGTCGACATGGCGCCACCTGGACGAGAAGACTGGAGATTCAGGAGATCGTAGCAGCGCAACAAAGCGTGGGATGATGGTTGAAGACCGAAGGACTCGGATCGTTCGGTATAACTCTTCTACCTACTTTGTAGTTTGTTAGTTTAGCTTTAATGCCAGATCCGGGTTATAGTACGCGATAGCGCCAGTTGTAAAAAGTTTTTGTTCCGCATTTGGCGTCTGTTAGACGGCCGCGGCGCTACCGTGGACTTACAGGAAGCGGAGTATATCGCAGCATCTGATGCCATAAAAGAAGCCGTCTGGATGAAGAATTTCTTGACAGAACTTCAGGTGGTTCCGTCCATTGTTGATCCAATACCTTTGTATTGTGACAACAACGGGACTATAGCTTTAGCAAAGGAACCCAGGTCCCATCAGAAGTCCAGACACATCTTAAAGCGGTATCACCTGATCAGGGAGATCGTGGATCGCCGGGAGATTGAGGTTCGGAGGGTTGCTATAGAAGATAACACTGCAGATCCATTCACGAAGGCCATACCCCAGACTCAGTTCGAGCGGCTGATCGAGATGATAGGTCTTCGATACGCCAGTACATTGCCCTAGTGCAATTAGGAGATTGTTAGTGTATATGCCCTAGAGGCCATTACTGTATCATACTAGTTTTTATATTACTTAATGGAAGCTTGGGATATTCAAAGTTGTATAGACAATCTTGCTCAAAATGGTAGTATACTACTTGGTTTGTTTCTAGTTTAATATGTACATGTGTTTCTTTTAGCATTTCGCTTACACATATTAGTGGAGCCCTTAGGATCTTTGCTTGATTACCAGCGTTGTGATGGCAATCACACTAGAGGGGGCTGGGTAATCTACAAGCATATCCTTATACAGGTCCCTAGTCATAGGATTATCGAGACAGGGCATCGATGCTATGGAGTAGACTAGCGTATGCACTTCTCATCCCAGCAGGGGAGATGGTCTGTCCCACAGCCATTAGTACGTCGTACTGGAGATAGTATGCGGGTGCTCGTTAGGTTACGAGTACATTGGACAGGACTCACTGGGAACTGTTGGTTTGTACTATACCTATCGTCAGATAACAGTTCCCAGGTGACATGAGTACAGCATAGTCCGTTGACTTGACACTGTCACTTCGCCTCGAGTGTGTTCCCACTATTCTTAGATTACTACCCTACCACTGCTCAAATGAGTCGTGCAAACAGGTAGTAGTTGGGTGCAGTCCCGAAGCACTTGGAGGCAGTGACGGTTAGACAAGATTCGTCTCTCCCGGTATTGGGGGTTAATATTGCGCTTTGTCTAGGAGAGCCATTACACAAAGTCCCTGGCCAGGGCAAGCGTGAATTACTGGTAGTGTTTCCAGTAGTTTCTCAGGGTGTTCTGGGCTACACTCCGGCACGACTTGTACCGCTATTAAGGGTCTGACGTTTACCGCCCCCCTAGGCCTGACATGCGATACTCAAAGACGAACAGACCGGACTGTATGGAGATTGTCACATTCAGGCTCAGTAGGAGTTCGGATGGGTTCACCTCATCAGTCATCTTATCGGCATCTACTTAGGGAACGTTACGTACATCTAGTACCGCTTGCGGCCTGTGGTTAAACCCACTGCCAGCGTAGTGTCGAGTCTTTAGAGTCCCACACAGAGGGTTATTCGCCTTTGGCTAAAAAAGAGTAGATGTCCTATGGTTTTGCGACGGGGTTCATTCACATCCGCGCACTTGTGTACGTTTGATGTCCGGGCAGTTATTACTAGTGGGCTTTGGTTTAAGCCCGATCCTAGTATTTGTTTTGGGATTGGTTCTGTAAGTCGATGTAGTACACCCCAGTACTTATGGGGAGGCGGAATTTTCAAAAACGATCAAGTTTAAACAACGAACATCGACTAACCGCTTAAATCGAAGCTAAACAAATAATAACCAAACACATAGCTATACTAAACTATAGTGTTAAGGGATTATACCGATCGAAACTAGTCCTTCGTCTTTGTGTCCTCCTTTGTTCTCCTCGGCCTTCTCTAGGTAGTAGACGATCCACCCGAGAGCGAAACTCCAAGCTAAACCTCTAACTTGAGGTAACTAATCAACTTTGATTGCTAATCAAAGATGAAAGGATGATGTAGAGTGTAGGTTATGGATTGTTTAGTCTAACTAATCCTTTGATCTCAACACATGAGGATTAAGGATTAGGGTTTGAAGATGAGAGCTTGAGGAGAGAGAATGTGAGATAAGATAATGAGAGAAGAGAGAGAGTGTATCATAATATTATGAAGCATTCTTATTTTTCAATAATGAATAAAAAGAAATGAATAAGCATGCTTCATGAAATATCTAGTGGTGATTCATTAGCATGAGTCATTAAGCAATAAATGTGCATTAATGAAATGAATGAATCACCACCATGACTCACTCTCTTATCCAAAAGAAACCTCCTTAGTCACATCTTCTAGAAGCTTCTCGAGTAATTACGAGAACGCCCCTCCGATCCGTAAAAATACGGAAAAACTTTAGACTGTAAAAATCCAATAACCGGATACCAGTAACTGGCTTAAACCAAAGCCGACTGGTAAAAACTGTCCGAAAGTCGTACGCGCGTAAACGCACGTATGCGTCCGAACCCTTTGTCGCAAAACCATGCAACCTCTATATCGTTTCGCCTGGAGTAGGAAACTCTCTGTGTGGGACTCTAGAGACTCGACTACTACGCTGGCAGTGGGTTTAACCACAGACCGCAAGCGGCACTAGCTGTACGTAACGGTCCCCAGGTAGTTGTCGATAAGAAGGCCGATGAGTAAACCCATCCGAACTCCTACTGAGTCTGATGTGACAATCTCCATACAGTCCGGTCCGTTCGTCCAAGACTATCGCATATCGGGCCTAGGGGGGCGGCAAGCGTCAGTCCCCTAATAGCGGTATAAGTCGTGTCGGAGTAAAGCCCATTACACCCTGAGAAACTACTGGAACCTACCAGCAAATCTCGCTTGCCCTGGCCAGGGACTTTGCGTAATGGCTCTCTGACACAGCACGATATCTACTCCCAATACCGGGAGGGACGAATCCTGTCTAACCGCCACTGCCTCCAAGTGCTCGGGACTGCACCCAACTGCCACCTGTTTGCACGACTCCTTTGAGCCGTGGTAGGGTAGCAATCTAAGAACAGTGGGACACACTCGAGGCGAAGTAGCAGTGTCAAGTCTGCGGACTACGCTGTACTCATGTCACCTGGGAACTGTTTACTGACGACTGGTATCAAACCAACCAACAGTTCCCCGTGAGTCCTGTCCGGTGTACCCGTAACCTAACGAGCACCTGTATACTATCTCCAGTACGACGTACTGACGGCTGTGGGACAAACCATCTCCCCAACTGGGATGAGAAGCGTACACACCAGTCTACTCCGGAGTATCGATGCTCTGTCTCGATAATCCAACGACCAGGGACCTGAACAAGGATGTGCTTGTAGACTACCCAGCCCCCACTAGTGTGACTGCCATCACAACGCTGGTAGACAAGCAAGATCCTAAGAGCTCTATCAATACGTACACTCACATATTAAGATAGAAAAACCAAGTAGCATACTACCATGTTTAGCAAGACTGTTATATACATGTGAATATCCCAAGCTTCCATTAAGTAATATACAAGCTAGTATGATACAGTAATGGCCTTCTTGGGCATAAACACTAACAATCTCCCACTTGCACTAGGGCCATGTACTGGCATATCGAAGACCAATGATCTCGAGCAGCCTCTCGAACTGAATCTGAGGAAGGGCCTTCGTGAATGGATCAGCAATGTTCTCTTCTGAAGCAACTCTCCGAACCTCGATCTCCTGACGATCAATGATCTCCCTGATCAGGTGATACCGCCTCAAGATGTGTCTGGACTTCTGATGGGACCTTGGTTCCTTCGCTAAAGCTATAGCTCCGTTGTTGTCGCAATACAGAGGTATTGGGTCAACTATGGTAGGAACCACCTGAAGTTCTGTTAGGAACTTCTTCATCCAGACTGCTTCTTTTGCGGCATCGCAAGCAGCTATATACTCCGCTTCCATCGTCGAGTCAGCAACGGTGTCCTGCTTGGAGCTCTTCCAGCACACCGCCCCTCCATTGAGGGTAAAGACATAACCCGACATGGACTTGGAATCGTCCTTATCACTCTGGAAGCCGGAATCAGCAAAGGCCTCCAACCTGAGGTCTTTTCCGCCGTAAACCAAGAACATCTCCTTAGTCCTCCTCAGGTACTTGAGAATGTTCTTTACTGCTATCCAGTGTTTCTCCCCTGGGTCTGACTGATACCGGCTTACCACGCTCAGTGCGTAAGCTACATCTGGTCTGGTACACAACATCGCATACATTATAGAGCCTACCGCAGAAGCGTAGGGTATAATAGACATGCGTTCCCTTTCCAAATCAGTCTTGGGAGACATCTCTTTGGAGAGGGTGATTCCGTGACAAGCCGGTAGATTACCGCGCTTAGAATCTTCCATACTGAATCTTTTCAGTACAGTGTCGATATACCTGGACTGCGAAAGTCCCAACATCCTCTTGGATCTATCACGATAGATCCGGATCCCCAGAATGTAAGAGGCATCACCCAGGTCTTTCATGGAGAACCTGTGTGACAAGAATCCTTTGACAGATTGTAGCATAGGAATGTCATTTCCTTTCAATAGAATGTCATCCACGTACAAGACGAGGAATACGACACTTCTGGCCACAACTTTACTATATATGCACGGTTCATCTGGATTTTTGATAAAGTCATATTCTTTGACTGTCTCATCAAAACAGATGTTCCAACTCCGCGATGCCTGCTTTAGTCCGTAAATGGACTTAAGCAGCTTGCATACTTTCCCGCTGCTCCCACTCTGATTGAAACCCTCTGGCTGATCCATATAGACGCTCTCTTCTAAATTTCCATTCAGAAAAGCCGTCTTTACGTCCATCTGCCAGATTTCATAATCATGGAAGGCAGCAATAGCAAGAAGGACCCGAATGGATTTGAGCATAGCCACTGGAGAAAAAGTTTCGTCATAGTCCAAACCAGGTCTTTGACGAAAACCCTTTGCAACAAGTCTAGCCTTATAGGTTTCCACCTGTCCATCTACCCCAATCTTTTTCTTGAAGATCCATTTGCATCCTATGGGTTTTACCCCATCTGGAGCAAAGTCCAAAGTCCATACTTTGTTGGTGTACATGGACTCCATTTCGGTCCGCATTGCATCTAGCCATCGTACCGAGTCGCCGCTCTGGATGGCCTGCTGGAAGTCAGTAGGTTCATCATCATCTATGATGCAATCCTCTCTATCCCCGTCTATGAGAAAACCGTAGTATCTCTCAGGCGGACGAGACGGCCTACTACTCCTGCGGAGGGGTGCGGGAATGTTCTGTTCTTCTTGAACCTCTGGTTCTACCAAACTTTCAGTAACAGCTTGTGGTTCTGGAATTTCTTCCAGTTCTACTTCGCTCCCACTCTTCTGATTTTCTAAAAATTCAGTTTCTAAGAAGTGGGCATGACGAGAAACAAAAACCTTTTGTTCCTCTGCGTAATAGAAATAATATCCCTTGGAGTTCTTTGGATATCCCACAAGCTTACACAGTACTGAGCGTGCCTCGAGCTTGTCCACATGCTGCTTTTTTACAAAAGCTGGACACCCCCATGTCCTAAAATGTTTTAGACAGGGTTTCTTCCCACTCCACATCTGATATGGTGTGGTAGGCACAGTCTTGGTTGGAACCTTGTTCAAAAGATATGCCGCTGATTCTAGCGCATAACCCCAGAAAGATCGCGGTAACTCAGCATTACTCATCATGGATCGTACCATATCCAATAGGGTTCGATTCCGTCTCTCCGATACACCGTTGTGCTGTGGAGTGTATGGAGGAGTAAGCTGAGAGAGAATTCCTTTCTCTTTTAGGTAACCTAGGAACTCGGCACTTAAGTATTCTCCACCTCGATCAGATCTTAGTGTCTTAATACTTTTGCCTGTTTGGTTTTCCGCTTCATTCTTGAATTCCAGGAATTTCTCAAAGGCCTCTGATTTATGCTTCATTAAGAAAACATATCCATACCTAGAGAAATCATCTGTAAAAGTAATGAAGTAGGAATAACCACCTCTCGCATGTGTAGACATTGGACCGCATACATCACTGTGTATGAGTCCTAAGAGCTCGCTCGCTCTTACTCCTTGTCCAGTGAATGGAGTCTTTGTCATCTTTCCTTTGAGACAAGATTGACAAGTGTCATAAGTTTGATATTCGAACGTGTCCAAATATCCTTCTCTATGCAACTTAGTCAACCTTCTCTCATTGATGTGACCCAGTCTACAATGCCATAAGAAAGCTTTATTTAAATCTGGAGACTTTCTTTTTAGTGTGTTCTGGACATTGAAAATTTGGAGTTGGTTTAACACATATATGCCGTTATTTAGAGTACCGGACCCAATCAAACCATGATTAAGGTGGATGTTGACAACATCTCTTACAAACGTGAAATCATAACCTTTATTTGATAACAAGGAAACTGATATGATATTACACGTTAAGCTGGGTACAAAATAACAGTTATGTAAAACCAAAATGTGTCCACTCGTCAATCCTAGGTGATAATCCCCGACGGACGCAGCTCCCACGCTAGCTCCGTTAGCAACCCTGAGGATCATATCACCTTCCTTCAGCACTCTACAGTTTCTCAGTGCCTGCAATGAATTGCAAATATGAGATCCTGACCCGGTATCCAATACCCAGGAAGTAGAGTTGATTGACAAACAATTCTCAATTACAAACACACCTGAAGTCGAAGCCACAGCTTGCTTCGGTTCCTGGTTCTTGGCGTTCCACGCCTTGCAATCCTTCTTCCAGTGCCCTTTCCTGTGACAATGGAAGCACTCATCCAGGCCAACTACTGGTGCTGCTTTCTTTTTCTTTCCCTTCCCTCCCACCTTACTAACACCTCCTCTAGGTCTGGGTGCGGCCTTCTTCTTCCTTCCTTTGGCCCTAGCCTTGGACCCGGAAGAAGATGAACCGCCAACAAACATAGCGGGTGTTTCCCTTGCCTTCTGCAAGGTGCCCTCTGCACTCCTTAACATGTTCAGGAGTTCCGCAAGTTCAACTTCTTTTCCTTGAAGATTGAAGTTGAGGATAAACTGGGCGTAGGTGGGAGGAAGGGACTGGAGAACAAGGTCTGTATAGAGCTCATTATCCAAAGTCGTCCCAAGGTCTGCGAGCTCTTCTATATAGCCAATCATCTGTAGGACATGTTCACCTACCGATGACCCGACAGCCAACCTCGCTCGAAACAATTTCTTAGAGGTCTCGTATCTAGCTATACGAGATTGCTCTCCATAAAGTTCCTTTGTATGGAGAAATATGCCATCTAGGGACATATCCTCGTGCCTCCTCTGATGTTCATTATTCATCGAGGCAAGCACGATGCACTTGGCTCTCGCGCAATCTAAATCCCAGGTTTTGCGGATTTCCTTATCCGCATTGCTGGATTTGGGACCAGGGACAGCAGGTGCCGTAGCGGTGAGGACGTACCCCAGTTTGTCATAGGTCAAAGCCATCTTGACATTCCGCAGCCAATCTTTATAGTTTGGCCCCGTCAGTATATTTTTCTCTAAAAGTAACTTAAGTCCAGTCATTTTCAGGGTCGCTGCAATTAGGAGAGAGAGAAGAAAACTCTTTAGCATGATGCTCTTGCAAGTTTAGAGTGGTTTTTAGTTTATCTAAACTGGATGGCTCCCACTGTTTCTCGAATCCTTCCTCAAACCATAAAAGAAGAATTAGCCAAGACTATTCTCACCGTACAATACTTGCTTAACCGTTCAGCCAGGCCGGTGTCGATACTTCGAGGGAGGTTTTCCAACGCTTTCGCGAAGTTCCTTAATTAAGTAACCTCTTTTCTCTGGGGGCGTAACCCCGCTGACACTTTTCTGGACACCTACTAGGTTTATAGCATTGATCGTTAAGTGACGAATATCCTGATAAGTAGCATATACTCACAGTAGGATCGGGATCCAAATATCATCGTATGATAATGTTGAAGGAATCCTACCAACATTCATCAAACTCCAAATGGTATGCATTTCTTTGCAAATTTCAGTTTCTTTAGAAATTCCCGATATGGATTTTTGCCCCATGCTCTTATGATCTTGGCTAAGGGCCAACAAATCATAAGTCACATGTCAAGTTCTGCCCATCATTATCCTGTTGATTTGAACCCATCCGTATACTCTTGACTAAGGGCCAAACAAAGTAATACGACTGTCCCAAACCAACTCATCTATCTATGCAACAAATGAATACCCCAGTAGCTACCAATCACTATGTCTTGACTAAGGGCCAAACAAACATAGCTTGAATACTACTGACCATTCATAAGAAATGACGGAGGGCTACGACTGGTTTTGGCGAAACCGTGAACGTAGTGAACTTGATATAACCGAAGGAACCTGATAGCTTTTAAAAGGAGTGGTTAAAGCTCCGCATTTAAAAATATCTGTTTTTAAAAATAACCGAGTGGTTTCTTTTAAATTGTTCCAACGGTTTATACTTTGGTTTATTTTACTTTGCATTATAGATAATGTGTCCCATCATTAACCTATCATTGCAGAAAACAACGAAAATACAACGTCCTCTTATGCCATCCGCATTCGCCACGGGGTCCCGTCATCACCCGTTAGGTTACTTAACTAACGACAGAGCGGGGGCTGGGCTAGCGCGGGTGTAAAACATAAGTGGCGTCTAAATAGCTATCATAAATATAGATATTTTACATTCGTCTGACGCAATGATATTCATTCCAGAACACAGATAAACAATATTGGATTTACAAGCAATCTGTATTTCTTTTGAGCCTGCAAGAAAAGACAGATTACACAGTTGTGATGAATAGCCGTTACCCCACCCTCGACCCCTACGGGTACGGCAAACTACCCACCCGGCAGTCTGTGTACCCCACCTTGGGTCAGTCCTAGGAGCAAAAAACAGAAAAATGAAATAATACAACGGTGGCTACAACCGCAACCTGGAAGTGCCCCGCGAAAATAATATTACAACAAATTACATTTACAACAAATGAATTAATCAATAACCCATTGCGAACCCCGGCTATACACCACAACAGTCCAATACAGTTTATATGCACAAACAGATATAACCATTTCAGAAATGTGCAACCCCCTGCCAACCGACATACTAGCAGTTGGGGGAGGTTTACGAACACATTAAACAATCACAGATATAATCCAATACGCAAATACTGTACAATTCGATCGAATAAACAACATCAATATTGCTCCAAAATCTGCTCTGTTAAACAGTAACCTGAGCAATAATTAAATATTCCAGAAAACCCAAAACACCACAGGGGACCCACCAAAAAAAAACGAGTTCCTGACTCGTCAACTCGGCCGCGGTTGCGCGGCGGATCGGTGGGATCCGCCGCCCTTCCGCGGCACGTTAGACGAATCAGAAGCCCAAATTTTTTGGGTGTTCTCCTGTGGTCATGTCAAGCTCTCTGAACTCACCTGAAAAATTTTCTGACTTGATTTTAACTTCGACAGAAACTTGACAGAATTAGGGTTTTGCGGCTTTGTTTTTCCGTTCGAAATTCGTACAAATTTGCAATTAAGTTATTTATTGTTTAGCGAGGCTCTGATACCACTGTAAGTCGATGTAGTACACCCCAGTACTTATGGGGAGGCGGAATTTTCAAAAACGATCAAGTTTAAACAACGAACATCGACTAACCGCTTAAATCGAAGCTAAACAAATAATAACCAAACACATAGCTATACTAAACTATAGTGTTAAGGGATTATACCGATCGAAACTAGTCCTTCGTCTTTGTGTCCTCCTTTGTTCTCCTCGGCCTTCTCTAGGTAGTAGACGATCCACCCGAGAGCGAAACTCCAAGCTAAACCTCTAACTTGAGGTAACTAATCAACTTTGATTGCTAATCAAAGATGAAAGGATGATGTAGAGTGTAGGTTATGGATTGTTTAGTCTAACTAATCCTTTGATCTCAACACATGAGGATTAAGGATTAGGGTTTGAAGATGAGAGCTTGAGGAGAGAGAATGTGAGATAAGATAATGAGAGAAGAGAGAGAGTGTATCATAATATTATGAAGCATTCTTATTTTTCAATAATGAATAAAAAGAAATGAATAAGCATGCTTCATGAAATATCTAGTGGTGATTCATTAGCATGAGTCATTAAGCAATAAATGTGCATTAATGAAATGAATGAATCACCACCATGACTCACTCTCTTATCCAAAAGAAACCTCCTTAGTCACATCTTCTAGAAGCTTCTCGAGTAATTACGAGAACGCCCCTCCGATCCGTAAAAATACGGAAAAACTTTAGACTGTAAAAATCCAATAACCGGATACCAGTAACTGGCTTAAACCAAAGCCGACTGGTAAAAACTGTCCGAAAGTCGTACGCGCGTAAACGCACGTATGCGTCCGAACCCTTTGTCGCAAAACCATGCAACCTCTATATCGTTTCGCCTGGAGTAGGAAACTCTCTGTGTGGGACTCTAGAGACTCGACTACTACGCTGGCAGTGGGTTTAACCACAGACCGCAAGCGGCACTAGCTGTACGTAACGGTCCCCAGGTAGTTGTCGATAAGAAGGCCGATGAGTAAACCCATCCGAACTCCTACTGAGTCTGATGTGACAATCTCCATACAGTCCGGTCCGTTCGTCCAAGACTATCGCATATCGGGCCTAGGGGGGCGGCAAGCGTCAGTCCCCTAATAGCGGTATAAGTCATGTCGGAGTAAAGCCCATTACACCCTGAGAAACTACTGGAACCTACCAGCAAATCTCGCTTGCCCTGGCCAGGGACTTTGCGTAATGGCTCTCTGACACAGCACGATATCTACTCCCAATACCGGGAGGGACGAATCCTGTCTAACCGCCACTGCCTCCAAGTGCTCGGGACTGCACCCAACTGCCACCTGTTTGCACGACTCCTTTGAGCCGTGGTAGGGTAGCAATCTAAGAACAGTGGGACACACTCGAGGCGAAGTAGCAGTGTCAAGTCTGCGGACTATGCTGTACTCATGTCACCTGGGAACTGTTTACTGACGACTGGTATCAAACCAACCAACAGTTCCCCGTGAGTCCTGCCCGGTGTACCCGTAACCTAACGAGCACCTGTATACTATCTCCAGTACGACGTACTGACGGCTGTGGGACAGACCATCTCCCCAACTGGGATGAGAAGCGTACACACCAGTCTACTCCGGAGTATCGATGCTCTGTCTCGATAATCCAACGACCAGGGACCTGAACAAGGATGTGCTTGTAGACTACCCAGCCCCCACTAGTGTGACTGCCATCACAACGCTGGTAGACAAGCAAGATCCTAAGAGCTCTATCAATACGTACACTCACATATTAAGATAGAAAAACCAAGTAGCATACTACCATGTTTAGCAAGACTGTTATATACATGTGAATATCCCAAGCTTCCATTAAGTAATATACAAGCTAGTATGATACAGTAATGGCCTTCTAGGGCATAAACACTAACAGGTTTTGTCTCATTGTATTCGTGTTCCTCGGAACACGGATGCGGGTATGTTTGCACAGTTGACAGAGGCAGAGGAACCTCATTAGGGTTATTGACCGTTGACTTTTTCGTAACCCTAATGAGAATGAGAGATATGATTAATGATATTAATTAAGGATAATTGTGCCATGGTTAGGTTGACCATTTGACTTTTGTTGACCATTTGATTTTGGTTGACCGGTTGACTTTTGTTGACCTTTTGACCATCATCATTTTACTTGAAAGATGCTTCTTGTTTCTTGCAAAATGCATTTAATGTTGAAATGATAATGGTCATTCAAAACTAACCATCACAATTTCATTTAATTATTATTATTATCATTTTCTCTCATATGAGAGATGGTTGCTATTTTTCTATCATTCTCTCTTGCTCTTTCTCTCTCATGCTTTGCTCTTCCTCTTCCTCTCTCAAATCTCTCATCTCTCATGTGTTGAGAACCATGAGCTTGTGAGATAAAACCATCAAAACTTCTCTCTACTCTTTCTAGGGTTCTTAGTTTAGCAAGCCAAGCACTCTAGTTACCTCTTGGTTGAGGTAGGAGCTCAAGGTAGAGGCCTTCGGGTGGATCTTTCTTCGGCAAAGAGAAGACGACGAGGAGGAGCCGTCTACACCACTCCTAGGAGCAAGCAAGAAGGAGGACCACAACAAGAAGAGAAGGAGTTCAAGACCTAGGTATAACCTTCTAACCGAGTAGCTAAAACTTTTAGCTTGTTTGTTAGTTTTTGTTTAGCAAAGATCCTCCATTTTTAGTCCATGTTACCTTGTGTTAAAAAACCGTTTTTTACCTATTCCGCCTCCCCGTAAGCACCGGGGTGGGTAACGTGGACTTACAATTGCCGTTTAGGGTACTATAAGACAAGATAGCCGACGTAATTGTGTCATCCGAACCATACCTATTTCCGAACCGAAGAATCGTATGCATCTTTTAAACAGATACCTTGAGGGACGTTATGGATTTTAAAATGATATATTTTCCTTAAAAACACCGTAGCCCCTACTTTCAAAACTACGATTCACATTATTCAAAAACTGTTTGTATGGTTCAGGTGTGTATGTTAGATTAGATACTTACGCTTAGTAAATGTAGAACGTATATCTAAAATTGACCTTATATGAGATATAATTATGATGAAAAGAGAATAAGATTTGACATGTGATATTGTGATATGTTGGTATACGGATGCGAGTCGATTGAGGTGATTGATACCTTGCTGGTCCCCTGATACGAGATTGTTATGGATGTGACCTGGGACATAGGCATATAGATATATATAGAATGTCGTGAATCATGTGTGATATGTCGTACGAGACGTTAGGTCCGTACCCCTCATTATCACATAGGTTGATAGGATCCCTGACAGCTTAATGCCGCCGTACGATGATTTTCCGTACGTGATGAGTTTGACTTGAGGTTTGATCCAAACCCTTGACCAGAGGATGCCGTACGATGGATTATACCGTACGTGATGTTATGTGGCTAGATGCTAATTGATAGATTCACTGACTCGGTCATGTTAGATACGTATACCCGTCAGCATTTGCATATGATTTACCTTATGCTGCATTCATGTTATCCTCATTGCACTACATATACTTGTGCTAGTACACCTACACCATTATCGATGATGCGTATGTTACACTTACACAGATTGGCCGGCGCACACACTTCATCATCGATAATTGCTATGTCACTACACGGTAGAACTGCTGCATCAGGATATGACTCCTTGCATGATATACTTGCTATAGCTACATATTGTAAACTAATACTTGCGTATATACCACTTGTACATCCATACTTGCACACATACATATTGTACACTCATACTTGCGTATATACTACTTATACATCCATACTTGCGCACATACATATTGTACACTCATATATGCGTATATACCACTTGTACATCCATACTTGCGCACATACATATTGTACACTCATACTTGCGTATATACCACTTGTATATCCATATTTGCACACATACATATTGTACACTCATACTTGCGTATATACTACTTGTACATCCATACTTGCGTACATACACATATGCACCATTATACGATGTTGTATTTGATTTTGGAGATTTGGGAACCGCATGATATGATTTAAAAACTGGATTCATTTAAAAGAGCGGTTTTCCCTCGATAGGTGCATATTACTGTTCTATGTTGCATGATATACGGATATGCATACATTCTGTTATATGTCGCATACATCATGCTTTACACTTGTACGCATTGAGATATGTTGTTTTCATGAGATTTCTGGATTTGAGAACCGTGGCTATTTCAAAAGAAAGCATGCACTGTTTTACAAACCCGGTTTCTCTTGATATGATATTTAAGTGCGTCCACCATGTGTTTTCTCGGTTCTGAGAGTGGCATGTGAAACCCGATTCGAGGAGCGGTAGGCACCGTCTGCGGGTACATGGTGGACCCGATGAGGTACCCCGTGGCAAGAAGACTTGTATTGTTAGACGGTGAGCCTGGCAGGGGAGAACTACCTACCGGTGATAGTACTTAGGCTCGGCGGATATTCGAGGGATACCGACCGAAGTCGAGAGATGATATGGGCCGATCCGGACTGACGGAGCCCGTGGGCCGATTCGGACTGACGGAGCCAGAGTAAGATGAGGATTTAAGTGTCGATGCCGAGCACGGGTTTCATGATGTTTCGAGTGTCGATGTTGGACACTCAGGTTCCATGATTTGATGTGTCGCGGAGGACATACGTTGATTTATATCCTCATATTTTCATGCATATGCATTATGATATTTACATGTATGATATTGTTGTGTCATTGGCTGACACATGGACGGGATCCACTTGCATACATATATTGATCATATGGGTGGACGGGATCCACTTGCATACATACATTGATCATATTGTTGGAAGATATCCACATGCTGATTGACATTGATATTAGTGTTAGCACCAATACAGATACGGTCACCCTAGATATCATAGTATTACCTTTATGATATAGTTGAACTAGGAGTTATTGTTTATTCGATTTCTACTTGTAGATATTTTTCTACTCACGAGTTGAAAACTCACCCCCGTTGTGCCACAGTTCTTGCAGGTTGACCGCATGGATCCGTAGCGGCATCGCTGGCACATAGCTTCATTTGGGTGTTTTGCATTGGTAGGTGGGGCATTTGTATCGTACCCACTCTTGTATTTATATTTCATATTGTATCTAGTCAACTCCATCAATCAAAATTAGTATTTGTATAAGTAATGAGACTTAGTGAGACTTGTGGTTGCGAGACTTAGAGCGAGGGGTATTCCGCTACTTGTGGGTTTTGATGTCTTGCGTATTTCTTTATCTTTTGTGGTGAACTTCACCGTTGGGCATCGTATACTTATATTTATGATTTGCGTGGTTGTGGATCCGCCGTTTGGCGAAGAGCTAGCTCCCGCATGGGGATGCCATTATTCTTGTTATGTATTGGTGGTTTTGGATCAAAATATACAAAGGAGGTGCTGCCCAAATTTTTAAAAGGCGAAAAACGTTTTAAAACTACTAAATTTCACTTGCATTTTTATGTTCCTTTCTATGCATTAAGAAAACTTGATTTCATTATACCTCCATTTCAAAACTTCACCTCCTTTATTTTCTTGAAAAGGTTTAGATTTCTGGGTTTTAGCTTACTTGAATTACGTTACGCCATTAGACGTCGCATGATTTAAGTACTCGTCACGAGCTAATATTTTTGGTCGTAACAACGTTGTACTGGAGATAGTATGCAGGTGCTCGTTAGGTTACGAGTACATTAGACAGGACTTGTCGGGAACTATTGGTTGGTATTATACCTATCGTCGGGTAGCAGTTCCCACGTGACATGAGTACAGCTTAGTCCGTCGACTTGACACTGCTGCTTCGCCTCAAGTGTGTTCTCACTGTAATTTGATTACTACTCGACCATGGCTTAAAAGAGTCGTGCAAATAAGTAGTGGTTGGGTGCAATCCCGAAGCACTTGGAGGCAACGGCGGTTAGATAGGATTCGTCTCTCCCGATATTGGGGGTTGATATTGTGCTGTGTTCGGAGAGCCATTACACAAAGTCCCTGGCCAGGGCAAGTGTGATTTACTGATAGGTATTCCAGTAGTTTCTCATGGTGTTCTGGGCTACACTCCGACATGACTTATACCGCTATTAGGGGTCTGACGTTTACCACCCCCTAGGCCCGATATAAGATACTCTTAGACGAACAAACCGGACTGTACGAAGATTGTCACATTCAGGCTCAGTAGGAGTTCGGATGGGTTTTCCTCATTGGCCTTCTTATCGACACTACCCAGGGACCGTTACGTGCTAGTACTGCTTGCGGCCTGTGGTTAAACCCACTGCCAGCATAGAGTCGAGTCTTTCGAGTCCCACACAGAGAGTTTCCCTACAATGGGCAAAAGGTGTAGAGGCCGTATGGTTTTACGGCAAGGCTTCGATCACTTACGTACACTTAAGCGCGTATGACATTCGGGCGGATAATACTAGTGGGCTTTGGTTTAAGCCGGATCCTAGTATTATATTGATCGATCAGTTTCGTCTCTTTGTATTCGTGTGTCTCGGAACACGAATGCGGGTGTGTATATACGGATGTGAGGAGCACAGAAGGAGACAGCTCACTTGGGTTTTGACTATTTACTTGATTAAAACAATTAAGAGGTGGAGGAAAGTATTTTATATTTTTGTAAATGATAAATGTGGCATAGCTACTTGGATTGACTACTTGACTTGGTTTGACCATTTGACTTAGTTTGACCACTTGACTTTGTTTGACTCTTTGACTAGATATTTTGTGGCACTAGATATTTTTTTGGTGAGATATTTTCTTGGCATGAAGGTAGTCAAGTCAAGGTAGCCAACATATTTTCATTTGGATTACCATTTGTAAAATACTTTTCTCTTTCCTCAAGTGTGCTCTCATGCTAGCTCTTCTTCCTCCTCTTCATTAGAAAACCCTCAAGGTCTCATGAGTTGAGTAAATTAGGGTTTCAAGGGATAAATAAATCCATCTTCATAATCTACATCACCTAGGTCATCAAGTTTAGAAAGTTGTTGCTCTAGTTACCTCGGTTTTGAGGTAGAGCTTGCACTATAGACTCTCGAGTGGATCGTCTTCGACTCGAGGAGGCCGTGGAGGTTTCTACGATCCGAATCGATCCTTGGAGCCTACGTAGATAAGGAGGACAGTGATAAAGACCCAATCAACAAGTATCGTAAGGTATAACTTCGTATCCGAGTAGTTAAACCTCAAGTAATTTACTAGCTAGGGTTTATGAACGATCATCGGTTCTAGTCAGAGTTGCGAAGCTCGTAAAAATCATTTTTTGCATATTCTGCCTCCCCGCGAACACGTGGGGTGCGCAACACAGACTTCCAACCATGAATGTCATTAGAGCGGTACAACTTGTCTAATTACTATAGTTCTTTTAGACGGGTTTGCGAACGTGACATTCACATTGATGTTCTGTGTTATGCTGCGTTGTGGCTGATTTGTCGTGGTGGATAGCTTGGGTACAATGTTAATACAGTTTAGTTTTATTTCTACATTTGATATCGCAGGGCGAGCGTCCGACATGTTGACTGCCATCACTGTAGGGTTAGCATAGCACCTTAGCAAGGTTTAGGAAGGCATCACACATGCCAAATTGAAATTTTTGGGGTGCTAAACAAACCCTAACCAAGATCTTAACTAGATAATTAGGTTTAACAAGCATGTAAACAACTTTACATCTAAGAGAGAGGGGTTACAACCTTTATAGTCCGTTCCTTCACTTCATAAGCTCCGAGTAGTAGTCCCTTCGCCTCGATCCATGAACTTCCGGACTCTAGAGAGGCTCCACAATCCGAATGATCCATGCTTGCTTGAAGTGTTCCTTTTCGAAGATGATCTACCTTGAAAAATCTTTAAATCAAGCTCTCACTTCTCTAATAAAGTATTAAAGAAGTGAACACCCTAATCTAAGTGGCTAGAATAGATGAGGATGGTGAAGTAGGAATTATCCTCTCTTTTGTTTTCAATTTCTTACCATTTATCATCACATGTAAAAAGCTAGCAAGCTTTTTCAAGGAGCAAGAAGAAGAAGAAAGCTTTTGTGATGAATAATGAATTATTGTTGTGGTTACAAATCCAACCATGGGTTAAGTATGAAGGCTTAACCCTTGTAGAGAATTAACTAGGATAAAGGGTTTGGGTTGGGTTAAGAAATATCTACACAAAATATCAATACAAAATATCTAAGCTTAAAACAAAATAAAGCTTCTAGAAGCTTCATGAAAAAGCTAACCCAAATGCTAACCCAAATCAAACCCTAACTTGTTTAATCTCCACAAATCATGTTGTATTTGTAATCATAACTTGTTACAATATTATATATCATATATATAATATATTTTTCAACAAAAGAAAATAATACAATTAACCTATATCGCATATATATCAATGTATTATCCGGTGAGATAATGAATCAATAAAGCGAGCTTATATTAGTTAACATAATGTAATATATCGCATATATAATTATACATTAAATTATCGAATCAACACTTGATCCGACAATCCGGCTATATAGCATATAACCGACTAATATAACATGTACCGATTCATCGAATCAACACTTGATCCGATGACCCGGCTATATCACATATACCCGGCCGATATCATATATCGCAAGAATAGAATACGGTATCTCATATCGTATTATTCTCGGTGCCGCACATATCACATATGTGCTCCTACTCCGTTTTGCCTGAGCCAGGAAACCTCTGTGTAGGACTCTAAAGAATCGTCAATATGCCGGCAGTGGGTGATGATCATATGAAACACCCATAAGCTGCAAGCGGTCAGCTAAACGTAACAGCCACCCAGGTATTGAGCAATCAGAAGATCAACAAGCAAGCCTGTACATTCTCCTGTCAATCCAATCAGTAACACTCCCGTACAGTCCGATCTCTTCGTCTGATATGTTGCATATCTAGTCTAGGGGTAGTAAACGTCAGACCCCAGTAACCGATAAGTCGTGTCGATGTAAGGCTAAGAACGGGTCGAGAAACTACTGATAACACTGACCAGTAAATCTCCATATTAGCCCTGGCCAGGGACTTCCAGTTATAGCCAATCGAACACAGCACAACATCAACTCCCTATACCGGGAGAGACGAAACCCCTCCTATCGCTTATTGCCTCTATGTGATTCGGGACTGTACCCAAAAGCCACCGTCCTGCATGCCCACTTGGATGTGGTAAGGTGGAAATCAAAGCACAGTGGGAATCACACAAGACTCTATGACGATCTCGGGTCTACAGACTAACATGTACCAGTGTCACCGGAGAACTGCTATTTGACGATAGGTATAATACCATCCAGGAGTTCTCGGCGAGTCCGTTCAGTGTACCCAGTCTCTACTGAGCACCCATACACCATCTTTGATGTCCAACACCAATGGATATGGGATAATCCATTGCCCATCATATGGGTCAAGATGCGTGTACGCTAGTCTATTCTGGAGTATCGATGCCCTATCTCGATACACCCTCGACTAGGAACAGTTATAGGATGTACTCGTTGACTATCCTGGCCCCACTAGTATGATCTCATCATATTCCTAGTAGTCGAGTACATATCCTAAGGGCTTTATCAACACGTGATCACAAAACAGTATTCGTTAACATGTTAAGATAAAGTGAAACCAGATGGCATACTATCATATCGAGCAAGAAAGTCCTCTATATATATCCAAGCATCCATTATAATATACATCACATGTACAACAATGGCCTCTAGGGCATACATATAACTAAAAATCTCCAACTTGCACTAAGGCCGGCTGTTGTAGTATCTCATACCCAACATCCCGAAGAGTCTCTCAAATTGTATCTGAGGAATGGCCATTGTGAGTGGATCCGCAGTGTTGTCCTTCGTATCAACTTTCCCGACCTCGATCACCCGGCGATCAACTATCTCCCGGATCAGGTGATACCGCCTCAGAATATGTCTGGACTTCTGATGGGACCTGAGTTCCTTGGCCAAAGCCGCAGCTCCATTGTTATCACAATACAGAGGTATTGGATGCTCAATGGACGGAACAACACCAAGTTCAGTGATGAACTTCTTTATCCAGACAACCTCTTTAGCAGCATCGTTGGCAGCAATGTATTCAGCCTCCATCGTCGAGTCTGCCACGGTTTCCTGTTTGGAACTCTTCCAACAAACCGCCCCTCCATTTAGGGTAAAGACAAATCCCGAGTGCGCCTTAGAGTCATCCTTATCACTTTGGAAGCTCGAATCGGTAAAGGACTCCACCTGGAGTTCTCCGTTACCATACACCAAGAACATCTCTTTAGTCCTTCTCAAGTACTTGAGAATGTTCTTCACAGCTGTCCAGTGATTCTCTCTAGGATCTGCTTGATAGCTACTCAGTACACTTAGTGAGTATGCTACATCGGGTCTGGTACATAGCATTGCGTACATGATAGAGCCTACTGCTGAAGCATAGGGTATCCCTTGCATGCGAGCTCTTTACAAATCAGTCTTGGGAGACATCTCTTTGGAGGGAGTGAGTCCAGATATCGTGGGTAAATTCCTACGCTTGGAGTCTTCCATACTAAACCTCTTTAGTATGGTGTTAACGTACCTGGATTGGGACAATCCCAGTATCCGTCTAGATCTATCTCTATAGATCTTAATCCCCAAAATGCAGAAGGCATCACCTAGATCTTTCATTGAGAATCTATGTGATAAGAAGAGCTTGACCGAGTGCAACATAGGAATATCATTTCCTATCAAGAGTATATCTACGTACAATACGAGGAAGACAACTATACTCTCTTCCACCTTCTTGTATATACAAGGTTCAACTTTGTTTTTGATGAAGTCAAACTCTTTGACTACCACATCAAAACAGATGTTCCAACTCCGCGATGGCTTCTTTAACCCATAGATGGATTTAAGCAGCTTTCACACCTTTCCGCTGCTCCCACTATCTACGAAGCCCTCTGGCTGAGTCATGTACACGCACTCTTCCAAATCACCATTCAGAAAGGCTGTCTTAACATCCATTTGCGTCACAACCCACCCCCAAACACAGATGGTATTGTCCGCTCTGGCCGAAGCCGCACGGTTTTGTCCCTTTGAATGAACCCTGGGCTACATCCCAGTAGGTCACCCATCCTAGAATTTCTCAGGCTCAAGCACGCTTAACTATGGAGTTTTTCAAACTCCGAAGTTCCGATTCATCCAAAAGGCGCCTCTATGTTATAAGAGTGGTATCAATTCATTTATAGTTCAGATCGTGCCTTCTTCCGGAATGGAATTCGATACTCCCCATTGTTCTAGTGGGTCCCCGTGTGCATCCATATCGGTTACATACCCACCTCGATACCGGATTACATCACGCTTCTCACGGGGAAGGTGGTATTCAGCCCCAACTCCACCTGGGGTATTACATTCCCCCCACCACTTAGAACAATGGTTCGTCCTCGAACCACAGACCTACTTTTGAGGGACCGGCTCTGATACCATATTGGTCACGACCCACCCCCAAACACAGATGGTATTGTCCGCTCTGGCCGAAGCCGCACGGTTTAGTACCTTTGAATGAACCCGGGGCTACTTCCCAGTAGGTCACCCATCCCAGAATTTCTCTGGCTCAAGCACGTTTAACTACAGTGTTTTTCAAACTCCGGAGTTCCGATTCATCCAAAAGGAACCTTTATGTTATAAGAGCGGTATCATTTCATTTATAGTTCAGATCGTGCCCTCTTTCGGAATGGAATTCGATACTCCCCATTGTTCTAGTAGGTCCCCGTGTGCATCCATATCGGTTACATACCCACCTCGATACCGGATTACATCACGCTTCTCACGGGGAAGGTGGTATTCAGCCCCAACTCCACCTGGGGTATTACATTCCCCCCCCACTTAGAACAATGGTTCGTCCTCGAACCATAGACCTACTTTTGAGGGACCGGCTCTGATACCATATTGGTCACGACCCACCCCCAAACACAGATGGTATTGTCCGCTCTGGCCGAAGCCGCACGGTTTAGTACCTTTGAATGAACCCGGGGCTACTTCCCAGTAGGTCACCCATCCCAGAATTTCTCTGGCTCAAGCACGTTTAACTACAGAGTTTTTCAAACTCCGGAGTTCCGATTCATCCAAAAGGAACCTTTATGTTATAAGAGCGGTATCATTTCATTTATAGTTCAGATCGTGCCCTCTTTCGGAATGGAATTCGATACTCCCCATTGTTCTAGTGGGTCCCCGTGTGCATCCGTATCGGTTACATCCCCACCTCGATACCGGATTACATCACTCTTCTCACGGGGAAGGTGGTATTTAGCCCCAACTCCACCTTAGGTATTACAATTTTCCAGATTTTGTAGTCATGGTATGCAGCAATGGCAAGTACGATCCGGATGGACTTAAGCAAAGCCACTAGAGAAAACGTTTCGTCATAATCCACACCTGGTCGTTGACGAAAACCCTTTGCAACAAGTCTACCTTTGTAAGTCTCAACTTTTCCATCTACACCAAGTTTTTTCTTAAAGATCCATTTGCTCCCAATAGGTTTTACCCCTTCAGGAGCAACTTCTAAAGTCCATACTTTGTTGGTGTACATGGATTCCATCTCAGATCGCATTGCATCCAGCCATTTCACAGAGTCCCCACTCATGATGGCCTGCTCGAAACTAGTTGGGTCATCATCTTCTATGATGCAATCCTCGCTCCCACCATCAACGAGAAAACCGTAGTATCTCTCAGGTGGATGAGAAACCCTACTAGATCGGCGGAAAGGCTGAGGTTTGTCGGGAACCACCGAATCCTATGGTTCCAATAAATCATCAGTTGTAGTTTGTGGTGCTGGAACCTCTTCCAGCTCTACCTCTTCGCCACCAATTTCTTTAACAAGAAATTCCTTTTCTAAAAAGGTGGCATGTTGAGCAACAAACACCTTTTGTTGTTCACCGTGGTAGAATATATATCCATACGAATTGCTTGGATATCCCACAAACTTGCAAAGAGTCGATCTTGCCTCGAGCTTGTCCGGATTTTGCTTTTTAACATAGGCCGGACAACCCCATATCTTAACTCGTTTAAGAGATGGTCTCTTCCCATTCCATATCTCATATGGAGTGGTATGCACTGATTTGGTTGGAACTCTATTCAATAGGTAGATGGTTGTCTCAAGCGCATACCCCCAGAAGGAAATAGGAAACTCAGCAGTGCTTATCATAGAGCGCACCATATCTAATAGGGTGCGATTTCTCCGCTCCGATACACCGTTGTGTTGTGGTGTATAGGGAGGTGTAAGCTGAGAGATAATCCCATTCTCTTTTAGATAATCTAGGAACTCATTGCTCAGATTCTCCTCCTCGATCAGATCGATGGATCTTAATACTTTTTCCCGTTTGGTTCTCTACTTCTTGCTTATATTCCCTGAATTTCTTAAAAGCTTCAGACTTGTGTTTCATCAGGAACACATGTACATATCTTGAGAGATCGCCAGTGAATGTAATGAAGTAGGAAGAACCGTTTCTGGCATGTGTAGACATGGGACCACATACATCACTATGTATCATCCCTAGGAGTTCTGTAACTCTTTCTCCGTGTCCACTAAATGATGTTTTGTTCATATTGCCTTTGAGACATGACTGGCAAGTGTTATAAGATGAAAATTCGAACGGATTCAAATATCCATCCTTATGCAATTTAGCCAGTCGTGTCGCATTGTTGTGACTAAGTCTACAATGCCACAAGAAGGATTCGTTCATTTCTGAACTCTTTCTCTTGTGTGTGTTTTGTACATTAAGGACTGTAGTTTGATTGAGAACGTATATGCCATTAAATAACGAACCTGATCTGATCAACATTTGATTTAGGAATATGTTCATAACATTATCCTGTACTACAAGACTACATCCTTCTTTACTCAATAAAGAAACTGATATAATATTGCATATCATGCTCGGAATGTAATAGCATTCGTTCAAAATCAATGTATTACCATTTGGCAACACAAGGTGATATTCGCCAACAGCTTTGGCTGCAACATTTGCACCATTCCCAACCTTTACGGAATGATCACCCTCTCCCAGTTCCCTACCTTTTTGTAGCCCTTGCAACATGTTACATATATGGGATCCGGATCCGGTATCTAATACCCAGGACGTAGAGTGAACTGAGAAACAGTTCTCGATAACTAACACACCTGAAGAAGATGTATCAACATGCTTATTCTTCGTTTAGGCGGCTTGTGAATTCTTGTATTCCTATATTTCCTGTTCAGTCTTATAACAATTATAAGAAAGAACGGGACCAACGTTCCCCTGCTCAGTATAACAAGCAGGTTCGGTCAATACATCCATATTATTATCTTGATTAAGGCCTGACATAGTCGCTACCTGGAAAGAGAGAGAAGAAAAAACTTTAGCGTGTGCTCTTGCAAGATTAGATTGGTTATTATCTTAACTAATCAGGATGGCTCCCACTGTTTTAATCAAATCTTCCTTCAAACCCTAAAAGGTAAGATTAGCCGGGATTAATTACACCCCACAAGTTCGCCAATCTTTCAGCCAGATCAGTGTTGGTAATTTGAGGGAGGTTCCCCGTGCATTCGCATGGACCTAATTAAAATAAACCTTATTTTCCAAGAGGCTTAACCCCGTTAACACCTTTCTAGACACCTACTTGATCGGCTAATTTCCCTGTGTAAAATTCCCCCAGGAGTAACTCTTACTCGCAGTGGGCATCGAGATCCAACTATCTCATAGGATGTATGCAATCTCATTGCAAATTTCAACAATTGAAATTCCTGATAATGCTTTTGCCCCTAGCAACTCATGACCTTGGCTAAGGTCAACAAATCATAAGTTCTTGCCAAGTTCAACCCGTCATTTCCCGATTGAATTAAACCCACCCGTATGACCCTTGGCTAATGTCAACAAAGTCGTACGACTACCCTAACTTAATCACATCCCATGTTTTAGCAGATAAATACTAATTAGCTACTGTACACTATGCATTGGCTAAGGTCAACAAACGCAGCAAGAATACTAACTAGTCTCTATCTGAAATGACGGAGGGCTACGCAGGTTTTTCAGAAAACCATGAGCGTAATGAACTTGATATCGTTGTAAAAACAAGTGATTTTGAAAAAGGAGTGTTTTTGAGGCTTTTCTAGTTTCGCTAAAGAGGTCACTCCCGGTGAAGGGATCTCGGCTCTTTCCTCATAGAATAAGGTGCAGGATATTTCATAAATATCGCTGTGCAAAGCAAGAACTATGGAAGCAATCAAAAACTAAACCGTGAGTTTGTAGCATCTGTCAGTTTTGCTAAAAAGGTCACTCCCGGTGAAGGGATCTCGCCTCTTTCCTCATCAAATAAGGTGCAGGGTATATCATATATATACCGCTATGCAAAGCAAAACTATAGCTACCCTTTTTATAAAGTTTTGATTCCACAACATCTTTTAGGTTTCTTTTCTTTTATTAATCTCATTAATAAATCCCATCATTTAAGCTTCCTAAGCATCACAGAAGAAACGAAAGCAGCAATATTAATATATCATCATATAGTATAAGCATTCATCTCTGGCATTAATATAATCTCATCACAGAACATTGTAGCAGAAGTCAACATATGAAATATTGGATATAGTAGGACATCCGTGTTTTATTTTGAGCTTATATAAAACACGGATTCCACAGTCGTGATGAGTAGCCAAAACCACATCCCTAGACCCCTACGAGAGAGGCAAGTAACCCTGCCAATTCTAGGGTTAGGAGACCCGGTCACGACTCCTCTAGATGGCCTCCCACTGGACCCTAGAACCCGGTTACTTGTGCTCTCCGACTTAGGTCTATCCTAATGCGGAAAAGTAAATAATATACAACGGTGACATCATACTCAACCCGGAAGTGTCCCAATAAAAGAATATTACATACAAATGAATTTTACACGAATGAAAAAGAAAACTCTCATCTCACATAAAACCCCCTGCTATTCAGTACACAACGATCCAATATAACATATCACAGCAACACATAAACATCACAGATAACTAGGCGAAGTTAGATAATTTGACAGACATAATGAATTTCTAAAATACCCCAGTGAGCTCAACACTTGAGCAGAAAATAAAAATTCCCGGTAGCATGCCCCAGCATCTATGGACCGTCGCTGAAGTACCCGTCCCAAGCCTCCATAGTTGCGCCGCGGAACCGCCGCCAAAACCAGGTTTTGGCCGCGGTTACGCGGTCACTATAGCGAGTTAAGGATCCTTTCTTCAGGTGGGTCCATAAAATTCCCTGCATGATTTTCTGAGTATTTTTAATATGTAAAATTTCAACTTTTGAAAAATTTCCTGCAAGGGGTCAATTTCGGGGTTTCGGGGTTCGATCGGACTTCTAACATCGTCTAGACAACTCCTAATGCTCTAGCTTGGCTCTAATACCATTGTAGGGTTAGCATAGCACCTTAGCAAGTGTTAGGAAGGCATCACACATGCCAAATTAAAATTTTTGGGGGTGCTAAACAAACCTAACCAAGATCTTAACTAGAGAATTAGGTTTAACAAGCTTGTAAACAACTTTACATCTAAGAGAGAGGGATTACAACCTTTGTAGTCCGTTCCTTCTCTTCATAAGCTCCGAGTAGTAGTCCCTTCACCGCGATCCATGAACATCCGGACTATAGAGAGGCTCCACAAGCCGAATGATCCATGCTTGCTTGAAGTCTTCCTTTTCGAAGATTATCTACCTTGAAGAATGTTTAACTCAAGCTCTCACTTCTATAATCAAGTATTAAAGAAGTGAACACCCTAATCTAAGTGGCTAGAACATATGAGGATGGTGAAATAGGAATTATGCTCTCTTTTGTTTTCAATTTTTCACCATTTATCATCACATGTAAAAAGCTAGCAAGCTTTTTCAAGGAGGAAAAGAAGAAGAAAGCTTTTGTGATGAATAATGAATTATTGTGGTGGTTACAAATCCCACCATGGGTTAAGTATGAAGGCTTAACCTTTGCAGAGAATTAACTAGGGTAAAGGGTTTGGGTTGGGTTAAGAAATATCTACACAAAATATCAATACAAAATATCTAAGCTTAAAACAAAATAAAGCTTCTAGAAGATTCATGAAAAAGCTAACCCAAATGCTAACCCAAATCAAACCCAAACTTGTTTAATCTCCACAAATCATGTTGTATTTGTAATCATAATTTGTTACAATATTATATATCACATATATAATATATTTTGCAACAAAAGAAAATAATACAATTAACATATATCCCATATATATCAATGTATATCCGATGAGAAAATGAATCAATAAAGCGGGCTTATATTAGTTAACGTAATGTAATATATCACATATATAATTATATATTAAATTATTGAATCAACACTTGATGCGACAATCCGACTATATTGCATATAACCGACTAATATAACATGTACCGATTCATCGAATCAACACTTGATCCAATGACCGGGCTATATCACATATACCCGGCCGATATCATATATCGCGAGAATAGAATACGGTATCTTATATCATATTATTCTCGGTGCCGCATATATCATATATGTGCTCCTACTCCGTTTTGCCTGAGCCAGAGAACCTCTGTGTAGGACTCTAAAGAATCGTCAATATACCGGCAGTGGGTGATGATCATATCAAACACCCACAAGCTGCAAGCGGTCAGCTAAACGTAACAGCCACCTAGGTATTGAGCAATCAGAAGATCAACAAGCAAGCCTATACATTCTCCTGTGAATCCAATCAGTAACACTCCCGTACAGTCCGATCTCTTCGTCTCATATGTTACATATCTAGTCTAGGGGTGGTAAACGTCAGACCCTAGTAACAGATAAGTCATGTTGATGTAAGGCTCATAACTGGTCGAGAAACTACTGATAACACTTACCAGTAAATCTCCATATCAGCCCTGGCCAGGGACTTCCAGTTATAGTCAATCGAACACAGCACAACATCAACTCCCTATACCGGGAGAGACGAAACCCCTCCTATCGCTCATTGCCTCCTTGTGATTCGGGACAGTACCCAAAAGCCACCGTTTTGCATGCCCTCTTGGACGTGGTAAGGTGGAAATCAAAGCACAATGGGAATCACACAAGACTCTATGACGATCTCGGGTCTACAGACTAACCTGTACCAGTGTCACCAGAGAACTGCTATCTGACGATAGGTATAATACCATCCAGGAGTTCTCGGCGAGTCCGTTCAGTGTACTCAGTCTCCACTGAGCACCCGTACACCATCTTTGATGTCCAACACCAATGGATATGGGATCATCCATTGCCCATCATATAGGTCAAGATGCGTGTACGCTAGTTTACTCTAGAGTATCGATGCCCTGTCTCGATACACCCTCGACTAGGAACAGTTATAGGATGTACTCGTTGACTATCCTAGCCCCACTAGTATGATCTCATCATAGTCCTAGTAGTCGAGTACACATCCTAAGGGCTTTATTAACACGTGATCACAAAACAGTATTCGTTAACATGTTAAGATAAAGTGAAACCAGATAGCATACTATCATATCGAGCAAGAAAGTCCTCTATATATATCCAAGCATCCATTTTAATATACATCACATGTACAACAATGGCCTCTAGGGTATACATATAACTAACAGTTACTGCCTACTTTTATATTATTTGTATGGGGCACGACCGGGTTGAGGTCGATATCACCGTTGTACATATTTTCTTTTCCGTACTAGGATTACTCTGCGATGGAGTGCACAGCTAGCCGGGTTCTAGAAGGCAACGGGCCCACATCTCATGGCGTTGAGAAGGAGGGGGCCTCACTCTATAATTTGTAGGATATTCGCCGCACTCGTAAGGGGTACAGGTTGACCCAAGGAGGGGAGCTCAAGTTACCGGATTCCGTGAAGTGTCGGGTGGACCATTCACTTTGATGAAGGGGGCTACCTCACTTCTGGTTTTGGCGGGTAACTTTTTGCACTCATAGGGGTCTAGGTTTTCATTGCACAGGCTATCCACATGTCCAGGGGAACGTTGGATTTCACTTGCGGCTCAAAAGAAACCCGGGGCTCCCAGATTATCAGTATTGTTCTGTGATGCTTATTGCTTATCTGTAATGTTGCATTTATCATACCTGGAATGATTATTATATATTGTTATATATATACTAGTAGATGTTGTATATGTTTTGCACCCGCGCTAGTCCAGCCTCCGCTCTGTCATTAGTTAAGTAACCTAACGGGTGATGATGGAGCCCAGTGGCAAATGCGGATGGCATATACGTACATCATATTTTCGTTCTTTTCTTGTATGATTAATTGATAGGACTACGTTGATTCTGATCACTGCAAGGAAAACAGACCTATTCAATTTTGTTGGAACAAATTTCAAAAGCAGTCATTACAAAGGCGTTTTCTTTTGTTTTGCACAGCGGTATTCGGTAATGAATATCCAACACCTCATTCGACGAGGCAAGAGCCGAGATCCCTTCACCGGGAGTGATCTCTTGGGCAGAAGTATGCGTCAGGGTAATAACTTCACTATAGTCAATTACTTTTATGCTTTGCATCAAGGTATTCAGTTGAGAATATCCTGCACCTTATTCCACATGGAAAGAGCCGGGATCCCTTCATCGGGAGTGACATCTTTAGCAAAGATTTTCGCCACTATATATTTGTAAAAAGCTATCTGGTTCCTTCAACGATATCATGTTCATTACGCTAAAGGTTTTTCGCCAAAAATCATTCGTAGCCCTTCGTCATTTCAGACGGGTGGCACTTAGTATTCATGCTATGTTTGTTGACCTTCGTCAAGGCTTAGTGTATGTTAGCTATTTGTTACCTTTATGTTGCATAGATAGATGTGTTGGTTTGGGACAGTCGTATAGCCTTGTTGACCTTCGTCAAGGGCGAGTACGGGTGGTTTCAAATTTACCTGGACAATGACGGGTAGAACTTGACATGTGACTTATGATTTGTTGACCTTCGTCAAGGTCATAAGAGCATGGGGTAAAAATCACATCGGGAGTTTCAAACATATAGGAAACTTGCCAGGCATGTGCATACCTTCTGGAGTGTGATAACTTGAGTGGATTCCATCAGGTTATAATGCGATGATAGTTGGATCCCGATTCCCACTGATGAGTTGGTTTACTCCTCGGGTGATTTTAGATGATCCCGACTAATTCTTCTTTCAGGTTTGGAGGAGAATTTGAGGATACAGTGGGAATCATCTTGATTAGATAAAATGATTAACCATTCTAATCTAGGATAGAATACACGCTGAGTATTTCTTTTCTCTCTCTCTTTGGTAGAGACTATGGCCCGACCCTAGACTAGAACTCATAAACCAAGTTAACCGAACCTTCTTAAAACACATTGGCTTTTGGATTGTCAGAGTTGCATACTTCACTGCCACTCCTACTTTTACCCTTTGCTTTTCTCTGGAACATCCGTATTACTATGAAGATCCACATTTATTGGATTTGACCATCATATAGTTACATACGAACTTGAAGAAACTTGCTTCAGATTCGAGAATGGTTTCGGGTTCTGTAGAAATTGAATTTGACTATTCAGTTGCCCTTTCCTTTTAACTTCTCTCAGGTTGTGAGGGCTCCTAAGATTAGGAGAGGGTACACCTGTTGCGCTTATTGGACAGTCTTCTTCCAAACCATAGGCATGTGCCGAAAGGTAGGGAAGGAAGAAAACCAATTAGCCTAAGTCTGGTGTACATAAGATAATAAGTAAAGACAAATAAAAAGATTAGAAATAGGGCAAAATAAATTGCTGTCACGACCTAATTTAGGAACGTGACCGGCACTTAAACCACGTGACCTAAACATGCATAACACAATTTAAGTAAGCCGAAAACCCAGAAATCTAAACCATAAAAAGACGTAAGTGATAAAACAATGTTAAAACATTTGGAAATCTCAAGTAAAAATCTTAAACCTTAAGTTTATTTTCTTAAGAATTTTGGCAGCACCTCCTCTGTAAAACTAGCCCCGAAACGGGTACAAACATAGGATATAAATAAAGCATTCCCAAATGGGAGCAAATCACGCCAAAGGCGGAAAACAATCACCACAAGCATATATATGACGCCGTAGCGAAAGAATAGACAATAAAATGAAAACAACATAAAAAAGATAAAGCAAAATAAGAAAGGACGGCTCACACGAGCACGACACCCAGAGTCACATAATATACAATATCGATCCTCACAAACTCGTCTCTAAGTCAATACATGAAAGTGGTAGATGAAGAGTACTAGATACAATGAGATATTCAATAGATGTGTTCGGATAACCGCAAACCCATCTACACCAAAAAGGCCTCACAGCCAACCGTAGAGGTTTCCGTAGTAATAGATACAATAAGGAGCCCTTCCGTGACTTTTCTGAGGGTCAATCTTGCAAAACAATGTGGCACAATGGGGGTGAGTTGCCAACTCGTGAATAGTAAATAACATCATACATATAATTGTAAGTATGGACGAACAGCGATAATCTATCACGTGCAATCTGATAGCCTAAGTATGGGAATATGGATATGCAACTAATCATGATCAAGGTACACCATCAGGGTAATACAACTACATGAAACAATGCATATCAAATAATCCTGAATGGGGGATAAAACATAATCATCCTCAATGAATCATCATCGTGGAAAAACCGGAGTCCATCAACGACACCCCAAATCCCAATACCTCAGGCGCCGTCACTCTGATCGGCCTTCATATCCGTAAATCTCATGGAACCTGAGTGCCTAACATCGACACTCGAAACATCATGAAAACCCTATCCAGCATCGACACGTAAATCCACATAACTCGGGCTCCGTCAGTCTGGATCAGCCCACGGGCTCCGTCAGTCCAGATCGGCCCATATCCATCTCACGACTCCGGTCGGTATCCTCCGGATAACCGCCGGGTCCAAACTATCACCGGTAGGTAGTAGTCCCACTTCCAGGCTCATCGTCTACTGCACAACATACCTTTCTTGCCCCGGGGTACCATACCGGGTCCACCATGAACCCGCAAACGGATCATCCATCTCCTTAAATCGGGTTTCGAAAACCAATCTCAGAACCGAGAAAACTCATGATGGACGCATCGAAATATCATATCAAGAGAAACCGGGTTTTCAAAACAATGCGTACTTTCTTGAAATATAACCATGGTTCTCAAATCCATAAATCACATGAAATCAGTATCTCAATGCGTAAATCCATGAAATACGATGTATGCAGCATAGAACAGTAATATGATCATATCACGGGAAAATCACTCTTTTAAATGAATCGAGTTTTTAAATATATCATGCGGTTCCCAAATTTCCCCGAAGTCAAATGCAACATCATATAAAGGTGTATATGTAGCTATAGCAAGGTATGTGTGTATGCATGCATGTGTGTATGTATGCATGATGCAATTCATATGCGCAATAGAACAAGAATCAACATCTAACTATTAATAATAATGAAGGCGATACAATACATATTCCCTTAGTAAGGTGGTACATGAACAACAGCCTCAATGTCAATAACGGATGCAGTACCACATATATGAATATGTTGTGCGTGTCATGGTAATTACCAACGGTGTGTTTGTATGGCATACAATTCAGTGCTCATGCAACATGAACCGTCAGTAATGGTGCAGTGTCCAATAGGTACTAAGTCTAGGTACAACAAGTAATGATATACAAATGATGCTCATGTACAGTCAACGTATATGCATATAAACATATGGCTATAACACTGAATCTAGCCCTCGACGCTTAACACCATATGGGCGATTCCTACGTAGATGTTAAATCTACTCACCGACGATCTTGATTTAGGTAAATCCAACCACTTGTTTTCCCCTCCTTGCAGCGTCCGAAGTCCCCGCCTGCGATCTTATTATCACACAACACAATAACACGTAGATTAGCAAACTACCCAATAATATACGAACACGACGCAAATTAATGAATCGGTTCCCCAGGCTACAAAATGGTTCACTTAGCGGCTAAACGCGTACAACGGCATCTCCAAATAAACCGATGACTGCAAGCTACCAGAAACACTTAAACTACGTCGAATTAATCGTATCGCACTTTGCTGAAACACTAAAAACTAGCTATGTGGTCCCAGATTTTGCTACTGAAACAATTAGTGAAAGTTGCAAGTTCCATGAGACTACAAACAACCCCAAAGACCCCACGACCATGACTCGAGACCCCAGATCCTAATCTGGCCGTAATTTGCGGCCAGAAGCAATATATTTGCGGCCAAATTCAAATGGAATGGGTTCAGGTTTTTATGGTAGCTTCTAGGTCTCTAAACTAGGTCTCTGTAATGGCAACTTCTCAAACAACAACCTGGTTCGATAGAATATTCACCCGAGACACAACACTTTACCAAAATACGATATTTGCAAAAAAATATAACTTTAGTGTCCTAAACAACAACAAATAAGCAAAACAATATCTTAAAAGCCTAGTTAACAGTTAGAGATCGCTACCTTACAAAACTTGCTCAAAAACCCTAGCTTTCCATGCTCCTAGTCATCTCTAGCGGCTTAACTTGACTTTGTGAGGGTTTTAGTGAGGTTTAGTGAAGATTAGGCTTGGTTTTAGTCAAGAACATGATAGGTTCCTGTTTGGGGATGGGGAAATGAGAAAAAGAACAAGAAATGAGAGAGTGAGTGATGATGAAAATGAGAGTGTGAGAGTGGTGAGGAAAAATGAGGGTGTGAGGTTAGGAATGAGCCATGCCCCTTCTCTCTCCTCATTAAATACTCCCATGCTTGTCACATGCCTCATCATTGTCCATTTGCCAACCCTTTCTCTCTCTCTCTTTCAAGTCAACCCATAGACAAAGAATAAATTTTTACTAAATATTAAGTGAAAAGGGTTAACATGGCTTAAAATTGGTTTAGGGTGCCATGGCTACTTAAGCATGGTTAACACCTCCATAACCCCCAAGTTAACATGTATAAGTGTGTGCAAGCCAAAACAAATATAATTAAAATATTAATTAATTTTTATAAAACATGTGAAAACTATTTTGGTTAACTTTTTACTTAAAAACCCGCATTATCGTTAATTAACACTAATCGCATTCTAAGGTGTTAAAATCTTCCCCCCTTAAAGAAATTCGGTCCCCGAATTTAAAAATCATATTATGCGTACCTTCAAAGAGATGAGGGAATTTCTTCCGCATCTCGCTCTCGGCTTCCCAAGTGACATCTTCACTATTCGGGCCACGCCAAAGAACCTTCACAGATGGCGTGACCTTTGACCGAAGTTTCTTCACCTGTCGATCCAGTATAATTACCGGCTGCTTGGTGAAAGAAAGATCGCGCTCCAGCTGGGCGGTCTGGTACTAAATCATGTGAGAAGGGTCATGAAGGTACTTGCGAAGTATCGATACATGGAATATGGGGTGAACATCCGGGAAACTAGGCGGATGTGCTGATCAGTCGAAAATATTGCATATTTTAACCGGCAATTTCCTTATCATCTGCATACATATAAAAGTGTACGGTATTCATAATTCACATATTAGCTAATCGGTCGCAAAATATCAAATTACATGTATTCGACCTTAAAACCGGCATTTTTAGGGAAATTGACCGCATTGCATTACATAGCATATTTTCCATATCTTGCAACCCGTGTTGAGATATCTGTGCAGGAAAAGGAAAGCGTGCTCGACTATTACAATTGCTCGTAAACTCACTGAACTCAAATCTGGTATCAACACAGAAGGGAAACTGCAATTCAAAACACCAAAGAAAAGCCCAAACAGCAGTACCAAGCTTCACCAGAAAGCACAGATCCCAAGGCCATCAATGAGCGGCGGAAGCGCGGCCATTACCTGGTTCTTGCGGCGGAAGCGCGGCCCGTTGGTGACATCAGCTCCTCAGTTTCAGTGCACAACTCCTGTACTAAGGCCCACTGCTCAGAAATGCACACAAACTTCCAGAAGATTCCAGATACTTCTACCAGATCAGCAAACTCCTTGCTTAAACCTTCCTAAACCCTTGCTTAAACCCTAAGCTAAAGCCCAACAAACTTTGCCAACAAACTTTGGGAGGGAAAGTCCAATTTAAACCTAAACCTAGGGTTTGAAAGTTCTATAAATAAGACCCTAGACTCATTCATTGAGAGATATATGTCATGTTATATCTTGGCATCTAGGAAAAGATTCAACATCTTAGATTTTAGCCATTCTCTTTCTCCATCTTCCTCTTCCTCAAGTTTAGTGAGAGAGCTTGTAGAAAACCCTAACCCTAAATCCAACCACAATTCAAGATCTTGAGTGCAAGCCAAGCAAGATTCCTTCAACCCTTTTATGAGCCGAGCCGATCTTCCATCGGGCAAGAGATCAAAGTAGATCCACGATCCACGGAGACGAGCGAAGCCGAGTCAACGATCGATTTTCTTCTTCTTGTAGATCTTGAAAGAATGTATTGAAATTGTTGATTAAATAAAAGGTGATATTTTCTTCTATCTTGTTTTCTTTAAATTCCGCATCATGTTATCTTTACTATTCTTGAATATTGTCTATGTGGTGATGTGTGAATAAAAATCCGCTCGTTAAGGAGTCGAAACGATCTTTAGTATGATGATGTAGCAAATTTGTAATCAATTCTTGAATCCCACGAGTTTGTAAACCCTAGCAAGTTCAAGAATCGACGACCCAATTCGTTGCGATACTTTCTTGATCGACATTGCTCGAGATTGGGGTGATCCGATCGCTTCTTGAAGTTGCTAGAGGCTAGAATATAAATGGTATCCTCGAAAGAACAAGGGTTAAGAGATGAAACCTTAATTTCATCAAGAAAACCCTAACTCTCGTCGATCACCATTGATCTAGTATCAATTCTTCGAAGGACAAGAATATGAAATCGTATAGACTACATCACATCTAAAGATCCGATCGATTCCTACGAGCCTTTCTATTATTCTTGATTGTTGTTTGGAAAATACCATTGAAACCCCGATTCTTGATTGTTTATAGTTTCTTGATTCTTTAATAGAGAATAGTGACACACGAATACAAATCATTCTTGAATCATGTTTTCTTTTATTGTTGCTTAACATTTCATTTCAAACACATTAAAATACAAACGAATCTTGAAATCCCTGTGGACGATCCGCACTCATTCATTAACTACATCCGACACCGTAGTTTGATTGCGGTCAATTTAAATTTTTGATTCGATACGACACATCTGAAATTTACAGTTCTATCAAATGGCTCCGTTGCCGGAGACTATTTGATTTGATTTACACATCGAGAATTTACATCAATCAAAATGGCGCCGTTGCCGGGGATTACGCGCTAATTCGTTTACATTTTATAGTTTGAAGTGAAAGAATTATTACGTTTCACTTCTTGAAATCAAAATTCATACAAACTCTTATACGTGTGTTGTGAATTGATTGCAAGGTGATCTGGAGCATTCTGTGCTGTGGAAAAATTATTTGGGATATACCAGAGAGCTGGAGATAGGAACAGAAAGCAGCTGAAGAAATTTGGTACAGTGAACCAATCAACAAGCCGCGGAAGCGCGGCATATACATGGTCATTGCGGCGGAACCGCCGCAGTCTTGGGGGTTCTCTGGAAAATTTTCCAGCAGGTGATTTCTGTCTCTCTCCCCTCTCCCTTTTTAGCTCCAACTAATCCTTTCTGCAGGATTCTTTGCAAACAATCGCTGCGCCGCAAAAGCAAATTAAAATTGTGCGTGATTTTGTTTTTCTTGGTTGTTTTGCATATTAAATACGGAATTTAAGGGGCACGGCCAAATCCAAATCAGGTGGGGATTTCATTACCCTTCCTAGGCCCCGAAAACCACCAAACTTGCATCCGCATTGACCCACATTAACTAAAAGAAATTTAGAGATGACTCTAAGGACTGTCGCGCTCATTTAGGACAAGAGAGGGCCGTGAGTAATTCATTGCTTATCCGCGTTTTCTTGTGGTGCCTAAGGCGAGTGTGTCTAAGGCTAGTGGTTATTAATTAGGTCCACTGTAGTGGTGGTTCCTTCCCACTTACCTGGCACTTATCCGGCCACAGGGGGACAAAGAGGAAGTGGAGGATTTATCCCGCGACTTGTCTTTTGGCAGTTAGGAGCGGTCTAGAGCCGGACCTAGGTGACCATTAGATTCTAGGGTTGTGTTGCTGCATTTGGTTGTCGCATCATTTTTTTCAAAATCCGTCCCTTTTCAAAGCAAACACCGCATTCATTTTACCCCTAATTATAAGCCAACGCTGCCACTTGTACTAACCCTTTTTAGTACAAGATAGGCTGGACACGGGATTCTAGTGCCCGTTTAGTCCGCGTACCCTTTATCGACTCCGAAGTCGATAATTCTCCATTTACCTTTTCTTTACCTACTACCACACCCACACCGATGGACCCGAATCCATCAAACTTCTTTAACCCTAATCTTCCACCGTCCGTTGGTGCGCAGAATCCTCCCCACATTTCTCTCCAGGAAAGATGCTATCCACATAGAGGTCCTCTTTCGACCTGCTTATCCACACCACCAGCCAATGGGGATAACTTTGAAATTAAGCCCCAGTATATCAACCTTTTACCTAAATACCACGGACTCGAGACCGAGGACGCTTACGTTTTCATTACCAAATTTGAAAACGTATGCGCAATGATGGGTACGTCCCAACTTTCTGTGGATGCGATGCGTCTACGACTTCTTCCATTTACCTTGTGCGATATAGCCGAGAAGTGGCTATATAACACTACTGCACACTCTATTACAAATTGAGAAGAATTCGTCGCTGCATTCCTTAAGAAATTTTACCCAGTCCAAAAGACGGATCGAATCCGTAGCGAACTGAATCAATTTGCCCAGCTCCCTACCGAACCATTTTCAAAATACTTTGAACATTTCAAGGATCTCTTGGTTCAATGTCCTCATCACGGCATCCCGAGATGGGAGCTTTGCCGAATCATATATGGGGGCAGTAACCCTAGAACTAAACAGAGCCTTGAAAATATGTGTCAAGGTACATTTATGACCAAAGACGATGGGGAAGCTTGGCGATACTTAGAAGAGTTCGCTGAAAAATCACTAATTTGGGAGAGTGGAACCCAACCATTGAATAGGGGTGGCGTACACCAAATAGATGTGTCCATAGGTGTTCGAGCTGAAATGGCAGCAATGCAAAAGAAGCTCGACTCTATGGAACACAAATTTGCAGCAGCCTCCCTAAACCCGGTATCACTCCCCAAAACTGTTTGTGGGTGCTGTTCTGATCCGTCACACTTAACGGAAGAATGTCCTTTAAACTCGGCGTTTCAAGGTCACGAGCATTCTAATGCCGCATTTCAACGACCTCGAAACGATCCATATTCTTCCACGTACAATCAGGGTTGGAGGAACCACCCGAATTTTGCTTGGAACCAAAATCAATCTCAAAACACGGTTCCAAACACAAATAACTTTCAAAGGGCTCTTCCTCCACCACAACAGCAACCCCTCCAACTCACTCAGCACCCCTACCAGTCACAAAATTTCCAAAACCAGGGCAACACTCCTGTACAATCTAATCCTATGCAGTCCTGTTCTGACGATTTCTCTCAATTTACTCAAACCATGAAATCACTTTTATCAAATTTCATGGAGGTTTCGACTGAGGTTAGATCTTCCGTCAGTGAAATAAAGAAAAACTCAGCGTCACAAGCTGAGAGTATTAGAACGATGGAAGCTGAAATCGCATGCCTCAAAGCCGAAATGAGTGCGAGAGAAAAAGGGAAACTTCCCTCTCAACCCCTACAAAATCCTGGGCATTACAATGTAAATGCCATTACCACGTTGAGATCGGGAAGAGTGCTGAATAATAATGTCGGGGAAGATATTGATAATACTGAAAATCATATCAACACCCCGGCTGAGACCTTTCCACATACACACACTTCTCCTTCTGATCCTTCTTCTTCTACCAAACCACCTTCGCACGAGCCTATTCTCAAGTTCCCTTTAGGATCAACACCTTCACCAAACCCTTATAGTTCTCCACAGACGGTCCCCACACCTCTTTTGGGATCTCGTCTACCCCCCTTTCCTTCTCCTATGATGGACCCTGCGCTTATTGCGAAAGCACCTTACCCGAACCGGCTAAGGGCTAACAGAACGAGTCCTCATATGGAGAAAATTTTAGAAATGTTCAAACAGGTTAACATCAATATCCCTCTCCTAAATGCGATTCAACAAGTCCCCGCTTATGCGAAGATTCTAAAGGACTTGTGCACTAGGAAGAGGAAGACTCAAGTGCCGAAGAAGGTCTTTATGGCTAATAATATCAGCACTGCTTTTATTCCCCAGCTACCAAAGAAACGAAAGGACCCAGGATGTCCTACAATATCGATTTCGATTGGGGGTAAAAACATAAATCGTGCTCTTTTAGACCTTGGCGCGAGTGTTAACCTGTTACCTTATTCTGTCTATGAGCAACTAGGAATTGGAGAGCTGAAACCTGCTCATTGCATTCTCCAGATGGCAGATCGATCTATCACCAAACCAAGGGGTGAATTAGAGGATGTGTTGATAAAGGTCGGGGAATTTGTTTTCCCTGTAGACTTCATTGTGCTCGACACACACCCTGTAGCAAACCCCCGAGGCCAAATTCCGGTGATTTTAGGTCGTCCTTTCCTTGCCACTTCCAACGCTGTTATAAACTGTAGAAATGGTTCAATGAACTTATCATTTGGAAATATGACCATTGAACTAAATATCTACAGAGTTGGAAGTCAGCCATCAGAACCTAGTGCTCATATTTTAGATGTGTGTTCTGTCCATGAGATCGCTCCCGAAAGTTGTGGGGCCGAGGAACTTTGCTTTACTGATCTCGATGACATTAGCACATCTCTGCTTGATTTTACACTTGATCTTAGTGAGGACACTTCACTTACACTTGAGTCCTGCACTTCTGACTTTTCTCCACCCGAGTCTGTATCTTTCACAGGCTCTGAGCTTCTTTGTAAATCCAAAAATCATTCTATGATCCTTCCTTCGATCATTTCTCCGCCTGAATTAGATCTCAAGGTCTTACCTTCTCACCTTAAATATGCATATCTTGGTGAGAACGAGACTTTACCGGTTATAATATCCACTTCTCTTGCATCAGAGCAAGAGAATGCACTTTTATCGGTATTAAGATCTAATAAAGAGGCGTTTGGTTGGAGTATGGCGGACATCAAAGGGATTAGTCCCTTGATAGTTGAACATCATATACATGTGATGGATGATGCCAGACCGACCCGAGAACCACAGAGACGGTTAAATCCCGTCATGAAGGAAGCTGTCATGAAAGAGATCGTCAAATGCTTAGATAGTGGTATTATATACCCGATCTCCGATAGCCAGTGGGTAAGTCCTATACACGTCGTTCCTAAGAAATCCGGCATCACAGTAATCACAAATGAGGCGAATGAGTTGATTCAGACACGCACCCAAACTGGGTGGCGTGTATGCATCGATTATAGAAAACTCAACGCTGCTACGAGGAAAGATCATTTTCCCCTACCATTTATTGATCAAATGCTGGAACGCTTAGCGGGACGACAATACTATTGTTTCATGGACGGTTACTCAGGCTACAATCAGGTCCCCATCGCCAAAAAGGATCAAGATAAAATCACTTTTACTTGTCCTTTTGGTACCTTTGCTTACAGTCGCATGCCCTTCGGGCTATGCAATGCTCCCGCTACCTTTCAGCGGTGTATAATGGGGATATTCTCTGATATGGTAGAGAATTTCCTGGAGATCTTTATGGACGACTTTTCGATTTTTGGAGACTCTTTTTCTGAATGCCTAGCGAATCTGGACGCTGTTCTTACTCGATGCAAAGAGAAGAACTTGACTTTGAACTGGGAAAAATGCCACTTTATGGTCCAAGAAGGAATAGTCCTTGGACATGTCATTTCACAGAAAGGCATTGAGGTTGACAGAGCTAAAGTAGATGTCATTCAAAACCTCCCTCATCCCAGAAGCGTCAAAGATATTCGCTCTTTCCTTGGCCATGCAGGCTTTTATAGGAGATTCATAAAGGACTTTAGCAAAATTGCTAGACCTTTAACATTACTCCTGGCCAAGGATACGACCTTCCACTTTGACTCGGATTGCGAGACAGCTTTCGACTCACTTAAACACTCACTCACTTCAGCCCCTGTTTTATCATCACCAAACTGGGACTATCCCTTTGAGCTGATGTGTGACGCATCTGATTTTGCAGTAGGTGCTGTCCTAGGACAACACATTGAAAAGATGCCACACGTGATTTACTATGCTAGTAAGACCCTGAATGATGCGCAAATCAATTATACAACCACAGAGAAAGAACTATTAGCGGTTGTATTCGCATTAGAGAAATTCAGGCCTTACTTAATCGGCTCACCTATTGTTGTATATACTGACCATTCCGCTTTGAAACATTTGTTGGCGAAGAAAGATGCCAAAGGTCGACTAATACGTTGGATCCTTCTTTTACAAGAATTTGATCTTGTTATCAAAGATAAGAAAGGATGTGAAAACGTAGTAGCTGACCACCTTTCACGCATCATTTCTTCCCCTGTGACCCTGCCGATCGATGACTCGTTCCCTGACGAACAACTCTTGAGCATATCTGCTAAACCATGGTTCAGGGATATTGTGAACTATCATGCCACAGGACTTATACCGAGCGATTGGTCAAAACAGGACAAATACCGCTTTCTTTCCCAAGTAAAACACTATTACTGGGACGAGCCTTATTTGTTTAAATATTGTCCTGATCAGATCATTCGCCGGTGCGTCCCGAATGAAGAGTTCAAGAGTATTCTTTCATTTTGTCATGATCAGGCCTGTGGGGGTCACTTTGGTCCAAGAAAAACAGCGGAAAAGGTTTTGCAATGTGGATTTTATTGGCCGACCTTATTCAAGGACGCATTTGAACATTGCAAAACCTGTACACAATGTCAGTATACGGGTAGAATATCCCAAAGGAATGAAATGCCTCAGCAACCCATCTTGGTTGTTGAAATGTTTGATGTTTGGGGCATAGATTTTATGGGTCCTTTTCCCAACTCCTTTGGGAATCTGTATATATTGCTGGCGGTTGATTATGTCTCCAAGTGGGTAGAAGCCATTCCAAGTCGCACTAATGACAAGAAAGTTGTCATTAAGTTCTTAAAAGAGAATATCTTCTCGCGATTTGGACACCCACGCGCTATTATTAGCGATAATGGGACACACTTCTGCAACAGATCTTTCGAGACTCTGATGCGGAAATATTCAATAAACCACCGACTCTCTACACCCTATCACCCCCAAACAAGCGGGCAGGCTGAGATCTCAAACAGACAAATCAAACTTATCCTGGAGAAAACTGTTGCTAAAAATAGAAAAGATTGGTCAACCAAATTGACGGATGCTCTTTGGGCATTCAGGACTGCATATAAGACCGACCTAGGAATGTCTCCATATAGGATAGTGTTTGGAAAAGCATGTCATCTACCTGTTGAGATAGAACATAAAGCATTGAGGGCTATAAAGGAAATTAATTTTGATCTAAACCTTGCTTGCAACTTTCGGAAGCTGCAACTAAACGAGCTAAGCGAACTCCGCGATGAAGCTTATGATAATGATGTAATCACAAAGAATAGGACTAAGGTTTTTCACGATAAAAGCATTGTATGGAAAACATTTTTACCCGATCAACAAGTCGTTCTTTATGATTCACGATTACACCTTCATGCGGGTAAGCTCCGATCTCGTTGGAAGGGACCTTTTGTTGTGCGGTCTGTATACCCGCACGGGGCAGTAGAAGTTGAAAATATTAAAAACGGCACTGTTTTCAAAGTAAATGGACATAGATTAAAACCGTATTTTTCCACTGACCCCACGGAGGAGCTCTTGTTCTTACAAGAGCCAGTTTATTTTGATTAAAATTCCTCCGTCTCACTTTCATGTCCAGTATATCATTGCATCATTTTTTGAATGAAGGTGAGTAAATAAGATAAGTTTGGGGGAAGTTCTTCACTTATATATTTTGCCCCCACTAATAATTCACCCCAGATTTACAGATTTTTGTAGGTATAACTGTCGGAAACAGTGAGGACACTGTTGAAAACAAGTTTGGGGGAGGTTTGTGCTTATTTTTGCATCATTTGCATATCATCTGCATGAGCACAAAACATTTCTTTTAAAAATCTAAAAAAAATTGAAAAATTTTCAAAACCCATAAAAATTTAAAAATTTTCAAATAATTTTAATATTTACACTTTTTTGTATATAAATAAGATAATGAAAGTTTAGACAGTGAACAATTACATCCATGAGATGGGAAAAATTTTAGAAAACTAAGAAAATTAGAAGTTTTCTTATACGAACTAGTAATAAGTAGTTATGAGCCGTTGTCCCAAGGGTTAGTAAGATGAAAGACGTCACTAATCTGAGGATAAAAATAAGTCTGAAAAATAGTTTCTATTCTCGAAGCCAAACATTTAGAACGTTGCTACCCTGCTATTCGCACTTACACACGTCTTGAAGCCTGGGATAGTAGAGGATACCTTGAAATGCTCTTGTCTTAAAGCCAAAAGTATGGAAAAAAAATGTGTTTTAAAGTGGTGAGAAAAATGGATACTGGTTTTGTTATCACCAAGGGCAAGAAAAATATATAGCAAAAGGGTGCTTCTTCACCTAGTGCCCCAAGGTCAACTGGTCTGGGAGTCACTGCTATGCTTGAGGTGGTGCAAGACTAGGAAAATACACCAAGTTAGCAAGCACATTAGTAATCGGTCGGTTAGTACCTCAAGAAGTATTAACGGTCGCATGAAAGTGTGTAAGCAATCTCGTTTGCCAAAAAGTACTGAGGTCGATGGGCAAGGGTATGATAGCTTGAATTGAATTCTCCGGGTGTAGGGATGTCTTTACACACACGCAGGGTTATATGATCGATGTTTGGAATAAAGATGGGAATGAAGAATAAGACGATGTTTTATTGAGGGAGGACGTGATTTCTGACATCTTTTCATGACCATTAAGATAGGGCTCATGACAACCGAAAAGCTAGCTTAGTTGGAAACCCTAATTTTCAAGGCTTTTCTTTTACAATTCTTTTCTTTAAATGTAATATTCATGATCTTACTTTTATTTTTGGATTTTGTGGGTGCAATCCGCTGAAAACCCTCAGGAGACAACACTCCTCCTACTAGGGACACCTAGAGGTTCAAAGGCTTGTTGCACATGCTCAGTGCAATCGTGTTGCCTACGAAAGTGTGCTAGTTAGTTTTTCTCTTTCTTTATTTTCTCCTTCTCTTTTTAATAAAACATTCGCTCGAGACGATCGAAATTATGTTTGGGGGTATTTGATCGGTCGAAAATATTGCAAATTTTAACCGGCAATTTCCTTATCATCTGCATACATATAAAAGTGTACGGTATTCATAATTCACATATTAGCTAATCGGTCGCAAAATATCAAATTACATGTATTCGACCTTAAAACCGGCATTTTTAGGGAAATTGACCGCATTGCATTACATAGCATATTTTCCATATCTTGCAACCCGTGTTGAGATATCTGTGCAGGAAAAGGAAAGCGTGCTCGACCATTACAATTGCTCGTAAACTCACTGAACTCAAATCTGGTATCAACACAGAAGGGAAACTGCAATTCAAAACATCAAAGAAAAGCCCAAACAGCAGTACCAAGCTTCACCAGAAAGCATAGATCCCAAGGCCATCAATGAGCGGCGGAAGCGCGGCCATTACCTGGTTCTTGCGGCGGAAGCGCGGCCCGTTGGTGACATCAGCTCCTCAGTTTCAGTGCACAACTCCTGTACTAAGGCCCACTGCTCAGAAATGCACACAAACTTCCAGAAGATTCCAGATACTTCTACCAGATCAGCAAACTCCTAAACTAGCCTAATACTTCTAGAACTTTCCTAAACCCTTGCTTAAACCCTAAGCTAAAGCCCAACAAACTTTGCCAACGAACTTTGGGAGGGAAAGTCCAATTTAAACCTAAACCTAGGGTTTGAAAGTTCTATAAATAAGACCCTAGACTCATTCATTGAGAGATATATATCATGTTATATCTTGGCATCTAGGAAAAGATTCAACATCTTAGATTTTAGCCATTCTCTTTCTCCATCTTCCTCTTCCTCAAGTTTAGTGAGAGAGCTTGTAGGAAACCCTAACCCTAAATACAACCACAATTCAAGATCTTGAGTGCAAGCCAAGCAAGATTCCTTCAACCCTTTTATGAGCCGAGCCGATCTTCCATCGGGCAAGAGATCAAAGTAGATCCACGATCCATGGAGACGAGCGAAGCCGAGTCAACGATCGATTTTCTTCTTCTTGTAGATCTTGAAAGAATGTATTGAAATTGTTGATTAAATAAAAGGTGATATTTTCTTCTATCTTGTTTTCTTTAAATTCCGCATCATGTTATCTTTACTATTCTTGAATATTGTCTATGTGGTGATGTGTGAATAAAACTCCGCTCGTTAAGGAGTCGAAACGATCTTTAGTATGATGATGTAGCAAATTTGTAATCAATTCTTGAATCCCACGAGTTTGTAAACCCTAGCAAGTTCAAGAATCGACGACCCAATTCGTTGCGATGCTTTCTTGATCGACATCGCTCGAGATTGGGGTGATCCGATCGCTTCTTGAAGTTGCTAGAGGCTAGAATATAAATGGTATCCTCGAAAGAACAAGGGTTAAGAGATGAAACCTTAATTTCATCAAGAAAACCCTAACTCTAGTCGATCACCATTGATCAAGTATCAATTCTTCGAAGGACAAGAATATGAAATCGTATAGACTACATCACATCTAAAGATCCGATCGATTCCTACGAGCCTCTCTATTATTCTTGATTGTTGTTTGGAAAATACCATTGAAACCCCGATTCTTGATTGTTTATAGTTTCTTGATTCTTTAATAGAGAATAGTGACACACGAATACAAATCATTCTTGAATCATGTTTTCTTTTATTGTTGCTTAACATTTCATTTCAAACACATTAAAATACAAACGAATCTTGAAATCCCTGTGGACGATCCGCACTCATTCATTAACTACATCCGACACCGTAGTTTGATTGCGGTCAATTTAAATTTCTGATTCGATACGACACATCTGAAATTTACAGTTCTATCAAATGGCTCCGTTGCCGGAGACTATTTGATTTGATTTACACATCGAGAATTTACATCAATCATGTGCCTAACGAAAGGCAACGGTACCAACTCGCTCAAGGATCTCAAAAGGACCCACAAATCTGGGACTAAGCTTCCCTTTCTTCTTAAATCACATCACGCCCTTCATCAGAGAAATCCGTAGGAATACATGGTCCCCCACTGCGAAGGTGACAGTCTGCATAATACTTCTGTCTGCACTGGGCTGCTCTCATCCTATCCCGAATCAACTGGATCTTCTACATAGTCTCTTGAACTAGCTGGGGTCCCAATATCTTGCTCTCGCTGAATTCGGTCCAACAGACTGGCGATCGACACTTTCTACCATACAAAGCCTCAAAAGGTGCCATCTGAATCGTCTCCTGATAACTTTTATTGTTGGAGAACTCTATCAACGGAAAGTGACGATGCCAATTTCCACCAAAATCAAGCATGCACGCACGAAGCATATCCTTAAGAGTCTATATAGTCCGCTCTGACTGACCATCGGTCTGCGGATGGAAAACAGTGCTAAAACTCAACCGGGTAACCAAAGCTCCTTGCAGTTTCTGCAAAAGACGCCTGGTAAACTGGGTGCCCCTGTCGGATATGATGCATGTGGGAACGCCATACAAACGCACAATCTCATCAATGTATAACTGATCATACTGAGCTTAACCAAAAGTGGTCTTCACTGGAAAGAAGTGAGCCGCTTTCGTCAACCGGTCAATATCACCCAAATGGAGTCATACTCTCGACTGGACCTAGGTAGACCCACAACGAAATCCATGGAGATATGTTCCCATTTCCACTCCGGAATAGGTAAAGGCTATAACTTTCCTGCCAGTCTCAGATGCTCAGCCTTGACTTACTGACAAGTCAGACATCTCGAAATGAAATCCGTAACATCACTCTTCATCCCTGCCCACCAATAGATATCTCTCAAGTCACGTTACATCTTGGTGGAACCTGGGTGAACACTATAAGATGACTGATGTGCCTGCTCTAGGATCTCGCGTCTCAACCCACCGGTATCAGGTACACACAAACGAGTCCCAAAACGTAGCACACCCTGGTCATCAATCTCAACTTCGAATCTTTACCCTGCCTGTAAGTCTACGGTAGCACCCCGGCCGTCAATTCGAGGCCAAATGCGGAACAAAATCTTTTTACGAAACCGGCGCTATCGTAGTCTTTCACCCGGATCGAACCATTAACACAAACTAGCTAACTAGAAAGATGATAGAAAGGCTATACTGATCGATCCGTGTCCTTCGGACTTTAGCCACCATCTCTTTCTCCTCGCGGCATCTCCGATCTCGCTCGATCTCCGGTCTCCTCGTCAAAAAGGGCACCATATCAAGAAGTCTTTTTACGGGCTCCCACTTCAAACCGAAGCAACTCGGACATGAAGTTTGTAAGCCGACATGTCCAAGGTGAAGTAGAGAATGAGTGTGATAACTTTGTCTCTAAACATCCATTGATTCTCAACACATGAGATTGTATAGATGGAGGTTGAAGATGATGCCATGGTGGAGATTGTGAGCTCAAGAAGAAAGAGGAAGAAGAAAAGCTTTCTTTTGTTATTGTGTTGGAATGAATAATGAGAGTGCTAGAATGAAATCTCAAGACTAACCACAAGCCTAATGGCTGCCCTCCCTCTCTCCTCATATCGTTTCAACACAACAATCAATCAAAAAGGTGACATTTGCACAAATAAAAAGACCATGAGTCATCACCCATGCACATGCCACAATTAATGCACCTCATGATGACTTGAGCTCATAATTACCACTAGTAAACATTAATCCAAATGTTTAATCCAAAAGGAGAATGGCAACATCTAAAGTAAGCTCGTGACGGATCACAAGGATACTCCTCACATATATATACATACCTGCATCCGCATTCCGACAGAATGCGAATGCAATGAGACGAAAGTAATCCAACAAATCTAATACTAGGATCCGGCTTAAACCAAAGTCCACTAGTATGATCCATTCGATCATGACTAGTGCACGTATATGATCGAACCCAGCCATAAAACCATACGGCCTCTACAACGTTTCGTCCAAAACTTGGGAAACTTTCTGTGGGGGACTCTAAAGACTCGTCAATACGATGGCAGTGGTTTTAATCATAAGCACATCAGTGGTACTAGCTGTACGTAATGGCTACCAAGGTATTTAGGAAAGGGAGGCGGACGAGCGAACTCATCCTGAAACCCAACTGAGCCTGTCAGTGACAATATCCATACAGTCCGGTCCGTTCGTCTATGAGTATCGCTTATCGGGCCTAGGGATAGAAGGAAATCAGAAGTACAGACTTTGAGGGCTAGTAAACGTCAGACCCCCAAAAGCGGTATAAGTCGTGTCGGAGTGTAGCCCAGAACACCCTGAGATACTACTGGAATACCTACTAGAAAATCTCACTTGCCTTGGCCAACGACTTCGTATAATGGCTCTCCTAGACACAGCGTGATCTCACCCCCAATGCCGGGAAAGGCGAATCCCCTGCCGATCCGCTCACTGCCTCCATGTGGCTCGGGACTTTACCTAACTAAAACCTGTTTGCACGGATCCTTTGAGCCGTGGATGGGTAATACTCAAAGCACAGTGGGAACTCACACGAGACAAATGACGATCTTAGGTCGATAGACTAACCTGTACACATGTCACCAGGGAACTGCTATCTGACGCTAGGTATAAAACCAAGTAGCATGTTCCCCGCGAGTCCGTCCGGTGTATTCATAACCCAATGAGCACCTGTATACGTCGTACACTAGTAAAATAAGGGGTTGCCCCTACGGATAATATCATCCGTAGGGGCAATAAAAGTTTGGCCCTACGGATTAATACGTAGGGCAAAGTGGTTGCCCCTACGATCGTTCAATATTTATTTAAAATTTATTAAATCTTAAAGTGTTTTTTGCCCCTACGGTGGCGCAAACCAAGCACCTACGGGTATATCCGTAGGGGCATATAAATAGCGATTTAAGTGATCGATCCCTACGCTGATTATTTCTTATTTCCTTTATCGTTGCGCGCGAACCCAAATCCCCAAACCTTGACGTTCCCGCCGATCGCCGTTCTCGTCATCGCCAGCGCCGGCCGAATCGTCGTCGCCACCGCCTGCAGTGATCTCTTCGTCGCCACCACCGGCCGAATCGTCGTCGCCACCGCCTGCAGTGATCTCGTCGTCGCCACCGCCCTCGTCGTCGCCGATTGCGTCTCCGTCGTCTCCTCCACCGCCTAGCCTACAGGTTAGTTAAACATTATTTTAATGATGTTAGGGTAGCGATGAGGGTTAGGGTTAGGTATCGGTTGGGGTTAGGGTTAGGATTAGGGTTAGGGTACGGGTTCGATCGGTTGGGGTTCGACTGGTGTTGGGGTTAGGGTTAGGGTTAGGGTTCGGTTGGGGTTTGGTGTTGGGGTTGGGGTTTGGTGTTGGGGTTGGGGTTCGGCTGGGGCTGGGTTGGGGTTAGGGTTTGGTGTTGGGTTGGGGTTCGGCTAGGGCTGGGTTGGGGTTAGGGTTTGGTGTTGGGTTGGGGTTCGGCTGGGGCTGGGTTGGGGTTAGGGTTAGGCCGGGTTAGGGTTTGGTGTTGGGTTGGGGTTCGGCTGGGGCTGGGTTAGGCTTAAAAAGGTGAAATTTTAGGGGATTGATCGGGAAAATAGTGAAAGTCGATACTGTTTATTTGTGAATAACACAGTCCATGATTTTTATATGAGAAAATGGTCCATGAAAGTCTATGGGATTTATCTAAAAAACGCTGAAAGTTCATGTATTTATTTGTAAACAACAAAATTCATGGTATTTATCTGGAAAACGTTGGAGGTCAATGGTATGTATTTGTAAACAACAAAATCTATGAAAATTATGTGAAACGTTAAAACTTCATGGTATTTATTTGTAACAAACAAAGTCTATGGTATTTGTTTGATAAATATTGAAAGACCATGACATTTATATGTAATGGGTCAAAGTCATTTGGGTTATGTCAATCTTATTGGCGATACTTTCTTTTTGTGCATATCCAAAAACTTTGAAAGTTCTTGGTACCTATTAGAAAATATAAAGGGTTTTGTAGTGAAAGGAAAGAATTGGATTTAGAAAAACCGTGTGTAACTTTTAGAAATTCTATACACTCAAGTATATAGAAAAGGGTTAATTGCGGATACAGCCTATGTACTATGGGGATCAAGCACTTATAACCTCTGAAGTATAATAATAAGCACTTTTGTTTGTTTTTCATTAGTGATTAATTTTTAGTTTGCTATTTATTCTTTTTCAGTATGGATACTTGATAGAATTATAATTGCTTTACTATTGTTTGCCTTTTTCCTTTTGTGTAGAAAATATATCCATTGTGTCATATGGACACTATTAATTTCACATCGATTCAAGGGAAAAATTTAGGAAGATTGTGTTTGTTATATCAAAAACCTTTTTGTTGAACCCAACAGGTGAAACTTTAGAGTTGTTATAGATAGCTCTACATGTTTAATGCATGTACCATTGTTAAGAGAGTGCAAGGTGGAGAACAATAATTTGTTTCAACGGCACGTTTTTCAAGTTATAACCAATATATGATACTCGATGATAATATGAAACCTTCATATTCCCATCGATACCCATATATGAAACTAAAAGCGCCACTTAGTCCCCGTCTATCGGTTAACATACGTGCGATGCTCGTCGTGACCTAGAACTATACGAAGGTTGCTAAATATCGCACAGTATAGCTCGATACTAACAACCGTCGTATAGTCTACGCGAAGAGAAAATTCAATCGTATGGTAACCCATAGATTTGTCCCGTGTGGACAAGTTAAGAATGTATAAAGCAAACGCCTTCATTCACTTGTGTTTTCATCCGTTTCGAGATATTTCATCGGTATCTTTCCGCTGGTTCTCCGTGTACAAAGATAGATTAGATGTTCAATTTAATGTTGTTTCACAGCTTTGAAATGATTATCTATTCTATTACAGTGTACTCGGAGAACAGCGGAGAGGTGCTGCCGAAATTTACTCGAAACGGTTGAAAGCACAAGTGATGGGCGTTCGCTCTATACATTCTTAATGGGATAGAAGCCTACCCCCGACAGCCGGAACACATAAATACAAACGCATAATTAGAGAGCGATTCGAGATGTTCGGGTTAAAACCAATATATGATACTCGATGATAATATGAAACCTTCATATTCCCATCGATACCCATATATGAAACTAAAAGCGCCACTTAGTCCCCGTCTATCGGTTAACATACGTGCGATGCTCGTCGTGACCTAGAACTATACGAAGGTTGTTAAATATCGGACAGTATAGATTGATACTAACAACCGTCGTATAGTCTACGTGACGAGAAAATTCAATCATATGGTAACCCATAGATTTGTCCCGTGTGGACAAGTTAAGAATGTATAAAGCAAACGCCTTCATTCACTTGTGTTTTCACCCATTTCGAGATATTTCGTCGGTATCTTTCCGCTGGTTCTCCGTGTACAAAGATAGATTAGATGTTCATTTCAACGTTGTTTCACAGCTTTGAAATGATTATCTATTCCATTACAGTGTACTCGGAGAACAGCGGGGAGGTGCTGCCGAAATTTACTCGAAACGGTTGAAAGCACAAGTGATGGGTGTTCGCTCTATACATTCTTAATGGGATAGAAGCCTACCCCCGACAGCCGGAACACATACATACAAACGCATAATTAGAGAGCGATTCGAGATGTTCGGGTTAAAACCAATATATGATAATATGAAACCTTCATATTCCCATCGATACCCATATATGAAACTAAAAGCGCCACTTAGTCCCCGTCTATCGGTCAACATAACGTGCGATAATTTATTCTTTTCAACGACAAACGCACACACAAAGCATATACATGGATTTTCTCCTTTGTTAGTAACTATCCCGTTCTTATATTTCTCAATATAGTCAGCATAACCTACAATTTATATGTTATTCAGTCTAACATGGCCCATGAGTACGTCAGAGTTAAGGACTGGATGTATGTGGATTGGAAACAACGTAAGCAACCTAAGTTTGTCGCAGGAGTTGCTGCTTTCCTTGAATTTGCACGAGCACATAATAAGATCATAATAGAGAAGATTCTCTGTCCGTGCGATAGATGTGGCAATAAGTACTGGCAGAAGGTAGAATTGGCAGAGCTTCATATTGTAAAACATGGGTTTACTAGACTTTATTCAACTTGGAAATATCACGGGGAAGGAGAAGAATGCAGTACTGCGGTAGAAGAAGGAGAACACGATAATGCGGCAGGAGAAGAAGAAGAATTCGGTAATACGGCAGGATACGGAGATTTATTTCCATCAGAAGAAATGGAGGATATGGTAGAGGCTGCCCTAGGTGAATCTATTCGTACCGAAGATGACATTCCTTCCGGTCAAGGACCGCGTGCGGATAAATATGAAAATTTCATGAATGATGCTAGGAAACCAATTTATCAGAATGCGAAGTATTCCACCCTCTAATGGTTCGTCCAACTTTTCCAGATTAAGTGCCTAAATGGATGGAGCAACAAGTCATTTACAATGCTTCTTTCGTTCTTGAAAGATTCTATGCCTCCGGGAAATAATGTGCCCGAAAGCTGGTACGAAGCCCAGAAAATGATGTCTGATTTGGGTCTAAAGTGCGAGAAGATTCAAGCATGTCCTAAAAATTGCGTGTTGTACCGGAAAGAGAATTCAGATTTGAAAGAGTGTCCAACATGCGGAGAGGCCAGGTATAAGCCGAAAGATTCTGATAAGAAGCCTGATATACCTGTGAAGATAGCACGATATTTTCCCATAACACAGAGGCTACAGAGGCTATTCAGGTGCAAGAAAACAGCCGAGGCAATGATTTGGCATCACCGTGCTCCTCCAAGCGAAAATGGAAAAATGAGCCATCCAAGAGATTCACCGGCATGGAAGAATTTCGATAGGAGGCACGCAATATTCAGTAGCGATCCTCGCAATGTCCGGCTCGGACTGGCTGCCGATGGCTTCTGCCCATTCAACTATATGGCTGGAAGTCACAGTACATGGCCCGTTGTAATGATAATTTATAATCTGTCGCCTTGGTTGGCTATGGACCAATCATACTTTATGATGCCTCTTCTTATCGACGGACCAAACTCACCGGGGAACAATATCGACGTCTATCTCCGACCTCTGATTGAGGAGCTGAAAACTTTGTTCATTGATGGTGTAAAGACATATGATTCAAACACAAATACAACCTTCATACTGCGTGCGGCTTTAATGTGGACAATTAATGAGTTTCCTGCGTATGGAATGCTTTCAGGTTGGTCCGTACATGGTCACAAAGCATGTCCTCATTGCCATGAATACACAACATCAAAATTTTTGAATTTTAGCAGGAAGGTTTGTTATTGCGGCCATCGACGTTTTCTGCCTCCAGACCACCCCTATAGGTTAGACACGGTTCACTTTAATGGTCATCAGGAGCTTCTTGGGCCTCCATCCCCATTGTCCGGAGAGGACGTGACTGCTAAATGGGATGGTTACAATAACGTGACCTTCGGGATGGATCCGACGAGACAGGTCAAACCACAATATTGGAACAAGTTAAGCATTTTCTTCGAGCTTCCGTACTGGTCTACAAATTCAGTGCGTCATTGTCTGGACGTCATGCATATAGAGAAGGGAGTATCAGAGCACATACTTAACTTGCTTCTGTGTAAAGACGGGAAATCGAAAGACAACATGAATGCCCGGATGGATCTACAAGAGTGGGGAATAAGAAGTGAACTGCACCCTAAACCGGTAGCGGGTAAACCGGGCAAGTTTGTACTTCCCAATGCCGCTTATCATATGTCACAACCGGAGAAGAAAAGATTCCTGCAGGTGTTGCATGATTTGAAAGTCCCCACAGGTTTCTCAGGATCATTCAGCAAGAAAATAAAAATTGTGAAGGGCAAGATCGATGGGCTGAAAAGTCATTACCACCATGTTATCGTGGAGCACCTTCTTCCATTAGCCCTCAGGACTTCTCTCCCCGACTCGGTTGGTCTAGTAATCAACGACCTATGTTGTTTTTTCAGGGAGTTGTGTGCTAAAACGCTGGAGGTTGCGACGCTGGATAAACTAGAAAATTCTATTGCGTTGATACTTTGCAAGTTTAAGCGGGGCCTATCCACTTCACGTTGAGTGGGGCGAGCAGCACCAGCGCTCATTCGCCCTCTTCTTTGAACAGGCTCGGGTATGTAATAATATATATTTTCATTTGATCTATCCAATATATTTATTATTAACACTTGCAATCTAATAACAATGTTTTTTTTGTATTTTCAGTTGGATTACGATTTTCAGCCTGTAGCCGACCCTGATCCCCCGGGGAGGGTGCTCGACCTTCATGCTCTGTACAATGGCCTGATGAAGAACATGCAGGCCAAGGTCCGATACAACAGGAATGAGCTGAAGGCCGACTGCTGCTCCCTGTGGATAGCGACCCCCGAGGCAGAGAGAGCGGCCCTCCTATCTACTCCGGCGTTTGCGAGAGTCGACGTAGAGACATGGCCTATATTGTGCGCTTATTTCGACTCCGAACGCAAACGAGTATGTATTTTAAATTTAATTCATTATTTATGATATAATTTATTTCTTTGTGTTTCTTAATTAGAAAACTAAATGTTAATGCGTTGTGCAGAAACAGGCCGCTCAGAATACGGAGAACAGGAAGTCGGCGAAGAGGGGTCGCCCCACTTACACAGGTGGCTCGAGGAACATTACTCGAGCCATGGAGTTATCGGTAAATTAAGAGTTATTCTCTAATATTCTGCAATATTAAGAGTTATTCTCTAATATTTCTAATATTAAGAGTTACTTTCTAATATTGCAGACATCTCGGACCGTGGCGTCAGGTGGTACACCGAGCGTGCCGTCCGCATATCTTGCCGTCCACGGCACCTCGACAGATCCCGCCACGGGCGAGCTTCGATGTCCCGACGTCGCTACCCAGGAGTACTGCGTAAGTGTTAATATTTTTTCTACCCAAATTTGAAATTTTAGTTTTGGAAGGTTCAAGTTTAAATTGTATACTTATACTTTACTGCTTAATGTGGGTGTAGGAGCGGGTGGTTGAGCAGGCCCAGGCCTCGGGGATCGATTTTACCGGACAGAACGATCCGAGGCTGCTGACCCCAGTTCTGGACGCCGCACACGGAGGGCACCACGGAGGTTGGGAGAGAGGCCGGGGATTGGGCCCTAGCAGGGCCCATATGAGGTTGGACTCCACCCCGGCGGTTACTTCCTCCGTCTCCAGTGGCCGGCATGTCCATCAGGAACTGGATAGCTTGAGGGCCACCGTTCAGGAGTTGAAGGAGATGCTGGTATGTATACTACTTTATAGTAAAATATCATTTCATATTATATACATATCAACATATCCATAATTAGTACGTAGCTTGAGCTTATTTGGTTTTAGAATTAAGTTTGATTAATCATACATACATATGTAATTAAAATAAACAACGCTTTTCCAAACTAGATATCCAAACAGGGTTTCGAAATAACTTAATAATGAAACGAATTCGAATAATACATAGTTCTTACACGCTTCTTACACACGTTATGTCCAGACGCGACAGGGTAGATCGGCCGAGCCTCCACATGCATCTCCTTCGGCTGCGGCTCCGCAAGCCACTACATCGGCTGCGGTTCCGCAGACAGCTCCTGTAGCTCCACCGCCCACTCAGACTCCCGCAGCCGCGGCTCCACAAGCGACTACCTCGACGGCGGCTACGCAGACCACAACGCCAGCTCCACATGCCGCTCAGACTCCCTTATCTGTAGCATTGGAGAGTGTATTTACCGAGGAGCAGGCGCGCGTTATTTTAACGTTATTCGGAGGTGGAGCTGGACCGAACTAGGGTAGCTTTTTGGTTCTTATTTTTTGAAACATGTATTTATTTATATCACATTGTACTACATTTTGAAACGATATTGATATTGGTTTGTATTTATATCATATTCAGTTTTTGGGTTTCTTTTGTATATTATATATATGCGTGAGATGTGATTATGAATACTGCAATATATGATTTGATTGATGTATATAGTATTGTGCACAGGGCGGGAAAAAATCTAGCAGCCCATTTTTTAAAAAAAAATACAGACAATATGTACCTACGGATTAATCCGTAGGTATATATGTTGCCCCTACGGCGTTATCCGTTGGGGCAAACTATCAGGAAACCTGATATTTTCCCACCTGATATCAGTGCAGGGTGTTGGGGATGCCCCTACGGATATGTCCGTAGGGGCCACTGTTTATCCCCTACTTATTTATCCGTAGGGGCAAAATATCAGGTTTCCTGATATTTTCCCCCCGATCTCAGTGCAGTGTGTTGGGAGTGGCCCCTACGGATCAATCCGTAGGGGCTACTTTATATCCCCTACGGCTGTATCCGTAGGGGACTAAATAGGACCTACGGGTATATCCGTAGGTATATACAATATATTCAAAAAAAAATGAAATATATGATTTTATTACCCCTACGGGGTACTCCGTAGGGGCTATAGCACCTACCGCGGTATCCGTAGGGGCATAAATTTGTCCGTAGGGGCAAGTTCAGGTCCTCAACTTGCACCTGCGGCCTTTGCACCTACGGGGTCTTTTTTCGCCACTACGTATATATCCGTAGGGGCAGTGGGTTGCCCCTACCGATAAATCTGTAGGGGCAACCCTTATTTGTAGTAGTGGTAGGTGAACCAACTGACACCAATGACTTGTGAGACCAGCCACCGCCCCTCGTCGGGGACTCGATCAATATACACTAGTCTACTCAGGGAGTATCGATGCCCAGTCTCGAAACTCCAACGACTAGGGACACTTTAAGGATGTGCTTATAGACCCCAGCTCCCACGTATTTGATCGCCATCATACTACTGGCAGTCAAGAAAGAATCCTATGGGCTCTATGACGTGCAATAGTGATCTGTAATATCACCTGAATCATGTACACGATGATAAAGACAAACCAGATTGCATACTATCATCTCGAGTAAGACTGTTCTATCGGTATAAGTCCTCCCTCAATCATTGCAATCACGTGCCTGCGATCCAATAATTGACTTTGAGGGCACTATACCCAACAATCTCCCACTTGCACTTAAGACCAATTATTGCGATGTCTCATACTCACAGCCCGTGTTATACCGAAACCCAACTTCTCTACTAATCAGTTTCACAAAGCTCGTTTGTAAAACTATTGCGTTCGAGAAATAGCCTCAGTCAGTGGATCCGCCCTGATGTTTCATTCTATGTCTCTCTTAATCTCAAGTTCGCGGAGAAAGCCATCTTCTGAAATGAGCAATACATGTCTTAGAATATGTCTGGATATCTGATGGGAGCTAGTTCACAAATGAAATCCAAATCCAGTAAACTTCTTAGACTGTATTGTCAACTGAATTTAATCAGTATCCTGCGCTATGCCTCCCTCAGTATCCGCCTGGACCACCTGTCCAAACTACTGCCCCTCATTAGAGGGAAAACTATAACTCTGACAGTCACTCTGTCATCCATGTCACCTTGGAAGCCTGGAATGATAACCGTCTCCCGAAGGAGGCTGTCGTTATCATCTCCCTAGAACATCCACCTATGTTCTAAAACGACTTCCGAACGTTTCTCTAGAATTGGATTAATATCTCAACTTATTGCAACATCTGGTGTGGTACTTGACATCTTATGATCAACTCAATTGCCTAAGAAAGTGATATGCCAATCATGCACATCCCTTTCCCCTTTAGTCTGTAAGTCACCTTCAGAGAGGGTGACTCCATCACCTGCAGGTATACTACCGTGCCAGGAGTCGTCCATCCTAAAACACCTTTAGAATACTTTCTAAGTACCCGGATTGGGAAACTACCCAAATCTAGATCTAAAACCATAGATCTAGTAACCAGAATGCCTGATATAATATCAATATCCTATGTGGAGAAACCACTGTGTGACAACCACAATATAACCGATCGTAGTATAGGAATATCACTTCCTACTCTATGTATGTCATCCAAATACCAGGACATCACACCCTACTACCTTCTTAATAGATCTATCCCATATTCTGATGAAGTCAAAGCCCATTAGTATAACATCAAAATAAATGATCTATCTCCGCTATATATGCTTTAGTCTATAAATAGACATAAGCTACTTGCCCACTAAGCTTCCGCTGCTCCCAATGACTACAACAACCCTCTGGCAAAATCATATACACGTACACTTCTAAAGCTAGTTTACAACGACGCTATACTCATCCTCCTACCGGGTCTCATAGTCTGGAACAGCAGCAACGGCAAGTCTGGGTAAACAAGAACCTCCCTATCACTGTCTTTGAGGATACCGGAGTACTTCTCGGCCGCCTGAAGTTACCCACCATATCTGCGGAGTGGCTAATGGAATGTCAAACCTGATTGAATCTTTAGGTCGTAATAAATTTGTTAGTAATCATTCGAGGTTCTGGAATCACTTCCAGTTCTACCAAACTCCCACTACTGTTTTTCTGAAAAAGTTCATTTTACTAAAACTGTAGAGAGTCAAGAATAATATCACTATTGATCTTCGAGATGGTAGAATGTTAACCCTCGTCATAGCCCGGGTTAACCCACAAACTGCCATTACTGAAACGTGCCTTGAGTTATCCAGAGTCTGGTTTTAAGCATAAGCCGGACAACTCCATATACCTTAACATCGTTAAGATATGAGCCATTCTATTTCTAATATAGAAACAGAGCCACTGATTTAATTGGAACCAGATTCAAATCATGCAGCTGTCTCCAGTGCATGTCAACTAAATGGAGAGAGAAGCTGATCAACATTACTCAAGTTAGGAGTGTTAGTTATATGTATGCCCTAGAGGCCATTACTGTACATGAGATGTATATTGTAGTGGATACTGGGACATATATAGGTAGGACTTTCTTGCTCGACATGATATTAGGCTATCTGGTTGCTCTTTATCTTAACATGTATACTTACTGTCTCTCTGTTACATGTTGATAAAGCCCTTAGGATGTGTACTCGACTTGCAGGACTATGATGTAGATCATACTAGTTGGGCCTGGGTAGTCAATGGGTACATCCTTCAATGTTCCTAGTCGTGGGAATATCGAGACGGGGCATCGATATTCCAGAGTAGACTAGCGTATATCTTCTCGACCCATGTGATGGGCGATGGGTGATCCTATATCCATTGGTGTTTGACATCAGAGACGGTATGCGGGTGCTCAGTGGAGACTGGTGTCACGACCCTAGTATTTCGACTCGTGACCGGCACTTAACCACGCTACGTCTACAGGCGTAACGCGACTAAGTAAGCCGAACCCAGAAATCAAAACCATTTAAAAATAGTGAGTGTTGAAAACTTTTAGTTAAAGCTTTTAGAAAACCTTAAATAATTCAATAAGTTCCTTTTTAAATTTACTTAATCATTTGAATAATTTTGGCAGCATTTCCTTTGTAAAAGTAGCCCCGAGATCGGGTACAAAACAGGATATAAGTGAAATGAAATGTAATGAAATGAAACATCCCCAAACGGGAGCAATCACGCCCAACGGCGGAAACCAACATCACAAGAGTAATATACGACGCCGTAGCGAAGAATAAGCAATAAGTAAACACCACAGAATAGAAACTGCATATAAAAACAGTCGGCTCCTACGAGCTCGACACCAGAATACAAAATATACATCATCGTCCTCACACAGTATCTAAGTCCAGTACATAAATGGTAGATGGAGAGTACTAGATACAAAAGGGATACAATAAAAGTACTCAGAATACCACAACCCACCTAAATGCAAAACAGCTCTCACCGCAACTGTAGTGGTATCTGTAGCCAAAAGATGCAAAAGACAGCCTGCCGCGACTATGCTGAGGGCAACCTGCAAATACTGTGGCACAACGGGGGTGAGTTGCCAACTCGTGAATAGAGATAACATATAAAGGTAATCGCGAGCATGCACGTACAGCGCTACTCTAACAAATGCCAGCAGATAATATCCATGCGTGATAAGCAGTATGTGCAATAATCATGCAGATGCTCTATCAGGTAAAATAACTACAGGATGAGATATATGGTAATCAATGCTGAGCATGGGATAAACAACATCTACACGAAATATCAACGTGGAAAACAATCGGTGCCCACAACTGCACCCAAATCCCAAATAACTCGGGCGCCGGCACACCCATCGGCCCTCAAATCCGGTAAACCTCTGAGAAATCACGAGTGCCCAACATCGGCACCCAAAACATCATCAAATACTCGTGTCCAGCATCGACACGCAAATCCTCATATATCGGGCTCCGTCATTCCGGATCAGCCCATGGGCTCCGTCTGCGGTGTCGGCCCTCGGCCCCGGCAGGACGGATCATCCCGCATCCATCTCTCGACTCAGGTCGGTATCCTCCGGAAAACCGCCAGGTCCAACCAATCACCGGTAGGTACTCGCCACCCTGCCAGGCTCATCGTCTACTCCACGAAAAACATTTCTCGCCCCGGGGAACCATACCGGGTCCACCACGAACCTGCAAACGGATCATCCATCTCCTCGAATCGGGTTTCAAGCACACGTCTCAGCACCGAGAAAACGCGTGGTGGACGCACCAAAATATCATATCACGAGGAACCGGGTTTTCAAATAGTGCATCTTTTCTAAAAAAAAAATCCCACGGTCCTCAAAACCAGAAATCACATGAGAATCCAACACCAAGAAATAAATCCAATGCGATGTGCCATGTACATCAATCCATGATATAGGTATAAGGGAAAACCGCCTTTAAAATTAGTTTCCGTTTTTAAAGATATCATGCGGCTCCCAATTTCCATGAAAGACATATCGAATCATATATGAAATGAACAACAACAATATAATCATGGCAGTTCTACAGTGAGTGTGTCATGGCAATTACTAACGGTTTGTGTGTAGCATGCAGATCAGTGCTCGTGCAACATGAACCGTTAGTAATAGTGCGGTGTTCTATCAATTCTAAACATACTTACAGTAGGGAATGCAATATGCAATGACAGTACATGAGATAAATGCAACATATAATAATAAGGTCCTATCAGCCCTGACGCATAACGCCATGCGGGCGATATCCCCGTAGATGTTAAATCTACTCACCGGACTCTCGCGCTAAGTGTAGCCGACGACTTGCTTGCCCTTCTTCGCAGCGTCCGTCTCACTCGCCTGCGAACCTAGAATCACATAACATATATCACACATAAGCTCAATTTCACAAAAAACATGATATTAGGGTCCAACTAGAAACCCGTGACGCAAATCAATCGCGCGTGTGCGCGATACGCTAAAACGTGTGGTCACGCGCCTGAACTACCCTGACGCGTCGCGATACGCAGAAACCCAAAATTCACACACGTATCACGCGTGTCGCGAAGGTTTAGAAATACGAGAAATAGGTATATAGTTCCAGATTTTTATACAGAACATAACTTACAAATATATATATACCACAACACTACACACATTAGCAGACACCTATAGGACCAAACCCCAACCCAAACCCTACCCATCTGGCCGCAAATTGCGGCCAGAACGAAGAAATTGGCGGCCACGGTACGGAGTTTGGGGGTCGGGTTTCACCTGGGGTATCAGTACCTAGCCACTACACTGCAGTCTCCTCAATTTTAATCTGAACTCACCGGATCAATAGAAGTTTCCAGAAAACTCAGTTTTGCTTTAAAATGACGAAATACGTCAAATAGCGATCTGGTGGTTTATCAGTGCAGTCGGGGTTAAAGCTAGGTTAATATGGTCTCAACAACCCACTAACAACCTACTGAAACCAATTCTCACCACATTAGCAGAAGGTTCATACTAAACACCCCATATCGCACTAAAACGCAACAAAAACAACTAACCGAAGCAAAACTACTCTAACCAAGCAAACTAGGGAGTAAGTTAACGAAATATACCTCACACTCGACCCTAGGGAGCTGGAGGAAGAAGATGAAGTGAAGGGAAGGAGCTGCCCTCAAAGTTGATGCTTGCTGCTGCTGCTGTGAAGTCTCTGTTGCTGCTGTTGCTGTTGCTCTCTGCTGCTGCTGTGGCTGCTGCTCACTGATGCTGCTGCTGTTGCTTCAGTTGCTGCTGTGAGTGCTTGCTGCTGGAGCTGAGAGGTAAGTGTGTGTTTGTGTATGAGAGTTGAGAGAAAAACAAAGAAATGAGAGGAAACAAAACATCACCTAATATCAACCCTCCTCTCTCTCTCTTCATTAATTGCAAGCATGGCCTAAAGCCATGATGCACTCTCTCTCTCAAGTCAACACCCTAAAAAATTCAAATTAAAGTAACTATTACTTAACTAATTAACTTAATTTAAACCCAAAAGACTTAATCCCATGATTAACCCACCATGGTCACCCATCATAGTAAAACTCATTTAAAAACCCTAGTTTACATGCACATGTGTGTGCAAGCCTAGGAAAATTTTAGAAAAATATTTATTAAATTAGGAAAAATATTTGAAACACAATTTGGTAAACTTTTCATTAAAAACCCTTTATTTAAATATAAATAGACCCTAACACATCCTAAGGTGTTACAATCTCTCCCCCTTAAAGAAATTCGTCCCCGAATTTCAAAAATCTAACTACACGTACCTTTGAAAAGATGGGGATACGTCTTCATCATCTCGCTTTCGGTCTCCCAAGTGACCTCCTCACGGTTCTGACCACGCCAAAGTACCTTAACTGATGCGATGTTCTTCGATCTCAATTTCTTCACTTCTCGATCCAAGATCATCACCGGTTGCTTTGCATAGGAAAGGTCGCACTCAAGATGGATCGTCGGGTGCTGAATCGCATGCGAAGGATCATGAAGATATCTACGGAGCATCGAAACGTGAAATATGGGGTGCACATCTGGAAAACTGGGCGGAAGGGCTAATCGGTATGCTACTGCACCAACACGCTCGAGGATCTCGAAGGGGCCCACATATCTGGGACTGAGCTTCCCCTTCTTCCCAAACCTTATCACACTTTTCATAGGGGAGACCCTCAAGAAAACATGATCACCAACAGAAAACTCAAGTCTGCACCGCCGACGGTCCACATAAGATCTCTGCCTACTCTGGGCTGCTCTCATCCTATCGCGAATCAACTGGATCTTCACGGTCGTCTCCTCAACGATCTGTGGCCCTAAGATACTGCTCTCACTGAGCTCTGTCCAACAAGTGGGCGACCTGCATCTCCTCCCATAAAGAGCCTCAAATGGTGCCATCTGAATGGTCTCCTGGTAGCTGTTATTGTAGAAGAACTCTACCAAGGGTAAGTGATGATCCCAGCTACCTCCGAAATCTAATACACACACTCTGAGCATGTCCTCGAGAGTCTGGATCGTCCGCTCTGACTGTCCGTCGGTCTGCGGATGAAATGCTGTACTGAAACTCAAGTGAGTGCCCAAAGCCTCCTGAAGCCTCTACCATAATCGGCTGGTAAACTGGGTGCCTCTGTCGGACACAATACATGTCGGGACTCCGTGTAGTCGCACATTCTCGTCGATGTAGATCTGGGCATACTGAGTGAATCCGAAAGTCGTCTTCACTGGTAAGAAGTGAGCCGCCTTCGTCAAACGATCCACGATCACCCAGATGGAGTCATACCCTCGACTAGTCCTGGGTAGACCCATAATGAAATCCATCGAAATCTGCTCCCATTTCCACTCCGGAATGGGTAACGGCTGTAGCTCTCCCGCGGGCCTCTGGTGCTCAGCCTTGACTTGCTGACAAGTCAGGCATCTCGACACGAAATCTGCGATGTCCCTCTTCATTCCGTCCCACCAATAAACATCTCTCATATCATGATACATCTTGGTGGAACCGGGATGGACGCTGTACACCAATCGATGTGCCTCCTCGAGAATCTCGTGCCGCAGTCCCTCAGCATCTGGTACACACAGTCTAACTCCAAATCGTAGTACCCCCTGACCATCGATCACGAACTCGGAAAATCTGCCCTGTCCAATCTGTGCCATGATCTCCGAACATCGGTCATCACTGAGCTGTGCCTCATGTATACGGTCAAGTAACTGTGGGCGTGCACGAACATGCGCGATCTGTCCTCCAATCGGCGTGAACTCGAACTGCACTCGGCTGTCGCATAATATCTGCCAATTTGCCGACGACTGTCCCCGAACCGCGCTCAAATACGATAGACTACCCCCGGGCCTCCTGCTCAACGCATCCGCCACTACATTCGCCTTGCCTGGGTGGTACAAGATCTCGCAGTCATAATCCTTCACTAACTCCATCCATCGGCGATGTCGAAGGTTCAGGTCCCGCTGCTGGAATATATATTTTAGACTCTTGTGATCCGTGAATATCTGGCACGACTCGCCGTATAGGTAATGTCGCCAGATCTTAAGTGCAAAGACCACTACAGCCATCTCCAAGTCATGAGTAGGGTAGTTTTGTTCATGTTTCTTCAATTGTCGCGAAGCATGCACGATCACCCTGTCGTGCTGCATCAAAACGCACCCTAGCCCCACTCGAGAGGCATCACAATAGACCACAAACCCGCCTGAGCCTGAAGGTAATGATAATACCGGTGCCGTCGTCAGCCGAGTCCGCAACTGCTGAAAACTGTGCTCGCACTCCTTCGTCCATTCGAAAGGGACTCCCTTCCGGGTCAACCCGGTCAAAGGGGTAGCAATACTGGAGAAGTCCTGCACAAATCACCTGTAGTAGCCGGCCAACCCAAAAAAAATGCGAATCTCCGTAACCGATGTGGGTCTGGGCCAACGCTGAACGGCCTCGATCTTCCTCGGGTCTACACATATACCGTCTCGTGAAATCACATGCCCCAAGAAGTCTACGCGGTCCAGCCAAAAAGCACACTTGGAGAATTTCGCATAAAGCTGGTGCTCCCTCAAAGTCTGCAGTGTAATCCGCAGGTGATGCTCGTGCTCCTCACTACTCCGGGAATACACCAAGATGTCGTCAATGAACACTATAATTAACAGATCCAAATATGGCCAGAAAATACGGTTCATCAAGTCCATGAATGCTGCTGGCGCATTGGTGAGTCCGAACGACATCACCAAAAACTCATAATGGCCGTAGCGCGTACGGAAAGCTGTCCTGGGAATGTCCTCCTGCCGAACCCGCAACTGATGATAGCCCGATCGTAAATCGATCCTCGAAAAGTACCCTGCCCCCTGAAGCTGGTCGAACAAATTGTCGATGCGCGGAAAAGGATACCTGTTCCGCACTGTCACCCTGTTCAACTGCCGGTAGTCGATACACAGACGCAAACTGCCGTCCTTCTTCTTGACGAACAGGACTGGAGCACCCCAAGGAGAAACACTGGGTCGAACAAGTCCCTTATCCAGCAAATCTTGCAACTGACCCTTTAACCCTCGAAGTTCCGCCGGGGCCATCCGATAAGGCGGTATGGAAACAGGCCCCGTGCCAGGAACCAAATCAATACAGAAATAAATATCGCGCTCGGGCGGTAGCCCAGGAAGCTCGTCAGGGAACACATCAGGGAACTCGCTAACAACCGGAACCTGATCCAATGGAACCTGTGTAGCACTAGCATCGCAAACATAGGCGAGAAGTCCCTGACATCCCTCCTCAAAAGCTGTCCAGCACGAAAAGAAGAAATCACACTGTGAGGCGGCACCACGGTCCCCCAACACAACAAAAACCGACTCACCGGGAAAGCAGAATCTAACTGTCTTCTCACGGCAGTCCACAGAAGCATAGCACGTGGCTAACCAATCCATGCCCAAAAGAACGTCGAAGTCCAACATCTCAAGAAGGATCAAGTCGACAGGCAACTCTCTCTCGCCAATACCGACGGTACAGGATCGGAACACGTGCCTAGCTACAAACGACTCTCCAACAGGAGTGGTCACAACAAGCGGCTGATCAAGCACACCGGACTCTCTACCCAAACTCGACACGAAGTGTGTGGATACGTACGAGTGCGTGGATCCGGGATCGAACAATATGTGTGCATCAACTGTACATACAGGAAGGATACCTGAAACCACTACATTGGACGCCTGCACGTCCTGATGCGTCAAAGCAAAAACCCGCGCCTGTCCACCACCTACGACTGACTGCACTCTGCCTCGGTCATCTCGTCCTCTCTGAGCAACTCCTCCACGCCCACGACCTCGCTGTGTATGAGTCTGGCGCGGAGCAACGGTAGGTACAACAGGCAACGCCCTCTGGGGTGGTGAAGGTGGTAAGGTAACATGCGGTGCTGCCGCCTCCCTCCTATGTATCTCAGGACAATCTCTAACGAGGTGAAGTAGACTGCCGCACCTAAAGCAACCCCGCGGCGACTGCTGACTCTCCTGGGGATACGAACTAAACATCTGGCCTTGTCCCGAATCTCTGCTACTCCTCGTACCCGAACGATACCTGACGCGGCGTCTGAATGACTGCCTCCGTGCGGATATACTGGTACGAACTCTCTTCGGCTCTTGAACTACCGAAGTCTCAGCAAGGTGCTCCTCCACTACTAGGGCTGGGTCTACAGCTGCTGCATAGGTCTCGTAGTGCTGCGCGCTGATCGCGAGGAACAGTGGTGTAAGCAAGCCTCGAACAAATCTCTTCACTCGCAACTCCTCGGTAGCCACTAAATATGGGGCATAGACTGCTAGCTCTGTAAACAGCACGTCATACTCTGCCACTGTCATCCCTGGCGTCTGGCGCAAGGACTCAAATCTGCGTGCTCGGGCATCCCTAACACTCTGGGAAAGGAAACGGGCTAGAAATACTGTCACAAACTCTGTCCATGTCATAGGAGGAAGACCTGCTGCTCTGCCCTTCTCAACTGAATCACACCACTTCTGCGGAAGACCTTCCAGACGAAAGCTCGCGAACTCAACCCATCTCGCATCTGCGCATATGAGGGAACGGCATATCTGGGCCATCCTGTCGATGAAAGACTGTGGGTCCTCGGCTGTATCGGTGCCTGTGAAGACCGGAGGCTTCAGCCTTATGAACTCTGATAACGATACTGTAATCACCTCCGTGGCTGCAGGGGCAACTGGCTGTGCGGTAGGTACCATCGCGGTCTCTGGAACGGGTGGAGCTACCTCTGGTCGCTGCGCTCGAAGCGTCTCAACTAGCGATCCTATCATCTGGCGCATCTCCTGCATGCTAGATCCCACTGTCTGGCGCATCTCCTGTATACCAGCCCCTAGCGTGGCGATCTGATCTGTCACGGTAGGAACAGCCTGCTCGGGTACAACCGGTGTACTGCCCGGATCAGTCCTCGTCTCGGACGAGTCAACTCGAATCTCGGCCCTCGCGGCCGCTCTCTGCGCCCTCGTAGTCTTTGGCGGCATAATGGCTGAAAGAAAATTAGGATTCGATAAGAACACGGAAATCGAATCGCAGGAATGTATGTACTTAAGAAGGAATTTAAATCAACAAGTCCTAAGGTCACGTAGGCGGAGTACCGTGTCGTGAGTATGCCGCGGAACATACACACGCTACGCTACCCTGCTGCAGCTACCTACTCCATCATACCAGGGTCATCCTACACTCCGAAGGTAAAACCTGGCTTTGATACCAACTTTGTCACGACCCGAGTATTTCGACTCGTGACCGGCACTTAACCACGCTACGTCTACAGGCGTAACGCGACTAAGTAAGCCGAACCCAGAAATCAAAACCATTTAAAAATAGTGAGTGTTGAAAACTTTTAGTTAAAGCTTTTAGAAAACCTTAAATAATTCAATAAGTTCCTTTTTAAATTTACTTAATCATTTGAATAATTTTGGCAGCATTTCCTTTGTAAAAGTAGCCCCGAGATCGGGTACAAAACAGGATATAAGTGAAATGAAATGTAATGAAATGAAACATCCCCAAACGGGAGCAATCACGCCCAACGGCGGAAACCAACATCACAAGAGTAATATACGACGCCGTAGCGAAGAATAAGCAATAAGTAAACACCACAGAATAGAAACTGCATATAAAAACAGTCGGCTCCTACGAGCTCGACACCAGAATACAAAATATACATCATCGTCCTCATACAGTATCTAAGTCCAGTACATAAATGGTAGATGGAGAGTACTAGATACAAAAGGGGTACAATAAAAGTACTCAGAATACCACAACCCACCTAAATGCAAAACAGCACTCACCGCAACTGTAGTGGTATCTGTAGCCAAAAGATGCAAAAGACAGCCTGCCGCAACTATGCTGAGGGCAACCTGCAAATACTGTGGCACAACGGGGGTGAGTTGCCAACTCGTGAATAGAGATAACATATAAAGGTAATCGCGAGCATGCACGTACAGCGCTACTCTAACAAATGCCAGCAGATAATATCCATGCGTGATAAGCAGTATGTGCAATAATCATGCAGATGCTCTATCAGGTAAAATAACTACAGGATGAGATATATGGTAATCAATGCTGAGCATGGGATAAACAACATCTACACGGAATATCAACGTGGAAAACAGTCGGTGCCCACAACTGCACCCAAATCCCAAATAACTCAGGCGCCGGCACACCCATCGGCCCTCAAATCCGGTAAACCTCTGAGAAATCACTAGTGCCCAACATCGGCACCCAAAACATCATCAAATACTCGTGTCCAGCATCGACACGCAAATCCTCATATATCGGGCTCCGTCAGTCCGGATCAGCCCACGGGCTCCGTCTGCGGTGTCGGCCCTCGGCCCCGGCAGTACGGATCATCCCGCATCCATCTCTCGACTCTGGTCGGTATCCTCCGGAAAACCGCCAGGTCCAACCAATCACCGGTAGGTACTCGCCACCCTGCCAGGCTCATCGTCGACTCCACGAAAAACATTTCTCGCCCCGGGGAACCATACCGGGTCCACCACGAACCCGCAAACGGATCATCCATCTCCTTGAATCGGGTTTCAAGCACACGTCTCAGCACCGAGAAAACGCGTGGTGGACGCACCAAAATATCATATCACGAGGAACCGGGTTTTCAAATAGTGCATCTTTTCTAAAAAAATATCCCACGGTCCTCAAAACCAGAAATCACATGAGAATCCAACACCAATAAATAAATCCAATGCGATGTGCCATGTACATCAATCCATGATATAGGTATAAGGGAAAACCGTCTTTAAAATTAGTTTCCGTTTTCAAAGATATCATGCGGCTCCCAATTTCCATGAATGATATATCGAATCATATATGAAATGAACTACAGCAATATAATCATGGCAGTTCTACAGTGAGTATGTCATGGCAATTACTAACGGTGTGTGTGTAGCATGCAGACCAATGCTCGTGCAACATGAACCGTTAATAATAGTGCGGTGTTCTATCAATTCTAAACATACTTACAGTAGGGAATGCAATATGCAATGACAGTACATGAGATAAATGCAACATATAATAATAAGGTCCTATCAGCCCTGACGCATAACGCCATGCGGGAGATATCCCCGTAGATGTTAAATCTACTCACCGGACTCTCGCGCTAAGTGTAGCCGACGACTTGCTTGCCCTTCTTCGCAGCGTCCGTCTCACTCGCCTGCGAACTTAGAATCACATAACATATATCACACATAAGCTCAATTTCCCCAAAAACGTGATATTAGGGTCCAACTAGAAACCCGTGACGCAAACCAATCGCGCGTGTGCGCGATACGCTAAAACGTGTGGCCACGCGCCTGAAACTACCCTGACGCGTCGCGATACGCAGAAACCCCAAATTCACACACGTATCACGCGTGTCGCGAAGGTTTAGAAATACGAGAAATAGGTATATAGTTCCTGATTTTTATACAGAACGTAACTTACAAATATATATATACCACAACACTACACACATTAGCAGACACATATAGGACCAAACCCCAACCCAAACCCTACCCATCTGGCCGCAAATTGCGGCCAGAACGAAGAAATTGGCCGCCACGGTACGGAGTTTGGGGGTCGGGTTTCACCTGGGGTATCAGTACCTAGCCACTACACTGCAGTCTCCTCAATTTTAATCTGAACTCACCGGATCAATAGCAGTTTCCAGAAAACTCAGTTTTGCTTTAAAACGACGAAATACGTCAAATAGGGATCTGGTGGTTTATCAGTGCAATCGGGGTTAAAGCTAGGTTAATATGGTCTCAACAACCCACTAACAACCTACTGAAACCAATTCTCACCACATTAGCACAAGGTTCACACTAAACACCCCATATCGCACTAAAACGCAACAAAAACCACTAACCGAAGCAAAACTACTCTAACCAAGCAAACTAGGGAGTAAGTTAACGAAATATACCTCACACTCGACCCTAGGGAGCTGGAGGAAGAAGATGAAGTGAAGGGAAGGAGCTGCCCTCGAAGTTGATGCTTGCTGCTGTTGCTGTGAAGTCTCTGTTGCTGCTGTTGCTGTTGCTCTCTGCTGCTGCTGTGGCTGCTGCTCACTGATGCTGCTGCTGTTGCTTTAGTTGCTGCTGTGAGTGCTTGCTGCTGGAGCTGAGAGGTAAGTGTGTGTGTGTGTATGAGAGTTGAGAGAAAAACAAAGAAATGAGAGGAAACAAAACATCACCCAATGTTAACCCTCCTCTTTCTCTCTTCATTAATTGCAAGCATGGCCTAAAGCCATGATGCACTCTCTCTCTCAAGTCAACACCCTAACAAATTCAAATTAAAGTAACTATTACTTAACTAATTAACTTAATTTAAACCCAAAAGACTTAATCCCATGATTAACCCACCATGGTCACCCATCATGGTAAAACTCATTTAAAAACCCTAGTTTACATGCACATGTGTGTGCAAGCCTAGGAAAATTTTAGAAAAATATTTATTAAATTTGGAAAAATATTTGAAACACAATTTGGTAAACTTTTCATTAAAAACCCTTTATTTAAATATAAATAGACCCTAACACATCCTAAGGTGTTACAACTGGGTACACTGAGCGGACTCGCCGAGAACTCCCAGAAGGTATTATACCTCACGTCAGATGGCAGTTCTCTGGTGGCACTGGTACAACTTAGTCTGTTGACCCGAGATCGTCATAGAGTCTTGTGTGTTTCCCACTGTGCTTTGATTTTCGCCCGACCACGGCTATACTGAGTCGTGCAAACAGGTGGTTTTTGGGTACAGTCCCGATTCGCATGGAGGCAATAAGCGATAAGAGGGGATTCGTCTCTCCCGGTATTCGGGGTTGATGTTGCGCTATGCTCGACTGGCCATAACTGGAAATCCCTGGCCAGGGTTGCAGTGATTTACTGGTAAGTGTTATCAGTCGTTTCAGGCTTGTTGTGGACCTTACATCGGCATGACTTATCAAGCTACTTGGATCTGACTTTTACCACACCTAGGCGAGATATGCGACATATCAGACGAAAAGACCGGACTGTGCGGTAAGTGTTACTGATTGGATTCACAGGAGTTTGAGAAGGCTTGCTCGTTGATCTTCTGATCGCTCATTACCCGGGTGGCTGTTACGTTTAGCAGACCGCTTCCGGCTTGTGGGTGATTGATATGATCACCACCTACTGCCGGCGTATTGACGAGTCTTTAGAGTCATACACAGAGGTTTCCTGGCTCAAGCGAAACGAAATAGGAGCGTATATAAGATATGTGCGGGACCGATAATAATACGAGTATGTGATACTGTATTCTATTCTCGCGATTTGTATCATCGGACGGTTATATGAGATATAGCTGGGTTACCGAATCAAGTGTTGATTCGATACATTGATACACTAGATATTAGTCGGTTATATGCGATATGACCGGATCATTAAATCAAGTGTTGATTTAATGATTTAATGTATAATTATATATTTGATATATTACTTTACATTAACTAGTATTGATTCACTTAAGATTGATTTTCTCACTTTTTGCGCACATGTTGTATATGTAATATATGTTTGTGCACTAGATTGTATCATGTTTGATGATACATGAAAACTTGGGTGTGTGTATGACTTACACCATATTTAAGATAATGGTTTTGGGTTTTTATTTATTTTGGTAAAACAAAATGGTGGCTTTCTTTGTCTTGGCTTGAAGCTTCATGAAGCTTTAAGCATGTTTTGACAAAGTCCACTCATTTTGTTTTGCATAAGATTTTTATTAACCAAACCATTAACTAAAACTATGGTTTAGTCTCTACAAAGGTTAACTCACCCATGGTTGCATTATGATTGACTTCACTTGTTTATTCTTTTTTTATATATAATTCATTTTTTATTCTTTTCTTCTTCTTCTTCTTTTTCTTTAAGAAGAAGAAAGCTTTCTAGAAAATTTTCAAGTGAAGATTTAGAGTGAGAAATCCAAATCTAAAGTAAACCCACTTCCTATTTCATCATCCTCTACTACTTGCCATTTAGTTTAGGGTGTTCTCTTCACAAATTTCTTGACCTAGTGAAGATGGAGCTTGAGTTTGAGTCTCCTCGACGTAGATCATCTTTGGCCTCGAAGTCAACGACCCAGCCCGCTCATTTCTCCGAAGAAACCATCGCTAGGGTCCGGGATCCCGATGATCACAGCGAAGGGACGTCAACACGGAGCTTTAGAAGTGAAGGACCGGATCTACAAAGATTGTAATCCCTTTCACTTGTAGTTAAAATGTTTGCTTCCTAGTTTTCGCATAATCTCTAGTATACGATTTTGGTTAGGGTTGTTCGGCACGGCTATTTTTTTGAATCGGGCATGGTTGATGCCTTGTAGAACCATGTTAGAGTGCCTAGGAACCCTACAGTGGTATCAGAGCCAAGCTAGACCTTTACGCGAAGTCTAGACGAAGTTTAAAGTCCGATCGAACCCGGAAACCCCGACGAATACCCTTCTCTGGATATTTTTTAAAAATGTGATTTTTTTATGAATTAAAAATGCTTAGAAAATTAAGCAGGAAAAACTAAGAATTACTGTGAAGTACGGCCCACTGATTCGTCTATGTTACCGCGGAACCGCGGCCAAACCAAGAGTTTGGCAGCGGTTCCGCGGCCCAAATTATGACTTAGTCCCTCATACTTCATATATTTATTCTTAGGTCCTTTCTTGTCAATTTTTTCTGGGAATTTTTTTAATTCCACTCAAGGGTTGAGTTTTCTTAGGGTTGTATTGGGGACTCGTTGATTCGATCGGATAATTTAACTTTGTTTAGTTTGTCCGGGTAATTTTTAGATCGTGTTAAAAAGTTCGACCGGATGTCAATAACTCACTTTTTCCCCTGCCGGAAAATTTCCAAGTGTTGGATTTTTCCGTAGTTTAAGAACGTTCTAAATCATGCAAGTTACTTGATGGACCCTCTAGAAGACAACAAACCTTAACTCGATTATGTGACCGTCTTGAACAGCCTTTTGAACCTTAGGGTTTGGGGTGGTACGGCGTGCCACATGTGAGGCGTTGGCTTGACCCTTTTATGGCTGGACCGTTGGTACTGTGGCATGAAATGGATGTTTTTAAACTTATTTCAAGTGTTGAGCTATTTAGGAAAACTTGGGTGTTTGATTATTCGATCGGAAAGTTTAACATTGTCTATTTATCTAGAATGCGATACAATATTTGGAATCCATAAATTGTTATGAGATAACTGATTTGAATGTTATAAATCTAGCACTTTAGTCTCATTTGATCGGTTGCCACGGGATTTTGATGTGATCAAAAGTCTGTCGCAATCACGTAGCGTACGCGGATACTCGCCGGTAAACTTAATAGACAGCCACGCCCCATAGCCCCGAACAAGTGACTGTAGGAGAACCCCGTCGCCAAAAGCATCCTTTCGGGTGCTCGCGGCAGCGTTGTTCCACCTTAGTGCACTTCGTCGACGGCATCCGGGGGTGCGGCCGTCTACTAAAGTTTGCGACGAGCATTCGATCAGGATGTCGGGAATCTTGTTGAATTGCCCGACTTGATATTGAAAAGAGTTTTCGATAATGAGACTAAAATGCGTGGTTTATAATTGTTAGGCATGCGATGTCTAAGGAATTCATTTGGTTAGGTATGTGATGTCTAAGCAGGTTGCGGATTCCAACTTTTCTAGTTTTACACTTTCTTTTCTGCGACCGTAAGTGTAATATGTGGAGTATCGCCAATTTCGTTGCTATACATCAACGACAATTGGGATACGCATATTTACTTATGTTGATGACATGTGATGTTATGTGTTGCTGGATATGTTATATTGGATCGTCGTGTTTGAATAGCCGGGGTTCTTTTATGTGAGATGAGTGTTTTTTCATTTTCATTCATGTAAAAACTTGTATGTAATATTCTTTTATTGGGGCACTTCCGGGATGAGGAAGATGTCACCGTTGATGTATATTATTTACTTTTCCGCATTAAGATAGACCCAAGGAGAGGAGCACAAGTAACCGGGTTCTAGGGTCCAGTGGGAGACCACCTCGAGGAGTCGAGTCCGGGTCTCCTAACTCTAGAATTGGTAGGGTTGCTTGCCGCTCTCGTAGGGGTCTAGGGGTGTGGGATTGGCTATTCGTCACGACCGTGGAATCCGTGTTTTATACAGGCTCAAAATAAAACACGGACGTCTTAGTATATACAATATTTCTTATGATGTTTTCTGCTGCGTTATCTGTGATGTGATCATGTGATATGTTCAGATAGATATTGTATATAGTATATATGATATATTATATAGACGTTGCTTATGTTTTACACCCGCGCTAGCCCTGCCCCGCTCTGCCGTTAGTTACCTAACCTAACGGTGCAAGACGGGACATCGAGGCGAATGCAGATGGCATAAGTGTACGTTGTATTTATCTGTGATGTTTTAGGTGGACTTAAATGATGGGACATTCATTAATGAGATTAATGAAAGAAAATAAACCTAAATGATGTTGTGGATTCGAATTTCAAAAAAAAAAAAAAAAAAAACTAGGTAGCTCTAGTTGTTGCTTTGCATAGCGGTGTTCCTTGTAGAACATCCAGCACCTTATTCAATAAGGTAAGAGCCGAGATCCCTTCACCGGAAGTGACCTCTTTAGCAATAACTAGCAGATGCTACAACCTTCGGTTTGTCCTTTGACTGCTTTTCTAGTTCATGCTTTGCATAGTGGTATTGTGAATATCCTGCACCTCATTCGACGAGGAAAGAGCCGAGATCACTTCACCAGGAGTGACCTCTTTAGCGAAACTAGCAGAAGCCTAAAAAACACTCTATTTAAAACAATTTGATTCTGCAACGAGATCAAGTTCAAAGAGTTAAAGGTTTTCTTAAAAACCATCCGCAACCCTCCGTCATTTTAGGAAGTAGAGTACTTAGTATTCATGCTGTATTTGTTAACCATAGTCAAGGCACAGTGTACGGTAGCTAAGTGATGTCTTCCTACACAGCATATGATGCGATTAGTTAGGACAGTCGCGTGACTTTGTTCACCTTAGTTAAGGGTCATGTGGGTGGGTCTAATTAATCACGAAATGACGGGTAGAGCTTGACTAGTGCTTATGATTTGTTGACCATAGTTAAGGTCATAAGTGCTAGGGGTAAAAACCTTTATCGGGAGTTTCAAGTGTTGAAATTTGCAATGAGATTGCATACCTTCTATGAGATAGTTGGATCCCGATACCCACTGCGAGTAATTGTTACTCCTGGGAGAGTTTTGCACTTTACAATTTGCCGATCAAGTTGGTGTCTAGAAAGGTGTCAACAGGGTTACGCCCCTGCGAAAATGAGGTTTATTTTAATTAGGTCCGTGCGAAAGCACGGGGAACCTCCCTCAAAGTACCCGCACTGGCCTGGCTGAAAGATTGGCGAACCTGTAGAGTGTAATTAATCCCGGCTAGTCTTTCCTTTTAGGGTTTGAAGGAGGATTTGATAAAAACAGTGGGAGCCAATCTGATTAGATAAAATATTTAACCAATCTAATCTTGCAAGAGTGCACGCAGAGTGTTTTCTTCTCTCTCTCTCTCCAGGTAGCGACCATGTCATGCCTTAATCATGATAATAATAAGGATGTATTGACCGAACCCGCTTGTTATACTGAGCTGGGGAACGTTGGTCCCGCTCCAACTTATAATTGTTGTAAGACCGAGCAGGAATTAGGGGAATACCAGGATTCCCATGCTGCCCAAACGAAGAAAGTGCATGATGATGCATCTTCTTCGGGTGTGTTCATTTCAAAGAACTGTTTCTCAGTATCCTCTACGTCCTGGGTATTAGATACCGGATCAGGATCCGACATATGTAATCTGTTACATGGGCTACAGAAAGGTAGAGAACTGAGAACAGGTGATAAGTTTCATGAGACAGAAAACAGTGCAAGTGTTGCAGCCAAGTCTGTTGGTCACTATCACCCTGTATTACCAAAATACATTGATTCTGAACGAATGTTATTAGATACTGAACCTGATATACAACATCATATCAGTCTCTTTATTAGTAAAGAAAGGTTATAATTTTGTATTGTTGGATAATGTTTTGAACATTTCCTATATCAAGAGTTGATCGGTGCAGGCATGTTATCTAAAAGCATTGACGTTCTAAATCAAACTACAGTTCTTAGTATACAGAACACACACGAGAGGAAGAGTTCAGAAATGAACGATTCCTTTTTGAGGTATTGTAGACTAGGTCATATCAATGTGACTCGACTAGCTGAAGTTACATTTAGATGCATATTTAAATCAGTTTAAATTTACATCTTATGAAACTTGCCAGTCATGTCACAAAGATAAGATGACCATAGCTCCGTTTACTGAAAACAGAGAAAGAGTTAGTGAACTCTTGGGATTGATACATGATGATGTATGTAGGTCCCCAGTCTACATATGTCAGGACTGATTCTTTGTACTTCCTTACATTCACTGATGATCTCTCAAGATTCGGACACATGTTCCTGTTGAAATACAAGTCCGAAACTTTTGAGATAATCACCGAATATAAGTTAGAAGTAGAGAACCAAAAATGGGTATAAGTATTATGTCCTTTGATGTGATCAGGGAGGAGAATACTTGAGCACGGGATTCCTAGACTATTCGAAAGGAGAATGTGATTCTCTTTCAGCATTACTCCTCCGTATACACCACAGCACGTCGGTGTATCGGGGCGGAGCAATCACACCCTCTGTGATATGGTGCGCTCTATGATGAGTACTACTGAGTTTCCTATTTCCTTTTGGAGTTATGCACTTGAGAAGCTGCATACCTATTGAATGGGGTTCCAATCAAATCCATTGCCTACCACTTCATATATGATATGGAATGGGAAGATCTCATATCTTAAGTTTGTTAAGATTTGGGGTTGTCCGGCCTATGTCTAAAAGCAAAATTCGGACAAGCTCAAGGCAAAGTTAGTTCTGTAGAAGTTTTTTGGATATCCCAAGCATTCGCAAGGGAATATCTTCTACATAACAGAGGAACAAAATATGTTTTGTTTCTCAACATACCACATTTGTGAAAAGGTAATTTCTTATGAAGAAATTAGTGGTCATGAGGTAGAACTGGAAGGAGTTTCAGCTATACAAACTACAGTAGATGATTTGGTAGACCCAAAGGATTCAAAAGATTCCAACGAACCTCAGCCTCTCCGCCGATCTAGCAGGGTTCCTCATCCGCCTGAGATACTTCGGTTTCTCGATGACAGCGGGAGCGAGGATTGCATCATTAGATGATGACTCAACTAGTTTCGAGCAGGCCATAAAGAGTGGGGACTCTGTAAGAATGGCTGGATGCTTAGCGATCTGAGATGGAATCCATGTACACAAACAAAGTATAGACTTTGGTTGTTGTATCTGAAGGGTTAAATTCCCATCAGGAGAAAGTATATCTTGAGAAGATTACTTGGTGTAGATGGAAATGTTGAGACTTTCAAAGCTAGACTTGGTAAGTTTTTCGTCATCGACCAGGCGTGGATAATGATGAAACCTTTTCCAGTGGCTATGCTTAAGTACATCCGGATCCTACTTGCCATTGCTGCATAACATGACCACGATATCTGGTGGTTGGATGTCATGACCACTTTTCTAAATATTGATTTAGAAGAGAGCGTCTATAAGTACACAGCCAGAGGGCTTCGTAGACAGTGGGAGCAGCGAAAACGTGTGCAAGTTGCTTTACAGGATAAAGCAGGCATCGCAGAGTTGGAACGTCTGTTTTAATGTGGTAGTCAAAGAGTTTGACTTCATCAAAATAGTAGATGAACCTTGTACATACAAAAAGGTAGTAGAGAGTTAGGTGGTCATCCTCGTATTATACGTAGACAACATGCTCTTGATAGAAAAAGAGTTTCCTATGCTACGCTCGGTCAATATCCTCTTATCACATGGATTCTCCATATAGGATCAAAGTGATACCTCCTAAATCCTGGGTTTTGGATCTATAAGATAGATCTAATTGGATGTTAGGATTCTCACTAGTTGTAGTGAGATGGTATCAATCGATCCTGGGGAGAATCACTGGAAAAGTTCCAGGGTGATAAGGACGACTGAATGTCAGTCGCAGGCATTGTCTTTACCCTCAGTGGAGGGACGGTATGTTGGAAGAGTTCCAAGCTAGATACCGTGGCAGACTAGACGATAAAGGCTGGTGACATCGCTATCAAAGATACTACCAAAGAGGCAGTTTGGGTGTATATTAGTTCATGAGATGAACTAGGTTCCTACCCTTGTATGACAGTGGAGGTGAGGCTTTGGCCCAGGAACCCCGGTCCCATCAGTGACCCAGACATATTCCTAGGCAGTATCACCTGATCAAGGAGATAGTTGATCTCCAGGGAGATCGAGGTTAGGAGAGTAGACTCAGAGGACAACACGGCGGATCCACTCACAAAGGCCTTTTCCTAGAGAGAGACTTTTATGGGATGGTTGAGTATGGGATACTACAACCACTGCTACAGATGGCCCTAGCGCAAGTGGGAGATTATTAGTTATATGTATGCCCTATAGGCCATTACTGTACATGAGATGTATATTGTAGTGAATGCTGGGATATATATAGGTAGGACTTTCTTGCTTGACAAGATAGTAGGCTATCTGGTTGCTCTTTATCTTAACATGTATACTTACTGTCTTTCTATTACATGTTGATAAAGCCCTTAGGATGTGTACTCGACTTGCAGGACTATGATGTAGATCATACTAGTTGGGCCTGGGTAGTCAATGAGTACATCCTTCAATGTTCCTAGTCGTGGGAATATCGAGACGGGGCATCAATATTCCAGAGTAGACTAGCGTATATCTTCTCGACCCATGTGATGGGCGATGGATGATCCCATATCCATTGGTGTTTGACATCAGATACGGTATGCGGGTGCTTAGTGGAGACTGGGTACACTGAACGGACTCGCCGAGAACTCCCAGATTGTATTATACCTCACGTCAGATGGCAGTTTTCTGGTGACACTGGTACAGCTTAGTCTGTTGTCCCAAGATCGTCATAGAGTCTTGTGTGTCTCCCGCTGTGCTTTGATTTCCACCCTACCACGGCTCTACTGAGTCGTGCAAACAGGTGGTTTTTGGGTCCAGTCACGATTCGCATGGAGCCAATGAGCTATAAGAGGGGATTCGTCTCTCCCGGTATTGGGGGTTGATGTTGTGCTATGCTCGACAGGCCATAACTGGAAATCCCTGGCCATGGTTGCAGTGATTTACTGGTAAGTGTTATCAGTAGTTTCACGCTTGTTTTGGACCTTACATCGGCATGACTTATCAAGCTACTGGGGTCTGACGTTTACCACCCGTAGGCGAGATATGTGACATATCAGACGAACAGACCGGACTGTGCGGTAAGTGTTACTGATTGGATTCGCAGGAGTGTGAGAAGGCTTGCTCGTTGATCTTCTGATCGCTCAATACCCGGGTGGCCGTTACGTTTAGCAGACCGCTTGCGGCTTGTGGATGATTGATATGATCACCACCTACTGCCGGCATATTGACGAGTCTTTAGAGTCCTACACAGAGGTTTCCTGGCTCAAGCGAAACGAAATAGGAGCGCATATGAGATATGTGCGGGACTGAGAATAATACAAGTATGTGATACTGTATTCTATTCTCGCGATTTGTATTATCGGACGATTATATGAGATATAGCCGGGTTACTGAATCAAGTGTTGATTCGATACATTGATACACTAGATATTAGTCGGTTATATGCGATATGACCGGATAATTAAATCAAGTGTTGATTTAATGATTTAATGTATAATTATATATTTAATATATTACTTTATATTAACTAGTATTGGTTCACTTAAGATTGATTTTCTTACTTTTTGTGCACATGTTGTATATGTGATATATGTTTGTGCACTAGATTGTATCATGTTTGATGATACATGCAAACTTGGGTGTGTGTATGACTTACATCATATTTAAGATAATGGTTTTGGGTTTTTATTTATTTTGGTAAAACAAAATGGTGGCTTTCTTTGTCTTGGCTTGAAGCTTCATGATGCTTTAAGCATGTTTGACAAAGTCCACTCATTTTGTTTTGCATAAGATTTTTACTAAGCAAACCATTAACTAAAACTATGGTTTAGTCTCTACAAAGGTTAACTCACCCATGGTTGCATTATGATTGACTTCACTTGTTTATTCTTTTTATATATAATTCATTTTTTTATTCTTTTCTTCTTCTTCTTCTTCTTCTTCTTCAAGAAGAAGAAAGCTTTCTAGAAAATTTTCAAGTGAAGATTTAGAGTGAGAAATCCAAATCTAAAGTAAACCCACTTCCTATTTCATCATCCTCTACTACTTGCCATTTAGTTTAGGGTGTTCTCTTCACAAAGTTCTTGACCTAGTGAAGATGGAGCTTGAGTTTGAGTCTCCTCGACGTAGATCATCTTCGGCCTCGAAGTCAATGACCTAGCCCGCTCATTTCTCCGAAGAAACCATCGCTAGGGTCCGGGATCCCGATGATCGCAGCGAAGGGACGTCAACACGGAGCTTTAGAAGTGAAGGACAGGATCTACAAAGGTTGTAATCCTTTTCACTTGTAGTTAAAATGTTTACTTGCTAGTTTTCGCATAATCTCTAGTATACGATCTTGGTTAGGGTTGTTCGGCACGGCTATTTTTTTGAATCGGGCATGGTTGATGCCTTGTAGAACCTTGTTAGAGTGCCAAGGAACCCTATAAGGAGTGCGTCCAATTATGAGTAATCTGAAAGAGAAACAAGATTCTTAAACCCATTACTATCAACTAAATACCAAACACAAGTATTTACATCTTCGATTACCTTGAAGAATCTCGATACTTGTGATACAATGGTTTTCTACTTTATTCTTGTACCCATAACTTCTCAAAACTTAGACCCTGTATTTCTACGAAACACGTGTCTAAAAACTAGAGAAGTCAAAAGTAAACAGAATATAGTACGAGAGCCAACCCCTCTGTCCTAATGGACACAAGACAACAAACAATACTTTGTATAAGTCCCTTGAGTTGAATAATTCATACCCTGTGCGTCGTAGGTTGAAGACTGTACCTATGGTTATGAAGAATTACACCGCTGTTTAATGCTCTTTCCCTAACCATCAACTGATATAGGTGAATGTCATGGACATAATTTCAAAAACTTATATCTCACTTTATAAAATAAACATACAAATATATCAATTTGAAATTGGTGCATAACAACAGATATTCAAAACTAAATATTTGTCGTCCGACAAAAACCCAGGCGATTTCCTCAAATATCACCAATTACAACGAATTCCAATATAATGAGAATGATCACCTAATTCCCAATAACTTACTCCCACTCATCATCTGTAAAACCATACAGATGTGAGAATTAAACCTGGTAATTACATACCCTGGAGCAAGGATCTAATTAAGAAATCAGTTTTCCTTTAACAACGCATAGTGAAACTGAAACATGAAAATGTTTCGTAGGGGTTTCCAGGTATTCCTAGTAATGCATCTTCCATTATCCAGATTCTTGACTACAACCGTATATTTTTTTGCCATGTCTCCAAATCCCTTTATATGTCTTTAGTCATTACCTTCTGTACACCTCCTTTAGGCTAAATGGTTTTCTTCCTTCCCTGCCGTTCGGCACCAGCCTATAGTTTGGAATAAGACTATCCAATATGCGTAATAGGTGTACTCTCCTAATCCTAGGAGTACTCGCAATCTGAGAGAAGGTAAAGATAAAAGACAACTGAATAAACCTTATTCTATTTCTCCTGAACCAGAATCCATCTCCGAACTGGATCAAGTTCCATCGGGTTCGTATATAACCATACGATGGATTTATCCAATGGAATTGGATGTTCGTAGTGATACGGGGTGTTCTGGAGAAATACAAAGGTGAAATAGTAGTGGCGATGAATCACTTGGTTTGGTCATGAATGATAACAGTCGCAATTTACTTTGCCCTCTTTCTAATCCCTTTATTTGTGTTTACTTATTACCTTCTGTACACCACACTTTGGCTAATTGGTTTTCTTCATTCCCTACCTTTCGGCACCTGCCTATGGTTTAGAAGAAGACTATCAATAAGCGTAATAGGTGTACCCTCTCCTAATCCTAGGAGCCCTCACAACCTGAGAGAAGGTAGTGGGAAAAGACAACTGAATAGTCATATTCAATTTATTCAGAACCAGAATACATTCTCGAATCTGGAACAAGTTCCTTCGAGTTCGTATATAACCATACGATGGATTTATCCAATGGAAGTGGATATTCGTAGTGATACGAGATGTTCGGGAGAAATGCAAAGGGTAAAAGAAGGAGTGGCAATGATGTATGCAACTCAGACAATCCAAAAGCCAGTGTTTTAAGAAGGTTCAGTTAAATTGGTCACTGAGTCATAGTCTAGGGTCGGGCAATGGTCGCTGCAAAAGAGAGAGAGAAAAGAAACACTCTGTGTGCACTCTAACCTAGATAAGAATGGTTATCACTTTATCTAATCAGGATGTCTCCCACTGTAATCTCAAATTCTCCTCCAAACCTGAAAGAAGAATTAGTCGGGATCACCCGAGGAGTAAACCAACTCATCAGTAGGAATCGGGATCCAACTATCATCGCATGATAACGTGATAGAATCCACTCACGTTATCACACTCCAGAAGGTATGCACATGCCAGAAAAGTTTCAGTTTCTTTAGAAACTCTTGATGTGATTTTTATCCCATGCTCTTATGACCTTGACGGAGGCCAACATATCATAAGTCACATGTCAAGTTCTACCCGTCATTATCCAGGTTAATTTGAACCCACACGTACATACTCTTGACGAAGGCCAAAATAGTAGTACGATTGTCCCAAACCAACACATCTATCTATGCAAAAGAAAAGTAACAAATAGCTACCATACACTATGCCTTGACGAAGGCCAACATACATAGAATGCATACTAAGTGCTACCTGTCTGAAAAGACGGAGGGCTACGAATGGTTTTGGCAAAAAAACTTTAACGTAATGAACTTGATATTGTTGAAGGAACTGGATAGCCTTTTACAAATATATAGTGGCGAAAACCTTTGCTAAAGAGGTCACTCCCGGTGAAGGGATCTCGGCACTTTCCCCGTAGAATGAGGTGCAGGATATTCCAAATGAATACTGCGATGCAAAGCAAAAAGTAATCGATTATAGTGAAGTTATTACCCTGACGTAAACTTCTGCCCAAGGGGTCACTCCCGATGAAAGAATCTCGGCCCTTGCCTCGTAGAATGAGGTGCAGGATATTCTAACTGAATACCACTGTGCAAAACAAAAGAAAACGCCTTTGTAATAACTGTTTTTTGAAAATTGTTCCAACAACATCAAATAGGTTTGTTTTTCTTGCATTGATCCGAATCAACGCAGTCCCATCAATTAATCACACCAAAAAGAACGAAAATATGATGTATGTATATGCCATCCGCATTCGCTACTGGGTCCCATCATCACCCGTTAGGTTACTTAACTAACGACATAGCGGGGACTGGACTAGCACGGATGAAAAACAAATACAACATCTACTAGTATATATATAGCAATATATAATAATCGCTCCAGGCGTGATAATTGCAACATCACAGAAAAATAATAAGCATCATAGAACAATACAGATAATCTGGGAGCCCCGGGTTTCCTTTGAGCCGCAACTGAAACCCGACGTTCCCCTAGTCGTGTGGATAGCCTGTGGAATGAAAACCTAGACCCCTACGAGTGAGGCAAGTTACCCGTAAAAACTAGAAGTGAGGCAGCCCCCTTCAGCAGAGTGAATGGACCACCTAGCACTTCACGGAATCCGGTAACTTGAGCACCCTACCTTGGGTCAACCTATACGCCGTACGAGTGCGGCGAATAGCCCGCCAATTCTAGAGTGAATCCTTGTCCGAATCAAAGCCATGAGATGCAGGCCCGTTGCCCTCCAGAACCCGGCTATCCGTGCACTCCACCGCTGGGTAATCCTAGTACAAAAAAGAAAAATATGTACAACGGTGAATTCGACCTGAACCCGGTCGTGCCCAAAAAGAATAATATACAAACAGGCAGTGACGGCAGTCCACATGTTGGACGCTTGCCCCGCAATATCAAATGTACAAATGAAACTAAACTATAGTACCATTGCACCCAAGTTATCGACCACGACAAATCCGCAACAACACAGTACAGCATAAAACATCAACGTGAATGTCAAGTTCGCAAACCCGTCCAAAAGAGCTATAGCAATCAGACAAGATTTACTACTCAAATGATATTCACGGTCGCAGATAGAAATGTAATGCACTGTAAAATGCATAATTAAAATTTCGATCGACTAAACCTTTCCATATAGGCCCTAAATGAAAATCCAGCACTCAAACAAATCTGGACCAAAACTATATATCACAAAAATCATATTTTCATGAAGTAGAGCCCCAGAAAAATATTGGGGTACTGTAGCCCAAAATGCACGGCGGAAGGGGCGTAAAATGCGACATTTTACTCCATTTCCGCAGCGGAATTTTGGAGTTATGTCCCCAAATTTTTTCTGTAGCTATAGTTTCGCCTGCACATAATTCTAAAATACCCAGAAAAATTTTAGAACAACCTTGAAAATCGACAGCAAGCACATGAACTTTGATTCGTGATTCGGAAAAATTTGTCAATCGAGATTTTAACCTTGTGCAAACTAGTTAGTAGGGTTAATGGGTTGGCTCTGATAACATGTAAGTCTACGGTAGCGCCCCGGCCGTCAATCCGAGGCCAAATGCGGAACAAAATCTTTTTACGAAACCGGCGCTATCATAGTCTTTCACCCGGATCGAACCATTAACACAAACTAGCTAACTAGAAAGATGATAGAAAGGCTATACCGATCGATCCATGTCCTTCGGACTTTAGCCACCATCTCTTTCTCCTCGCGGCATCTCCGATCTCGCTCGATCTCCGGTCTCCTCGTCAAAAAGGGCATCATATCAAGAAGCCTTTTTGCGGGCTCCCACTTCAAACCGAATCAACTCGGACATGAAGTTTGATAGCCGACATGTCCAAGGTGAAGTAGAGAATGAGTGTGATAACTTTGTCTCTAAACATCCATTGATTCTCAACACATGAGATTGTATAGATGGAGGTTGAAGATGATGCCATGGTGGAGATTGTGAGCTCAAGAAGAAAGAGGAAGAAGAAGAGCTTTCTTTTGTTATTGTGTTGGAATGAATAATGAGAGTGCTAGAATGAAATCTCAAGACCAACCACAAGCCTAATGGCTGCCCTCCCTCTCTCCTCATATCATTTCAACACAACAATCAATCAAAAAGGTGACATTTGCACAAATAAAAAGACCATGAGTCATCACCCATGCACATGCCACAATTAATGCACCTCATGATGACATGAGCTCATAATTACCACTAGTAAACATTAATCCAAATATTTAATCCAAAAAGAGAATGGCAACATCTAAAGTAAGCTCGTGACGGATCACAAGGATACCCCTCACCAGTATATACATACCTGCATCCGCATTCCGACTGAATACGAATGCAATGAGACGAAAGTAATCCAAAAAATCTAATACTAGGATCCAACTTAAACCAAAGCCCACTAGTATGATCCGTCCGATCATGATACGTGCACTAGTGCACTTATATGATCGAACCCTGCCATAAAACCATACGGCCTCTAAAACGTTTCGCCCAAAACTTGGGAAACATTCTTTGGGGGACTCTAAAGACTCGTCAATACGCTGGCAATGGGTTTAACCACAAGCACATCTGTGGTACTAGCTGTACGTAACGGCTACCAAGGTATTGAGCAAAGGGAGGCGGACGAGCGAACTCATCCTGAAACCCTACTGAGCCTGTCAGTGACAATGTCCGTATAGTCCAGTCCGTTCGTCTATGAGTATTGCATATCGGGCCTAGGGGGCTGGTAAACGTCAGACCCCTAATAGCGGTATAAATCGTGTCGGAGTGTAGCCCAGAACACCCTAAAATACTACTGGAATACCTACCAGTAAATCTCACATGCCTTGGACAAGGACTTCGTGTAATGGTTGTCCTAGACACAGCGCGAACTCACCCCCAATGCCGGGAGAGACGAATCCCCTGCCGATCCGCTCACTGCCTCCATGTGGCTTGGGACTGTACAAAACTAAAACTTGTTTGCACGACTCCATTGAGCCGTGGTAGGGTAATAATCAAAGCACAGTGGGAACTCACACGAGAAAAATTATGATCTCAGGTCGATAGACTTAACCTGTACATATGTCACCAGGGAACTGCTATCTGACGCTTGGTATAAAACCAACTAGCATGTTCCCGGCGAGTCCGTCCGGTGTACTCATAACCTAATGAGCACCTGTATACGTCTTAGGTGAACCAACTGACACCAATGGCTTGTGAGACCAGCCACCGCCCCTCGTCGGGGACTCGATCCGTATACACTAGTTTACTCATGGAGTAATGATGCCCAGTCTCGAAACTCCCACAACTAGGGACACTTTAAGGATATGATTATAGACCCCATCTCCCATGTATATGATAGCCATTATACTGCTGCCAGTCAAGCAAGAATCCTATGGGCTCTATCAACGTGCAATAGTGATCTATAATATCACCTGAATCATGTACAGGATGATAAAGACAAACCAGATAGCATACTATCATCTCGAGTAAGACTGTTCTACCGGTATAGGTCCTCCCTCAATCATTGCAATCACGTTCCTGCGATCCAATAATTGACTTTGAGGGCACTATAGAAAACACTGCCGAACATACTCAAGAATCTTAGACAAAAGGGCATCGTCGGGCTGTGCCTCACGAATACGATCAAGTAGAAGTAGACGGGCGCAGACATGAGCAAGTTGCCCCTAGTGGAATTGAACTCAAACTGTGCTCTACTGTCATACAAGATCTGCCAATCTGAAGAAGACTATCTCTGAACTGCACTCAACTAGGACAAGCTAACCCAGGCCTACGACTCAAAGCATCAGCTACCACATTCGCCTTGCCCGGATGATAAAGGATCTAACAATCATAATCCTTCATGAGCTCCATCAAATGGCGCTGTCTAAAATTCAGATCCCGCTACCGAAAGATGTACTTTAAGCTTTGGTGGTCTGTGAAAATCCGACACGACTCCCCATACAAGTAGTGTCTCCAAATCTTAGGCGCAAAGACCACCGCGGCCATCTTAAGGTCATGAGTGGGATAATTCTGCTTGTACTTCTTCAACTGTCGGAAAGCATAAGCGATAACTCTATCATGCTTCATTAATACACAACTGAGCCCCACTCGAGAAGCATCACAGTAAACGACAAAGAAGCCCGATCCAGAAGGCAAAGATAAAACTGGTGCAGTCGTCAACCGAGCCTTCATCTACTGAAAACTCAGCTCGCATGCCTCAGTCCAAAGAAAAAGAACTCCCTTCCTGGTCAGTCCGGTCAGCTGTGCAGCGATACTTGATAAGTCCTGCACGAAAAAGCGGCAATAACCGGCTAAGCCCAAAAAGCTACAGACCTCTGTCACTCATACAGGTCTGGGCCAAATCTGTACGGCCTCAATTTTCTTCGGGTCCACACGAATACCATCTCCCGTAACCACATGACCAAGGAAGTCAACACTATCAAGCCAGAAGGCACACTTCGAGAATTTAGCAAACAGTTGGTGCTCTCTCAATGTCTGCAAAGCAATTCTCAAGTTCTGCTCATTCTCCTCTCGACTCCCGGAATAAACCAGAATTTCATCAATAAACACAATATTGAACTGGTCGAGGAATGGACTAAAAATCCGGTTCAACAAATCCATAAACGCTGTTAGGCATTGGTGAGTCCGAACGACATCACCAAAAACTCATAATGCCCGTAGCACGTACGAAATGCCGTTTTCGGAATGTCATCATTCCGAACTAGAAACTGAAGATAACCCGATCTCAAATCAATCTTAGAAAAATGTCCCGCACCCAGGAGCTGATCAAACAAATCTTTAATGTGAGGTAATGGATACATGTTCCGTACAGTAACGCGGTTCAATTGACGATAATCAATGAACAGCCTCAAACTGCCGTCCTTCTTCTTAACGAACAGAATAGGAGCTCCTTAAAGAGAAACACTCGGCCGCACAAGTCTCCTATCAAGCAACTCTTGCAGCTGATCCTTAAGCTCCGCCGGGGCCATCTGGTAAGGCGGTATCGAAATAGGCCCCGTGCCGGGGATCAAATCAATGAAAAACTCAATATCGCGCTCTGGCGGCAATCCAGGTAACTCATCGAGAAATACGTCGGGAAACTCTCTAACAATAGGAACCCGATCCAACAAATCTACCGTGGCTCCGGTATCACGAATGAAAGCTTAGAATCCTCGACATCCTCTCCTTAAGAGCCGACTAGCGCAAAGGGCAGAAATCAAATTGTGATGGGCGGCACCACGGTCCCCCTGCACAACAAGGACTGACTCGTCCGGAAAACAAAACATGACTGTCTTCTCACGGCAGTCCAAAGACGCATAGCAAGTAGGTAACCAGTCCATGCCCAGGAGAACGTCGAAGTCCAACATCTCAAGAAGGATAAAGTCGACGGACGAATCTCTATCTCCAATACGAACGGCACATGGCCAAAACACGTGTCGCGCAACAAAAGTCTCGCCATCAGGAGTAGTCACAACAAGCGGCTGATCTAGCAAACACGGCTCTCGGCCCAACCTCGGCACGAAGTCTGTAGAAACATACAAGTGCGTGGATCCCAGATCAAACAATACGTGCGCATCAAAAGAACATACTGAAAGAGTACCTGAAACCACTGCATTGGACTCCTGCGCGTCCTGATGAGTCAATGCAAATACTCGAGCATGCCCTCTATCAGTGACTGGCTGTCCTCCTCCTCTACCACCCCGTCCTCTCTGAACAAAACATCCGCGACCACGACCTCTCGGAGCATAAGTCTTATGCGGAGCAACAACAGGCGTAAGAGGAAACGCTCTTTGAGGTGGAGAAGGTGGTAAGGTAACATGTGGTACTGCTGCCTCGTCCTTACGTGCCTCAGTACAATCTTTGATGCGAAGATATAAACTCCCGCACCGGAAACATCCAGACGATGAATACTGACCCTCATGGAGATAAGAGCTAAATAACTGGCCTCGTCCCAAGCCTCTGCTACCTCCACGACCTGAACGAAATCTATCGCGGCGTCTATACATCGGTCTCCGGACCGATACACCAGTAAGAACCCTCTTCGGTCCCGAAACGACCGAAATCTCGGAAAGACGCTCCTCAACCAATAGGGTTGCGTCAACTGCAGCTGCATATGTGATAAAATGCTGGGCGCCAATAGCGAAGAACTACTGGGTAATCAGACCTCGCACAAATCTTTTGATCCGCATCTCCTCAGTGTACACAAAATATGGAGCATACACGGATAGATGGGTAAACTGAACATCATACTCTTCCACCATCTTACCCGGAGTCTGGCATAACGAATCAAAACTGCGAGCTCGAGCATCCCTGATGCTCTGCGGAAGGAAACGAGCTAGAAAAACCGTCACGAACTCTACCCAGGTCATAGGAGGAAGACCTGCGGCTTGGCCTCTCTCCAAAGACTCGCACCAAGTCTGGGTAAGACCCTCCAAAAGAAAACTAGAGTACTCTACCCATCTCATATCGGAGCATCTCAGCGAACGTCAAATCCTGGCCATCCGATCGATAAACAACTGCGGATCCTCAGCTGCGTCGGTGCCGATGAAAACCGGAGGCTTCAGCCTCATGAACTCAGATAATGATACAATGATAACCTCCGTAGCTGTAGGTAAGACTGCCTGAACAGTAGGCACCATCATGGTCCCCATAACAGGTGGGACAACCTTTTGTCTCTGCGCTCGACTGGCCTCAACCAACGACTCCATCATCTGGTGCAAATCTTGCATACCGGCTTCTAGCCCAGTAATACGATCCGGCGAAGGTGGATCAATCTGATCTTGTAGAGTAGGCGTACCGCCCTGGTCAGTCCTCGTCTCTTATGAGCCTGTTCTGACCTCGGCTCTAGCGGCAGCTCTCAGCGCCCTCGTAGTCTTTGGCGGCATAATGGCTGGAAATGAAAACAGGATTCGACAAGAACATAAAAATCGAATCATAAGGATACATGGGAATCAAGGAAGGAATTACAAGCAATGTTTCCTAAGGTCACTTAGGCGGAGTATCGTGTCGTAAGTATGCCGCGGAACATACAGACGCTGCATCACTCTGCTTAAGCTACCGACTCCATCATACCATGGTCATCCTACACTTCGAAAGGTAAAACCTAGCACTCTGATAAAAACTTTGTCACGACCCAATTTAGGAACGCGACCGGCACTTAAACCACGTGACGTCAACATGCGTAACGCAATTTAAGTAAGCCGAAAACCCAGAAATCTAAACCAAGAAAAGAAGTAAATGATAAAACATTGTTAAAACATTTGAAAATCTCAAGTAAAAATCTTAAACCTTAAGTTTATTTTCTTAAGAATTTTGGGAGCACCTCCTTTGTAAAACTAGCCCCAAAACGGGTACAAACACAGGATATAAATAAAGCATTCCCAAACGGGAGCAAATCACGCCTAAAGGCGGAAAACAATCACCACAAGCATATATACGACGCTGTAGCGAAGAAATTGACAATAAAATGAAAACAACATAAAATAGATAAAGCAACATAAGAAAGGCCGGCTCACACGAGCACAACACCCAGAGCCACATAATATACAATATCGATACTCACAAACTCGTCTCTGAGTCAATACATGAAAGTGGTAGATGGAGAGTACCAGATACAATGAGATATTCAATAGATGTGTTCGGATAACTGCAAACTCACCTACACCAAAAAGGCCTCACAACCAACCGTAGCGGTATCCGTAGAAATAGATACAATAAGGAGCCCTATCGTGACTACTCTGAGGGTCAAGCCTGCAAAACACTGTGGCAAAACAGGGGTGAGTTGCCAACTCGTGAATAGTAAATAACATCATACAGATAATCGCAAGTATGCACGAACAACGATAATCTATCACATGCAATCTGATAGCCTAAGTATGGCAATATGGATATGCAACTAATCATGATCAAGGTACACCATCAGGGTACTACAACTACATGAAACTATGCATATCAAATAATCCTGAGTGGGGGATAAAACATAATCATCCTCAATGAATCATCATCGTGGAAAAACCGGTGTCCATCAACGACACCCCAAATCCCAATACCTCATGCGCCGTCGCTCTGATCGGCCCTCATATCCGTAAATCTAATGGAACCCGAGTGCCCAACATCGACACTCGAAACATCATCAAAACCCGTGTCCAGCATCGACACGTAAATCCACATAATTCGGGCTCCGTCGGTCCGGATCAGCCCATATCCATCTCACGACTCCGGTCGGTATCCTCCGGATAACCGCCAGGTCCAAACTAACACCGGTGGGTAGTAGTCCCTCTGTCAGGCTCATCGTCTGCTGCACAACATACCTTTCTTGCCCCGGGTTATAATACTGGGTCCACCATGAACCCGCAAACGGATCATCCATTTCCTCGAATCGGGTTTCGAAAACCGATCTCAGAACCGAGAAAATTCATGGTGGACGCATCGAAATATCATATCAAGAGAAACCGGGTTTTCAAAACAATTCACACTTTCTTGAAATATAACCACGTGTCACGACCCAAAGTTCGGCTCGTGACCGGCACTTAACCACGTAACGTCTACAGGCGTAACGCGGCTAAGTAAGCCGAAACCCAGAAATCAAAACCATTGAAAGTAGTGATTGTTAAAACATTTGATGAAAACATTTGTTAAAACATTTAGAAAACCTTGAGTAATTTAGTAAAAATCTTTAAAGTTTAAGTTGTTTTCTTAAAAATTTCGGCAGCATTTCCTTTGTAAAAAATAGCACAGAAATTGGGTACAAGATAAGATATAAGTAAAAGAAATGACATACAATAAGAATAAAGCATCCCCAAACGGGAGCAATCACGCCCAACGGCGGAAACAACCACCACAATAATATACGACGCCGTAACGAAGAAATGAGCAATATAAGTGGAAAAAATATCATGAAAGATAAAACTGTATAAATAATGTCGGCTCACAACGAGCTCGACACCAGAGTACAAAAAAATATACATCGTCCTCACAACTGGTCTCTAAGTCAATACATGAATAGTAGATGGAGAGTACTAGATACAATAGTGTGTACAACTGAAAAATAAACGGATAACGCAAAAACCCACCTATCAGCAAAAGAGCTCACACGCCAACTACAATGGTATCCGTATCAAAAGATGCAAGAAAGTAGCCCTGCCGCAACTACTCTGAGGGCCAACCTGCAAACACCGTGGCACAACGGGGGTGAGTTCCCAACTCGTGAATAGTAAATAACATATAAAGGTAATCGCTAGTATGCACGTACTGCGATACTCTAACATGTGCCAACAGATACATCTATATGATGAACTGGATACGCAATAATCATGCATAACAAGTGTAATATAATAACATCTATATGTGATGAGCAGGGTATGCAATAATCATGCCAAAGTACTCTATCAGGTACTACAACTACAGGATGAGATGCAAAACAATGAATGCTGAGAATGGGGTAAGATATTATCTACACGGAATATCAACGTGGAAAAATAACCGGTGTCCATCAAATACACCATAATCCCAATAAAACTCAGGCGCCGTCACTCTAATCGGCCCTCAAATCCTGTAAATCTCATAGAATCGTGAGTGCCCAGCATCGGCCCTCGAAAATATCATGAAATCATCGTGTCCAGCGTCGACACGCAAATCCTCAAGTATTGGGCTCCATCAGTCCGGATCGGCCCACGGGCCCCATCTGCAGAATCGGCCCTCGGCCCCGGCAGTACGGGTCGTCCCGTATCCATCTATCGACTCCGGTCAGTATCCTCCAGATAACCGTCAGGTCCAACCAATCACCGGTAGGTAGTAGTCCCTCTGCCAGGCTCACCATCTACTGCATAGCGATCTGTTCTCGCCCTGGGGTACCATACCGGGTCCACCATGTACCCGCAATCGGCCTCATCCAGCTCCTCGATTCGGGTTCACATGTCACATATCTCAGCACTGAGAAAGCGCATGGTGGACGCACTGAAATATCATATCAAGAGAAACCGTGTTTTTAAAACAGTGCATATTTTCTTAAAATAATACCACGGTTCTCAAACCTAGAATTCACATGAATCCAAAACTCAATGCGTAAATCCATGCAATGTGTCGTATGACACTAAGGGTAAAAAGGGAGAACCGCTTTATTAAAAGGATCCAGTTTTAAAAATATCTCATGCGATCCCTATTTTCTAGAAATCAAGTCAATATCATCCATGTATGTAACATATCTATGTATACAGGTATGGATGTGCAAGTGGATATATACGCAAATATGAGTGTAGCAATGTATATGTGCACTAATATGGATACACAGTGTGTATGTCCGCAAGTATAGATATGTCAAAGTATGTGTGCACCAATAGGGATATACAGTGTGTATGCACAAGTATAGATATTTCAAGGTATGTGTGCACCACTATGGATAGCATATATGAATGTAGCAGTATGCGTGCACCAATATGGATAGATATATCAAGGTATGTGTATATACATCTATGAGTGTAGCAATGTATATGTGTACTAATTGGGATACACAATGTGTATGTGCGCAATATGAATATATCAACGTATATATATGCCAATATGCGACAAAGTCATATCAAATCATCAATGATGCGGTACTCAAAACGATGTATGATTCGTAGCAATCCCATAGTGCGAGTGTCATGGCAATCACTAACGGTGTGAGTGTGACATACAATTAGTGCTCGTGCATCTTGAACCGTTAGTGACAGTGCGGTATGATATAACTACCATTTCTATATGCAACAAGGAGGGGTATGATATAATGATACATATGCACGAACAATATACCTATAAGTATATATGCGACTACCATATCCTATCACGCCCTGACGCTTAACGCCATACGGGCGATTTCCCCGTAGATGTTAAATCTACACACCAGGTCTCGTGCTAAGTGCAGCTGACTATCTGCTTCCCTTTCCTCGCGGCGTCCGACGTATCCGCCTGCGAACCTAGAAATTACACAAAGAATACACATAAGCTAAAATCCTGCAAAACTCAATATTAAAACTAAAGGAGAAACTCGCGTCGTGAACTAAACGCGTGTGTATACGTAACGTGTGTGCATACGCCAAAAACCAACGCGAGACGCTGTGGCACACAGCGACACGCTGTGACACACAGCAAACCAACTCGACTCGTATCGTACATGCCAAGCAAGTCCCGCTACGCAAAATATAGGTTAACGGATTTAATCTGGAGCAAAAACAAGAAAATCAAAAAAGAATAAACATCTTATAATACGTACAGACAGCTACCTGCAAAAATCCAATAAAATCCCTCATAATTGGGCCGTCCACTATAGGGGTCATATCGGCCAAAATTGGGTAAAACTGGTCCAGGTTTCTACATTATGATCGTAACACAATTCATAGCCTATTGTATATGTTTGCTTGCTAAAATTACTATCCTAGTAACAGCAGATTCTATGTATCATAAAGTTTAGTTTAAAACGGTTTTGAAACACTAAGTCTGCAACAATAGGGTGCACAAGTGATATTAGGTGAAATTACTAGACTTAAGTGATACCATCAGCACAAATTAGAGCTAATCTAACTATAATCACCCTGAATCGTCCTATTTTTTAGTCAAACCATAAGCTTAGCAATAAAACTCACTAAAAACACTAAACTTAGCTAAACAAACCCAGATTTCAACTTGCAAACAAACTAGGAAAATAAATAATACCAAACACAGACAATCACTCACAGTCACCACTCAGCACAGCACCAACACTCAACTCATTGGGGGGGCCGGCGATGCCGGAAATTCAATGGGGGTCGCCGGATTTTCAAGAGGAAAACCGGCACGAAACCCTACACACTACTCTAAAAAGCCTGCACACTACTCTGAACATGTTTTCTACAATAGAAAATGATCACGAATGCAGCAGATTTCATATATCGTACATTATTCTCCAAAACCGTATTTTAAAGTTTCAAGTTCGCGACTTTAAGGTGATTTAGCTAAATCTAGTGATGCTACCAGGTTTAAACAGCAATACTAACACTTAATTATGTTCATTAAGCTATAACAACCCTAACTTAGCTAAATCTTCACTTAAAACACAAATCTAGCACTAATGACCACATAAAACACTAATCGAAGAGAAATAACACATAAGTCTAGCAAACAAGGAAGTTGAGAAAGAATTATACCTCTGTCACGACCCGATAATTTGGCCCGTGACCGGCACTTAGTCACGCAACGTCTACAGGCGTAACGCAACTAAGTAAACCGAAAGCCAGAAATCAAAACCAATAAATATAGAGTGATTAAAAATATTTTTGTGAAAACAGTTATACATGTCTAAGAAACTTTAATTAATTTAGTAGAAATCCTTTTTAAGTTCAAGAGTTATATTTTAATAATTTTGGCAACATTTCCTTTATAACATTTGTCCCGCAAGTCGGGTAAAGGCACGGTGTAGTAGAAATAACATGTGAAATGAGTAGAGCATCACAATATGATATACGACGCCGTAGCGAAGAATAAGCAATAAGGCAAAGACAAAGATCATAAAAGGTAAGACTGCATAAAATAAAGTCGGCTCACATGCGAGCTCGACACCAGAGTACAAAATCATATACATCGACCTCACAACTGTCTCTAAGTCAATACAGGAAGGTAGATGGAGAATACTAGATACATCAATATACAACTGAAAGATAAACAGATACCGTACAAAACCCACCTAATAGCAAAAGGGCAAACACGCCTCAGAAATGGTATCTGTGTCAAAAGATGCGGTAAACAGCCAGCCGCGACTACACCAAAGGGCAACCTGCAAGCACTGTGGCACAACGGGGGTGAGTTGCCAACTCGTGAATAGAAGATGACATATAAAGGTAATCGCGAGTATGCACGTGCTGCGATACTCTAAATTATGCCAACCAATAAACATCTATATAATGAACTGGATGCTCAATATCATGCAACAAGTACTATCTAATAATCATCTCTATGTGATGAGCAAGATATGTGATAATTAGGCATGGCGATGCATCTAACAACCCTATGTATATAATAAGCAGGGTACGCAATATTATGCAAGCATGTGTACTCTACCAGGTATACTAGCTACAGGATGAGATGTCAAGTACTGAATGCCGAGTAAGGAAAGGAATAATATCTACACGGAATGTCAACGTGGAAAAATATAACTGGTGTCTATCATTACACCAAAAGCCCAGTACAACTCAAGAGTCGTCATCCACATCGGTCCTCAAATCCTGTAATCTCATAAAATCGGGAGTGCCCATCACCGGCACTCAAAATATCATGAAATCCGCCGTGTCCAGCATCGACACGCAAATCCTCCAATATGGGGCGTCCGTCTATCGGATATGCCCACGGGCTCCGTCTGCGGAATCGGCCCTCGTCTCCGGCAGTACGCGTCGTCCCGTATCCATCAAGCTACTATGGTCAGTATCCTCCGGATAACCGCCAGGTCCAACCAATCACCGGTAGGTAGTAGTCCCTCCGCCGGGCTCACCGTCTAACAATACGAGTCTTCTCGTCCCGGGGTACCGTACCGGGTCCACCATGTACCCGCAATCGGTGCCTACCTCTCCTCGAATCGGGTATACTCACACAAGCCCTCTGGAACCGAGAAAACTCATGGTGGACGCACTAAAGTATCATATCAAGGAAAACCAGGTTTTCAAACAGTGCGTATTTTCTTAAAATTTTACTCTGGTTCCCAAATCCAGCAATCACAGAAATCAAATCAAATACGTAAATCCATGCAATGTGCCGTATGACACTACGAGTAAAAGAAAGGGAGAACCGCTCTTTTTAAAAGATCCAGTTTTTAAAATATCGCTTGCTGTCCCTTAGTTTTAAATCAAGTCAATATCATCCATGTAGGTAACCTATGAATGTGGTATAGGTATGGATGTGCGAATGGATAAATACGCAAGTGAATATAGCAATGTACTTGTGCACTAATGTAGACGTATGATGTATATGCGCCCGAGTATGAATCTATGTAAGGTATATGGCACAAGTGTGAATATGTGAGGTATAAGTCATAAGTATGAATATATGTGATGTATATGTCACAAGTATGAATATGTGATGTATGCAGCAAATCCTGTCCACGTCAAATAAGCAGAATCAATATAATATGCGGTCTATAGCAATCCTACATTGTGAGTGGCATGGCAATCACTAACGGTGTGAGTGTAGCATATAAATCGTGCTCGTGCAACTTCGACCGTTAGTGATAGTGCAGTGTTCTATACTACCAGTATATCTATATGGACACTCATGACTACAAATCCTATTACGCCCTGACGCTTAACGCCATACGGGCGATTTCCCCATAGATGTTAAATCTACTCACCTGGTCGCGTGCTAGGTATAGCCGACCACTTGCTTCCCTTTCCTGGCGACGTCTGACGTACCCGCCTGAGAACCTGGAATTTACAAAAGGATTCCAATTATATAAGCAAGAATCTCGCCAAAACGCGATATTCAAACAAAACGTGAAACTCGCGTCGCGAATCAACGCGCGTGTGTGCAATACGCTGAAACGTGTGTGCACGCGTCCACGACTCAGCCCGACACGCCGCGATACGCTGAATCACAAAACCCACTCGCGTATCGCGCGTATCGCGCAAACTAAAAACACCAGAAAACGATATATCGTCCCAGATTCTGCCCAGGTTACAATATTACAAAACTATATATACCATGGAGCTACAAATCATAGCAGATACCCACCCTAAAAACCCTAGCTCCCATCTCCCTGATCTGGCCGCAATTTGCGGCCAGATCTATTATTTCGGCGGCCTGAAGGTTGGCTGGTGGGTTCGGGCTCTGGTGGTGGGGTCAGGGTGTTACTAGTATGCTATGGTCCACTCAATTTTATTCTGGAGTCACCGGGGTAACAGCAGATATCAGAAGGCTAAGCTTTTGCTTAAAATATCACATTTTGCCCAAACATGAAAATTCAGGGTATTTTGGTGTAATCTGGGGTTATCTAGGTTTACTTGGCCTCAATAGCACCTAACTAACTTAGTCTAACCACAACTAACCTTACTTAAGCAAGGATCTCACTAATCGCCACAATATCACTAAAAACACCAAATCTAGTGATAACAACTACCAATTCTCACAAATATAACTAAGACAATGCACAAGTCTAGTATACAAGCAAGTGAAGCTCAGAAGTTATACCTCACTTGAGCCTACGACGCTGGTTCAGGAGAAGAAGAGAAGAAGAAGAAGCTGCTACAGAAATTGTTGTTGTTGTTACTGCTACTGCTGATGCTGCTGCTGGTTGTTGTTGTTTGTGTTGTTATTGCTGCTTGTTGCTGTTGTTGTTGTTGTTATTGTTGCCGATGGTGTTGGTGCTGGGCTGCTCGGCTGATGCTACAGGTGCTGGGGCTGCTGGGGCTGAGCTACTGCTGCTGGAAATGCTGATGTAGTTGCTGTTGTTGTTCTGGTGCTGGTGTTTGATGCTGCTGCTGCTGCAACTTCTGCTGTTGCTGCAGATGCAGTTGTATGTGTGTGAGAGAGTGAGAGAGTGAGTGAGATATGAGAGGGTGTTGCAACAAAGGAAATGATGGTGCCCAAGGTCAAGCCCCCCCATCCCTCTCTCTCTCTTGCCACATTAAATGCAAGCATGGGCTTGCCATGATGCATTCTCTCAAGTCAACCAAAATACATTTTAAATTCCTTTTCCATTTTTAAACAAACCATAACCTTAATTAAAATCATTTGTCTTAACAAGGAGGGTTTAATCCACCATGGTTGTTAAACATGGTATAACCCAAATTTTAACCCTAATTTACATGCACAAGTTTGTGCAAGCTTGGTAAAATTCGAAAAAAATATTTATTAAATTGGAAAAATTATTTGAAAATAAATTTGGTAAACTTTTTATTAAAATCACATATTAAAGTATAATTAGCCACTAAACACATCCTAGGGTGTTACAATCTTCCCCCCTTAAAGAAATTCGTCCCCGAATTCAAAATATAAAGCAACGCAATACCTTCAAAGAGATGAGGGAACTTCTTCCGCATCTCGCCCTCGGCCTCCCAAGTGATCTCATCACCATTCGGGCTGCGCCATAGCACCTTTACTGATGGCAAGACCTTCGATCTAAGCTTCTTCACCTGCCGGTCCAAGATCACGACTGGCTGTTCGGTGAACGTAAGATCGCGCTCGAGCTGAACGGCCAGATGCTGAATCATGTGCGAAGGGTCATGCAGGTATCTGCGAAGCATCGACACGTGGAATACGGGGTGAACATCTGGGAAGTCGGGTTGAAGAGCCAAACGATAAGCTACCGTGCCCACACGCTCGAGGATCTCAAAGGGACCTTTGAATCTGGGGCTAAGCTTTCCCTTCCGTCCAAACCTCATTACTCCCTTCATCGGAGAGACCCTCAGAAACACGTGATCGCCAACTGCGAACTCTAGTCTGCGGCGGCGCCTGTCAGCATACGATCTCTGCCTGCTCTGAGCTGTCCTCATCCTGTCTTGAATCAGCCGTATCTTCTCAGTCGTCTCCTGTACGACCTGTGGCCCCAAAATACTGCCATCGCTGAGCTCTGTCCAACAGACAGGCGATCTACATCTCCTCCCATACAAAGCCTCGAAAGGTGCCATCTGAATCGTATCCTGGAAGCTATTGTTGTAGGATAACTCTATCAAGGGTAAATGATGATCCCAGCTACCACCAAAGTCTAAAACGCAGGCTCGGAGCATGTCCTCGAGAGTCTGAATGGTCCGCTCTGACTGTCCGTCGGTCTGCGGATGGAATGACGTGCTGAAACTCAAGCGCGTGCCCAAAGCCTCCTGAAGTCTATGCCATAATCTGCTGGTAAACTGGGTGCCTCGGTCGGACACAATACAGGTCGGGACCCCATGTAGTCGTACAATCTCATCGATATAAATCTGGGCGTACTGCGCAAATCCGAAGGTCGTCTTCACTGGCAGGAAGTGAGCTGCTTTCGTCAGACGATCCACGATCACCCAGATGGAGTCATACCCTCACCTAGTCCTGGGTAGACCCACCATGAAATCCATCGAAATCTGTTCCCATTTCCACTCCGGAATGGGTAATGGCTGTAGCTCTCCTGCGGGCCTCTGGTGCTCGGCCTTGACTTGCTGACAAGTTAGGCATCTCGATACGAACTCCGCGATGTCCCTCTTCATTCCATCCCACCAGTAGGTCTCTCTCATATCATGATACATCATGGTGGAACCGGGATGGACACTGTACACCGATCGATGTGCCTCCTCAAGAATATCGCGCCGCAATCCCTCAGCATCTGGTACACACAGTCTAGACCTAAATCGTAATATCCCCTGATCATCAATCACAAACTCGGAGAATCTGCCCTGTCCAATCTGTGTCATGATCTCTGAGCAACGGTCGAGCAACTGTGGGCGTGCACGAACATGCGCGAGCTATCCCCCGATCTGCGTGAACTCGAACTGCACTCGGCTGTCGCATAATATCTGCCAATCTGCCGACGACTGCCTCTGTACTGCACTCAAACACGCTAGATTACCCTTGGGCCTCCTACTCAAAGCATCTGCTACTACGTTAGCCTTGCCTGGGTGATATAAGATCTCGCAGTCGTAGTCCTTCACTAACTCCATCCATCGGCGCTGTCGGAGATTCAGGTCGCGCTGCTGAAATATGTATGTAACATTTTCAAAAGTATAAAATATTAATTTTAGGAATTTTTATGATTTAATATTAATTATTGATTATTTTAATATTAAATTAATGATTAAATGCAAATAAATAGGAAAAATGTTAGAAAAAAAAATTAGGAAAAATTTTGGAAAATTCTAAAATAGGGTAAATTAGTGAATTATGACATTTTTAAGTTTTTGTGATTAGTTTGACACTAATTTAGTGCTAATCGCGATTAAAATCGCTAATTGGGGTTTTTGGCAATTTTGTGCAAAACATGCACATATCACTTCTTTTCTACACTTGTGCTTTTTTCTAGCCATGGTTTTCATTTGGGTTTACTATTCTTGTGAGAAGGTTTTGGGAATTAAAGAGAAAAGAAAAAGAAAAGGATAAAGAACGGGGTTGGTGAGAGAGAGGTATGGGTGCACATTTGACTAACACTTAGCCATTTCTCCTCATTTTCCCTCCCTCATCTTGAGCTCCTGCTGCTGCTGCTCCTTTCCCCCCCTTCCTCCACCTTCAATCCCTCATTTCATCTCATAAATCAACTCAAAACCTCACATCCCTTTCACGAAAAAGATGCACAAGCTCGAGATCTACGCAATGGATCAAGGAAGCGTGGATTTTGGCCACTAGGGGCAACTCAAGAAAATTCTTGAGTTGCTAATGAAGGTAATTACTGAACCCTTAGCTCAATTGTAGCATTTCCTTTAACCCCAAGTTAAGATTATATCGATATTGTGTGATATTATGGACTTGGTGATAACCTAGTTAGGGTTTGAGAGAAACTTGAGTTGTAATGTGAAATTGAGCTCAGTAGAGGACTTGTAAACACCCTAGTGCATGAATTGAGACCCTAACCTGAAACTAGAAACCATAATACGGATTTTGGAAACCGATATCGGGGAAAATGTGAAATCTGGGAAGGTTAATTTGAATCTGCTAACACCCCGAGACTCCTAAAGTGATATTGAGTGGACAGTGAGATGTGCAGGCACCTTTGAACCAACACCCCAAACCCTAGCCCCCAACTCATCCGTACGGCCGCCAATTTCTCCCTTTTGGCCGCCAATTGCGGCCTGGGTCCCACCATTTTGGGTCGTTTTGGTTCTGTAGCTCCTACATTGTTAGTTTAGGCCCCTGATATATATAGATTTGTATAAACTGATCTAGGGTAAAATCTGGGACATATATCCTAAGTTGCTATTTGGGTTTCGTGTTTCCGTATTTCTGTATTTTTGATTCTGAAATTATGGATTGTGTTTTGCCTCGACTATTGGGCGTTTATACGACGATACAGAGGATTTGTTGACGGTTTGAAGGCGTGCCATAGGTTCTCACCTATAGGCCCCCTTATCGTGTCGTTTGGATTTCATGCGCCGTTTAGCTTGGATTTGGTTTTAATGCGTATATGCGACACTTTGATGTGTAGGTACTCATGAGGACTTCGGAACGACAAGCAAATACATGGTGACGTCCGCAAATGATGATGCAAGGTGAGTAGATTATATCTACAGGGGGAAGTCGGGTGGATGGCGTATAGCACCCCCGCAGTCCGTAGTTAGTATACTATATATAGTGGTTATATGATAGTTTAGTGTGTTGTAGCTTGTGATAGGTGTATTATGGATAGTGTAGGGTAGAAGTGACTAGTGTAGTTCATAGTCGCGAACCCTAGGGTAGAATTACACCTACACACACACCCTTGCATATTACTTGTACTAACACGGTGTTTGATGATATGGGATAACTTTGGAGGTGAGTCGATGATGTGGCTTGGTGCCGTGAGATCGATGGGTTGATACGATTCATATGTGGAATATGACTTGTGATTCTTGCGGGCTTGGGATATGTGTTACCCCCGCATGCATACTTTATTGAGGGTATCGTTTTGTACTGACATAGAGTAGTACCCCAGACTATATGATCTGATGATAGTGATACCGGTTATGTGACGAGATAGTGAGATGTTGACCTGTACCCAGCTTTTGGGGATGCCGTACGATGATTTACCGTACGAGCCGATATTGATGATAGATCCGCACTAATAACTCGAGGATATCTTACGATATGACATTGAGGCGAGATCACCGACTATATACCTATACATATACTTTGACTCAGATTTAGGTCGTTTCCACACCTACCCCTCCTGATTGACCTGATACTTAGATGTAGTTTGCATAGTAGATACTTCACTGTGGTGTTGACTACTAGATTTCTGCATTTTCATGCTATTCGTATTGCTTGGCATACTGTACACTTATACCTGTACACCAACATAGATGATTCATTCTAAAGGAGCGGTTTCTCTCGACATATGCACATTACTATTCCATGTTGCATGATTTCGGATATGATTACCTTTCTTTACATGTCGCATACATCATGGATTGATTGCATAGCATATCACATTGGATCATTGCAGTGTAGCTTATCTATATGTGACGTGACTTGATGTTCATATTTGATACCTATATCACATTGGATCATTGCATTGTAGGTTATCTATATGTGACATGACTTGATATGATGTTTGGGGCGCCGCCCCGTGTTTCTCGGTGCTAGAGGATGTACTGAGAGAGGGATGATCCGGACTGACGGATTCCCGATATATACTTTGATATAGGGCTGACCCGGAATGACGGATGCCCGATGGATTGATTTAGGGCTGACCCGGAATGACGGATGCCCGATGTACTGAGAGTGGGATGACCCGGACGGACGGATTCCCGATATATACTTTGATATAGGGCTGACCCGGAATGACGGATGCCCGATGGATTGATATAGGGCTGACCCGGAATGACGGATGCCCGATGCATTGAGAGAGGGATGACCCGGACTGACGGATTCCCGATATATATATACTCTGAGAGAGGGCTGACCCGGAATGACGGATGCCCGATACATGAGGATTTATGTGTCGATGCTAGGCACGGGTTTCATGATGTTTTTCCATGATTTTGTTATATCCTCACATTGCATACATGATGCTTATTGTCATTGGGTGACGGGTGGACGGGTTCCACATATATACAGATATGGATCATATACAGACATAGATCATATACAGACATAGATCACATACAGACATGGATCATATACAGACTGGATTTACACTGATCATACATCATTTGTATATATAACAGGGCCTGAGGGCGCTGTTATATATACCCTTACACCAATATTAGTGGTATGGGACGCTAATATATGTGTATTGATATCATTGATACTTCATCATATTTACTTCTTGCAGACATACCTTATATTGATGACATGTTATTACTTGAGTACCTGGCATTACATACATGATTAGATGTTACCTTGCTACCTTACCATACTTCAGATATACTCTTGTGGATTATATTACTGATCGTTGGCTTAAGATTATGTCTTGCATTCGATTTCTGCTTGTAGATGTTTCTATTCACGAGTTGGCTACTCACCCCCGTTGTGCCACAGTTCTTGCAGGTTCTGCCGTACAGGTTTCATTGCGGCATTCCTGGCACACTTCCTTCTTGCGGGTGATTTGCTTTTGGTAGGTGGATTCTTTCGCATCAAGAACCACCATTGTATTTATTTTATTTCATTGTATCTAGAAATTGTCCATCAACCAAAACTTGTATATTGTTTCAGACCTAGACTTTAGTGATGTATTATTCGACCTTAGAGTCGCGCTTAGTAGTATTGCGGTTTCTTGTTGCTTGAGCTTTCTTTTGGGTTTGATCCTCGCCACTTGGCGTTGTATATTATTGTTAAACATGTAGTTTCTTTACTTATTCTTAAAAAGGGTTTTAGATTTCTGGGTTTTCGGCTTACTTAGTCGCGTTACACCTGTAGACGTTATGTGGTTAAGTGCCGGTCATGGGCCAAACTTTGGGTCGTGACAAAGTTGGTATCAGAGCGCTAGGTTGACCTTGGTTCGAGTCTGAGTTTGACTATGTGGAGCCTAGGGCGTTTATATATATACGGAACTTAGGCTTGACCTTACGGAACTTAGACTTGGTCGATGGGGTATTAGACCCGAACTTTCGTCGTATTAGGATGACCCTTGGTTGATGGAATAGGTGACTAAAGTAGAGTGACGTACCGTTGGTATGTTCCGCGGCATACTTACGATACGCTACTCCGCTTAAGGAACCTTAGGATGTACATATTCTTCGAGATCAGTGATTCTCTTTATATCCTGGATTATACATCCATCTGAGATCCCCGATTCTATTAGTTTCATGATCATACCTTCATTGATGCTGTTTCTTTCTATGATCATGTATCCATTTTGGATCTTTTGTTTCCTTCCTTGCCATTGATGTGCCCCTTTTGATACTCGATCGAGGTTCCTGTCACCATGTTTGAGCGCAGTTTGGGCTACTGCTGGGGTTACGGCCGGTGTGAGCTCGTTTGGTACGAGGGCCGACCATTGTGTTTTCTGGTGACATGGGAACGTCTCGAGTTAGTATTGGTAATTGTGACCTCTAGTGGAGGCGAGTGCTTGGTCTTGCACCGGATGATCGGGCCATTGTTAGAGCTGCCAGTTGAGAGAGGACTGTTGATGTACAGCATACCTCAGAGATTGTGATGTCGCCTACCGTGCAGACAGATGGACCAGCTGTTGCTGAGATTGACAGGATGTTGCTTTCGGAGCTTACGAGCTGAGATTGCCGGAACTTTCAGGCAGATATGCGACAGATGATAGCTAGTCTACCCGATTTGAGAGACGAAGGTGATTCGTCCGATTTTGCGCCGGAGCGGGCCCAGTTGAGTTGAAGATTTCTAGTGTGGAGAGTCTTACTCAGATCTAGAGCGGACCGATTCAGAGATGACCGCTTATGCGTTGCCTTTCCTGGAGGATAGAGGCACTGTTCGGCGTACAGGCGTATGAGCCAGTTGTTGCTGCAAATGATGAGATATCGCCCAGGTGGATGGAGCTACTGCAGCATGAGCATGTTCTCAGAGAGATGATAGGAGTCGCTAGTCACCGAGGATGAATGACTAGGACATGTGGTGAGTTCGCTTACCCCGATGCGAGATCATCAGGTGGATTGTTTCCAGCTAGAGACGACTTCACGCAGGTTCGTTGAGAGTCGATAGAGACGATCGAATGTCAGGAGCCTATTTTCCAAGTTTAAAGTATAAGGAAGGACATGCAGGTGATTCTATGGACCCTCTAGAAGAATGAAACCCTAACTCGACTTAATGACCGTGTGACAGCCTTTGAACCTTAGGGTTTACGGCGGTTCCGCGGCGCCATTAGTGAGGCTTGGGTTTGCCCTTCTACGGCTGGACCACCGACGCTGTGGCATGTACTCGATATTATTAAACTGTACCCGAGATGTGACCTCTTGGGGGATTATGAGGATCTGACGAGTCGATCGGATGGTTCGACATCTTTCGGATATCGTGATAGGACACTGCTTGGGAGACTCCAGATGCGAGCGTAGCCGTCGGAGCGCAGTTCGTGTAGCCACGATGAGACGAGTCCGAATCAGTCGACATTGACGCAGAGTGAAGAAAAGAGTTCGTACGAGATTTTGACGAGATGACGTCCCACTCCGCTGACATTAGAGATGTGTTATGCACCCCGAGGCGTGGTATATGGATATATCTTCCAGAAAGAAGCGCGATAAGTATGCAGCCGTTCCGGAATAAGCTTTAGCCTCAGCATTGGATGATGACTTCCGGGCATTTCGGCAGGATTGAGATTTGAGAAAGGAACCTCGATAGGACCTTTCTAGAGAACGATATGAGGATACCTAGACCAGGAGTGGTCGTTTTGCGCACACCCAGCAAGACAGAGTTCAGCATTGTCGACGAGGTAGTTGACCAGGATCGGATAAAGGGACTTACCTGGATGCTTTGCGAATTGATCAAGGACGGACGAGTGATGAGTATTCCTCCGATGATTGGGACGTGTTCCCAAGGACCAGTTCGGCCTGACATCTGCTACAGAATGATGAAGCTACAGAGTACGCGATTTCGAGTCCGTGTGAGAGACCTCAGATTGACCGTGGCCGAGAACAGTGCAGTGCATAGTAGCTTGGCGTGACGTCATAGTGGACAACGATAGAGACAGCTGGAACAAGAGGTTCGTATGAGACACTGATGAGCTGTCATTGCTTCCCGTCGAGACTAGAGACCTGATGTGCTTACAGAGACGTTGGGATGTGACCAGTTTCCGAGGAAATGTGGTGCTGAGGATACAAGTGTCTTTTGAGCGAGAAGAGGTTGTGCAGGAGAGCCAGCCTCCGTTTGGTTCGGCATAGGCGAGATCGAAAGAGACCTTGAGCAGGATTCCTTCCAGGACATTGCTGCAATGATGTTTGCACCCAGGATCAGATGTGTGACGTGCTTTCAGAGAGCCAGAGGCCGACGCCAGTGATATGCTGCCTTACAAGTAGTCGTGAGGTTTGACCGAGAGGCGACCAGAGAAGTGCCAGAACGGAATCGTCCCCGTTAGCGCATCTGACAGGGCCGATGAGCCGATTGACTGTGAGATTGGTAACCCACAAGGAAGATAAGGACCCAGAGTCAGAAGACGCCAGACCGTGAGCAAGAGGCACGTAGATATCCTGCGCTGCTAGCATTGGATGCACCCTTAATGTTTTGAGGTACGATTTTGGTGCACACCAGATGCACTAAATCGGGTTTCCTTGTGCATGTTAGATGCACCTGGTTTTGCTGTCAGGCACACACGTTGCCTATGACAAATGTTGTGTGCACACCCGTTGCACATGTTTGGTACTTAGGTGGGTTTTGTTTTCCGTGCGCACCTGACGCACGGGGTATTCTTATTTACGCCTTAGGATTGATGTTTGAGGAGCCGACAACTTAGATTTTTGCTGAAATTGTTTTAGTAGTGGGGGTTTAAATTTAAATTCGGGGACCGAATTTCTTTAAGGGGGGTAGATTGTAACATTTTCAAAAGTATAAAATATTAATTTTAGGAATTTTTATGATTTAATATTAATTATTGATTATTTTAATATTAAATTAATGATTAAATGCAAATAAATAGGAAAGATTTTAGAAAAAAAAAATTAGGAAAAATTTTGGAAAATTCTAAAATAGGGTAAATTAGTGAATTATGACATTTTTAAGTTTTTGTGATTAGTTTGACACTAATTTAGTGCTAATCGCGATTAAAATCGCTAATCGGGGTTTTTGGCAATTTTGTGCAAAACATGCACATATCACTTCTTTTCTACACTTGTGCTTTTTTCTAGCCATGGTTTTCATTTGGGTTTACTATTCTTGTGAGAAGGTTTTGGGATTTAAAGAGAAAAGAAAAAGAAAAGGATAAAGAATGGGGTTGGTGAGAGAGAGGTATGGGTGCACATTTGACTAACACTTAGCCATTTCTCCTCATTTTCCCTCCCTCATCTTGAGCTCCTGCTGCTGCTGCTCCTTTCCCCCCCCCCTTCCTCCACCTTCAATCCCTCATTTCATCTCATAAATCAACTCAAAACCTCACATCCCTTTCACGAAAAAGATGCACAAGCTCGAGATCTACCCAATGGACCAAGGAAGCGTGGATTTTGGCCACTAGGGGCAACTCAAGAAAATTCTTGAGTTGCTAATGAAGGTAATTACTGAACCCTTAGCTCAATTGTAGCATTTCCTTTAACCCCAAGTTAAGATTATATCGATATTGTGTGATATTATGGACTTGGTGATAACCTAATTAGGGTTTGAGAGAAACTTGAGTTGTAATGTGAAATTGAGCTCAGTAGAGGACTTGTAAACACCCTAGTGCATGAATTGAGACCCTAACCTGAAACTAGAAACCATAATACGGATTTTGGAAACCGATATCGGGGAAAATGTGAAATCTGGGAAGGTTAATTTGAATCTGCTAACACCCCGAGACTCCTAAAGTGATATTGAGTGGACAGTGAGATGTGCAGGCACCTTTGAACCAACACCCCAAACCCTAGCCCCCAAGTCATCCGTACGGCCGCCAATTTCTCCCTTTTAGCCGCCAATTGCGGCCTGGGTCCCACCATTTTGGGTCGTTTTGGTTCTGTAGCTCCTACATTGTTAGTTTAGGCCCCTGATATATATAGATTTGTATAAACTGATCTAGGGTAAAATCTGGGACATATATCCTAAGTTGCTATTTGGGTTTCGTGTTTCCGTATTTCTGTATTTTTGATTCTGAAATTATGGATTGTGTTTTGCCTCGACTATTGGGCGTTTATACGACGATACAGAGGATTTGTTGACGGTTTGAAGGCGTGCCATAGGTTCTCACCTATAGGCCCCCTTATCGTGTCGTTTGGATTTCATGCGCCGTTTAGCTTGGATTTGGTTTTAATGCGTATATGCGACACTTTGATGTGTAGGTACTCATGAGGACTTCGGAACGACAAGCAAATACATGGTGACGTCCGCAAATGATGATGCAAGGTGAGTAGATTATATCTACAGGGGGAAGTCGGGTGGATGGCGTATAGCACCCCCGCAGTCCGTAGTTAGTATACTATATATAGTGGTTATATGATAGTTTAGTGTGTTGTAGCTTGTGATAGGTGTATTATGGATAGTGTAGGGTAGAAGTGACTAGTGTAGTTCATAGTCGCGAACCCTAGGGTAGAATTACACCTACACACACACCCTTGCATATTACTTGTACTTACACGGTGTTTGATGATATGGGATAACTTTGGAGGTGAGTCGATGATGTGGCTTGGTGCCGTGAGATCGGTGGGTTGATAAGATTCATATGTGGAATATGACTTGTGATTCTTGCGGGCTTGGGATATGTGTTACCCCCGCATGCATACTTTATTGAGGGTATCGTTTTGTACTGACATAGAGTAGTACCCCAGACTATATGATCTGATGATAGTGATACCGGTTATGTGACGAGATAGTGAGATGTTGACCTGTACCCAGCTTTTGGGGATGCCGTACGATGATTTACCGTACGAGCCGATATTGATGATAGATCCGCACTCATAACTCGAGGATATCTTACGATATGACATTGAGGCGAGATCACCGACTATATACCTATACATATACTTTGACTCAGATTTAGGTGGTTTCCACACCTACCCCTCCTGATCGACCTGATACTTAGATGTAGTTTGCATAGTAGATACTTCACTGTGGTGTTGACTACTAGATTTCTGCATTTTCATGCTATTCGTATTGCTTGGCATACTGTACACTTATACCTGTACACCAACATAGATGATTCATTCTAAAGGAGCGGTTTCTCTCGACATATGCACATTACTATTCCATGTTGCATGATTTCGGATATGATTACCTTTCTTTACATGTCGCATACATCATGGATTGATTGCATAGCATATCACATTGGATCATTGCAGTGTAGCTTATCTATATGTGACGTGACTTGATGTTCATATTTGATACCTATATCACATTGGATCATTGCATTGTAGCTTATCTATATGTGACATGACTTGATATGATATTTGGGGCGCCGCCCCGTGTTTTCTCGGTGCTAGAGGATGTACTGAGAGAGGGATGACCCGGACTGACGGATTCCCGATATATACTTTGATATAGGGCTGACCCGGAATGACGGATGCCCGATGGATTGATTTAGGGCTGACCCGGAATGACGGATGCCCTATGTACTGAGAGAGGGATGACCCGGACGGACGGATTCCTGATATATACTTTGATATAGGGCTGACCCGGAATGACGGATGCCCGATGGATTGATATAGGGCTGACCCGGAATGACGGATGCCCGATGCATTGAGAGAGGGATGACCCGGACTGACGGATTCCCGATATATATATACTCTGAGAGAGGGCTGACCCGGAATGACGGATGTCCGATACATGAGGATTTATGTGTCGATGCTAGGCACGGGTTTCATGATGTTTTTCCATGATTTTGTTATATCCTCACATTGCATACATGATGCTTATTGTCATTGGGTGACGGGTGGACGGGTTCCACATATATACAGATATGGATCATATACAGACATAGATCATATACAGACATAGATCACATACAGACATGGATCATATACAGACTGGATTTACACTGATCATACATCATTTGTATATATAACAGGGCCTGAGGGCGCTGTTATATATACCCTTACACCAATATTAGTGGTATGGGACGCTAATATATGTGTATTGATATCATTGATACTTCATCATATTTACTTCTTGCAGACATACCTTATATTGATGACATGTTATTACTTGAGTACCTGGCATTACATACATGATTAGATGTTACCTTGCTACCTTACCATACTTCAGATATACTCTTGTGGATTATATTACTGATCGTTGGCTTAAGATTATGTCTTGCATTCGATTTCTGCTTGTAGATGTTTCTATTCACGAGTTGGCAACTCACCCCCGTTGTGCCACAGTTCTTGCAGGTTCTGCCGTACAGGTTTCATTGCGGCATTCCTGGCACACTTCCTTCTTGCGGGTGATTTGCTTTTGGTAGGTGGATTCTTTCGCATCAAGAACCACCATTGTATTTATTTTATTTCATTGTATCTAGAAATTGTCCATCAACCAAAACTTGTATATTGTTTCAGACCTAGACTTTAGTGATGTATTATTCGACCTTAGAGTCGCGCTTAGTAGTATTGCGGTTTCTTGTTGCATGAGCTTTCTTTTGGGTTTGATCCTCGCCACTTGGCGTTGTATATTATTGTTAAACATGTAGTTTCTTTACTTATTCTTAAAAAGGGTTTTAGATTTCTGGGTTTTCGGCTTACTTTGTCGCGTTACGCCTGTAGACGTTACGTGGTTAAGTGCCGGTCATGGGCCAAACTTTGGGTCGTGACAATGTACTTGAGGCTTTTTTGATCAGTGAATATCTGGCACGACTCGCCGTATAGGTAATGTCGCCAGATCTTAAGTGCAAAGACCACTGCAGCCATCTCCAGATCGTGAGTAGGGTAGTTCTGTTCATGTCTCTTCAGCTGCCGCGAAGCATACGCGATCACCCTGCCATGCTGCATCAATACGCACCCTAGCCCCACTCGTGAAGCGTCACAATAGACTGCAAATCCGCCTGATCCTGAAGGCAACGATAATACCGGCGCCGTAGTCAAACAAGTCCGTAGCTGCTGGAAACTGTGCTCGTAATCCTCTGTCCAATCGAAGGGAACTCCCTTCCGGGTCAATCCGGTCAAGGGTGCAGCAATACGGGAAAAATCCTGTACGAATCGCCTGTAGTAACCGGCCAATCCTAGAAAGCTGCGTATCTCAGTAACGGATGTAGGTCTGGGCCAGCTCTGAACGGCCTCAATCTTCCTTGGGTCCATACATATACCATCCCGTGTAATCACGTGACCCAAGAAGTCTACACTGTAGAGCAAAAAAGCGCACTTGGAGAATTTTGCATAAAGCTGGTGCTCCCTCAATGTCTGCAGTGTAATCCGCAGGTGCTGCTCGTGCTCCTCTCTGCTCCGGGAATACACCAATATATCGTCAATGAATACGATGATGAACAAGTCGAGATACGGCCGGAATATACGGTTCATCAAGTCCATAAAGGCTGCTGGCGCGTTGGTGAGCCCGAACGACATCACCAAAAACTCATAATGGCCATAACGTGTACGGAAGGCTGTCTTCGGGATGTCCTCCTGTCGAACTCGCAGCTGATCATAGCCCGATCGCAAATCGATCCTCGAAAAATATCCTGCCCCCTGAAGCTGGTCAAACAAATCGTCGATACGTGGCAAGGGATATCTGTTCCGCACGGTCACCCGGTTCAGCTGCCGGTAGTCTATACACAAACGAAAGCTTCCATCCTTCTTCTTGACAAACAGGACTGGAGCACCCCAAGGAGAAACACTGGGTCGATAAGTCCTTTGTCCAGCAAATATTGTAACTGACTCTTCAACTCACTAAGCTCCGCCGGGGCCATCCGATAAGGCGGTATAGAAATAGGCCCCGAACCGGGAATCAAATCAATACAAAAAGCAATGTCGCGCTCAGGCGATAGCCCGGGAAGCTCGTCAGGGAACACATCAGGGAACTCACACACAATCGGAACCTGCTCCAACGGAACATCTGTGGCTCTAGTGTCACAAACATAGGCTAGGAATCCCTGACATCCCTTCCTCAAAAGCTGTCCAGCGCGAAGAGAAGAAATCAAAAGGTGAGGAGTGGCACCACTGTCACCCTGCACGACAATGACCGACTCGCCGGGAAAACAGAACCTCACTGTCTTCTCGCGGCAGTCCACAGACGCATAGCACGTGGCTAACCAATCCATGCCCAAAAGAACGTCGAAATCCAACATCTCAAGAAGGATCAAATCGACAGGCAGATCTCTATCGCCAATACGGACGACGCAGGATCGGAACACGTGCCTAGAAACAAACGACTCTCCCACGGGATTGGTCACAACCAACGGCTGATCAAGCAGACCGGACTCTCTACTCAAACTCGGCATGAAGTGTGTGGATACGTACGAGTGCGTGGATCCGGGGTCGAACAACACGTGTGCATCAACAGAACATACTGATAAGATACCAGAGACCACCGCATTGGACGCCTGCGCGTCCTGATGCGTCAAAGCGAAAACTCGCGCATGTCCTCCACCTGCAACTGGCGGTCCCCTACTAGTAACTGGCTGTACTCTGCCGGTAGCTGGCTGTCCTCTGCCTCGACAGCCTCGCCCTCTGGGAACAAACCCTCCGCGACCTCGGCCTCTCTGTGCATGCATCTGACGCGGAGTAACTGTGGGTACAATGGGCAACGCCCTCTGGGGTGGAGAAGGCGGAAGTGTGACATGCGGTACAGCTGGCTCCCTCTAACGTGTCTCGGTACAATCTCTGACGCAATGATGAGGACTACCACATCCAAAACATCCACGGGACGACTGCTGACTCTCCTGGGGGTATGAGCTAAACATCTGACCTCGCCTCGAATACCTGCCACCTGTACCACGTCTATCACGGCGTCTGAATGGATGTCTCTGAGCTGCTGTGTCAGTACGAACCCTCTTCCGCCCTGGAACTACTGAAGTCTCGGCAAGGTGCTCCTCGACCAATAGGGCTGCATCTACCGCTGCGGCGTAGGTCTCGTAATGCTGGGAGCTGATCGCAAGGAATAGCGGGGTAAGCAAGCCTCGGACAAATCTCTTGACTCGCATCTCCTCAGTAGCTACTAGGTACGGAGCATAAACTGATAGCTCGGTGAACAACACATCGTACTCTGCCACTGTCATCTCTGGCGTCTGGCGCAAGGACTCAAATCTGCGTGCTCGGGCATCCCTAACACTCTGGGGAAGGAAGCGGGCAAGGAACACCGTCACGAACTCCTTCCAGGTCATAGGAGGAAGACCTGCTGCTCTGCCCTTCTCAACCGATTCGCACCATTTCTGCGCAAGACCTTCCAGGCGAAAGCTCGCGAACTCGACCCATCTCGCATCTGCGCATCTGAGGGAACGACATATCCGGGCCATCCTATCAATAAAAGACTGCGGGTCCTCGGCTGCATCGGTGCCTGTGAAGACCGGAGGCTTCAGCCTCATGAACTCTGATAGCGATACTGTAATCACCTCTGTGGCTGCAGGGGCAACTTGCTGTACGGTCGGTACCATCGCGGTCCCTATGACTGGTGGAGCTGCCTCTGGTCGCTGCGCTCGAAGCGTCTCAACTAGCGATCCTATCATCTGGCGCATCTCCTGCATGCTGGATCCCACCGTCTGGCGCATCTCCTGCATACCAGCCCCTAGCGTGGCGATCTGATCTGTCATGAGAGGAACAGTCTGCTCGGGTACAACGGGTGCACTTCCCGGATCAGTCCTCGTCTCGGACGAGTCAACTCGAATCTCGGTCATCGCGGCCGCTCTCTGCGCCCTCGTAGTTTTTGCGGCATAGTGGCTGAAAAGGAAAGTAGGATTCGATAAGGATACTGAAATCGAATCGCAAGAAGGTATGTAAAATGAAGGAAATTCAACCAATAAGTCCTAAGGTCGCTTAGGCGGTGCACCATGTCGTGAGTATGCCGCGGAACATACGCATGCTACGCCACTCTGCTGCAGCTACCTACTCCATCATACCAGGGTCATCCTACACTCCGAAGGTAAAACCTACGCTCTGATACCAACTTTGTCATGACCCGATAATTTGGCCCGTGACCGGCACTTAGTCACGCAACGTCTACAGGCGTAACGCAACTAAGTAAGCCGAAACCCAGAAATCAAAACCAATAAATATAGAGTGATTAAAAATATTTTTGTGAAAACAGTTATACATGTCTAAGAAACTTTAATTAATTTAGTAGAAATCCTTTTTAAGTTCAAGAGTTATATTTTAATAATTTTGGCAACATTTCCTTTATAACATTTGTCCCGCAAGTCGGGTAAAGGTACGGTGTAGTAGAAATAACATGTGAAATGAGTAGAGCATCACAATATGATATACGCCGCCGTAGCGAAAAATAAGCAATAAGGCAAAGAAAAATATCATAAAAGGTAAGACTGCATAAAATAAAGTCGGCTCACATGTAACGTTTTAAAAATAATTAAATAAATAATTAAATGAATAAAATTGTTTAAGTGAATTTTATGAATTTCGGTAAAGTAAAATGTATTTTTCGTAAAATTAAACTGTGATTGTTTTTCATTATAATTTCAAAAATATCTATTTTAATTATGTAATTACTAGTAAATAGTTTTTATTTAGCCACTTATAAATTTTTAGTTTAATTAAATATTTTTCCTAAATTAATTATTTTAAATATTAACATAAGCTTTATTTTTACACTAAAATAGTGTAAAATACAAATTTGAATGGTTTTAATTTGTAAAAATGAGCCATGGTATATTAGAATCAAGTGTGTAATATGCAAAATCTTTTCCAAAATCTCTCCATGGTTCTAGAAATTTCTAGGAAAAGGGTTAAATTGAAAAAAGTTAGATAATAAAGGGTTTAAGTGAAAAAATGCATTATTTATAAACTTTCTACACAATACCACACATTTTCTCTCTCTCTCCACCCTCCTCCCTCTCCATGGCCGGCCTCCCCTCCATGGGTAGCCCCAAAAATTTTCCCCCATCATTTTTGCATTAAAAATCATCAAAATTCATCAAAAATTCCAAAAATAAATCTCAAAAATTAACATTCAACCTCTACCATTTTCTTTTGACCTATTTAGCATGGATTTTGGATATGGAAAGCATGCATTTTGGAGGCTTATTTCATGTTTGGGTTTCATATTTTGGAGGTATAAATTTCCTTCTTTTGATTTATTGTTATTCGATGTTAATTTAAGCATAATTAGATTTAATATATTAATTCTATTTACTACTTTTAAAATTCAAGTTAGGGTTTGTAAATTCAAGTTATGTTTTTTGTTAATTATTTAGGGTTATAATAGTTAGTTTAACACTTTTATAATTGGAAAATATTGCATGGTTGTTGAATTGTAAAATTTTCATTTAAAATTGTTTTAAATTAGGAATTTAGTTAACTAGGTTTTTGCAAAATGTGTTTGTGGTTAATATAAAATTCTAATTTGGGTTGTTATCATTGGATTATAGTTTTAGTGGAAATGTTAGCATGTTAATGGAAAGAAAAACTTAGTTTGATTGCTAGTTTCAATGGATAATTGATAAATTGTGATAAAAAAATTGCTAATTTTGTAAACTAGATTTTAGAAATTCCTATATAAATGAGATTAAAAATATAATTATGGTTTCATTATATCATTATCATCATAAATTGTGGTTTAAGTCATTAATTTATGCAAAATCATGTTTTGAGGTGGAATTGTGGTATTTTGCTTGGAAAATGTTGAAAATTGTTAAAGGGTGCAAACTAGAAATTTCAAATTACTACAAATATGTGTAATAAAAATATAGTAATAGTTTGTATAGTCTAGTTATGCTATTTAATGAGTTTTATGACCTTTGGTTTCATTTAAATGTCAAGTTTTGATGAAAAACGGTAAATTGGCATTTTCGGGTTTTTCGAAAACGGACGATTTGATCGATTTTTGTGTTTCGATGAATTTGATCATGTTTTACAATATATGTAATGTGTTTTAAAACTACGAGTTATCTGTTGTTGTTTATCTCGATCCATCGGAGTTTGTACACCGATATCGAGTGATATTTGGTTCTGTTGCGTGGACGGGACATAGGTTTTAACCTATGCTTGTTCCTTGCATCGTTTCGACTTTTGTATGTGATTCCAGTTTACGATGCTATTTATATGTTTGCGTTTAGGTACCCCTCACGTGGACTGCGGGCGATGAAAAGGAGGATGGCGACACCGTCTTCGGCAGACATGGACCAGGTGAGTAGATGCATATCTACGTGGGGAAGTCGGGTGGATGGCGTTTAGCACCCCCGCAACGTAGCATAGGAATAGTATTATTGTAATTAGGAAACTATACGTGACCCTAGATTCTTAATGCGTAGGACCCTAGTAATGACCCTAGGCTGGACTAGACTGATTTAGGAATACCATATCAGAGGATGAATACCTTGGAAGAGGTTCGTAGGTTTCAGGTAGAAACACACACACGCACACACTGAAACACGACATGGTGTATACGTGCATGTGTATATATATATAGGACGAGGTATAGGTGTATATATATACACCACGTATATGGGATACATTGAGGTGATATGATATCCGAGATATGATGAAACAGTGTAACTGGGCTTGATGCCGTGATTCTTGGCTATACAGTCGTATTAAGTATTAGCGGATCATTAGAGAATGAGATAATGAACATGTATACTTAAATTATAATGGGTTGTGATAATATTGAGGTACATGGGACTCTAAAATAGTACCCAGACTGTAACTTGTGATTGATCACGATATGGGATATGTATGACTTGATTACGACATCATATAGGTGCGACCTGATGTCGATACTATAGAGGTGTGACTTGAGGACGATATGATATCCTTATGACTTAATCACAATATGATACATAAGACATGATATTCCTGAGGATGACATTATACTAAGGATGAGACACCTAGGAGATACTTGACCCGTACCCCAATATTGGGATGCCGTACGATGGATTTTACCGTACGAGGCATAGATATGATGATTGATCCGCACTCTTGATTCGAGGAAGCCATACTACGTACGTCACGCTATTGAGGCTGGATCGCCAACCATTAGAGATATTGATTCAGACCTAGGTAGACTCTTGTTTCTTAATGACTAGTTTCTTAGGATTAGTTCCTTAGGAGGTTAGATGGACACTAGGTTAGTTTCGAGTCATATAGTGGTAGTGATAATTGTATATCAAATGAGTGGATAACACATATCCGTCTTTACTTTTTCACTGTAATCATAATGTTGCATGTTCATACATATGTTGCTATAATCAGTATAAACCTTACCTGTTAGGACACCAGCACCATTACCGATGATGCGCATATTCCACGCACACTCATATGCCGGCTCACACACATCATCATCGGTAATTGCTATGTCACGTACACTTTAGATCATATTATCTTTTATTGATAGAATCAGTTAACAACTTGACCGATATAATATTGTGATTACTCTCTGATGTTAGTATAGACATGATAATTATTACTTAGACATTCATGCATTCATGTTTTCATGTTATCATGCAGTATTATGGGCATATGCCGACACTTATCATATACTTACTCATGATTTTGAGATTTGGGTTTCTATGAGATTTCTGGATTTTTGGGGAAAACCGCAAGAATATATAAAAACTTCTCTCTCTCTCTCCTCCTCTTTTTTTAAAATAAGATGCGGTTTTCTCGTGATGTATGTGTCGTCCTCCATGAGATTTCATGTTTTCTGTTGGATTTCGAGACCCGATTCGAGGAGTGGATGAACCGTCTCGGGTATATGGTGGGCCCGGTATGGTACCCCGGGGCAAGAAGATCGAGTTGTAGACGATGAGCCTGGCAGGGGAAGGCTACCTACCGGTGATGTCTGGCGCGGTGGATATCCGGAGGATACCGACCGTTGTCGTGAGATTTGATGATATGGGCCGATCCGGACTGACGGAGCCCGAGATATTGAGACTTGAGATTTACATGCTTTGTGTCGATACTTGACACGGATTTCTATGGATTTCATTGTTGATATTTCAGATTTCTATACACATTTTACTATGATAAAAGATACCTAGATTTCAGGATTGGTCATGTTACATTCATGGTGCATGCATACTCATTCATATGACATAGTACTATATGAGGCACTGACACGAGCACGGAGTATTTGCATTTACACGTAGCTTATTATCCTGTCTTACTTGATGACTAGTAGTATATTAGTATATTATTATGACCTAGGATAGCGTCGTGCATTCGATTTCTTTTCGTAGATGTCTTCTACTCACGAGTTGGCAACTCACCCCCGTTGTGCCAAATTTTATTACAGGTTCGATGTACAGGTTTCCCTGGCAGCTTGCTGGCACATCTTTTCATTCAGGGTGATTTGCACGGTAGGTTGGTTCACTTGTATCTGAACCACCATTGTACTTTTTTTCATTCATTTGTATCTAGTAAGCTCCATCAACCATATTTGTATTACTTGATAAGTTTATTGGACCAGTCTTTTATTTCGACCTTAGAGTCGCTCGTGTATTATTCTGATCTAGTGGTTTTGTTTTCTTTTGAGTTTTGAGCCCCGCCCTTTGGCGTTGTATACTATTGTGCTTGTTGTGGTTGTTTCCGCCTGTTGGCGTTGGGTTAGCTTCCGTTTGGGGATGCTTTTTATTGTTGTTTATGTATATTATATTTGTTGTACCCGTATGGGGGCCAGTTTTTATAGAGGAGACTCTGCCGAAATTTTTGGGAAAATTTGCTGATGTTTTAAACTTATTCCTTCATGTTTTCTTTTACTGCTTCTTCTTCTTTTTCATGGTTTAGATTTCTGGGCTTCGGCTTACTTAGGTTACGTGGCGCCTCTAGACGCTTCGTAATCTAAGTGCCGGTCACGTTCCGTACTTTCGGGTCGTGACATCACATGCGAGCTCGACACCAGAGTACAAAATCATATACATCGTCCTCACAACTGTCTCTAAGTCAATACAGGAAGGTAGATGAAGAATACTAGATACATCAATATACAACTGAAAGATAAACAGATACCGTACAAAACCCACTGATTGGTACGAAAGAGTGTTTTTGTTTGTAGTTTAACCTCAATCAATAACGGTGTCGCGTGTAGCTAGACCGAGATGAGTACGGGTCGTCCTCTGGGAAACGTGGAACCTTTTACTTTTACTTTAGATGTGTTGAGAAAGAGAGGAGGAATAAAGAATTTTATAGAATGGTTTCTAGATCTACGTTAAACAAGAATGTAAAATATAGATCTAGATTATTTTAAAGATGTAGATAATATAATAAGAGGGCTTGTAGGGTTCGTTAGGATTTAGTAGTTATGGACGATTATTTAAAAGTTACCCTTTTTATCCATTAATAGATTTAGAACTAGAACGACGGTGATGCGTGTAGATTAGGGTTTCTGGAGGGAAAAGGAATCCCACTCTTAACCCTTACCTCGACACGGAACTCCGTTCATATCTAGCTTTTACCAAAACAATCATTAATCTAATCTCTAATCGCGGTCGGAACTAGCAAAGAATTGCTAGCGCGCCCGATTACGATGCTAATGATTCTTTTGATAAAGTTCCTAAACTTTATAGGACTTAAAAAGGGTTTAGTTATTTTCATCGTCCATTAACCTACCCTAATCCTATGAACCCTAACAAGCGGAGGATTACTCGCGCATGTTGGGAGAAGAAGATGAAAAGAAAGAGAGGGAAAACATAATGTAAAATGCAAAAAAATTAAATAAAATAACTAACTTTATTAATAAACTTGAACAATCTACACTTTGATTTCTTAGAAAATGATTACAATGACTAGTTTGGTTCTCGATCTCTTCCAAGGGGGTAGATGAACCGTTGATGATCAGCCTGGATGCGTGAGCCGTCTAGGACTTCGTGATCTCTTCGGCTTGATCATTTTTCCAAGAGGCTCTCGGTCCTTATTTATAGTCACAGAGCCAGAACCCTAGTTTCCTAATATGGAAACTAGTTGTTAGGATCCTAACCACCACAATCCCATATCACAACTCTTTAAATCCGCGGCGGAACCGCGGCCATTGGATAGGTTTGGCCGTGGATCCGCCCCCTTTTTGTGAGATCATGGCCTCTAATTTTTGTAGCTTCATATCTGTAACACTTGGTAATCTTTTGAGTATCTAGACTTTGAAAATCTTTTCTACATTTCTACCAGAATTAGTTTCTTGAATATCTTTGGTAGATTTGATTTGTCAACTTTGATTTCCTTGATTTCAGCACTGAAAATTCTGCACAATAACTCAACAAACAATATTTGTAGAGTTTGTTTTATTGAGATATTAACTTAACCATTAAGAATTGGTCAAAGGTATTAATAAGGTAAGCATATTTAAATGGGCCAAATGTTACATGGATATTATATGCTTACTTTTTCCTACAAAATGTTATTTATAATATATAAACACATGAAAATAGTATTTTTACAGATAAACCCTCATATGTATCATATATTATAATAAACACCTTTTATTATATAATAATAGTAGGAAAAATGTCATATTAAATGTGCAGTTTTATAAACTGAATAAATACCCCCAAACTTATCTTTGATCGTCCCGAGCAAACTAGTTTATTCAAGAGAAGGAGAAAAAGAAAGGAGAAAGCTAAGCACACTTTCGTAGGCAACACGATTGCACTGAGCACGTGCAACAAGCCGTTAAACCTCTAGGTGTCCCTAGTAGGAGGAGTGTTGTCTCCTGAGGGTTTTCAGCGGATTACACCCACAAAATCCAATAACAAAAGAGAGATGGTGAAATTTACATAAAAAGATAAGAACCATAAAAGAAAGGCCTTGAAAAGAAGAGTTTCCAACTATACTAGCTTTTCAGTTGTCATGAGCCCTATCTTAATAGTCATGAAAAAATGTTAGAAATCACATCATCCCTCAATAAAACATCGTCTTTATTCTTCATTTCTACCTTTCATCCAAACATAGATCATATACCCCTACGTGTGTGAAATGGACATCCCTACACTCGGAGAATTCAATTCAAGCTATCATACTCTTGTCCATCTACCTTAGTACTTTTTAATTTGATGAATACTTAGATTTGCTCACACATTTTCATGCGACCGTTAATACTTCTTGAGCTACTAACCGACCGATTACTCATGTGTTTGCTGATTAGGTGATAATATTTCCTCGTCTTGCACCACCTAAGGCTTAGCAGTGACTCCCAGACCAGTTGGCCTTAGGGCACTAGGTGAAGAGGCACCCTCACTATATTTTTTTTATTGCTGCCTTGGCGATACAAAACCAGTGTTCATTTTTTTCTTTTCAAGATTTTTATATTTTCTTCATTTTTTTCACTTCCTTCATACTTTGGCTTTTAGACAAGAGCATTTCAAGGTATCCTCTACTATCCCGAGTTTCAAGACGTGTGTAAGTGCATATAGTAGGGTATCAACGTTCAAAATGTTTGGATTCCAGAATAGAAACTATTTTTCAGACTTATTTTTATCCTCAGATTAGTGACTTCTTTCATCTTATTAACCCTTGGGACAACAGCTCATAACTACTTATTACTAGTTCGTATAAGAAAACTTCTAATTTTCTTTGTTTTCTTAAACTATTCCTATCTTTTGGATGTAATTTTTCACTTTCTACTCTTTTGTTATAAAGAAAACATTTAAAATTTTTGAAAATGTTGTGCTTATGCAAAGTATGATGCAAATTGATGTGTAAATAAGCACAAACCTCCCCCAAACCTGTTTACAGCAGTGTCCTCACTGATGTCATCCGTTAAGCTCAAAAAAAAAACCTGTAGACTTGGGAGGAAATTATTAATGGGGGCAAGAATATATGAAAGTGAAAATCCTCCCCCAAACTTATTTTAGGCTCACAATTTTGTAAAAATCATTTTCTTTCAAGAGCCAAAATATACCACCCCTCCCCCAAACTTGAGTTAAACATTTTTAATCTTTTAAAATCACATGAGGGGGTCAAGGTTATTGGTCAATGCCAAGTTTTGCAAAGACCGAAGGTCAACACAAACCATTCAAAAATTTTATCGATGAAGCACCAAGGTTGGAGGAAGAACATGTCACCTATTGACGTGAAGAAGTGGGGAGGTGACAAGAGGTGTATTGGAAAAGGATTGCGTCTCAATTTGGAGAGACGACACAGTGATAGTAATGATGGATTACTCGCATTGTCATGATTGTCCAAAAGAGGGGGTGGAGGTCCAATTTCTTCATCTTGGAGTTGATTCATCTCAACACCCGTGTCTTGTAAAAATGCGAGTTCATCAGCGAAAATTTCCTCAAAGCTTTCATCGATACCCCGAAAAATAATGTCATCAGAAAAAATGGGGTGATCGTCAGACTCAATATAAAGTTCCTCATTAGATGCTGACCCGGACAACTCGGTGGAAGAGTAAATGGTTGGGTCAAACAACAACATATGAAAAGAGTCTGTATCATGAGGTTGATCAAATTCGCTGCTGTCGACATCCATTAATTCGACAGAACACACATGAGTATAGGGTTCGGAGGGTTCACTTCCCAACTTGTAAATATTAAGCTCAATTGACTTCTTTCCAAAGGATAGGGTCATAGAGCCGTTTCTACAATTAATTACTGCGTTGGAAGTGGCCAAAAAGGGTCGACCGTGTATCACCGGAATTTGATTGCGTGGGTTTGCTACAGGTTGTGTATCTATAACGATAAAGTCCACAGGGAATATGAATTCCCCGACTTTGATTAACACATCCTCTAGCTCACCCCTTGGTTGGGTGATAGATCGATCGGCCATCTGAAGAGTGCAATGCGCATGTTTTAACTCTCCGATCCCTAATTGCTCATACACAGAATACGAAAGCAAGTTAACACTAGCACCAAGATCGAATAGAGCACGATTGATATTTTTACCCCCAATAGAAATTGAAATTGTAGGACTTCCGGGGTCCTTTCGTTTCTTGGGAAGTTGTGTAAAAGCTGTGCTCACATTACTCGTAAGGAAAACTTTTTTAGGTACTTGAACTTTTCTCTTCCTAGTGCACAAGTCCTTTAGGATTTTCGCATATGACGGAACTTGCTGAATAGCATCTAGGAGAGGAATGTTTATGTTAACTTGCTTAAAAATTTCCACGATCTTCTCCATTTGTGGACTTGGTCTGTTGCCCCTTAACCTGTTTGTATAAGGTGCTTGATCAATAAGTTTTGGGTCCAACGTTTGTCGAGAAGACTGTGGGGATGGATTCGATCCCAAAATTGGAGTTGGATCGACTTAGATAGATTTGGCGAAATGTTCGAGCCTTGGGGAAAACGGAGAATAGGCTCGGATGAAGGTGGAAGACTAGACGAATTAGGGGAAGAAGAAGAAGAAGAAGAAGAAGGGGTATCAAATGTGTCACTATCATCAAATTGCTCACCTACTTGGTTATTCAGCACTCTCCCCGATCTCAACGTAGTAATGGCATTCACATTATGACTTTGTGAATGGCCAGGATTCGGTAGTGGTTGAGATGGAAGTTTCCCTTTCTCTCTCGCACTCATTGCGGCGTTTAACTGTGCGATTTAGTTTTCTATTGATTTAATACTCTCACCATGGGAGGAGGAGTTTTTCGTTAGGGTATCAATAGAAGACCTTATCTCAGCCGAATTTTTCATGGATTGTTTCATGAACATATCCAAAGTTTGTGCAAGTGAGTTGTCAGTACCGGCCACTTGTGGTGTAGAAATGTTGGCCGGATTTTGGAAATTTTGTGACTGAAAGGGGGGCTGATTCTGTGGTTGTGGTTGCTGTGGAGGAGGTCTTTGATAATTACTTTGTTGGTTTTGATTCCAAGCAAAGTTAGGATGATTCCTCCATCCTTGATTGTATGTGGAAGAATAAGGGTATTTCTAGGTCGCTGCTGAGAAGCAGCATTAGCTTGAAACGATGCATTCATAGGACATTCTTCCGTTAAGTGTGAAGGATCCGAACAGCAACCACAGACAGTCTTAGGAAGCGTGACCTGATTTAGGGAGAATGTTGAGAACTTGTTTTCAATAGCATCGAGTTTCTTCTGTATCGCTGCTATTTCGGCTTTTACTGCGATAGAAACATCGAGCTGGTGAATACCTCCCTTAGTTGAAGGTGGTCTTATGCTTTCCCACTGCAAAGTGCTTTCTGCGAGATCTTCCAGATATTTCCATGCTTCACCGTCATCTTTAGACATGAAATTGCATTGACACATTGTTTCAAGCATCTGCTTTGTCGCTGGATTAATGACCTCATATATAATCCGACATAAATCCTATCTATTGATTCCATGATGAGGACATTGGACAAGAAGATCTTTGAAACGTTCAAAGCACTTCCAAAATGGTTCATTGGGAAGCTGGGTGAACTGGTTGATCTCGTTCCTAACACGTGCAGTCTTATGGTTTGGGTAAAACTTCTTAAGAAATGCTATGACGAATTCATCCCAATTAGTGATAGAGTGTGCAGCAGTATTGTAAAGCCATTTTTCTGCCAAGTCGCACAGTGTGAATGGGAGAAGACGTAAGCGCATAGCATCTAAGGTCAATTGTGAAGTACCCATCATTGCGCATACGTTTTCGAATTTGGTGATGAAAACGTACGCGTCTTCCGACTCAAGCCCGTGAAATTTGGGTAGCAGATTGATGTAGTGGGGTTTAATTTCGAAATTATCCCCGTTAGGTGGTGGAAGAGATAGACAAGTAGGAAGAGGACCACGAATAGGATAGCATCTCTCTTGAAGAGAAATGCGCGGTGGATTCTGCGCAACTTCGGGCGGTGGCAGCGTGGTGTTATAATTTGATGGAGTGCCGTCCATCACGGTCGTGGTGTGTGGTGGGGGAAAAGAAGATGAAGAAGTTCCGACTTCGGCGTCGATAGCAGGAACGCGGACAAGACGGGCACTAGGATCCCGTGTCCAGCCGAGCATGCACTAAGCGGGTTTAGTACAAGTGGCAGCATGTGTGTGATTTTAAAATTGGCTTGTTTTGAAAAAGTGGGACTCAAGACAAATCACCCTAAGTTGCACAAGCAACCCTAGAACTAAGGTTACCTAGGTCAGTCTCTAGACCGCTCCTAGACTTCCAAAGGACAAGCCGCAGGATCAATCCTCTACCGCCTCCGTACTACCCTTGTAGCCAGATAAGTGCCAGGTAAGTGGGAAGGAACCACGTCGTGGGCCTAATTAAAAACCACTAGCCTTTGTCACACTTGCCTAGGCACTACAAAAGTAATGCGGATAAACGATAGATTACCCAAGACCTTCCTCTGTCCTTATTGAGCGCGACAGTCCTTAGAGTCTGGTCTAGATATTTTTTAAATTAATGAAGGGTTGATATATATGCTCGGTTTGTGATTTGTCGGGCTTAGGAAGGGTGATGAAATCCCCACCTAATCTTGATTTGGTCTTTGCCCCTTAGAATCCGTATTAAAATATGCAAAACAAAACCAATCACAAAACTTTTGCAAAAAGATTTTTAGCGGCGCAATTTTCGCAAAGAATCCTGCAGAAAATAGATTTTATTGGATTTGAGAGGAGAGAGAAGGAGTTGAGAATCTTACCAGAGAGTTCTGTAGCCCTAATCCCTCCAAGCAGCCGCGTTTCCGCCGCAGGAAACACCTTAGTGCCGCGGTTCCGCCGCGAGGTGGAGAGATCAATTGATGAAAATTTTTCTGTGGTCTCCTTTGCTCCTCTGGATCTCTAAAAATCTCTCTGTTTTCTGTTTTCCTCAATTCTGTGACTCCAGATCTCCTTGCAAAAATCCATGCACAAATCGTTAAATATGCAGTTTGCAGTTTTGTTTTAATAATGATATGGCTCGTCTAAGAATTCAACACAAATAGTAAAAATAAAAAATTACGCACCTATCCCCGGCAACGGCGCCATTTGATTGGTACGAAAGAGTGTTTTTGTTTGTAGTTTAACCGCAATCAATAACGGTGTCGCGTGTAGCTAGACCGAGATGAGTACGGGTCGTCCTCTGGGAAACGTGGAACCTTTTACTTTTACTTTAGATGTGTTGAGAAAGAGAGGAGGAATAAAGAATTTTATAGAATGGTTTCTAGATCTACGTTAAACAAGAATGTAAAATATAGATCTAAATTATTTTAAAGATGTAGATAATATAATAAGAGGGCTTGTAGGGTTCGTTAGGATTTAGTAGTTATGGACGATTATTTAAAAGTTACCCCTTTTATCCATTAATAGATTTAGAACTAGAACGACGGTGATGCGTGTAGATTAGGGTTTCTGGAGGGAAAAGGAATCCCACTCTTAACCCTTACCTCGACACGGAACTCCGTTCATATCTAGCCTTTACCAAAACAATCATTAATCTAATCTCTAATCGCGTTCGGAACTAGCAAAGAATTGCTAGCGCGCCCGATTAGGATGCTAATGATTCTTTTGATAAAGTTCCTAAACTTTATAGGACTTAAAAAGGGTTTAGTTATTTTCATCGTCCATTAGCCTACCCTAATCCTATGAACCCTAACAAGCGGAGGATTACTCGCGCATGTTGGGAGAAGAAGATGAAAAGAAAGAGAGGGAAAACATAATGTAAAATGCAAAAAATTAAATAAAATAACTATCTTTATTAATCAACTTGAACAATCTACACTTTGATTCCTTAGAAAATGATTACAAAGACTAGTTTGCTTCTCGATCTCTTCCAAGGGCGTAGATGAACCGTTGATGATCAGCCTGGATGCGTGAGCCGTCTTGGACTTCGTGATCTCTTCGGCTTGATCATTTTTCCAAGAGGCTCTCGGTCCTTATTTATAGTCACAGAGCCAGAACCCTAGTTTCCTAATATGGAAACTAGTTGTTAGGATCCTAACCACCATAATCCCATATCTCAACTCTTCAAATCCGCGGCGGAACCGCGGCCATTGGATAGGTTTGGCCGTGGATCCGCCGCCTTTTTGTGAGATCATGGCCTCTAATTTTTGTAGCTTCATATCTGTAACACTTGGTAATCTTTTGAGTATCTACACTTTGAAAATCTTTTCTACATTTCTACCAGAATTAGTTTCTTGAACATCTTTGGTAGATTTGATTTGTCAACTTTGATTTCCTTGATTTCAGCACTGAAAATTCTGCACAATAACTCAACAAACAATATTAGTAGAGTTTGTTTTATTGAGATATTAACTTAACCATTAAGAATTGGTCAAAGGTATTAATAAGGTAAGCATATTTAAATGGGCCAAATGTTACATGGATATTATATGCTTACTTTTTCCTACAAAATGTTATTTATAATATATAAACACATGAAAATAGTATTTTTACAGATAAACCCTCATATGTATCATATATTATAATAAACACCTTTTATTATATAATAATAGTAGGAAAAATGTCATATTAAATGTGCAGTTTTATAAACTGAACACCCACCTAATAGCAAAAGGGCTAACACGCCTCAGAAATGGTATCTGTGTCAAAAGATGCGGTAAACAGCCAGCTGCGTCTACACCAAAGGGCAACCTGGAAGCACTGTGGCACAACGGGGTGAGTTGCCAACTCGTGAATAGAAGATAACATATAAAGGTAATTGCGAGTATGCACGTGCTGCGATACTCTAAATTCTGCCAACTAATAAACATCTATATAATGAACTGGATGCTCAATATCATGCAACAAGTACTATCTAATAATCATATCTATGTGATGAGCAAGATATGTGATAATTAGGCATGGCGATGCATCTAACAACCCTATGTATATAATGAGCAGGGTACGCAATATTATGAAAGCATGTGTACTCTACCAGGTATACTAGCTACAGGATGAGATGTCAAGTACTGAATGCCGAGTAAGGAAAGGAATAATATATACACGGAATGTCAACGTGGAAAAATATAACTGGTGTCTATCAATACACCAAAAGCCCAGTACAACTCAAGAGTCGTCATCCACATCGGTCCTCAAATCCTGTAATCTCATAAAATCGGGAGTGCCCATCACCGGCACTCAAAATATCATGAAATCCGCCGTGTCCAGCATCGACACGCAAATCGTCCAATATGGGGAGTCCGTCCATCGGATCTTCCCACGGGCTCCGTCTGCGGAATCGACCCTCGGCCCTGGCAGTACGCGTCGTCCCGTATCCATCAAGCTACTCTGGTCAATATCCTCCGGATAACCGCCAGGTCCAACCAATCACCGGTAGGTAGTAGTCCCTGTGCCGGGCTCACCGTCTAACAATACGAGTCTTCTCGCCCCGGGGTACCGTACCGGGTCCACAATGTACCCGCAATCGGTGCCTACCTCTCCTCGAATCGGGTATACTCATACAAGCCCTCTGGAACCGAGAAAACTCATGGTGGACGCACTAAAGTATCATATCAAGGAAAACCGGGTTTTCAAACAGTGCGTATTTTCTTAAAATTTTACTCCGGTTCCCAAATTTAGCAATCACAGAAATCAAATCAAATACGTAAATCCATGCAATGTGCCGTATGACACTACGAGTAAAAGAAAGGGAGAACCGCTCTTTTTAAAAGATCCAGTTTTGAAAATATCGCTTGCGGTCCCTTAGTTTTAAATCAAGTCAATATCGTCCATGTAGGTAACCTATGAATGTGGTATAGGTATGGATGTGTGAATGGATAAATACGCAAGTGAATATAGCAATGTACATGTGTACTAATGTAGACGTATGATGTATATGCGCCCGAGTATGAATCTATGTAAGGTATATGGCACAAGTGTGAATATGTGAGGTATAAGTCATAAGTATGAATATATGTGATGTATATGTCACAAGTATGAATATGTGATGTATGCAGCAAATCCTGTCCACGTCAAATAAGCAGAATCAATATAATATGCGGTTTATAGCAATCCTACATTGTGAGTGGCATGGCAATCACTAACGGTGTGAGTGTAGCATATAAATCGTGCTCGTGAAACTTGGACCGTTAGTGATAGTGCAGTATTCTATACTACCAGTATATCTATATGGACACTCATGACTACAAATCCTATTACGCCCTGACGCTTAACGCCATACGGGCGATTTCCCCGTAGATGTTAAATCTACTCACCTGGTCGCGTGCTAGGTATAGCCGACCACTTGCTTCCCTTTCCTGGCGACGTCTGACGTACCCGCCTGAGAACCTGGAATTTACACAAGGATTCCAATTATATAAGAAAGAATCTCGCCAAAACGCGATATTGAAACAAAACATGAAACTCGCGTCGCGAATCAACGCGCGTGTGTGCGATACGCTGAAACGTGTGTGCACGCGTCCACGACTCAGCCCGACACGCCGCGATACGCTGAATCACAAAACCCACTCGCGTATCGCGTGTATCGCGCAAACTAAAAACACTAGAAAACGATATATCGTCCCAGATTCTGCCAAGGTTACAATATTACAAAACTATATATACCATGGACCTACAAATCATAGCAGATACCCACCCTAAAAACCCTAGCTCCCATCTCTCTGCTCTGGCCGCAATTTGCGGCCAGATCTATTATTTCGGCGGCCTGAAGGTTGGCTGGTGGGGTCGGGCTCTGGTGGTGGGGTCAGGGTGTCACTAGTATGCTATGGTCCACTCAATTTTATTCTGGAGTCACCGGGGTAACAGCAGATATCAGAAGGCTAAGCTTTTGCTTAAAAAGTCACATTTTGCCCAAACATGAAAATTCGGGGTATTTTGGTGTAATCTGGGGTTATCTAGGTTTACTTGGCCTCAATAGCACCTAACTAACTTAGTCTAACCACAACTAACCTTACTTAAGCAAGGATCTCACTAATCACCACAATATCGCTAAAAACACCAAATCTAGTGATAACAACTACCAATTCTCACTAATATAACTAAGCCAATGCACAAGTCTAGTATACAAGCAAGTGAAGCTCAGAAGTTATACCTCACTTGACCCTACGACGCTGGTTCAGGAGAAGAAGAGAAGAAGAAGAAGCTGCTACAGAAATTGTTGTTGTTGTTACTGCTACTGCTGATGCTGCTGTTGGTTGTTGTTGTTTGTGTTGTTATTGCTGCTTGTTGGTGTTGTTGGTGTTGTTATTGTTGCTGATGGTGTTGGTGCTGGGCTTCTCGGCTGATGCTACAGGTGCTGGGGCTGCTGGGGCTGAGCTGCTGCTGCTGGAAATGCTGATGTAGTTGTTGTTGTTGTTCTGGTGCTGGTGTTTGATGCTGCTGCTGCTGCAACTTCTGCTGTTGCTGCAGATGTAGTTGTGTGTGTGTGAGAGAGTGAGAGAGTGAGTGAGATATGAGAGAGTGTTGCAACAAAGGAAATGATGGTGCCCAAGGTCAAGCCCCCCCCCCATCCCTCTCTCTCTCTTGCCACATTAAATGCAAGCATGGGCTTGCCATGATGCATTCTCTCAAGTCAACCAAAATACATTTTAAATTCCTTTTCCATTTTTAAACAAAACATAACCTTAATTAAAATCATTTGTCTTAACAAGGAGGGTTTAATCCACCATGGTTGTTAAACATGGTATAACCCATATTTTAACCCTAATTTACATGCACAAGTTTGTGCAAGCTTGGTAAAATTCGAAAAAAATATTTATTAAATTGGAAAAATTATTTGCAAATCAATTTGGTAAACTTTTTATTAAAATCACATATTAAAATATAATTAGCCACTAAACACATCCTAGGGTGTTACAACCTCACTTGACCCTAGAAGAAGGAGGGGAAGAAGAGGTGGAGATGTGCTGCATGTTGTTGCTGCTGCTGCTGTTGGATGTTGCTGCTGCCGTTTCTTGTGTTGCAGCTGCTGTGGCTTCAGCTGTTGTTGATTGTGTGTGTGTGAGTGAGAGAGAGAGAAGTGAGAATGAGTGTTTAGAAAAAGAAATGAGGGAATAACCGAGTCAAACCCCCATCTGTCTGACCTCATTAAATGCAAGCATGGGCAAGCCCATCATGCTCCCCCTCTCTCTCCAAGTCAACTCCCAAAAAAAAAATTCCTTTTCTTTTTATTTTTAAAGAGTAAACTAATACACTTAAAGAAATTCAATTTAACATAATGATATGGGTTAGTCCACCATGGTTACAAAACATGGTTTAGCCCTAACTTAACCCTGGTTTACATGCACATGTGTGTGCAAGCATAATAAAATTCTAATAAAATATTCATTAACTTTGATAAAATATTTGAAAATCGTTTTGGTAAACTTTTTACTAAAAACCATACATTAAAGTATAATTATCCAATAAACACAGTCTACGGTGTTACAATCTTCCCTCCTTATAGAAATTCATCCCTGAATTTAAAATTTTAGCTACGTGTACCTTCAAAGAGATGAGGGAGTTGCTTCCGCATCTCGCCCTCGGCCTCCCAAGTGATCTCTTTACCATTTAGGCTACGCCAAAGCACCTTCACAGATGGCAAGACCTTCGATCGAAGTTTCTTCACCTGCCGGTCCAATATCACGACTGGCTGCTCTGTGAACGAAAGATCGCGCTCGAGCTGAACGGTCTGATGCTGAATCATGTGAGAATGGTCATGCAGGTATCTGCGAAGTATCGACACGTGGAATACGGGGTGAACATTCGGAAAGTCGGGTGGAAGAGCCAAACGATACGCAACTGTGCCCACACGCTCGAGGATCTCGAAGGGACCTATAAATCTGGGGCTAAGCTTCCCCTTCCGTCCAAATCTCATCACGCCCTTCATTAGAGAGACCCTAAGAAAAATGTGATCGCCAACAGCGAACACTAATCTGCGGCGGCGTCTGTCAGCATACGATTTCTGCCTACTCTGAGCTGTCCTCATCCTATCTTGAATCAGCTGTATCTTCTCGGTCGTCTCCTGTACGATCTGCGGCCCCAAAATACAGCTCTCACTGAGCTCTGCCCAACAGACGGGCGATCTACATCTCCTCCCTTACAAGGCCTCGAAAGGTGTCATCTGGATAGTATCCTGGAAACTATTATTGTAGGAGAACTCCACCAGGGGTAAATGATGATCCCAGCTACCACCAAAGTCTAAAACGCATGCTCGGAGCATGTCCTCGAGATTCTGAATAGTCCGCTCAGACTGGCCGTCGGTCTGCGGATGAAATGCTGTGCTGAAACTCAAGCGGGTGCCCATAGCCTCCTGAAGCCTCTGCCATAGTCGGCTGGTAAACTGGGTGCCTCGGTCTGACACGATACATGTCGGGACTCCATGCAGTCGTATGATCTCGTCGATGTATATCTAGGCATACTGAGCAAATCCGAAAGTCGTCTTCACCGGCAGAAAGTGAGCCGCTTTTGTCAATCGATCCACGATCACCCAAATGGAATCATACCCTCGACTACTCCTAGGTAGATCCACAATGAAGTCCAAAGAAATGTACTCCCATTTCCACTCCGGAATGGGTAACGGCTGTAGCTCTCCCGCTGGCCTCTGGTGCTCAGCCTTGACTTGTTGACAAGTCAGGCATCTCGACACGAAGTCTGTGACGTCCCTCTTCATCCCGTCCCACCAATAAACATCTCTCATATCATGGTACATCGTGGTGGAACCAGGATGAACACTATACACCGATCGATGTGTCTCCTCAAGAATCTCACGCAGCGGTCCCTCAGCATCTGGTACGCACAGTCTAGTCCTAAATCGCAGTATCCCCTGATCATCAACCTCGAACTCAGAAAGTCTGCCATGTCCAATCTGTGCCATGATCTCTGAACAACGGTCATCTCTGTTCTGTGCCTCATGTATACGGTCAAGCAACTGTGGGCGTGCACGAACATGCGCAAGCTGTCCCCCGATCGGAGTGAACTCGAACTGCACTCGGTGTAAGTCCACGTTTCCCACCACAGTGCTTGCGGGGAGGCGGAAACGTTATGAAAAATCTGATTTTTACAACACTAGGCAGCATGGACTATGCTAAAGGAAGGATCTTTGCTAAACAAAACTAACTAACAAGCTAAAAGGAGTTAGCTACTCGGAAAGGGGGTTATACCTAGGTCGTCAAGTCCTTCTCTTCTAGCTCCTTGGAATGAAAGAACGGGTTCTCCTTGTCGCCTTCTCTTGCCGAAGAAATATCCACCTAAGGGCCTCTACCTTTGGCTCCAACCTCAAACGAGAAGTAACTAAGGTGCTTGGTGTGCTAAACCTAGGACCTTAGAAAGAGTAGAAAGTATTTTTGAGGGATTTATCTCAAGCTCAAAGGGTTCTCAACTCATGAGAGGGGAGAGCTAGAGAGAGAGGAAGAGAAAGAGAGAGAATGAGAATGATAGAATGAGAAGAATAATCCAACCTTCTCACATATATGTGAATTATGAAAAATAGATAATTAGCTAAAGATAATTGTGATGGTTAATCAAGAAATGACCATTACCATTTCACATTAAATGCTTTTGCAAGGATCAAAGAGCATCTTTCATATGGAATGATGATGGTCAACTTGTCAACCTACGTCAACAAGTCAAGTATAGTCAAATGGTCAATAACCCTAACCATGCACAATTATAATTAACTAATATTAATAAATCATATTTCACACATAAACATTAGGGTTAAGAAAATGACAATGGTCATCAACCCTAATGAAAGTCCTCTGCCTCTGTCTCAGTCAACTGTGCATACACACCCGTATCCGTGTTCCGAGGAACACGAATACAATGAGATAAACCCAATCCCAAATGATATACTAGGATCCGTCTTAAACCAAAGACCGCTAGTATAAGCTGTCCGGACACCAAACGTGCACAAGTGCGCGGATGTGAACGAACCCTGTCGCAAAACCATGCGACCTCTACTCATTTTGCCTAAAGGAGAATAACCCTCTGTATGGGACTCTAAAGACTCGACACTATGCTGGCAGTGGGTTTAACTACAGACCGCAAGCGGCACTAGCTGTACGTAACGGTCCCCAAGTAGATGCCGATAAGAAGACTGACGAGGTAAACCCATCTGAACTCCTACTGAGCCTGAACGTGACAGTCTCCGTACATTCCGGTCTGTTCGTCTAAGAACATCGCATGGCGGGCCTAGGGGGCGGTAAACATCAGTCCCCTACTAGCGGTACAAGTCGTGTCGGAGTGTAGCCCAGAACACCTGAGATAACACTAGAAACCTACCAGTCTTTCTCGCTTGCCCTGGCCAGGGACTTTGTGTAATGGCTCTTCTAGACACAGCGTGATATCAACCCCCAATACCGGGAGAAACGAATCCTGTCTAACCATCACTTCCTCCAAGTGCTTCGGGACAGCACCCAAAAACTACCTGTTTGCATGACTCCTTTGAGCCGTGGTAGGGTAGTAATCAAAGTACAGTGGGAACACACTCGAGGCGAAGTCACAGTGTCAAGTCAACGGACTAAGCTGTACTCATGTCACCTGGGAACTGATAACTGACGATAGGTATAATACCAACCAACAGTTCCTGACGAGTCCTGTCCAGTGTACTCGTAACCTAACGAGCACCCGCATACTATCCCAAGTACGACGTACTGACGACTGTGGGACAGACCGTCTCCCAAGCTAGGATAAGAAGCGCATACGCTAGTCTACTCCGGAGTATCGATGCCCTGTCTCGATAGTCCTGCGACTAGGGGCCTGCATAAGGATGTGCTTATGGATTACCCAGCCCCACGAGTGTGACTGCCATCACAACGCTGGTAATCAAGCAAAGATCCTAAGGGCTCCACTAATGTGTAAAAGCGATATGCTAAAAGAAACACATGCACACATTAAAGCAGAAACAAACCAAGTAGCATAGTACTATTTTGAGCAAGATTGTCAATACAAGGTGAATATCCCAAGCTTCCATCAAGTAATATACATACTAGTATGATACAGTAATGGCCTCTAGGGCATATACACTAACAATCTCCCACTTGCACTAAGGCCATGTACTGGCGTATCGAAGACCTATCTTCTCGATCAGCCGCTCGAACTGAGTCTGGGGTAAGGCCTTCGTGAATGGATCAGCAGTGTTATCTTCCGTAGCAACTCTCCGAACCTCGATCTCCTGCCGACCCATAATCTCCCTTATCAGGTGATACCGCCTCAAGATGTGCCTGGACTTCTGATGGGACCTGGGTTCCTTCGCTAAAGCTATAGCCCCGTTGTTGTCGCAATACAGAGGTACTGGATCAACAATGGACGGAACCACCTGAAGTTCTGTTAGGAACTTCCTTATCCAGATGGCTTCTTTTGCGGCATCTGCAGCAGCGATATATTCCGCTTCCATCGTCGAGTCAGCAACGGTTTCTTGTTTGGAACTCTTCCAACATACCGCCCCTCCATAGAGGGTAAAGACATAACCCGACATGGACTTGGAATCATCCTTGTCACTCTGGAAGGTGGAGTCAGCAAAGGCCTCGATCTGGAGGTCTTTTCCGCAATACACCAAGAACATCTCTTTAGTCCTTCTCAGGTACTTGAGAATATTCTTTACCGCTATCCAGTGTTTCTCCCCAGGGTTTGACTGATACCGGCTTACCACACTCAGTGCATAAGCTACAACTGGTCTGGTACACAACATCGCATACATTATAGAGCCTACCGCAGAAGCGTAGCGTATAATAGACATGCAATCCCTTTCCAAATCAGTCTTGGAAGACATCTCTTTGGAGAGGGTGATCCCGTGACAAGCCGGTAGAATACCGCGCTTGGAATCTTCCATACTGAATCTTTTCAGTATGGTGTCGATGTACCTGGACTGTGAGAGTCCTAATATCCTCTTGGATCTGTCACGATAGATCCGGATCCCCAGAATGTATGAGGCATCACCTAGGTCTTTCATGGAGAACCTGTGTGACAAGAACCCTTTGACAGATTGTAGCATAGGAATGCCATTTCCTATCAAGAGAATGTCATGCACGTATAATACGAGGAATACAACAGTTCTTGCTACAAATCTACTATAGATTCATGGTTCATCTGGATTTTTGATAAATCCAAATTCTTTGACCGTCTCATCAAAACAGATGTTCCAACTCCGCGATGCCTGCTTTAGTCCATAGATGGACTTAAGCAACTTGCACACCTTTCCGCTGCTCCCACTCTGAATGAAACCCTCTGGCTGGTCCATATAGACACACTCCTTTAAATTTCCATTTAGAAAAGCGGTCTTTACGTCCATCTGCCAGATCTCATAATCGTGGAAGGCAGCAATGGCAAGAAGGATCCGAATGGATTTCAGCATAGCCACTGGAGAAAAGGTTTCGTCATAGTCCAAGCCAGGTCTTTGACGGAAACCCTTTGCAACAAGTCTAGCTTTATAGGTCTTAACCTGTCCATCTACACCAATCTTCCTTTTGAAGATCCACTTGCATCCTACGGGTTTTACCCCATCTGGAGCAATGTCCAACGTCCATACTTTGTTGGTGTACATGGACTCCATTTCGGTCCGCATTGCATCCAGCCATTTTACCGAGTCAATGCTCTGAATGGCCTGCTGGAAGCTAGTCGGCTCGTCACTATCAATGATGCAATCCTCTCTATCCCCGTCTATGAGAAAACCGTAGTATCTCTCGGGCGGATGAGACCGCCTACTACTTCTGCGGAGCGGTGTAGGAATGTCCAGATCTTTTGAACCCTCTGGTTCTACTAAGCTTTCAGTAATAGCTCGTGGTTCTGGAATTTCTTCCAGTTCTATTGCGCTCCCACTTATCTGATTTTCCAAAAACTCAGTTTCCAAGAAGTGGGCATGACGAGAAAAAAACCATTTGTTCCTCTTCGCAATAGAAGAAATATCCCTTGGAGTTCTTTGGATATCCCACAAACTTGCACTGTACTGAGCGTGCCTCGAGCTTGTCCGCATGCTGCTTTTTGACAAAAGCTGGACATCCCCATGTATTAATGTGATTAAGATAGGGTCTCTTTTTTACACCACATCTGATATGGTGTAGTAGGCACAGTCTTAGTTGGAACTCGGTTCAAAAGGTATGCAGCTGATTCTAGTGCATATCCCCAGAATGATCGCGGTAACTCAGCGTTGCTCATCATGGATCTTACCATATCCAATATGGTTCGGTTCCGTCTCTCCGATACACCATTATGTTGCGGAGTGTATGGAGGAGTAAGCTGAGAGAGAATTCCATTCTCTTTTAAGTAATCCAGGAACTCGGCACTCAAGTATTCACCACCTCGATCAGATATCAGTGTCTTGATACTTTTGCCTGTTTGTTTTTCTACTTCATTCTTGTATTCCTGGAATTTTCCAAAGGCTTCGGATTTATGTTTCATCAAGAAGACATAACCATACCTTGAAAAGTCATCCATAAAAGTAATGAAGTAAGAATAACCGCTTCGTGCATGCGTAGACATTGGACCGCACACGTCGCTGTGTACGAGTCCCAAGAGCTTGCTCGCTCTTACTCCGTGTCCAGTGAACGGAGTCTTTGTCATCTTTCCTTGAGACAAGATTGACAAGTTGCATATGATTGATATTCGAACGGATCGAAATATCCTTCTGTATGTAACTTCGTCAACCTTCTCTCATTGATTTGACCCAGTCTACACTTCCATAAGAAAGTCTGATTTGTTTCCGGAGACTTTCTTTTGTGTGTATTCTGGACATTGAAAATCTGTGGTTGGTTTAATACGTATATACCATTGCTTAATGTACCTGACCCAATCAGAACTTGATTAAGGTGAATGTTTACAACTTACTTACAAACGCAAATTCATAACCTTCTTTAGAAATCACATATACAGAAATGTTATTACAAGTTGCATTGGGTACAAAAAAGCAATTACGTAAAACCAAAACATCTCCATCTGACATTCCCAGGTGATAGTCCCCCACGGCCTCAGCATCCATGCTAGATCCGTTTGCAACTTTGAGGGTTATGTCACCTACCTTCAAAAACTTACGCATTCTCAACGCCTACAAAGAATTACAGATATGAGATCCTGATCCGGTATCCAATACCCAGGACATAGAGTTTATTGATAGACGGTTTTCAATAACATACACACCTGAAGCTGAAGCCGCAACTTGCTTCAGATCCTGTGTTCTGGCCTTCCAAGCCCTGCAATCTTTCTTCCAGTGTCCACTCTTGTGACAGTAAAAGCACCCTTCCTTATCCACAAGCTTCCCCACTACCTTTGTTGCTTTTGCCTTTCCCTTCGTATCCACCTTACTAACACCGCCCCTTGGTTTGGCGGGGGTTTTCTTCTTCTTTCCCTTGGCTTTCGCCCTGGACCTAGAAGAGGAAGATCCTCCTACAAACAAAGTGGATGTTTCCCTACCTTCCTGTAGTGTGCCCTCCGCACTCCTCAGCATGTTGAGGAGTTCTGAAAGTTCAACTTCCTTTTCCTGCAAGTTGAAGTTCAGGATGAACTGGGCGTAAGTTGAAGGAAGGGACTGGAGAATCAAGTCCGTATAGAGCTCATTCTCCAACGTGGTCCCAAGGTCCGCGAGCTCCTCTATGTAGCCAATCATCTTAAGCACGTGTTTCGCTACCGATGATCCGACGGCCAATCTTGCCGAAAACAACTTCTTCGACACTTCGTTTCTGGCGATACGAGATTGCCCTCCATACAGTTCTTTTGTATGGAGAAATATGGATTCGAGGTCCATATTCTCATGCCTCCTCTGATGTTCGTTGTCCATAGAGGCAAGCACGAGGCACTTGGCCTTCGCGCAGTCGATTTCCCAGGTTTTGCGGATTTTCCTATCCACGACACTGGTTTTGGGACCTGGGACAGAGGGAGATTTGGTGGTAAGAAGATGCCCCAACTTCTCATAAGTGATTGCCATTTTTACCTTCCTGAGCCAATCTTTGTAGTTTGGCCATGTCAGTATGTTTTTATCTAGAAGTAAATTAAGTCCAGTCATGATAAATGGTCGCTGCAATTAGGAGAGAGAGAAGAAACACTTTAGCATGATGCTTTTGCAAGTTTAGAGTGGTTTTTAATTTGTCTAAACAGGATGGCTCCCACTGTCTCTCGAATCCCTCCTCAAACCATAAAGGAAGAACTAGTCGGGATCAATCTCACCGTACAATACTTACTTAACCGTTCAGCCAGGCCAGTGTCGATACTTCGAGGGATATTTTCCAACGCTTTCGTGAAGTTCCTTAATTAAGTAACCTCTTTTCCCAGTGGGCGTAGCCCCGCTAACACCTTTCTAGACACCTACTTGGTTTATAGCATTGATCGTTAAGTGAGAAAGTTCCGGAGGAGTAGCATATACTCACAGTAGGATCGGGATCCAAATATAATCGCGTGACAAAACTGAAGGAATCCTACCAGAATCATCACACTCCAAATGGTATGCAGCGCTAGCAAGTTTCAGTTCTTTTGAAACTTCCGATGTGGATTTTTGCCCCATGCTCTTATGACCTTGACTTTGGCCAACAAATCATAAGTCACATGTCAAGTTCTACCCGTCATTCTCCAGGTTAATTTGAGCCCACCCGCACATACCCTTGACTTTGGCCAACAAGGTAGAACGACTGCCCAAACCAACACATCTATCTATGCTGCACATGAATACCCAATAGCTACCAATCACTATGCCTTGACTTTGGCCAACAAACATAGCTTGAATACTTATTGACCATTCATGTGAAACGACGGAGGGCTACGAATGGTTTTGGCAAAACCGTGAACGTAGTGAACTTGATATAATCGATAGAACGAGATAGCTTTCAAAAGGAGTGGCTCAAGCTCCGCATTTAAAATTTGGTTTTGAAAAGAACCGAGTGGTTTTGAAACTGTTCCAACGACTTTTACTTGGTTTATTTTTTCTTGCATTAATTCCAATGCGTCCCATCATTTAATCCTACCATTGCAGAAAACAACGAAAATATGACGTACGCTTATGACATCCGCATTCGCCACGGGGTCCCGTCATCACCCGTTAGGTTACTTAACTAACGACAGAGCGGGGCTAGACTAGCGCGGATGCAAAACATAAGCAACGCCTAAATAGATATCATATAGATATATATAAACATTCGTCACATGCATTGATAGCCATTCCAGATCACAGATGAATACATTGGATATACTAGGAATCCGCATTTCGTACAAGCCTGTAACGAAGAGCGGATTACACGGTCGCGATGAATAGCTAAACCCCACCCTAGACCCCTACAGGTGCGGCAAACTACCCGCCAAGTATCCGAAGTGAAGCAACCTCCCTCAACAACGTGAGTAGGCCACTCGGCACTTCGAGGTACCCGGTAGTTTGTGCACCCCACCTTGGGTCTATCCTAGGAGCAAAAACAGTAAAAAGAAATTATACAATGACGGCTACAACCCCGACCCGGTTGTGCGGCCATACAAATAATATTACATCAATTTACATATTACAAGAATTGAAAGAATAAGAAAACTCTCATCTCACAACCCCCCGGCTATTCATCCGCGATAATCCAACGAATTCATATACACAAACAATCAACATTACAGATCACAGATATGTATAACCCCCACTAATCGACGTATAGTGATTAGAAGACGTTCAATACATATATCACATCACAGATATAACCCATTAGCCAAAGTGTAAAGAAATTCGATCAAAATACGGATTTGTGACCACCCCAAAAACTAACTTGTTCTCTGGAAAATCAGGGCAGAAACAATCCATCCTAAAAATCCCAAAACAGCACCATAAGAACACTGCAGGATAAACGACCCACGGCCGAGTCAACTCGGCCGCGGATCCGCGGCAAGAGCATGCTCTTGCCGCGGTTCCGCGGTGAGTTGGTCGACTCGCTGTCTCGTTTTTCTTATATGTTCTGTAAAAACCCTGAGCCGATTTTTGAAGTATGATTTATTATTTTTCGAGCAGGTTTAAAAATCGGCAGAAACTTAGGGTTTTAGAAAAATGTTTTGCGATTTTTTCCGATCGAAGTTCTAGATACTTTGCTAACTAGTTAGTTTGTGTTTAGCTAGGCTCTGATACCACTGTAAGTCTATGTTGCCCACCCCGGTGCTTGCGAGGAGGAGGAAACGTTATGAAAAATCTGATTTTTACAACACTAGGCAAAATGGACTATGCTAAAGGAGGGATCTTTGCTAAACAAAACAAACTAACAAGCTAAAAGGAGTTAGCTACTCGGAAAGGGGGTTATACCTAGGTCTTCAAGTCCATCTCTTCTTGCACCTTGGAGTGAAAGAAAGGGTTCTCCTTGTCGCCTTCTTTTGCCGAAGAAAGATCCACTTGAGGGCCTCTACCTTTGGCTCCAACCTCAAACATGAAGTAACTAAGGTGCTTGGTGTGCTAAACCTAAGACCTTAGAAAGAGTAGAGAGTATTTTTTAGGGATTTATCTCAAGCTCAAAGGGTTCTCAACTCATGAGAGGGGAGAGCTAGAGAGAGAGGAAGAAAAGGAGAGAGAATGAGAATGATAGAATGAGAAGAATAATCCAACCTTCTCACATATATGTGAATTATGAAAAATAGATAATTAGCTAAAGATAATTGTGATGGTTAATTAAGAAATGACCATTATCATTTCACATTAAATGCTATTGCAAGGATCAAAGAGCATCTTTCATATGGAATGATGATGGTCAACTTGTCAACCTAGGTCAACAAGTCAAGTATAGTCAAATGGTCAACAACCCTAACCATGCACAATTATAATTAACTAATATTAATAAATCATATTTCACACATAAACATTAGGGTTAAGAAAATGACAATGGTCATCAACCCTAATGAAAGTCCTCTTCCTCTGTCTCAGTCAACTGTGCATACACACCCGTATCCGTGTTTCGAGGAACACGAATACAATGAGATAAACCCAATCCCAAATCATATACTAGGATCCGGCTTAAACCAAAGCCCGCTAGTATAAGCTGTCCGGACACCAAACGTGCACAAGTGCGTGGATGTGAACGAACCCTGTCACAAAACCATGCGACCACTACTCATTTTGCCTAAAGGAGAATAACCCTCTGTGTGGGACTCTAAAGACTCTACACTACACTGGCAGTGGGTTTAACCACAGACCGCAAGCGGCACTAGCTGTACGTAACGGTCCCCAGGTAGATGCCGATAAGAAGACTGACGGGGTAAACCCATCTGAACTCTTACTGAGCCTGAATGTGACAGTCTCCGTACAGTCCGGTCTGTTCATCTAAGAACATCGCATGGCGGGCCTAGGGGGTGGTAAACGTCAGTCCCCTACTAGCGGTACAAGTCGTGTCGGAGTGTAGCCCAGAACACCTGAGATAACACTGGAAACTTACCAGTCTATCTCGCTTGCCCTGGCCAGGGACTTTGTGTAATGGCTCTCCTAGACACAGCGCGATATCAACCCCCAATAACGGGAGAGACGAATCATGTCTAACCGTCACTGCCTCCAAGTGCTTCGGGATTGCACCCAAAAACTACCTGTTTGCACGACTCCTTTGAGCCGTGGTAGGGTAGTAATCAAAGTACAGTGGGAACACACTCGAGGCGAAGTGACAGTGTCAAGTCAACGGACTAAGCTGTACTCATGTCACCTGGGAACTGATAACTGACGATAGGTATAATACCAACCAACAGTTCCCGACGAGTCCTGTCTAGTATACTCGTAACCTAACGAGCACCCACATACTATCCCAAGTACGACGTACTGACGGCTGTGGGACAGACCGTCTCCCAAGCTGGGATAAGAAGCGCATACGCTAGTCTACTCCGGAGTATCGATGCCCTGTCTCGATAGTCCTGCGACTAGGGACTTGCATAAGGATGTGCTTATGGATTACCCAGCCCCCACGAGTGTGACTGCCATCACAACGCTGGTAATCAAGCAAAGATCCTAAGGGCTCCACTAATGTGTAAAAGCGATATGCTAAAAGAAACACATGCACACATTAAAGCAGAAACAAACCAAGTAGCATACTACTATTTTGAGCAAGATTGTCAATACAAGGTGAATATCCCAAGCTTCATTCAAGTAATATACATAATAGTATGATACAGTAATGGCCTCTAGGGTATATACACTAACACTCAGCAGTCGCATAAAATCTGCCAATCTACCGACGACTGCCTCTGCACTGCGCTCAAACAAGATAGACTGCCCCCGGGCCTCCTACTCAAAGCATCCGCCACCACATTCGCCTTGCCCGGGTGATACAAGATCTCGCAATCGTAGTCCTTTACTAGTTCCATCCAACGGCGCTGTGTAAGATTCAGGTCTCGCTGCTGAAATATATACTTTAAGATCTTGTGATCAGTGAATATCTGGAACGACTCGCCGTATAGGTAATGTCGCCAGATCTTGAGTGCAAAGACCACTGCAGCCATCTCCAAATCGTGAGTGGGGTAGTTCTGTTCGTGTTTCATCAGCTGCCGAGAAGCATACGCAATCACCCTATCGTGCTGCATCAATACGCACCGTAGCCCCACTCGAGAAGCGTCACAATAGACCACAAATCCGCCCGATCCCGAAGGCAATGATAACACCGACGCCGTAGTCAAACGAGTCCGCAACTGCTGAAAGCTATGCTCGCACTCCTCCATCCAATCAAAAGGAACTCCCTTCCGGGTCAACCCGTTCAACGGTGCAGCAATACGGGAGAAGTCCTATACAAATCGTCTGTAGTAGCCGGCCAGTCCTAGAAAGCTGCGGATCTCCATTACTGATGCGGGTCTGGGCCAACGCTGAACGACCTCGATCTTCTTCGGGACCACACATATGCCATCTCGTGTAATCACATGACCCAAGAAATCTACGCTGTCGAGCCAAAATGCGCACTTGGAGAATTTTGCGAATAGCTGGTGCTCCCTACAGGTCTGCAGTGTGATCCGCAGGTGCTGTTCGTGCTCCTCTCGGCTCCGGGAATACACCAAAATATCGTCAATGAATACGATGATAAACAAATCAAGATACGGCCAGAACATGCGGTTCATCAAGTCCATAAACGCTGCTGGGGCGTTAGTGAGTCCGAACGACATCACCAAAAACTCATAATGGCCGTAACGCGTGCGGAAAGCAGTCCTCGGAATATCCTCCTGTCGAACCCGCAACTGATGGTAGCCTGATCGCAAGTCGATACTCGAAAAGTATCTTGCACCCTGAAGCTGGTCAAACAAGTCATCGATGCGTGGTAACGGATATATGTTCCGCACGGTAACCCTGTTCAACCGGCGGTTGTCAATACACAAGAGCAAACTGTCGTCCTTCTTCTTGACAAACAGGACCGGAGAACCCCAAGGAGACACACTGGGTCGAATAAGTCCCTTATCCAGGAAATCTTGCAACTGACTTTTCAACTCTTTAAGCTCCGCCGGGGCCATCCGATAAGGCGGTATGGAAATAGGCCCCGTGCCGGGAATCAAGTCAATGCAGAAAACAATATCGCGCTAGGGCGGTAGCCTGGGAAACTCGTCAGGGAAAACATCAGGGAACTCACGAACAATCGGAACCTGGTCCAATGGAACCTCTGTAGCTCTAGTATCGCAAACATAGACTAGAAATCCCTGACATCCCTTCCTCAAAAGCTGTCCAGCGCGAAGAGAAGAAATCAAACTGTGAGGGGCAGCACCATGGTCCCCCTGCATAACAAAAGCCGACTCGTCGGGAAAACAAAACCTAACTGTCTTCTCATGGCAGTCCACAGACGCATAGCACGTGTAGGGTTACTAGGCACTCTCACAAGGGTCTATAAGGCATCAACTATGCCCGATTTAAAATTTAGAAGTGCCGAAAAACCTAAAACGAGGATCTTTGCTAGATTATTAGGGTTAAACATGCAAGTAAACAACTTTACATCTAAGAGAGAGGGATTACAACCTTTGTATTCCGCTCCTTCGCTTCATAAGCTCCGAGTAATAGTCCCTTCGCCACGATCCATGATCTCCCGGACTCAAGAGAGGCTCCACAAGCCGAATGATCCATACTTGCTTGAAGTCTTCCTTCTCGAAGATGATCTACCTTGAAGTTTCTTTAACTCAAGCTCTCACTTCTCTAATCAAGTATTAATGAAGTGAACACCCTAATCTAAGTGGCTAGATTAGATGATGATGATGTAGTAGGAATTTGGCTCTCTTTTATTATCAATTTCTCACACACACTGATCACAAAATCAAAAGCTAGTAAGCTTAAGGAGAAAGAAGAAGAGGAGTTCTTTTGTGATGAATCATGAATTGTTTTTCATGCATACAAATGAACCTTGATTTAATAATATCAAGTATTAACTCATGTAGAGAGTTTACTAGGGTTAAGGGTTTGGGTTGGGTTAAAAAAATCTCCAAAATATCAACACATAATATCTTAGCTCAAAACAAAACATAAAGCTTCTAGAAGCTTCATGAAAGTGCTAACCAAAATCAAACCATAACCATATTTAATCTCCACAAATCATGTTGCATTTGTAAGCATAACTTGTTACAATATTATATATCACATATATAATATATTTTTGTAACAAAAGAAAATAATACAATTAACATATATCGCATATATATCAATGTATTATCCGGTGAGAAAATGAATCAATAAAGCAAGACAATATTAGATAATGTAATGTAATATATCACATATATAATTATACATTAAATTATCGAATCAACACTTGATCCGACAATTCGGCTATATCGCATATAATTGACTAATATATCATGTACCGATTCATCGAATCAACACTTGATCTGATGACACGGCTGATATCAAATATCGCGAGAATAGAATACGGTATCTCATATCGTATTATTCTCGGTCCCGCACATATCACATATGTTCTCCTACTCCGTTTTTCCTGAGTCAAGAAACCTCTGTGTATGAATCTAAAGAATCGTCAATACGCCGGCAATAGGTGATGATCATATCAAACACCCACAAGCCGCAAGCGGTCAGCTAAACGTAACAGCCACCCAGGTATTGAGCGATCAGAAGATCAACAAGCAAGCATGTACATTCTCCGGTAAATCCAATCAGTAACACTCCCGTACAGTCCAGTCACTTCGTCTGATATGTCGCATATCTAGTCTAGGGGTGGTAAACGTTAGACCCTAGTAACCGATAAGTCGTGTCGATGTGAGGCTCATAACAGGTCGAGAAACTACTGATAACACTTACCAGTAGCACTCTATATCAGCCCTGGCCAGAGACTTCCATTTATTGCCAATCGAACATGGCACAACATCAACTCCCTATATCGGGAGAGATGAATCCCCTCTTATCGCTCATTGCCTACTTGTGATTCGGGACTGTACCCAAAAGCCACCGTTTTGCACGCCCTCTTGGACGTGGTAAGGTGGAAATCACAGCACGGTGGGAATCACCCAAGACTCTATGACGATCTCGGGTCTACAGACTAACCTGTAACAGTGTCACCAAAGAACCGCCATCTGACGTGAGGTATAATACCATCTGGGAGTTCTCGGCGAGTCCGTTCAGTGTACCCAGTCTCCACTGAGCACCCGTACACCATCTTTGTTGTCAAAACACCGATGGATATGGGATCATCCATCGCCCATCATATGGGTCAAGATGCGTATATGCTAGTCTACTCTGGTGTATCGATGCCCTGTCTCCATACACTCTCGACTAAGAACAGTTATAGGATATACTCGTTGACTACCCTGGCTCCACTAGTATGATCTCATCATAGTCCCAGTAGTCGAGTACATATCCTAAGGGCTTTATCAACATGTGAGAGAAAGACAGTAAACTAATATAAGTCAATATGTTAAGACAAAGTGAAACCAAATAGCATACTATCATGTCGAGCAAGAAAGTCCTCTCTATATATATCCAAGCATCCACTATAATATACATCATATGTAAAATAATGGCCTCTAGGGCATACATATAATTAACAATCTCCCACTTTCACTAAGTCCAGCTGTTGTAGTATCTCATACCTAACATCCCGAATAATCTCTCGAACTGTGTCTGGGGAATGGCCTTCGTGAGTGGATCCGCAGTGTTGTCCTTCGTATTAACTCTCCTGACCACGATCTCCCGGCGATCAACTATCTTCCGGATCAGGTGATACCGCCTCAGAATATGTCTGGACTTCTGATGGGACCTGGGTTCCTTGGCCAAAGCCATAGCACCATTGTTATCACAATACAAAGGTATTGGATGCTCAATGTACGGAACCACACCAAGTTCAGTGATGAACTTCTTCATCCAGACAGCCTCTTTGGCAGCATCGTTGGCAGCGATGTATTCAGCCTCCACCGTCGAGTCTGCAACGGTTTCCTGTTTGGAACTCTTCCAACACACCGCCCCTCAATTGAGGGTAAAGACAAATCCCGAGTGCGACTTAGAGTCGTCTATATCACTTTGGAAGCTTGAATCGGTAAAGGACTCCACCTAGAGTTCTCCGTTACCATACACTAAAAACATCTCTTTAGTCCTTCTCAAGTACTTGAGAATGTTCTTCACAGCTATTCAGTGACTCTCCCCAGGATCTTCTTGATACCGACTCACTACACTTAGTGAGTATGCTACATCTGGTCTGGTACATAGCATCACATTCATGATAGAGCCTACTGCCGAAGCATAGGGTATCCCTTGCATGCGAGCTCTCTCCAAATCAGTCTTGGGAGACATCTCTTTGGAGAGAGTGAGTCCAGAGATCGTGGGTTAGTTCCCACGCTTGGATACTTCCATACTAAACCTCTTTAGTATGGTGTCAATGTACCTGGATTGGGACAATCCCAGTATCCCTTTAAATCTATCTCTATAGATCATAATTCCCAGTATGCAGCAGGCATCACCTAGATCTTTCATTGAGAATCTGTGTGATAAGAAGATCTTGACCGATTACAGCATAGGAACATCATTTCCTCTCAAGAGTATGTCATCCACGTACAATACGAGGAAGACAACCTTACTCTCTACAATCTTCTTATAGATACAAGGTTCATCTACGTTTTTGATGAAATCAAACTCTTTGACTACAACATCAAAGCAGATGTTCCAACTCCACGATGCTTGCTTTAACCCATAGATGGATTTAAGAAGCTTGCATACCATTCCGCTTCTCCCACTATCTACGAAGCCCTCTGGCTGAGTCATGTACACGCACTCTTCTAAATCACCATTTAGAAAGGCGGTCTTAACATCCATCTGCCAGATTTCATAGTCATGGTATGCAGCAATGGCAAGTAGGATCCGGATGGACTTAAGCATAGCCATTGGAGAAAAGGTTTCGTCATAATCCACACCTGGTCATTGACGAAAACCCTTTGCAACAAGTCTAGCTTTGAAAGTCTCAACTTTTCCATCTACACCAAGTTTCCTTTTAAAGATCCATTTGCTCCCAATGGCTTTTACCCCTTCAGGAGCAATTTCCAAAGTCCATACTTTGTTGGTGTACATGGATTCCATCTCAGATCGCATTGCATCCAACCATTTCACAGAGTCACCACTCGTGATGGCCTGCACGAAACTAGTCGGGTCATCATCTTCCATGATGAAATTCTCGCTCCCACCATCAACGAGAAAACCGTAGTATCTCTCCGGTGGATGAGAAACCATGCTAGATCGGCAGAGAGGCTGGGGTTCGTCGGGGACTACTGAATCCTCTAGTTCTACAAAATCTTCTGTCAAAGTTTGTTTTGCTGGAACCTCTTCTAGTTCTACCTCAATGCCACTAATTTGATTCATAAGAAAACCTTTTTCTAAGAAAGTGGCATGTCGAGAAACAAACACCTTTTGTTCCTCGGGGTGTTAGAGGATATACCCTTGTGAATTTTTGGGATATCCTACAAACTTGCATAAGACAGACCTTGCCTCGAGTTTGTCCGAATTTTGTCTTTTCACATATGCCGGACAACCCAATATCTTAATATAATTAAGATGTGGTCTCTTTCTTTTCCATATCTCATATGGAGTGGTTGGCACAGATTTGGTGGGAACCCTATTCAATAGGTCTATGGCTGTTTCAAGCGTATACCCGCAGAAGGAAATAGGCAACTCAGCAGTGCTCATCATAGAGCGCACCATATCTAATAGGGTGCGATTTCTCCGCTCCGATACACCGTTGTGCTGTGGTGTATAGGGAGGAGTAAGTTGAGAGAGAATCCCATTCTCTTTTAGATAATCCAGAAAATCATTGCTCAAGTATTCTCCTCCTCGATCAGAAAAAAGGATCTTAATACTTTTGCCCGTTTGGTTCTCTACTTCGTGCTTATATTCTCTGAATTTCTCAAAAGCTTCAGACTTGTGTTTCATCAGGAACACATGTCCGTATCTTGAGAGATCGTCAGTGAATGTAATGAAGTAAGAAGAACCGTTCCTGGCTTGTGTAGACATAAAACCGCATACATCACTATGTACTAGTTCTAAGAGTTCCGTAAATCTTTCTCCGTGTCCACTAAACGGAGTTTTGGTCATTTTGCCTTTGAGACATGAATGACAAGTTTCATAAGATGATAATTCGAACGAATTCAAATATCCATCCTTATGTAACTTAGCTAGCCGTGTCGCATTGATATGACCAAGTCTACAATGCCATAAGTAGGATTCGTTCATTTCTGAACTTTTCCTCTTTTTTGTGTTTTGTACATTAAGGACTGTAGCTTGATTGAGAACGTATATGCCATTATGTAACGAGCCTTATCCAATCAACTTTTGATTTAGGAAGATGCTCATAACATTATCCTATATTACAAAATCATATCCATATTTACTCAATAAAGAAACTGATATAATGTTGCACATCATGTTCGGTATATAATAGCCCTCGTTCAGAATCAATGTATTGCTGCTTGGTAATACAAGGTGATATTCGCCAACTGCTTTGGATGCAATATTTGCACCATTCCTTACTGTTACGGAATGATCACCTATTTACAGTTCTCTACCTTTACGTAGCCTATGTAACAAATTACATATGTGGGATCCCGATCCGGTATCTAATACCCAGGACGTAGAGTGAACTGAGAAACAGTTCTCAATAACTAACACACCTGAAGAAGATGAATCTGCATGCTTGTTCTTCATTTGGGCTGTGTGAGAATCCAGATATTCTCCTATTTCATGCTCTATCTTATAACACATATAAAAATAACGGGACCAACGTTCCCCTGCTCAGTATAATAAGCGTGTTCAGTCAATACATCCATATTATTATCTTGATTAAGGCCTGACATGGTCGCTACCTGGAGAGAGAGAGAAGAAAACACTTTAGCGTATGCTCTTGCAAGATTAGATTGGTTATTATCCTATCTAATCAGGATGTCTCCTACTGTTTTATCAAATATTCCTTCAAACCCTAAAAGGTAAGATTAGCCGGGATTAATTACACCCTACAATTAATTCAATCTTTCAGCCAGATCAGTGTTGGTACTTTGAGGGAGGTTCCCCGTGCTTTCGCACGGACCTAATTAAAATAAACCTCATTTTCCCAGAGGCATAACCCCGTTAACACCTTTCTAGACACCTACTTGATCGGCTAATTGTCCTGTGTAAAATTCTCCTAGGAGTAACTTTTACTCGCAGTGGGTATCGGGATCCAACTATCTCATAGGAGGTATGCAATCTCATTGCAAATTTCAACACTTGAAATTCCAAATAATGCTTTTACCCCTAGCGTGCTATGACCTTGACGAATGCCAAACAACTCATAGTGCGCTAGTCAAGTTCAACCCGTACATTTCATGATTGAATTAAACTCACCCGTATGACCCTTGACGCATGCCAAACTACGCCGTACGAATACCCTAATCCAATCGCATCTAATGCTACAGATAAGTAATAATCAGCTACCATTCACTACGCCTTGACGCATGCCAAACTACCGCAACACGAATACTAAATATTACTTATCTGAAATGACGTAGGGCTACGCAGGTTTTTCAGAAAACCATGAGCGTAATGAACTTGATATCGTTGTAGAAACAAGTGATTTTGAAAATGAGTGTTTTTGAGGCTTTTCTAGTTTCGCTAAAGAGGTCACTCCCGGTGAAGGGATCTCGGTTCTTTCCTCATCGAATAAGGTGCAGGGTATATCATATATACCGCTATGCAAAGCAAAAACTATAGAAGTAATCAAAAACTAAACCGTGAATTTGTAGCATCTGCCAGTTTTGCTAAAGAGGTCACTCCCGGCGAAGGGATCTCGGCTCTTCCTCATCGAATAAGGTGCAGGGTAAATCATATATACCGCTATGAAAAGCAAAACTGTAGCTACCCCTTTTTTTATAAAGTTTTGATGCTACAACATCTTTTAGGTTTCTTTTCTTTTATTAATCTTATTAATAAATCCCATCAGTTAATGCTTCCTAAGCATCACAGATGAAACGAAAACAGTAATATTTATATATCAACACATATATATAGTATAAGCATTCGTCTTAGGAAGTAATATGATCTCATCATAGAACATTGCAGCAGAAGATAACATATGAAATATTGGATATACTAGGACGTCCGTGTTTTATTTAGAGCCTGTATAAAACACGGATTCCACGATCGCGATGAATAGCCAAACCCACATCCCTAGACCCCTACGAGAGCGGCAAGCAACTCTGCCAATTCTAGGGTTAGGAGACCCGGTCTCTACTCCTCGAGATGGCCTCCCACTGTACCGTAAAACCCGGTTACTTGTGCTCCCCTCCTTGGGTCTACCTAATGCGGAAAAGTAAATAATATACAATGGTGACATCATCCTCTACCTGGAAGTGCCCCAATAAAAAAATATTACAAACAATGAAAATAAAAACCCTCATCTCACATAAAAACCCCGGCTATTCAGAACACGATGATCCAATATAACATATCACAGCAACACATAATATCTCATATCATCAACGTAAGCAAGTATGTGTATCCCGATTGTCGTTGATGTATAGCAACAAAGCAGGCGATACACCACATGTAAGTCGACGAAAGCGCCCCGGCCATCTTTCCGAGGCCAAAATGCGGAAACAAAACTTTTTACTTAACTTGAAAATAGTGCTATCGTATGCTTAAAACTCGGATCGCACCATTAACCTACTACTAGCTACAAGAGAGAGTGTTGGAAAGCTATACCGATCGATCCGTGTCCTTCGGTCTTTGGTCACCATCCCAAGCTCCTCGCGGCATCTCCGGTCTCGATCTCCTCGTCGAAAAGGGCACCACATCATCGATTCTTTTTACGGGCTCCCGCTTCATCCAAAGCAACTCTGGCACGAAGTGTGCTAGCCGACGTGTCCAAGGTGTTGTAGAGAATGTTTGTGATCATTTTGCCTCTTGCATCAATGAGTTTGGATGGAGGTAGAAGGTGTTGCCATTAATGGAGAATGTAAGCTAGAGAAAGAAGAAGAAGAAGAGAAGACTTTCTCTTCTTTTCTTTTCTTGTTATCTTTTCTTGTGATAGATTAAGAGTGAGAGAGAGTGTGAGATGATAAAAATACAAGACCAAAAAAACAACCATGGCAGCACCCCTCTCTCTCTTCCTCTCATATCATCACAAATCAATCCATTAATGTGACATATTTTCTAAAAAAGAGAACATGAGTCATAGTATATGTTTATGTCACATTAATGCATCTAATGATGATTTCTAGCTCACAAATTCCATTATCCAAACATTAATCCAAATGTTTGGTCCAACAAAAAGTTCTGGAAAAATCTAAAGTAAACTCGTGACGGATCACAAGGATACCCCTCACCTGTATATACATACCTGCATCCGCATTCCGACAGAATGCGAATGCGATAAGACTAAAGTAATCCAACAAATCTAATACTAGGATCCGGCTTAAACCAAAGCCCACTAGTATGATCCGTCCGATAATGATCCGTGCAATACCGCACATATATGATCGAACCCTGCCATATATCATACGGCCACTACAACGTTTCGCCCGATACTTGAGAAACAGTCTGTGGGGGACTCTAAAGACTCGTCAATACATTGGCTGTGGATTTAACCACTAGCACGTCAGAGGTACTAGCCGTACGTAACGAGCTACCAGGTATTGACCAAAAGGGAGGTCGATGAGCGAACTAATCCTGACACCCTACTGAGCCTGTCAGTGACAATATCCGTACAGTCCGGTCCATTCGTCTATGAGCATCGCATGGCGGGCCTAAGGGGTTGGTAAAAGTCAGACCCCTAAAGAGGTACAAGTCGTGTCGGAGTGTAGCACAGAACACCCTGAGATACTTCCGGAACACCCTGTGGTGGGGTAGTAATCAAAGCACAGTGGGAACTCACACGAGACAAATGACGATCTCAGGTCGATGAACTAACCTGTACACATGTCACCAGGGAACTGCTATCTGACGTCAGGTATAATACCAACTAGCATGTTCCCGGCGAGTCCTGTCCGGTGTACTCATAACCCAATGAGCACCTGTATACATCTTAGATGAATCAACTAACACCAATGCCTTGTGAGACCAGCCACCGCCCCTAGTCGGGGTCTGGACTGTATACACCTTTCTACTCTGGAGTATCGATGCCCAGTCTCGAAACTCCCACGACTAGGGACCACTTTAAGTATGTGCTTATAGACCCCAGCTCCAACGTATATGATCGCCATCAAGCAGAAATCCTAAGGGCTCTACCAACGTGCAATAGTGATCTGTAATGTCACCTAAAGTAGTACACGATGATAAAGATAAACCAGATAGCATACTATCATCTTGAGTAAGACTGTCCTACCGGTATAGGTCCTCCCTCAATCAGTGCAATCACGTGCCTGTGATCCAATAATTGACTCTGAGGGCACTATATCCAACACCACATACTACGCTTACGGTCACAGAAAGAAAGTGTAAAACTACAACATTTGGAATCTACAATCACTTTAGACATCTTAAATCCGAAATATCACATACTTCGCATTTCATGCCTAACTACATGAATTCCACATATTTTATCACATTCCAGCTAAATAGACAATATTAAACGTTCCGATCGAATAATCAAATACCCAATATTTCCCAAATAGCTCAACACTTGAGCGGAGTTAAAAAAATCCTAGAACATGTCACAGCCCTAATGAACCAGCCGTAGAAGGGTCAAACCAACACCTCATATGTGGCAACGCCAATCTACCATAAACCCTATGGTTCAGTGGCAGTTTTGACGGTCACATAATCGAGTTAAGGTTACGTTCTTCTAGAGGGTCCACAGATATGCTTGCATGTTTTTCCGAAAGATTCAAACCCAAGAAAAATTCAACACTTGAAAGTTTTTCGTGTCGGGAAAAAGTGAGTTATTGATATCCGTTCGATCATTTTAACACGTTTCTAAATTATCCGGAAAACTAAACGAAGTTAAACTTTCTGATCGAATCATAGAATACAAAAGATCTCAAGAAAACTCATCACTTGAGTAAAATTAAAAATTCCCAGAAGTATATACTAATACTGTAGCGTTTTGAAAATCGTTTCGGTGAAATTTCGGAAAAATTGGTAAAATAAGGGGTTTTCCGTAAAAAGTCAAGGTATAAATATCTTTTAATATAAAATAAAATATACATATTCTAGCTATGTAATTGCTAGTATTTGGTGTTTATTGAGCCACTTGTAAAATTTCTAAATTACCGAAATTTTTTCCGAAGTTTATTATTTTAATATTATTTTAAACCGTCACTAATACATTTAATTAGGAAAAATTACAAATTGGAATGGGTTAATACAAATTCTGTGACCCATAATAACCTAGAATCTAGTTTGTAACATATTCTTTCTTCTAAAATTTTTCTCATGGTTATAGATATTTTTAGAATGCTAGATTAAAAAAAAATAAGATTGAAATTTTTGTGAGGTGCAATAATGAGTTGTGAAGGGGTTTTCTTGACTTGGGAAAATTTTACACACACCAACATAACCCCATTTCCCTCCTTGGCTGAAACAACCAGCAGCCCAATCCCCCCCCCCATTTGCCCCACTTTAAAAGTCAAAGAGAAGAAATGAAATGAAAAGAATAAGAGGATGGCATGGGATTTAATTAGTGAGGTATGGGATTTGTTTTATCTTTGTTTCCTTGACCTCACAACACTCACCTCACTCACTCTCATCACCTCAAAAATTGTGGCCGAGCCTCCCCAAAGTGCTGTCCCAAATTTCCCCTCACCTTTTCATACACAAAATCTTAAGGAAATGCATCAAAAATCCATCAAAAATCACACAAACTCCAAATCCAACTTCTACCCATTTTTCCTTAGCCTATCAAGCATGGATTGTGATGAAAAGAGAGCATTTTGGGATGGCTAAGTTGCAAGCTAGATCTATAGTTTGTGAGGTATAAATCCAAACTAAATTGTTTAATGAGTTGCTAATTACTTCAATTTATTTAATTTGATTTTTAAATTGGGTTCTAACTTCAATCTTGAAATTGAAGAATATGGTTTGAATTTAATGAGGGTTTAACCATCACTACTAGAATAATCAAGTGTAGTTCACCATCTTAAGGAAATGAAAACCTAATCTAATTTCTAGTTTGCAAATTGTTAATTTAAAATTGTAATAATTAAGCTATAATGCAAACTAGGTTTTAAGATTTAATCAAATTGTAAGATTAAAAATCTAATTAGGGTCTTCATGACATCATTAATATTATATATTGTAGTTTACCACCTTAAATCATGCAAACCTAGTCTAGTGGTTGATTGTGTATTGTTGCTTTAAAATTGTTAAAATTGGATATACTTGCAAACTTGAATTTTGAGTTAATGATAATTAGTGTGATTAAAAATATAGAAGTGATTTGTATGACCTAGTTATGTTATTTAATTAGCGTTTTGGCCATTAGAATCGTTTAAATATTTAGATTGGTTAAAACAACATGTTTTGAACCGAAATGGGAATTTGTGCTAACTAAGTTTTTGGGAAATAAAACGATTTGTTTAATTTTATGGTTTTGATGAATTAAACCCTATTTCTTATATAATTAGTGAGTTTCGAAATCACGATTGGTGTGTTTGGGTTTTTCTCGATGGTTTGATGTTTGTACTGTTGGAGATAGTGCCCTCATAGTCAATTATTGGATCACAGGTACGTGATTGCAATAATTGCGGAGGACCTATACCGGTAGGACAGTCTTACTCGAGATGATAGTATGCTATCTGGTTTGCCTTTATCAGTCGTGTACATGATCAGGTGACTGATTACATGTTACACTTTGATAGAGCACTTAGGATCTTGCTTTACTACCAACAGTATGATGGCGATCATATAAGTGAGAGTTGGGTAGTTTATATGCATATCCTTAATTGTGGTCCCTAGTCGTGGGAGTTTCGAGACAGGGCATCGATACTCCGGAGTAGACTAGTGTGTACAGTCGAGACCCCGACGAGGGGCGGTGGCCGGTCTCACAAGCCACTGGTGTCAGTTGGATCACCTAAGATGTATACAGGTGCTCATTGGGTTATGAGTACACCGGACAGGACTCGCCGGGAATCTGCTAGTTAGTACTATATCTATCGTCAGATAGCAGTTCCCTGGTGACATGTGTACAGGTTAGTTCATCGACCTGAGGTCGTCATTTGTCTCGTCTGAGTTCCCACTGTGCTTTGATTTCTACCCTACCACGGCTCAAAGGAGTCGTGCAAACAGGTAGTTTTTGGGTACAGTCCCGAGCCATATGGAGGCACGTGAGCGGATCGGCAGGGGATTCGTCTCTCCCGGTATTGGGGGCGAGGTCGTGCTGTGTCTAGGAGAGCCATTACACAAAGTCCATGGCCATGGCAGGAGATTTACTGGTAAGTACTCCAGTCGTATCTCAGGGTGTTATTGGGCTTCACTCCGACACGACTTATATTGCTATTGGGGGTCTGACGTTACTAGCCCCCTAGGCAGATATGCGATACTCATAGACGAACGGACCGGACTGTATATACATTGTCACTGTTAGGCTCAGTAGGGTTTTCCGGATGAGTTCGCTCATCGGCCTCCCTTGAGGTCAGTCTATGGGCAGCCGTTACGCATAGCTAGTGCCGCTGACGGTTTGTGGTTAAACCCACTGCCAGGGTACTGAAGAGTCATTAGAGTCCCCCACAGACAGTTTCCCAAGTTCGGGAGAAACGTTGTAGAGGCCGTATGGTTTTATGGCAGGGTTCGGAAAATGCACGTGCGTTTACGCACGTGTTATTTTTCGGGCAGATGATACTGGTCGGCTTTGGTTTAAGCCGGATCCGAGTATTATATTGAGTAGGTATAATATCTTTGTCTCAGTTGCATTTGTATTCGGTCGTAATACAAATGCGGGTTTATTTATACAGTTTCGGGGTTATCCTGAAAGTCGTTTCAGGATCACTTTTGGAAGTTGCCAGTTTTCAGTTTTCTATCAGCCGTCTTTTAACATTCGGTTAAAAACGGATTTATCTTTTCTTCGGTTGAGGTGAGTCAGTGTTCTAGAAGATTCTAGATGAGGTGACTAGGATTAATTGGTGTTGAGTTTTCATTGGATGCATTAAAGGCTTGATGATGTGTATTAGTGGCTCATGCTTTATCATTAAAGCTTCTTGTTTTTCTTAAGATATTTGTTCTTGATCTTTTGTTATGATAAGGATGGTTGTTTATGGTCACCTCCATGATAGCTCCTACCATCACCTCCCTCCTTCTATAAAGTGGCCGGCCCTCTCTCTCCTCCTCTCTCACTTGATGTTTCATTTGTAGAAAAAGATTATGATAGTATTTGGGTGCATGGAAATTTCATTACCTCATTTCATTCCATCTCCCAATTCCCTCGGCAACTTCATTAACCGATCGTCGACGGATTTGGACGAAGTGAGACAAAGTCATCTACTCATTCTCTACATCATTCTTGGTCGTCTCTTTTAGCAAACTTGACGACCGAGTTGCCTCAAGTCAGGGGCGGGAGCCCGTTTAAAGAATCGACGATGTGGTGCCACCTCGACGAGGATATCGGAGATCAACGCGATCAGAGCAGCCGCAACGGAGCGTGGGATGATGGTTAAAGAACGAAGGACTCGGATCGTTCGTTATAACCTTTCTACACTCTTTACAGTTTGTTAGTTTAGCAATAATGGAAGATCCGGGTTAAAGTATACGATAGCGCCAGTTAAAAAGTTTTTGTTCCGCATTTGGCGTCTGTAGACTGCCGGGGCGCTTTCGTAGACTTACAGTGGTATCAGAGCCTAACCATTTTGCTATACTAACTTGTGCTAACGCGTTTAAAACATCGATCGAACCGAAAATCGAAAAACACAATTTTCATGCACCTGGGTTTCTGTCGATTTTTTTAAGGGCCTAAAAATAATTTTACATGTCACAGAATACTGAGCAGGGTTTTTTAAGACTACTGAGAAAAAATGGTCACGTGATCCCACCAAAGCGCCGCGCTTCCGCGGTCAAACCTAGGGTTTGACCGCGGAACCGCTGCGCTTTAGAGGGAACAGTGCATCAAATTTTCTCAGTTGGCTTGATTTGGAAATTGTGGATTTTTGGTATATATCTTTTGGGCCCAGGTTTTGTTACTATTCACCAGTAAGTCGTGGGGCCCACTTCTTGATATTTGGTCGATCGAAATTTAAACATGTTAGTTTACAGTGCTTACATTATATCTCCGACCGGGAATGTCATATGATCGGTAAACCGCGTCTGATTGCTATAGTTCTTTTAGACGGGTTTGCGAACGTGACATTCGCGTTGATGTTCTGTGTTGTGCTGTTATATTGCGGATTTGTCGTGGTGGATAGCAGTGTGCAATGGTAGTACAGTTTGAGTTTATTTGTACATTTGATATTGCGGGGCGAGCGTCCAACATGTGGACTGCCGTCACTGCCTGTTGTATAATATTCTTTTGGGGCACGACCAGGTTGCGGTCGATGTACCTATTGTACTATTTTTCATTACTGTACTAGGTTTTGCCCCAACACGGAGTGCACGGATAGCCGGGTTCCTGGGGGCAACGGGTCCGCATCTCATGGCTTTGAGAGGCAGAGGGGTCCCACTCTAGAATTGGCAGACTATTCGCCGCACTCGTAGGGGGTACAGGTTGACCCAAGGAGGGGTGCCCAAGATTACCGGATTCCGTGGAGTGCTGGGTGGTCCATTCACTATGCTGTAGGGGGCTGCCTCGCTTCAGGTTTTGGCGGGTAACTTGCCGCACCCGTAGGGGTCTAGGTTTCATTGCACAGGCTATCCACACGACAGGGGAACGTCGGGTTTCAGCAGCGGCTCTGTGAAACTCGGGGATCCCAGATTATCTGTATTGTTCTGTGATGCTTATTACTTTTCTGTAATGTTGCATATTATCACGCCTGGAGCGATTATTGTATATTGGTTTATATACTATTAGATGTTGTATATGTTTTACACCCGCGCTAGTCCAGTCCCCGCTCTGTCGTTAGTTAAGTAACCTAACGGGTGATGACGGGACCCAGTGACGAATGCGGATGGCATATACGTACATTTTATTTTCGTTCTTTTCTGGTGTGATTGATTGATGGGACTGCGTTGATTCTAATCAATGCAAAGTAAAACAAACCTGTTTACAGTTGTTGGAACAAATTTAAAAAAGTGTTATTGCAAAAACGTTTCCTTTTGTTATGCATAGCGGTATTCAGTGGAATATCCTGCACCTCATTCGACGGGGCAAGGGCCGATATCCCTTCACCGGGACCGACCCCTTGGACAGAATTTTGCGTCAGGGTAATAACTTCACTATAGTCGATTACAAGTTGCTTTGCATAGCGGTATTCAGTGGAATATCCTGCACCTCATTCCACGAGGAAAGAGCCGAGATCCCTTTACCGGGAGTGACCAATTTGGCAAAAGGTTTTCGCCACTATATTTTAAAAAGCTATCAGGTTCCTTCAGCGATATCAAGTTCACTACGTTAAAGGGTTTTCGCCAAAAACCAGCCGTAGCCCTCCGTCACTTCTTTTGGTTATTCAGTAGTATTCAAGCTATGTATTTTGACCTAACGCCAAGGCATAGTGTTTGGTAGCTGCTGGGTATTCAATTGTTGCATAGATAGATGAGTTGGTTTGGGACAGCCGTTCTGCCATTTTGACCTAACGCCAAGGGCATGTGCGGGTGGGTTCAAATTAACAAGATAGTGATGGGTAGAACTTGGCATGTGACTTATGACATTTTGACCTAACGCCAAGGTTATAAGAGCATGGGGCAAAAACTATATCGGGAGTTTCTAAAGAAACTGAAACTTGCCAAGTATGCGCATACCTTCTGGAGTATGAGTAACGTGGATGCATTCCATCACGTTATCATGCGATGAGAGTTGGATCCCGATTCCCACTGATGAGTTGGTTTACTCTTCGGGTGATCCCGATTGATTCTTCTTTAGGTTTGGAGGAGAATTTGACAGGACAGTGGGAGGTTTCCGGATTAGATAAAGTGATAACCATTCTGATCTAGGTTAGAGTGCACGCAGAGTGTTTCTTTTCTCTCTCTCTTTGGCAGCGACCTTTGACCGACCCTAAACTATGACTCAGTGACCAAGTTGACCGAACCATCTTAAAATACTGGCTTTTGGATTGTCTGAGTTGCATAAGTCATTGCCACTCCTTCTTTTACCCTTTGAATTTCTCAGAACACCCGTATTACTACGGATATCCACTTCCATTGGATAGATCCATCGTATGGTTATATACGAACTCGAAGGGACTTCTTCGAGGATGGATCCAGGTTCAGGAGAAATAGAATTGGTTTATTCAGTTGTCTTTTATTATCACCTTCTCTCAGGTTGCGAGAGCTCCTTGGTTTAGGAGAGTACACCTATTACGCTTATTGGATAGTCTTATTCCAAACCATAGGCTGGTGCCGAAAGGTAGGGAATGAAGAAAACCAATTAGCCTAAGTAGGGTGTGCAGAAGGTAATATGTAAAGACAAAATAAAGGGACTAGAAAGAGGGCAAAGTAAATTGCGACTGATATCATTCACGACCAAAACCGCGTACTTCATCGCCACTCCTATTTCACCTTTAAAAGAATAAGGTATTATTCAGTTGTCTTTTATCATCACCTTCTCTCGAGATGCGAGTACTCCTTGGTTTAGGAGGGTACACCTATTATGCTTACTGGATAGTCTTCTTCCAAACCATAGGCTGGTGCCGAACGGTAGGGAAGGAAGAAAACCATTTAGCCTAACGATGGTGTACAGAAGGTAACGACTAAAGACAAATAAAGGGATTTGGAGAGACGGCAATAAAATATACGGTTGAAGTCATGAATTGGTTTATGGAAGAGGCATTGCTATGAATACCAGGATACCCCTACGAACCATTTTCATGTTTCAGTGTATTGTTAAAGAAAAACTGTTTTCCCGATTAGACACTTACTCCAAGGGTATGTATTTACCAGGTTTCATTCTCATATCTGTATGGTTTTACAGATGATGAGTGGGAGTAAGATATTGGGAATTAGGTGATCATCCTCATTATATCGGAATTCGTTGTAATTGGTGATATTTGAGGAAATCGCCAGGGTACAGTTTTCAACCTACGACGCATAGGTTTTGAGTTGTTAACTCAGCGGACTTATACAGAGTATTGTATGTTGTCCAGTGTCCATCAGGACAAAGGGGTAGGTTATCGTACTATGTTCTGTTTACTTATGACTACTCTAGTATTTAGACAAGTGTTTCGTAGAAATACAAGGTCTATGTTTTGAGAAGTTGTGGGTATAAGAATAAAGTAGAGAACCAGGTGTCACAAGTATCGGGATTCTTCAAAGAGATCGAAGATGTAGATTCTTGTGATTGGTATTCAGATGATAGTGATGGTTTTGAGAAACGTGTTTCTCTTTCAGGTTACTCATAATTGGATGGATTCCTAAGTTGAGTAATGCTGATTAGCCTCTTTCCATTAAGTTGATATGCACTGGAGACAGCTGCATGATTTGAATCTGGTTCCAATTAAATAAGTGCCAAAGTTTCTATATTGGATATAGAATAGTTCGTACCTTAAAAGATATTAAGGTACGGGGAGTTGTCCAGCTTATGCTTAAAACCAGACTCTGGATAACTCAGGGCACGTTTCTATAATGGCTGTTTGTGGGTTGACCCTGGCTATGACGAGGGTTGATATTCTACCATTTGGAAGATCAATAGTGATATTGTTCTTGACTCGCCACAGTTTTAGTAAAATGGACTTTTTCAGAAAACAGTAGTGGGAGTATGGTAGAACTGGAAGTGATTCCAGAACCGTGAACGATTACGGAAAATTTAATAGGACCTATATATTCAATCAGGTTTGACATTCCAATAGCCACTCCGCAGATATGATGGGTAACCTCAGACACCCGAGAGGTACTCTGGTAGCCTCAAGGACGGTGACAGGGAGGATCTTGTTTACCCAGACTTGACACTACTGTTGTTCCAGGATATGAGACCCGGTATGAGGGTTGTCGTAGTCAGTGGGAGCAGCGGAAGCATAGTGGGCAAGATGCTTATATCTATTTATAGACTTGAGCAGTTATAGCGGAGATAGATCATCTAATTTTTATATGACAGTCATGGTTTTGACTTCAATCAGAATAGGGGATGGATCTGTTAAGAAGGTAGTAGGGTGTGATGTCATGGTATCTGGATGACATACACAGAGTAGGAAGTAAAATTCCTATACTACGATCGGTTGTACTGTGGTCGTCACACAGTTGTTTCTCCAGACAGGATATGGATATAATATTTGACATTCTGGTTTCTAGATCTATGGTTTTAGATCTGGATTTGGGTAGTTTCCCAATGTGGGTACTTTGACAGATATTCTAATGGTTTTTGGAATAGTTGACTCCTAGCATGGTGGTGTACCTGCAGGTGATGGAGTCACCCTCTCTAAAGGTGTCTTACAGACTAAAGGGGAGAGGGATGGGCATGATTGGAAGATCACTTGCTTAGGCAATTGAGTCAATCATGAGATGTCAAGTACCACACCAGATGTTGTTTTTGCACTAGATGCAATAAGTTTGTATTAATCCAATCCTGGAGAAACATAAGGAAGCAGTTTTAGAACATAAGTACATGTTCTGCGGATTTGATGATGGCAGCCTCCTTCGGGAGACGGTTATCATTCCAAGCTTCAAAGGTGACATGGATGACAGAGTGATTGTCAGAGTTATAGTTTTTCCCTCTGACAAAGAGGGACAGTATTATGGACAGGTGGTCGAAGAGAATACTGTGGGAGGCATGGTGCCGGATACTGATTAGGTTCAGTGATCGATACAGTCTAAGAAGTTTGGATTTGGAGTTCATTTATGAACTAGGTCCCATCAGATATCCAGACATATTCTAAGACAGGTATTACTCGATTCGGGAGATAGCGTTATCCGCGAACTTGAGGTTAAGAGAGATATAGAAAGAAACTTCTAGGCGGATCCACTCACTAAGGCTATTTCTCGAACACAATAGTTTTACAAACGGGCTTTGTGATACTGATTAGTAGAGGAGTTTGATGTTCGTTTTCACACGGGCTGTGAGTAGTCGACATCGCAATAATTAGCCTTGAGTGCAAGTGGGAGATTGTTGGAGATAGTGCCCTCATAGTCAATTATTGGATCACAGGTACGTGATTGCAATGATTGCGGAGGACCTATACCGGTAGGACAGTCTTACTCGAGATGATAGTATGCTATCTGGTTTGCCTTTATCAGTCGTGTATATGATCAGGTGACTGATTACATGTTACACTTTGATAGAGACCTTAGGATCTTGCTTTACTACCAACGGTATGATGGCGATCATATAAGTGAGAGTTGGGTAATTTATATGCATATCCTTAATTGTGGTCCCTAGTCGTGGGAGTTTCGAGACAGGGCATCGATACTCCGGAGTAGACTAGTGTGTACAGTCGAGATCCCGACGAGGGGCTGTGGCCGGTCTCACAAGCCACTGGTGTCAGTTGGATCACCTAAGATGTATACAGGTGCTCATTGGGTTATGAGTACACCGGACAGGACTCGCCGGGAATCTGCTAGTTAGTACTATATCTATCGTCAGATAGCAGTTCCCTGGTGACATGTGTACAGGTTAGTTCATCGACCTGAGGTCGTCATTTGTCTCGTGTGAGTTCCCACTGTGCTTTGATTTCTACCCTACCACGGCTCAAAGGAGTCGTGCAAACAGGTAGTTTTTGGGTACAGTCCTGAGCCATATGGAGGCACGTGAGCGGATCGGCAGGGGATTCGTCTCTCCCGGTATTGGGGGCGAGGTCGTGCTGTGTCTAGGAGAGCCATTACACAAAGTCCATGGCCATGGCAGGAGATTTACTGGTAAGTACTCCAGTAGTATCTCAGGGTGTTATTGGGCTTCACTCCGACACGACTTATACTGCTATTGGGGGTCTGACGTTACTAGCCCCCTAGGCAGATATGCGATACTCATAGACGAACGGACCGGACTGTATATACATTGTCACTGTTAGGCTCAGTAGGGTTTTCCGGATGAGTTCGCTCATCGGCCTCCCTTGAGGTCAGTCCATGGGCAGCCGTTACGCATAGCTAGTGCCGCTGACGGTTTGTGGTTAAACCCACTGCCAGGGTACTGACGAGTCATTAGAGTCCCCCACAGACAGTGTCCCAAGTTCGGGCGAAACGTTGTAGAGGCCGTATGGTTTTATGGCAGGGTTCGGAAAATGCACGTGCGTGTACGCACGTGTTATTTTTCGGGCAGATGATACCGGTCGGTTTTGGTTTAAGCCGGATCCGAGTATTATATTGAGTAGGTATAATATCTTTGTCTCAGTTGCATTTGTATTCGGTCGTAATACAAATGCGGGTATATTTATACAGTTTCGGGGTTATCCTGAAAGTCGTTTCAGGATCAATTTTGGAAGTTGCCAGTTTTCAGTTTTCTATCAGCCGTCTTTTAACATTCGGTTAAAGACGGATTTATCTTTTCTTCGGTTGAGGTGAGTCAGTGTTCTAGAAGATTCTAGATGAGGTGACTAGGATTAATTGGTGTTGAGTTTTCATTGGATGCATTAAAGGCTTGATGATGTGTATTAGTGACTCATGCTTTATCATTAAAGCTTCTTGTTTTTCTTAAGATATTTGTTCTTGATCTTTTGTTATGATAAGGATGGTTGTTTATGGTCACCTCCATGATAGCTCCTACCATCACCTCCCTCCTTCTATAAAGTGGCCGGCCCTCTCTCTCCTCCTCTCTCACTTGATGTTTCATTTGTAGAAAAAGATTATGATAGTATTTGGGTGCATGGAAATTTCATTACCTCATTTCATTCCATCACCCAATTCCCTCGGCAACTTCATTAACCGATCGTCCACGGATTTGGACGAAGTGAGACAAAGTCATCTACTCATTCTCTACATCATTCTTGGTCGTCTCTTTTAGCAAACTTGACGACCGAGTTGCCTCAAGTCAGGGGCGGGAGCCCGTTTAAAGAATTGACGATGTGGTGCCACCTCGACGAGGATATCGGAGATCGACGCGATCGGAGCAGCCGCAACGGAGCGTGGGATGATGGTTAAAGAACGAAGGACTCGGATCGTTCGGTATAACCTTTCTACACTCTTTACAGTTTGTTAGTTTAGCAATAATGGAAGATCCGGGTTAAAGTATACGATAGCGCCAGTTAAAAAGTTTTTGTTCCGCATTTGGCGTCTGTAGACTGCCGGGGCGCTAGCGTAGACTTACATATACATCGACATCGAGTGTTGGTTTGGCTATTCTTGCATTCGTAGACGATAGGTTTTGACCTATGCATGATACGCGTGCCGAATTGGTTTTCGTATACCGTTTTTATTTCGGATTTGGTTTTTATGTGTTACGACACGTGGAGACATATAGGTACCCCAGGTGGACTTCGAGACGACTAGCAAGCGCGTGGCGACGTCGGCACCGGCGAGCGCAGATCAAGTGAGAAGATTTTATCTACGAGGGAAGTCGGGTGGATGGCGTATAGCACCCCGCAGTCCGTAGTATAGTTGATGATATATATATGTTATAGGTGTTTTATGATACGAGGATGATTATCAAGGTATGATTTGTGTTCATGGTTTAGTGTAGGGTAATTAGAAGTAAACTAGCATAGCTTCTTAGTCGTGAACCCTAGAATAGGTTCACACCCACCCGCACACCCGCATTTGCATACATCTATCTAACATGTGCGTATATGGGGATATGTATATATATATATATATATATACACTTGGGTATGGGACTAGGTATATATATATATATACGTATGCATATACATGGATTATGAGGATTGTACTTGGGATTGGAGATGAGTCGATGAGATTGGGCTTGAGGCCGTGAGATCGGTGATGTGACATGGTCCGTATTTGTGATACGACATGATATTTTAGCAGTTTCTTTAGGCGTGGTGTTTTCATACACAAGGATGCATTTCATAGATGGTATCAGTTTTGTATTAGACGCAGGTCAGTACCCCGGATCATGATTTTTTTAAGAGGATACCAGATGAATTATGTGATGAAAGTGATATTTGACCCGTACCCAAATTTGGGATGTCGTACGACGGATTTACGTACGAGCTATATATTGATGATAGATCCGCACTCTTGACTTGAGGATGTCATATTATAGATATTGTATCGTATGCGATACTATTTAGGCGGGATCACTGACTATTATATATATATATATATATATGTATGTATGTATATGTATCGACTCAGATGTTAAGCGGTTTCCTTACCTTTCGTTTAGCCTGTTAGCTCAGCCATATAGTTTGGTGTAGTTGATAGACTAGATTCGATTCCTACCTATCTCAAAAACCAACGAATCGTGGGTATTTTAAAAGACACGCCAAGCGATTCTACGAATATTTCAAAGGACGCATCTTTTCTTAAAAACATCATAGCCCTTATTTTCAAAACACAACGATTCGTGTTATTTCAAATGGCACCACGGTATGACTTATATTATATTAAATGCAGATTCGTTATCATTGTGTTTATCATTCAGCTCCCGCACATTATTGCTGTTCGCTTCTCATCGCATGCTTATATTGTGATTTCATATACCATTATTGATATCATGCTGTCAGGACACCAGCACCATTACCGATGATGCATATGTTCCACGTACACTTACTTGCCGGCTCACACTCATCATCATCGGTAATTGCCATGTCACGTACACTTTAGAGAATACTATTCTTGTTAGCCTATAGTTTCGACATGATATTAGTGTACTTTCCTTATATGCCAGTTTAGACATTGTAGTTATTACTTGCTACTTCATGCATATTATTATTCACTGTTATGCAGTATTATGGAGTTTTATGCCTATATTCACTGTTTACGTGCTATTGATGATAGGATTTCGGATTTTCATGAGATTTCCTGGATTTGGGAGAAAACCTTAAGAATTTAATAAAAGCTTAGTATCATCATTTTAAAATGAAAAGTTCGGTTTTCTCATGATGTATGAGTCGTCCACAATGATGTTTTCTCGGTTATGAGATGGATTTCGAGACCCGATTCGAGGAGTTGGATGAACCGTCTTCGGGTACATGGTGGACCCGTTAAGATACCCTGGGGAAATAAGATCGAGTAGTAGATGATGAGCCCGGCAGGGAAAGACTGCCTACCGGTGATTTTATCTGACGCATCGGATATCCGGAGGATACCGTCGTGGTCGTGTGATTGATGTTAGGGGCCAATCCGGACTGACGGCGCCCTAGATAGTGAGATTTGAGACACTGGGATTTTGAGATATTGAGGTATTGAGATTTGATGATACAGGCCAGTCCGGTTAGCCGGAGCCTGAGATATTGAGATATTGGGATTTATGTTTTGTGTCAATGCTAGACATTGTTTATGTTGATTTCCTTGATGATATCTCATTTTAAATATACTGAAATCTCACTAAGTTATGAGAGCAATTTCTTCATTTACTTGTATTCTATTTTCATGCATTCATACCTCATTCATATGATATGTTGCTACCCGAGGCACCGACACGAGCACATGGGATTACACTTATGTATAGATGTTTACCCTTGCCCACTTTTCATGCTTCAGACTTTATCATTTGAGGATTATATATTGATCGTATGACCTAGGATTGCGTCATACATGCGTTTTTTACTCGTAGATGTTTTCTACTCATGAGTTGGCAACTCACGCCCGTTGTGCCACAGTTCCTTGCAGGTTTTTCCGTACAGGTTCTTTGCGGTTTTGCTGGCACACTATTCTTTCCGGGTGATTGCTTTGGCAGGGGGTTCTTTGCATCAGGACCACCATTGTTTATTATTATTTCAGTTGTATCTAGAAGCTCCATCAACCGGATTGTATATTTGAGAGAGATAGAAAACCAGACCTGTTATTCTTTGGACCTTAGAGTCGCGCGTTGTATTATTATGTTTTTCATGTTGTTTTGAGTTTCTTTTGTGTTTTGATCCTCGCCCTTGGCGTTGTATATTATACTGCTCGCGTGGTTGTGACCATCGATTGACAAAGAGCTAGCTCCCACTTGGCGATACCTTTCTATTGATTTCGTATACTATCCATGTTGTATCCCGTTTGGGGGCCAGTATTTACAAAGGAGACTCTGCCGAAATTTTCAGAAATTACTTGATGTTTTAAAAACTCATAATTCGGCGTATGCTATTAAAACTACTTGCTTTAAGTTGGTTTTTCCTTCACTCTACTACTTATTTGGTTTTGATTTCTGGGTTTTGTCTTAGTTAGATTATGTACACCTCGAGACGTTTCGTAATTTAAGTGCCGGTCATGTTCCGTACCTTTCGGGTCGTGACAAAGTTGGTATCTGAGCGTTAGGTTTTACCTTCGGAGTGTAGGATGACCCTTGGTTGATGGAGTAGGTAACTTGAGTAGAGTGGCGTACCGTTCGTATGTTCCGCGGCATATTTACGATACGATACTCCGCGTAAGGAGCCTTAGGATGTACATTTCTTTGCACAACATTATATTCATTCGTATGATCTAGCCTCATCAGTACCAGTTATGGTTTTGTTATCACGGTTACACGGCAGAGAGAGCTACGGCTAGAGTTGCGGTCAGCACGAGCTCGTTACGAACGAGGACTGAGCAGGGCGTGATTCCAGGGACATACGATTGCATAGAGGCATCGTTTTATTGCGTTTTCGCGCTACGAGCGTTTGATGGATCGCTTTTACGATATTTCTCGGACGTGTAGATCAGCACCAGAGGATTGGGCTACCGCTAGAGGCCAGCCAGAATGTGATGACCGTTAATACACCGTATTTTGATGATTTAGGCATTGTTCAGCGTGCGGACGAATGAGCCAGTTGCTGCTGCGAAGGATGAGATATCACCCCAGATGCTTGGAGATATTGCAGCACGAGTTGTACTTAGAGATATGATAGAAGGTCGCTAGTCACCCGAGGATGAATGACTAGGACATGTGGTTCGTTCGCTTACCCCTATGCGAGGTCATCAGATAGATTGATTCCAGTTAGAGACGAGTTCACGCAGGTACGTTGAGAGTCGATTTAGGCGATCGAATGTCAGAAACCCATATTCCAAGTTTAAAGTATTCGGAAAGACATGCAAGCAATTCTATAGACCCTATAGAAGAATGAAACCCTAACTCGACATAATGACCGTGTGAAAGCCTTCGAACCTTAGGGTTTGCGGCGATTCCGCGGTGCCATTAGTGAGGCTTGTGTTTGCCCTTCTACGGCTGGTCGACCGATACTGTGGTATGTACTCGATACTATTAAACTGTACCCAAGATATTGAGCTCTTGGGGGATTATGAGGTTTTAACGAGTCGATCGAATGGTTCGACTTCATTCGGATGCTATGTGGTGAGATGCATTGCTTAGGAGACTCCAGATACGAGTATAGCCGTTGGAGCGCAGTCCATGCAGCCATGAAGAGACGAGTCCGAATCGGTCGACATTTGAGAAAAGTAGAGTAAGAGGTTCGTACGAGATTTTGATGAGATGATGTTCCACTCCGCCGACATCAGAGATGTGATATGCGTGCAGAGGCGTTGTATATTGATATACCTTGTCACGACCCAAGGTTTGGCCCGTGACCGGCACTTAACCACGTAACGTCTACAGGCGTAACGCAACTAAGTAAGCCGAAAACCCAAAAATCAAACCAGTAAAAGTATAGAGTGATTTAAGCAATTAATAGAACCAAATACTAAGATAACAATATACGACGCCGTAGCGAAGAAAATGAGCAACAAGTGGGAACATCACAGATAGAATAGCTTGCATAAGTAAAGTCGGCTCACAACGAGCTCGACGCCAGAATACAAAATAGTATACATCGTCCTCACAAGTGGTCTCTATGTCAATACATAAGTGGTAGATGGAGAGTACTAGATACAACAATGTACATAACTGAAAGATAACCAGATACCGCACAAAACCCACCTATCAGCAAAAGAGCTAGTACACCAACTGTAGGGGTATCTGTGTCAAAAGATGCAAGAATGCAGCCTGCCGCGACTACTCCGAAGGGCAACCTGCAAACACTATGGCACAACGGGGGTGAGTTGCCAACTCGTGAATAGAAGATAACATATAAAGGTAATCGCAAGTATGCACGCGCTACGATACCCTAACCTATATCCACAGATAACATCTATATGATGAACTGGATGCTCAATCATGCAACAAGTGCGATCTAATAACATCTCCAGGTTATGAGCAAGTATAACAATGCAATCTAACAACCCTATATAGAATGAACAGGGTATGCAATGATCAGGTATAGCAATGCGATCTAACAACCCTATATAGAATGAACAGGGTATGCAATGATCTGGTATAGCAATGCAATCTAACAACCCTATATAGAATGAACCGGGTATGCAATGATCAGGTATAGCAATGCGATCTAACAACCCTATATAGAATGAACAGGGTGTGCAATGATCAGGTATAATAGATACAGGATGAGATATCAATTACTACATACTGAGCATGGGAAATATAACATCTACACGGAATGTCATCGTGGAAGGTATAATCGGTACTCATCAATGTACCCAAATCCTAATACTACTCAGGCGTCGTCATCCTCCTCGGTCCTCCAATCCTTTAAATCTCATATAACCGTGAGTGCCCAACATCGGCACCTAAAACATCAAGAAATACTCGTGCCAAGCATCGACACGCAAATCCTCCTGTATAGGGCATCCGTCAGTCCGGATTAGCCCACGATTTCTGTCTGCGGTATCGGCCCTCGGCCCCGGCAGTACGAGTCGTCCCGTATCCATCCATCAACCCTGGTCGGTATCCTCCGGATAACCGCCATGTTCAACCAATCACCGGTAGGTAGTAGTCCCTCTGCCAGGCTCACCATCTACTACACAGCGAAACGTTCTCTCCCCGGGGTACCATACCGGGTCCACCATGTATCCGTAATCGGCCTCATCCAACTCCTCGATTCGGGTTCACATATATCACTCTAGTACCGAAAAACACATGGTGGACGCACCGAAATATCATATCAAGGGAAACCGGGTTTTTAAATAATTAACTATTCTCTTTGAAATATCCACGGTTCCCCAAATCCAGAATTAACATGGAAACATCATATCTCAATGTGTAATCTAAGCAAGTATGAAGATATCAATATATGTGTGCACTGGTATGAATATACAGTGTGCATGTGCGCAGGTATGAAGATATCAATATATATGTGCACTGGTGTGAATATACAGTGTGCATGTGCGCAGGTATGAAGATATCAATATGTGTGCACTGGTATGAATATACGGTGTGCATGTGCGCAGGTATGAAGATATCAATATGTGTGCACTGGTATGAATATACAGTGTGCATGTGCGCAGGTATGAAGATATCAATATGTGTGCACTGGTATGAATATACAGTGTGCATGTGCGCAGGTATGAAGATATCAATATGTGTGCACTGGTATGAATATACAGTGTGCATGTGCGCAGGTATGAACATCTCAATATGTGTGCACGTAGTACTAGTAGGGGTATGTGATGCATCTGTGCCCGAATATGGTTATAACATATGACGTTATGCGGCAATTCATGACAACATCAATAAGGTAGAATCAGTATGATATATGATATATAGCAATCCTATAGCGTGAGTGTCATGGCAATCACTAACGGTGTGAGTGTAGCATATCAATCGTGCTCGTGCGACTTGAACCGTTAGTGACAGTGCAGTGTCCTATGCTATCATTCCTATATGCAACAATAAGGTATGTTACTACAGACCATATGAACATCTACAATCCAATATCCTGACTCGCCCTGACGCTTAACGCCATACGGGCGATTTCCCCGTAGATGTTAAATCTACTCACCTGGTCGTGCGCTACTCGTAGCCGACCACCTGCTTCCCTTTCTTAGCTTCGTCCGACGTACCCGCCTGCGAACCTGGAATTACATAAGAATCCATATATAAGTAACTATCTCGCAAAATGCGATATCGAAGTCAAACGATACGCTCGCGTCGCGAACTAAACGCGCGTGGGTACGATACGCTAAACGTGTGCACACGTCTAAAACTAACCCCGATACGCCGCGAAACGCTGAATCATGGAACCCTCTCGCGTATCGCGCGTATCGCGCGAACCAAACGTACTAGAAATACGATATAACGTCCCAGATTCTACCCAGGCTAACAACTTACAAAACTATACATACCACTGGCCTAGAAATAACAACATACTCCTACCAATGCAACATCACCCAAAAATTCCCCTATCTGGCCGCAAATTGCGGCCAGAAAGATTAAATTGGCGGCCTCGATATGGGGTGGGGGTCTCGGGATCTTGTGGTGTGGTCTATACCTTGTATACAAGCTCCAGTTAACTCAATTTCAACCTGAACTACTCGGGCCTATAGCAGATCACAGAAATCCAAAAAGTTCACTTAAAAACACTAAATTTGCACAATTTGAAACCCTATGGTATTTTGGTGTAATCTGGGGTCTAACTAGGTTTACATGGCCTTAATAACACCTAATTAGGCTAGGTTAACCAATATTAACAGCACTAAACCATAAGTCCACCCAAATCACCATTTCAAGCACAAAATCTCACTTTTTACACAAACCGAAGCTAAACTACGCATACGTTAAACAAACAAGAAGTTGGGCTCGGATTCTATACCTTACAAGACCCTAGGTGCAAGGAGAAAAGAGGTGGAGAAGATGGGAGTGCTGCTGCAGCTGCTGGGGCTGCTGTTGGTGTTGCTGCTGCTGCCACTGCCTGCTGCTGCTGATGCTTCTGATGATGATGCTGATGCTGGGTGTTGCTGCTGCTGGTGCTTCTTCAGCAGCTGCTGCCTCTCTCTCTGCAGTGTGTGTGTGTGTGTGAGAGTTGGGAGAATGAGAAGTGAGGGTGAGAGAATGAGGCCCCAAGTCAACAACCCCCCTCTTTCTTTCTCTCTCTCTCTTCATTTAATGAGCATGGCTCAAGCCATGCCCATACTCCCTCTCTCACCAAGTCAACAAAAGAAAAGAAATTCAAATAACAAACACACAATAAATAAAACCCAATTTAAATCCCAAAACACTTAATACAAATAGGTTAACCCTTCATGCTAGCTAATCATGGTTTAACCCCAAATCCTAACCCTAGATAACATGCACAAGTGTGTGTGTGCCTAGTAAAATCCTAAAAAAATATTCATTAATTAGAATAAAACATCAGAAACTTAATTTGGTAAACTTTTACCAAAAGCTATCTAGTAAAATATAATTAACCCCTAAACACGAACTAAGGTGTTACAATCTTCCCCCCTTAAAGAAAATTCGTCCCCGAATTTTTAAAATACAAAGCTACGCATACCTTCAGAGGGATGAGGGAACTTCTGCCGCACCTCGCCCTCGGCCTCCCAGCTGACCTCTTCACTTTTTGGGATGCACCCAAATATCTTCACTGATGGCAAGACCTTCGATCGAAGTTTCTTCACCTGCCGGCCCAAAATTACGGTGGGCTGTTGGGTGAACAAAGGACCACACTCGAACATAATTGGTCTGGCACTGAATCCAATGAGAAAGGTCATGAAGGTAATTGCAAGTATCGACATAGGAAATACGGGGTGAATATTCAATAATCTGGGTGGAAGTGCCCAACTTAAGGCAACGAACCAACTCGCCTTAAGGATCCTAAAAAGACTTACTATCCTGGAAAACTTCCCAAACTCAACATGTCATTTATCGGAAATTTTCCGTGGGAATACATGATCTGCCATTGCGAACTTGAATCTGCGACCATCTTGGTCAGCATCTGATCCCTATCCGCAATATACCGTCCTCATCCTGACCCAAAACAACCGAGTCATTTCCGAAATTTCTAAACTAGCTGAGGTCCAAAAATCCTATAACACGGAGTTAGGAAAAACCGACTGGTGATCGACATGACCTAACCTCTAATCCTAAAGGTTACCAATTGGAGTGTCTCCTGATAACTGCTATCAAAGGAGAACCCTATCGATGGCAAACAACGATCACCAACAGCCGACAACAATTTCTACATACGCACAACTTAACAAGAACAACTGAGTATCACCGGATGACAAGCATCCGAATGGAGTCACATCCTGACAATTCCTGGGTGGACACCATAACGAATTTCAGGAAGATCTGCTCTCGTTCCCTCTTCGGAACGATTAAAGGTTGCAACTCTCCTGTCAGTCTCAGTTGCTCAACTCAAGTACACAACAAGACAGACATTTTGAAACAAATCCCAAGACTTCTCTTTCTATCCCTGCCCACCCGTAACTACCTTACAAGTCACGTTAACAGTTGGTGGGGCTTGAATGAGTACAGAGAGTTGACCGATGTGCCTGCCCTAGGATTCCTCGTCTCTTCCCTATAACATTAGGTACACAGGTGTCTCTCTAGCCTAGCACACCCTTGCCACAAGTCAAGGATTCCAAAACATTACCCAGCCGAGTAGGCTCCAATATCCCTGACAAACGAGCGTCGGCGGGCAGTGTCTCGCGAAAGTGATTTGAGAAAAGTGGTCGGGCGCTGACACAAGCAAGCTGTCTCCTTAGTTGAGATGAACTTAAGCTGCACTCAACGATCGCACAAGAACTGTGAATCTGCGGAGGATTATCACAACAATCAAATTCCGCCGCAGGAAGATGTACATTTAACTCTGGTGGTCCGTGAAAATCTGACACGACTCTCAAAAAAGTGGTGCCTCAAATCTCCAACGCAAATCCATCGCGGCCATCTCCAGATCATGAGTGGGATATCCTTCTCGTACTTCCTCCATATGTAAAGAAGCAAAAACGATTAACTCCATTGTGTCACCTCAGTACACATTCAAGTCCTACTCAAGAAACATCACAGTTAACCCACAAAGTCGCCCGAACCAAAAGCAAAGAAGGAGCCGATGCAGTTGTTAACCTAGTCTTCAACTGCTGAAACTCCGAACACAAGCCTCAGTCAACAGAAAAGAAACCTCCATTCCAGTCAAATTAGTCAATGGGGCAGCATTACACTAGCAATCCTGCATGAGACGGCTGTAACACCTGCTAAGCCAAAAGTCTGCGGACCTCCGTCCTGCTCACAAATTTGGGCCTAAGCTGTACGGCCACGATCTTCCTCGAAACCGTACCAATTCGTCTCCGTAACTACACAACCTAGGAGTCAACACAACAAGCAAGAAGGGAACACTCTGAGAATCTAGTAAACCGCTAGGCTCTCCCAGTATCCGTATAACAGATCCTCGAGTGCTACTCCTAACCCTCAAGACAAACTAAAGAGACCAGGATGTCGTAAATAACACAACAATAACTGGTCGAGGAATGGCCCGAAGAAAACCAGTTCATCACACCTACTAATGCTGCTAGAGCATTGGTGAGTCCAGTGACACACCTAAAACAAACAAAGCCCGTAGCACGCACAAGGCAGTCTTCGGAATGTCATCACTCCGGAACCGCAACAATGATGACCTGATCCCTAACGAACTTAGACAAGGTCTCGCACTCTGGTGCTGATCGAGGAATTCGTCAGTGCGAGGTACAAGATACTTATCCGCACCGTAAGCCGATTCAAGTGACGATCCATCAACACAACCTCAATCTTTCGTTTCCTCCTGGACGAACAGAAATAGGAGCTTCCTAAATGTGAAACACTCAGACGCATAACTCCCTCAACAACTACTCTGCAGAAGATCCTTAGCTCCTTAAGCTTCGCCGGCTTATCTTGGAACGACGTCTGAAAAATTCTCGCACGAAAGAAAACCGGTCCAACAACCCAACTGTGGCTACAGCATCACGAAAAACGCCAAGAATCCACGACATCTCCTCAGAGCCGACTAGCAAATAAGGCTGAATTCAAGCTGAAAGAGAGAGCACCACTATCCACCTGCACCACAAGATCTGACTTGCCCGGAAAAACAAAACCTAACTGTTTCCTCACGGTAGCCCACAATGCCTAGCACGTAGCTAACCAGTCCGTGCCTAGGAGATTGCCAAATCCAATACCTTTAGGAGGATCAAAATGACAGACGAATCTCTATCTCCTATCCGATGGGCACACGACCGAAGTACGTGTCGCGCAACAAAAGGATTGCTGACAGAAGTTAACACAACAAACAGCTAATCTACCCAGCACGACTCTCGTCCTAAACTCGGCACGAAGTGTGTAAACATACGAGTGCAACAAAAAGGACATACTGAAAGAGTACCTGTAGGCTCCGCATTGGACGCCCGCGCGTCCCGATGAGTCGAAGCGAAAACGTGTGCCTGTCCTTCATCTGCGACTGATCGAACTCCTCCTCTACTAGCCTGACCCCTCTGTGCAAACCCTCTGCGTCCACGACGTCTCAGAACATGACCCTGACGTGCTGTGAAGGAACACTGCCTGATGAGGTGTTGTAGGCTTCCGCATCGTAAACACCTACGCAGTGAATGCTGTCCTGCCTGGGGATGGAAGGCAAATGACTGTCCTCGTCCTAAGCCTCTGCTCTGGGCTAGTACACCAGTACGATTCCATAACTGTTTCGGAACTCTCACGGTCTCTGGAAGACGTGTCTCGTAAACGGGGGCTGCCTCCACCGGTGCCATGTAGGGGACGGAATACTGCATGGTGATCGCAAGGAACAACTGGGTAACAGGGGTGACAACCATCTGTCGCTGCGCTCGAACGGCCTCTACCAATGAGCTCATCGTCTGGCGCAAGCTCTGCATCTCTGCCACTAGTCTAGCGATCTGTTCTGTCGTAGGAGAAACAATCTGTCCTGGTACAACATGGGTACTACTCGGATCAGTCCTCGTCTCAGATAAATCAACTCGAACCTCGGCTCTCCCGGCCTCTCTCTGCACCCTCCTAGTCCTTGGCGGCATAATGGCTGGAAAGAAGATAGGATTCGATGAGGATACGAAAATCGAATCACAAGGATATATACGATCATAAAGGAAATTCAATCAATAAGTCTTAAGGTCGCTTAGGCGGAGTACCGTGTCGTGAGTAAGCCGCGGAACATACGCACGCTACGCCACTCTGCTGCAGCAACCTACTCCATCATACCAGGGTCATCCTACACTCCGAAGGTAAAACCTACGCTCTGATACCAACTTTGTCACGACCTAAGGTTTGGCCCGTGACCGGCACTTAACCACTTAACGTCTACAGGCGTAACGCAACTAAGTAAGCCGAAAACCCAGAAATCAAACCAGTAAAAGTATAGAGTGATTTAAGCAATTAATAGAACCAAATACTAAGATAACAATATACGACGCCGTAGCGAAGAAAATGAGCAACAAGTGGGAACATCACAGATAGAATAGATTGTATAAGTAAAGTCGGCTCACAACGAGCTCGACGCCAGAATACAAAATAATATACATCGTCCTCGCAACTGGTCTCTAAGTCAATACATAAGTGGTAGATGGAGAGTACTAGATACAACAATGTACATAACTGAAAGATAACCAGATACCGCACAAAACCCACCTATCAGCAAAAGAGCTAGTACACCAACTGTAGGGGTATCTGTGTCAAAAGATGCAAGAATGCAGCCTGCCGCGACTACTCCGAAGGGAAACATGCAAACACTGTGGCACAACGGGGGTGAGTTGCCAACTCGTGAATAGAAGATAACATATAAAGGTAATCGCCAGTATGGATGCGCTACGATACCCTAACCTATATCCACAGATAACATCTATATGATGAACTGGATGCTCAATCATGCAACAAGTGCGATCTAATAACATCTCCAGGTGATGAGCAAGTATAACAATGCAATCTAACAACCCTATTTAGAATGAACAGGGTATGCAATGATCAGGTATAGCAATGCGATCTAACAACCCTATATAGAATGAGCAGGGTATGCAATGATCAAGTATAGCAATGCAATCTAACAACCCTATATAGAATGAACAGGGTATGCAATGATCAGGTATAGCAATGCGATCTAACAACCCTATATAGAATGAACAGGGTATGCAATGATCAGGTATAATAGATACAGGATGAGATATCAATTACTACATACTGAGCATGGGAAATATTACATCTACACGGAATGTCATCGTGGAAGGTATAATCGGTACTCATCAATGTACCCAAATCCCAATACTACTCAGGCGTCGTCATCCTCCTCGGTCCTCCAATCCTGTAAATCTCATATAACCGTGAGTGCCCAACATCGGCACCCAAAACATCAAGAAATACTCGTGCCAAGTATCGACACGCAAATCCTCCTGTATAGGGCATCCGTCAGTCCGGATTAGCCCACGGGCTCTGTCTGCGGTATCGGCCCTCGGCCCCTGCAGTACGAGTCGTCCCGTATCCATCCATCAACCCTGGTCGGTATCCTCCGGATAACCGCCAGGTTCAACCAATCACTGGTAGGTAGTAGTCCCTCTGCCAGGCTCACCGTCTACTACACAGCGAAACCGTTCTCGCCCCGGGGTACCATACCGGGTCCACCATGTACCCGTAATCGGCCTCATCCAACTCCTCGATTCGGGTTCATATATATCACTCTAGTACCGAAAAAACACATGGTGGACGCACCAAAATATCATATCAAGGGAAACCGGGTTTTTAAATAATTAACTATTCTCTTTGAAATATCCACGGTTACCCAAATCCAGAATTAACATGGAAACATCATATCTCAATGCGTAATCTAAGCAAGTATTTAGATATCAATATATGTGTGCACTGGTATGAATATACAGTGTGCATGTGCGCAGGTACGAAGATATCAATATATGTGTGCACTGGTGTGAATATACAGTGTGCATGTGCGCAGGTATGAAGATATCAATATGTGTGCACTGGTATGAATATACAGTGTGCATGTGCGCATGTATGAAGATATCAATATGTGTGCACTGGTATGAATATACAGTGTGCATGTGCGCAGGTATTAAGATATCAATATGTGTGCACTGGTATGAATATACAGTGTGCATGTGCGCAGGTATGAACATCTCAATATGTGTGCACGTAGTACTAGTAGGGGTATGTGATGCATCTGTGGCCGAATATGGATATAACATATGACGTTATGCGGCAAATCATGACAACATCAATAAGGTAGAATCAGTATGATATATGATTTATAGCAATCATATAGTGTGAGTGTCATGGCAATCACTAACGGTGTGAGTGTAGCATATCAATCGTGCTCGTGCGACTTGAACCGTTAGTGACAGTGCAGTGTCCTTTGCTATCATTCTGTAACACCTTAGGATAAGGGTTAGGGAATAATTATAATTAAATAATGGTTTTTAATAAAAAGTTTACCAAATTGTGTTTTAAATATTTTTCTTAGTTTAATAAATATTTTTCCAAAATTTTCCTAGGCTTGCACACACATGTGCATGTAAACTAGGGTTTTTAAATGAAGTAAATACCATAATTATTAACCATGGTGGGTTAATTCTAGGATTAAGTCCTTTGGGTTTAAATTAAGTTGATTATCTAATTAAAAAGGTTGCTTTAATTTGAATTAGTTTAAGTGTTGACTTGTGAGAGAGAGGGGGGGCATCATGGCTCAAGCCATGCTTGCATTAAATGAAGTGAGAGAGAGGGGGGTGACTTTTGTGTGATGATTGTAGCCTCTCTTTTCTTTTTGGTTTTTCTCTCACACTCTCACACACTCTCACACACCCACACACTCACACAACACACACTTACCTTCAGCTCCAGAACCCCAGCACCCAGCAGCAGCAAGCAGGCACAGCAACAGCAGCAGCAAGCAGAGGCAAGCACAGCAGCAGCAGGCACAGCAGTGAGCAGCAGCAGCCCCAGTTCCAAGTGCAGCGACTTCTCTCCACTTCTTCTTCTTCCTGCAGCTCCCTAGGGTCGAGAGTGAGGTATACTTCCTATCTTATCCCCTAGTTAGCTTGATTGTGTAATTTTGCATCGGTTAATGGATATTGGTGCGTTTTAGTGTGATATGGGATGTTTAGTAGGATCTTTGTGCTATTGAGGTGAGAATTGGTTTCAGTAGCTTGTTAGTGAGTTAGTGAGGCCACAACAACCTAGTCCAACCCCTATTACGCTAAAATACCACCAGTTTCACGATTCGATGCAAAATGTCGTTTTTGGGCAGATTTTAGGATTCAGTGATCTGCTTTTACTGCATGCGTTTTAGAGAGTTTTAAACAACTTCAGAATTCTAGGCAGGCTTTTTCAGGAATGTGAGTGAAGTTCGAGCCCATACCACCGGGGATTGGCCGGCGACATTGATGGTTTGCCCGGCGACGCCGGCCTCCCTTCCTCATTTGTGTCTCGTTTTGTTCAGGGTGGTTTCTGGGGGTGTCTTGCAGTGTTTGGTCTTGTTTAATTTGTGGGATTTCTTTCAGATAAAAATCTGGGAGTTGTTTCCCTTTTGTTGGGATGTGGGTTTAGTGCGACTTGCACGTTTCTGTAGGTCTGGTGCGTGCTACGCATCGTAGCGCGTCGGGGTGGTTCTTGGTTCAACACACACACATGTTTTAACGCATCGCGCACACGCGCGATTGGTTTGCGACACGAGTTTCTAGTTTGACCGTGATATCGCGTTTTTGGCGAAATTGAGCTTATATGTGTGATATGTGTTTGTGATTCTAGGTTCGCAGGCCAGTGAGACGGACGCCGCGAAGAAGGGCAAGCAAGTGGTTGGATACACTTAGCACGAAGCTATGTGAGTAGATTTCACATCTACGGGGATATCGCCCGCATGGCGTTATGCGTCAGGGCTGATAGGACTTTATTATTATATGTTGCATGCACCCCATAGACTGTCATCGCATATTGCATTCCCTGCTATGTGTTTATATACATATTGCTTAGAACTGATAGAACACCGCACTATTACTAACGGTTTATGTTGCACGGGCACTATTTGCATGCTACACACACACCGTTAGTAATTGCCATGCCACACTCACTGTAGAGCTGCCATGATTATATTGCTATAGTTCGCTTCATATGTGATTTGATATGACTTTCATGTATATTGGGAGCCGCATGACATCTTTTAAAACCGGAAACGAAACTACTTTAAAAGCAGTTATTGTTAGTTGTATGTATGCCCTAGAGGCCAGTATTGTACAGATGTTGTATATTATATTGGATGCTTGGACATATATAGAGATGACTTTCTTGCTCGATATGATAGTATGCTATCTGGTTACTCTTTATCTTAACATGTACACTAGTCTCTTTATACTGTCTTATAGTTACATGTTGGTAAAGCCCTTAGGATGTGTACTTAACTACCTGGACTATGATGCGGATCATACTAGTGGGGACATGGTAGTCCATAAGTACATCCTTCAAGGTCCCTAGTCGTGGGTGTATCGAGACGGGGCATCGATATACCAGAGTAGACTAGCGTATACGCTTCTCGACCCATGTGATGGGCGATGGATGATCCCATATCCATTGGTGTTTGACATCAGAGATGGTATACGGGTGCTCAGTGGAGACTGGGTACACTGGACGGACTCGCCGAGAACTCCCAGATGGTATTATACCTCACGTCAGATGGCAGTTCTCAGGTGACACTTGTACAGGTTAGTCTGTTGACCCGAGATCGTCATAGAGTCTTGTGTGATTCCCACTGTGCTTTGATCTCCACCTTACCACGTCCATGAGGGCGTGCAAAACGGTGGTCTTTGGGTACAGTCCCGAGTCACATGGAGGCAATGAGCGACAGGAGGGGTTTCGTCTCTCCCGGTATTGGGGGTTGATATTGCGCTGTGCTCGATTGGCCGTAACAGGGAAGTCCCTGGCCAGGGCTGATCAGAGATTTGCTGGTAAGTGTTACCAGTAGTTTCTCGACCCGTTACGAGCCTCACATCGGCGCGACTTATCGGGTTATTGGGGTCTGACGTTTACCACCCCTAGACTTGATATGCGACATATCAGACGAAGAGACCGGACTGTACGGTAAGTGTTACTGGTCGGATTCGCAGGAGTGTGAGCGGGCTAGCTCGTCGATCTTCTGATCGCTCAATACCCGGGTGGCCGTTACGTTTAGCAGACCGCTTGCGGCTTGTGGATGCTTGATATGATCATCATCTGCTACCGGCGTATTGACGAGTCTTTAGAGTCCTACACAGAGGTTTCCTGGTTCAAGCGAAACGAAATATGAGCGCATATGAGATATGTGCAGGACCGAGAATAATGCGTGTATGTGATACCGCATTTCATTCTCGCGATAAATGTTTCGATAGGTTATATTCGATATGACCTAGTTATCGAATCATTGATTCGATAAATCGATACATTGCATACTAGTCGGTTATGTGCGACATGACCGGATCATTGAATCAAATGTTGATTTAATGATTTAATGTATAATTATATATTTGATATATGTAACATTTTCAAAAATATAAAATATTAATTTTGGGAATTTTTATAATTTAATATTATTTTATTGATTATTTTAATATAAAATTTATTTTTAAATGCAAATAAATGGAGAAAAATTACGGAAAATTATGGAAAATTCTAAAATAAGATAAATTAGTGAATTATGACATTTTTAACTTGTTGTGATCATTTTGACACTAATTTAGTGCTAATCGTGATTAAAATCGCTAATCGGGTTTTTTGGTAATTTTGTGCAAAACTTGCACATGTCACTTTTTCCTACACTTATGCATTTTTGTTACCATGGATTTATTTTGGGGTTACTATTCTCATGAGAAGGTTTAAGGATTTAGAGAAAAGGAAAAGAAAAGAAAAGAAAAAGGTAATGATGAGGGTAGGTGAGAGAGAGAGTGGACAATTGACTTTTAACCCTTAACCATTTCTCTCCCCTCTCATTTCTCCCCCTCTTCCTCTCTCCTTACTGCTGCTGCCCTAGCCCTCTTCTCCCCTCCACTAAATCCCCTCACTTCATCTCTAAAACCACACCAAAATCCTATGTCGGTTTCACAAAAAAGATGCGCAAGCTCGAGATCTTCAAGATGGACCTAGAAAGCTTGGATTGTGACCACTTGGGGCAACTCAAGAAAGTTCTTGAGTTGCCAATTAAGGTAATTTCTGAACCATTGTCTTAGTTTTACCTTTTCATATACCCCTATGCAAGTTTAGAATTGAAATCGGGTGAATTTGTGGACTTGGTGAAAACTAGTTAGGGTTTGAAGGATTTGTGAGTTGTGATGGTTGATTTGAGTTCAGTGGAGATCGTATGAACACCCTAGAGCTAGAAACCCAGCCCAATCCCATTGGAAACCAAGAATACGGAATTTCGGAGAAATTGTGTAATCTGTCACTGTTATTTGGAATCTGCTATCATACGAGGTATCCTAAAATAAAATTGAGTGGACAGTAGCATGTGCAGGCACCCAGGAAACTAACCCCAAAACCCTAGCCCCTATCTCATCCGTACGGCCGCCAAAACCTCCATTCTGGCCGCAAATTGCGGCCAGACCAGTGGGGAAATTCCTCGTTTTGCGTGCCTGGCCCCATTTCATCAATTCTTGGCCCTGGGTACTTCTAGTTTTGACAGATTCTTTCTAGGGTGAAATCTGGGACATATATCCTAAGTTGTCGTTTTGGATTCGTGTTTCCGTATTCCGTATTTTTTTTGGATTGGAAATGGTGGAATGTGTTTTGCCTCGACTATTGTCGTTTATACGACGATATAGGGGATTATGGATGGTTTTGAAGGCGTGCCCTAGGTTCTCACCTATAGGCCCCTTATCGTTTCGTTTTGGAGTTTATGCGCCGTTTTAGATTGGATTTGGTTTTAATGCGCATATACGATATTTTGATGTGTAGGTACCCATGAAGACTTCGGACGACAAGAAAATGCATGGTGACGTCCGCAATTGGTGATGCAAGGTGAGTAGATTATATCTACGGGGGAAAGTCGGGTGGATGGCGTATAGCGCCCCCGCAGTCCGTAGATAGCTTATTATATAGTATTGTGATATTAGGTGTATTTTGGATAAGGTAGGGTTAGAAGTGACTAGTGTAGTTCATAGTCGCGAACCCTAGGATAGAGTTACACCTATACACATACCCTTGCTTTTCACATGTACTTACACTGTGGTTGATGATATGTGACGACTTTGGAGATGAGTCGATATTGTGGGCTTGGTGCCCTGGGATCGGTGATTTGATACGATCCATATGTGGGATATGACTTGTGATTCTTGCGGGCTTGGGATGTGTGTTTACCCCCGCATGCATACTTTACCGATGTTACCGTTTGTACAAGAGATAGAGTAGTACATCCAGACTATATGATCTGATGATGGTGATATTTGTTATGTGATGAGACAATGAGATGTTGACCCCTACCCAGCTTTTGGGAATGCCGTACGATGATTTACCGTACGAGCCGATATTGATGATAGATCCGCACTCATAGCTAGAGGATATCTTACGATATGACATTGAGGCGGGATCACCGACTATATATCTACATATATACATTGACTCAGTTTTAGGTGGTTTCCACACCTACCCCTCCTGATTGGCAGGATACTTAGATGTAGTTGCATAGTAGATACTTCACTGTGCCGCTGATTACTAGATTTCCGCATATTCATGTTATTCGCATTGCTGGCATATGTTCATTACCATATTATTATCATGCTGTTAGGACACCAGCACCATTATCGATGATGCGTATGTTTCACGTACACTACTTGCCGGCTCACACACTTCATCATCAATAATTGCCATGTCACTACACCGTAGTACTATTGCATTTGTGATATGATGCTTCATTCGACCTATGCGCATTCCTATTCCATGTTGCATGATTTCCGATATGATTACTCTCTTTACATGTCGCATATATCATGGATTGATTGCATAGTATATCGCATTGGATTACTGCTGGATGTTGGATTTTCATGTGATTTCTGGTTTTGAGGACCGTGGGGTTATTTAAGAAAAGAGACACTTTATGAAAACCCGGTACCTCGTGATATGATATTTCGGTGCGTCCACCACGCGTTTTCTCGGTGCTGAGACGTGTGCTTGAAACCCGATTTGAGGAGGTGATGTACCGTTTGCTGGTTCGTGGTGGGCCCGGTATGGTTCCCCTCGGCGAGATGATCGATGGGTTATGCCGATTGAGCCTGGAGGCGGGCGAGTACCTACCGGTGATTTTACCTGAGCTCGGCGGATATCCGGGGGATACCGCCTGGAGCCGAGAGATGGGCATACTGCTGGGGCCGACGGGCCGATATCCGCAGACGGAGCCCAGAGATGGACATGGGTTGACTCATACTGCCGGGGCCGAGGGCCGATATCCGCAGACGGAGCCCCATATGGATGAGGATTTACGTGTCGATGCTTGGCACGGGTTTCATGATGGGTTTTCCATGATTTTATTTATATCCTCACATTGCATACATGATGCTTGCTGTCAGTGGGTGACAGGTGGACGGGTTCTACAGATGTACAGACTGGATTACACTTATCTTGCACCAATATTAGTGGTATGGGACGCTAATATATGTGTATTGATATTATTGATATTTCTTCATTGATACTTCATGCAGACATACCTTACACTGATGTCATGTTGTTACCTGAGTACCTGGCACTATTTACATGATTAGATGTTACCTTGCCACCTTTTTACGCTCAGATGTACTCTTGTGGATATTTTACTGATCGTTGACTTAGGATTATGTCTTGCATTCGATTTATCCTTGTAGATGTTTCTATTCACGAGTTGGCAACTCACCCCCGTTGTGCCACAGCTCTTGCAGGTTATGCCGTACAGGTTCTATTGCGGCATTTCTGGCACATTTCCTTCTTGCGGGTGATTTGCTTTGGTAGGTGGATTCTTTCGTATCAGGAATCACCTTTGTATTTATTTATTTCATTGTATCTAGAAATTGTCCATCAACCAAAACTTGTATATTCTTTCTGACTCAGAGACAGTGTTGTATTATTCGACCTTAGAGTCGCGCTTAGTAGTATTGCGGTTTTCTTGCTACTTTTGAGCTTTCTTTTGATTTTGATCCTCGCCACTTGGCGTTGTATATTATCATATCTTGCGTGGTTGTGACCGTCGATTGACGAAGAGCTAGCTCCCGCTTGGGGTTGCCTTTATCATGTTATATCTTGTTATTATCGTTTTACCCCATTCGGGGCCAGTTTTACAAAGGAAACTTTGCCGAAATTTCTAGAAAAGACTGTACCGTTTTTAAAATGCACATTCGGCTTAGTTATTTAAAAACCTTGATTTCAAACCTGTATTTCTTCACTTCTTTAAACCGGTTTTCTTTACTTATTCTTCAAAATGGTTTTAGATTTCTGGGCTTTTGGCTTACTTGGATCAGATGGAGTCCTATAGGCTTCATATGGTTCAAGTGCCAGTCACGTGCTCTTTCGGGGCGTGACAAAGTTGGTATCAGAGCGCTAGGTTGACCTTGGTTCGAGTCTAAGTTTGACTATGTGGAGCCTAGGGAGTTGTATATATACGGAACTTAGGCTTGACCTTACGGAACTTAGACTTGGTTGAGGGGGTGTAAACCCGAACTTTCGTCGTTTTAGGATGACCCTTGGTTGATGGATTAGGTGACTAAAGTAGAGTGACGTACCGTTGGTATGTTCCGCGGCATACTTACGACACGCCACTCCGCTTAAGGAACCTTAGGATGGACATTTGTTTTGAGATCAGTGATTCTTTTCATGTCCTGGATTATACATCCATTTGAGATTCCCGATTCTATTAGTTTCATGATCATACCTCCATTGATGCTGTTCCTTCCTATGATCATGTATCCCCTTGGATCTGTTGTTTCCTTTCTTGCCTTTGATGTGCTCTCTTTTGATACTCGATTGAGATCCCTGTCACCATGTTTGAGCGCAGTTTAGGCTGCTGCTAGGATTACGGCCGGTGTGAGCTCGTTTGGTACGAGGGCCGACCTTTGTGTTTTCTGGTGACATGGGAACGTCTCGAGTTAGTGTGGTGATTGTGACCTCTAGTGGAGGCGAGTGCTTGGTCTTGCACCGGATGATCGTGCCTTTGTTAGAGCTGCCAGTTGAGAGAGGACTGTTGATGTACAGTATACCTCAGGGATTGTGATGTCGCCTACTGTGCAGACAGATGGACCAGCTGTTGCTGAGATTGACAGGATGTCGCTTCCGAAGCTTACGAGCTGAGATTGCCGGAGCTTTCAGGCAGATATGCGACAGATGATAGCTAGTCTACTCGATTTGAGAGACGAAGGTGATTCGTCCGATTTTGCGCCAGAGCGGGCCCAGATGAGTTGAAGATTTCCAGTGTGGAGAGTCTTACTCAGATCTAGAGCAGGCTGATTCAGAGAAGACCGCCATTGTGTTGCCTTTCCTGGAGGATTGAGGCATTGTTCGGCGTACAGGCGTATGAGCCAGTTGTTACTGCAAATGATGAGGTATCGCCCAGATGATTGGAGCTACTGCAGCATGAGCATGTTCTTAGATAGGTGATAGCGAGTCGCTAGTCACCGAGGATGGATGACTAGGACGTGTGGTGAGTTCGCTTACCCCGAGGCGAGATCATCAGGTGGATTGATTCCAGCTAGAGACGACTTCACGCAGGTTCGTTGAGAGTCGATTGAGACGATCGAATGTCAGGAGCCTATTTTCCAAGTTTAAAGTATACGGAAAGACATGCAGGTGATTCTATGGACCCTCTAGAAGAATGAAACCCTAACTCGACTTAATGACCGTGTGACAGCCTTTGAACCTTAGGGTTTACGGCGGTTCCGCGGCGCCATTAGTGAGGCTTGGGTTTGCCCTTCTACGGCTGGACCACCGACGCTGTGGCATGTACTCGATACTATTAAACTGTACCCGAGATGTGAGCTCTTGGGGGATTATGAGGATCTGACGAGTCGATCGGATGGTTCGACATCTTTCGGATATCGTGATGGGACATTACTTGGGAGACTCCAGATGCGAGCATAGCCGTCGGAGCGCAGTTCGTGTAGCCACGATGAGACGAGTCCGAATCAGTCGACATTTGAGCAGAGTGAAGTAAAGAGTTCGTACGAGATTTCGACGAGATGACGTCCCACTCCGCTGACATTAGAGATGTGATACACACCCCGAGGCGTGGTATATGGATATATCTTCCAGAAAGAAGCGCGATAAGTATGCAGCCGTTCCGGAATAAGCGTGAGCTTCAGCATTGGACGATGACTTCCGGGCATTTCGGCAGGATTGAGATTTGAGAAAGGAACCTCGACAGGACTTTTCTGGAGTACGATACGAGAAGACCTAGACCAGGAGTGGTCGTTTGCGCACACCCAGTAGACCAGGGTTCGGCATTGTCGACGAGGTAGTTGGCCAGGTTCGGATAAAGGAACCTACCCAGATGCGTTGCGAATTGATCAAGGACGGACGAGTGATGAGTTTTCCTCCGATGGTTGGGACGTGTTCCCGAGGACCAGTTCGGCCTGACATCTGCTACAGAGTGATGAAGCTACAGAATACGCGATTTCGAGTCCGTGTGAGAGACTTCAGATTGACCGTGGCCGAGACGGTGCAGTGCATAGTAGCTTGGTGTGACGTCATAGTGGACGACGATAGAGACAGTTGGAACAAGAGGTTCGTGTGAGACCCTGACGAGCTGTCATTGCTTTCCGTCGAGACTAGAGACCTGAGATGCTTACAGAGACGTTGCGATGTGACCCGTTTCTGGAGAAATTTTGTGCTGAGGACACAGATGCCCTTTGAGCGAGAAGAGGTTATGCAGGAGAGCTAGCCTCTGTACAGATCGGCATAGGCATGATTGGAAGAGACCTTGAGCAGGATTCCTTCCAGGACATAGCTGCCATGATGTTGCACCCAGGATCGGATGTGTGACGTGCTTTCAGAGAGCCAGAGGTCGACGCCAGTGATATGCTGCCTTACGAGTGGTCGTGAGGTTTGACCGAGAGGTGACCAGAGAAGTGCCAGAACGGAATCGTCCCCGTTAGCACACCTGACAGGGCCGATGAGCCGATTGACCGCGTGATAGGTAATCCGCAGAGAAGATAAGGATCCAGAGAGTCAGAAGACGTTAGACCGTAAGCAAGAGGCAGGTAAATATCCTGCGCTGCTAGCTGTGGATTGCACCGACTCCTTCTCGACCTCGAAGGAGGAACTACCGAAGACGGTATTTGTGATTTGTGATTTTGTGATTCGATTATCACGTATCCGTCATTTTGGATTTCGGTATTTTGGGTGCTCTGTTTGCATGATTTAGTTTTGGTGACTGAGTTTCATGATATTGGTTTCATGCACCCACTGGATATTTATATATTTCGCGCAGAGTTTTCATGCATTTTAGTGTTATGCTTTGATTCGTGCACGCTGATGCACACGATTGTGAGATTTTCCTTTGAGGTACACCTGATTTTGGTTTGAGACGCATTTTATCGTTGATTTTGGCCCGGATTTTGATGGTTGGTTTTGCACTCCGTGCTGGTGATGTGCTTTACACCTATTCGATGTTTGTTATTGGATTTCGTGATTCCGTGCATGTTGAGTGCGCAGGGTTTAGATTTTCGTTCGTGCACGATAGATGCACAGATTTGGATTTTCGCGCATGTTGGGCGCATGTTTTTAGATACGATTTTGGTGCGCACCCGATGCACTAAATCGAGATTTCTTCGTGCATGTTAGATGCACCGGACCTTGGCTGTCAGGCACATACGTTGCCCATGACAGAGGTTTCGTGCACACCCGTTGCACCTAGATGTTGTTTTGTGCACCTGTTTAGCACATATTGGATTTTTGATTTCCGTGCGCACCAGACGCACAGGATTGTGTTACGTACATTTTTTTTAGATTTATTCCCTTTGGAGCAGTACCCCTTATGATGTTGGGTTTTTGCTTTCATGCTGAGCAGGACTAGTCAGTAGACGATACCTGGATATACTTTTGCATGTTTTACATCAGCTTTTTACGTGTATAGATTGGATGTCTACATGTGTAGTTTCGATCCATATCATATCGGTTTTGTATTGGATTTGACATTGTGTTTTTATATCGACTCCGATGATTGCGGGATGCTTGACGGAGTTTTGTTTTTGAGTTAGCTGCTCAGTACCCTTGCGCATGCATTGCGCTGTGACGTTCTTTGTGTTGATATTTTCGGAGCCCCGACAAATTGGATTATTACTGAGATTGTTTTAGTAGTGGGGTTTTAAATTTAAATTCGGGGACCGAATTTCTTTAAGGGGGGTAGATTGTAACATTTTCAAAAATATAAAATATTAATTTTGGGAATTTTTATAATTTAATATTATTTTATTGATTATTTTAATATTAAATCTATTTTTAAATGCAAATAAATGGAGAAAAATTACGGAAAATTATGGAAAATTCTAAAATAAGATAAATTAGTGAATTATGACATTTTTAACTTGTTGTGATCATTTTGACACTAATTTAGTGCTAATCGTGATTAAAATCGCTAATCGGGTTTTTTGGTAATTTTGTGCAAAACTTGCACATGTCACTTTTTCCTACACTTATGCATTTTTGTTACCATGGATTTCTTTTAGGGTTACTATTCTCATGAGAAGGTTTAGGGATTTAGAGAAAAGGAAAAGAAAAGAAAAGAAAAAGGTAATGATGAGGGTAGGTGAGAGAGAGAGTGGACAATTGACTTTTAACCCTTAACCATTTCTCTCCCCTCTCATTTCTCCCCCTCTTCCTCTCTCCTTACTGCTGCTGCCCTAGCCCTCTTCTCCCCTCCACTAAATCCCCTCACTTCATCTCTAAAACCACACCAAAATCCTATGTCGGTTTCACAAAAAAGATACGCAAGCTCGAGATCTTCAAGATGGACCTAGAAAGCTTGGATTGTGACCACTTGGGGCAACTCAAGAAAGTTCTTGAGTTGCCAATTAAGGTAATTTCTGAACCATTGTCTTAGTTTTACCTTTTCATATACCTCTATGCAAGTTTAGAATTGAAATCGGGTGAATTTGTGGACTTGGTGAAAACTAGTTAGGGTTTGAAGGATTTGTGAGTTGTGATGGTTGATTTGAGTTCAGTGGAGATCGTATGAACACCCTAGAGCTAGAAACCCAGCCCGATCCCATTGGAAACCAAGAATACGGAATTTCGGAGAAATTGTGTAATCTGTCACTGTTATTTGGAATCTGCTATCATACGAGATATCCTAAAATAAAATTGAGTGGACAGTAGCATGTGCAGGCACCCAGGAAACTAACCCCAAAACCCTAGCCCCTATCTCATCCGTACGGCCGCCAAAACCTCCATTCTGGCCGCAAATTGCGGCCAGACCAGTGGGGAAATTCCTCGTTTTGCGTGCCTGGCCCCATTTCATCAATTCTTGGCCCTGGGTACTTCTAGTTTTGACAGATTCTTTCTAGGGTGAAATCTGGGACATATATCCTATGTTGTCGTTTTGGATTCGTGTTTCCGTATTCCGTATTTTTTTTGGATTGGAAATGGTGGAATGTGTTTTGCCTTGACTATTGTCGTTTATACGACGATATAGGGGATTTTGGATGGTTTTGAAGGCGTGCCATAGGTTCTCACCTATAGGCCCCTTATCGTTTCGTTTTGGAGTTTATGCGCCGTTTTAGATTGGATTTGGTTTTAATGCGCATATACGATATTTTGATGTGTAGGTACCCATGAAGACTTCGGACGACAAGCAAATGCATGGTGACGTCCGCAATTGGTGATGCAAGGTGCGTAGATTATATCTACGGGGGAAAGTCGGGTGGATGGCGTATAGCACCCCCGCAGTCCGTAGATAGCTTATTATATAGTATTGTGATATTAGGTGTATTTTGGATAAGGTAGGGTTAGAAGTGACTAGTGTAGTTCATAGTCGCGAACCCTAGGATAGAGTTACACCTATACACATACCCTTGCTTTTCACATGTACTTACACTGTGGTTGATGATATGTGACGACTTTGGAGATGAGTCGATATTGTGGGCTTGGTACCCTGGGATCGGTGATTTGATACGATCCATATGTGGGATATGACTTGTGATTCTTGTGGGCTTGGGATGTGTGTTTACCCCCGCATGCATACTTTACCGATGTTACCGTTTGTACTAGAGATAGAGTAGTACATCCAGACTATATGATCTGATGATGGTGATATTTGTTATGTGATGAGACAATAAGATGTTGACCCCTACCCAGCTTTTGGGAATGCCGTACGATGATTTACCGTACGAGCCGATATTGATGATAGATCCGCACTCATAGCTAGAGGATATCTTACGATATGACATTGAGGCGGGATCACCGACTATATATCTACATATATACATTGACTCAGTTTTAGGTGGTTTCCACACCTACCCCTCCTGATTGACAGGATACTTAGATGTAGTTGCATAGTAGATACTTCACTGTGCCGCTGATTACTAGATTTCTGCATATTCATGTTATTCGCATTGCTGGCATATGTTCATTACCATATTATTATCATGCTGTTAGGACACCAGCACCATTATCGATGATGCGTATGTTTCACGTACACTACTTGCCGGCTCACATACTTCATCATCGATAATTGCCATGTCACTACACCGTAGTACTATTGCATTTGTGATATGATGCTTCATTCGACATATGCGCATTCCTATTCCATGTTGCATGATTTCCGATATGATTACTCTCTTTACATGTCGCATATATCATGGATTGATTGCATAGTATATCGCATTGGATTACTGCTGGATGTTGGATTTTCATGTGATTTCTGGTTTTGAGGACCGTGGGGTTATTTAAGAAAAGAGACACTTTATGAAAACCCGGTACCTCGTGATATGATATTTCGGTGCGTCCACCACGCGTTTTCTCGGTACTGAGACGTGTGCTTGAAACCCGATTCGAGGAGGTGATGTACCGTTTGCGGGTTCGTGGTGGGCCCGGTATGGTTCCCCTCGGCGAGATGATCGATGGGTTATGCCGATTGAGCCTGGAGGCGGGCGAGTACCTACCGGTGATTTTACCTGAGCTCGGCGGATATCCGGGGGATACCGCCTGGAGCCGAGAGATGGGCATACTGCTGGGGCCGACGGGCCGATATCCGCAGACGGAGCCCAGAGATGGACATGGGTTGACTCATACTGCCGGGGCCGAGGGCCGATATCCGCAGACGGAGCCCCATATGGATGAGGATTTACGTGTCGATGCTTGGCACGGGTTTCATGATGGGTTTTCCATGATTTTATTTATATCCTCACATTGCATACATGATGCTTGCTGTCAGTGGGTGACAGGTGGACGGGTTCCACAGATGTACAGACTGGATTACACTTATCTTGCACCAATATTAGTGGTATGGGACGCTAATATATGTGTATTGATATTATTGATATTTCTTCATTGATACTTCATGCAGACATACCTTACACTGATGTCATGTTGTTACCTGAGTACCTGGCACTATTTACATGATTAGATGTTACCTTGCCACCTTTTTACGCTCAGATGTACTCTTGTGGATATTTTACTGATCGTTGACTTAGGATTATGTCTTGCATTCGATTTATCCTTGTAGATGTTTCTATTCACGAGTTGGCAACTCACCCCCGTTGTGCCACAGCTCTTGCAGGTTATGCCGTACAGGTTCTATTGCGGCATTTCTGGCACATTTCCTTCTTGCGGGTGATTTGCTTTGGTAGGTGGATTCTTTCGTATCAGGAATCACCTTTGTATTTATTTATTTCATTGTATCTAGAAATTGTCCATCAACCAAAACTTGTATATTCTTTCTGACTCAGAGACAGTGTTGTATTATTCGACCTTAGAGTCGCGCTTAGTAGTATTGCGGTTTTCTTGCTACTTTTGAGCTTTCTTTTGATTTTGATCCTCGCCACTTGGCGTTGTATATTATCATATCTTGCGTGGTTGTGACCGTCGATTGACGAAGAGCTAGCTCCCGCTTGGGGATGCCTTTATCATGTTATATCTTGTTATTATCGTTTTACCCCATTCGGGGCCAGTTTTACAAAGGAAACTCTGCCGAAATTTCTAGAAAAGACTGTACCGTTTTTAAAATGCACATTCGGCTTAGTTATTTAAAAACCTTGATTTCAAACCTGTATTTCTTCACTTCTTTAAACCGGTTTTCTTTACTTATTCTTCAAAATGGTTTTAGATTTCTGGGCTTTTGGCTTACTTGGATCAGATGGAGTCCTATAGGCTTCATATGGTTCAAGTGCCAGTCACGTGCTCTTTCGGGGCGTGACAATATATTACTTTGCATTAACTAGTATTGGTTCACTTTAAACGGATTTTTCTCACTTGGATTGCACATTGTATATGTGATATACTTTTGTGCATTTTTTGTATCATGTTTGATGATACTTGATCATATGGTTAAGTGAATAGAATTAAACCATGGTTATTATGATAATTAGGGTTTTGCATATTTATTTATTTATTTATATTTTCATTTGTTTATTTGGAAATGATTTAAAAAAGGATGGTGGCTTTCTTTGTCATTTAGTTGAAGCTTCATGATGCTTTGACTACTTATCCTTTCTTATCATCATGCTTAACCCTAACCCATCCATTAACCATGGTATATTCTCTACACTTAACCCTAGTAAGAATTATGATAAGTATTGCTTTTTCTTTTTATTTTAAAAAGACTTATCATAATACTTGATCATCTTCTTCATCTTCTTCTTCTTCTTCAAGCTTGCTACTCCAATGGCAACTTGAGTATTAGTGAGAGAAATCCAAATCTAAAGAGAACCCACATCCTATTTCTTCACCCTCTACCTCTTGCCAAGTTGTTTTGGGTGTTTACTTCACAAGTTTCACAAGTTTGTGAAGTCGGAGCTTGAACTAGTGCAACCTCAACGTAGATCGTCTTTGACACAAAGCCGACGACCTATTCCGCACATTATTCCGATGAAGCCGACGAATGAGTCGAGGGTTCGTGATGGACAGCGAGGGCATGATCACATGGAGCTAAGGAGGTAGAAATCCGGATCTACAAAGGTTGTAGTATCTAACCCATAGTTAAATAGTTAACTAGTTTTCCGTTTCGCCTAAACATCTAGTCTAAAGATCCGTAGTCTAGGGTTTCTCGGCACAAAAATTTTAAATTGGCATGTCCGATGCCTTGTGAGACCTTACTAGAGTGCCTAGGAACCTTTCACTGGTATCAGAGCCAGGCTAGAGCCTTAGGCGAAGTCCCGACGGAATTTGAAGTCCGAACGAACCCGAAACCCCGAATCAAACTTGCTCTCTGTCCAGATTTTAAAATTGTGGTTTTTTCAAGATTAAAAATATCTAGAAAATCATGCAGGGTTTTCTAGGAATTACTGTAAATTTCGTGGACCTGATTCAACTTTACCACCGCTCTTCCGCGCACGAGCATGGCTCGTGCGACGGAAGCGCGGCCGGTTTGTCGTTTTGTAAAGTGTTGTTTGCACAGTAACTCCTATTTAACAGTACTGGTTTTCCTGGGTATTTTTAATATTTTTTCAAGAGTTGAATTTTTCTGGGTTGTTTTGGGGATTCGGTATTTCGATCGGATTATCAAGTTTCGTCTTTTGTGTTTTTCCGGATAATTTATAGAATATGGTAAAAAGTTCGACCGGATATAAATACCCAACTTTTCCCCTGTCGGGAAATTTCCAAGTGTTGGATTTTTCCGTAGTTTAACGACGTTCTAAGTAGTGCAAGTAACACGATGGACCCTCTAGAAGACAACAAACCTTAACTCGATTATGTGACCGTCTTGAACTGCCCTTTGAACCTTCGGGTTTGGGGCAGTACGGCGTGCCACATGTGAGGCGTTGGCTTGACCCTTCTACGGCTGGACCGTCGGTACTGAGGCACGAACTGAATGTTGTTAGACTTATTTCATGAGTTGGACTGTATCGGGAAAACTTGGGTATTCGATTGTTCGATCGGAAAGTTTAACATTTTCTGTTTATCCGGAATGGGATACAATAATTGGAATTCACAAGTAGTTATGTGATAACTGAATGAATGTTATAAATTTAGCAGTTTAGTCCCATATGATATTGAAAAGAGTTTTCGATAATGAGACTAAAATGCGGGATTTATATCTGTTAGGCATGTGATGTCTAAAGAAGTTGCGGATTCCAATTGTTGTAGTTTTACACTTTCTTTTCTGTGACCGTAAGTGTAGTATGTTCATATCGCCGGTTTCGTTGCTATACGTCAACGACAATTGGGGTATGCATACTTACTTACGTTGATGACATGTGATGTTATGTGTTGCTGGATATGTTATATTGGATCGTCGTATTCGAATAGCCGGGGTTTTTTATGTGAGATGAGTGTTTTTCATTTTCATTCATGTAAAAACTTGTATGTAATATTCTTTTATTTGGGGCACTTCCAGGTAGCGGAAGATGTCACCTTTTGTATATTATTTACTTTTCCGCATTAGGATAGACCCAAGGAGGGGAGCACAAGTAACCGGGTTCTGGGGTCCAGTGGGAGACCAACTCGAGGAGTCGAGTCCGGGTCTCCTAACCCTAGAATTGGCAGGGTTGCTTGCCGCTCTCGTAGGGGTCTAGGGGTGTGGGATTGGCTATTCATTACGACCGTGGAATCCGTGTTTTATACTGGCTCGTATTGAAAACACGGACGTCCTAGTATATCCAATATTTCATATGATTATTCTGCTGCGATATCTGTGATGCGATTCTGTGATGGATTTAGTATATAATATATATGATATATTATATAGACGTTACTTATGTTTTGCACCCGCGCTAGCCCTGCCCTGCTCTGTCGTTAGTTACCTAACCTAACGGTGCACGAGAGGACATCGAGGCGAATGCGGATGGCATAAGTGTACGTCATATCTATCTGTGATGTTTAGGTATTTAAATGATGGGACTTCATTAATGTGATTAATGAAAGATAAGAAACCTAAGATGTTGTAGAATCGAATTTTAAAATAAAACAGGTAGCTACAGTTCTTGCTTTGCACAGCGGTATATATGATATACCCTGCACCTTATTCGATGAGGAAAGGACCGAGATCCCTTCACCGGGAGTGACTCCTTTAGCAGTAACTGGCAGATGCTACACACTCGGTTTGGCTTTGGTAGCTTTTTAGAGTTTTTTCTTTGCACAGCGATATATATGATATATCCCGCACCTCATTCGACGAGGAAAGGACCGAGATCCCTTCGCCGGGAGTGACTCCTTTAGCAAAACTAGAAAAGCCTCAAAATCACTCCATTTCAAAACTTCATTTGATTCTACAACGATATCAAGTTCAATACGCTCATGGTTTTATGAAAACCTGCGTAGCCCTCCGTCATTTCAAATAAGTGCTAGTTAGTATTCGTGCTACGTTTGTTGACTATGTTAAGGCGTAGTGTGCGGTAGCTAACCAGTATTTATCTGCTTATGCATATGATGCAGATTGGATTAGGGTAGTCGTGCGACTTTGTTGACTATGTTAAGGGTCGTGCGGGTGGGTTTAATTCAATCAGGAAATGACGGGTTGAACATGACTAGCACTTGTGATTTGTTGACTATGTTAAGGTCATATAGATGCTAGGGGCAAAATATTATCGGGAATTTCAAGTGTTGAAATTTGCAATGAGATTGCATACCTTCTATGAGATAGCTGGATCCCGATACCCACTGCGAGTAAGAGTTACTCCTGGGAGAGTTTTACACATTGCAATTAGCTGATCATGTAGGTGTCTAGAAAGGTGTTAACGAGGTTACGCCTCTGGGAAAACGAGGTTTACATTAATTAGGTTCGTGCGAAAGCACGGGGGACCTCCCTCAAAGTACCGACACTGGCCTGGCTGAAAGATTGGCGAACTTGTAGTGTGTAATTAATCCCGGCTAGTCTTTCCTTTTAGGGTTTGAAGGAAGATTTGATAAAAAGCAGTGGGAGCCATCCTGATTAGATAAGATAATAACCAATCTGATCTTGCACGAGCATACGCTAAAGTGTTTTCTTCTCTCTCTCTCCAGGTAGCGACCAGTTCATGCCTTAATCAAGATAATAATATGGATGTATTGACCGAACCCGCATGTTATACTGTGCTGGGGAACGTTGGTTCCGTTCTTTCCTATAAGAGTTATAGGAATGAACAGGATATAGGGGAATGCCAGGATTCCCATGCCACCCGAATGAAGAAAGTACATGTTGATGCATTTTCTTCGGGTGTGTTCGTTACTGAGAACTGTTTCTCTATTTGCTCTACGTCCTGGGTATTGGATACCGGGTCGGGATCCCATATATGTAATCAGTTACATGGGCTAAGGAAAGGTAGAGAACTTGGAGAAGGTGATAAAGACATTAGAGTTGGAAATGGTGCAATTGTTGCAGCTAAGACTGTCGGGGAATATCACCTTGTATTACCAACTGGTAATACATTGGTTCTGAACGAATGCTATTACATGCCGAACCTGATATGCAACATTATAACGGTTTCTTTATTGAGTAAAGAGGGATATAATTTTGTATTACAGGACAATGTTATGAACATTTTCCGTAACCAAAAGTTGGTTGGATCAGGCACGTTATGCAATGGCATTTATGTTCTAAATCAATCAACAGTTTTGAGCATAACAAACACACACAAGAGGAAGAGTTCTGAACTCAACGAATCCTTCTTGTGGCATTGTAGACTGGGTCACATCAATGTGACACGACTGGCTAAGTTGCATAAGGATGGATATTTGAAACCTTTCGAATTTTCATCTTATGACACTTGCCAGTCATGTCTCAAAGGCAAGATGACCAAGACTCCGTTTACGGGACACGGAGAAAGAGTTACCGAACTCTTAGGACTGATACATAGTGATGTATGCGGTCCCATGTCTATACATGCCAGGGATGGTTCTTCGTACTTCATTACATTCACTGACGATCTCTCTAGATTCGGATATGTGTTCTTGATGAAACACAAATCAGAAGCTTTTGAGAAATTTAGAGAATATAAACAAGAAGTCGAGAACCAAACCGGAAAAAGTATTAAAATCCTTCGATCTGATCGAGGAGGTGAATACTTGAGCAATGAATTCCTGGACTTCCTAAAAGAGAATGGGATTCTCTCTCAGCTGACTCCTCCATATACACCACAGCACAACGGTGTATCTGAACGAAGGAATCGCACCCTATTAGATATGGTGCGCTCTATGATGAGCACAGCTGAGTTACCTATTTCCTTATGGGGTTATGCGCTGGAAACAGCAACATACCTATTGAATCAAGTTCCATCTAAATCTGTACCTACCACACCATATGAGATATGGAGTGGGAAGAGACCATATTTTAAACGAGTTAAGATATGGGGTTGTCCGGCCTATGTCAAAAGGCAAAATCCAGACAAACTCGAGGCACGGTCAGTTCTTTGCAAGTTTGTGGGATATCCTAAGAATTCTCAAGGATATTTTTTCTACCATGCTGAAGAACAAAAAGTGTTTGTTTCTCAATATGCCACCTTTTTAGAAAAGGAATTCCTTGAAAAAGAAATTAGTGGCAAAGTGGTAGAGCTGGAAGAAATTCCAGATACACAAACTATAACTGAAGATTTAGTGGAACCAGAAGATTCGATAGTACCCGACGAACCCCAGCCTCTCCGCCGATCTAGTAGGGTTTCTCGTCCACCTGAGAGATACTACGGTTTTCTCATTGATGGTGGAAGCGAGGATTGCATCATAGAGGATGATGACCCAACTAGCTTCGAGCAGGCCATCACGAGTGGGGACTCAGTGAAATGGCTGGATGCTATGCGGTCCGAGATGGATTCCATGTACACCAACAAAGTATGGACTTTGGAAGTTGCTCCTGAAGGGGTAAAACCCATTGGGAGCAAGTGGATCTTCAAGAAGAAACTTGGTGTAGATGGGAATGTGGAGACTTTCAAAGCTAGACTTGTAGCAAAGGGTTTTCGTCAAAGACCAGGTGTGGACTATGACGAGACCTTTTCTCCAATGGCTATGCTTAAATCCATCCGGATCATGCTTGCCATCGCTGCTTATCATGATTACGAAATCTGGAAAATGGATGTTAAGACCGCCTTTCTAAATGGTGATTTAGAAGAGTGCGTGTACATGACTCAGCCAGAGGGCTTCGTAGACAGTGGGAGCAGCGGGAAGGTGTGCAAGCTGCTTAAATCCATTTATGGATTAAAGCAAGCATCGCGGAGTTGGAACATCTGCTTTGACGTCGTTATCAAAGAGTTTGATTTCGTCAAAAATCCAGATGAACCTTGTATCTACAGGAAGGTGGCAGAGAGTAAGGTTGTCTTCCTCGTATTGTACGTGGACGACATACTCTTGATAGGAAATGATATTCCTATGCTGCAATCGGTTAAGCTCTTCTTATCACAAAGATTCTCAATGAAAGATCTTGGTGATGCCTCCTGCATATTGGGAATAAGGATCTATAGAGATAGATCCAAACGGATTTTGGGATTGTCCCAATCCAGGTACATTGACACCATACTAAAGAGGTTTAGTATGGAAGAGTCCAAGCGTGGGAACTTACCCATGATCTCTGGAGTCACTCTTTCCAAAGAGATGTCTCCCAAGACTGATTTGGAGAGAGCTCGCATGCAAGGGATACCCTATGCTTCGGCAATAGGCTCTATCATGTATGCGATGCTATGTACCAGACCCGATGTAGCATACTCACTAAGTATAGTGAGCAGGTATCAAGCTGATCCTGGAGAGAGTCACTGGACAGCTGTGAAGAGCATTCTCAAGTACTTGCGAAGGACTAGAGATATGTTCTTGGTGTATGGTAACGGAGAACTCCAAGTGGAGTCCTTTACCGATTCGAGCTTCCAGAGTGATAAGGACGACTCTAAGTCGCAGTCGGGCTTTGTCTTTACCCTTTACGGAGGGGCGGTTAGCTGGAAGAGTTCCAAGCAGGAAACCGTGGCAGACTCGACGATGGAGGCTGAATACATCGCTGCCAACGATGCTGCTAAAGAAGCTGTTTGGATCAAGAAGTTCATTACTGAACTTGGAGTGGTTCCATCCATTGAGCATCCAATACCTTTGTATTGCGATAACAATGGAGCGGTGGCTTTGGCCAAGGAACCCAGGTCCCATCAGCGATCCAGGCATATTCTGAGGCGGTATCACCTGATCCGGGAGATAGTTGATCGCCGGGAGATCGAGGTCAGGAGAGTTGACACGAAGAATAACACGGCGGATCCACTCACGAAGGACATTCCCCAGACACAGTTTGAGAGACTCTTCGGGATGCTCGGTATGCGATACTACAGCAGCTGGCCCTAGTGCAAGCGGGAGATTGTTAGTTGTATGTATGCCCTAGAGGCCAGTATTGTACAGATGTTGTATATTATATTGGATGCTTGGACATATATAGAGATGACTTTCTTGCTCGATATGATAGTATGCTATCTGGTTACTCTTTATCTTAACATGTACACTAGTCTCTTTATACTGTCTTATAGTTACATGTTGGTAAAGCCCTTAGGATGTGTACTTGACTACCTGGACTATGATGCGTATCATACTAGTGGGGACATGGTAGTCCATAAGTACATCCTTCAAGGTCCCTAGTCGTGGGTGTATCGAGACGGGGCATCGATATACCAGAGTAGACTAGCGTATACGCTTCTCGACCCATGTGATGGGCGATGGATGATCCCATATCCATTGGTGTTTGACATCAGAGATGGTACACGGGTGCTCAGTGGAGACTGGGTACACTGGACGGACTCGCCGAGAACTCCCAGATGGTATTATACCTCACGTCAGATGGCAGTTCTCAGGTGACACTTGTACAGGTTAGTCTGTAGACCCGAGATCATCATAGAGTCTTGTGTGATTCCCACTGTGCTTTGATCTCCACCTTACCACGTCCATGAGGGCGTGCAAAACGGTGGTCTTTGGGTACAGTCCCGAGTCACATGGAGGCAATGAGCGATAGGAGGGGTTTCGTCTCTCCCGGTATTGGGGGTTGATGTTGCGCTGTGCTCGATTGGCCGTAACAGGGAAGTCCCTGGCCAGGGCTGATCAGAGATTTGCTGGTAAGTGTTACCAGTAGTTTCTCGACCCGTTACGAGCCTCACATCGGCGCGACTTTTCGGGTTATTGGGGTCTGACGTTTACCACCCCTAGACTTGATATGCGACATATCACACGAAGAGACCGGACTGTACGGTAAGTGTTACTGGTCGGATTCGCAGGAGTGTGAGCGGGCTAGCTCGTCGATCTTCTGATCGCTCAATACCCGGGTGGCCGTTACGTTTAGCAGACCGCTTGCGGCTTGTGGATGCTTGATATGATCATCATCTGCTACCGGCGTATTGACGAGTCTTTAGAGTCCTACATAGAGGTTTCCTGGTTCAAGCGAAACGAAATAGGAGCGCATATGAGATATGTGCAGGACCGAGAATAATGCGTGTATGTGATACCGCATTTCATTCTCGCGATAAATGTTTCGATAGGTTATATTCGATATGACCTAGTTATCGAATCATTGATTCTATAAATCGATACATTGCATACTAGTCGGTTATGTGCGACATGACCGGATCATTGAATCAAATGTTGATTTAATGATTTAATGTATAATTATATATTTGATATATTACTTTGCATTAACTAGTATTGGTTCACTTTAAACGGATTTTTCTCACTTGGATTGCACATTGTATATGTGATATACTTTTCTGCATTTTTTGTATCATTTTTGATGATACTTGATCATATGGTTAAGTAAATAGAATTAAACCATGGTTATTATGATAATTAGGGTTTTGCATATTTATTTATTTATTTATATTTTCATTTGTTTATTTGGAAATGATTTAAAAAAGGATGGTGGCTTTCTTTGTCATTTAGTTGAAGCTTCATGAAGCTTTGACTACTTATCCTTTCTTATCATCATGCTTAACCCTAACCCATCCATTAACCATGGTATATTCTCTACACTTAACCCTAGTAAGAATTATGATAAGTATTGCTTTTTCTTTTTATTTTAAAAAGACTTATCATAATACTTGATCATCTTCTTCATCTTCTTCTTCTTCTTCAAGTTTGCTACTCCAATGGCAACTTGAGTATTAGTGAGAGAAATCCAAATCTAAAGAGAACCCACCTCCTATTTCTTCACCCTCTACCTCTTGCCAAGTTGTTTTGGGTGTTTACTTCACAAGTTTCACAAGTTTGTGAAGTCGGAGCTTGAACTAGTGCAACCTCGACGTAGATCGTCTTTGACACAAAGCCGACGACCTATTCCGCACATTATTCCGATGAAGCCGACGAATGAGTCGAGGGTTCGTGATGGAAAGCGAGGGCATGATCACGTGGAGCTAAGGAGGTGGAAATCCGGATCTACAAAGGTTGTAGTATCTAACCCATAGTTAAATAGTTAACTAGTTTTCCGTTTCGCCTAAACATCTAGTCTAAAGATCCGTAGTCTAGGGTTTCTCGGCACAAAAATTTTAAATTGGCATGTCCGATGCCTTGTGAGACCTTACTAGAGTGCCTAGGAACCTTTCAGTTTTTCCCTTATGCTCATACCGTGGATTGATGTATATTGTACCTCGCATTGGATTTACTATTGGTGTTGGATTTTCATGTGATTTCTGTTTTGAGGACCGTGGAATTATTTAAGGAAAGATGTGCTATTTTGAAAAACCCGGTACCTCGTGATATGATATTTTGGTGTGTCCACCACGCGTTTTCTCGGTGTTGAGACGTGTGCTTGAAACCCGATTCGAGGAGTGGATGTTCCGTTTGCGGGTTCGTGGTGGGCCCGGTATGGTTCCCCTCGGCAAGATGATCGATGGGATTTGCCGATTGAGCTTGGAGGCGGGCGAGTACCTACCGGTGATTGGTTGGACCTGGCAGTTGTCCGGAGGATACTGACCAGAGTCGAGTGATGGATGCGGGATGACCCGTGCTGCCGGGGCCGAGGGCCGACACCGCAGACGGACCCCGTGGGCTGATCCGGACTGACGGAGCCCGATATACGAGGATTTGTGTGTCGATGCTGGACACGAGTATTTTATGATGTTTTGGGTGCCGATGTTGGGCACTCGTGATTTCTCAGAGATGTACAGGATTTGAGGGCCGATGGGTGTGTCGGCGCCTGAGTGTATTTGGGATTTGAGTGCAGCCTGAGGCACCGATTATGGTTTTTCCATGTTGACATAGTCCATGTAGATGTTATTATCCCATACTCAGCATTGACTACTATATATCTCATCCTGTAGCATTTACCTGTTAGAGTATTTGCACTACTATTGCATCCTCTATCTGACATGCATTGATATCATCTGCTGGCATTAGTAGAGCCACGCTATATGTGCATGCTTGCGATCACCTTTATATGTTATCTGTATTCACGAGTTGGCAACTCACCCCCGTTGTGCCACAGTGTTTGCAGGTTGCCCTTGGGAGTAGTCACGGCTGGCTGTTTCCGCATCTTTTGGCACAGATACCCCTTTGAGCAGAGATAGCCTTTTTGCTGTTTAGGTGGGTTTTGTACGGTATCTGTTATCTTTCAGTTGTATATTGATGTATCTAGTACTCTCCATCTACCTTCTATATTGACTTAGAGATAGTTGAGAGGACGATTTGTATGATTTTATATTCTGGTGTCGAGCTCGCATGTGAGCTGACTTTACTTTTGCAGTCTCATCTTTTATGATATTGTCCTTGCTTTACTGTGTATTCTTCGCTACGGCGTCGTATATCTTATTATGATGCTTTATCCATTTTACTCGTCATTTCTGTTACACCTTGTTTCTATCCGACTGGCAGGGCAAATGTTTTTAAAAGGAAATGTTACCAAAATTATAAAACCTATAACTTTTGAACAAAAAAAAGGGTTTCTACTAAATAAATGGAAGTTTTTCAGACATGTACGATTGTTTTTACAAAATGTTTTAAATCACTCTATATTTATTGGTTTTGATTTCTGGGTTCGGCTTACTTAGCCGCGTTACGCCTGTAGACGTTGCGTGGTTAAGTGCCGGTCACGAGTCGAATTCTCGGGTCGTGACAAAGTTGGTATCAGAGCGTAGGTTTTACCTTAGGAGTGTAGGATGACCCTGGTATGATGGAGTAGGTAGCTGCAGCAGGGTAGCGTAGAGTGCGTATGTTCCGCGGCATACTCACAACACGGTACTCCGCCTACGCGACCTTAGGACTTATTGCTTTGATCCCTCCTTATATTCTTGCGATTCGATTTCCGTGTTCTTATCGAATCCAAATTTTCTTTCAGCCATTATGCCGCCTAAGACTACGAGGGCACAGAGAGCGGCCGCGAGGGCCGAGATTCGTGTTGACTCGTCCGAGACGAGGACTGATCCGGGCAGTGCACCCGTTGTACCCGAGCAGGCTGTTCCTGCCGTGACAGATCAGATCGCCATGCTAGGGGCTGGTATGCAGGAGATGCGCCAGACGGTGGGATCTAGCATGCAGGAGATGCGCCAGATGATAGGATCGCTAGTTGAGACGCTTCGATCGCAGCGACCAGAGGTAGCTCCACCAGTTCCAGAGACCGCTATGGTACCTACCGCACAGCCAGTTGCCCCTGCAGCCACGGAGGTGATTACAGTATCGCTATCAGAGTTCATGAGGCTGAAGCCTCCAGTATTCACAGGCACCGATACAGCCGAGGACCCACAGTCTTTCATCGACAGGATGGCCAGGATATGCCGTTCCCTCAGATGCGCAGATGCGAGATGGGTCGAGTTCGCGAGCTTTCGCCTGGAAGGTCTTGCGCAGAAATGGTGTGATTCGGTGGAGAAGGGCAGAGCAGCAGGTCTTCCTCCTATGACCTGGACGGAGTTCGTGACCATATTTCTAGCCCGTTTCCTTCCCCGGAGTGTTAGAGATGCCCGAGCACGCAGATTTGAGTCCTTGCGCCAGACGCCAGGGATGACAGTGGCAGAGTATGACGTACTGTTTACAGAGCTAGCAGTCTACGCCCCATATTTAGTGGCTACCGAGGAGTTGCGAGTCCGGAGATTTGTTCGAGGCTTGCTTACACCAGTGTTCCTCGCGATCAGCGCGCAGCACTACGAGACCTATGCAGCAGCTGTAGACGCAGCCCTAGTGGTCGTGGAGCACCTTGCTGAGACTTCGGTACTTCCAGAGCCGAAGAGAGTCCGTACCAGTATTTCCGCACGGAGGCAGTCATTCAGACGCCGCGACAGGTATCGTTCCCGTGCGAGGAGTAGCAGAGATTCGGGACGAGGTCGGATGTTTAGTTCGTATCCCCAGGAAGGTCAGCAGTCGCCGCGGGGTTGCTTCAGATGTGGCAGCCTACTTCACCTCATTCGAGATTGTCCAGAGACACACCGGAGGGAGGCGACAGCACCGCATGTTACCTTACCATCTTCACCACCCCAGAGGACGTTGCCCGTTGTGCCTACCGTTGCTCCGCGCCAGACTTATGCACAGAGAGGTCGTGGGCGTGGAGGAGCGCTCAGAGAGGGCGAGGTGACCGAGACAGAGGGCAGCCAGTCACAGGTGGTGGACAGGCGAGGGTCTTTGCTTTGACACATCAGGACGCGCAGGCGTCCAATGCAGTGGTTTCAGGTATCCTCCATGTATGTTCAGTTGATGCACATGTATTGTTCGATCCCGGATCCACACACTCGTACGTATCCACGCACTTTGTGCCGAGTCTGGGTAGAGAGTCTGGCTTGCTTGATCAGCCGCTTGTGGTGACTACTCCTGTGGGAGAGTCGTTTGTTGCTAGGCACGTGTTCCGATCCTGTATCGTCTGTATTGGCGAGAGAGAGTTGCCTGTCGACTTGATCCTTCTGGAGATGTTGGACTTCGACGTACTTTTGGGCATGGATTGGTTAGCCACGTGCTATGCTTCTGTGGACTGCCGCGAGAAGACAGTTAGATTCTGCTTTCCCGGTGAGTCGGATTTTGTTGTGTTGGGGGACCGTGGTGCCGCCCCTCACAGTGTGATTTCTTCTTTTCACGCTGGACAGCTTTTGAGGAAGGGATGTCAGGGATTTCTCGCCTATGTTTGCGATGCTCGCGCTACAGAGGTTCCATTGGATCAGGTTCCGGTTGTTAGCGAGTTTCCTGATGTGTTCCCTGACGAGCTTCCTGGGTTGCCGCCCGAGCGCGACATTTCTTTCTGTATTGATTTGGTTCCTGGCTCGGGGCCTATTTCCATACCGCCTTATCGGATGGCCCCGGCGGAACTTCGTGAGTTGAAGGAGCAGTTGCAAGATTTGCTGGAAAAAGGACTTATTCGACCCAGTGTTTCTCCTTGGGTTGCTCCAGTCCTGTTCGTCAAGAAGAAGGATGGTAGTTTGCGTCTGTGTATCGACTACCGCCAGCTGAACAGGGTGACAGTGCGGAACAGGTATCCTTTGCCGCGTATCGACGATTTGTTTGACCAGCTTCAGGGGGCAGGGTACTTTTCGAGGATCGATTTGCGATCGGTCTATCATCAGCTGCGGGTTCGACAGGAGGACATTCCCCGGACAGCTTTCCGTACGCGCTACGGCCATTACGAGTTTTTGGTGATGTCGTTCGGACTCACCAATGCGCCAGCAGCCTTCATGGACTTGATGAACAGTATTTTCCGGCCTTACTTGGATCTGTTCATTATAGTCTTCATTGACGATATCTTGGTGTATTCCCGGAGTAGTGAGGAGCACGAGCAGCACTTGCGGATTACATTGCAGACATTGAGGGAGCACCAGCTTTATGCGAAATTCTCCAAGTGTGCTTTTTGGCTGGACAGCATAGATTTCTTGGGACACGTGATTTCACGAGACGGTATATGTGTTGACCCGAGGAAGATCGAGGCCGTTCAGCGTTGGCCCAGACCCACATCGGTGACAGAGATTCGCAGCTTTTTGGGATTGGCCGGTTACTACAGGCGTTTTGTGCAGGACTTCTCCCGTATTGCTACACCGTTGACCGAGTTGACCCGGAAGGGAGTTCCCTTCGATTGGACGGAGGAGTGCGAGCACAGTTTCCAGCAGTTACGGACTCAGCTGACGACGGCACCGGTGTTATCTTTACCTTCCGGACCGGGCGGATTTGTGGTCTTTTGTGATGGTTCTCGAGTGGGGCTGGGATGTGTTTTGATGCAGCACGACAGAGTGATCGCGTATGCTTCGCGAAAATTGAAGAGACATGAACAAAACTACCCCACTCATGATTTGGAGATGGCAGCAGTGGTCTTCGCACTTAAGATCTGGCGACATTACCTATACGGCGAGTCGTGCCAGATATTTACGGATCACAAGAGTCTGAAATACATATTCCAGCAGCGGGACCTGAACCTTCGACAGTGTCGATGGATGGAGTTAGTGAAGGATTATGACTGCGAGATCTTATATCACCCGGGCAAGGCAAATGTGGTGGCGGATGCTTTGAGCAGGAGGCCCGGGGGTAGTCTAGCTTGTTTGAGCGCAGCACAGGAACAGTCATCCGCAGATTGGAAGATATTATGCGACAGTCGAGTACAGTTCAAGTTCACGCAGATTGGAGGACAGATAGCGCATGTCCGTGCACGCCCACAGTTGATCGATCGTATACGTGAGGCACAGCTCAGTGATGACCGATGTTCAGAGATCATGGCACAGATTGGACAGGGCAGATTTTCCGAGTTCGTGATCGATGATCAGGGGGTACTACGGTTTGGAGTCAGACTGTGCGTACCAGATGCTGAAGGGCTGAGACGCGAGATTCTTGAGGAGGCACATCGATCGGTATATAGCGTCCATCCCGGTTCCACCAAGATGTATCATGATATGAGAGATGTTTACTGGTGGGACGGAATGAAGAGGGACATTGCAGATTTTGTATCGAGGTGCCTGACTTGTCAGCAAGTCAAGGCTGAGCACCAGAGGCCCGCGGGAGAGCTACAGCCGTTACCCATTCCGGAGTGGAAATGGGAACAGATTTCGATGGATTTCGTGGTAGGTCTACCCAGGACTAGTCGGGGGTATGACTCCATCTTGGTGATCGTGGATCGTTTGACGAAAGCGACTCACTTCCTACCGGTGAAGACGACTTTCGGATTTACTCAGTATGCCCAGATCTATATTGACGAGATAGTGCGACTACACGGAGTCCCGACGTGCATTGTGTCCGACAGAGGCACCCAGTTTACCAGTAGACTATGGCAGAGGCTTCAGGAGGCTTTGGGCACTCGCTTGAGTTTCAGCACGGCATTTCATCCGCAGACCGACGGACAGTCAGAGCGGACCATTCAGACTCTCGAGGACATGCTCAGAGCTTGTGTACTAGATTTCGGAGGTAGCTGGGATCATCATTTTCCCTTAGTAGAGTTCTCCTACAATAACAGCTACCAGGAGACTATTCGGATGGCACCATTTGAGGCTCTTTATGGGAGGAGATGCAGGTCACCTACTTGTTGGACAGAGTTCAGTGAGAGCAGTATCTTAGGGCCACAGATCGTTGAGGAGACGACCGCGAAGATCCAGTTAATTCGCGATAGGATGAGAGCAGCGCAGAGTAGGCAGAGAGCTTATGCAGACCGTCGACGACGCAGACTTGAGTTTTCTGTTGGTGATCATGTTTTCTTGAGGGTCTCCCCAATGAAAGGTGTGATGAGGTTTGGGAAGAAAGGGAAGCTTAGCCCCAGGTATGTGGGCCCCTTCGAGATCCTCGAGCGTGTTGGTGCAGTAGCTTACCGTTTAGCCCTTCCGCCCAGCTTTCCAGATGTGCACCCCGTATTCCATGTCTCGATACTCCGCAGATATCTTCATGATCCTTCGCATGCGATTTAGCATCCGACGATCCAGCTTGAGCGTGACCTTTCCTATGCAGAGCAGCCGGTGATGATCTTGGATCGACAAGTGAAGAAATTGAGATCGAAGGACATTCCATCAGTTAAGGTACTTTGGCGTGGTCAGAACCGTGAAGAGGTCACTTGGGAGACCGAAAGCGAGATGATGAAGACGTATCCCCATCTTTTTGAAGGTAACCTTAGTTAGATTTTTGAAATTCGGGGACGAATTTCTTTAAGGGGGAGAGATTGTAACACCTTAGGATAAGGGTTAGGGAATAATTATAATTAAATAATGGTTTTTAATAAAAAGTTTACCAAATTGTGTTTTAAATATTTTTCCTAGTTTAATAAATATTTTTCCAAAATTTTCCTAGGCTTGCACACACATGTGCATGTAAACTAGGGTTTTTAAATGAAGTAAATACCATAATAATTAACCATGGTGGGTTAATTCTAGGATTAAGTCCTTTGGGTTTAAATTAAGTTGATTAGCTAATTAAAAAGGTTGCTTTAATTTGAATTAGTTTAAGTGTTGACTTGTGAGAGAGAGAGAGGGCATCATGGCTCAAGCCATGCTTGCATTAAATGAAGTGAGAGAGAGGGGGGTGACTTTTGTGTGATGATTGTAGCCTCTCTTTTCTTTTTGGTTTTTCTCTCACACTCTCACACACTCTCACACACCCACACACTCACACAACACACACTTACCTTCAGCTCCAGAACCCCAGCACCCAGCAGCAGCAAGCAGGCACAGCAACAGCAGCAGCAAGCAGAGGCAAGCACAGCAGCAGCAGCAGGTACAGCAGTGAGCAGCAGCAGCCCCAGTTCCAAGTGCAGCGACTTCTCTCCACTTCTTCTTCTTCCTGCAGCTCCCTAGGGTCGAGAGTGAGGTATACTTCCTATCTTATCCCCTAGTTAGCTTGATTGTGTAGTTTTGCATCGGTTAATGGATATTGGTGCGTTTTAGTGTGATATGGGATGTTTAGTAGGATCTTTGTGCTATTGAGGTGAGAATTGGTTTCAGTAGCTTGTTAGTGAGTTAGTGAGGCCACAGCAACCTAGTCCAACCCCTATTACGCTAAAATACCACCAGTTTCACGATTCGATGCAAAATGTCGTTTTTGTGCAGATTTTAGGATTCAGTGATCTGCTTTTACTGCATGCGTTTTAGAGAGTTTTAAACAACTTCAGAATTCTAGGCAGGCTTTTTTAGGAATGTGAGTGAAGTTCGAGCCCATACCACCGGGGATTGGCCGGCGACATTGATGGTTTGCCCGGCGACGCCGGCCTCCCTTCCTCATTTGTGTCTCGTTTTGTTCAGGGTGGTTTCTGGGGGTGTTTTGCAGTGTTTGGTCTTGTTTAATTTGTGGGATTTCTTCCAGATAAAAATCTGGGAGTTGTTTCCCTTTTGTTGGGATGTGGGTTTAGTGCGACTTGCACGTTTCTGTAGGTCTGGTGCGTGCTACGCATCGTAGCGCGTCGGGGTGGTTCTTGGTTCAGCACACACACATGTTTTAACGCATCACGCACATGCGCGATTGGTTTGCGACACGAGTTTCTAGTTTGACCGTGATATCGCGTTTTTGGCGAAATTGAGCTTATATGTGTGATATGTGTTTGTGATTCTAGGTTCGCAGGCCAGTGAGACGGACGCCGCGAAGAAGGGCAAGCAAGTGGTTGGATACACTTAGCACGAAGCTATGTGAGTAGATTTCACATCTACGGGGATATCGCCCGCATGGCGTTATGCGTCAGGGCTGATAGGACTTTATTATTATATGTTGCATGCACCCCATAGACAATCATCGCATATTGCATTCCCTGCTATGTGTTTATATACATATTGCTTAGAACTGATAGAACACCGCACTATTACTAACGGTTTATGTTGCACGGGCACTATTTGCATGCTACACACACACCGTTAGTAATTGCCATGCCACACTCACTGTAGAGCTGCCATGATTATATTGCTATAGTTCGCTTCATATGTGAATTGATATGACTTTCATGTATATTGGGAGCCGCATGACATCTTTTAAAACCGGAAACGAAACTACTTTAAAAGCAGTTTTTCCCTTATGCTCATACCATGGATTGATGTATATTGTACCTCGCATTGGATTTACTATTGGTGTTGGATTTTCATGTGATTTCTGTTTTGAGGACCGTGGAATTATTTAAGGAAAGATGTGCTATTTTGAAAAACCCGGTACCTCGTGATATGATATTTTGGTGTGTCCACCACGCGTTTTCTCGGTGCTGAGACGTGTGCTTGAAACCCGATTCGAGGAGTGGATGTTCCGTTTGCGGGTTCGTAGTGGGCCCGATATGGTTCCCCTCGGCGAGATGATCGATGGGATTTGCCGATTGAGCCTGGAGGCGGGCGAGTACCTACCGGTGATTGGTTGGACCTGGCAGTTGTCCGGAGGATACTGACCAGAGTCGAGTGATGGATGCGGGATGACCCGTGCTGCCGGGGCCGAGGGCCGACACCGCAGACGGACCCCGTGGGCTGATCCGGACTGACGGAGCCCGATATACGAGGATTTGCGTGTCGATGCTGGACACGAGTATTTTATGATGTTTTGGGTGCCGATGTTGGGCACTCGTGATTTCTCAGAGATGTACAGGATTTGAGGGCCGATGGGTGTGCCGGCGCCTGAGTGTATTTGGGATTTGAGTGCAGCCTGAGGCACCGATTATGGTTTTTCCATGTTGACAAAGTCCATGTAGATGTTATTATCCCATACTCAGCATTGACTACTATATATCTCATCCTGTAGCATTTACCTGTTAGAGTATTTGCACTACTATTGCATCCTCTATCTGACATGCATTGATATCATTTGCTGGCATTAGTAGAGCCACGCTATATGTGCATGCTTGCGATCACCTTTATATGTTATCTCTATTCACGAGTTGGCAACTCACCCCCGTTGTGCCACAGTGTTTGCAGGTTGTCCTTGGGAGTAGTCACGGCTGGCTGTTTCCGCATCTTTTGGCACAGATACCCCTTTGAGCAGAGATAGCCTTTTTGCTGTTTAGGTGGGTTTTGTACGGTATCTGTTATCTTTCAGTTGTATATTGATGTATCTAGTACTCTCCATCTACCTTCTATATTGACTTAGAGACAGTTGAGAGGACGATTTGTATGATTTTATATTCTGGTGTCGAGCTCGCATGTGACCCGACTTTACTTTTGCAGTCTCATCTTTTATGATATTGTCCTTGCTTTACTGTGTATTCTTCGCTACGGCGTCGTATATCTTATTATGATGCTTTATCCATTTTACTCGTCATTTCTGTTACACCTTGTTTCTATCCGACTGGCAGGGCAAATGTTTTTAAAAGGAAATGTTACCAAAATTATAAAACTTATAACTTTTGAACAAAAAAAAGGGTTTCTACTAAATAAATGGAAGTTTTTCAGACATGTACGATTGTTTTTACAAAATTTTTTAAATCACTATATATTTATTGGTTTTGATTTCTGGGTTCGGCTTACTTAGCCGCGTTACGCCTGTAGACGTTGCGTGGTTAAGTGCCGGTCACGAGTCGAATTCTCGGGTCGTGACACATTCCTATATGCAACAATAAGGTATGTTACTACAGACCATATGAACATCTACAATCTAATATCCTGACTCGCCCTGACGCTTAACGCCATACGGGCGATTTCCCCGTAGATGTTTAATCTACTCACCTGGTCGTGCGCTACTCGTAGCCGACCACCTGCTTCCCTTTCTTAGCTTCGTTCGACGTATCCGCCTGCGAACCTGAAATTACACAAGAATCCATATATAAGAAACTATCTCGCAAAATGCGATATCGAAGTCAAACGATACGCTCGCGTCGTGAACTAAACGCGCGTGGGTACGATACGCTAAACGTGTGCACGCGTCTAAAACTAACCCCGATACGCCGCGATACGCTGAATCATGGAACCCTCTCGCGTATCGCGCGTATCGCGCGAACCAAACGTACTAGAAATACGATATAACGTCCCAGATTCTACCCAGGCTAACAACTTACAAAACTATACATACCACTGGTCTAGAAATAACAACATACTTCTACCCGTGCAACATCACCCAAAAATTCCCCTATCTGGCCGCAAATTGCGGCCAGAAAGATTAAATTGGCGGCCTCGATATGGGGTGGGGGTCTCGGGCTCTGGTGGTGTGGTCTATACCTTGTATACAAGCTCCAGTTAACTCAATTTCAACCTGAACTACTCGGGCCTATAGCAGATCACAGAAATCCAAAAAGTTCACTTAAAAACACTAAATTTGCACAATTTGAAACCCTATGGTATTTTGGTGTAATCTGGGGTCTAACTAGGTTTACATGGCCTTAATAACACCTTATTAGGCTAGGTTAACCAATATTAACAGCACTAAACCATAAGTCTACCCAAATCACCATTTCAAGCACAAAATCTCACTTTTTACACAAACCGAAGCTAAACTACGCATATGTTAAACAAACAAGAAGTTGGGCTCGGATTCTATACCTTACAAGACCCTAGGTGCAAGGAGAAAGGAGGTGGAGAAGATGGGAGTGCTGCTGTAGCTGCTGGGGCTGCTGGTGGTGTTGATGCTGCTGCTGCCTGCTGCTGCTGATGCTTCTGATGATGATGCCGATGTTGGGTGTTGCTGCTGCTGGTGCTTCTTCAGCAGCTGCTGCCTCTCTCTCTGCAGTGTGTGTGTGTGTGTGTGTGAGAGAGAGAGAGTTGGGAGAATGAGAAGTGAGGGTGAGAGAATGAGGCCCCAAGTCAACAACCCCCCTCTCTCTTTCTCTCTCTCTTCATTTAATGAGCATGGCTCAAGCCATGCCCATACTCCCTCTCTTACCAAGTCAACAAAAGAAAAGAAATTCAAATAACAAACACACAATAAATAAAACCCAATTTAAATCCCAAAACACTTAATACAAATAGGTTAACCCTTCATGCTAGCTAATCATGGTTTAACCCCAAATCCTAACCCTAGATAACATGCACAAGTGTGTGTGTGCCTAGTAAAATCCTAAAAAAATATTCATTAATTAGAATAAAACATCAGAAACTTAATTTGGTAAACTTTTACCAAAAGCTATCTAGTAAAATTTAATTAACCTCTAAACACGACCTAAGGTGTTACATACCTTCCAGAAGGAGTCGCGATGAGTATGCAACCGTTCCGGAACAAGAAATAGATATTGTAAAGATGATGACTTCCGGGCAGTTCGGCAGCAACGAGATTTGGGGAAAGACCTTGACAAGATCTTTCTGGAATGCTATACGAGAAGACTTGGACGCAGGAGCGGTCATATTGCGCACACCCAGCAGGCCAGAGTTCGGCATCATCGACGAGACATGTTATGAGTGACCAAAAGAGTTGGACAGAGATCTTTAGAGGATATGCCGGAGCGGACTACTTCCATTATCGTTTCTATATTGAACCGTTGAGCCGTGGATCTATGTACTTAGCAATCTGCAGTGAGAGACGAGAGCCTAAGGGCACTAGGCGACAGGCCATGATCAGAAGGCAAGTAGATATCTTGCTCTGCCAGAATTGGAGGCATCGACACCTTCTTGACCTTGAAGGACGGACATATCGACGATAGCATTTGTGATTGGTGATTTTGTGATTGACTATCACGTATCCGTCACTTTGGATTTCAGTATTTCTAGGTGATTTAGTTCATGATTGAGTTTTGATGACCGAGTTTCATGTTATTTGATTTCATGCCTAGGGCATGCATATGATTTGACTTATGCTTTCGGCATAGTTTTCATGCACTTTTAGTATTTGATTTGCTTTTGTGCACGCCGATGCACAGGATGGTGAGATTTTATACCACGGTATACTTGATTGGGATTTTGATTGAAGTGTATTGTATACCGTTTATTTCGATTATAATATTCGATATTCGTTTTCATGCACATTGTGCACTTGATTTGGATTTTACGCATACTTAAGGCACCTGATGCGATTTAGGTGCACACCAGATGCACTAAATCGAGATTTTTCTTGCAAATCAGATACACCTGGTTTTGCTGTCAGGCACACACGTTGCTTTTGACAGGTGTTTTCGTGCACACCAATTGCACTTAGATGTTGTTTCTGTGCACATGTACGGCACATTCATGGATTTCGATTTACGTGCGCACCAGACGCACGCGGCATTTATATATATTTGGGATTGATTTCTTTTGGAGCAGTATATTTTATGATACTTGCTATTTGGTTTAGTACCGAGCAAGACTAGTCAGAGGACAATACCTGAGTATATTTTGCATGCATTGGTAGTTATCGAAGGGATTTCCAAGGAAGAGCTATAGTCTCAGTACTTACCTACGTGTCAATGATGACACGAAACTGTTTAAAAGGGAAACGCTACTAAATTGTTTTCAAAACGGTGGGACGTGTATGTTAAACAAAGGATATATATATCTATATAGTTATTTTCTCACAATGGACGTCCGCCACTGTGCAGTGATACACACATCGCACAGCGATTTGAAAAAGGTTTGGCATGCATGCTTCAAGATGTTTTAATGATGTTTACCTGTCTAGTTCTGACGTTTACAGGTATAGTTTTAATGTATATCATATTGATTTTCGTTTTGGATCTTGACATTGGTGTCTTCATCATAACTCCGATGATTGCGGGATGCTTGACGGAGTTTGATTTTTGGTTTATATATCTGTTTTTCTTGCGCATGCATTGCGCTACTATGTGTTTTATGTATTTATGATTTCGGAGGCCCAACGACTTAATGGTTTTACTTAGATTTTTTAGTATTTGGGGGGAGTCTTAATTTATATTTGGGGACCGAATTTCTTTAAGGGGGGAAGATTGTAGCATTTTGAAAATCGTTTCGGTGAAATTTCGGAAAAATCGGTAAAATAAGGGTTTTTCCGTAAAAAGTCAAAGTATAAATATCTTTTAATATAAAATTAAATATACATATTCTAGCTATGTAATTGCTAGTATTTGGTGTTTATTGAGGCACTTGTAAAATTTCTAATTTACTGAAATTTTTTCCGAAATTTATTATTTTAATATTATTTTAAACCGTCACTAATACATTTAATTAGGAAAAAATTATAAATTGGAATGGGTTAATACAAATTCTGTGAACTATAACAACCTAGAATCTAGTTTGTAACATATTCTTTCTTCTAAAATTTTTCACATGGTTATAGATAATTTTAGAATGCTTGATTAAAAAAAAATAAAATAGAAATTTTTGTGAGGTGCAATAATGAGTTCTGAAGGGGTTTTCTTGACTTGGGAAAATTTTACACACACCAACACAACCCCATTTCCCTCCTTGGCTGAAACAACCAGCAGCCCAATCCCCCTCCCCCCCATTTTCCCCACTTCAAAAGTCAAAGAGAAGAAATGAAATGAAAAGAATAAGAGGATGGCATGGGATTTAATTAGTGAGGTATGGGCTTTGTTTTTTCTCTGTTTCCTTGACCTCACAACACTCACCTCACTCTCTCTCATCACCTCAAAAATTGTGGCCGAGCCTCCCCAAAGTGCTGTCCCAAATTTCCCCACCCTATTTCATACACAAAATCTTAAGGAAATGCATCAAAAATCCATCAAAAATCCCACAAACTCCAAATCCCACTCCTACCCATTTCTCCTTAGCCTATCAAGCATGGATTGTGATGAAAAGAGAGCATTTTGGGATGGCTAAGTTGCAAGGTAGATCTATGGTTTGTGAGGTATAAATCCTAACTAATTTGTTTAATGTGTTGTTAATTACTTCAATTTATTTAATTTGATGTTTAAATTGGGTTCTAACTTCAATCTTGAAATTGAAGAATATGGTTTGAATTTAATTAGGGTTTAACCATCACTACTAGAATAATCAAGTGCAGTTCATCATCTTAAGGAAATGAAAACCTAATCTAATTGCTAGTTTGCAAATTGTTAATTTAAAATTGTAATAATTAAGCTATATTGCAAACTAGGTTTTAAGATTTAATCAAATTGTAAGATTAAAAATCTAATTAGGGTCTTCATGACATCATTAATATTATATATCATGCAAACCTAGTCTAGCGGTTGATTGTGTATTGTTGCTTTAAAATTGTTAAAATTGGATATACTTGCAAACTTGAATTTTGAGTTAATGATAATTAGTGGGATTAAAAATATGGAAGTGATTTGTATGACCTAGTTATGTTATTTAATGAGCATTTTGGACATTAGAATCATTAAAATATTTAGATTGGTTAAAACATCAACTTTTGAACCGAAATGGGAATTTGTGCTAACTATGTTTTTGGGAAATAAAACGATTTGTTTAATTTTATGGTTTTGATGAATTAAACCCTATTTCTTATATAATTAGTGAGTTTTGAAATCACAATTGGTGTGTTTGGGTTTTTCTTGATGGTTTGACGTTTGTACATCGACATCGAGAGTTGGTTTGGCTATTCTTGCATGCGTAGACGATAGGTTTTGACCTATGCATGATACGCGTGCCGAATTGGTTTTTGTTTACCGTTTCGATTTTGGATTTGATTTTTATGCGTTACGATACGTGGTGACATGTAGGTACCCCAGGTGGAGTTCGAGACAACAAGCAAGCGCGTGGCGACGTCGGCACCGGCGAGCGCAGATCAGGTGAGTAGATTTTATCTAAGGGGGCAGCCGGGTGGATGGCGTATAGCACCCCCGCAGTCCGTAGTATAGTTGATGATATATATATATATATATATATATATATATATATATATATATACGTTATAGGTGTTTTATGATACGAGGATGATTATCAAGGTATGATTTGTGTTCATGGTTTAGTGTAGGGTAATTAGAAGTAAACTAGCATAGCTTCTTAGTCGCGAACCCTAGAATAGGTTCACACCCAACCGCACACCCGTATTTGCATACATCTCTTACATGTGCGTATATTGGGATATGTGTATACACACACACAGTTGGGTATGGGACTAGGTATATATATATATATATATATATATATACGTATGCATATACATGGATTATGAGGATAGTACTTGGGATTGGAGATGACTCGATGAGATTGGGCTTGAGGTCGTGAGATCGGTGATGTGACATGGTCCGTATTTGTGATACGACATGATATTTTAGAGGTTTCTTTAGGCGTGGTGTTTTCATACACACGCATGCATTTCATAGATGGTATCAGTTTTGTACTAGACGCAGGTCAGTACCCCGGATCATGATTTTTATAAGAGGATACCAGATGAATAATGTGATGAATGTGATATTTGACCCGTACCCAAATTTGGGATGCCGTACGACCGATTTACGTACGGGCTATATATTGATGATAGATCCGCACTCTTGACTTGAGAATGCATATTATAGATATTGTATCGTATGTGATACTATTGAGGCGGGATCACTGACTATTATATATATATATATATATATATATATATATATATATATATATATGTATGTGTGTATATGTATCGACTCAGATGTTAGGCGGTTTCCTTACCTTTCGTTTAGCATGTTAGCTCAGCCATATAATTTAGTGTAGTTAATAGACTAGATTTGATTCCTACCTATTTCAAAAACTAACGAATCGTGGGTATTTTAAAAGACAGGCCAAGGGATTCTGCGGATATTTCAAAGGACGCATCTTTTCTTAAAACCACCGTAGCCCTTATTTTCAAAACACAACGATTCGTGTTATTTCAAATGGCACCACTGTATGACTTATATTATATTAAATGCAGATTAGTTATTATTGAGTTTATCATTCAGCTCCCGCACATTATTGATGTTCGCTTCGCATCGCATGCTTATATTGTGATTTCATATACCATTATTGATATCATGCTGTCAGGACACCAGCACCATTACCGATGATGCGTATGGTCCACGTACACTTACTTGCCGGCTCACACACATTATCATCGGTAATTGCCATGTCACGTACACTTTAGAGAATACTATTTCATTAACATAGCTTGTTAGCTGATAGTTTCGACATGATATTAGTGTACTTGCCTTTTATGCCTGTTTAGACATTGCAGTTATTACTTGCTACTTCATGCATATTATTATTCACTGTTATGCAGTATTATGGAGTTTTATGCCTATATTCACTGTTTACGTTCTATTGATGATAGGATTTCGGATTTTCATGAGATTTCCTGGATTTGGGAGAAAACCGCAAGAATTTAATAAAAACTTAGTATCATCATTTTAAAATGAAAAGTGCGGTTTTCTCATGATGTATGAGTCGTCCACCATGATCTTTTCTCGATTATGAGATGGGTTTCGAGACCCAATTCGAGGAGTTGGATGAACCGTCTGCGGGTACATGGTGGACCCGGTAAGGTACCCCTTGGCAAGAAGATCGAGTAGTAGACGATGAGCCCGGCAGGGAGAGACTGCCTACCGGTGATTTTATCTGACGCGTCGGATATCCGGAGGATACCGTCCTGGTCGTGTGATTGATGTTAGGGGCCGATCCAGACTGACGGCGCCCTAGATAGTGAGATTTGAGACACTGGGATTTTGAGATATTGAGTTATTGAGATTTGATGATACAGGCCAGTCCGGGTAGCCGGAGCCTAAGATATTGAGATATTGGGATTTATGTTTTGTGTTGATGCTAGACATTGTTTATGTTGATTTCCTTGGTGATACCTCGGTTTAAATATACAGAAATCTCACTAAGTTATGAAAGCAATTTCTTCATTTACTTGTACTCTGTGTTCATGCATTCTTACCTCATTCATATGATATGTTGCTAGCTGAGGCACTGACACGAGCACATGGGATTACACTTATGTATAGATGTTTACCCTTGCCAATTTTTCATGATTCAGACTTTATTATTTGAGGTTTATATATTGATCGTATGACCTAGGATTGCGTCATACATGCGTATTTTACTCGTAGATGTTTTCTACTCACGAGTTGGCAACTCGCCCCCGTTGTGCCACAGTTCCTTGCAGGTTTTGCCGTACAGGTTCTTTGCGGTTTTGCCGGCACACTATTCTTTCCGGGTGATTGCTTTGGCAGGTTGGTTCTTTGCATCAGGAACACCATTGTTTGTTATTATTTCAGTTGTATCTAGAAGATCCATCAACCGGATTGTATATTTTAGAGAGATAGAAAACCAGACCTGTTATTCTTTCGACCTTAGAGTCGCGCGTTGTATTAGTATGTTTTTCATGTTGTTTTGAGTTTCTTTTGAGTTTTGATCCTCGCCCTTGGCGTTGTAAATTATATTGCTTGCGTGGTTGTGATCGTCGATTGACGAAGAGCTAGCTCCCGCTTGGGGATGCCTTTTTATTGATTTCGTATACTATTCATGTTGTATCCCGTTTGGGGGCCAGTATTTACAAAGTAGACTCTGCCGAAATTTTCAGAAAATACTTGATGTTTTTAAAACGCATAATTCGGCTTATGCTATTAAAACTACTTGCTTGAAGTTGGTTTTTCCTTTACTCTACTGCTTCTTTGGTTTTGATTTCTGGGTTTTGGCTTACTTAGATTACGTATGCCTTGAGACGTTTCGTAATTTAAGTGTCAGTCATGTTGTTAGTTATATGTATGCCCTAGAGGCTATTACTGTACATACGATGTATATTGTAGTGGATGCTTGGACATATATAGGGAGGATTTTCTTGCTTGACATGATAGTACGCTATCTGGTTGCTCTTTATCTTAACATGTACTCTAATTGTCTCTATGTTACATGTTGATAAAGCTCTTAGAATATGTACTTGACTACTGGGACTATGATGAGATCATACTAGTGGGGCCACGGTAGTCGACGAGTAAATCCTATAACTGTTCCTAGTCGAGGGTGTATCGAGATAGGGTATCGATACACCAGAGTAGACTAGCGTATACGCAGCTTGACTCATATGATGGGCGATGGATGATCCCATATCCATCGGTGTTTGACATCAAGGATGGTGTACGGGTGCTCAGTGGAGACTGAGTACACTGGACGGACTCGCCGAGAACTCCCAGATGGTATTATACCTCACGTCAGATGGTTGTTCTCTGGTGACACTGGTACAGGTTATTCTGTAGACCCGAGATCGTCATAGAGTCTTGTGTGATTCCCACTGTGCTTTGATTTCCATCATACAACGTCCAAGAGGGCGTGCAAAAAGGTGGCTTTTGGGTACAGTCCCGAATCACATGGAGGAAATGAGCGATAGGAGGGGTTTCGTCTCTCCCGGTATAGGGAGTTGATGTTGCGCTTTGTTCGATTGGCTATAACTGGAAATCCCTGGCCTGGGTTGCTGAGATTTACTGGTAAGTGTTATCAGTAGTTTCTCAAACTGTTATGGACCTCATATCGACACGACTTATCAAGCTACTGGGGTCTCACGTTTACCACCCCTAGGCGATATATGCGACATATCAGACGAAGAGACCGGACTGTACGGGAGTGTTACTGATTGGATTCACGGGAGAATGTATAGGCTTGCTTGTTGATTTTCTGATTGCTCAATACCTGGGTGGCTGTTACGTTTAGCTGACCGCTTGAAGCTTGTGGGTGTTTGATATGATCATCACCTACTGCCGGCGTATTGACGATTCTTTAGAGTCCTACACAGAGGTTTCCTGGCTCAGGCAAAACGGAGTAAGAGCATATATGTGATATGTGCGGGACCGACAATAATACGTGTATGCGATCCGTATTAGATTCTCGCGATATATGATATCGTCCGGGTATATGTGATATAGCCGGGTCATCGGATCAAGTGTTGATTCGATGAACTGATACAGATTATATTAGTTGGTTATTTGTGAAATAGACGGATTATCGGATCAAGTGTTGATTCGATAATTTAATGTATAATTATATATTTTATATATTAAATTAAATTAACTAATATAAGCTCACTTAAAGATTCTTTTTCTCACTCGGGTAATACATTGATATATATGTGATATAGGTTAATTGTATTATTTTATTTTGTTACAATAAATATTGTATATGTGATATATAATATTGTAACATGTTATGGTTATAAATGCAACATGTTTTGTGGAGAATAAATGTGGTTAGGGTTTGGATTAGGGTTAAGCTTTCATGAAGCTTTCAAGAAGCTTCTTGAAGCTATGACTTTGACCTTGATATTTTGCATAGATATTTCCTTAACCCAACCCAAACCTTTGACCATAGTTGTTTCTCTACATGGGTTAAGTCTTCATACTTAACCCATGGTTGCATTTCTAACCTCACTTGAGTTTTCATTATTCATCACAAAAGGATTTTGATCTTCTTCTTCTTCTTCTTGCTTAAAAAGCTTTCTAGCTTTTTCAAAGGTGATGAAAATGAGTGAGATTAAGAAAACAAATGAGAGCTAAATTCCTACTTCATCATCCTAATCTATTCTTGCCAATTAGATTAGGGTGTTCACTTCATTTAGTGAGTGAGAGCTTGTGTTAAAGAAACTTCAAGGTAGATCATCTTAATTATCGAAGATCGGAAGCAAGCTTGCATCTTTCTCTTCGTGGAGCCTCTCTGGAGTTCGGGAACTTGATGATCGCAGCGAAGGGACCACAACACGGAGCTTTAGATGTGAAGGAACGGACTACAAAGGTTGTAATCCCTATCTCTTAGATGTAAGTTGTTTACATTCTTTGTTTCGCCTAATCTCTAATTTAAAGATCTTGGTTAGGGTTGTTCGGCACGTCTAAATTTTAAATCGGGCATGGTTGATGCGTTATAGACCCTTGTGAGAGTTCCTAGTAACCCTACAGTGGTATCAGAGCCAAGCTAGAGCTTTAGGAGAAGTCTAGACGAAGTTAGAAGTCCGATCGAAACCCGAAACCCCATATTTTACCCTTCTCTGGAAATTTTCTAAAAATGTTGATTTTCTCATATTAAAAATACTCAGAAAAATAAGTAGGAAATTATAAGGACAACTGTGAAAAACGACCCACTAATTCCTTTAATGCGCCGCGGAACCGCGTCAACGACATGCCTTGCGCGGCGGTTCCGCGGCTGAACAGTGTAATTAGGGTTTCATTTTTCCACAGTTACATCCGTATGTGTTTCCTGATGCTTCTGGGAATTTTTAAATTTACTCAAGTGTTGAGTTTTCTGGGATGTATTGGGAACTCGTTGATTCGATCGGAAAGTTTAATTTCGTTTAATTTTTTCCGGGTAATTTTAGAACGTGTTCAAAAGTTCGAACGGATATCAATAACTCACTTTTTCCCATGCCGGAAAATTTCTAAGTGTTGGATTTTTCCGTAGTTTAAGAACGTTCTTAGTCGTGCAAGTAACGCGGTGGACCCTATAGAAGAACACACACCTTAACTCGATTATGTGACCGTCTGAACCTCCTCTAAACCTTAGGGTTTGTGGCAGTTGTTCAGACCATAATATTGCATTTATCATTCCCCTATTCTTATCCTTTTTATAAATAAACAGGTACTCTTGACGCACGTTTGTTGCATATTACAGGTTACAGGTTTCTGGAGCAAATACAGTGAAAAAGACACAAAACAACAGAAAAAGGGACTTTTGACCAACAAGCAGACCGATCCTAGTCAAGCCTAGTCGAAGAAGAGTGCAAGGTCCAAAATGTCAAGTGAACGGTTGAAAGATCGCTACAAGTATTCACTAAAAAATCTGGAGAAGACTCAGAAGCCCAACACAGAAAATACATATAAAAATACAGATCCCAAGAAGCAGAGAAGGAAGCCCAAAAGTCTCATGGCCCAACTCCTTCCTTTGGCCGCGGAACCGCGGCCAAACCCTGCCTGGCGCCGCGGTTCCGCGGCCATATAGTGCGCGTGTCGGCGCAATTTTTCTATGACGGTGCTTTGTTGTGGGTGTTGGGATTTTATGTGGGCAAATCTGTAATTGCACATGTGCGAGAGTCTGTAACCCTAGGTTTCCTATTTTCCTATAAATTGTAATCTTAGATCTGAAAAATGTATGCCTCTTTTCAATCAATAAAAATTCAGAATTTCTGGGAGTGATTATTCAGATCTGTTCTTTATCGCTTGGCGGGAGCCGTCAAATTAGTAAGTACTTTTTTATTCTTTTAATGTTTTATCATCCCCTAATGAGCGAGTAGTCTCCTCGCTTGTTAGGGTTAGCCTTAGGGAAAGGGTTGAGAGATGAAATCTCTCACCCCTTTCAATGCCATATTAAACTAAAGAATTAGCACTCCACGCATGCGCGCACAACCGCTTTCTGCGGCATCCTACCCCTAGAGGTAACGGTGAACCGTAGTATAAAGGGCCGGTTGCGCGCGTTATCCATGGGGGTTAGGGTAATTAACGATAAAGGAAGGATACGAACCTAGAGGAAGAAATATCTTCCCAAAAGATTCGTATCCACTTTATCGATAATTACCTTAACATCTAACAGATCTAAAAATATGGCAATGAAAGCGGTGAGGAAAACATTTAATCTCCAAAACTTTCCCGAAGCCTAACCCTAGCAAGACTTTTAATTAGATAAATTAGATCCGTTTTTATAGATTTTCATAAACCAACCAAAACGACAAATAGAATCAACTCGTTAAAACACATTAAAGGAATTTACCCGTCTCTGTGGATCGACCCGTACTCACCGGCTAGCTGCGAAGCGACGCCGTTTCTGATTGCGGTAAATACAAGTTTTTGACACTAATCAAATGGCGCCGTTGCCGGGGACGGCGTAATCTTTCTTTTTGTGAATTTTCGGGTTGATATAAATTTTAAAAATTATAAAAATCTGAAAATATAAAAAAAATATAAAAAATAATCAAATTTGATCTGTTTGAAGGGTGTATCTTTTGGATCTTGCAGGAACAGCGAAGGATTTTCGGATCTGAAAATTTACAAAGAACAAAACAGAAGTTGGTGCAGAAGAACAGAGGAGAAATTGGACAGAGAAGCAATACAATTTTTTTCAGAGCCTGCAACCCTAATTCGGCCGCGCTTCAGCCGCATACGGGAGTCCCACGCCGCGGATCCGCGCTTTCCTGGCCACGTCAGCATACGAAATTTTGCTGGTTTGATTTCTCTCTCTGCCCTCTGCAATCTCCCATATATCTCTCTGTAAAATTCTTTCTGCAGGATTTCTTTGCGTAAAGAGTCTTTCTCCCCTTCTAAATAACAGATTTCTGCAGGTTTCTTTGCGCCGCGCTAAAAATTCTGATTGCAAGTGAAATTTTATCTGTTTTGCATAATTTAACTGGACTCTAAGGGGCTATTTGACCAAACTCAGATTGGGTGGGGATTTCATCACCCTTCCCAGGACCCTAGAAAACACCTAAAGCATTTTGCATCGACCACCTTTAATTAAAAAAGATTAGACTCAGACCTAAGGACAGCGAGCTCAATAGGAAAAGGACTAGGGTAGGCATCGGCCGTTTATCCTAACCGACATTGCGGTGTCTAGGCTAGTGGTTATTAATTAGGCCCACTGTAGTGGTGGTTCCTTTCCACTTACCTGGCCGTATTTGTCCGTGAAGAGGCAGTTTGAGGTCTATTTCTAGCCCTAGTTAGGAGCTGTCTAGCAGACCTAGGCGACCCTAAATCTAGGCCTGATTGTGCATGTGTGGTTGACACATTGGTATCTCGAGTCCCTTTCCTAAAACCTCTTTGCAAAACCTTCACATAAATAAAAGAAAAAGAAAAAGAAAAATCTTTAAAAAAAAAAAACTTGCAACTTGCCGCTAAGAAAACTTGCACCTCACTTCCACCATCTCTCCTTCATTGACGTTATCTTACCCCCACATTCTGTTTTTCTATTTTTTTTTCCTGACTGCACTACCCTTTAGTGTATGTCATCTTGGACTAGGGATACTAACGCCCGATTAGTCCGTGTTTCGTTGGTACCGACTGACGAACCCTTCGACGAACCCTTCGTCGATCTTCCGTCCATTTCCTTACCTCCAACCTCAAATTCTTCTTTCGAAGGTATGTCGGGACACGACCCCAACTATACCTTACCGATGGGAATGATTCCACCTCCGCAAGGTGCGAATAACCCGAATCTTCCGCCTGTTGTAGCGCCCGCACGAGTCGCGCTCCAGGATCTCTTCTACCCCGTCCGCACTTCTTTACCTACATGTCTTTCACCCCCACCGGCGAATGGGGATAATTTTGAAATAAAACCACACTTCATCAACATGCTGCCTAAGTTTCATGGTTTGGAATCCGAGGATGCATATATTTTCATTAATAAATTCCAAAACGTTTGCGCCATGATGAAGACAACCCAATTAAGTGATGACGCAATAAGGCTAAGGGTCATTCCTTTTACCTTATGTGACCTAGCCCAGAAGTGGCTATACAGCACCGCATCACACTCCATTAGAAATTGGGACGAGTTTGTGAGAGCTTTTCTGAAAAAGTTCTATCCTCATCATAAAACTGCTAGAATCCGAAACGAGATTATACAATTCTCACAGCTTCCGTCCGAACCATTCTGGAAGTGCTTCGAGAGATTTAAGGACCTACTTGTTCAATGCCCTCATCATGGGATAGAAAGTTGGCAACTTTGCCAAACATTATACGAGGGATTGAACGCAGCAACGAAGCAGTTGCTAGAAACAATATGTCAAGGTCATTTTCTCTCCAAGTCTAGCGACGAAGCTTGGCAGTTTCTTGAGGACCTAAGTGAGCAAACAATTCAGTGGGAGAGTACCAAGACCACATCATCTTCTTCAGTTGGTCAATCTAGGGCAGGCATACATCAAATAGATATGTCAATAGCTATGAAGGCCGAGATGGCCTCACTTATGAAAAAGCTAGAAGCCATTGAGACAAAAATCTCATCGACTTCTCCTGCCCCTACTCTACCCACACGAACTGTTTGTGCTTGTTGTTCGAACCCATCGCATCTAACCGAAGAGTGTCCTTATAATGCACCTATTCAAGGACAGGATCAAGTCAATGCTGCATTTCAGCAACGACAAAGAAACGATCCGTACTCTTCGGCATACAACCAGGGGTGGAGGAGTCACCCAAATCAACAGTTCCAAGGGACTAACAATTTTCAAAGAGCTCCTCCACAACAACAACAAGCACCTCCACAAACTCTAAACCAGCAACCTTTCCAACAACAACCTTATACAAATCAAACGAACAACTTAGTTCAACCAAATGATGATAAGGTTAGCTCGCTCGAGAAAAGTCTAGATGCATTTCTCAAACAATCTACAGAATCCGCAGCAAGATTTGAAAGTTATGTTCAATCTTTAATGAATAACAATGCCTCACACGATCAAAGTATCAAATCTATTGAGGCACAAATCGCATAATTAACTGCTGCGTTGAGCGAGAGAGAAAAGGGAAAGCTTCCATCTCAACCATTGCCCAATCCCGGTCACGCACAAAACGCATATCACAATCACAATGTAAATGCGGTGACCACGTTGAGATCCGGAAGAGAGTTGCAAAATAGTGTGGGAACTAGTGATGACATCCCCGCCGGTGGTTCTTCTTCCCCTTCTTCATTTTCTTCACTTCCTTCTTCACCTTTTTCTTTAGAGCCTATTCTCCACCCTTCACATGGCTCTACTTCTTCTGACTCGAACGGACCCATTTCTCACAACACGAACACATCTACACCGGGATCCGTTCCTACTCCACATTCTACTCCACAGATTTTTGACTCAACAAATTTTCAGAATGCTCCATTCCCAAACAGATTGAGTCCTAATAAACCAAATACACAAGTGGAGATGATTGTGGAGATATTTAAGCAGGTTAGCATAAATATACCTCTCTTGGATGCTATCCAACAAGTCCCTTCATATGCGAAAATCTTAAAGGGCTTGTGCACCTCGAAGAGAAAGGCATCTCAAGTACCCAAGAAAGTGCTAGTGGCTAGTGCAGTGAGCAATGCTATTAACCACCATCAAACCTTACCCCAAAAACGAAAGGACCCCGGCTGTCGCACTATTTCAATCACAATTGGGGATAAGAAAATTAATCGAGCACTTTTAGATCTTGGGTCTAGTGTTAACCTGATTCCTTACTCCGTGTACGAACAATTAGGGGTTGGAGAGTTGAAACCCACTCGTTGCACTCTCCAAATGGTTGATCTATCAATCACCTATCCAAGGGGTCAACTAGAGGATGTGTTGATCAAAGTCGGGGAATTCATATTTCCCGTTGATTTTATCGTTATGGATACACAACCTGTTGCTAACCCAAGAAACCAAATTCCGGTGATTCTTGGTCGACCATTTTTGGCCACTTCCAATGCCGTAATAAATTGTCGCAATGGCTCCATGACTCTATCCTTCGGAAAGAGGTCTAGTGAGTTCAATATTTATAAGATGGGAAGTCTGCCCCCCGTGCCTAAAACTAGTACACGAGAAGTTTGCTCTATTCACGAAATCACGCAGGAGGACTGCGAGCTTGAAAGATTTCTATTTGATGAAAACAGTTTTGACGCCACTAGTGCGTCCCACCTTGAGCCTATTACCGTTGACACAACCGATGTTGATTATGAATGTTTCACCTTTTTGGAGATGACGACTCACAGCCCGAATATGAGTCGTTTGAATTTTTGGATGAGTCAGTCGATCCATCCAAATCGGTTGTTTGCAGTGATTTCGAACCTGTGTTGGAGTCCTTTAAGTTCGAAGTAGATTCCGCGATGATTCTTTCGCCTCCGAAACTCGAACTAATGCCCTTGCCGTCTCACCGTAGATATGCTTACATAGGTGAGAATGAGACTGTTCCCATTACAATATCAGCCTCTCTAGCCTTCGAGCAAGAGAACGCTATTTTAAAAGTCTTACAAGATAGGCGGCAAGTTTTCAGTTGGACTATGGCGGACATCGAGGAGATCAGTTCCCTCATAAGTGAATATCATACACAATTGATGGATGATGCCATGTCTAAAGAGGACCCACAGGAACATCTTGGGGGTATTGTAGTGAGTCAACTTCCTCCCTTAGAAGTTGAAATACCCCCATTTCTTTTAATAAGGTACGAGAATGCCAACACTCCACTGATTGCTGATCATTTACATTCTCGTGTCGATGCATCACCATCACCTGTATATTTACCTCCACACCTCCCATACCACTACTTCTATCTTCCCCAGTTCTTTGCGGACCACCACAACTTATTTTTCTACCAACCAAAGTTCTCTACTGATAAATTTTTCAAATGGTTGGTGTTGACTTTTGGCCGATGCAAAGTTTGGCAGTATTGTCTAACATAGTTTAAATGAAGTTTGGGGGAGGGTCTTTTTGTATATATTTTTGTTTTTTTCTTAACAATAAAAAAACAAAACAAAAGCAAAACTATAAATAAATAAACAGGGGAGTATCAGTATTTTGACCGTCTTGGTTTAGCATAACAGTGAGGACACTGTCAAGTTCAAGTTTGGGGGTATGTTCGGTACGTCTTCTTCCTTCGCATTCATTTGCATACTTATTTGAAAACCCATAAAAACTTGAAAAAATTTCAAAAATTAATGTATTCAATTTTGGCTAATTGACTTGAGTTTGACAAATAGGTCAACTAGCTAGGAACAACTAGATCTTAGACTTAGTGAATTAAAAACCCTAAAAATAACATTCCTTAAAGTTTAACGGTAGAAAGTATATGCCTTGTAGTTTATTTAGAAATAGGCAAATTTTGGGTTCACTTCTTGGGCTAAGTCGAAACAAGGGAAGAGTATTGATGTTCTAATTAAAGTATAAGTTTGAAAAATAGCTCCTAGCTTAAGTCTAGATTCTGAAAACGTATACCCTACAAAATTGCACAATCACGCATCTTGAAACTTGGAATAGTAGAAGAGACCTTGAAATGCTCTTGTCTAAAGTCCTTATTACGATGAAAATAAAAAAAAATAAAAAATGGACACTGGTTTTTGTGATTACTTAAGGCTGCAAAAAGAGAAAAATATTTAGCGAGGGAGCTTCATCACCTAGTGCCTTAGACCAACTGGTTTGGGAGTCACTGCTAAAGTCTTGGGTGTTGCAAAGACTAGGAAGTACGCTTTAAAGTGCAAACGCATTTTGTAATCGGTCGTTGGTACCTCAAGAATTATTAACGGTCGCATGAAGGATGTGTAAGCAAATTTCATTTTAATAAGTGCTTTGGACGAGAGTATGATTGCTTGATTTGAATTTCCAAGTGTAGGGGTAATATATACACACACGTAGGGATTTGCGATTGTTAGATAAGAGAAAGGAATGAAGAATAGAACTTGTATCTTTAATAGAGTTGATAAAAATTCCTAAGTGGAGATGGAAACCCTAGAAGGAAAACTTAGGAAATGCCGAAAGCTAAGTAAGTCTATAGGATATATATAATCTTAAGTTAAATAATGAGGAAGTGTGAAGAATATGGGTGGATAATTTACAAGTAGAAGATAATAGAATTCCTTATTAGAAAACCTAATTGGAGAACAAAAGTCAATGAGCCAAATTGATAGGATTTTGTGGGTGTAATCCGCTGAAAACCCTCAGGAGACAACACTCCTCCTACTAGGGACACCTAGAGGTTTAACGGCTTGTTGCACGTGCTCAGTGCAATCGCGTTTCCCTGCGAAAGTGCGGTTAGGATTTAGTGAATAAATAATAAGTTTGCTCGAGGACGAGCAAAAGGTAAGTTTGGTGGTATTTGTTCAGACCATAATATTGCATTTATCATTCCCCTATTCTTATCCTTTTTATAAATAAACAGGTACTCTTGACGCACGTTTGTTGCATATTACAGGTTACAGGTTTCTGGAGCAAATACAGTGAAAAAGACACAAAACAACAGAAAAAGGGACTTTTGACCAACAAGCAGACCGATCCTAGTCAAGCCTAGTCGAAGAACAGTGCAAGGTCCAAAATGTCAAGTGAACGGTTGAAAGATCGCTATAAGTATTCACTAAAAAATCTGGAGAAGACTCAGAAGCCCAACAGAGAAAATACATATAAAAATACAGATCCCAAGAAGCAGAGAAGGATGCCCAAAAGTCTCATGGCCCAACTCCTTCCTTTGGCCGCGGAACCGCGGCCAAACCCTGCCTGGCGCCGCGGTTCCGCGGCCATATAGTGCGCGTGTCGGCGCAATTTTTCTATGACGGTGCTTTGTTGTGGGTGTTGGGATTTTATGTGGGCAAATCTGTAATTGCACATGTGCGAGAGTCTGTAACCCTAGGTTTCCTATTTTCCTATAAATTGTAATCTTAGATCTGAAAAATGTATGCCTCTTTTCAATCAATAAAAATTCAGAATTTCTGGGAGTGATTATTCAGATCTGTTCTTTATCGCTTGGAGGGAGCCGTCAAATTAGTAACTACTTTTTTATTTTTTAATGTTTTATCATCCCCTAATGAGCGAGTAGTCTCCTCGCTTGTTAGGGTTAGCCTTAGGGAAAGGGTTGAGAGATGAAATCTCTCACCCCTTTCAATGCCATATTAAACTAAAGAATTAGCACTCCACGCATTCGCGCACAACCGCTTCCTGCGGCACCTTACCCCTAGAGGTAACGGTGAACCGTAGTATAAAGGGCCGGTTGCGCGCGTTATCCGTGGGGTTAGGGTAATTAACGATAAAGGAAGGATACGAACCTAGAGGAAGAAATATCTTCCCAAAAGATTCGTATCCACTTTATCGATAATTACCTTAACATCTAACAGATCTAAAAATATGGCAATGAAAGCGGTGAGGAAAACATTTAATCTCCAAAACTTTCCCGAAGCCTAACCCTAGCAAGACTTTTAATTAGATAAATTAGATCCGTTTTTATAGATTTTCATAAACCAACCAAAACGACAAATAGAATCAACTCGTTAAAACACATTAAAGGAATTTACCCGTCTCTGTGGATCGACCCGTACTCACCGGCTAGCTGCGAAGCGACGCCGTTTCTGATTGCGGTAAATACAAGTTTTTGACACTAATCAGCAGTACGACGTTGCCACTTGTGAGGCGTTGGCTTGACCCTTTCTACGGCTGGACCATTGGTACTGTGGCATGTGATGGATGTTTTTAAACTAATTTCAAGTGTTGAGAACTATTTGGGAAATCTTGGGTGTTTGTTTATTCGATCGGAAAGTTTAACATTGTCTATTTATCTGGAATGTGATACAATATTTGGAATCCACATATAGTTATGAGATAACTAATTTAAATGTTATAAATCTAGCAGTTTAGTCTCTGATGATCGGTTGACACGGGATTTTGATGTGATCAAAAGTCCGTTCCAATCACGTAGCGTACGCGGACACTCGCCGGGTAAACTTAATAGACAACCACGCCCCAAACCCCGACAAAGTGACTGTAGGAGAACCCCGTCGCCAAAAGCATCCGTTCGGGTGCTCGCGGCAGCGGTGTTCCGCCTTAGTGCACTTCGTCGACGGCATCTAGGGGTGCGACCGTCTACTAAAGTTTGCGACGATCATTCGATCAGGATGTCGGGAATCTTTTTGAATTGCCCGACTTGATATTGAAAAGAGTTTTCGATACTGTGACTAAAATGCGGGGTTTATAATTGTTAGGCATGCGATGTCTAAGGAATTCATTTGGTTAGGCATGCGATGTCTAAAGAGGTTGCGGATTCCAACTGTTGTAGTTTTACACTTTCTTTTCTGTGACCGTAAGCGTAGTATGTGGTGTATCGCCGGTTTCGTTGCTATACATCATCGATAATCGGGATATGCATACTTGTTTACGTTGATGATATGAGATATTATGTGTTGCTGTGATATGTTATATTGGATCGTCGCGTTTTGAATAGTCGGGGGTTTTATATGAGATGAGAGTTTTTTATTTTCATTCATGTAAAATTTATTTGTATGTAATATTCTTTTATTGGGGCACTTCCGGGATGAGGATGATGTCACCATTGTATATTATTTACTTTTCCGCATTAGGTAGACCTAAGGCGGGGAGCACAAGTAACCGGGTTCCAGGGTCCAGTGGGAGGCCATCTCGAGGAGTCGAGACCGGGTCTCCTAACCCTAGAATTGGCAGCGTTGCTTGCCGCTCTCATAGGGGTCTAGGGATGTGGGTTTGGCTATTCATCGCGACCGTGGAATCCGTGTTTTGTACAGACTCGTATTGAAAACACGGACCTCCTAGTATATTCAATATTTCATATATGTTCTTCTGCTGCAATGTTCTGTGATGAGATCGTATTACTGCCTGAGACGAATGTTTATATTATATATATGAGATATATGTTATATTGCTGATTTCGTTTCAAATGTGATGCTTGTGAAGCATATTAAAATGGGACTTCATTAATGAGATTAATGAATCAAAAGAAACCTAAAGATGTTATAGAAACTTGTCTCAAAAATTGGTAGCTCTAGTTCTTGCTTTGCATAGCGGTGTTCCTTGTAGAACATCCATCACCTTATTCGATAAGGAAGGAGCCGAGATCCCTTCACCGGGAGTAACCTCTTTAGCGAAACTAGCAGATGCTACAAACTTGGTTTGTCTTTTGATTGTTTTTATAGTTTTAGCTTTGCATAGTGATATTTGTGAAATATCCTGCACCTTATTCGATGAGGAAAGAGCTGACGATCCTTTCACCGGGAGTGACCTCTTTAGAAAAACTAGAAAAGGCCTCAAAAACATTCCATTAAAAATCACTCGATTCTACAACGATATCAAGTTCATTACGCTCATGGTTTTCTTAAAAACCTGCGTAGCCCTCCGAAATTTCAGATAAGTACTTCATAGTATTCGTGCTGCGTTTGTTGGCCTGCGTCAAGGCGTAATGTGCGGTAGCTATTTATGCTTATCTGCAAAAGCATATGATGCGATTGAGTTAGGGTAGTCGTGCGACTTTGTTGGCCTGCGTCAAGGGTCGTGCGGGTAGGTTTAATTCAATCGGGAAATGTACGGGTTGAACTTGACTAGCGGATTATGGTTCGTTGGCATTCATCCAGTGTAAGTGCACGGCGGCGCCCCGGCCGTCAATCCGAGGCCAAAATGCAGAAACGATACTTTTCTTTAACTTTCGAACCGGCATCACCGTGCACTATAAAACCCGGATCGGGCCATTAACCTAGTCCTAGCTAACTAGAGATGGGGCAGAGAGATATACCGAGCGATCCGTGTCCTTCGGTCTTCTCGTCGTCGTCCCGATCTCCCCGCGGAATCTCCGGTCTTCATCTCCTCGTCGGAAGGGCTTCACATAGCCGGGTTCTTTTATGGGCTCCCACCACTGGACCGAGGCAACTCGGGCCCGAAGTTGGCGAGCCGACGTGCCCAAGAAATGCTATAGAATAGTGTGGAACTTTATGTCTCATCGGGGTTGAGGAAGTTGCCATATTGGTGGAGGAAATGAACTATCAACTTTTTTGGATGAACTTGGGAATTTTGCAAGCATCAAGAGAACAAAAAACCACCCTCCAAAAAATTGTGACTACCCCTCAAAAATTGTGGCCGGCTCCTTGCCTCCATGGAATGGGAGAGTAGAAAAGTCATGGGGGGGAAGCCATCATGCAAGAAAGAGAGAGAAAGGTGATGATTAGAAGAAATGATCACCACCCAAAACCAACACTCCATCAACCATCATAACTCCATAAGTCAAGAAATGATGAACTAAAGAAGTCAAATGAAGGTACAATCATCATGGAGCAACAATATGCAAAGACCACCCTCCACAAAGCTAATTTGCACAATTGCAAATAAGCCCTCCTCCACCAATTTTCAGCCAAGGAAAGATACAAAGGAAAATGACCGAAACGGAAAGCAAATTGGCAACTTCAGAAAACTGATCCCGTAATAAATTACAGGAAAACCCCGCGACTGTATATACATACCCGCATTTGTATTCCGAGTGAATACAAATGCAAAGAGAAAAAATCTACACTGTACAATACTAGGACCCAGCTCAAACCAAAGCCCTCTAGTATTATCCGTCCGATCATGATCCGTGCAATACCGCACGTATATGATCGGACCCTGCCATATCTCCATACGGCCTCTACAATGTTTCGCCCGAAACTTGAGAAAACGGTCTGTGGGGGACTCTAAAGACTCATCAACACTTTGGTTATGGATTTAACCACAAGCACGTCAGAGGTATTAGCCATACGTGATGGGCTACCGGGTATTGACCAAAAGGGATGTCTATGAGCGAACTAATCCTGACACCCTACTGAGCCTGTCAGTGACAATATTCGTACAGTCCGGTCCATTCGTCTATGAGCATCGCATGGCGGGCTTAGGGGGTTGGTAAAATTCAGACCCCCAAAAGCGGTACAAGTGGTGTCGGAGTGTAGCCCAGAACACCCTGAGATACCACTGGAATACCTACCAGTAAATCTCCTGCCTTGGCCAAGGACTTCGTGTAATGGCTCTCCTAGACACTGCGCGACCTCACCCCCAATACCGGGAGAGACGAACCCCTGCAGATCCGCTCACTGCCTCCATGTGGCACGGGACTGTACCCAACTAAAACCTGTTTGCACGTCTCCTTTGAGCGTGGTAGGGTAGTAATCAAAGTACAGTGGGAACTCACACGAGACAAATGACGATCTCAGGTCGATGAACTAACCTGTACACATGTCACCAGGGAACTGCTATCTGACGTCCGGTATAAGACCAACTAGCATGTTCCCGGCGAGTCCTGTCCGGTGTACTCATAACCCAATGAGCATCTGTATACATCTTAGGTGAACCAACTGACACCAGTGGCTTGTGAGACCGGCCACCGCCCCTCATCGGGGTCTCGACTGTATACACTAGTCTATTCTGGAGTATCGATGCCCTGTCTCGAAAATCCCACGACTAGGGACCTTTTAGGGATGTGCTTATAGACTACCAGCTCCCACGTATATGATCGCCCTCATACTGCTGGCAGTCAAGCAAGAATCCTAGGGGCTCTATCAACGTGCAATAGTGACCTGTAAGGTCACCTAAAGCAGTACACGATGATAAAGATAAACCAGATAGCATACTATCATCTTGAGTAAGACTGACTTACCGGTATAGGTCTTCCCTCAATCATTGCAATCACGTGCATGTGATCCAATAATTGACTCTGAGGGCACTATCTCCAACAATCTCCCACTTGCACTCAAGGCTAATTATTGCGATGTCGCAGACTCACAGCCCGTGTGATACCGAACACCCAACTCCTCTACTAATCAGTCCCACAAAACCCGTTTGCGAAACTATTGCGTTCGAGAAATAGTCTCAGTGAGTGGATCCGCCTAGATGTTTCTTTCTATGTCTCTCTTTATCTCAAGTTCGCGGAGAAAGCCATCTCCCGAAATGTGCAATACTTATCATAGAATATGTCTGGATATCTGATGGGACCTAGCTCATAAATGAACTCCAAATCCAAACTTCTTAGACTGTATCGTCAACTGAACTTAATCAGTATCCTGCGTCATGCCTCCCTCAGTATCCCCTTGGACCACCTGTCCAAAGTACTGCCCCTCGTTAGAAGAAAACTATAACTCTGACAACCTCTCTGTCATCCATGTCACCTTGGAAGCCTGGAATGATAACCGTCTCCTGAATGAGGCTGATGTTATCATATCCCTAGAACATCCACTTATGTTCTAAAACTGCTTCCTAATGTTTCTCCAGGATTGGATTAATATCAACATATTGCATCTACTGCCAAAAAAACAACATCTGGTGTGGTGCTTGACATCTCATGATTGACTCAATTGCCTAAGCAAGTGATCTGCCAATCATGCACATCCCTCTCCACTTGAATCTTTAAGACACCTTTAGAGAGGGTGACTCCATCACCTGCAGGTACACTACCGTGCCAGTAGTCGTCCATTCTAAATACCTTTAGAATGTTGTCTAAGTACCCAGATTGGGAAACTACCCAAATCATGATCTAAAACCATAGATCCAGTAACCAGAATGTCTGATATAATATCCAAGACATTTTTGGAGAAACCACTGTGTGACAACCAAAGTATAACCGATCGTAGTATAGGAACTTCACTTCCTACTTTGTGTATGTCATCCAAATACTAAGACATCACACCCCACTACCTTCTTAACAGATCCATCCCATATTCTGATGAAGTCAAACCTATGACTGTCACGTCAGAAATAGATGATCTATCTCCGCTATATCTTCTTTAGTCTATAAATAGACATAAGCCACTTGTCCACCAATGCTTCCGCTGCTCCCACTAACTACGACAACCCTCTGGCAGAGTCATATACACGTACACTTCTAAAGCTAGTTTAGAGCGACACTATACTCATCCTCCTGCCGGGTCTCGCAGCCTGGAACAACAGCAATGGCATGTCTGGGTAAACAAGAACCTCCCTGTCACCGTCCTTGAAGCTACCGGAGTACCTCTCGGGTGCCTGAGGTTACCCACCGTATCTGCGGAGTGGCCAATGGAATGTCAAACCAAATTGAATCTTTAGGTTCTTATCAAATTTTCAGTAATCGTCTGCGGTTCTGGAATCACTTCCAATTCTACCATGCTCCCACTAATGTTTTCTGAAAACATCCATTTTTATTAAAACTGTGGCGAGTCTGGAATAATATAACTATTGATCTTCCATATGGTAGAAAGTCAACCCTCGTCATATCCTGGGTCAACCCACAAACAGCCATTACAGAAACATGCCTTGAGTTATCCAGAGTCTGGTTTTAAGCATAAGCCGGACAACTCCCCGTACCTTAACATCGTTAAGATATGAACTGTTCTATATCCAATATAGAACCAGAGGCACTGATTTAATTGAACCGGATTCAAATCATGCAGATGTCTCCAGTGCATGTCAACTAAATGGAGAGAGGCCGATCAGCATTACTCAACTTAGGAGTGCTTCCATTTATGAGTAATCTGAAAGAGAAGCAAGTTCTCTTAAACATTACTATCAACTGAATACCCTACACAAGTATTTGTATCTTCGATCACCTTGAAGAATCCCGATACTTGCAATATCTGGTTCTCTACTTTATTCATATACCTATGACTTATCAAAACTCAGACCTTGTGTTTCTACGAAACACTTGTCTAAGAACTAGAGAAGTCATAAGTAAAAAGAATCTAGTACGAGTACCAATCCCACTGTCCTAATGGACACTGGACAACATACAATACTCTGTATAAGTCCCTTGAGTTTGATAACTCAATCCATGTGTGTCGTAGGTTGAAAACTGTACTATGGTTATGAAGGATTACACCGTTGTTTAATGCTCCTTACCTAACCATCCACTGATATAGGTAAATTTCATAGACATAATTTCAAAAAGGTATATCTCACTCTATGAAAATAGACGTACAGATATATCAATTTGAAATTGGTTCATAGCAACGGATATTCTAAACCAAATATTTACCGACCGGTAAACAGCCCAGGCGATTTCCTCAAATATCACCAATTACAACGAATTCTGATATAATGAGGATGATCAACTAATTCCGAATAACTTACTGCCACTCATCATCTGTAAAACCATACAGATGTGAGAATCATACCTGCTAAATACATACCCTGGAGCAAAAGTCTAATTAGGGAATCAGTTTTCTTTTAACAGTACACAGTGAAACTGAAACAACGAAATGTTTCGTAGGGGTATCCGGGTATTCCTAGTAATGCCTCTTCCATTATCCAGATTCACAACTGTAACCGTATATTTCTATGCCATCTCTCCACATCCCTTCATATGTCTTTAGTCATTACCTTCTGTACACCCTCTTAGGCTAAATGGTTTTCTTCCTTCCCTACCGTTCGGCACCAGCCTATGGTTTGGAAGAAGACTATCCAATAAGCGTAATGGGTGTACTGCCCTAATCCTAGGAGCACTCGCAATGCGAGAGAAGGTGAAGATAAAAGACACCTGAATAAACCTTTATTCCTATTTCTCCTAAACCAGAATCCATCCCCGAACTGGAACAAGTTCCTTTCGAGTTCGTATATAACCATACGATGGAGTATCCAATAAACTGTGGATCTTCGTAGTGATACGGAGTGTCCTGGAGAAATACAAAGGTGATTTAGGATTGGCGAAGAAATATTTGGTTTGGTCGTGAATAGCAATCGCAATTTACTTTGCCCTCTTACTAATCCCTTGATATGTCTTTACTTAATACCTTCTGTACACCATCGTTATGCTAATTGGTTTTCTTCATTCCCCACTGTTCGTCACCAGCCTAAGGTTTGGAAGAAGACTATCCAATTTGCGTAATAGGTGTACTATCTCCTAAACCAAGGAATACTCGCAACCTGAGAGAAGGTAATAGGAAAAGAAAACTAAATAGTCCTATTCGTTTTCTCCAGAACCAGAAACCATGCTCGAATAAATTCCTTCAAGTTCGTATATAACCATACGATGGTTTTATCCAATGGAAGTGGACGTTCGTAGTAATACGTGGTGTCCTGGAGAAAAGGGTAAAAGTAGGAGTGGCAATGAGGTATGCAACTCTGACAATCCAAAAGCCAGTATTTAAGAAGGTTCGGTTAATTTTGGTCTCTGAGTCATAGTCTAGGGTCGGGTCAATGGTCGCTGCCAAAGAGAGAGAGAAAAGAAACACTCAGCGTGCACTATAACCTAGATCAGAATGGTTACCAATTTATCTAATCAGGAAACCTCCCACTGTACCGTCAAATTCTCCTCCAAACCTGAAAGAAGAATTAGTCAGGATCACCCGAGGAGTAAACCAACTCATCAGTGGGAATCAGGATCCAACTATCATCGCATGATAACGTGACGGAATCCGCTCACGTTATCACACTCCAGAAGGTATGCGCATATCTGGCAAGTTTCAGTTTCTTTAGAAACTCCCGATGTGATTTTTACCCCATGCTCTTATGACCTTGACTTTTGCCAACAAATCATAAGTCACAAGTCAAGTTCCACCCGTCATTCTCCAGGTTAATTTGAACCCACCCGTACCTACCCTTGACTTTGGCCAACAAGGCAGTACGACTGTCCCAAACCAACGCATATATCTATGCTGCATATGAATACCCAATAGCTACCAAACATTGTGCCTTGACTTTAGCCAACAAACACAGCTTGAATACTATTGACTATCTATATGAAACGACGGAGGTCTACGAATAGTTTCTGGCGAAAACCTTTAACGTAATGAACTTGATATCGTTGAAGGAACCGGATAGCTTTTATAAAAATATAGTGGCGAAAACCTTTGCTAAAGAGGTCACTCCCGGTGAAGGGATCTCGGCTCTTTCCCCGTAGAATGAGGTGCAGGATATTCCAACTGAATACCACGATGCAAAGCAAAAGTAATCAGCTATAGTGAAGTTATTACCCCGACGCAAACTTCTGTCTAAGGGGTCACTCCCGGTGAAGGGATCTCGGCCCTTGCCTCGTCGACTGAGGTGCAGGATATTCCAACTGAATACCACTGTGCAAAACAAAAGTGAACGTCCTTACAATAACAGCTTTTTGAAAAGTGTTCCAACAACATCAGAATAGGTTTGTTTAACTTGCATTGATCCGAATCAACGCAGTTCCATCAATTGATCACACCAATAAAGAACGAAAATAATGATGTACGTATATGCCATCCGCATTCGCCACTGGGTCCCGTCATTACCTGGTAGGTTACTTAACTAACGACAGAGCGGGGACTGGACTAGCGCGGATACAAAACATATACAACATCTACTAATATAAATATCAATATATAATATTCGCTCAAGGCATGATAAAATACAACATCACCGAAATGTAATAAGCATCACAGAGCAATACAGATATCTGGGATCCCCGGGTTTCATAGAGCCGCTACTGAAACCCGACGTTCCTCTGGTCGTGTGGATAGCCTGTGCATTGAAATCCTAGACCCCTACGGGCGCGGCAAGTTACCCGCCAAAAGCTGAAGTGAGGCAGCCCCCTTCAGCAACGTGAATGGACCACCCAGCACTTCACGGAATCCGGTAACTTGGGCACCCTTCCTGGGTCAACCTGTACCCCATACGAGTGCGGCGAATAACCCGCCAATTCTAGAGTGAGGCCCTCTCCGTCTCAACGCCATGAGATGCGGGCCCGTTGCCCTATAGAACCCGGCTATCTGTGCACCCCACCTTGGGGTAATCCTAGTACAGAAAGTAAAATATACATACAACGGGTACATCGACCTCACCCCGGTCCTGCCCCAAAAGAATAATATACAAACAGGCAGTGATGGCAGTCCACATGTCGGACGCTCGCCCCGCAATATCAAATGTACATAAAAAACAAACTGTACTAATATTGCATCCAGGCTATCCCCCACGACCAATCTGCAACATCACAGCACAACACATAGCATCAACGTGAATGTCACGTTCGCAAATCCGTCTAAAAGTGCTATAGCAGTTAGACAGGATTTACCGATCAAGTGACATTCACGGTCGCAGATATAATGTAAATACTGTGAACTAACATGTTTAAAATTTTCGATCGACTAAATTTACCCAAGTGGGCCCCAAGCACAAGCTGTAGCACTCAAAGAAAATCTGGGCCCAAACAGATTATTCCAAAAACCCCATTTTCAACTCAGAGGCTCTCTGTAAAATTTTGGTGCAGTGAACAGTCAAGGTAGCTGCGGAACCACGGCCATTGTGTTGTTTTGGCCGCGGTTCCGTGGTGGAAAAGTGACGTCACGCGACCAAATTTTCACAGAATGCTTAGAATTCCCTGCACTTATTTCTGCAATGTAGTGAAAAAAATTTCGAGCCAAAAAAAATTCGACAGAAAACTGATGCATGAAAAACGCGGTTTTTGGAAAATCCGATCGATCGAACTAGTAAACGTGTTAGAGCAAGCTAGACTAGGTTAATGGCGTGGCTCTGATACCATGTAAGTGCACGGCGGCGCCCCGACCGTCAATCCGAGGCCAAAATGGGGAAACGATACTTTTCTTTAACTTTTGAACCGGCACCACTACGCACTATAAAACCCGGATCGGGCTATTAACAAAGTCCTAGCTAACTAGAGAAGGGGTAGAGAGATATACCGAGCGATCCGTGTCCTTCGGTCTTCTCGTCGTCGTCCCGATCTCCCCGGGGAATCTCCGGTCTTCATCTCCTCGTCGGAAGGGCACCACATCGTCGGGTTCTTTTACGGGCTCCCACCTATGGACCGAGGCAACTCGAGCACGAAGTTGGCGAGCCGAAGTGCCTAAGAAGTGCTGTAGAATAGTGTGGAACTTTATGTCTCATGGGGGTTGAGGAAGTTGCCATATTGGTGGAGGAAATGAACTATCAACTTTTTTGGATGAACTTGGGAATTTTGCAAGCATCAAGAGTACAAAAAATCACCCTCCAAAAAATTGTGACTACCCCTCAAAAATTGTGGCCGGCCCCTTGCCTCCAAGGAATGGGTGAGTAGAAAAGTCAAGGGGGAAGCCATCATGCAAGAAAGAGAGAGAAATGTGATGATTAGAAGAAATGATCGCCACCCAAAACCAACACTCCATCAACCATCAGAACTCCATAGTCAAGCAATGATGAACTAAAGAAGTCAAATGAAGGTACAATCATCATGGAGCAAAAATATGCAAAGACCACCCTCCACAAAGCTAATTTGCACAATTGCAAATAAGCCCTCCTCCACCAATTTTCAGCCAAGGAAAGATACAAAGGAAAATGGCCGAAACGGAAAGCAAACTGGCAACTTGAGAAAACTGATCCCGTAATAAATTACAGGAAAACCCTGCGACTGTATATACATACCCGCATTTGTATTCCGACCGAATACAAATGCAAAGAGACAAAATCTACACTAGACATTACTAGGATCCGGCTTAAACCAAAGCCCGCTAGTATTATCCGTCCGATCATGATCCGTGCAATACCGCACATATATGATCGAACCCTGCCATATCTCCATACGGCCTCTACAACGTTTCGCCCGAAACTTGAGAAAACGGTCTGCGGGGGACTCTAAAGACTCGTCAACACTTTGGCTGTGGATTTAACCACAAGCACGTCAGAGGTATTAGCCATACGTGACGGGCTACCGGGTATTGATCAAAAAGGACATCGATGAGCGAACTCATCCTGACACCCTACTGAGTCTATCAGTGACAATATCCGTACAGTCCGGTCCGTTCGTCTATGAGCATCGCATGGCGGGCCTAGGGGGTTGGTAAAAGTCAGACCACCAAAAGCGGTACAAGTCGTGTCGGAGTGTAGCCCAGAACACCCTGAGATACCACTGGAATACCTAACAGTAAATCTCTTGCCTTGGCCAAGGACTTAGTGTAATAGCTCTCCTAGTCACAGCGCGACCTCACCCCCAATACCGGGAGAGACGAACCCCTGCAGATCCGCTCACTGCCTCCATGTGGCTCGGGACTGTACCCAACTAAAACCTGTTTGCACGTCTCCTTTAAGCATGGTAGGGTAGTAATCAAAGTACAGTGGGAACTCACACGAGACAAATGACGATCTTAGGTCGATGAACTAACTTGTACACATGTCACCAGGGAACTGCTATCTAACGTCAGGTATAAGACCAACTAGCATGTTCTCGGCGAGTCCTGTCCGGTGAACTCATAACCCAATGAGCACCTGTATACATCTTAGGTAAACCAACTGACACCAGTGGCTTGTGAGACCGGCCACCGCCCCTCGTCGGGGTCTCGACTGTATACACTAGTCTACTCTGGAGTATCGATGCCCTGTCTCGAAACTCCCACGACTAGGGACCTTTTAAGGATGTGCTTATAGACTACCAGCTCCCACGTATATGATCGCCCTCATACTGCTGGTAGTCAAGCAAGAATCCTAGGGGCTTTATCAACGTGCAATAGTGACCTGTAAGGTCACCTAAAGCAGTACACGATGATAAAGATAAACCAGATAGCATACTATCATATTGAGTAAGACTGTCCTACCGGTATAGGTCCTCCCTCAATCATTGCAATCACGTGCTTGTGATCCAATAATTGACTCTGAGAGCACTATCTCCAACATCAAGGTCATAGGACGCTAGGGGTAAAATATTATTGGGAATTTCAAGAGTTGAAATTTGCAATGAGATTGTATACCTTCTATGAGATAGTTGGATCCCGATACCCACTGCGAGTAAGAGTTACTCCTGAGAGAGTTTTACACATTACCATTAGCCGATCATGTAGGTGTCTAGAAAGGTGTTAACGGGGTTACGCCCCTGGGAAAACGAGGTTCATTTTAATTAGGTCCGTGCGAAAACGCGGAGAACCTCCCTCAAAGTACCGGCACTGTCCTGGATGAAAGATTGGCGAACTTGTAGGGTGTAATTAATCCCGGCTAGTCTTTCCTTTTTGGGTTTGAAGGAAGATTTGACTAAAACAGTGGGAGACATCCTGATTAGATATATTGATAACCAATCTAATCTTGCAAGAGCATACGCTGAGTGTTTTCTTCTATCTCTCTCCTGGTAGCGACCATTTCACGCCTTAATCAAAATAATAATACGGATGTATTGACCGAACTCGCTTGTTATACTGCGCTAGGGAATGTTGGTCCAGCTCCAACTTATAATTGTTATAAGACAGAGCAGGAAATAGGGGATTACCAGAATTCCCGTACCGCCCAAATGAAGAAAGTACATGTTGATGCATCTTCTTCGGGTGTGCTCATTACACAGAACTGTTTCTCAATATCCTTTACGTCCTGGGTATTTGATACCGGATCAGGATCCCACATATGTAATTTGTTACATGGGCTACAGATAGGTAGAGAACTGAGAACGGGTGATAAATTTCATGAGATAGAAACGGTGCAAGTGTTGCAGCCAAGTCTGTTGGTAGTTATCACCCTGTATTACCAGAATACATTGATTCTGAACGAATGTTATTAGATACCGAACCTGATATACAACATCATATCAGTCTCTTTATTAGTAAAGAAGGATATAATTTTGTATTGTTGGATAATGTTTTGAACATTTCCTATATCAAGAGTTGATCGGTTCAGGCACGTTATCTAAAATCATAGACGTTCTAAATCAAACCACAGTTCTTAACGTACAGAACACACACAAGAGGAAGAGTTCAGAAATGAACGAATTATTCTTGAGGCATTATAGACTAGGTCATATCATTACGACCCGACTAGCTGAAGTTACATATAGATGCATATTTAAATTAGTTTGAATTTACATCTTATGAAACTTGCCGGTCATGTCACAGAGATAAGATGACCACAACTCCATTTATTGGAAACAGAGAAAGAGTTAGTGAACACTTGGGATTGATACATGCTGATGTATGAAGGTCCCCTGTCTACACATGCCAGGACCGGTTCTTTGTACTTCATTACATTCACTGATGATCTCTCAAGATTCAAACATATGTTCCTGTAGAAACACAAGTCCGAAACTTTTGAGATAATCACAGAATATAAATTAGAAATAGAGAACCAAAAACGGGTATAAGTATTATGTTCTTTGATGAGATCAAGGAGGAGAATACTTGAGCACGAAATTCCTAGGCTATTCTAAAGGAGAATGAGATTCTCTCTCAGCATTACTCCTCCGTATACACCACAGCACGTCGGTGTATCGGGGCAGAGCAATCGCACCCTATATGATATGGTGTGCTCTATGATGAGTACTACTGAGTTGCCTATTTTCTTTTGGGGTTATGCACTTGAGAAGTTGCACACCTATTGAATAGGGTTCCAATCAAATCAGTTGCCTACCACTTCATATGTGATATGGAATGGGAAGAGCCCATATCTTAAGTAAGTTAAGATTTGGGGTTGTCCGGCCTATGTCTAAAAGTAAAATCCAGACAAGCTCGAGGCAAAGTCAGTTCTGTGGAAGTTTGTTGGATATCCCAAACATTCGCAATGGAATATCTTCTACCAAACCGAGGAACAAAAGATGTTTTGTTTCTCAGCATGCCACCTTTGTGAAAGGGAATTTCTTATGAAGAAATTATTGGTCATGAGGTAGAACTGGAAAGAGTTCCATCTATACAAACTGCAGCTGATAATTTGGTAGAACCAAAGGATTCAATAGTTTCCAACGAACCTCAGCCTCTCCGCCGATCTAGTAGGGTTCCTCACCCACCTGAGAGATACTTCGGTTTTCTCTATGACAGTTGGAGCGAGGATTGCGTCATGAGATGATGACCCAACTAGTTTCGAGCAGGCCATCAGGAGTGGGGACTCTGTGAGAATGGCTGGATGCTTAGCGATCTGAGATGGAATCCTTATACACCAACAAAGTATGGACTTTGGTTGCTTTATCTGAAGGGATAAATCCCCATCAGGAGCAAGTATATCTTGAGAAGATTACTTGGTGTACATGGAAAAGTTGAGACTTTCAAAGCTATGCTTAAGTCCATCCAGATCCTACATGCCACGGCTACATACCATGACTACGATATCTGGCGGTTGGGTGTCATGACTGCTTTTCTAAATATTGATTTGGAAGAGAGCGTCTATAAGTACATAGCCAGAGGGCTTCGTACACCGTGGGGGCAGCGGAAACGTGAGAAAGATGTTTTATGTGATAAATCAGGCATCGCGGAGTTGGAACGTCTGTTTTTATGTGGTAGTCAAAGAGTTTGACTTCATCAAAATGGTAGATGAACCTTGTATATACAAAAAGATAGCAGAGAGTATGGCGGTGATCCTCGTAGAGTACATGGATAACATACTCTTGATAGGGAAGGAGTTTCCTATGCTACGCTCGGTCAATCTCCTCGTCTCACAATGATTGTCCATATTGGATCAAGGTGATACCTCCTAAATCCTGGGTTATGGATCTATGGGATAGATCTAATTGGATGTTAGGAATATCACTAGTTATAGTGAGATGGTATCAATCGATCCTGGAGAATCACTGGAAAGGTTCCAGGATGATAAGGACGACTGAATGTCAGTTGCAGGTATTGTCTTTACCCTCAGTAAAAGGGACGGTATGTTGGAAGAGTTCCAAGCTAGATACCGTGACTTACTAGACGATTAAAGACAAGATACATCGTTACCAAGGATGCTACCAAAGAGGCAGTCTGGATATATAGAAGTTCATTAGATGAACTTTGTTCCTACCATTGTGTGACAATGGAGTTATGGCTTATGCCAAGGAACCCCCGTCCCATCAGAAATCCAGATATAATTCTTAGGCAGTATCACCAGATCATGGAGATGGTTGATCTCCAGGGAGGTCGAGGATAGGAGAGTAGACATAGAGGACAAGAGCGCGGATCCACTCACAAATGCCTTTTTCCCAGTAGAGACTTTTATGGGATGGTTGAGTATGAGATACTTCAACCACAACTAATTGTTGGGCATGCGATACCACAACAGATGGCCCTAGTGCAAGTGGGAGATTGTTAGTTATATGTATGCCCTAGAGGCCATTACTGTACATACGATGTATATTGTAGTGGATACTTGGACATATATAGGGAGGACTTTCTGGCTCGACATGATAGTACGCTATCTGGTTGCTCTTTATCTTAACATGTACTCTGATTGTCTCTATGTTACATGTTGATAAAGCCCTTAGGATATGTAATCGACTATTGGGACTATGATGAGATCATACTAGAAGGGCCTCGGTAGTCGACGAGTACATCCTATAACTATTCCTAGTCATGGGTGTATCGAGACAGGGCATCGATACACCAGAGTAGACTAGCGTATACGCATCTTGACCCATTTGATGGGCGATGGATGATCCCATATCCATCGGTGTTTGACATCAAGGATGGTGTATGGGTGCTCAGTGGAGACTGAGTACACTGGACGGACTCGCTGAAAACTCCCAGATGGTATTATACCTCACGTCAGATGGCAGTTCTCTGGTGACACTGGTACAGGTTAGTCTGTAGACCCGAGATTGTCATAGAGTCTTGTGTGATTCCCACTGTTCTTTGATTTCCATCATACCACGTCCAAGTGGGCGTGAAAAAAGGTGGCTTTTGGGTACAGTCCCGAATCACATGGAGGAAATGAGCGATAGGAGGGGTTTCGTCTCTCCCGGTATAGGGAGTTGATGTTGCGCTTTGTTCGATTGGCTATAACTGAAAATCCCTGGCCAGGGTTGCTGAGATTTACTGGTAAGTGTTATCAGTAGTTTCTCGAACTGTTATGGACCTCATATCGGCACGACTTATCAAGCTACTGGGGTCTGACGTTTACCACCACTAGGAGAGATATGCGACATATTTGACGAAGAGACCGGACTATACGGGAGTGTTACTGATTGGATTCATGGGAGAATTTACCGGCTTGCTTGTTGATCTTCTGATTGCTCAATACCTGGGTGCCTGTTACATTTAGCTGACCGCTTGCAGCTTGTGGGTGTTTGATATGATCATCACCTACTGCTGGCGTATTGACGATTCTTTAGAGTCCTACACAGAGGTTTCCTGGCTCAGGAAAAACGGAGCAGGAGCACATATGTGATATGTGCGGGACCGAGAATAATACGTGTATGCTATACCGTATTAGATTCTCGCGATATATGATATCATCCGGGTATATGTGATATAGCCGGGTCATCGGATCAAGTGTTGATTCGATGAACTGATACAGATTATATTAGACGATTATTTGTGAAATAGCCGGATTATCGGATCAAGTGTTGATTCGATAATTTAATGTATAATTATAAATTTGATATATTAAATTACATTAACTAATATAAGCTCACTTAAAGATTCTTTTTCTCACTCGGGTAATACATTGATATATATGTGATATATGTTAATTGTATTATTTTTTTTTGTTACAATAAATATTGTATATGTGATATATAATATTGTAACATGTTAGGGTTATAAATGAAACATGTTTTGTGGAGAATAAATGTGGTTAGGTTTTGGATTATGGTTAAGCTTTCATGAAGCTTTCAAGAAGCTTCTTGAAGTTTTGACTTTGACCTTGATATTTTGCATAAATATTTCCTTAACCCAACCCAATCCTTTAACCATAGTTGTTTCTCTACATGGGTTAAGTCTTCATACTTAACCGTTGCATTTCTAACCTCACTTGAGTTTTCATTATTCATCAAAAAAGGATTTTGATCTTCTTTTTCTTGCTTGAAAAGCTTTCTAGCTTTCTCAAAGGTGATGAAAATGAGTGAGATTAAGAAAACAAATAAGAGCTAAATTCCTACTTCATCATCCTAATCTATTCTTGCCAATTACATTAGGGTGTTCACTTCATTTAGTGAGTGAGAGCTTGTGTTAAAAAATCTTCATGGTAGATCATCTTAGTTATCGAAGATCGGAAGCAAGCTTGCATCTTTCTCTTCGTGGTGCCTCTCTAGAGTTTGGGAAATTGATGATCACAGCGAAGTGACCACAACACGGAGCTTTAGAAGTGAAGGAATGGACAACAAAGGTTGTAATCCCTATCTCTTAGATGTAAAGTTGTTTACATGCTTTGTTTCGCCTAATCTCTAATTTAAAGATCTTGGTTAGGGTTGTTCGGCACGTCTAAATTTTAAATCGGGCATGGTTGATACCTTATAGACCCTTGTGAGAGTGCCTAGTAACCCTATACATGTTCCGTACCTTTCGGGTCGTGATAAATACCGACGGATAAATGCTACAAATACGAGTCCCTAATTCCCAAGTACGGCCGCGGAACCGCCGCGCAAAGCATGATCCTGCCGCGGTTCCACGGCGACTTGAGGGTATTAGGGTTTCGTATTTTACAGTAATCCTTAGAATTCCCTGCTGAATTTTCTGAGTATTTTTAATACGGAAAAAATCTTATTTTAAAAAAATTTCCAGAGAGGGGTCAAAATACGACGTTTCGGGGTTCGATCGGACGTTTACCTTCGTCTACACGTCGCCTAATGCTCTAGCTAGGCTCTGATACCACTATAGGGTTACTAGGCACTCTCACAAGGGTATATAAGGCATCAACTATGCCCGATTTAAAATTTATAAGTGCCGAACAACCTAAAACGAGGATCTTTGCTAGATTATTAGGGTTAAACATGCAAGTAAACACCTTTACATCTAAGAGAGAGGGATTACAACCTTTGTAGTCTACTCCTTCGCTTCATAAGCTCCGAGTAGTAGTCCTTTCACCGTGATCCATGGTCTCCCGGACTCAAGAGAGGCTCCACAAGCCGAATGATCCATGCTTGCTTGAAGTCTTCCTTTTCGAAGATGATCTACCTTGAAATATCTTTAACTCAAGCTCTCACTTCTCTAATCAAGTATTAATGAAGTGAACACCCAAATCTATGTGGCTAGATTATATGAAGATGATGAAGTAGGAATTTGGCTCTATTTTATTATCAATTTCTCTCACACACTCATCACAAAAGCAAAAGCTAGTAAGCTTAAGGAGGAAAAAGAAGATGAGGTCTTTTGTGATGAATTATGAATTGTTTTTCATGCTTACAAATGAACCTTGAGTTAATAAGATCAAGTATTAACTCATGTAGATAGTTTACTAGGGTTAAGGGTTTGGGTTGGGTTAAAAAAAATCTCCAAAATATCAACACATAATATCTTAGCTCAAAACAAAACATAAAGCATCTAGAAGCTTCATGAAAGTGCTAACCCAAATTAAACCCTAACCATGTTTAATCTCCACAAATCATGATGCATTTTTAAACATAACGTGTTACAATATTATATATCACATATTTAATATATTTTTGTAACAAAAGAAAATAATACAATTAACATATATCGCATATATATCAATGTATTATCCGGTGAGAAAATGAATCAATAAAGCGAGCCAATATTATATAATATAATGTAATATATCACATATATAATTATACATTAAATTATTGGATCAACACTTGATCCGACAATCCGGCTATATCGCATATAACCGACTAATATATCATGTACCGATTCATCGAATCAACACTTGATCCGATGACCCGGCTGATATCAAATATCGCGGGGATAGAATACGGTTTCTCATATCGTATTATTCTCGGTCCCGCACATATCACATATGTGCTTCTACTCTGTTTTTCCTCAGTCAAGAAACCTCTGTATAGGACTCTAAAGAATCGTCAATACGCCGGCAGTAGGTGATGATCATATCAAACACCCAAAAGCTGCAAGCGGTCAGCTAAACGTAACAGCCACCCAGGTATTGAGCGATCAGAAGATCAACAAGCAAGCCTATACATTCTCCTGTAAATCCAATCAGTAACACTCCCGTACAGTCCGGTCTCTTCGTCTGATATGCCGCATATCTAGTCTAGTGGTTGTAAACGTTAGACCCCAGTAACCGATAAGTCGTGTCGATGTGAGGCTCATAACAGGTCAAGAAACTACTGATAACACTTACCAGTAGCACTCTATATCAGCCCTGGCCAGGGACTTCCAGTTATAGTCAATCGAACACAGCACAACATCAACTCCCTATACCGGAAGAGACGAATCCCCTCCTATCGCGCATTGCCTCCATGTGATTCGGGACTGTACCCAAAAGCCACCGTTTTTCACGCCCTCTTGGACGTGGTAAGGTGGAAATCAAAGCACAGTGGGAATCACACAAGACTCTATGACGATCTCGGGTCTACAGACTAACCTGTACCAGTGTCACTATAGAACTGCCATCTGACGTGAGGTATAATACCATCTGGGAGTTCTCGGCGAGTCCGTTCAGTGTACCCAGTCTTCACTGAGCACCCGTACACCATCTTTGATGTCAAAACACCGATGGATATGGGATCATCCATCGCCCATCATATGGGTCAAGATGCGTATACGCTAGTCTACTCTGGTGTATCGATGCCCTGTCTCGATACACCCTCTACTAGGAACAGTTATAGGATATACTTGTTGACTGTCGTGGCCCCACTAGTATGATCTCATCATAGTCCCTGTAGTCGAGTACATACCCTAAGGGCTTTATCAACATGTGAGAGAAAGACAGTAAACTAATATAAGTCAACATGTTAAGACAAGTGAAACCAAATAGCATACTATCATGTCGAGCAAGAAAGTCCTCTCTATATATATCCAAGCATCCACTATAATATACATCATATGTACAGTAATGGCCTCTAACGAATACATATAACTAACAACACGTGGCTAACCAATCCATGCCCAAAAGAACGTCGAAGTCCTACATCTCAAGAAGGATCAAGTCGATAGGCAACTTTCTCTCGCCAATACCGAGAACACAAGATCAGAACATATGTTTAGCAATAAACGACTCGCCCACGGGAGTGGTCACAACAAGCGGATGATCAAGCAAACCAAACTCTCTACCCAAACTCGGCACGATGTGTGTGGAAACGTACGAGTGCGTGGATCCCTCAAACAACACGTGTGAGTCAACAGAACATACTGAAAGGGCACCTGAGACCACTGCATTGGACGCCTGCGCGTCCTGATGCGTCAAAGAGAAAACCCGTGCATGTCCTCCATCTATGACTGGTGGTCCCCTATGAGCAGCTGGATGTACTCTGCCGGTAGCTGGCTGTCCTCTTCGTCGGCCACCCCGTCCTCTCCTAGCAAACCCTCTGCGACCACGACCTCTCTGTGCATGAGTCTGACGCGGAGTAACAGTAGGTACAATAGGCAACGCCCTCTGTGGTGGGGAAGGTGGAAATGTGACATGTAGTACGGCTGACTCGCCCTCACGTGGTTCCGGGCAATCTCGCACACGATGATAAGTACTCCCGCACCGGAAACATCTAGATGGTGTCGGCTGACCCTCCTGGGGATAAGAGCTGAACAAAAGGCCTCGCCCCAAGTCTCTGCCACCTGCAAGGTGTCTGTCGCGGCGCCTAAATGACCGTCTCTGTGCCGGTGTACCAGTACGAACTCTCTTCGGCTCTGGAACTACCGAAGTCTCAGCAAGGCGCTCCTCGACTAATAAGGCTGCGTTTACTGCTTCTGCATAAGTCTCGCAATGCTGTGCGCTAATCCCAAGGAACAGTGGGGTAAGCATGCCTCGAACAAACAATTTGACTCGCATCTCCTCAGTAGCCACTAAATATGGGGCATAAAAAGATAACTCGGTGAATAGTACGCCGTACTCTGACACTGTCATCTCCGGAGTCTGATGTAAAGACTCGAACTTGCGCGCTCTAGAATCTCTGACACTCTCTGGAAGGAAGAGGGCAAGGAACACCATCACGAACTCAGTCCAGGTCATAGGAGGAAGACCTGCTACTCTGCCCTTCTTGACTGACTCGCACCATTTTTGCACAAGACCTTCCAGGCGAAAGCTCGCGAACTCTACCCATCTCACATCTGAGCATCTGAGTGAACGACATATCCGAGCCATCCTATCAATAAAAGACTGTGGGTCCTCGGCTGCATCGGTGCCTGTGAAGACCGGAGGCTTCAGCCTCTTAAACTCCGATAGCGATACTGTAATAACCTCTGTGGCTGCAGGGGCAACTGCCTGTACTGTAGGTACCATCGCGGTCCCCGTAACGGGTGGAACTACCTCTGGTCGCTGCGCTCGAAGTGTCTCAACCAGCGACCCTATCATCTGGCGCATCTCCTGCATACCGGCCCCTAGCATGGTGATCTGATCTGCCGAAGGAGGACCAGTCTGCTCTGGTACAACTGGTGTACTGCCCGGGTCTGTCCTCGTCTCAGACGAGCCAACTCTAATCTCGGCTCTCGCGGCTGCCTTCTGCGCCTTCGTAGTCTTTGGCGGCATAATGGCTGAAAAGAAAGTAGGATTCGATAAGGATACGGAAATCGTATCACAAGAATGTATATAATCATGAAGGAATTTCAACCAATAAGTCCTAAGGTCGCATAGACGGAGTACCGTGTCGTGAGTATGCCGCGGAACATACACACGCTAAGCCACTCTGCTTCAGCTAACTACTCCATCATACCAAGGTCATCCTACACTCCGAAAGGTAAAACCTACGCTCTGATACCAACTTTGTCACGACCCAAAGTTCAGCCCGTGACCGGCACTTAACCACGTAACGTCTACAGGCGTAACGTGGCTAAGTAAGCCGAAATCCAGAAATCAAAACCATTAAAAGTAGTGAGTGTTAAAACATTTGATGAAAACATTTGTTAAAACATTTAGAAAACCTTGAGTAATTTAGTAAAAATCTTTAAAGTTTAAGTTGTTTTCGTAAAAATTTCGGCAGCATTATTTTGTAAAAACTATCCTCGAAATCAGGTACAAGAAAAGATATAAGTAAAAGAAATGACATACAATAAGAATAAAGCATCCCCAAACGGGAGCAATCACGCCCAACGGCGGAAACAACCACCACAATAATATACGACGCCGTAGTGAAGAAATGAGCAATATAAGAGGAAAAAATATCATGAAAGATAAAACTGCATAAATAAAGTCGGCTCACAACGAGCTCAACACCAGAGTACAAAATAATATACATCATCCTCAGAACTGGTCTCTAAGTCAATACATGAATAGTAGATGGAGAGTACTAGATACAATAGTGTGTAAAACTGGAAAATAAATGGATACCGCAAAAACCCACCTATCAGCAAAATGGCTCACACGCCAACTGTTGTGGTATCCATATCAAAAAATGCAAGAAAGTAGCCCTGCCGCAACTACTCTGAGGGGCAACCTGCAAACACTGTGGCACAACGGGGGTGAGTTGCTAACTCGTGAATAGTAGATAACATATAAAGGTAATTGCGAGTATGCACGTACTGCGATACTCTAACATATGCCAACAGATAACATCTATATGATGAACTGAATACGCAATAATCTTGCATAACAAGTGCAATCTAATAACATCTATATGTGATGAGCAGGGTATGCAATAATCATGCCAAAGTACTCTATCAGGTACTACAACTACAGGATGAGATGCATAACAATGAATGTTGAGCATGGGGTAAGATATTATCTACACGGAATATCAACGTGGAAAAATAACCGGTGTCCATCAAATACACCCAAATCCCAGTAAAACTCAGGCGCCGTCACTCTAATCGTCCCTCAAATCCTGTAAATCTCATAGAATCGTGAGTGCCCAGCATCGGCACTCGAAAATATTATGAAATCATCGTGTCCAGCATCGACACGCAAATCCTCAAGTATCGGGCTCCGTCAGTCCGGATCGGCCCACGGGCTCCATCTGCGGAATCGGCCCTCGGCCCCGGCAGTACGGGTCGTCCCGTATCCATCTATCGACTCTGGTCAGTATCCTCCGGATAACCGCCAGGTCCAACCAATCACCGGTAGGTAGTAGTCCCTCTGCCAGGCTCACCGTCTACTGCACAGCGATTCGTTCTCGCCCCGGGGAACCATACCGGGTCGACCATGTACCCGCAATCGGCCTCATCCAGCTTCTCGATTCGGGTTCACATTTTACACGTCTCAGCACCGAGAAAACGCATGGTGGATGCACTGAAATATCATATCAAGAGAAACCAGGTTTTTAAAACAGTGCATATTTTCTTAAAATAATACCATGGTTCTCAAACCTAGAAATCACATGAATCCAAAACTCAATGCGTAAATCCATGCAATGTGCCGTATGACACTAAGAGTAAAAAGGGACAACCGCTCTTTTAAAAGGATCCAGTTTTGAAAATATCTCATGCGGTCCCTATTTTCTAGAAATCAAGTCAATATCATCCATGTATGTAACATATGTATGTATATAGGTATGGATGTGCATGTGGATATATGCGCAAATATAAGTGTAGCAATGTATATGTGCACTAATATGGATACACAGTGTGTATGTGCTCAAGTATAGATATGTCAAAGTATGTATGCACCAATAGGGATATACAGTGTGTGTGTGTGCATAAGTATAGATATATCAAGGTTTGTGTGCACCACTGTGGATAGCATATATGAATGTAGCAGTATGCGTGCACCAATATGGATAGATATATCAAGGTATGTGTATATACATCTATGAGTGTAGCAATGTATATGTGTACTAAGAGGGATACACAATGTGTATGTGCACAATATGAATATATCAACGTATATATATGCCAATATGCGACAAAGTCATATCAAATCATCAATGATGCGGTACTCAAAACGATGTATGATTCGTAGCAATCCTATAGTGCGAGTGTCATGGCAATCACTAACGGTGCGAGTGTAACATACAATTAGTGCTAGTGTAGCTTGAACCGTTAGTAACAATGCGGTGTGATATAACTACCATTTCTATATGCAACAAGGAGGGGTATGATACAATGATACATATGCACGAACAATATACCTATAAGTATATATGCGACTACAATATCCTATCACGCCCTGACGCTTAACACCATACAGGCGATTTCCCCGTAGATGTTAAATCTACTCACCTGGTCTTGTGCTAAGTGTAGCCAACTATCTGCTTCCCTTTTCTCGCGGCGTCCGACGTACCCGCCTGCGAGCCTAGAAATTACACAAAGAATACACATAAGCTAAACTCCTGCAAAACGCGATATTAAAACTAAACGAGAAACTCGCGTCGCGAACTAAACGCGTGTGTATACGTAACGTGTGTGCATACGCCAAAAACCAACGCGACACGCTGTGACACACAGCAAACCAACTCGACTCGTATCGTACGTGTCGCGTAAGTCCCGCTATGCAAAATATAGGTAAACGGCCCCAGATTTAATCTGGAGAAAAAACAAGAAAATCAAACAAGACCAAACATCTTATAATACCTACAGACAGCTACCTGCAAAAATCAAATAAAATCCCTCAAAATTGGGCCGGCCACCATAGGGGTCATATCGGCCAAAATTGGGTAAAACTGGTCCAGGTTTCTACACTATGATCCTAACACAATTCATAGCCTAGTGTATATGTTTGCTTGCTAAAATTACTATCCTAGTAACCGCAGATTCTATGTATCATAAAGTTTAGTTTAAAACCGTTTTGAAACACTTAGTCTGCAACAATAGGTGAATCTAACTATAGTAATTTTAGGTGAAATTAGGTGAAATTACTAGACTTAAGTGATACCACCAGCACAAATTAGAGCTAATCTAACTATAATCACCCTGAATCGTCCTATTTTTCAGTCAAACCATAAGCTTAGAAATAAAACTCACTAAAAACACTACACTTAGCTAAACAAACCCAGATTTCAACTTGCAAACAAATAAGGAAAATAAATAATACCAAACACAAACAATTACTCACAGTCACCACTCAGCACAGCACCAACACTCAAATCACAGGGGGGCGGCGACGCCGGAAATTCAATAGGGGGTCGCCAGATTTTCAAGAGAAAAACCGGCACGAAACCCTACACAGTACTCTAAAAAGCCTGCACACTACTCTGAACATGTTTGCTACACTAGAAAATGATCACGAATGCAGCAGATTTCATATATCCTACATTATTCTCCAAAACCGTATTTTAAAGTTTCAAGTTTGTGACTTTAAGGTGATTTAGCTAAATCTAGTGATGCTACCAGGTTTAAACAGCAATACTAACACTTAATTAAGTTCATTAAGCTTTAACAACCCTAACTTGGCTAAATCTTCACTTAAAACATAAATCTAGCACTAATGACCCCATAAAACACTAATCGAAGCTAAATAACACATAAGTCTAGTAAACAAGGAAGTTGGGAAAGAATTATACCTCACTTGACCCTAGAATAAGGAGGTGAAGAAGAGGTGGAGATGTGCTTGCTACTGCTGTTGCTGCTTGCTACTGCTGTTGCTGCATGTTGTTGCTGCCGCTGCCTGGAGCTGCTGCTGCTGTTGGATGCTGCTGCTGCAGTTGCTTGTGTTGCTGCTGCTGTGGCTTCAGCTGATGCTGAGTGTGTGTGTGTGTGAGTGAGAGAGAGAAGTGAGAATGAGTGTTTAGAAAAAGAAATGATGGAATAAGAGAGTCAAACCCCCCCTCTCTCACCTCATTAAATGCAAGCATGGGCAAGCCCATCATGCTCTCTCTCTCTCTCTCTCCAAGTCAACTCCCAAAACAAAAATTCCCTTTCTTTTTATTTTTAAAGAGAAAACTAATACACTTAAAAAAAAATCAATTTAACTTAATGATATGGGTTAGTCCACCATGGTTACTTAACATGGTTTAACCCTAACTTAACCCTAGTTTACATGCACATGTGTGTGCAAGCATAATAAAATTCTAATAAAATATTGATTAATTTTGATAAAATATTTGAAAATCGTTTTGGTAAACTTTTTACTAAAAACCATACATTAAAGTATAATTATCCACTAAACATAGTCTAAGGTGTCAAACCACGATTCTCAAATCCATAAATACATGAAATCAGTATATCAATACGTAAATCCATGAAGTACGATGTATGAAACATAGAACAATAATATGAGCATATCAAGGAAAAACTGCTCTTTTAAATGAATCGAGTTCTTAAAGATATCATGCGGTTCCCAAATTTCCCCGAAGTCAAATACAACATCTGTAACGTTTCTGAAATCGTTATATGAATTTTTTCGTTTTAGGGTAAAATAGTCGGTATTTTCCATTTTAACCCGATTTTGATCAAAGCTCTATACAGATTTGACTGCGCCTAGTTTAATTAGAATAGTGCTAGTGCGCGGGATTTGGGGGTCAATGGGAAGTTTTGGTTCACATAGAATTTTTTCCTAATTAAAATATTATTTTAATGTGTTAATTATGCACTTAATTAGTTGTAATTACAATTTTGGTTCGGCTTAATTACTTCTAATGTGAATCTATACTAAACTAATCACTAGAATTATGCTTAAACCTTTCTTGCCAAAAGATCAGATATTTTAGATTTAAATGGAAAACTTAAAAAGAAAAGAAAAGAAAAGGTGGTATTTTAGAATTTATTGATGTTTCTTGCCAAAAATTTCCACACATCATACACGAACCCCCCTCTCTTACCTCTTTGGCCGAACCTTATGCTTGCTGCCCTCTCTCTTTGCACACTTCATTTCACTTCAAACAGCTTCACAAAATAGATCAAAAATCATCACTTTATTCCACAAACTCATAATTTAATCCATACCCACAATTCTTCATGCCTAATATAGATTGGATCTTCACTAAAGAACTTCATTTTGGAGAGTTAATTTTGGTGTTGTTGCTAAAATTGAGATCTAGTTGTGAGGTATAAACTCTAACCCAAATCATTAAATTGTTGCTTAATTCTTAAGCAAGCTATTTAAGTGTTTATTATTGCTTAAATGTTCTTGTTTTGCAAATTCATGATAATTATTAAAAATTTCATGTTAGGATTTTGAATGCTTAAGGTGGTTAATCTTAAAGCATAGACTTGGAAAAGTTAAGAAAAATTGTGAGAATGATAATTGTTTTTTTTTCCTAATTGTCTTTTTAACTTAATCGCAAACTAGGTTTTTCTAAATCATTTTTGGTTAAAATTAAAATTATGGATATGGTTTGGATAACTTAGTTATGCTAATTGGCGAGGTTTGCGATCGCTAGAGTTGTTAAATTCTAGACTTGTGCAAAATTGAGATAAAATGATATAATCTGCTTACTGCGTTTTCGATAAAACTTAGACGTGAGTTTTAATGGACGTTTGGATGACGTGAATATAATTATCGACGATAATTATTGTGTTGTAAATGAGTATTGGTATTATTTGGTTTTTGGCGTGGCAGTTTTCATATATAGCGTCCCTAGTGAGGGTTTTGGCTATATTTTTCGGTATTTGGATTTCTTGTTTTTGCGACTGGATATTGTATTTGGTCGTTATACGTTTGTACGTCAACGACGGGTGTTTTTTGGTGGTTTTGCATGCGTAGGCAATAGGTTCTAATATATGAGTGCACCGCGTGCCGTATTGGATTTCGGAACTTGATGTTGATAGCTTTGCGATTTGGTATTGATTATAGGTACCTTCGCGTGGATTCCGAGATGACGAAGTACGTCGACTTCGGCTAGGCGAGGAGAATTACTGTGAGTAGATTTAACATCTACAGCAGAATCGCCCGCATGGCGTTATGCGTCTGGGCTAGAGATGACTTGTTTTGTCTCATATTCTATTTCATATATAGAGTTGCGCATACACCTTATTGCTTAGTTACTTGTTGTGCTTGGACTTGTACCCTTAGGACACTGCACTATTATTGACGGTTCATGTTGTGCGAGCACTGATTGTATGTCACACGCATCGTCAATAATTGCAATGACACGTACCTATATGATATTGTTTGCTTAGGGACATTGAGACATGATCCCTATTTTCTTTTATGCATATGACCTATAGCATACCTGTATACCTACATGCTTACACATATGCCTTGACATGCTTATATGCTAGTTACCTGTATACCTATAGGATATTGTACCATTAGCGATAGGTACATACACACATAATGATATAGCTACATGTATACCTTACATACATACTTCAGTTATACCCGGAGGGTATATTACATAATTACTGATAGGTAGATACATATACTTTCCTATACCTTTATGTTTACATATATATCTGGATATAGCTATATGGTTACCTTTATTTGATGTTATATAGAATTGGACAAATTAGGAACCGCATGATATATATATTAACTTGTTGCAGTTAAATAATGGTTTTTCTTTTATATGCTCATATTACTGTTTCATGTTGCATATATTTCATTCATGGATTTCATATGATGTTCTCTGTTATTTTTACTTCTAAGTATATATAATAGTGGAATATGACGTTGTTATATATGCCTATATATATATTAGTGGAATGGGACGCTAATATATATGTATTGATTCATGCAGTTATACTTATTCATTACTTGATGTTTTCTGGATTTGAGGACCGTGGTGGTTTCATGAAATTACGCAAGTATTCTTATTCTTTACTTGATATTAGTATGAATCCACTCAGTTTTATACCGATACGTGGAACACAAGTGTCGAGGTGAGACACTTGGGTTTCAAGGAACGTATAGATATCAGAAAACCGATACGTGGATCACGGGTGTCGATACCGGACACTTACGATTCGAGGAATGTATGAATGTGAGAAAGACCGATACGTGGATCGCGGGTGTCGATACCGGACACTTATGATTCGTGGAACGTATGGATATGAGTAATTATGTATCGATGCTAGACACTTGTTTCATGATGTTTTTGGGTGTCGATGTTCAACACTTACCTTATATGAAACTTACTCGATACTGATATAGTACATTCAGGATATGTGAGATCTACTTGATATTGTACATACATGGTATATGAGATTTACTTGATATCTGATATAGGATACATGAGATTTACTTGATATTGGATACCGGATACATGAGATTTACTTGATATTGGATACAGGATACATGAGATTTACTTGATATTGTACATTCAGGATTTATGAGATTTACATGATATGAGAGCCAATTTGGGGGCTGAATTGAGGAAATTGGGATTCAGATTGTCTTGATGGATTTTGGTCCTACCACGAGGTCAGGATTCCGTGGGAATGACATGTTTTATCCCATACTCAGCATTAATAGAGTACCTTCCATGACTGTTGCATTTACATACTTATTTTATATGCATTTCTTCATGTATTAGTTGTACCTGATAGTGTACCATACATGATTGTTGCATACAGATTGTCATATTATTGCTTCATGTATTAGTTGTCCCTACTAGTGTACCTTTCATGACTATTGCCTACATATGACCATTTATTGTTATTAGTTTACATATGTATTAGATTCGCGTTGTACGTGCATATCTGCGATTACCTGCATATGTTAATTTCTATTCACGAGTTGGCAACTCACCCCCGTTGTGCCACAGTTTTTGCAAGTTGACTGCATTGATCAGTTGCGGCATCGCTGGAACACAGCTGTTTTCGGGTGACTTGCTTGTGGTAGGTGGTACATGTTGGATCGTGCACCTCTTGTATTCGTTATTCAAATTATATCTAGTCACTCCATCAATTCAGAAACTATTAATTGTATATGTTGCAGACTTAGAAGACTCGTAGTTGCCAGACTTGAGCGATGGGTTTTATGTTCGCTTTTGGGGTTGTTGTCTTGCTTTACTTTATTTCCGTATGTGGATCTTCACCGTTGGGCGTCGTATACTTGTTATTTATACTTGTGGTGGTTGTTTCCGCCGTTGGACATGAACTGCACCCGTTTGGGATGCTTTATTTATATTCTGTGTTGTTCCCATTTTCGGGGTTAGTTTTTACAAGGCAGGTGCCGCCCAAATTTTTAAAAGACAATACATGATTTGCTATACCTTTATTTCAAAGCTTCACCTCTTTATTTCTTAAAAAGGTTTAGATTTCTGGGTTTCAGCTTACTCGAATTACGTTACGCCTGTAGACATCGTGTGATTTAAGTACTGGTCGCGAGCTAATATTTTGGGTTGTGACAAAGTTGGTATCAGAGCGCTAGGTTTAACCTTGGTTCGAGTCTAGGGTTGACTATGCTGGGTCTAGGGCGTATACATTTTGGAACCTAGGCTTGACCTTACAGAACTTAGACTTGAACAAGGGGTGCTAGACCCGAACTTTCGTTTCATAGGCTAACCCTGATTGATGGAGTAGGTAGCTTGAGTAGAGTAACGTACCGTACGTATGTTCCACGGCATATTTACGATACGATACTCCACTTAAGAAACCTTAGGATGTACATACCTTGAGACTTGTGATTCTTTTCGTTTCCTTGATTATACATCCATTTGAGATCCTTGATCCTATTCGTTTACATGATCATACTCTCACTGATTCCATTCCTCCATATGATCATAAATTCATTCTGGATCTGTTGTTTCATTTCATCACTTGATCTTTTTTCGTCGATACTTGTTTGAGGTTCCTGTCACCATGGTTTGATCGCAGATTGAGCTACTGCTGGTGATACGGTCAGGGCGAGCTCGTTGTGGACGTGCACTGACCATCGTGTTTTCTGGTGACAGGGGAACGTATCGATGTAGTGTGGTGTTGTGACCTCTCGTTTGAGACGAGTGTGCGGTTTTGTTCCGGATGATCGGGCTATTGTTAGAGGATGCCTACTGTGAGAGGACTGTTGATGTACATGTAACATTTCAAAAAAATAAAATATTATTTTTGGGAATTTTTATAATTTAATATTATTTTAATCAATATTTTAATATTTCGGTATAATTAAATACCGATAAATGGGAAAAATTTTAGAAAAATTATGGAAAATTCTAAAATAGGGTATTTTATGCAATTATGCTATTTTTAAGTTTTTATGATTAGTTTGACACTAATTTAGTGCTAATCGCGATTAAAAATCGCTAATCGTTTTTTTAGCATTTTTTGCAAAACATGCACATATCATTTTTCTTACACTTGTGCATTTCTATCATGTTTGTTTGGGTTTACTATTTGAGTGAGAAGGGTTTTAAGAAAAAGAAAAGAAAAAGAGAAAGGATTATTATATGAAGTATGGGTGAGAGAGAAAAGGGTTTCCTATGACCAAGACTTGACCATTCTCTCATGTTTCCAACACTCATCTCTCTCCCTCTTCTTTGGTTGCTGCTGCTGCTACCCTATCTCCCTCCTCCACTTCACCTCCTCAAATCATCTCAAAAACAAACTCAAAACCCTATGTCCTTTTCAACAAAAAGAAGCACAAGCTCAAGAGAAGCATTTTGGACCAAGAAAGCAACGATTTTGGCCACTAGGGGCAACTCAAGAAAATTCTTGAGTTGCCAAATGAGGTTTTTTCTGGACCATTAGCTTAGTATTCCCATTGCTTTTGCATCCATACATGTTTCATATCGATATCGTGTGATTTTGTGGACTTAGGAAAAACCTAGTCAGGGTTTGAGGGAATTGTGAGTTGTGGTGAGAAATTAAGCTCAGTAGAGACTATACAAACACCCTAGTGCTTGAATTAAGACCCAAACCTGAGACTTGAAACCCTAAATATGGATTTAGAAACCGATATCGGAAGATTTATGGAATCTGTGAAGGTTATATGGAATCTGCTATCACCCCGAGACTCTGAAAATTATTTTGCATTGATAGTGATACATGCAGGCACCTAGGAAGCTACCACCAAAACCTTAGCCCCTAACTCCCAACTACGGCCGCCAATTAATTCATTCTGGCCGCAATTTGCGGCCAGACAAGGGTAGAATTAACTCGTTTTGGTTCTGTGGCTCCTATATCTATAGATTAGACCCACCTGTCAAGGGTAGAATTGACTCGTTTTGGTTCCGTATTACGTATTTTGAATTCTGGAATTGTGTATCAGGGTTTTACCTCGAATACTTGGCGTTTATACGACGATATCGAGGATTTTTGATGGTTTTGAAAGCGTAGCCCATAGGTTCTAACCTATAGGCCTTAGCGTACCGTTTGGGTTTTCGTATGTCGTTTTAGTTTTGATTTGGTTTTAATACGCATTTACGATACGTTGATGTGTAAGTACCCCAAGAAGACTTCGGGACGAAAAGCAAGCGCATGGTGACGTCAACAAATGAAGATCAGGTGAGTAGATTATATCTACGGGGGAAGTCGAGTGGATGGTGTATAGCACCCCCGCAGTTCGATGTTAGTATAGTGTATATATATACTATTTATGATAGCGTTGAGTGTGATATGGATATTATAGATATATTAGGTGTACTATGGATAGATTAGGGTTAGAAGTAAACTAGTGTAGTTCCTAGTGGCGAACCCTAGAATAGGTTTACACCCACACGCACACACATGCTTATTGCTATACTTATACTGTGATGATGAGGATAGTGGATGACATTGGGGATGATTCGATGATATTGGGCATAGTTCCATGAGATCGGTGATATGATGTGATTCGTATTTGGGATACGACATATGATTTTTAGAGAGCCTTGGGACGTGTGTTTCACACACGCATCCATACTTATATAGATGGTATCGATTTGTACTAGACTTAGATCAGTACCCCAGATCATGAGAGATGATGATAAGGATACCAGATAATTGATGAGATAAATGTGATATTGATCCGTACCCAGCTATTGGGATGCCGCACGACGATTTACCGTGCGAGCTTTACATTGATGATAGATCCACACTCATGACTCGAGGATGTCATATGATATTGTATCGTACGCGGTACCTTTGAGGCGGGATCACCGACTATTATATATATATATGTATATATTGTTAGTGTATATGCCCTAGAGGCCATTACAGTATCATACTGGATTGTATATTACCTGATGGAAGCTTGGGATATTCACCTTGTATTGAAATTCTTGCTCAAATTGGTAGTATGCTACTTGGTTTGTTTCTGCTTTAATGTGTGCATGTGTTTCTTTTAGCATATCGTTTTTACACATTAGTGGAGCCCTTAGGATCTTTGCTTGATTACCAGCGTTGTGATGGCAGTCACACTTGTGGGGGCTGGGTAATCTATAAGCACATCCCTATGCAGGTCCCTAGTCACAGGACTATCGAGACAGGGCATCGATACTCCGGAGTAGACTAGCGTATGCGCTTCTTATCCCAGCTTGGGAGACGGTCTGTCCCACAGCCGTCAGTACGTCGTACATGAGATAGTATGCGGGTGCTCGTTAGGTTACGAGTACACTGGACAGGACTCGTCGGGAACTGTTGGTTGGTATTATACCTATCGTCAGTTATCAGTTCCCAGGTGATAAGAGTACAGCTTAGTCCGTTGACTTGATACTGTCACTTCGCCTCGAGTGTGTTCCCACTGTACTTTGATTGCTACCTTACCACGGCTCAAAGGAGTCGTGCAAACATTTAGTTTTTGGGTGCAGTCCCGAAGCACTTGGAGGCGGTGACGGTTAGACAGGATTCGTCTCTCCCGGTATTGGGGGTTGATATCGCGCTGTGTCTAGGAGAGCCATTACACAAAGTCCCTGGCCAGGGCAAGCGAGATAAACTGGTAGGTTACCAGTGTTGTCTCAGGTGTTCTGGGCTACACTCCGGCACGACTTGTACCGCTAGTAGGGGACTGACGTTTACCGCCCCCCTAGGCCCGCCATGCGATGTTCTTAGACGAACAGACCGGACTGTACGGAGACTGTCACATTCAGGCTCAATAGGAGTTCAGATGGGGTTTACCTCATCAGTCTTCTTATCGGCATCTACCTGGGGACCGTTACGTACAGCTAGTGCCGCTTGCGGTCTGTGGTTAAACCCACTGCCAGCGTAGTGTCGAGTCTTTAGAGTCCCACACAGAGGGTTATTCGCCTTTAGGCAAAATGAGTAGAGGTCGCATGGTATTGCGACATGGTTCATTCACATCCGCGCACTTGTGCACGTTTGGTGTCCGGACAGCTTATACTAGCGGGCTTTGGTTTAAGCCTGATCCTAGTATATGATTTGGGATTGGTTTTATCTCATTGTATTTTTGTTCCTCGGTACACGGATACGGGTGTGTATGCACAGTTGACTGAGACAGAGGCGGAGGACTTTGATTAGGGTTGATGACTATTGTCATTTTCTTAACCCTAATGTTTTGTGTGAATTATGATTTATTAATAATTAGTTAATTATAATTGTGCATGGTTAGGGTTGTTGACCATTTGACTATATTTGACTTGTTGACCTAGGTGGACAAGTTCACCATCATCATTCCATATGAAAGATGCTCTTTGATCCTTGTAAAAGCATTTAATGTGAAATGATAATGGTCATTTCTCGATAAACCATGACAATTATCTTGACTAATTATCTATTATTCATAAATCACATATATGTGAGAAGGTTGAGAGATTCTACTCACTTTATCATTTCCATTCTCTCTCCTCCTCTTCCTCTCTCTCTAGCTCTCCCCTCTCATGTGTTGAGAACCATTTGAGCTTGAGATAATCCCTCCAAAAACACTCTCTACTCTTTCTAAGTTCCTAGGTCTAGCACACCAAGCACCTTAGTTACTTCTAGTTTGAGGTTGGAGCCAAAGGTTGAGGCCCTCGGGTGGATCTTTCTTCGGCAAGAGAAGAGACAAGGAGAACCCTTTCTTTCACTCCAACGAGCAAGGAGAGAAGGACTTGAAGCCCTAGGTATAACCCACTTTCTGAGTAGCTAAACTCTTTAGCTTTGTTAGTTAGTTTTGTTTAGCAAAGATCCCTCCTTTACATAGTCCATGTTGCCTAGAGTTGTAAAAATCGAATTTTTCATAACGTTTCCGCCTCCCCGCAAGCAACGGGGTGGGCAACGTGGACTTATATATATATATATATATATCGACCAGATTTAGGTGGTTTCCATACCCCTCCCGACTGACTTGTTAGTTAGATCTGTAGTTTGCATAGAAGATGTTAGACTAGACCCGAGTCATATCTATTTCAAAACTAACGAAGCAGGAGTATTTTAAAGACAGGCAAAGGGATTCTGTGGATATTTTCAAAAGACGCATCTTTTTCTTAGAAACAACGTAGCCCTTATTTTACTAAAAACCCTGATTCGTCTTATTTCAATTGGCAAAGCTGCATGATATATATTGTTGTATATTCCTTTATTGCTGCATTATTATTCATTTACCATTTATTCTACGTCTCGCATTGCATTCCATGCTTATATGTTATTGATTCATATTCCTTTGTGCATATGCCTTTACATAGTTGCATGCTCATATTAGTGTTTCACGTTGCATGTATTATAATTCATGGATTTCGCACTGTGATATGGTTTCATATGATGTTTCTGAATTGTTTTACTCCTGTGTATATATATCAGTGGTATGGGATGATGAAATATATACGTATACATAGTATATATATATATATATTAGTGGTATGGGATGCTGATATATATATACACCTACTTAATATATCATCATGATGATCTATGCAAATTTACTTATGCATTATGTATGAGAGGGGCCTATGTGCTCGATATGAGAGGGGCCTATGTGCTCGGGGCCTATGTGCTCGATGTGAGGGGCCTTTATGGTCGATATGAGGGGCCTTTATGGTCGATCTGAGGGGCCTATATGGTCGATGTGAGGGGCCTTTTTGGTCGATGTCAGGGGCCTTTATGGTCGATGTGAGGGACCTTTATGCTCGATGGCATGTTATATTCCCCCTACCCCACATTTATTTTATATGCATTGCTTCATGTATTAGTAGTATCTGATAGAGTACCTTTCACGACTATTGCATATACACATCACCATTTATTGCTTCATGTATTAGTAGTACCTTATAGAGTACCTTCATGAATGTTGCATACATATCGGATACATGATATATGAGATTTACTTGATATTGAGATATATTTTGTGTCGATGCTTGACACTGATTTCCTGATGATTTCATTCAAGATATCTTCTGTCTTCATTTTACCGCATACATACCTCATATTCATGATATTTATTACCTGAGGCACTGGCACGAGCACTTGACACTACACACATGTATTGATGTTACGTTGCCACCTTATCATGCTTCAGACTTACCCTACTGAGGTTTATATATATCTGATCGTATTGACATAGGATTATGTCATACTTACGATTTATACTCTGCGATGTTTTCTATTCACAAGTTGGCAACTCACCCCCGTTGTGCCACAGTTTCTTGCAGGTTTTTCCGTACAGGTTTCATTGCGGCTTTTCTAGCACAATGCTTCCTTCCTGGGTGATTGCTTTGGTAGGTGGGTTCATTTACATCGTGACCACCCTTGTATTATTTTATTCAGTTGTATCTAGTAATTTCATCAACCAAAACTTGTATATTGTTTCAGCTTTAGATAATCAGTTATGTATTATTTCGTCCTTAGAGTCGCGCGTTGTAGTATTATGGTTTCCATGCTGATTTTGAGTTTCTTTTTGAGTTTTGATCCTCACCCTTTGGCGTTGTATATTATATTGCTTGCGTGGTTGTGACCGTCGATTGACGAAGAGCTAGCTCCCGCTTGGGGATGCCTTTTATCATTGGATATATATTATTCTTGTTGTACCCCGTCCGGGGCCAGTATTTACAAAGGAAACTCTGCCGAAATTTTCAGAAAAGACTATACATTTTAAAAATGCACATTCGTCTTACTTATTTAAAAACCTTGCTTTTAAAACATGTTTTCTTCACTTCTTAAAACTATTTTTCTTCATTTACTCTTTAAATGGTTTTAGATTTCTGGGTTTTTGGCTTACTTGGATTAGATGGAGTCCTATAGATTTCAGATGATTCAAGGGCCAGTCACGCGCTATTTCGGGTCATGACAAAGTTAGTATCAGAGCGCTAGGTTAACCTTGGTTCGAGTCTAAGTTTGAATATACGGAGCCTAGAGCGTTTATATATACGGAACTTAGGTTTGACCTTACGGGACTTAGACTTAGTCGATGGGGTATTGTACCCGAACTTTCGTCGCGTAGGATGACCCTTGGTTGATGGAGTAGATAGCTTGAGTAGAGTGACGTACCGTACGTATGTTCCGCGGCATATTTACGATACGCTACTCCGCTTAAGAAACCTTAGGATGTACATTTCCTTGCACAGTATTATATTCCTTCCTATGATCTATCATCATCGATACTGGTTATGATTTTTGCTGCCACGACTACACGGGCACAGAGAGCTACGGCTAGACTTGCGTCAGCATGAGCTCGTCGCAAAAGAGGACTGACCAGGGCGTGATTCCAGAGACATACGATTGCATATAGAGGCGTCGTCTTATTGTGTTTCCGCGCCCTGAGCGTTTGACAAATTGCTTATACGAGATTTCCCGGACGTGTCGATCTGTACCATAGGATCAGGCTACTGCTAGAGGCCAGCCAGAGTGTGATGACCATTGATGTATCGCTTATTCATGATGATTAAGGCGATGTTCAGCATACAGACGAATGAGCCTGTTGTTGCTGCAAATGACGAGATATCGCCCAGATGATTGGAGCTACTGCAGCATGAGCATATACTTAGAGATATGATGGAAGGTCGCTATTCACCGAGGATGAATGACTAGGACATGTGGTTCGTTCGCTTACCCCGATGCATGGTCATCAGATAGATTGATTCCAGCTAGAGACGACTTCACGTAGATTCGTTTAGAGTCGATAGAGACGATCAAATGTCAGGAGCCCATTTCCAAGTTTAAAGTATTCGGAAAGACATGCAAGCGATTCTATGGACCCTCTAGAAGAATGAAACCCTAACTCGACATAATGACCGTGTGAAAGACTTTGAACCTTAGGGTTTGCGGCAGTTCCACGGCGCCATTAGTGACACTTGGGTTTGCCCTTCTACGGCTGGACCACTGATGCTGTGGTATGTACTCGATACTATTAAACCGTACCCAAGAGGTTGATCTCTTGGGGAATTATGAGGTTTTGACAAATCGATCGGATGATCCGACATCATTCGGTTATCATGTGAGGGGACACATTGCTTAGGAGACTCCAGATACGAGTATAGTCATTGGAGTGCAGTCCATGCAGCCACGAGACGACGAGTCCGAATCAGTCGACATTGGAACAGAATGAAGTAAAGAGTTCGCAAGAGATTTCGACGAGATGACGTTCCACTGCGATATGTCTACAAAGGCGTTAGGATGCGACCAGTTTCCGAGAAAATGATGTGCTGAGGACGCAGATGTCCAGAGAGCGGAAAGATATTATGCGAGAGTATCAGCCTCCGTACAGTTCGGCATAGGCGAGATCGGAAGAGAACTTGAGTAGGATTCCTTCCAGGATACTGCAGCGATAAGATATGCACCCAGGATTAGATGTGCGATGTGGATTTAGAGGACCAGAGGTCGGTGCCAGTGACGTACTGCTTTACGAGTGGTCGTGAGGATTGACCGAGAGATGACCAGAGAAGTGCCAGAATGGAATCGTTCCTATTAGCACACTTGACGGGCCGATGAGCCGATGGATTGCGAGATTGGTAATCCACAGAGAAGATAAGGACCCAGAGGCAGAGGACGCCAGCCAGTGAGCAAGAGGCAAGTAGATATCTTGCGCTGCTAACATTGGATGCACCGAAACCTTCTCGACTTTGAAGGAGGATATACCGATGATGGTATTTATGATTTGTGATTTTGTGATTCGATTATCACGTATCCGTCACCTTGGATTTCAGTATTTTGGGGGATTTATTCGCATGATTTGGTCTTGATTGCTGAGTTCCATGATTTCTGTTTTCGCGCGCCATGATTGCACCTACTGGGTATTTATATTTTGCACATAGTTATTATGCTTGAGGTATTGATTGTGATTTCATGCCTATTTTATGCCGGTGATTTATTTACGCTTCCAGCATAGTTTTCATGCACTTTTAGTGCTTTGATTTGATTGGTGCACGCTGATGCACACGGTTGTGAGATTATCCACCGCGGTATACCTGATTTGGATTGAGCCGTATTGTATACCGTCGATTTCGATTCTGATATTGATGTTGATTTCTTGCACTACGTGCATTTGATTTGGACTTTGCGCATGTTTTGAGATACGATTTCGGTGAACACCAGATGCACTAAGTCGGGATGCACCTGATTTTGTTGTCAGGCACACATGTTTCCTATGACAGATGTTTCATGCACACCCGTCGCACCTAGATGTTGTTTTGTGCCCCTGTATGGCATATATATGGATTTTGATTTCCATGCGCACCTGACGCACAGAGTATTCTTATATACATTTTTGGGATTTATTCCTTATGGAGCCTTACGTTTTTATGATATTTGCTATTTGTTTTCGTACTGAGCAGGACTAGTCAGAGGACGGTACCAGGAAATATTTTGAATGCATTGATAGTTATTGAAGGGATTTCCAAAAGGGAGCTATAGTCTCAGTATTTACCTATGTGTCTGATATGACACGACACGTTTTAAATAAGGAAACCCTTCTAAATTGTTTAAAAACGACGGAACGTACATACTAAACCAAAGATATATACATATATGGTTATTTTCTTATGATAGACATCCTCCACTGTGCTGTGTTATGCGCATCGCACAGCGACTTAAAAGATTTGGCATGCATTTACTTCAGCTATTTACATGTATAGATTTGATGTCTACATGTATAGTTCTCATTTATATTATATTGGTTTTATTTTGGATTTGACATTTGTATCCTTACCATGACTCCGATGATTGCGGAATGCTTGACGGAGTTTTGATTTTGAGTTATCTGCTCATTACTCATGTGCATGCATTGCGCTATGATGCGTTTTATGTATTGATGATTTCGGAGCCCGACGACTTGGACTTTCATTTGAAATGTTTTAGAATTTGGGAGTTTAAATTTAAATTCGGAGACCGAATTTTTTAAGGGGGGAAGATTGTAACATTTCAAAAAACTAAAATATTATTTTTGGGAATTTTTATAATTTAATATTATTTTAATGAATATTTTAATATTTCGGTATAATTAAATACCGATAAATGGGAAAATTTTGGAAAAATTTTGGAAAATTTTAAAATAGGATATTTTATGAAATTATGCTATTTTTAAGTTTTTATGATTAGTTAGACACTAATTTAGTACTAATCGCGATTAAAAATCGCGAATCGTTTTTTTAGCATTTTTGTGCAAAACATGCACATATCATTTTTCTTACAATTGTGCATTTCTATCATGTTTGTTTGGGTTTACTATTTGAGTGAGAAGGGTTTTAAGAAAAGAAAAGAAAAAGAGAAAGGATTATTATATGAAGTATGGGTGAGAGAGAGAAAGGGGTTTCCTTTGACTAAGACTTGACCATTCTCTCATGTTTCCAACACTCATCTCTCTCCCTCTTCTTTGGTTGCTGCTGCTGCTGCCCTAGCTCCCTCCCCCTCTTCACCTCCTCAAATCATCTCAAAAACAAACTCTAAACCCTATGTCCTTTTCAACAAAAAGATGCACAAGCTCAAGAGAAGCATTTTGGACCAAGAAAGCAACGATTTTGGCCACTAGGGGCAACTCAAGAAAATTCTTGAGTTGCCAAATGAGCTATTTTCTGGACCATTAGCTTAGTATTCCCATTTATTTTGCATCCATACATGTTTCATATCGATAACGTGTGATTTTGTGGACTTAGGAAAACTTAGTTAGGGTTTTAGAGAATTGTGAGTTGTGGTGAGCAATTAAGCTCAGTAGAGACCATAAAAACACCTTAGTGCTTGAATTAAGACCCAAACCTGAGACTTGAAACCCGAAATACGGATTTTGAAGCCGATATCGGAAGATTTATGGAATCTGTGAAGGTTATATGGAATCTGCTATCATCCCGAGACTCTGAAAATTATTTTGCATTGATAGTGATACATGCAGGCACCTAAGAAGCTACCACCAAAACCCTAGCGCCTAACACCCAACTACGGCCGCCAATTAATTCATTCTGGCCGCAATTTGCGGCCAGACAAGGGTAGAATTGACTCGTTTTGGTTCTGTAGCTCCTACATCTATAGATTAGACACCTGACATGTGCAAAATTGTCCAATTTGACCTAGGGTGAAATCTGGGACCCTTTTCTCTAGTTGCTGTTTTGATTCATGTTTCCGTATTTCGTATTTTGAATTCTGGAATTGTGTATTAGTGTTTTACCTCGATTACTTGGCGTTTATACGACGATATCGAGGATTTTTGATAGTTTTGAAAGCGTAGCCCATAGGTTCTAACCTATAGGTCTTAGCGTACCGTTTGGGTTTTCGTATGTCGTTTTAGTTTTGATTTGGTTTTAATATGCATTTGCGATACATTGATGTTTAGGTACCCGAAGAAGACTTCGGGACGACAAGCATGCGCGTGGCGACGTCGACAAATGTAGATCAGGTGAGTAGATTATATCTACGGGGGAAGTCGGGTGAATGGCATATAGCACCCCCGCAGTTCGATATTTGTATAGTGTATATATATACTATTTATGATAGCTTTGAGTGTGATATGGATATTCTAGATGTGTTAGGTGTACTATGGATAGATTAGGGTTAGAAGTAAACTAGTGTAGTTCCTAGTCGCGAACCCTAGAATAGGTTTACACCCACACGCACACACATGCTTATTGCTATACTTATATTATGATGATGAGGATAGTGGATGAAATTGGGGATGAGTCGATGATATTGGGCATAGTTCCATGAGATCGGTGATATGATGTGATTCGTATTTGGGATACGACATATGATTTTTAGAGGGCCTTGGGACGTGTGTTTCACACACGCATCCATACTTATATAGATGGTATAGATTTGTACTAGACATAGATCAGTACCCCAGATCATGAGAGATAATGATAAGGATACCAGATAATTGATGAGATAAATGTGATATTGACTCGTACCCAGCTATTGGGATGTCGTACGACGATTTACCATGCGAGCTTTACATTGATGTTAGATCCGCACTCATGACTCAAGGATGTCATAAGATATTGTATCGTACGCGGTACCTTTAAGGCGGGATCACCGACTATTATATATATATATATATATATCGACTCAGATTTAGGTGGTTTCCATACCCCTCCCGATTGACTTGTTAGTTAGATCTGTAGTTTGCATAGTAGATGTTATACTAGACTCAGGTCATAACTATTTCAAAACTAACGAATCGGGAGTATTTGAAAGACAGGCAAAGGGATTCTATAGATATTTTCAAAAGACGCATCTTTTTCTTAAAAACACCGTAACCCTTATTTTACTAAAAACCCCGATTCGTCTTATTTCAAATGGAAAAGCTGCATGATATATATTGTTGTATATTCCTTTATTGCTGCATTATTATTCATTTACCATTTATTCTACGGCTCGCATTGCATTGCATGCTTATATGTTATTGATTCATATTCCTTTGTGCATATGCCTTTACATAGTTGCATGCTCATATTAGTGTTTCACGTTGCATGTATTATAATTCATGGATTTCGCACTGTGATATGGTTTCATATGATGTTCCCGGATTGTTTTACTCCTGCGTATATATATCAGTGGTATGGGACGCTGAAATATATACGTAAACCCATAGTATATATATATATTAGTGGTATGGGACGCTGATATATATATACACCTACTTAATATATCATCATGATGATCTATGCATATTTACTTATGCATTATGTATGAGAGGGGCCTATGTGCTCGATATGAGAGGGGCCTATATGCTCGGGGCCTATGTGCTCGATGTGAGGGGCCTTTAAGGTCGATATGAGGGGCCTTTATGGTCGATGTGAGGGGCCTTTATGGTCGATGGCATGTTATATTCCCCCTACCCCACATTTATTTTATATGCATTGCATAATGTATTAGTAGTACCTGATAGAGTACCTTTCATGACTATTGCATATACACATCACCATTTATTGCTTCATGTATTAGTAGTACCTGATAGAGTACCTTCATGAATGTTGCATACATATCGGATACATGATATATGAGATTTACTTGATATTGAGACATATTTTGTGTCGATGCATGACACTGATTTTCTGATGATTTCATTCATGATATCTTCTGTCTTCATTTTAACGGATACATAGCTCATATTCATGATATGTATTACCTGAGGCACTGGTACGAGCACTTGACACTACACACATGTATAGATGTTACGTTGCCACCTTATCATGCTTCAGACTTACCCTATTAAGGTTTATATATATATGATCTTATTGACCTAGGATTATGTCATACATACGATTTCTACTCTGCGATGTTTTCTATTCACGAGTTGGCAACTCACCCCCGTTGTGCTACAGTTTCTTGCAGGTTTTGCCGTATAGCTTTCATTGCGGCTTTTCTGGCATACTGCTTCCATCCTGGGTGATTTCTTTGGTAGGGGGGTTCACTTACATCGTGACCACCCTTGTATTATTTTATTTAGTTGTATCTAGTAATTCCATCAACCAAAACATGTATATTGTTTCAAACATAGATAATCAGTTATGTATTATTTCGGCCTTAGAGTCGCGCGTTGTAGTATTATGGTTTCCATGCTGATTCTGAGTTTCTTTTTGAGTTTTTATCCTCGCCCTTTGGCGTTGTATATTATATTGCTTGCGTGGTTGTGACCGTCGATTGACGAAGAGCTAGCTCCCGCTTGGGGATGCCTTTTATCTTTGCATATATATTATTCTTGTTGTACCCCGTCTGGGGCCAGTATTTACAAAGGAAACTCTGACGAAATTTTCAGAAAAGACTATACATTTTTAAAATGCATATTCGGCTTACTTATTTAAAAACCTTACTTTTAAAACATGTTTTCTTCACTTCTTAAAACTATTTTTCTTCATTTACTCCTTAAATGGTTTCAGATTTCTGGGTTTTTGGCTTACTTGGATTAGATGGAGTCCTATAGACTTCAGATGATTCAAGGGCCAGTCACGAGCTATTTCGTGTCGTGACAGTACATCATACTGTAGGGTTAGCATAACACCTTGTGAAGGTTTTGGCAAGCATCAATCATGCTACTTTAAAAATTTTGGGGTGATAAACCAACCCTAACCAAGTTCTTAACAAGAGAATTAGGGTTAACTAGCATGTAAACAACTTTACATCTAAGAGAGAGGGATTACAACCTTTGTAGTCCATTCCTTCGCTTCATAAGCTCCGCGTTGAGGTCCCTTCGCTGCGATCAACATGAACTCCGACTCTCGAGTGGCTCCATGAAGTAATTAAGACACTTTTCTTGTAGTCTTCATGATCTATGATGATCTACCTTGAAGAATCTCTAACTCAAGCTTACACTTCACTAATGAATTAATTAGAGAAGTAAACACCCTAATATAAGTGGCTAGAATAGATGAGGATGATGAAGTAGGAATTTAGCTCTCTTTTGTTTTCAATTTCTCACACTAATTCATCACATGGAAAAAGCTAGCAAACTTTTTCAAGGAGGAAGAGGGAGAAGAAAGCTTTTGTGATGAATAATGAATTATCGTTGTGGTTACAAATCCAACCATGGGTTAAGAATGATAAAGTTAACCCTTGTAGAGAATAAACTAGAGGCTAAGGTTTGGTTTGGCTTAATAAATATCAACACAAAATATCTAAGCTAAAAACAAAATAAAGCTTCATGAAGCTTCATGAAAAAGCTAACCCAAAAGCTAACCCAAATCCAAACTCTAACTTATTTAAACTCCACAAAACATGTTGTATTTGTAACCCTAACTTGTTACAATATTATATATCACATATATAATATATTTTGCAACAAAAAGAAAATAATACAATTAACATATATCGCATATATATCAATGTATTATCCGGTGAGAAAATGAATCAATAAAGCGAGCTTATATTAGTTAACGTAATGTAATATATCACATATATAATTATACATTAAATCATCGAATCAACACTTGATCCGACAATCCGGCTATATAGCATAAAACCGACTAATATAACACGTACCGATTCATCGAATCAACACTTGATCCGATGATCCGGTTATATCATATATACCCGGCCAATATCATAAATCGCGAGAATAGAATATGGTATCTCATATCGTATTATTCTCGGTCCCGCACATATCACATATGTGCTCCTACTCCGTTTTGCCTGAGCTAGGAAACCTCTGTGTAGGACTCTAAATAATCGTCAATACGCCGACAGTAGGTGATGATCATATCAAACTCCCACAAGCTGCAAGCGGTCAGCTAAAAGTAACAACCACCCAGGTATTGAGCGATCAGAAGATCAACAAGCAAGCCTGTACGTTCTCCTGTGAATCCAATCAGTAACACTACCGTACAGTCTGGTCTCTTCATCTGATATGTTGCATATCTAATCTAGGGGTGGTAAACGTCAGACCCCAGATACCGATAAATCGTGTCGATGTAAGGCCCATAACGGGTCGAGAAACTACTGATAACACTGACTAGTAGCACTCCAAATCAGCCCTGGCCAGGGACTTCCAGTTATAGTCAATCGAACACAGCACAACATCAACTCCCTATACTAGGAGAGAAGAATCCCCTCCGATCGCTCATTGCCTCCATGTGATTCGGGACTGTACCCAAAAGCCACCGTTTTACACGCCCTCTTGGACGTGGTAAGGTGGAAATCAAAGCACAGTGGGAATCACACAAGACTCTATGACGATCTCGGGTCTACAGACTAACCTGTACCAGTGTCACCAGAGAACTGCCATCTGACGTGAGGTATAATACCATCTGGGAGTTCTCGGCGAGTCCGTTCAGTGTACCCAGTCTCCACTGAGCACCCGTACACCATCTTTGATGTCAAAACATCGATGGATATGGGATCATCCATTGCCCATCATATGGGTCAACATGCATATACCCTAGTCTATTCTGGTGTATCGATGCCCTGTCTCGATACACCCTCTACTAGGAACAGTTATAGGATATACTCGTTGACTGCCGTGGCCCCACTAGTATGATCTCATCATAGTCCCAGTAGTCGAGTACATACCCTAAGGGCTTTATCAACATGTGAGAGAAAGACAGTAAACTAATACAAGTCAACATGTTAAGACAAAGTGTAACCAGATAGCATACTATCATATCAAGAAAGAAAGTCCTCTCTATATATATCCAAGCATCCACTATAATATACATCATATGTACAATAATGGCCTCTAGGGCATATACATAACTAACAATCTCCCACTTGCACTAAGGCTAGCTGTTGTATTATCTCATACCTAACATCCCGAAGAGTCTCTCAAATTGTATCTGGGGTATGGCCTTCGTGAGTGGATCTGCAGTGTTGTCCTTCGTATCAACTCACCTGACCTCGATCTCCCGGCGATCAACTATCTCCCGGATCAGGTGATACCGCCTCAGAATATGTCTGGACTTCTGATGGGACCTAGGTTCCTTGTCCAAAGCCACAGCTCCATCGTTATCACAATATAAAGGTATTGGATGCTCAATGGACGTAACCACACCAAGTTCAGTGATGAACTTCTTCATCCAGACAGCCTCTTTGGCAGCATCGTTGGCAGCGATGTATTCTGCCTCCATCGTCGAGTCTGCAACGGTTTCCTGTTTGGATCTCTTCCAACACACCGCCCCTCCATTGAGGGTAAAGACAAATCCCGAGTGCGACTTAGAGTCGTTCTTATCACTCTGGAAGCTCGAATCAGTAAAGGACTCCGCCTGGAGTTCACCGTTACCATACACCAAGAACATCTCCTTAGTCCTTCTCAAGTACTTGAGAATGTTCTTCACAGCTGTCCAGTGACTCTCTCCAGGATCTGCTTGATACCTACTCACTACACTTAGTGAGTATGCTACATCAGGTCTGGTGCATAGCATCACATACATGATAGAGCCTACTGCCGAAGCAAAGGGTATCCCATGCATGCGAGCTCCTTCCCAATCAGTCTTGGGAGACATCTCTTTGGAGAGAGAGAGTCCAGAGATCGTGGGTTGGTTCCCACGCATGGAATCTTCCATACTAGACCTCTTTAGTATGGTGTCAATATACCTGGATTAGGACAATCCCAGTATCCGTTTATATCTATCTCTATAGATCTTAATTCCCAAAATGCAGGAGGCATCACCAAGATCTTTCATTGAGAATCTTTGTGATCAGAAGAGCTTGACCGAGTGCAGCATAGGAACATCATTTCCTATCAAGAGTATGTCATCCACGTACAATACGAGGAAGACAACCTTACTCTCTGCAACCTTTTTATAAATACAAGGTTCATCTTTGTTTTTAATGAACTCAAACTCTTTGACTACAATATCAAAATAGATGTTCCAACTGCGCGATACTTGCTTAGACCCGTAGATTGATTTAAGCAGCTTGCACACCTTTCCGCTGCTCCCACTGTCTACGAAGCCCTCTGGCTGAGTCATGTACATGCACTCTTCTAAATCACCATTTAGAAAGGCGGTCTTAACATCCATCTGCCAGATTTCATAGTCATGGTATGCAGCAATGGCAAGTAAGATCCGGATGGACTTAAGCATAGCCACTGGTGAAAAGGTTTCGTCATAATCCACACCTGGCCGTTGACGAAAACCCTTTGCAACAAGTCTAGCTTTGAAATTCTCAACTTTTCCATCTACACCAAATTTCTTCTTAAAGATCCATTTCTCCCAATGGGTTTCACTCCTTCAGGAGAAACTTCGAAAGTCCATACTTTGTTGGTGTACATGGATTCCATCTCAGATCGCATTGCATCCAGCCACTTCACAGAGTCTCCACTCGTGATGGCCTGCTCGAAGCTAGTCGGGTCATCATCATCCATAATGCAATCATCGCTCCCACCGTCTTTGAGAAAACCGTAGTATCTCTCAGGTGGATGAGGAACCCTGCTAGATCGGCGGAGGCTAGGGTTCGTCAGGAACTACTGAATCATCTGGTTCCACTAAATTTTCAGTTGTAGTTTGTGTTGCTGGAACTTCTTCCAGCTCTACCTCTTCGCCACTAATTTCTTTTGCAAGAAATTCATTTTCTAAAAGGGTGGCATGTTGAGAAACAAACACCTTTTGCACCTCACTGTGGTAGAAAAAATATCTATAATAATTCTTCGGATATCCCACAAACTTGCAAAGAACTGATCGTGCCTCGCGTTTGTCCGTATTTTGCCTTTTGACATAGGCCGGACAGCCCCATAGGCCGGACAATAGGTATGCAGATATCTTAACTCGTTTAAGATAAGGTCTCTTCCCATTCCATATCTCATATGGTGTGGCAGGTACAGATTTGATATGGAGTGGTAGGTACAGATTTAGATGGAACTTGGTTCAATAGGTATGCAGGTTGTCTCAAGCGCATAACCCCAAAAGGAAATAGGTTACTCAGCATTGCTCAACATAGAGCGCACCATATCTAATAGGGTGCGATTCCTCCGCTCCGATACACCGTTGTGCTGTGGTGTATAAGGAGTAAGCTGAGAGAGAATCCCATTCTCTTTTAAATAGTCTAGGAACTCATTGCTCAAGTATTCTCTTCCTCGATCAGATCGAAGGATCTTAATACTTTTTCCCATTTGGTTCTCTACTTCCTTCTTATATTCTCTGAATTTCTCAAAAGCTTCAGACTTGTGTTTCAACAGGAACACATGTCCGTATCTTGAGAGATTGTCAGTGAATTTAATGAAGTAGGAAGAACCGTTCCTAGCATGCGTAGATATGGGACTACATACATCACTATGTATCAGTCCCAGGAGTTCTTCAACTCTTTCTCTGTGTCCACTAAACGGAGTTTTGGTCATTTTGCCTTTGAGACATGAATGGCAAGTTTCATAAGATGATAATTCGAACGTATTCAAATATCCATCCTTATGTAACTTAGCTAGCCGTGTCGTATTGATACGACCTAGTCTACAACGCCACAAGAAGGATTCGTTCATTTCTGAACTCTTCCTCTTGTGTGTGTTTTGTATATTAAGTACTGTAGTTTGGTTGAGAATGTATGTGCCATTATATAACGATCCTGATCCAATCGACTTTTGATCTAGGAAGATGTTCATAACATTATCATGTACTACAAAATTATATCCTTTTTTGCTTCATAAAGAAACGGATATAAGATTTCATATCAGGGTCGAAATGTAATAGCATTCGTTCAGAACCAATGTATTACCATTTGGTAACACGAGGTGATATTCGCCAACTGCCTTGGCTGCAACATCTGCACCATTCCCTACTCTTACGGAATGATCACCCATTCCCTGTTCTCTACCTTTACATAGCCCACGCAAAATATTACATATGTGGGATCCCGATCCGGTATCTAATACCCAGGACGTAAAGTGAACTGAGAAACAGTTCTCGATAACTAACACACCCGAAGAAGATGTATCAACATGCTTGTTCTTCGTTTGGTCGGTGTGAGAATCCATATATTCTCCTATTTCCTGCTCAGTCTTATAACACTTATAAGAAAGAACGGGACCGACGTTCCCCAGCTCAGTATAATAAGCGGGTTCAGTAAATACATCAATATTATTATCTTGATTAAGGCTTGACATGGTCTCTACTTGGAGAGAGAGAAGAAAACACTTTAGCGTATGCTCTTGCATGATTAGATTGGTTATTATCTTATCTAATCAGGATGGCTCCCACTGTTTTCATCAAATCTTCCTTCAAACCCTAAAAGGTAAGACTAGCCGGGATTAATTACACCTTACAAGTTCGCAAATCTTTCGGCCAGGCCAGTGTTGGTACTTTGTGGGAGGTTCCCCGAGCTTTCACACAGACCTAATTAAAATAAACCTCGTTTTCCCAGAGGCATAACCCCGTTAACACCTTTCTAGACACCTACTTGATCGTCTAATTTTCCTGTGTAAAATTCTCGCAGGAGTAACTTTTACTCGCAGTGGGTATCAGGATCCATCTATCTGTAAGTCCATGTTACCCACCCCGGTGCTTACGTGGAGGCGGAATAAGTAAAAAACGGATTTTTAACACAAGGTAACATGGACTAAAACTAGAGGATCTTTGCCAAACAAAAACTAGCAAACTATCTACAAGTTCTAGCTACAAAGTTAGATGGTTATACATAGTTCTTGAACTCCTTCTCTTCTTGTAGTGGTTGACCTTGTTGCTAGCTCCTTGGAGTGGTGTAGACGGCTCCTCCTCGTCGTCTTCTCATTGCCGAAGAAAGATCCACCTGAAGGCCACTACCTTGAGCACCTACCTCAACCAAGAGGCAACTAAAGTGCTTGGCTTGCTAGACTAAGAACCCTAGAATGAGTAAAGAGATGTCTAGAGTGTTTTATCTCACAAAGCTCATGGTTTTCAACACAAGAAAGATGAGAGCTTTGAGAGATGTAGAGGGAGAGCTTTGCATGAGAGAGAGTGTGCAAGAAAGAATGAAATAGAAAATCTACAACCATGCTCTCAAATGAGAATAATAATAATAATAATAATAATAATAACTAAGGAAAATATTATGGTTAGTTTGGAATGACCATTATCATTTCAACATTAAATGCATTTTGCAAGAAACAAGAAGCATCTTGCAAATGAAATGATGATGGTCAAAAGATCAACAAAAGTCGACCGGTCAACCAAAGTCAAAAGGTCAACAAAAGTCAAATGGTCAACCTAACCATGGCACAATTATCCTTCATTAATATCATTAATCATATTTCTCATTCTCATTAGGGTTAAGAAAAAGTCAACGGTCAATAACCATAATGAGATTCTTCTGCCTCTGTCAACTGTGCATACACACCCGCATCCGTGTTCCGAGGAACACGAATACAATGAGACAAAACCAATACCAAAACAAATACTAGGATCTGGCATAAACCAAAGCCCGCTAGTAATAACTGCCCGGACACCAAACGAGCACAAGTGCGCGGATGTGAACGAACCCCGTCGCAAAACCATGCGACCTCTACTCTGTTTTGCCCAAAGGCGAATAACCCTCTGTATGGGACACTAATGGCTCGACACTACACTGGCAGTGGGTTTAACCACAGGCCGCAAGCGGTACTAGCTGTACGTAACGGTCCCCAGGTAGATGCCGATAAAAAGACCGATGAGGTGAACCCATCCGATCTCCTACTGAGCCTGAATGTGACAATCTACGTACAGTCCGGGCTGTTCATCTGAGAGTATCGCATGGCGGGCCTAAGGGGCGGTAAACGTCAGTCCCCTAATAGCGGTACAAGTCGTGTCAGAGTGTAGCCCAGAACACCTTGATATTACATTGGAAACGCTACCAGTATATCTCGGTTGCCCTGGCCAGGGACTTTGTGTAATGGCTCTCCTAGACACAACGTGATATCAACCCCCAATACCGGAAGAGACGAATCCTGTCTAACCGTCACTGCCTCCAAGTGCTTCGGGACTGCACCCAACTGCTACCTGTTTGCACGACTCATTTGAGCCGTGGTAGGGTAGCAATCTAAGAACAGTAGGAACACACTCGAGGCGAAGTGACAGTGTCAAGTCAACGGACTAAGCTGTACTCATGTCACCTGGGAACTGATAACTGAAGATAGGCACAATACCAACCAATAGTTCCCAGCGAGTCATGTCCAGTGTACTTGTAACCTAACGAGCACTTGCATACTATCTCCAGTACGACGTACTGGTGGCTATGGGACAAACCATCTCCCCTCCTGGGATGAAAAGCGTATACACTAGTCTACTCTGGAGTATCGATAACCCGTCTCGATAACCCTACGACTAGGGACCTGTATAAGGATGTGCTTGTGATTACCAAGCCCCCACTAGTGTGACTGCCATCACAACGCTGGTAATCAAGCAAAGATCCTAAGGGTTCCACTTATATGGATAGGCGATATGCTAAAAGAAACACATGCACATATTAAAGTAGAAACAAACCAAGTAGCATACTATCATTTTGAGCAAGATTTTCTATACAACTATGGATATCCCAAGCTTCCATTAAGTAATATACAAACTAGTATGATACAGTAATGGCCTCAAGGGCATATACACTAACAATCTCCCACTTGCACTAGGGCCATGTATTGGCGTATCGGAGACCAATCATCTCGATCAGCCGCTCGAACTGAGTCTGGGGTATGGCCTTCGTGAATGGATCTACAGTGTTATTCTCCGAATCTACTCTCTTCACGTCGATCTCCCGGCGATCTACGATCTCCCTGATCAGGTGATACCGCCTCAAGATGCGTCTGGACTTCTGATGGGACCTGGGTTCCTTCGCTAAAGCTATAGCGCCGTTGTTGTCGCAATACATCGGTATTAGATCAACAATGGTTGGAACCACCTGAAGCTCTTTGAGGAACTTCTTCATCCAGACAGCTTCCTTTGCGGCGTCGCAAGCAGCTATGTACTCCGCTTCCATAGTTGAGTCAGCAACGGTTTCCTGCTTGGAGCTCTTCCAGCAAACCGCCCCTCCATTGAGGGTAAAGACATAACCCGACATGGACTTGGAGTCATCCTTGTCACTCTGGAAGCTGGAGTCAGCCAAGGCCTCGATCTGGAGGTCTTTTCCGCCATACACCAAGAACATCTCCTTAGTCCTTCTCAGGTACTTGAGAATGTTCTATACTGCTATCCAGTGTTTCTCCCCTGGGTCCGACTGATACCGGCTTACAACACTCAACGCGTATGGTACATCTGTTCTGGTACACAACATCGCATACATTATAGAGCCTACCATAGATGCGTAGGGTATACATGACATGCGAGCCTTTTCCAAATTAGTCTTGGGAGACATATCTTTGGAGAGGGTGATTCCGTGACAAGCCGGCAGATTACCGCGCTTTGAATCATCCATACTGAATCGTTTCAGTTTGGTGTTGATGTACCTGGACTGCGAGAGTCCCAACATCCTTTTAGATCTGTCATGATAGATCTGGATCTCCAGAATGTAGTTGGCATCGCCCGGGTCCTTCATGGAGAACCTCTGTGACAAGAATCCTTTGACTGACTGTAGCATAGGAATATCATTTCCTATTAGGAGAATGTCATCCACGTACAAGACGAGGAATACCACAGTTCTCCCTACAATCTTACTGTAAATGCATGGTTCATCCGAATTTTTGATAAAGTCGAATTCTTTGACAGTATCATCAAAGAAGATGTTCCAGCTCCGCGATGCCTGCTTCATTCCATAAATGGACTTACGCAACTTGCACACTTTACCGCTGCTCCCACTCTGAATGAAACCCTCCGGCTGATCCATATTGACGCACTCTTCCAAATTTCCATTTAGAAAAGTCGTCTTTACGTCCATCTTCCAGATCTCATAATCATGGAAGGCGGCAATGGCAAGATGGATCCGAATGGATTTGAGCATAGCCACTGGAGAAAAGGTTTCGTCATAGTCCAAACCAGGTCTTTGGTGAAAACCCTTTGCAACAAGTCTAGCTTTATAAATTTCAACCTGACCATCTACACCAATCTTCTTTCTGAAGATCCATTTGCAGCCTACGGGTTTTACCCCTTCTGGAGCAATGTCCAAAGTCCACACTTTGTTGGTGTACATGGACTCCATCTCGGTCCGCATTGCATCCAGCCATTTTACTGAGTCACCGCTCTGAATGGCTTGCTGGAACTAGTAGGCTCATCATTTTCAATGACGTAATCCTCTCGATCCCCGTCTATGAGAAAACCGTAGTATCTCTCGGGCGGATGAGACTGCCTACTACTCCTGTGGAGTGGCGCTGGGATGTCCGGTTATCCTGAAACTTCTGTTTCTACCAAGCTTTCAGTAATAGTTTGTGGTTCTAGAATTTCTTCCAGTTCTACTGCGCTCCCACTTGTTTCTTTTTCTAAAAACTGATGTTCCAGAAAGTGGGCATGACGAGAAACAAAAACCTTTTGTTCCTCTGCGTAGTAGAAAAGATACCCCCTGGAGTTCTTTGGGTATCCCACAAACTTACACAGAACTGAGCGTGCCTCGAGTTTGTCCGCATGCTGCTTTTTAACAAAAGTTGGACATCCTCATATCTTCAGATATTGAAGATAGGGTTTCTTCCCACACCATATCTGATATGGTGTGGTAGGCACAGTCTTTGAGGGAACTTTGTTCAAAAGATATGCAGTTGATTTTAGTGCATAACCCCAGAAAGATCGCAGTAACTCAACTTTACTCATCATGGAACGAACCATATCCAATAGGGTTCGATTCCGCCCTTCAGATACACCGTTGTGTTGTGGTGTGTATGGAGGAGTAAGCTGAGAGAGAATTCCATTCTCTTTTAAGTAGTCCAGAAACTCGGCACTTAAGTATTCACCACCTCGATCAGATCTCAGTGTCTTGGTACTTTTGCCTGTTTGGTTTTCAACTTCATTCTTGTATTCCCGAAATTTTTCAAAGGCCTCGGATTTATGTTTCATCAGGAAGACATGTCCATACCTAGAGAAATCATCCGTAAAAGCAATGAAGTATGAATAACCACTTCGCGCATGTGGAGACATTGGACCACATACGTCACTGTGTATGAGTTTCAAGAGCTCGCTCGCTCTTACACCGTGTCCAGTGAACGGAGTCTTTGTCATCTTTCCCATGAGACAAGATTCACTAGTATCATAAGACTGATACTCGAACGGATTCAAGTATCCCTCTTTATGTAACTTTGTTAACCGTGTCTCATTGATGTGACACAGTCTACAATACCATAAGAAAGCCTAATATATTTCGGGAGACTTTCTTTTAAGTGTGTTTTGGACATTGAAAACCTGAGCTTGATTCAGTACGTATATTCCGTTTTCTAATGTACCTGACCCAATCAGAACTTGATTTAGGTGGATGTGGACCACATCGCTTACAAAAGTAAAATCATATCCTTCCTTAGAATGTATGGATACGGATATGATATTACAAGCCATACTAGGTACATACAAACAGTTACGCAGAATCAATATCTGCCCACTTGTCAATCCAAGGTGATATTCCCCTACGGATTCAGCGTTCACGCTCATTCCGTTGGCAACCTTGAGAGTCATATCACCTATCCTGATAACTCTACGGTTTCTCAAAGCCTGTGATGAATTACAGATGTGAGATCCTGATCTGGTATCCAATACCCAGGAAGTAGGGTTAATTGACATACAGTTTTCTATTACAAACACACCCGAAGCCGAAGCCACAACATGCTTTGAATCCTGGCTACTGGCTTTCAAAGCCCTGCAATCCTTCTGCCAATGTCCTTTCCCGTAACAATAGGAACGTCCCTCCTTTATTACATCCAGTCCCGAATCTTTTGCCCTTCCCTTTCCTTCTTCTTCCCTGGTTTCCTTCAGGGTATAAGTAGAGGGCAGATACTGTAGAATCAAGTCAATACTTGACCTGTTCTTCAACGTGGTCTTCAGCTCCGTGAGCTAATCAAAATAGCTAGTCTCTGTAAGGACGTTGTCCCCTACAGATGACCCGAAAACCAACCTCGCTTGAAGCAATTCGTTCGAGGTCTCATATCTTGCGATACGAGATTGCTCTCCATATAAATCTTTGTTATGGAAGAAGACAGAAGCTATGTCCATCTTCTCGTGCTGCCTCTGGTATGCACCATCAACTGAGGCCAACACGAGGCACTTGGCATTCACACAGTCTTTTTTTGATGTCTTACGGATATCAATATACGTAACAGAGAAAACTGGTCCTAAGACGGCAAGGGATGGACTAGTTAGGAGGTGTCCCAGCTTGTCATGGGTAATGGACATCTGGACAGACCTTTGCCAGTCATAACAGTTATATTCTGTCATTTTATTATCTAGATGTAACTTATGTCTGGTCACTGGGTCGCTGCAATTAAGAGAGAGAGAAGAAAACACTTAGCATGATGCTCTTGCAAGTTTAGATTGTTTTTTAGTTTATCTAAACAGGATGGCTCCCACTATTTCTCGAATCCTTCCTCAAACCATAAAAGGAGAATTAGTCGGGATCAATCTCACCGTACAATACTTGCTTAACCGTTCAGCCAGGCCAGTGTTGGTACTTCGAGGGACGTTTTACGACGCTTTCGCGAAGTTCCTTAATTAAATAACCTCTTTTCCCTGTGGGCGTAGCCCCGCTAACACCTTTCTAGACACCTACTTGGTTTACAGCATTGATCGCTAAGTGAAAAGTTTTCCGAGGAGTAGCGGATACTCACAGTAGGATCGGGATCCAAATATCATTGTGTGATAATGCTGAAGGAATCCTACCAACATTATCAAACTCCAAATGGTATGAAGTACTAGTAAGTTTCAATTTCCTTAGAAACTCCCGATGTGGATTTTTGCCCCATGCTCTTATGACCTTGACGAAGGCCAACATATCATAAGTCACATGTCAAGTTTTACCCGTCATTATCCAGGTTAATTTGAACCCACCCGTACATACCCTTGACGAAGGCCAAAATGTCCCAAACCAACGCATCTATCTATGCTACAGATAAATATTCAGCAGCTACCTATCACTATGCCTTGGCGAAGGTCAAAATACATAGCTTGAATACTACTGAATATTTAACTGAAATGACGGAGGGCTACAAATGGTTTTGGCGAAACCGTGAACGTAGTGAACTTGATATAATCGAAGGAACCTGATAGCTTTTAATAGGAGTGATTTAAGATCCATGTTTTTAAAAGTTTTTCTGTTTTGAAAAAACCGAGTGGTTTTGAAATTGTTCCAACGATTCTAACTTTGGTTTGTTTTCTTTGCATTAATATAATGTGTCCCATAAATTAATCCTACCATTGCAGAAAACAACGAAAATATGACGCACGCTTATGCAATCCGCATTCGCCACGGGGCCCCGTCATCACCCGTTAGGTTACTTAACTAACGACAGAGCGGGGGCTGGACTAGCGCGGAAGCAAAACATAAGCAACGCCTACTGGATATCATATATAGATATATACATTCGTCAGATGCAATGATAGCCATTCCAGATCACAGATGAACACGTTGGATATACTAGGAATCTGCGTTTCGTTCGAGCCTGCAACGAAAGACGGATTACACGGTTGCGATGAATAGCCAAAACCCCACCCTAGACACCTACGGGTGCGGCAAACTACCCACCAAGTACACGAAGTGAAGTAACCTCCCTCAACAACATGAGTAGGCCACTCGGCACTTCAAAGCACCTGGTAGTTTGTGCACCCCATCTTGGGTCTATCCTAGGAGCAAAAACTGTAAAAGAAATAATATACAATGGCGGCTACAACCTCATCCCGGATGTACGGCCATAAAAATAATATTACATCAATTTACATATTACATCAAATGAAAGATAAAGAAACTCGCATCTCATAAACACCGGCTATTCATCCGCGACAATCCAACAAGTTCATATACACAATCCAACAACACAGATCACATATATGTACAACCCCCACTAATCGACGTATAGCGATTAGTCGACGTTCAGTACATATATCACATTACAAATATAACCAATTAGGTAAAGTTTATAGAACTTCGATCAATATATCATTTTGAAACTACACAAAAAAGAATACTGTTCTCTGAAGAATCTGGGCAGAAACAAATCATCTTAAAAATCACAAAACAACAAACTGAGAACACTGCAGGAAAATCGAGTCGCGACCGAGTTGACTTGGCCACGGATCCGCGGCGAAACGCGTGGTTTCGCCGCGCTTCCGTGGCGGTCTGATCGAGTCGTGGGTTCGTTTTTCTTAGGTGTTCCTAAAAAACCGTGCTCGTATTTTTAAGGAATGTGGAAATATTTTTAGACCAGGTTTTAAAAACGGCAGAAAGTACATGATTTCAGTGAGTTTTGCGATTTTTTCTCGGATCGAAGATCTAAACACTTTGCTAACATGCTAGTTGTTGTTTAGCTAGGCTCTGATACCAGTGTAAGTCCACGTTACCTACCCCGGTGCTTACGGGGAGGCGGAATAGGTAAAAAAACGGATTTTTAACACAAGGTAACATGGACTAAAATTAGAGGATCTTTGCCAAACAAAAACTAGCAAACTATCTACAAGTTCTAGCTACAAAGTTAGATGGTTATACCCAGCTATTGAACTCCTTCGCTTCTTGTAGTGGTTGACCTTATTGCTAGCTCCTTGGAGTAGTGTAGAAGGCTCCTCCTCATCGTATTCTCTTTGCCGAAGAAAGATCCACCTGAAGGCTACTACCTTGAACTCCAAACTCAACCAAGAGGCAACTAGAGTGCTTGGCTTGCTAGACTAAGAACCATAGAATGAGTAGATAGATGTCTAGAGGGTTTTATCTCACAAAGCTCATGGTTTTGAACACATGAAAGATGAGAGCTTTGAGAGAGGAAGAGGGAGAGCTTTGCATGAGAGAGTGTGTGCAAGAAAGAATGAACTAGAAAATCTACAACCATGCTCTCAAATGAGAATAATAATAATAATAATAACTAAGGAAAATGGGATGGTTAGTTTGGAATGACCATTATCATTTCAACATTAAATGCATTTTGCAAGAAACAAGAAGCATCTTGCAAATGAAATGATGATGGTCAAAAGGTCAACAAAAGTCAACCGGTCAACCAAAGTCAAAAGGTCAACAAAAGTCAAATGGTCAACCTAACCATGGCATAATTATCCTTAATTAATATCACTAATCATATTTCTCATTCTCATTAGGGTTAAGAAAAAGTCAACGGTCAATAACCCTAATGAGATTCCTCTGCCTCTGTCAACTGTGCATACACACCCGCATCCGTGTTCCGAGGAACACGAATACAATGAGACAAAACCAATCCCAAAACAAATACTAGGATCTGGCTTAAACCAAAGCCGGCTAGTAATAACTGCCCGGACACCAAACGTGCACAAGTGCGCGGATGTGAACGAACCCTGTCGCAAAACCACGCGACCTCTACTCTGTTTTGCCCAAAGGCGAATAGCCCTCTGTGTGGGACTCTAAAGACTCGACACTACGCTAGCAGTGGGTTTAACCATAGGCCGCAAGCGGTACTAGCTGTACGTAACGGTCCCTAGGTAGTTGCCGATAAAAAGACCGATGAGGTGAACCCATCCGAACTCCTCCCGAGCCTGAATGTGAAAATCTCCGTACAGTCCGGTCTGTTCGTCTAAGAGTATCGCATGGCGGGCCTAGGAGGGCGGTAAACGTCAGTCCCCTAATAGCGGTACAAGTCGTGTCGGAGTGTAGCCTAGAATACCCTGAGATAACACTGGAAACGCTACCAGTATATCTCGCTTGCCCTGGCCAGGGACTTTGTGTAATGGCTCTCCTAGACACAACGCGATATCAACCCCCAATACCGGGAGAGACGAATCCTGTCTAACCGTCACTAACTCCAAATGCTTCGGGACTGCACTCAACTGCTACCTATTTGCACGACACATTTGAGCCGTGGTAGGGTAGCAATCTAAGAACAGTGGGAACATACTCGAGGCGAAGTGACAGTGTCAAGTCAACGGACTAAGCTGTACTCATGTCACCTGGGAACTGATAACTGACGATAGGCATAATACCAACCAACAGTTCCCAGCGAGTCCTGTCCAGTGTACTCGTAACCTAACGAGTACCTGCATACTATCACCAGTACGACATACTGATGGCTGTGGGACAGACCATCTCCCCTCCTGGGATGAGAAGCGTATACACTAGTCTACTCTGGAGTATCGATGCCCCGTCTCGATAATCCTACGACTAGGGACCTGTATAAGGATGTGCTTGTAGATTACCTAGCCCCCACTAGTGTGACTGCCATCACAACGCTGGTAATCAAGCAAAGATCCTAAGGGCTCCACTAATATGTATAGGCGATATGCTAAAAGAAATACATGCACATATTAAAGTAGAAACAAACCAAGTAGCATACTACCATTTTGAGCAAGATTGTCTATACAACTGTGAATATCCCAAGCTTCCATTAAGTAATATACAAATTAGTATGATACAGTAATGGCCTCTAGGGCATATACACTAACACTATCTCATAGAAGGTATGCAATCTCATTGCAAATTTCAAAACTTGAAATTCCTGATAATTTTTTGCCCCTAGCGATCAATGACTTTGACAAGGTCAACAAACCATAAATCGCAACTCATGTTCAACCCGTCATTTCCCGATTGAATTAAACCCACCCGGATGACCCTTGACAAGGTCAATAAGGTCGTACGAATACCCTAATCCAATCACATCTCATGTTTTAGCAGATAAACACTAATTAGCTACCGTACACTACGCCTTAACAAGGTCAACAAACGCAGTACGAATACTAAGTAGGATTTATCTGAAATGACGGAGGGCTACGCGGGTTTTTCAGAAAACCATGAGCGTAAAGAACTTGATATCTTTGTAGAAACGGGTGATTTTGAAAAAGGAGTGTTTTTGAGGTTTTTCTAGTTTCGCTAAAGAGGTCACTCCCGGTGAAGGGATCTCGGCTCTTTCCTTATCGAATAAGGTACAAGGTATATCATATATACCGCTGTGCAAAGCAAGAACAATAGAATCAATCAAAAACTAAACCGTGAGTGTGTAGCATCTGCCAGTTTTTCTAAAGAGTTCACTCCTGGTGAAGGGATCTCGGCTCTTTCATTATCGAATAAGGTGCAGGATGTATCATATATACCACTATGCAATGCAAAAACTGTAGCTACCCTTTTTGAAAATTTGATTCTACAACATATTTTAGGTTTCTTTTCTTTTATTAATACCATTAATAAATCCCATCATTTATGCTTCCTAAGCATCACAGAAGAAACAAAAGCAATAATATTTATATATCATCATATATATATATATATAGTATAAGCATTTGTCTCAGGCAGCAATATGATCTTATCACAGAACATTGCAGCAGAAGATAACATATGAAATATTGGATATACTAGGACGTCCGTGTTTTATATCAAGCCTGTATAAAACACGGATTCCATGATCGCGATGAATAGCCAAACCCACATCCCTAGACCCCTACGAGAGCGGCAAGTAACACTGCCAATTCTAGGGTTAAGAGACTCGGTCTCGACTCCTCGAGATGGCCTCCCACTGGACCCTAGAACCCGGTTACTTGTGCTCCCCTCCTCGGGTCTATCCTAATGCACAAAAGTAAATAATATACAATGGTGACATCATCCTCAACCCGGAAGTGCCCCAATAAAAGAATATTACATACAATGAATTTAAATGAATGAAAATAGAAACCCTCATCTCACATAAAACCCCTGGCTATTCAGAACACGACGATCCAATATAACATATCACAGCAACACATAATATCTCATATCATCAACGTAAGCAAGCATGCGTATCCCGATTGTCGTTGATGTATAGAAACGAAGCCGGCAATATCCCACATACTACACTTACGGTCGCAGAAAAGAAAGTAAAAAACTACAATATTTGGAATCCATAATCTCCTTAGACATCGTAAACCCGGAATATCACAGATTACGAATTTCATGCCTAACTATATGAATTCCACATATTGTATCACATTCCAGATAAATAGACAATGTTAAACTTTACGATCGAATAAACAAACATCCAAGAATTCCCAAATAGCTCAACACTTGAGCGGAGTTCAAAAAGCCCCAGAACATGTCACAGCCGCTATGAACCAGCCGTAGAAGGGTCAAACCAACGCCTCACATGTGGCAACGCTAAACTACCACAAACCATATGGTTCAGTGGCAGTTTTGACGGTCACTTAATCGAGTTAAGGTTACGTTTTTCTAGAGGGTCCACAGATTCGTTTGCATGATTTTCTGAAAGTTTTAAACTCAGGAAAAATCCAACACTTGAAAGCTTTCCGACAGGGGAAAAAGTGAGTTATTGATATCCGTTTGAACCTTCTAACAAGTTCTAAATTACCCGGAAAAACTTCAACGAAGTTAAAATTTCCGATCGAATCAACGAGTTCCAAATATTTCTCAGAAAGCTCAACACTTGGGTAGAATTAAAAATTCCCAGAAGCATGAAAAATACCCAAGAATAAACCCTTGAAGTATTAGCCCTCAACTCCCAAAGTTGGCCGCGGAACCGCCGCCAAACGCATGGTTTGGCCGCGGTTCCGGGGTCGCTTGAGTGAGTTATGGCTTCGTACTTAACAGTAATCCTTATAATTCCCTGCATGATTTTCTGAGTATTTTTAATATGAAAAATTTCAACTTTTGAAAAGAATTCCAGAAAGTGGGATTTATCAGTGTTTCGGAGTTCGATCGGACTTCAAACTTCGTCTACACAACGCCTAATGCTCTAGCTTACCTCTGATACCACTGTAGGGTTAGCATAGCACCTTGTGAAGGTTTTAGCAAGCATCAATCATGCTACTTTAAAAATTTTGGGGTGCTAAACCAACCCTAACCAAGATCTTAACTAGAGAATTAGAGTTACTAGCATGTAAACAACTTTACATCTAAGAGAGAGGGATTACAAGCTTTGTAGTCTGTTCACTCGCTTCATAAGCTCCGTGTTGAGGTCCTTTCGTTGCGATCAACATGAACTCCAACTCTCGAGTAGCTCCATGAAGTAAATAAGACACCTTGCTTGTAATCTTCATAATTTAAGATGATCTACCTTGAAGAATCTCTAACTCAAGCTTACACTTCACTAATGAAGTAATTAGAGAAGTGAACACTCTAATCTAAGTGGCTAGAATAGATGAGGATGATGAAGTAGGAATTTAGCTCTCTTTTGTTTTCGATTTCTCACACTAATTCATCATATGAAAAAAGCTAGCAAGCTTTTTCAAGGAGGAAGAAGAAGAAGAAAGCTTTTGTGATGAATAATGAATTATCGTTGTGGTTACAAATCCAACCATGGGTTAAGAATGATAAAGTTAACCCTTGTAGAGAATAAACTAGAGGCTAAGGTTTGGGTTGGGTTAATAAATATCAACACAAAATATCTAAGCTAAAGACAAAAGAAAGCTTCATGAAGCTCCATTAAAAAAGCTAACCAGAAAGCTAACCCAAATCCAAACCCTAACTTGTTTAAACTCCACAAAACATGCTGTATTTGTAACCCTAACTTGGTACAATATTATATATCACATATATAATATATTTTGCAACAAAAAGAAAATAATACAATTAACATATATCGCATATATATCAATGTATTATCCGGTGAGAAAATGAATCAATAAAGCGAGCTTATATTAGTTAACGTAATGTAATATATCACGTATATAATTATACATTAAATCATCGAATCAACACTTGATCCGACAATCCGGCTATATAGCATATAACCGACTAATATAACACGTACTGATTCATCGAATTAACACTTGATCTGATGATCCAGCTATATCACATATACCCGGCCGATATCATAAATCACTAGAATAGAATACGGTATCTCATATCGTATTATTCTCGATCGCGCACATATCACATTTGTGCTCCTACTCCATTTTTCCTAAGCTAGGAAACCTCTATGTAGGACTCTAAAGAATCGTCAATACGCCGGCAGTAGGTGATGATCATATCAAACACCCACAAGCTGCAAGCGGTCAGCTAAACGTAACAGCTACCCAGGTATTGAGCAATCAGAAGATCAACAAGCAAGCATGTACATTCTCCTGTGAATCCAATCAGTAATACTACCGTACAATCCGGTCTCTTCGTCTGATATGTTGCATATCTAGTCTAGGGGTGGTAAACGTCAGACCTAGTAACCGATAAGTCATGTTGATCTAAGGCTCATAACGGGTCGAGAAACTACTGATAGCACTTACCAGTAGCACTCCATATCAACCCTGGCCAAGGACTTCCAGTTATAGCCAATCGAACACACACAACATCAACTCCTTATACCGGGAGAGACGAAACCCCTCCTATCGCTCATTGCCACCATGTGATTCGGGACTGTACCCAAAAGCCACCGTTTTGCACGCCCTCTTGGACGCGGTAAGTGTTAATGTATATGCCCTAGGTGCTATTATTGTATCATACTAGCTTGTATATTACGTAATGGAACATTGGGATATTCACTGTTATATTAACAGTCTTGCTAAACATGGTAGTATGCTACTTGGTTTATTTCTAACTTAATATGTGTATATGTTAGCATATCAAGAATACATATTGATAGAGCCCTTACGATCTTGCTTGACTACTAGCGTTGTGATGGCAGTCACACTAGTGGGGGCTGGGTAGTCTACAAGCACATCTTTTTTCAGGTCCCTAGTCGTAGGATTATCGAGACAGGGCATCAATACTCCGGAGTAGACTAGTGTGTACGCTTCTCATCCCAGTTAGGGAGATGGTCTGTCCCACAGCCATCATTACGTCGTACTAGAGATAGTATACAGGTGTTCGTTGGGTTACGGGTATACCGGACAGGACTCGCAGGGAACTGTTGGTTGGTATTATACCCGTCGTCAGTTAACAGTTCCCAGGTGACATGAGTACAGCATAGTCCGCAGACTTGACACTGCTGCTTCGCCTCGAGTGTGTTCCCACTGTTCTTAGATTGCTACCCTACCACGGCTCAAAGGAGTCGTGCAAACAGGTAGCAGTTGGGTGCAGTCCCGAAGCACTTGGAGGCAGTGGCGGTTAGATAGGATTTGTCTCTCCCGGTATAGGGAGTTGATATCGCGCTATGTCTGGAGAGCCATTACGCAAAATCCCTGGCCAAGGCAAACGAGATTTACTGGTAGGATTTCCAGTAGCTTCTCAAGGTGTAATGGGCTTCACTCCGACACGACTTATACTGCTTTTAGGGGACTGACGCTTGCCTCCCCCTAGGCCCGATATGCGATAGTCATAGACGAACAGACCGGACTGTACGGAGATTGTCACATCAGGCTCAGTAGGAGTTCGGATGGGTTTCCTCATCGGCCTTCTTATCGATATCTACCTGGGGACCGTTACGTACAGCTAGTGCCGCTTGCGGTCTATGGTTAAACCCACTGCCAGCGTAGTGTCAAGTCTTTAGAGTCCCATACAGAGAGTTTCCCTGCTTCGGGCGAAACGATATAGAGGTCGTATGGTTTTACGACAGGGTTCGGACACATGCGTGTTTTTACGCACGTACGATGTTCGGACAGTTTATACTAGCAGGCTTTGATTTAAGCCAGATTCTAGTATTGGATTATTGGATTTATACAGTCTCTGTATTTCCGTGTTTTCACGGATGGGAGGGGCATTCTCGTCATTAGTCGAGAAGCTTCTAGAAGATTGATGAGTTGGAGGCTTAGGTGGAATTTGCATTAAATGGATTAGTGACTCATGGTGTGATTCATCAAATGAGTTAATGATGCATTTATTGCTTAATGAATCATGAGATGATTCACCCAAAGAGAGTTAATGAAGCATGATTGATATTATTATTATGTTATTCATTTTAATAATTATCATGCTTCATATATATATTCTAAAATGAGTTATAATTCATGATCATTCTCACTCTCACCTTCTCTCTCCTCAAGCTCTCTCTCCTCAAAGAACTAACCCTAACCTCTCATGTGTTGAGATCCAAGGGTTAGCAAGACTAATAGATCCCTAATCGTATTCTATATCCTCTAGGTTACTTTGATTAGCACTCATAGCAACCTAGTTACCTCAAGTGAGAGGTTAAAACTTGGAGAAGTAGCTCTCGGGTGGATCTTCTATCACAACGAGGAGGCCGACGAGGAGGTGGTCTACGAGAAAAAGAAGGACTTGATTCATTAGGTATAATCATCTTTCATAGTATCTAAACACTTCTATGTTGTTGTTAGTTAGGGTTTAGCAAAGATCCGTAAAGTTAGTGCATGTTAGTTTAAACAAAATGATTGTTTTACCTATTCCGCCTCCCCGCTTCTTGTAGGGTGTCTAACGTCGAATTACAGTTGTATCAGAACCTCGCTAAACCATAACTAACTTGTTAGCAAAATCGTTAGAAATTCGATCGCAAAACGAACCCGAAAAAACATCATTTTAAAAAAGTTTCGGCCGATTTTAAAACGGGGTCTAAAAATTTTTCAGGGACCCTTAAAATTACAGGCAGGGAATTATAAGATTACTGGAGAAATTTGGGATCAAAACTCGACCAAACAGCCGCGGAACCGCGGCCGATCCAAAGCTATCCGCCGTAGATCCGCAGCCGAGTTGAAGCCGAGTCAGCCCAAATTTGCCCAGTAACTCTTCTGTGTTGATTTTGTATTTTTTGGGATGTTTTGTTTCTGCTCAGGTTTCAGGTGCACAGAGAATTATTTGGAGTAGAATCATTTGTGTTTGCTTGATCGAAATTCTAAGATGTTTGGCTAACTTGATTATATATGTGATGTGTTTAATGTGTTCGTAAAGCTCCCCTAACTGCTAGTATGTCGGTTAGCAGGGGTTGCATATTTCTGTAATGGTTTTTACTGGTTTATGTTTGTGGACTTGTTGGATTGTCGTGAATGGATAGCCGGGGATGTGAGACGAGTGTTTCTTTCATTCAAATGTAATTAGTAAATTGTTGTAATATTCTTTTGCGGGGCACATCCGGGTTGAGGTTGTAGCCACCGTTGTATTATTTCATTTACTGTTTTCTGCTCCTAGGATAGACCTAAGGTGGGGTACACAAACTACCGGGTACTTTGAAGTGTTTAGTGGCCTATTCACGTTGTTGAGGGAGACCGCTTCACTTCGGGTACTAGGCGGGTAATTTGCCGTACCCGTAGGGGTCTAGGGTGGGGTTTTGGCTAATCATCGCGACTATGTAATCCGTCTTTCTTTCCAGGCTCAAAAGGAATGCGGATTCGTAGAAAATCCAATATGTTCATCTGTGATCTGGAATGACTATTTTTGTGTCTGACGAATGCACAATATCTATATATGATATCATTAGGCGTTACTTATGTTTTACACCCGCGCTAGCCCAGCCCCCGCTCTGTCGTTAATTAATTAACCTAGCGGGTGAATGACGGGGCCCAGTGGCGAATGCGGATGACATAAGAGGACGTTGTATTTTCGTTGTTTTCTGCAATGATAGGTTAATTGATGGGACGCATTATATCAATGCAAAGAAAATAAACCAAAGTTGAATCGTTGAAACAGTTTAAAAGAAACCACTCGGTTATTTTAAAACAGAAGATTTTTTTTAAAATTGCGGAGCTTTAACCACTCCTTTTAGAAGCAACCAGGTTCCTTCGATCATATCAAGTTCACTACGTTCACGGTTTCGCCAAAACCATTCGTAGCCCTCCGTCATTTCATTTGGGTATTCAAGCTATGTATTTTGACCAACGCCAATGCATAGTGTTTGGTAGCTATTAGGTATTCATTTGTTGCATAGATAGATGAGTTAGTTTGGGACAGTCGTATTATCATTTGGCCAAAGTCAGGGATATGTACGGATGGGTTCAAATTAACAAGATAATGATGGGTTCAAATTAACAAGATAATGATGGGTAGAACTTGACATGTGACTTATGACATTTTGACAAACGCCAAGGTCATAAGAGCATGGGGCAGAAATTTATATCGGGAATTTCTAAAGAAACTGAAATTTGCTGATAGTTGCATACCATTTGGAGTGTGATAATTCTGGTAGGATTCCTTCAGATTTATCACACGATGATATTTGGATCCTGATCCGACTGTTATTATCCGCTACTCATCAGGAGATTCGTCACTTAACGATCAATGCTATAAACCAAGTAGGTGTCGAGAAAGGTGTCAGCGGGGTTACGCCCCCATAGAAAAGAGATTATTTAATTAAGGAACTTCGCGAAAGCGTAGTAAAACCTCCCTCGAAGTACCGACACCGGCCTGGCAGAACGGTTAAGCAAGTATTGTACGGTGAGAATGTTCCTGACTAGTTCTTCCTTTTTGGTTTGAGGAGGGATTCGAGAAACAGTGGGAGCCATATGTTAGTTATATATATACCATAGAGGCCATTGTTGTACATATTATGTATATTATAGTGGATTCTTGGATATATATAGTGAGGACTTTCTTGCTCGTCATGATAGTATGCTATTTGGTTTCACTTTATCTTAACATGTTGACTTGTATTAGTTACTGTCTTGCTCTCACATGTTTATAAAGCCCTTAGGATATGTACTCGACTACTGGGACTGTGATGAGATCACACTAGTGGGGCCAGGGTAGTCAAAGAGTACATCCTATAATTGTTCCTAGTCGAGGGTGTATCGAGAAAGGGCATCGATACACCAGAGTAGACTAGCGTATACGCATCTTGACCCATATGATGGGCGATGGATGATCCCATATCCATCGGTGTTTGACAACAAAGATGGTGTACGGGTGCTCAGTGCAGACTGGTACACTGAACGGAATCGCCGAGAACTCCTAGATAGTATTATACATATCGTCAGATAGCAGTTCTCCGGTGACACTGGTACAGGTTAGTCTGTAGACCCGAGATCGTCATAGAGTCTTGTGTGATTCCTATTGTGTTTTGATTTCCACCTTACCACGTCCAAGAGGGCTTGAAAAATGGTGGCTATTGGGTACAGTCCCGAATCATATGGAGTCAATGAGCGATAGGAGGGTTTTCATCTCTCCCGGTATTGGGAGCTGATGTTGTGCTGTGTTCGATTGGCTATAACTGGAAGTCCCTGGCCAGGGATGATATGGAGTGCTGCTGGTAAGAGTTATTAGTAGTTTCTCGACCCGTTATGAGCCTTAGATCGACACGACTTATCGGTTACTAGGGTCTGGCGTATACCACCCCACTAGATAAGCAACATATAAGACGAAGAGACCGGACTGTACGGGAGTGTTACTGTTTGGATTCACAGGAGAATGTACAGGCTTGCTTGTTGATCTTCTGATCGCTCAATACCTGGGTGGCTGTTACGTTTATCTGACCGCTTGCAGCTTGTGGGTGTTTGATATGATCATCACCTACTGCCAGCGTATTGACGATTCTTTAGAGTCCTACACAGAGGTTTCCTGGCTCAGGCAAAACGGAGTAGGAGCACATACGTGGTATGTGCAGGACCGAGAATAATACGATATGAGATACCGTATTCTATTCTCGCGATATGAGATATCGACCGGGTATATGTGATATAGCCGCGTCATCGGATCAAGTGTTGAATCGATGAAATGGTACATGTTATATTAGTCGGTTATATATATTATAGCCGGGTTATCGGATCAAGTGTTGATTCGATAATTTAATGTATAATTATATATGTGATATATTATGTTACGTTAACTAATATAAGCTCGCTTTATTGATTCATTTTCTCACGGGATAATACATTGATATATATGCGATATATGTTAATTGTATTATTTTCTATTATTACAAAATATATTGTATATGTGATATATAATATTGTAACAAATTAGGGTTACAAATTTAACAATGGTTTAGGGTTTAAACTTGGTTAGGGTTTGGATTAGGGTTAGTTTTTGACTTTATCCTTAAGCTTGATATTTTGTGAAGATATTAGTTAACCCTATCCAAACCTCAACCTCTAGTTAATTCTCTACATAAGTTAAATCTATCATGATTAACTCATGGTTAGATTTGTAACCACTACAATAATTCATTATTCATCACAAAAGGATTAGCTTGATCTTCTTCTTCTTCAAGCTCTTGAAAAAAACTTCACTAGCTTTTGTGTTTGTGATGAATAAGTGTGAGAAATAGAAAACAAAAGAGAGCAAAATTCTTATTTCATCATCCTCATCTATTCTAGCCACTTAGATTAGGGTGTTCACTTCTCTAATAAGTTGTTTAGTGAAGTGTAAGCTTGGGTTAGAGATTCTTCAAGATTGATCATCTTAGATCATGAAGACTTCAAGCAAGATGCATCATTCACTTCTTGGAGCCTCATGAGAGTCAGAGTTTTTGATGATCGCAGCGAAGGGACCTCAACACGAAGCTTATGAAGTGAAGGAGCGGACTACAAAGGTTGTAATCCCTCACACTTAGTTGTAAAGATGTTTATTTGCATGTTAAACCCTAATAATCTAGCAAAGATTCCGGCTTTGGGTTGTTCGGCACGTCTAAATTTTTATTCGGGCATGGTTGATGCCTTGTTGAGCTTTGTTAGAGTGCCTAGGAACCCTACAGTGGTATCAGAGCCTAGCTAGAGCATTAGGCGACGTATATACGAAGTTAAAAGTCTGATCGAACCCCGATACGTCGAAAAAGACCCCCTCTCTGGAAATTTTGTAAAAACGTGATTTTTTCTGTATTAAAAATACTCAAAAAAATCAGCAGGGAATTCTAAGGGTTACCATGAAAAACGAGCCCCCAAGGCTCTTATATGGCCGCGGAACCGCGGCAAGAAGCTACTTGTAGCGGCGGTTCCGCAGCAGAAACAGTGAATTGGGGACAGGTTTTTAATGCAGTAATATCCGTAGGTACTTGTATATTCTTCTGGGAATTTTTAATCTGACTCAAGTGTTGAGTGATCTGGGGATTATTTTGAAATCGTTGATTCGATCGGATAGTTTAATTTCTCTCTATTTTCCGGATAATTTAGAAACTATTAAAATGTTCGAACGGATATCATTAACTCACTTTTTCCCGACATGAAAAACTTTCAAGTGTTGAATTTTTCTTGAGTTTAAATCTTTTGGATAAAATGTGCAAGTATAGCGGTGGACCCTCTAGAAGAACACAAACCTTAACTCGATTATGTGACCGTCTGAACTGCCTCTAAACCTTAGGGTTTTGGGTTGTACGTCATGCCACATGTGAGGCGTTGGCTTGACCCTTCTACGGCTGGACCATTGCTACTGTGACATTTTCTGGGATTATTTGAACTCCGCTCAAGTGTTGAACTATTAAGGAAATCTTGGGTATTTGATTATTCGATCGGAAAGTTTAATATTGTCTATTTATCTGGAATGTGATACAATATGTGGAATTCATATAGTTAGGTATGAAATGCGAAGTATGTGATATTTCGGATTTACGATGTTTAAAGTGATTGTGGATTCCAAATGTTGTAGTTTTACACTTTCTTTTCTATGACCGTAAGCGTAGTATGTGGGGTATCGCCGGCTTCGTTGCTATACATCAACGACAATCGGGATACGCATACTTGCTTACGTTGATGATATGAGATATTATGTGTTGCTGTGATATGTTATATTGGATTGTCGTGTTCTGAATAGCCGGGGGTTTTATGTGAGATTAGAGTTTTATTTTCATTCATATAAAATTCATTTGTATGTAATATTCTTTTATTGGGGCACTTCCGGGATGAGGTTGATGTCACCATTGTATATTATTCACTTTTCCGTATTAGGTAGACCCAAGGAGGGGAGCATAAGTAACCGGATTCTAGGGTCCAGTGGGAGGCCATCTCCAGGAGTCGAGACCGGGTCTCCTAACCCTAGAATTGGCAGTATTGCTTGGCGCTCTCGTAGGGGTCTAGGGATGTGGGTTTGGCTATTCATCGCGACCGTGGAATCCGTGTTTTATACAGGCTCGTATTAAAAACACGGTCATCCTAGTATATCCAATATTTCATATATGTTCTTCTGCTGCAATGTTCTGTGATGAGATCATATTACTGCCTGAGACGAATGCTTATACTATATATATATGATGATATATAAATATTACTGCTTTCGTTTCTTCTGTGATACTTAGGAAGCATAAGCTGGTGGGATATATTAATGAGATTAATAATAAAAAAAAGAAACCTAAAAGTTGTTATAGAATCAAAACTTTATAAAAAGGGTAGCTACAGTTTTGCTTTGCATAGTGGTTCATATGATATACCCTGCACCTTATTCGATGAGGAAAGAGCCGAGATCCCTTCACCGGGAGTGACCTCTTTAGCAAAACTGGCAGATGCTACAAACTCACGGTTTAGTTTTTGACAGCTTATATAGTTCTTGCTTTGCACAGCGGTATATATGATATACCCTGCACCTTATTCGATGGGGAAAGAGCCGAGATCCCTTCACCGGGAGTGACGTCTTTAGCAAAACTAGAAAAGCCTAAAAAACACTCATTTTCAAAACCATTTGTTTCTACAACGATATCAAGTTCATTACGCTCGTGGTTTTCTGAAAAACCTGCGTAGCCCTCCGTCATTTCAGATAAATCCTACTTAGTATTTGTGCTGCGTTTGTTGACCTTGTCAAGGCACACTGTACAGTAGCTAATTAGTGTTTATCTGATAAAACATGAGATGTGATTGGATTAGGGTATTCGTACGGCCTTATTGACTTTGCCAAGGGTCATGCGGGTGGGTTTAATTCAATCGGGAAATGACGGGTTGAACTTGACTTGCGATTTATGGTTTGTTGACCTTGTCAAGGTCACAGATCGCTAGGGGCAAAAGCATTATCGGGAATTTCAAGTGTTGAAATTTGCAATGAGATTGCATACCTACTATGTGATAGTTGGATCCCGATACCCACTGCGAGTAATAGTTACTCCTGGGAGAATTTTACACGGAACAATTAGCCGATCAAGTAGGTGTCTAGAAAAGTGTTAACGGGGTTATGCCTCTGGGAAAACGAGGTTTATTTTAATTAGGTCCGTGCGAAAGCACGGGGAACCTCCTTCAAGTACCGACACTGATCTGGCTGAAAGATTGACGAAATTGTATGGTGAAATTAATCCCGGCTAATCTTATCTTTTAGGGTTTGAAGGAAAATTTGATAAAAACGGTGGGAGACATCCTGATTAGATAAGATAATAACCAATCTAATCTTGCAAGAGCATACGCTAAAGTGTTTTCTTCTCTCTCTCTCTCAAGGTAGCGACCATGTCAGACCTTAATCAAGATAATAATATGGATGTATTGACTGAACCTGCTTATTATACTGAGCAGGGGAACGTTGGTCTCGTTCTTTCTTATAAGTGTTATAAGACTGAGCAGGGAATAGGAGAATATCTGGATTCTCACGCCGCCCAAACGGAGAACATGCATGTTGATGCACCTTCTTCGGGTGTGTTAGTTATTGAGAACTGTTTCTCAGTTCACCCTACGTCCTGGGTATTAGATACCGGACGGGATCCCACATATTTAAATTGTTACATGGGCTACGTAAAGGTAGAGAACTTGGAAAGGGTGATCATTCCGTACAAGTAGGGAATGATACAAGTATTGCAGCCAAAGCAGTTGGCGAATATCACCATGTATTACCAAGTAGTAATACACTGATTCTGAATGAGTGCTATTATATACCGAACATGATGTGCAACATTATATCAGTTTCTTTATTAAGTAAAGAAGGATATAATTTTGTAGTAAAGGATAATATTATGAACATCTTTCTAGATCAAAAGTTGATTGGATCAGGCTCATTACATAATGGCATATTCATTCTCAATCAAAATACTGTCCTTAATGTACAAAACACACACATGAGGAAAAGTTCAGAAATGAACGAATCCTTCTTGTGGCATTGTAGACTTGGTCATATCAATGCGACATGACTGGCTAAGTTACATAAGGATGGATATTTGAATTCATTTGAATTATCATCTTATGATACTAGCCATTCATGTCTCAAAGGAAAAATGACCAAGACTCCGTTTAGTGGACACGGAGAAAGAGTTACGGAACTCTTAGGACTTGTACATAGTGATGTATGCGGTCCCATGTCTACACACGTCAGGAACGGTTCTTCCTACTTCATTACATTCACTGACGATCTCTCAAGATACGGACATGTGTTCCTGTTGAAACACAAGTCTGAAGCTTTTGAGAAATTAAGAGATTATAAGCACGAAGTAGAGAACCAAACGGGTAAAAGTATTAAGATCCTACGATCTGATCGAGGAGGACAATAATTGAGCAATGAGTTCCTAGATTATCAAAAAGAGAATAGGATTCTTTCTCAACTTACTCCTCCTTATACACCACAGCACAACGGTGTATCGGAGCGGAGGAATCGCACCCTATTAGATATGGTGCGCTCTATGATGAGAGATGCTGAGTTGCCTATTTCCTTCTGGGGTATGCGCTTGAGACAACCATATACCTATTGAATCTAGTTCCATCTAAATCTGTACCTACCATACCATATGAGATATGGAGTGGGAAGAGACCATATTTTAAACGAGTTAAGATATGGGGTTGTTCGGCCTATGTCAAAAGGCAAAATCCGGACAAACTCGACGCACGATCAGTTCTTTGCAAGTTTATAGGATATCCGAAGAATTCTCAAAGATATTTTTTCTACCACACAGAGGAACAAAAAGTGTTTGTTTCTCAACATGCCACCTTTTTGGAAAAGGAATTTCTTGAAAAAGAAAATAGGGGCAAAGAGGTAGAGCTGGAAAAGGTTCCAGCACCACAAACTACGACTGATGATTTATTGGAACCAGAGGATTCAATAGTACCCGACGAACCCCAGCCTCTCCGCCGATCTAGTAGGTTTTCTCGTCCACCTAAGAGATACTACGGTTTTCTCATTGATGGTGGATGTGAGGATTGCATCATGGAAGATGATGACCCAACTAGCTTCGAGCAGGCCATCACGAGTGGGGACTCTGTGAAATGGCTGGATGCAATACGATCTGAGATGGAATCCATGTACACCAACAAAGTATGGACTTTGGAAGTTTCTCCTGAAGAGGGTAATACCCATTGGGAGTAAGTGGATCTTTAAGAAGAAACTTGGAGTAGATGGAAAAGTGGAGACTTTCAAAGCTAGACTTGTTTCAAAGGGGTTTCGTCAATGACCAGGTGTGGATTATGACGAAACCTTTTCTCCAGTGGCTATGCTTAAGTCCATCCAGATCTTACTTGCCATTGCTGCATACCATGACTACGAAATCTAGCAAATGGATGTTAAGACCGCCTTTCTAAATGGTGATTTAGAGGAGTGCGTGTACATGAATCAGCCAGAGGGCTTCGTAGATAGTGGGAGCAGCGGAAAGGTGTGCAAGCTGCTTAAATCCATCTACGGGTTGAAGCAGGCATCGCGGAGTTGGAACATCTGTTTTTATGTGGTAGTCAAAGAGTTTGACTTCATCAAGAACATAGATGAACCTTGTATTTACAAGAAGGTTGCAGAGAGTAAGGTTGTCTTCCTCGTATTGTACGTGGATGACATACTCTTGATAGGAAATGATGTTCCTATGCTGCACTTGGCAAGCTCTTCTTTTCACATAGATTCTCAATGAAAGATCTAGGTGATGCCTCTTGCATTTTGGGGATTAGGATCTATAGAGATAGTTCCAAGAGGATACTGGGATTGTCCCAATTCAGGTACATTAACACCATACTAAAGTGGTTTAGTATGGAAGAATCCAAGCGTGGAAACCAACCCACGATCTCTCGACTCACTCTCTCCAAAGAGATGTCTCCTAAGACTTATTTAGAGAGAGCACGCATGCAAGGGATACCCTATGCTTCGGCAGTAGGCTCTATCATTTACGCGATGCTATGTACCAGACCCGATATGGCATAGTCAATAAGTGTGGTGAGTAGGTATCAAGCTGATCGAGGAGAGAGTCTCTGGACAGCTGTGAAGAACATTCTCAAGTACTTGAGAAGAACTAAGGAGATTTTCTTGGTGTATGGTAACGGAGAACTCCAGGTGGAGTCTTTTACCGATTCAAGCCTCCAAAGTGATAAGGACGACTCTAAGTCGCAATCGGGATTTTTCTTTACCCTAAATGGAGGGGCGGTTTGTTGGAAGATTTCAAAGAAAGAAACTGTGGCAGACTCGACGATGGAGGCTGAATACATCGTTGCCAACGATGCTGCCAAAGAGGCTGTTTGGATGAAGAAGTTCATCACTGAACTTGGTGTGGTTCCTTCCATTGTGCATCCAATACCTTTGTATTGTGATAACAATGGAGCTGTGGCTTTCGCCAAGGAACCCAGGCCCCATCAGAAATCCAGACATATTCCGAGGCGGTATCACTTGATCCGGGAGATAGTTGATCGCCGCGAGATCGAGGTCTGGAGAGTTGACACGAAGGACAACACTGCGGATCCACTCACGAAGGCCATTCCCCAGATACAGTTTGAGAGATTATTCGGGATGTTGGGTATGAGATACTACAACACCTGGCCCTAGTGCAAGTGGGAGATTGTTTGTTATATATATGCCCTAGAGGCCATTATTGTACATATGATGTATATTATAGTGGATGCTTGGATATATATATATATAGAGGACTTTCTTGCTCGTCATGATAGTATGCTATTTGGTTTCACTTTATCTTAACATGTTGACTTGTATTAGTTTACTGTCTTGCTCTCACATGTTGATAAAGCCCTTAGGATATGTACTCGACTACTGGGACTGTGATGAGATCACACTAGTGGGGCCAGGGTAGTCAAAGAGTACATCCTATAATTGTTCCTAGTCGAGGGTGTGTCGAGACAGGGCATCGATACACCAGAGTAGACTAGCGTATACGCATCTTGACCCATATGATGGGCGATGGATGATCCCATATCCATCGGTGTTTGACATCAAAGATGGTGTACGGGGTGCTCATTGGAGACTGGCTACACTGAACGGACTCGCCGAGAACTCCTAGATGGTATTATACCTATCGTCAGATAGCAGTTCTCCGGTGACACTGGAACAGGTTAGTCTTTAGACCCGAGATTGTCATAGAGTCTTGTGTGATTCCTACTGTGTTTTGATTTCCACCTTACCATGTCTAAGAGGGCGTGCAAAACGGTGGCTTTTGGGTACAGTCCCGAATCACATGGAGGAAATGAGCGATAGGTTGGGTTTCGTCTCTCCCGGTATTAGGAGTTGATGTTGTGCTGTATTCGATTGGCTATAACTGGAAGTCCCTGGCCTGGGCTGATATGGAGTGCTGCTGGTAAGAGTTATTAGTAGTTTCTTGACCCGTTATGAGCCTTACATCGACACGACTTATCGGTTACTGGGGTCTGACGTATACCACCCCTAGACTAGATATGCAACATGTCAGAGAAAGAGACCGGACTGTACGGGTGTGTTACTATTTGGATTCACAGGAGAATGTACAGGCTTGCTTGTTGATCTTCTGATCGCTCAATACCTGGGTGGCTGTTATGTTTAGCTGACCGCTTGCAGCTTGTGGGTGTTTGATATAATCATCACTTACTGCCGGCGTATTGACGATTCTTTAGAGTCCTACACAGTGGTTTCCTGGCTCAGGAAAAACGGAGTAGGAGTACATATGTGATATGTGCCGGACCGAGAATAATACGATATGAGATACTGTATTCTATTCTCGCGATATGAGATATCGGCCGGGTATATGTGATATAGCCGGGTCATCGGATCAAGTGTTGATTCGATGAAATGGTACATGTTATATTAGTCGGTTATATATATTATAGCCGGGTTATCGGATCAAGTGTTGATTCGATAATTTAATGTAAAATTATATATGTGATATATTACGTTACGTTAACTAATATAAGCTCGCTTTATTGATTCATTTTGTCACGGGATAATACATTGATATATATGCGATATATGTTAATTGTATTATTATCTATTGTTACAATATATATTGTATATGTGATATATAATATTGTAACATGTTAGGGTTACAAATTTAACAATGGTTTAGGGTTTAAACTTGGTTAGGGTTTGGATTAGGGTTAGCTTTTGCATGAAGCTTCCATGAAGCTTCATGAAGCTTTGACTTTATCCTTAAGCTTGATATTTTGTGAAGATATTATTTAACACAATCCAAACCTCAAGCTCTAGTTAATTCTCTACATGAGTTAACTCTATCATGCTTAACTCATGGTTAGATTTTTAACCACTACAGTAATTCATTATTCATCACAAAAGGATTAGCTTGATCTTCTTCTTCTTCAAGTTCTTGAAAAAAACTTCACTAACTTTTGTGTTTGCGATGAATAAGTGTGAGAGATAGAAAACAAAAGAGAGAAAAATTCCTACTTCATCATCCTCATCTATTCTAGCAACTTAGATTAGGGTGTTCACTTCGCTAATAAGTTGTTTAGTGAAGTGTAAGCTTGGGTTAGAGATTCTTCAAGGTAGATCATCTTAGATCATGAAGACTTCAAGCAAGATGCATCATTCATCTCTTGGAGCCTCACGAGAGTCGGAGTTCTTGATGATCGCAACGAAGGGACCTCAACACGAAGCTTATGAAGGGAAGGAGCGGACTACAAAGGTTGTAATCCCTCACACTTAGTTGTAAAGATGTTTACTTGCATGTTAAACCCTAATAATCTAGCAAAGATTCCGGCTTTGGGTTGTTCGGAACGTCTAAATTTTTATTCAGGCATGGTTGATGCCTTGTTGATCCTTGTTAGAGTTCCTAGGAACCCTACACCATCCTGTTTAGATAAACTAAAAACCACTCTAAACTTGCAAGAGCAACATGCTAAAGTGTTCCCTCTCTCTTTCATTGTAGCGACCCAGAACATGACATGCCTTAAATTAATATTAGATAAAAATATTTTGACAAGGCCAAACTATAAAGATTGGTTCCGGAATGTTAAGATGGCACTCACTTATGACAAATTGGGGTATGTCCTTACTACTAAGGCATCTGCTGTCCTTGGTCCAGAATCCAGTGTCGCGGATAAGGAAATCCGCAAGACCTGGGAGATAGATTGCGCGAAGGCCAAATGCATCGTGCTTGCCTCTATGAATAATGAACATCAGAGGAGGCACGAGAGTATGAATCTTGAATCCATATTTCTCCACACCAAGGAACTGTATGGAGAGCAATCTCGTATAGCTAGATACGAGACCTCGAAGAACTTGTTTCAGTCGAGGCTGGCCGTCGGATCATCTGTAGGAGAACATGTCCTAAAGATGATTGGCTATATAGAAGAGCTCGCGGACCTCGGGACGACTTTAGAGAACGATCTCTATACAGACTTGGTTCTTCATTCCCTTCCTTCCACCTACGCCCAGTTTATTCTGAATTTCAACATTCAAGGAAAAGAAGTTGAACTTCCAGAACTCCTTAACAAGTTGATGAGTGCAGACGGCACCTTGCAAAAAGCAAGGGAAACACCCACTATGTTTGTTCGCGGTGCTTCCTCTTCCGGGTCCAAGGCAAGGGCCAAAGGAAGGAAGAAGAAGGCCGCTACCAAACCGAGAGGTGGTGTTGGTAAGGTGGGAGTTAAGGGAAAGACAAAGGTTGCGGTGCCAGTAGTGGTAAAGGACGAGTGCTTCCACTGTCGTAGGAAAGGCTATTGGAAGAAAGATTGCAAAGCTTGGATTGCCAAGAACCAGGACCCGAAGTAAGTTGTGGCTTCGACTTCAGGTGTGTTTGTAATTGAAAATTGTCTGTCAATCAACTCTTCTTCCTGGGTATTGGATACCGGATCAGGATCTCATATATGCAATTCATTGCAGGCACTGAGAAATCGTAGAGTGCTGAAGGTTGGTAATATGACCCTCCAGGTTGCTAACGGAGCTAGCGTGGGAGCTGTGTCCGTATGTGATTATCACATAGGATTGACGAGTGGACATATTTTGGTTTTGCATAACTGTTTTTGTGTACCCAGTTTAACGTGTAATATCATATCAATATCGTTGTTATCAAAAGAAGGTTATGATTTCACATTTGTAAGCGATGTTACATCCACCTTAATCATGGTTTGATTGGATCCGGTACACTAGATAACGGTATATATGTATTAACCAATTACCGATTTTCAATGTCCAAAACACACTAAAAATAAAGTCTCCAGATATAAATCAGGTTTTCTTATGGCATTGTAGACTAGGTCACATCAATGAGACAAGGTTAACTAAGTTACATAGAGAAGGATAGTTGGATCCGTTCGAATATCAATCTTATGCCATTTGTCAATCATGTCTCAAAGGAAAGATGAAAAAGACTCCATTCACTGGACATGGAGTAAGAGAGAGCGAGCTCTTAGGACTCATACACAGCGATGTATGTGGTCCAATGTCTACACATGCAAGAGGTGGATTTTCATATTTCATTACTTTTATGGATGATTACTCTAGGTACGGATTCATTTTCTTAATGAAACATAAATCCGAGGCCTTTGAGAAATTCCAAGAATATAAGAATGAAGTAGAAAACCAAACCGGCAAAAGTATCAAGACACTTACATTTGATCGAGGTGGTGAATACTTAAGTGCTGAGTTCCTGGATTACCTAAAAGAGAAAGGAATTCTCTCTTAGCTTACTCCTCCATACACTTGTTCACACTAGAATATTACATTTAATACCGTCCAGTCTTACGCTCGTTTGTTTATAGGTAGGTGCTTTTAATCCGTGTTTGCTACATATTTACAGGCTACAGGTTCCTAGTCCAAAATAACGCAATTGATACAAAATCTCCACTGTTACGCCAAAATACAGAACATCTGTTGACAGCAGATAAAAGCCAGGTTCCGGTCATTCGTATCCGTCCAGTGCCGTGTACTGGTTCCAGAGACAAGACATATGACAGTGGTCATTCGTGTCTCGGACAAGCACAGAGCACGAGAGGGGCAGCACAAGAATCAATGGGTGCGTGGAGCTCGAGGGAGAAAAGGTCAAAAGTATTATTTTTGATGCCATTTTGGACCGTTGCTCATCTGAAGCAATTGTGGATGCAATTTGCAATTTGGTACATGTAGAACAACAGAGAAGAGCAACACAGAGAAACCCCAAAAATACGACACCATAACTCCCCCACATGGCCGCGGATTCGCGGCCAAAAGGGTGACTCGACCGCGGATCCGCGGCCGAGTTGACTCGGTGGAGTCTGAGGTTTTGGGGGCATTTTGGTCACTTCAATTGGGTACAAATAATTGCCCTAGGGTTTCATCTCTCCTCCTATAATTACCCCAGATCTGATCCATTGTAAGGGATGAATTCTTATGCCCACTTTTTGTTAGTTTTTAGTTTAACTTCTTCTTCTTCATTCTTTCCTCCATGAAAATTGTAGTGAGAGCTTTTTGAGTGGAAGATCAATGAAGATGAGGGTTGTTTTTATCTTGTCTCTTTTATTTATTGTCTTGTAATTTTATTATCCTGTATTGTAATTTTATTATTTGTTGTTAATTAGTTGTTGTTATTTCTTTTCTTGTTCTCTTTTCTTTTCTTCTTTTGCCCGTATTTTCAAGCGATGATACTTGACGGAGTTCCTTGCTAAGGTGAGAACCCAAGAGTTAGCTTGCTTCACTTGTAAAACCGTATTTTTCTCTTTTCTTCATTCTTGTTTTCTTTTCTTTTTTTTTATGATGTGTGAATAATTTCTCTCTTGTTAAGGCTAAGGAAGATGGTAAGAGGGACGGAGAAATCCCTTATGCTTCTCTTCCCCAAACATTTTGAAACGAACCCCGACCAAACAAACGCAACCCCCTCACTTAGGCGCGCGATACGTGACATGTAGCCGCGACCTAAGTCGAGAAGTTTTTTAAGCGCACTACAACGTGACATGTAGTTGTGACTTATTTGGATACATGGTTGCGGGTGTTTGGCCGAGGGTTGGAAATAAGCTTATTTAGCGGACGGACAAGGTGCACTAGGAATGGATTTAGCGTTGGAAAGCTTGCTTAAACTCGCAAATCCCATTCCTATGTTCTCCTAATCCCCGCTACTTTCGATTATCCCAACACCGTTTTAAGGATGGCAAAAGACAAGCACAAGACTTATCCTAACTCTACTAACCGACCTTAACCTTAACAAGCTTACTTGAACATAAATACGAACACTTAAGATAGAATTGAACAAATATATACACATTATTTATTGACTCGTCTAAAACTCGAACAGACATACAACCATCTCCTTGTGGATCGACCAATGTTCAACCGGCTAGCTGCATAGCGACACCGTCCTGATCGCGGTTATAACTTTAGAACTTTGAACATCCGACACGCCAAAAGCGTGGGATCAAATGGCGCCGTTGCCGGGGAGACGGTAACGTATTTTGTTTCTTGTTATTCGGGTTAATATTCTTTTTGTATATATTTATAAATAAAAAATAAAATAAAATCTTTTTGTTATTTTTGATAATTTTTGTGTGCAAGTGTGCAGGCTAATCTGGAGCAAGTACCGTAATCCAAAAAGAAAACAGAGAATTTTATTTTGGAGAAGAGACCAAGGGGAGTGCAGGGACCCAAGTTGAAGCCCCAACTAAGCAACTTCACCGCGGAACCGCGGTCAAAGGGGGGCTTTAGCCGCGGTTCCGCGGCCGTATTGAAGCCTCTGTGCCTCAATTATTTTCTGCCCTTTCTATTTCTTTTTATCTTCTCTGTGAATTCCTCTATACTGTATTTTTTGCAGGTTTCTTTGCACAGAATTGCGCCGCCGCAAAATAATTTTTTGTTGTTTTGGATTTTATTTGTTTACCGCTTTGCATATACTAATACGGACTTTAAGGGGCTTGAACACCAATTCAGATTAGGTGGGGATTTCATCACCCTTCTTAAGACCCCACAAATCACTAATTGCATACGCATTGCCTTGAGCTAATAAAAAATACTAGACTCATCCCTAAGGACGTCGCGCTCAATAGGACAGAGGACTGGTTGTAGGCATCGGCTGTTTATCCTATCCTGACTTTGCGGTGTCTAGGCAAGTTTGTCTAAGGCAAGTGGTTACTTAATTAGGACCACTACTTACGTAGTGGGGAGCCTCCCACTTACCTGGCACTTACCTAGCCGCAATTGGCGGAGAAGAGGCGGTTTGAGGTCCTATTTCTAGCCCTTTGGAAAAGTTAGGAGCTGTCTAGCTGACCTAAGTGACCCTAGCTCTAGGTGTGTTTGTGCATATTGTGATTGTGATTGTGCTTGTAAATTTTAGTCCCATAGTTCCGTATTCTTTTAAACAAACAATTTTCAAAACTCCAAAAACAAATATTTTTTTTTATAAAAATAAAAAAAAAATCCACATTCCTTTTCCCCACCTTTTCTCTGCGTTTCTTTCTTTCTCTCTTCATATCATGGGTAGCCCACCTCGCAGAACTCTTACCGAACTTTGGTACCCACAACCAGACATTACTTCTTACAGTTCTTGCATTGGCCGAACGTCGAACGATCCCTCCATGCCCAAAATCTCTTTGAAAGATCAGATAGAAGCGTCTAGGACAAACACTTGCCCTCCGCAATCCACTTTGTATCAACCTTTTCAACCTCCCCCTCTCTCTTATGTTGATACCCCTTTTGCAAGTCGTCCTTTGTCCGTCGCCGAACATATTGAACAATCCTGTGGCCGATCTTTCACCGCTTTCACCACTACAGATTCTTGGGATCAACAATTCCATTCACCTTCTTATCCAAATGTTGATCCTGCTCCGGTCCAGCCATTCAATTCATACCAGTCCTACCCAACTTTTGCACCTTCCCTAGACATTGCTTCTGAACCGCCATTTGGGAGTTTTCAGTATCCAAACAACTTTGAATCTTTTACTGAAACCCCTTCACAACCCTTGTCTAGCCTGGAACAGTCTTTGGACGAATTTAGGTTAGCATCATACCAACAGATGATGGATTTGAATGCGTCCATGGCCGCCCTCATACAACCTAGTGACCCGGTAGCTAGTTTTCAACTAGCTCCAAATTTTGCAATGTATGAAGAGGCGGTAGGACAGGTTGAGAATTTGAGTAGAGAGAGTGAGATGTACCCCGCTCCGAATCAAGCCTACCCGTTTCAACTTGAATCCCACAACTCCGGTTTTGAATGTATATCTAGTGTTCCAAACGATTCATTGATTAAAGATAGAACAGATAATGAGTTGTGTGACTTTGTAGTGTTTGATTTGCCCGATTGTGAAGGGTCCTTTTCGAGTGAAACCATACCCAATCCTTTTGACCTCTACACCTCCACTCTAGAACCGGAATTAATTAATATATATGCTTTTGTTGAGGTGTTTGAGAATATTGATTTTCACTTGATTGAGGATATTGACGCCGGGAATATTTTGGATGATGAACCTGTATATTTGGCAGAGTTTTTCTCTCCAATTCATCATCCCGAGTCAAAAGGCAAAATCCGGACAAACTCGACGCACGATCAGTTCTTTGCAAGTTTGTAGGATATCCGAAGAATTCTTAAAGATATTTTTTCTACCACGCTGTGGAACAAAAAGTGTTTGTTTCTCAACATGCCACCTTTTTGGAAAAGGAATTTCTTGCAAAAGAAAATAGTGGCAAAGAGGTAGAGCTAGAAGAGGTTCCTGCACCACAAACTACGACTGATGATTTATTGGAACCAGAGGATTCAGTAGTACCCAACGAACCCCAGCCTCGCCGCCGATCTAGTAGGGTTTCTCGTCCACCTGAGAGATACTACGGTTTTCTCATTGATGGTGGAAGTGAGGATTGCATCATGGAAGGTGATGACCCAAAGAGCTTCGAGCAGGCCATCACGAGTGGGGACTCAGTGAAATGGCTGGATGCAATGCGATTTGAGATGGAATCCATGTACACCAACAAAGTATGGACTTTGGAAGTTGCTCCTGAAGGGGTAATACCCATTGGGTGCAAGTGGATCTTTAAGAAGAAACTTGGAGTTGATGGAAAAGTGGAGACTTTCAAAGAAAGACTTGTTTCAAAGGGTTTTCGTCAATGACCAGGTGTGGATTATGACGAAACCTTTTCTCCAGTGGCTATGCTTAAGTCCATCCGGATCTTACTTGCCATTGCTGCATACCATGACTAAGAAATCTAGCAAATGGATGTTAAGACCGCCTTTCTAAATGGTGATTTAGAGGAGTGCTTGTACATGAATCAGCCAGAGGGCTTCGTAGATAGTGGGAGCAGCGGAAAGGTGTGCAAGCTGCTTAAATCCATCTACGGGTTGAAGCAGGCATAGTGGAATTGGAACATCTGTTTTGATGTGGTAGTCAAAGAGTTTGACTTCATCAAGAACATAGATGAACCTTGTATTTACAAGAAGGTTGCAGAGAGTAAGGTTGTCTTCCTCGTATTGTACATGGATGACATACTCTTGATAGGAAATGATGTTCCTATGCTGCACTTGGTCAAGCTCTTCTTATCACATAGATTCTCAATGAAAGATCTAGGTGATGCCTCTTGCATTTTGGGGATTAGGATCTATAGAGATAGTTCCAAGAGGATACTGGGATTGTCCCAATCCAGGTACATTGACACAATACTAAAGAGGTTTAGTATGGAAGAATCCAAGCGTGGAAACCAACCCACGATCTCTGGACTCACTCTCTCCAAAGAGATGTCTCCTAAGACTGATTTGGAAAGAGCTCGCATGCAAGGAATACCCTATGCTTCGGCAGTAGGCTCTATCATGTACGCGATGCTATGTACCAGAACCGATGTGGCATACTTACTAAGTGTGGTGAGTAGGTATCAAGAAGATCCAGGAGAGAGTCACTGGACAGCTGTGAAGAACATTCTCAAGTACTTGAGAAGAACTAAGGAGATGTTCTTGGTGTGTGGTAACGGAGAACTCCAAGTGGAGTCTTTTACCGATTCAAGCTTCCAAAGTGATAAGGACGACTCTAAGTCGTAATCGGGATTTGTCTTTACCCTAAATGGCGGGGCGGTTTGTTGGAAGAGTTCCAAGCAAGAAACCGTGGCAGACTCGACGATGGAGGCTGAATACATCGCTGCCAACGATGCTGCCAAAGAGGCTGTTTGGATGAAGAAGTTCATCACTGAACTTGGTGTGGTTCCTTCCATTGAACATCCAATACCTTTGTATTGTGATAACAATGGAGCTGTGGCTTTGGCCAAGGAACCCAGGTCCCATCAGAAATCCAGACATATTCTGAGGCGGTATCACCTGATCCGGGAGATAGTTGATCGCCGCGAGATCGAGATCAGGAGAGTTGACACGAAGGAAAACACTGCAGATCCACTCACGAAGGCCATTCCCCAGATACAGTTTGAGAGATTATTCGGGATGTTGGGTATGAGATACTACAACACCTAGCCCTAGTGCAAGTGGGAGATTGTTTGTTATATATATGCCCTAGAGGCCATTGTTGTACTTATAATGTATATTATAGTGGATGCTTGGATATATATAGAGAGAGGACTTTCTTGCTCGTCATGATAGTATGCTATTTGGTTTCACTTTATCTTAACATGTTGACTTGTATTAGTTTACTGTCTTGCTCTCACATGTTGATAAAGCCCTTAGCATATGTAATCGACTACTCGGACTGCGATAAGATCACACTAGTGGGGCTAGGGTAGTCAAAGAGTACATCCTATAATTGTTCATAGTCGAGGGTGTGTCGAGACAGGGCATCGATACACCAGAGTAGACTAGCGTATACGCATCTTGACCCATATGATGGGCGATGGATGATCCCATATCCATCGGTTTTTGACATCAAAGATGGTGTACGGGTGCTCATTGGAGACTGGGTACACTGAACGGACTCGCCGAGAACTCCTAGATGGTATTATACCTATCGTCAGATAGCAGTTCTCCGGTGACACTGGTACAGGTTAGTCTTTAGACCCGAGATCGTCATAGAGTCTTGTGTGTTTTGATTTCCACCTTACCACGTCCAAGAGGGCGTGCAAAATGGTGGCTTTTGGGTACAGTCCCGAATCACATGGAGGCAATGAGCGATAGGAGGGGTTTCGTCTCTCCCGGTAATAGGAGTTGATGTTGTGCTGTGTTAGATTGGCTATAACTGGAAGTCCCTGGCCAGGGCTGATATGGAGTGCTGCTGGTAAGAGTTATTAGTAGTTTCTCGACCCGTTATGAGCCTTAGATCGACACGACTTATCGGTTACTGGGGTCTGAAGTATACCACCCCTAGACTAGATATGCAACATATCAGACGAAGAGACCAGACTGTACGGGAGTGTTACTGTTTGGATTCATAGGAGAATGTACAGGCTTTCTTGTTGATCTTCTGATCGCTCAATACCTGGGTGGCTGTTATGTTTGGCTGACCGCTTGCAGCTTGTGGGTGTTTGATATGATCATCACTTACTATCGGCGTATTGACGATTCTTTAGAGTCCTACACAGAGGTTTCCTGGCTCAGGCAAAACGGAGTAGGAGCACATATGTGATATGTGCAAGACCGAGAATAATACGATATGAGATACCGTATTCTATTCTCGCGATATGAGATATCGGCCGAGTATATGTGATATAGCCGGGTCATCGGATCAAGTGTTGATTCGATGAAATGGTACATGTTATATTAGTCGGTTATATATATTATAGCCGGGTTATCGGATCAAGTGTTGATTCGATAATTTAATGTATAATTATATATGTGATATATTACGTTACGTTAACTAATATAAGCTCGCTTTATTGATTCATTTTGTCACGGGATAATACATTGATATATATGCGATATATGTTAATTGTATTATTTTCTATTGTTACAAAATATATTGTATATGTGATATATAATATTGTAACATGTTAGGGTTACAAATTTAACAATGGTTTATGGTTTAAACTTGGTTAGGATTTGGATTAGGGTTAGCTTTTGCATGAAGCTTCATGAAGCTTTGACTTTATCCTTAAGCTTGATATTTTGTGAAGATATTATTTAACCCAATCCAAACCTCAATCTCTAGTTAATTCTCTACATGAGTTAACTCTATCATGCTTAACTCATGGTTAGATTTGTAACCACTACAGTAATTCATTATTCATCACAAAAGGATTAGCTTGATCTTCTTCTTCTTCAAGCTCTTGAAAAAAACCTCACAAGCTTTTGTGTTTGCGATGAATAAGTGTGAGAAATAGAAAACAAAAGAGAGCAAAATTCCTACTTCATCATCCTCATCTATTCTAGCCACTTAGATTAGGGTGTTCACTTCGCTAATAAGTTGTTTAGTGAAGTGTAAGCTTGGGTTAGATATTCTTCAAGGTAGATCATCTTAGTTCATGAAGACTTCAAGCAAGATGCATCATTCACCTCTTGGAGCCTCACGAGAGTCGGAGTTCTTGATGATCTCAGCGAAGGGACCTCAACATGAAGCTTATGAAGCGAAGGAGCGGACTATAAAGGTTGTAATCCCTCACACTTAGTTGTAAAGATGTTTACTTGCATGTTAAACCCTAAAAATCTAGCAAAGATTCCGGCTTTGGGTTGTTCGGCACGTCTAAATTTTTATTCGGGCATGGTTGATGCCTTGTTGATCCTTGTTAGAGTTCCTAGGAACCCTACACCATCCTGTTTAGATAAACTAAAAACCACTCTAAACTTGCAAGAGCATCATGCTAAAGTGTTCCCTCTCTCTCTCATTGCCGTGACCCAGAACATGACAGGCCTTAAGTTACTATTAGATAAAAAATATTTTGACAGGGCCAAACTATAAAGATTGGTTTCAGAATGTTAAGATGGCAATTACTTATGACAAATTGGGGTATGTCCTTACTACTAAGGCACCTGCTGTCCCTGGTCCAGAATCCAGTGTCGCGGATAAGGAAATCCGCAAGACCTGGGAGATAGATTGCGTGAAGGCCAAATACATCGTGCTTGCCTCTATGAATAATGAACATCAGAGGAGGCACGAGAATATGAATCTTGAATCCATATTTCTCCACACCAAGGAACTGTATGGAGAGCAATCTCGTATAGCTAGATACGAGACCTCGAAGAACTTGTTTCAGTCGAGGCTGGCCGTCGGATCATCTGTAGGAGAACATTTCCTAAAGATGATTGGCTATATAGAAGAGCTCGCGGACCTCGGGACGACTTTAGAGAACGATCTCTATACAGACTTGGTTCTTCAGTCCCTTCCTTCCACCTACGCCCAGTTTATTCTGAATTTCAACATTCAAGGAAAAGAAGTTGAACTTCCAGAACTCCTTAACATGTTGAGGAGTGCAGAGGGCACCTTGCAGAAAGCAAGGGAAACACCCACTATGTTTGTTCGCGGTGCTTCCTCTTCCGGGTCAAAGGCAAGGGCCAAAGGAAGGAAGAAGAAGGCCGCTACCAAACCGAGAGGTGGTGTTGGTAAGGTGGGAGTTAAGGGAAATACAAAGGTTGCGGTGCCAGTAGTGGCAAAGGACGAGTGCTTCCACTTTCGTAGGAAAGGCCATTGGAAGAAAGATTGCAAAGCTTGGATTGCCAAGAACCAGGACCCGAAGTAAGTTATGGCTTCGACTTCAGGTGCGTTTGTAATTGAAAATTGTCTTTCAATCAACTTTTCTTCCTGGGTATTGGATACCGGATCAGGATCTCATATATGCAATTCATTGAAGGCACTGAGAAACCGTAGAGTGCTGAAGGTTGGTAATATGCCCTCCAGGTTGCTAACGGAGCTAGCGTGGGAGCTGTGTCCGTATGGGATTATCACCTAGGATTGACGAGTGGACATATTTTGGTTTTGCATAACTGTTTTTGTGTACCCAGTTTAACGTGTAATATCATATCAGTATCGTTGTTATCAAAAGAAGGTTATGATTTCACGTTTGTAAGCGATGTTTTTAACATCCACCTTAATCATGGTTTGATTGGGTCCGGTACACTAGATAACGATATATATGTATTAAACCAATTATATATTTTGAATGTCCAAAACACACTAAAAAGAAAGTCTCAAGATATAAATCAGGTTTTCTTATGGTATTGTAGACTAGGTCACATCAATGAGACAAGGTTAACTAAGTTATATAGAGAAGGATATTTGGATCCGTTCGAATATCAATCTTATACCACTTGTCAATCATGTCTCAAAGGAAACATGAAAAGACTTCATTCACTGGACATAGAGTAAGAGCGAGCGAGCTCTTAGCACTCATACACAGCGATATATGTGGTCCAATATCTACACATACAAGAGGTGGTTTTTCATATTTCATTAATTTTATGGATGATTACTCTAGGTACGGATTCATTTTCTTATTGACACATAAATCCGAGGCCTTTGAGAAATTCCAGGAATATAAGAATGAAGTAGAAAACCAAACCGGCAAAAGTATCAAGACACTTACATTTGATCGATGTGGTGAATACTTAAGTGCCGAGTTCCTGGGTTACCTAAAAGAGAAAGGAATTCTCTCTAAGCTTACTCCTCCATACTCTTGTTCACACTAGAATATTACATTTAATACCGTCCAGTCTTACGCTCGTTTGTTTATAGGTAGGTGCTTATGATCCGTGTTTGCTACATATTTACAGGTTACAGGTTCCTAGTCCAAAATAACGCAATTAAAACAAAATCTCCACTGTTACGCCAAAATACAGAACATCTGTTGACAGCAGATAAAAGCCGGGTTCCGGTCATCCGTATACGTCCAGTGCCACGTACCGGTTCCAGAGACAAGACATATGACAGTGGTCATTCGTGTCTCGGACAAGCACAGAGCACGAGAGGGGCAGCATAAGAATCAATGGGTGCGCGGAGCTCGAGGGAGAAAAGGTCAAAAGTACTATTTTTGATGCCATTTTGGACCGTTGCAGATCTGAAGAAAATGTGGGTGCAATTTGCAATTTGGTACATGTAGAACAACAGAGAAGAGCAACACAGAGAAACCCCAAAAATACGACACCATAACTCCCCTACATGGCAACGGATTCACGGCCAATAGGATGACTCGGCCGCGGATCCGCGGCCGAGTTGACTCGGTGGAGTCTGAGGTTTTGGGGGCATTTTGGTCACTTCAATTGGGCACAGATAATTTCCCTAGGGCTTCATCTCTGCTCCTATAAATACCCCAGAACCATTGTAAGGGATGAATTCTTATGCCCACTTTTTGTTAGTTTTTAGTTTAACTTCTTCTTCTTCTTCATTCTTTCCTCCATGAAAATTGTATAGTGAGAGCTTTTTGAGTGGAAGATCAATGAAGATGAGGGTTGTTTTTATCTTGTCTCTTTTATTTATTGTCTTGTAATTTTATTATCTTGTATTATAATTTTATTATTTGTTGATAACAAGTTGTTGTTATTTCTTTTCTTGTTCTCTTTTCTTTTCTTCTTTTACCCGTATTTTCAAGCGATGATACTTGACGGAGTTCCTTGCTAAGGTGAGGACCCAAGAGTTAGCTTGCTTCACTTGTAAAACCGTATTTTTCTCTTTTCTTCATTCTTGTTTTCTTTTCTTTTCTTTTATGATGTGTGAATAATTTCCTTTTTGTTACGGCTAAGTAAGGTGGTATGAGGGACGGAGAAATCCCTTGTGCTTCTCTTCGCCAAATATCTTGAAACGAACCCCGACCAAACAAACACAACCCCCTCACTTAGGCGCCCTATACGTGACATGTAGCCGCGATCTAAGTCGAGAAGTCCCTTAAGCGCACTACAACGTGACATGTAGTTGTGACTTATTTGGATACATGGTTGCGGGTGTTTGGCCGAGGGTTGGAAATAAGCGTATTTAGCGGACGGACAAGGTGCACTAGGAATGTATTTAGCGTTGGAAAGCTTGCTTAAACTAGCAAATCCCATTCCTATGTCCTCCTAATCCTTGCTACTTTCGATTATCCCAACACCGTTTTAAAGATGGCAAAAGACAAGCCCAAGACAAATCCTAACTCTACTAACCGACCTTAACCTTAACAAGCTTACTTGAACATAAATACGAACACTTAGGATAGAATTGAACAAACATATACACATTCTTTATTGACTCGTCTAAAACTCGAACGGACATACAACCATCTCCTTGTGGATCGACCCGTGCTCAACCGGCTAGCTGCATAGAGAGACCGTCCTGATCGCGGTTATAACATTAGAACTTTGAACATCCGACACGCCAAAAGCGTGCTATCAAATGGTGTCGTTGCCGGGGAGACGGTAACGTATTTTCTTTCTTGTTATTCGGGTTAATATTCTTTTTGTATATATTTATAAATAAAAAATAAAATAAAGTCTTTTTGTTATTTTTGATAATTTTTGGGTGCAAGTGTGCAGGCTAATCTGGAGCAAGTACAGTAATCCAAAAAGAAAACAGAGAATTTTATTTTGGAGAAGAGACCAAGGGGAGTGCAGGGACCCAAGTTGAAGCCCCAACTAAGCAACTTGACCGCGGAACCGCGGTCAAAGGGGGGCTTTAACCACGGTTCCGCGACCGTATTGAAGCCTCTGTGCCTCAATTATTTTCTGCCCTTTCTATTTCTTTTTATCTTCTCTGTGAATTCCTCTACACTGTATTTTCTGCAGGTTTCTTTGCACAGAATTGCGCCGCCGCAAAATAATTTTTTGTTGTTTTAGATTTTGTTTGTTTACCGCTTTGTATATACTAATACAGACTTTAAGGGGCTTGAGCACCAATTCAGATTGGGTGGGGATTTCATCACCCTTCTTAAGACCCCACAAATCACTAATTGCAAATGCATTGCCTTGAGCTAATAAAAAATACTAGACTCATCCCTAAGGACGTCGCGCTCAATAGGACAGAGTACTGGTTGTAGGCATCGGCTGTTTATCCTATCCTGACTTTGCGGTGTCTAGGCAAGTGTGTCTAAGGCAAATGGTTACTTAATTAGGACCACTACCTACGTAGTGAGGAGCCTCCCACTTACCTGGCACTTACCTGGCCGCAATTGGCGGAGAAGAGGCGGTTTGAGGTTCTATTTCTAGCCCTTTAGAACAGTTAGGAGCTGTCTAGATGACCTAAGTGACCCTAGCTCTAGGTGTGTTTGTGCATATTGTGATTGTGATTGTGCTTGTAAATTTTAGTCCCATAATTCCTTTTTCTTTTAAACAAACAATTTTCATAACTCCAAAAACAAATATTTTTTTTTATAAAAAAAAAAATTCCACATTTTTTCCCCTCCTTTTCTCTGCCTTTCTTTCTTTCTCTCTTCATATAATGGGTACCCCACCTCGTAAAACTCTGGCGAACTTTGGTACCCACAACCAGACATTACTTCTTACAGATCTTGCTTTGGCCGAATGTCGAACGATCCCTCCATGCCCAATATCTCTTTGAAAGATCAGATAGACGCGTCTAGGACAAACACTTGCCCTCCGCAATCCACTTTGTATCAACCTTTTCATCCCCCCCACCCTCTTATGTTGATACCCTTTTTGCAAGTCGTCCTTTGACCGTCGCTGAACATATTGAACAATCCCGTGGCCGATCTTTCACTCCTTTCACCACTACAGATTCTTGGGATCAACAATTCCATTCACCTTCTTATCCAAATGTTGATCCTGCTCCTGTCCAGCCATTTAATTCCTACCCGTCCTACCAGACTTTTGGACCTTCCCTAGACATTGCTTCTGAACCGCCATTTGGGAGTTTTCAGTATCCAAACAACTTTGAATCTTTTACTGAAATCCCTTCACAACCCATGTCTAGTCTAGAATAGTCTTTGGAAGACTTTAGGGTAGCGTCGTACCAACAGATGATGGATTTGAATGCGTCCATGGCCGCCCTCATACAACCTAGTGACCCGGTAGCTAGTTTTCAACTAGCTCCAAATTTTCCAATGTATGAAGAGGCGGTAAGACAGATTGAGAATTTGAGTAGAGAGAGTGAGATGTACCCCCTTCCGAATCAAGCCTACCCGTTTCAACTTGAATCCCACAACTCCGGTTTTGAATGTCTATCTTGTGTTCCAAACGATTCATTGATTAAAGATAGAACAGATAATGAGTTTTGTGACTTTGTAATGTTTGATTTGCCCGATTGTGAAGGGTCCTTTTCGAGTGAAACCACACCCAATCCTGTTGACCTCTACTCCTACACTCTAGAACCGGAATTGATTAATATCCATTCTTTTGTTGAGGTGTCTGAGAATATTGATTTTCACTTGATTGAGGATATTGACGTCGGGAATATTTTGGATGATGAACCTGTAGATTTGGCAGAGTTTTTCTCTTCAATTCATCATCCCGAGTCATTAACTGTTTTTCCCGAACCCCATATGCGTCTTGATTTTGATGAAATTTGCATGGATAAGCTGAATTTTGAGGAAACTTTTGAGGATATTTTTTAGGATGAACTAGTTTTAATCGATTAGTCGGATTTTCCAATTCATCTTGTTCCTTTCATTGACTTTGTACACCTTCCTGAACCTTTAACCGATAACCTTCCTCAATCACCTACCTCCATCCTTTCCATCGTTCCGACCTTGCAAGAAACCGTCTCACTTTCATTTCATATGTCTGGTTTACCGAGTTCGGCATACCCATGGTTTCTCACGAATCATGAGGGATTTGACCCCATTTCTCTCCACATTGATAGATTAGTACAATCCATCTTTTCACATCGATCATTACAGATTGTACTAATTTATTCAATCCATTTCCACCCTCAAGTTCGTATTCCACTTCTTTCTCCCTTCCGCCATTCTTCCTATCATATACCGAGACCGTATCCCACTTCTATCTCCATACGGTCTCACGTATTCTCCATTTCTTACCTCTCCGCATTCTTCGACCAACCTGTACATTATAGCTATAAAAATTTTGAATGGTTGGAGTTAACTTTTGGCCTGTGTAAGGCCTTGTATAGATTGGTACTATTCTCTTTCCCCCCTAATCCTGAACGTCAACGCTTAACAGTGGAAACACTGTTTTACTTAAGTTTGGGGGGACTCTTTTTTTTGTATATATTTTTTGTTTTCCTTTTTTGTTTTGTATATAATTTGTTTTTAGGGAGAGCACCGACAATTTTGCCCCTCTTGGTGTCGCCTGACAGTGAGGGCACTGTCAAGTTTAAGTTTGGTGGTATGCTCGGTAAGCTTTCTTCCTTCGCATTCATTTGTATATTCTGCATTTGCATACCTTATAAAAAAACCATAAAAAATCGAAAATTTTCCAAAATATAAAAACTTTGTCGTCAAGTTAGCTAATAGGGTAACTTAGATTTTTATTCTGAAAGTTTAGTTGATATATTAGAAGTAACTAAATCCAAGGCTTAGGAATTGAAAACCCTAAAAATAACCCTCATTCTGCTTAACCTTGGTAAGTATACGTCCTTACAGTTTTTTTTTGAGAAATAGGTAATCTTGAGTTCAGTTCTTGAGTTAAGTCAAGATGAAGGGAAAGTATTGATGCTTTACTGAAAGATAAGTCTGAAAAATAGTTTATATTCTTGAGTTCAAATTCAGAAATTATATACCCGACAAACTGCACTTACACGCACCTTGATAGTTGGGATAGTAGAGGATACCTAGAAATACTCTTGCCTGAAAGATTAGTATGAAAGAAAAAACGGTATTTAAAGCTAAACACCAAAAGAGCATCATTGAAAAATATATCCGGTCTTGAAAAAGAAAAATAAAAGAAAAGAAAAATAAATAAATAAAGTCAAGACCTGGAAACTGCTATTTACGCTTTAAGCTCACACATTCAGTAATCGTCCGTTAGTGCCTCAAGAAGCATTAATAGTCGCATGAAAGGTGTGCGAGCAAATCCGTCCATCCTTAATGAAAAGAAGTAGTATTAGGTATTAGGGCAAGGGTATTATAGCTTGAATTGAATTCTTGAGTGTAGGGGTGCAAATATACACACACGTAAGGGTATACAATCGATGTTTGGATAAAAGATAGAAATAAAAGATAAGACTTATGTTTTCTGTAAATTTGATAAAAATCCCTGATTTGAGGCCGCACATTAGAAGGAAAACTCAAGAGAACCAACATCTTTCTAAACTTTTTTATAGGACCTAAGGTTAAATAGATAGGAGGTGTGAAACATAAGGGTTGGATATTTCTAAACTTAGGATGATAGAGTTTCTAACGTAGATAGTAAACTGTAGGAGTAGAATCAATGTTAACTTATGAAACTAATTTGACGGGATTTTGTGGGTAGTATCCGCTGAAAACCCTCACGAGACAACACTCCTCCTACTAGGGACACTTAGAGGTTTAACGACTTGTTCCACACGCTCAGTGCAATCGCGTTCCCTGCGAAAGTGAGATTAGGACTTTATGTGAATAATTGGTTTTGCTCGGGACGAGCAAAAGTAAAGTTTGCGAGTATTTGTTCACACTAGAATATTACATTTAATACCGCCCACTCTTCCGCTCGTTTGTTTATAGGTAGGTGCTTTTAATCCGTGTTTGCTACATATTTACAGGCTACAGGTACCTAGTCTAAAATAACGCAATTGATACAAATCTCCACTGTTACGCCAAAATACAGAACATCTGTTGACAGCAGATAAAAGCCGTGTTCCGGTCATCCGTATCCGTCCAGTGCCGCGTACCGGTTCCAGAGACAAGACATATGACAGTGGTCATTCGTGTCTCGGACAAGCACAGAGCACGAGAGGGGCAGTACAAGAATCAATGGGTGCGCGGAACTCGAGGGAGAAAAGGTCAAAAGTATTATTTTTGATGCCATTTTGGACCGTTGCAGATCTGAAGCAATTGTGGAAGCAATTTGCAATTTGGTACATGTAAAACAACAAAGAAGAGCAACACAGAGAAACCCAAAAAATACGACACCATAACTCCCCCACATAGCCGCGGATCCGCGGCCAATAGGGTGACTCGGCCGCGGATCCGCGGCCCAGTTGACTCGGTGGAGTTTGAGGTTTTGGGGGCATTTTGGTCACTTTAATTGGGCACAGATAATTGCCCTAGGGTTTCATCTCTCCTCCTATAAATACCCCATATTTGAACCATTGTAAGGGATGAATTCTTATGCCCACTTTTTGTTAGTTTTTAGTTTAACTTCTTCTTCTTCATTCTTTCCTCCATGAAAATTGTAGTGAGAGCTTTTTGAGTGGAAGCTCAATGAAGATGAGGGTTGTTTTTATCTTGTCTCTTTTATTTATTCTCTTGTAATTTTATTATCTTGTATTGTAATTTTATTATTTGTTGTTAACTAGTTGTTGTTATTTCTTTTCTTGTTCTCTTTTCTTTTCTTCTTTTACCCGTATTTTCAAGCGATGATACTTGATGGAGTTCCTTGCTAAGGTGAGGACCCAAGAGTTAGCTTGCTTCACTTGTAAAACCGTATTTTTCTCTTTTCTTCCTTCTTGTTTTCTTTTCTTTTCTTTTATGATGTATGAATAATTTCCCTCTTGTTAAGGCTAAGGAAGGTGGTATGAGGGACGGAGAAATCCCTTGTGCTTCTCTTCGCCAAACATATTGAAACAAACCCCGACCAAACAAATGCAACCCCCTCACTTAGGCGCGCTATACGTAACATGTAGCCACGACCTAAGTCGAGAAGTCCTTTAAGCGCACTACAACGTGACATGTAGTTGTCACTTATTTAGATACATGGTTGCGGGTGTTTGGCCGAGGGTTGGAAATAAGCGTATTTACCGGACGGACAAGGGGCACTAGGAATGGATTTAGCATTGGAAAGCTTTCTTAAACTCGCAAATCCCATTCCTATGTCCTCCTAATCCCCGCCACTTTCGATTATCCCAACACCGTTTTATGGATGGCAAAAGACAAGCACAAGATTAATCCTAACTCTACCAACCGACAAGTTTACTTGAACATAAATACGAACACTTAGGATAGAATTGAACAAAAATATACACATTCTTTATTGACTCGTCTAAAACTCGAACGGACATACAACCATCTCCCTGTGGATCGACCCGTGCTCAACCGGCTAGCTGCATAGCGACACCGTCCTGATCGTTGTTATAACTTTAGAACTTTGAACATCCGACACGCCAAAAGCGTGCGATCAACACTCCACAGCATAACGGTGTATCGGAAAGACGGAACTGGACCCTATTGGATATGGTACGTTCCATGGTGAGTAATGCTGAGTTACCGCGATCTTTCTGGGGTTATGCGCTAGAATCAGCAGCATATCTTTTGAACTGGGCTCCTACCAAGACTGTGCCTACCACGCCATATCAGATGTGGAGTGGGAAAAAACCCTATCTTCAGTATCTGAAGATATGGGGATGTCCAGCTTTTGTTAAAAAGTAGCAAGCGGACAAACTCGAGGCACGATCAGTACAGTGTAAGTTTGTGGGATATCCAAAGAACTCCAAGGGGTATTCCTTCTATTACGCAGAGGAACAAAAGGTTTTTGTTTCTCGTAATGCCCATATTCTAGAACATCAGTTTTCAGAAAAGGAAACAAGTGGGAGCGCAATAGAACTGGACGAAATTCCCGAACCACAAACTACTACTGAAAGTTTGGTAGAACCAGTAGTTCAAGAAGAACAGGACATTCCCGAACTCCTCCGCAGGAGTAGTAGGCCATCTCATCCGCCTGAGAGATACTACGGTTTTCTCATAGATAGGGATAGAGAGGATTGCGTCATTGATAATGATGAACCTACTAGCTTCTAGCAGGCCATCCTGAGCGGGGACTCGGTAAGATGGCTGGATGCAATGCGGACCGAGATGGAGTCCATATACACCAACAAAGTATGGACTTTGGATTTTACTCCAGGTGGGGTAAAACCAATAGGATGCAAATGGATCTTCAAGAAAAAGATTGGTGTAGATGGACACGTGGAAACCTATAAGGCTAGACTTGTTGCAAAAGGTTTTCGTCAAAGACCTGGTTTGGACTATGACGAAACTTTGTCTCCAGTGGCTATTCTCAAATCCATTCGGGTCCTTCTTGCTATTGCCGCCTTCCATGATTATGAGATCTGGCAGATGGACGTAAAGACGGCTTTTCTAAATGGTAATTTAGAAGAGTGCGTCTATATGGATCAGCAAGAAGGTTTCAATCAGAGTGGGAGCAGCGGGAAAGTATGCAAGTTGCTTAAGTCCATTTATGGACTAAAGCAGGCATCGCGGAGTTGGAACATCTGTTTTGATGAAACGGTCAAAGAATATGACTTTATCAAAAATCCAGATGAACCATGTATATATAGTAAAATTGTAGCACGAACTGTCCTATTCCTCGTCTTGTACGTGAATGACATTCAATTAATAGGAAATGACATTCCTATGCTACAATCTGTCAAAGGATTCTTGTCACACAGGTTCTCCATGAAAGACCTGGGTGATGCCTCTTACATTCTGGGGATCAAGATCTATCATGATAGATCTAAGAGGATGTTGGGACTTTCGCAGTCCAGGCATATCAACACAATACTGAAAAGATTCAGTATGGAAGATTCTAAGCGCGGTAATTTGCCGACTTGTCACGGAATCACCCTATCCAAAGAGATGTCTCCCAAGACTGATTTGGAAAGGGATCGCATGTCAGTTATACCCTATGCTTCTACATTAGGCTCTATAATGTATGCGATGTTGTGCACCAGACCAGATGTAGCTTACGCACTGAGCGTGGTAAGCAGGTATCAGTCAGACCAAGGGGAGAAGCACTGGATAGCATTAAAGAACATTCTCAAGTACCTGAGAAGGACTAAGGATATGTTCTTGGTTTACGGCGGAAAAGACCTCCAGATCCAGGATTTTGCCGACTCCAGCTTCCAGAGTGACAAAAATGACTCCAAGTCCATGTCAGGTTATGTCTTTACCATCAATAGAGGGGCGGTGTGCTGGAAGAGTTCCAAGCAGGACACCGTTGCTGACTCGACGATGGAAGCGGAGTATATCGCTGCTTGCGATGCCGCAAAAGAAGCAGTCTGGATGAAGAAGTTCCTAACAGAACATCAGGTGGTTCCTACCATTGTTGATACAATACCGCTGTATTGCGACAACAACGGAGCTATAGCTTTAGCGAAGGAACCCAGGTCCCATCAGAAGTCCATTCACATCTTAAGGCGGTATCACCTGATCAGGGAGATCATAGATCGACAGGAGATCGAGGTCCGGAGAGTTCCTACAGAGGAGAACACTGCAGATCCATTCACTAAGGTCTTACCTCAGATTCAGTTCGAGAGCCTACTCGAGATGATAAGTCTTCAATACACCAGTATATGGCCCTAGTGCAAGTGGGAGATTGTTAGTGTATATGCCCTAGGGACCATTATTGTATCATACTAGCTTGTATATTACTTAATGAAAGCTTGGGATATTCACAGTTATATTAACAGTCTTGCTAAACATGGTAGTATGCTACTTGGTTTATTTCTATCTTAATATGTGTATATGTTAGCATATCGAGAATACATATTGATAGAGCCCTTAGGATCTTGCTTGACTACCATCGTTGTGATGGCAGTCACACTAGTGGGCGCTGTGTAGTCTACAAGCACATCCTTTTTCAGGTCCCTAGTCGTAGGATTATCGAGATAGGGCATCGATACTCCGGAGTAGACTAGTGTGTACGCTTCTCATCCCAGTTGGGGAGATGGTCTGTCCCACAGCCATCAGTACGTCATACTGGAGATAGTATACAGGTGTTCGTTGGGTTACGGGTACACCGGACAGGACTCGCAAGGAACTGTTGGTTGGTATTATACCTGTCGTCAGTTAACAGTTTCCAGGTGACATGTGTACAACATAGTCCGCAGACTTGACACTGCTGCTTCGCCTCGAGTGTGTTCCCACTGTTCTTAGATTGCTACCCTACCACGGCTCAAAGGAGTCGTGCAAACAGGTAGCAGTTGGGTGCAGTCCCGAAGCACTTAGAGGCAGTGACGGTTAGATAGGATTCATCTCTCTCGGTATAGGGAGTTGATATCGCGCTGTGTCTGGAGAGCCATTACGCAAAGTCCTTGGCCAGGGCAAATGAGATTTACAAGTAGGATTTCCTGTAGCTTTTCAAGGTGTAATGGACTTCACTCCGACACGACTTATACCGCTTTTAGGGGACTGACGCTTGCCGCCCCCCTAAGCCCGATATGCGATAGTCATAGACGAACAGACCGGACTGTACGAAGATTATCACATCAGGCTCAGTAGGAGTTCGAATGGGTTTCCTCATCGGACTTTTTATCGACATCTACCTGGGGACCATTACGTACAGCTAGTGCCGCTTGCGGTCTGTGGTTAAACCCACTGCCAGTGTAGTGTCGAGTGTTTAGAGTCCCACACAGAGATTTTCCCTGCTTCGGGCGAAATGATATAGAGGTCGTATGGTTTTACGACAGGGTTCGGACACATACGTGTTTTTACGCACGTAAAATGTTCGGACAGTTTATACTAGCAGGCTTTGGTTTAGGCCAGATTCTAGTATTGGATTATTGGATTTATACAGTATCAGAATTTCCGTGTTCTCACGGATGGGAGGGGCATTCTCGTAATTAGTCGAGAAGCTTCAAGAAGATTGATGAGTCAGAGGCTTAGGTGGAATTTGCATTAAATGTATTAGTGACTCATGGTGTGATTCATCAAATGAGTTAATGAAGCATTTATTGCTTAATGACTCATGAGATGATTCACCCAAAGAGAGTTAATGAAGCATGGTTGATATTATTATTATGTTATTCATTTTAATAATTATCATGCTTCATATATATTCTAAAATGAGTTATAATTCATGATCATTCTCACTCTCACCTTCTCTCTCCTCAAGCTCTCTCTCTCTTCAAAGAACTAACCCTAACCTCTCATGTGTTGAGATCCAAAGGTTAGCAAGACTAATAGATCCCTAATCCTATTCTATATCCTCTTGGTTACATTGATTAGCACTCATAGCAACCTAGTTACCTCAAGTGAGAGGTTAAAGCTTGGAGAAGTAGCTCTCGGATGGATCTTCTATCACAACAAGGAGGCCGACGAGGAGGTGGTCTATGAGAACAAGAAGGACTTGATTCATTAGGTATAATCATCTTTCATAGTAGCTAAACACTTCTATGTTGTTGTTAGTTAGGGTTTAGCAAAGATCCGTAAAGTTAGTCGATGTTAGTTTAAACAAAATGATTGTTTTACCTATTCTGCCTCCCCGCTTCTTGTGGGGTGTCTAACGTCGACTTACAGTAAGGTGGAAATCAAAGCACAGTGGGAATCACACAAGACTATATGACGATCTTGGGTCTACAGACTAACCTGTACCAGTGTCACCAGAGAACTGCTATCCGACGATTGGTATATATCCATCTAGGAGTTCTCGGCGAGTCCGTTCAGTGTACCCAGTCTTTACTGAGCACCCGTTCACCATCTTTGATGTCAAACACCGATGGATATGGTATCATCCATCGCCCATCATATGGGTCAAGATACGTATACGCTAGTCTACTCTGGTGTATCGATGCCCTGTCTCGATACACCCTCGACTAGGAACAGTTATAGGATATACTCGTTGACTACCCTGGCTCCACTAGTGTGATCTCATCATAGTACCAGTAGTCGCGTACATATCCTAAGGGCTTTATCAACATGTGCGAGCAAGACATTAAACTAATACAAGTCAACATGTTAAGATAAAGTTTAACCAGATAGCATATTATCATTTCGAGCAAGAAAGTCCTATCTATATATATCCAAGCATCTACTATATTATACATCATATATACAATAATGGCCTCTAGGGCATATACATAACTAACACATACCTCAGAGATTGTGATGTCATCGACCATGCAGACAGATGACCCAACTGTTGCTGAGATTGATGTGATACCGCTTCCAGAGCTTACGAGCTGAGTTGGCTGGAGCTTTCAGGCAGAGAGGCGACGGGTGATAGCTAGTCTATCCTGAGTTAAGAGACGGAGGTGATTCGTAAGATTTGATGCGCCGACGCAGGCCCTATTGAGTTGATGATTTCCAGTATGGAGAGTCTTGCTCAGATCTAGAGTAGATCGATCCAGAGATGACATTGTTCGTCGAATGTTCCGATGTGAGATCGGTAAGCTGACCAGTTTCAGATAGAGGCCCTCACCCAGATGTGTTGTGAGTTGATCGAGAAACGGATGAGTTTTGAGTATTCCTCCGATGGTTGGGACGAGTTCCCGAGGACGCGTTCGACTGGATATCTTCTACAGAGTGATGAAGATACCGAGTTCATGATTTCGAGTCCGTGCGAGAGATTCCGGATTGATGTCGCTGAGAACATTTGCAGTACACAGATAGCATGACATGATATCAAGGTGGATGATAATAAGGATGAGTGGAACAAGAGGATCGTGCGTGATGCTGACGAGCTGTTGTTACTCCCTATCGAGATTAGAGATCTGATATATATGCAGAGGCGTTGGGATACGGCCAGTTCCTAAGAAAAGGTTGTGCTGAGAACGCAGATGTCCAGAAAGCGAGAAAAGATTTATAAGTATACCAGCCTCCATACAGTTCGGTATAGGCGAGATCGGAAGAGACATTGAGCCAGTTCCTTCCAGGACACTGTTGCGATGGGATTGCACCGAGGATTCAGTTGTGTCACGTGTATTCAGAGGGCCAGAGGCCGACGCCGGTGACGTGCTGCTTTATGAGTGATCATACTAATTGGCCGAGAGTTGACCTGAGGAGTGCCAGAGCGGGATCGTTTACGTTAGCACACCTGACCGGGAAGATGAGCCGATAGAGTGCGGATTGGTGATCCACAGAGAAATGAGGACCCAGAGACGGAAGACGCCAGACTGTGGGCAGGAAGGCAAGCGGATGTTCTTGCTTTTCCTGTTTTGGGCGCACCAACTTTTCTTCGATATTGCAGGAGGTGTCCCTCAATGTCATTTGTTGCGATTTGCGTTTGTGATCCGAGTATCACGCTTATTTTGCTTGGACTTGAGTTTTGATGATTGATTTTCATGATATTGTTTTCGTGCACCATGACTGCACCTACTGGGTAATTGCATTTTGTGCATAGTTATTGCACTTGATATACGTTTTACATACTGTTGTATCGGGCTATGATTTGTGCATATCTATTTACACTTGGAATTGATTTTGTGCCGTGGCAGCACATGTTTTTGATTTCATGGATTTCATACAGTTGATTTGATATATGCGTGTGGTACGCACTCGATTTGATTTTTGCACTCGGTATAGCTCATATGCGCTTGCAGTGCATTGATACGTGTTTTGTGCACGCAGTTGCACACTTTTATGAGTTTTATACACCTGGGTACGCTCGTGTAGTTTTCATACGCATTTGAGTTATTGATGTTCATTTTCATGCATGTTACTGCACTTGATGCTTATTACGGACCTGACGCGCTTGGGTTGGATTTTGCGCTTATTAGGCGCTTGATTTAGAAGATTTTTCGTGCATGTGGGATGCACTGGATTTAGATATTATTCATACATGTGGGATGCAGTTGATTTAGATTTTTTCATGCTTGTTGGATTCACTTGAGTTGGATTTTCGCGCATGTTGTGCGCATGATATAAGATGTGATTTGTTCACACCGAATGCACTCGAGTGGGATTTTCGTTCGTGCATGACAGTTGCACTAGTTGAGATTTTCGTGCACTAAAGATGCACTAGATGTTGTTGTCATGCACACCTGTTGCACTGGACAGATGTTTTCGTGCACACCCGTTGCACTTAGTTTTGCTTTCGTGTATATTGGCACTTGTATTTGGGTTTGATTTCCGTGCGTACCAGACGTAAGTGATTGTTGGATACTCCTTTTGAGGCTGACTTTTGCTTTTGAGCACTTTGTTTACATGATGAGGCCCTATACTTTATAGTACCTAACACGACTGATCCGAGGACAGTACCTGTATACCTTGCATGCATAAAAAGGAGCTACAGTCTCGCTATTTCTTACGTGTTTTCGAGTGACACGAGCATTTACAAAAGAAAACTATTTAAGATATTTTAAAAAGGCCGGAACGTATATTTTGAGCAAAACATATATGAGAGTATATTATTACTTTACAAATGAGCGTCAGTCATATGCGCCGTGAGTTACACATCACACAGCGATTCAGAAAAAGATTCTGCATATGTTATTTCAGTTTTGGAGATTTTTCAAAAAGAATGTGTACTATATAAATTTTATAGCTTTTGCTTAGTGTATATTAGATTTCAGTAGTGGATTTCGAGATCTGTATCTCCTTTGTGACTCCGATGATATGCGTGCAAGTCTGATGATTTGCGTGACGCTTGACGGAGATCGGTTTTAAGTTTCGTACTCATTTTTCCGGCGCGCAGGATGCGCTGTTGTTTTCTGTTTCTTCCGTGATTTCGGAGCCCCGTTGATTTAGTTGTTTATTGCAATGTTTTAGTATTTGGGGGTTTAAATTTAAATTCGGGGACAAAATTTCTTTAAGGGGGGAAAATTGTAATGTTTCTGAAATCTTTATATGAATTTTTCCGTTTTAGGGTAAAATAGTCGGTATTTTCCGTTATAACTCGATTGTGATCAAACCTCTATACAGATTTGACTGCGCCAAGTTTAACTAGAATAGTGCTAGTGCGCGGGTTTTGGGAGGTCAATGGGAAGTTTTGGTTCACATAGAATTTTTCCCTAATTAAAATATTATTTTAATGTGTTAATTATGCACTTAATTAGTGATAATTACAATTTTGGCTTGGTTTAATTACTTCTAATGTGAATATATGCTAAACTAATCACTAGAATTATGCTTAAACCTTTCTTGCCAAAAGATCTAGATATTTTAGATTTAAATGGAAAACATAAAAAGAAAAGAAAAGAAAAGGTGGCATTTTAGCATTTATTAGCATTTATTGATTTTTCTTGCTAGAAATTTCCACACATCTTACACGACCCCCCCCCCCCCCTCTTTCCTCTTTGGCCGAATCTTATGCTTGCTGCCCTCTCTCTTTGCACACTTCATTTCACTTCAAAAAGCTTCACAAAATTGATCAAAAATCATCACTTTATTCCACAAACTCATAATTTAATCCATACCCACAATTCTTCATGCCTAATCAAGCTTGGATCTTCACTAAAGAGCTTCATTTTAGAGGGTTAATTTTGGTGATGTTGCTAAAATTGAGATCTAGTTGTGAGGAATAAACTCTAACCCAAATCTTTAAATTGGTGCTTAATTCTTAAACTAGCTATTTAAGTGTTTATTATTACTTAAAAGTTCATGGTTTGCAAATTCATGATAATTATTAGAAATTTCAAGTTAGGATTTTGAATGGTTAAGGCGGTTAATCTTGAAGCATAGACTTGGAAAAGTTAAGCAAAATTGTGAGAATGATAATTGTTTTTTTTTTCCTAATTGCCTTTTTAGCTTAATCGCAAACTAGGTTTTTCTAAATCATTTTTAGTTAAGATTAAAATTATGGATATGGTTTGGATAACTTAGTTATGGTAATTGGCGAGATTTACGATCGCTAGAATTGTTAAATTCTAGACTTGTGCTAAATTGAGATAAAATGATATAATCTGCTTACTAGGTTTTCGGTAAAACTTAGACGTGAGTTTTAATGGACGTTTGGATGACGTGAATATTATTATCGACGATAATTACTGTGTTGTAAATGAGTATTGGTACTATTGGGTTTTTGGCATGGCAGTTTTCATATATAGCGACCCTAGTGAGGGTTTTGGCTATGTTTTCCGGTATTTGGATTTCTTGGTTTTGCGACTGGATATTTTATTTGGCCGTTGGACATTTGTACGTCAACGACGAGGGTTGTTTGGTAGTTTTGCATGAGTAGGCTATAGGTTCTAACCTATGAGCGCACCGCGTGCCTTATTGGATTTCGGAACTTGATGTTGATAGCTTTGCGATTTGGTATTGATTGTAGGTACCTTCGCGTGGATTCTGAGATGACGAAGCACATCGACTTCGGCTAGGCGAGGAGAATTGTTGTGAGTAGATTTAACATCTACAGGGGAATCTCCCACATGGCGTTATGCGTCTGAGCTAGAGATGACTTGTTTTGTCGTATATTCTATTTCATATATAGAGTTGCGCATACACCTTATTGCTTACTTACTTATTATGCTTGGACTTGTACCCTTAGGACACTGCACTATTATTGACGGCTCATGTTGCACGATCACTAATTGTATGCCACACACACCGTCAATAATTTCCATGACACGCACAACACACATACCTATATGATATTGTTTGGTTAGGGACATTGAGACATCATCCCTATTTCCGTTTATGCATATGACCTATAGCATACCTGTATACCTACATGCTTACACATATGCCTTGATATGCTTACATGCTAGTTACCTGTATACCTATAGGCTATTGTACCATTAGCAATAGGTACATACACACATAATGATATAGCTACATGTATACCTTGCATACATACTTCACTTATACACATAGGGTATATTACATCATTACTGATAGGTAGATACATATACTTTACAATACCTTTATGATTATGCATATATCTGGCTATAGCTACATTGTTACCTTTATTTGATGTTATACAGAATTGGAGAAATTAGGAACCGCGTGATATATATATTAACTTATTGCAGTTAAATAGCGGTTTTTCTTTCATATGCTCAAATTACAGTTTCATGTTGCATATATTACATTCATGGATTTCATATGATGTTCTCTGATAATTTTACTCTTATGTATATATAACAGTGGAATGGGAAACTGTTATATATGCCTATATATATTAGTGTAATGGGACGCTAATATATATGTATTGATTCATGCAGTTATACTTCTTCATTACTTGATGTTTTCTGGATTTGAGGACCGTGAAATTATGCAAGTATTCTTATTCTTTACTTGATATTTGTATGCATCCACTCAGAGATTTGTTTTATACCGATACGTGGAACACAAGTTTCGAGGTGAGACACTTGGGTTTCGAGGAACGTATAGATATCAGAAACCCGATACGTGGATCATGGGTGTCGATACCGGACACTTACGATTTGAGGAACGTATGAATGTGAGAATGACCGATACGTGGATCACGGGTGTCGATACCGGACACTTACGATTTGAGGAACGTATGGATATGAGTATTTATGTGTCGATGCTAGACACTTTTTTCATGATGTTTTTGGGTGTTGATGTTGGACACTCACCTTATATGAAACTTACTCGATACTGATATTGTACATTCAGGATATGTGAAATCTACTTGATATTGTACATACATGATATATGAGATTTACAGGATACATGAGATTTACATGATATTGGATACAGGATATATGAGATTTACTTGATATTGTACATTCAGGATTTATGAGATTTACATGATATGAGAGCCAATTTGGGGGCTGAATTGAGGAAATTGGGATTCAGATTGTCTTGATAGATTTTGGTCCTACCACGAGGTCAGGATTCCGTAGGAATGACATGTTTTATCCCATACTCCGCATTGATAGAGTACCTTCCATGACTGTTGCATTTACATACTTATTTTATATGCATTGCTTCATGTATTAATTGTACCTGATAGTGTACCATACATGATTGTTACATACAGATTTTCATATTATTGCTTCATATATTAGTTGTACCTACTAGTGTACCTTTCATGACTATTACCTACATATGACCATTTATTGTTATTAGTTTGCATATGCATTAGATTCGCGCTGTACGTGCATACCTACGATTACCTGCATATGTTAATTTCTATTCATGAGTTGGCAACTCACCCCCGTTGTGCCACATTTCTTGCAGGTTGATCGGATGGATCAGTTGCGGCATTGCTGGCACACAGCTGTTTTCGGGTGACTTGCTTGTGGTAGGTGGTACATGTTGGATCGTGCCTCTCATATATTCGTTATTTAAATTGTATCTAGTCACTCCATCAATTCAGAAACTAGTTATTGTATATGTTGCAGACTTAGAAGACTTTTAGTTGCGAGACTTGAGGGATGGGTTTTATGTTCGCTTATGGGGTTGTTGTCATGCTATACTTTATTTTCTTATGTGGATCTTCTCCGTTCGGCGTCGTATACTTGTTATTTATACTTGTGGTGGTTGTTTTCTCCGTTGGACGTGAATTGCTCCCGTTTGGGATGCTTTATTCATATTTTGTGTTGTACCCGTTTTCGGGGTTAGTTTTTACAAGGGAGGTGCTGCCCAAATTTTTAAAAGACAAAACATGATTTACTATACGTTTATTTCAAAGCTTCACCTCTTTATTTCTTAAAATGGTTTAGATTTTTGGGTTTCAGCTTACTTGAATTACGTTACGCCTGTAGACGTGCGTGATTTAAGTGCAGGTCGCGAGCTAATATTTTGGGTCGTGACAATATCATATAAAGGTGTATATGTAGCTATAGCACGGTATGCGTGTATGTATGTATGTATGTATGCAGGATGCAATTCATATGCGTAATAGAACAAGAATCGACGTCTAACTAATGATAATAATGAAGGCGTTACAATACATATTCCCTTAGTAAGGTGGTACAAGAACAACAGCCTCAATATCAATAACGGATGCAGTACCACATATATATATATATGTTGTGCGTGTCATGGTAATTACCAACGGTGTGTGTTTGGCATACAATTCAGTGCTCGTACAACATGGACCGTCAGTAATGGTGCAGTGTCTAATAGTTACTAAGTCAGGATACAACAAGTAATGATATACAAATGATGCTCATGCACAATCAACGTATATGCATATAAACATATGGCTATAACACCGAATCTAGCCCTCGACGCTTATCGCCATACGGGTGATTCCCCCATAGATGTTAAATCTACTCACCGACGATCTTGAGCTAGGTAAATCCAACCACTTGTTTTCCCCTCCTTGCACCGTCCGATGTCCCCGCCTGCGACCCGATTATCACACAACACAATAATGCGTGTGTAACATTTCAGAAAATATAAAATATTATTACTGGAATATAATATTAAAATAATATATTTCGCGAAAACTACCCGATTTGCTAAATTGGGGGTTTCGTAAAATGTTATAAATATATACCAATATTTGTGAAATAATTGAAGATTAAAATGATTTATTCATTTAAAAATATATTTATTGGATATGGCATTTTTATAATTAATTATATGCAGTTTGGATAAAAATTGATTAGTGCAATACGAATCGCGATAAAGCCAAATCAGTGTTTCTACATTCTTTCATTGCTAGTGCACTATGATATGTTGCATTTTGTTATATATTGTTTACTTTGTGTTTGTTCATTTCTTTTGGTTCTATTTGTGTGAGAAAAGAAAGAAATGAGAGCGTATTATAGAGGGGAGAGAGAGGGGGGACCACATCATGACTTGGAGCATGCCATGAGAGAGAAAGAGAGTGAGAATAGGTGAGGATAAGTGAGAGAGAAAGAGAGGGCTACCATCATCCTCCCCCATTTGCTTCTTTCATTTTCCTTCAACTCATATCTCCCTCCACCTCCACCTCCAATTATCATCTCAAAATCTTCATTAAACCCCTAAACCCCTTTCATGAAAGATGAACCCCATCCTCATCCTCAACACTTTTGACCAATCAACGATGGATTTTGGAAACTTTGAGATGCTAGGGCTTTTCTTGGGTTGCCCAAATGAGTTATAATTCCTTTCATTTAGTTTAATTTTTAGTTTTTTGCATTCTAGTTTAGTTTAGAAGTTGATTAAGTGTGAAATGGTGAAGTTATAAATCCCAAGAGAGGGTTTGGGTGAATGTGCGGATTTGGTGACGTCTAGTGGCTGTTTACAAGAACCTAGTGTGGATTTTATTCCCAAACAACAGAGAATACGGACTTAGGATATACCCCGTGTCGGTTTTGTATTAATTGTGTGCCTACAGGGAATCTGGGTTGACCTGGGAAGTTTATGAGAAAAACTAGCAACTCCAGAGACCTAGTTGGACCAATAAGAGACCACCCTGAGAAGACGAACCCCAACGGAGCACTTCTGGTCGAGCTCGTCGGATTTCTAAAGTGTGTGGCCGGCCAAGTTGTGGTATTTGGTGTCTAGGTTGGTTTAGTAGCTCACATACTCCATTTTCGACACCCTATTGTCACGACACGAAATTGGCACGTGACGGCCCTAATACTACGCAACGTCTACAGGCGTAACGCAGTAAAAGAAAGCCAAAACCCAGAAATCTAAACCATTAAAAGACAAGAAAAGATAAGGAATATTGTTTAAACTTTTGAAAATCTCAAGTATAATTTCTTTAAGTCCAATTTACTTTCTTGAAAATTTCAGCAGCGCCTCCTTTGTAAAAACCAACCCCAAAAATGGGTACAACATAAATATAAAGTAAAGCATCCCCAACGGGAGCAAATCCACGCCAAAAGGCGGAAAACAACCACCACAATAGATATACGACGCCATAGCGAAGAAATAATAGACGATACAAGTAAAACTGCATAAAAAGACATCCAAGTCACCAAAATATATAATATCGTCCTCATATCAAGTCTTTAAGTCATACAAGATAATATAGAAGATGGAGAGTACAAGGATACAACGAATATACAATACAACAATACGGATAACCACAAAACCCGCCTAAGCAAAATTGCACACTATGAGCTGAAGCGGTATACGCAGCAAAAGATGACCGGATAGGTGAATAGCCTACCTCGACAACCCTGGGGAAAACAACCAGCAAAACCCTGTGGCATAACGGAGGTGAGTTGCCAAGTCGTGAATAGTAAATAACATATGCAGCTAATCGCAAGTATGCACGTACAACGCGAATCTAACATATGTAAGCTAAAAGCAGTAAAATGTCATATGAATGCGATAATCATGAAAGGTACACTAGCAGGTACAACTAATACATGAAGCAATAATATGACAATCTGTATGCAATAGTCATGCGATAATGATATGAATGTGTATATATGCAACAGTCATGAAAGGTACGCTAGCAGGTACAACTAACACATGAAGGAATGCATATAAATAAAGATATGTAAATGCAACAGTCATGAAAGGTACTCTATCAGGTACAACTGATACATGAAGCAGTGCATAAACAATAAATGCGGAGTATGGAATGAAACATGTCATTTCCGCATAATCCTGAAATCGTGGTAGGATCAAAATCCATCAAGACAATCCAAATCCTAATTCCTCAAATCAGCCCCCAAATTGGCTCTCATATCATATAAGTCTCACAAATCCTGAATGTACAATATCGAATAAATTTCATATATCCTGAATGTACAAAATCAGCAATCTCATAAATATCCTGTATCAAATTCCAATTAAATCTCCGATAATCCAAATCCAATATCAAGTAAAATTCTAACACCCTAATTATATTTGCATGAATAAATATGATGTATATAAATTGATATCAATACACATATATTAGCGTCCTATTCCACTAATATTGGTGTAAAGGCATATATAACAGCGTCCCATTCCACTGTTATATATACTTAGGAGTAAAAAGAAATATCATGAAACCAATGTGTCAAGCATCGACACAGAAATGCTGATCTATCAGGTGCTTTCACCAAGACTGTACCCCCTTGATAGGTACATATCATACGCTATACCGAAAGCTCGAGTGCCTAGCTCTGACCCTCGCCTTTCGACGTATCCATACGTACATGACTCCCGTCGGTATCCCCATGATAACCGCCGAGTCGTTAGTAATATCACCGGATGGTATGGTTCCCCCACTAACTCATCGTGTACTACACGATTCTTGTCCCGTGGTACCTCCCGGGCCCCACCATGTACCCGCAGACGGTGCCTCCCGCTCCTCGAATCGGGTATATAATCAGAACAGACAAATCTCATGGTGGATGCTGTAATATCATATCAAAGACAACCGGGTTTTTCAAATAATGCATAATTTAATGAACTACCATGGTCCCCAAATCCAGAAAACATCATGAAAAATCCATATCTCAATGCGAAAAATCCATGAATAAAATATACGCAACATAAAACTGTAATGTAAGCATATAAAGGAAAAACCGCTAATTAACTACAACAAGTTAATATAATTATCATGCGGTTCCTAATTTATCCAATTCTAAAAAACATCAAGTAAAGGTAAACATTGTAGCTATAACTGATATATGCTTAAACATAAAGGTATAGAAAGATATAGATATCTACCTATCAGAAATGATGTAATATACCCCCCGGGTATAAGTGAAGTATGTTTGCAAAGTATACATGTAGCTATGTCATTATGTGTGTATGTACCTATCACTAATGGTGCAATACTCTATATGTATACAGGTAACTAGCATATAAGTATGTCAAGGCATATTTGTAAGCATATAGGTATACAAGTATTCTATAAATCATATGCATTAAGAAATATGAATCAATGTCTCAATGTCCCTAACCAAACTATATCATATCTATAAGTGGGTTGTGCGTGACATGGCAATTATTGACGGTCTGTGTGGCATACAATCAGTGCTCGTGCAACATGAATCGTCAATAATATGTGCAGTGTCCTAAGGGTACTAGTCCAAACACAATAATATCTAAGCAATAAAGTGTAGTCGCAAATTCTAAATATGAAATAGAATATGCGACAAGTCAAGTCAATCTAGTCCAGACGCATAACGCCATGCGGGCGATTCCCCTGTAGATGTTAAATCTACTCACCAACGCTCCAAGCTAGGTGATGTCTACCACCTGCTTCTCCTTTGTATCAGTGTCCAAAGTCCCCGCCTGCGAACCTGCAACATTAATATAATAACACAAGTATATATTAATAATAGACCCAAAATACATACAATCTACACGGACCAACACGACACACATACGTACTCTAAAGGGTTCGTGTTGTAGCTAACGCGTATAGCGACACTACGAAACCAACTCAGAACAACAGCAACACAGAACACGCATATTATAGGATAATGTATTGCGCCAAACGAAACACTAGAAATACGCAAAGCTGTCCCAGATTTTTCTGTCCTAGTAATTTGTAAAAATTGCAAGTACCAGGAGACTACAATTAACCCAGAGACCCCTACACCAAAAATCAACACCTCAATCCCTACTCTGGGCGCAAATTGCGGCCAGAACCATTAAATCTGCGGCCGGAGTTGGAGGAAGTGGGCTCGTATTTTGAGGGTAGGTTCCAGGTCTCTACACTAGGTTACTGTCATGTCAATTTTTGTAACAAGTACCTAGTTTAACAGCAGATCATCCGAGACCCCAAAGCAACAATAAAAATACGATAATTACACGAAATGATACGATACGCGATAAAAACAGAAACTTTAAAGCTAAGCTACGCAATAAACATCTAAAGAACAGAAAGAGAGCAATACCTACACAAAAGAACTCAAAAATCCAAGCTTTGCACACTCCAAGGCATCCAAGAGGCAAGTGATGGAAAAATATGTGATTTTGTGAAGTTTGTGAATGATTAGTGATGGATTTGTGAAGAAATGGTGAAGAGAAGCTAAGTGTTCAGTTTGAGGAAAGAGGAGGTGAAGAAATAATGCTAAAGAGATAAAGAAATGAGAGAGAGAGAGAGAGAATGATAAATAGAGAGGGAGGTGAGGCTAAGAGGTAAGAACACCAAAGCATTAACTCCTCATAAATGCCTTCACACTCACCTCATCACTCCAAAAGAAAATATCTTCTCTCTCACATGAAAGATCTAGGGTTTAGGTTAAGGATGGATTAAACAAGGATTAGGTTAAGTGTCATGGTTGCTAAGAACAAAATTAGCACAAACAAAACTCACATTTACGTGCACACGTGCGTGCATGCTTATAACAAATAATAATAAATTATTAATTAAATGTTATAAAATATGTGGAACCCGAATTGGTAAACTTTTTACAGTAAACCCGCATTAACGTCTAAACGAACACTAAACGAAATCTAAGGCGTTACAATCTCCCCCCTATAGAAATTCGTCCCCGAATTGAAAATTCTCATTAAGCGTACCTTCAAAGAGAAGATTACAAACTCTCATATCTCGCTCGCATCCTCCCAAGTGATTACCCCACTATACGGCTACGTCCAAGAAAAACCCTTCACAGATGGCAAGGCCCCTGACCGACGTTTCTCCACCTGCCGAGCCATTCACACAATTGGCTGCTGGTGAATGAAAGATCGTGTCCAAACTAAATGGTCTGGTGCTGAATCATGTGAGAGAGACCATGAAGGTAATTGCAAAGTATCAACACAAGGAATACAGGGTGAATACTTAATAATCTGGGCGGAAGTGCCAAATTAAAGGCAACGAAACTAACTCGCTTTAAGGATCTCAGAAGGACCTACAATTCTGGGATAAGCTTCCCAAAACCCAACACGTCATTCATTGGAATCCGTAGGAATACATGATCTCCCCCTGCGAACTCAAGTCTACGACCACCATGGTCGGTATAAGTCCTCTGTCCGCCATGGACAATTCTCATCCTGACCTAAAACAACTGGATCACCTCCGAAGTCTCTAGACTAGCTGGGTCCAAAAATCCTACTACGCTGAGTCAGAAAAACAGACTGGTGATCGACACGACCTAACAACTAAACCTAAAGGTTGCCAATTGGAGTGCCTCCTGATAACAGCTATCAAAAGAGAACCATAACAATGGCGAGTGACGATCCCAACTGCCGACAATAACTAAAACGCACGCACAAGTATATCCTCCATAGTCGGTATAGCTCGCTCTCACAAAACCATCATCCTGCTGATGGAAAGATGGAGCTAAAGCACAACCAGTATCCAAGGCTTCCTGAAGTTCCTGCCCAAGACGGCAAGCGAACAGGGTGCCTTCATTGGATACGACCCATGAAGGAACTCCATGCAACACTCAAACTTAACAAAGGATAACTGAGCAAACTGAGCATAACCGGACAACAAGCATCCAAATAGAGTCACACCCTGACTAAACCTGGGTAGACACCATAACGAAATTCATGGAGATCTGCTCCCACTCCCACATCGGAACGGTTAAAGGTTGCAACTCTCCAGCCGGTCTCAGATGCTAAATCTAAGCACACAACAAAACAGACACCTTGAAATGAAACCCGAAACTTCTCTTTACACCCTTGCCCACCCGTAACTATCTCACAAGTCACGTCAAATGTTGGTGGAACTCGAATGAGTACAGAGAGTTCACTGCTGTGCCTGCTATAGGATTTCGTGTATCTGCCCAAAAGTATCAGGTACACAAACGCGTCCCTAAACGTAGCACACCCTTGTCACAAATCAAGGACTCCGAATCCTTACACAGCCGAGTATGCTCAAGTATCTCTGACAAATGAGCATCGGCGGGCAGTGCCTCACGAAAGCGATTAAGGAAAAGTGGTCGGGCGCGGACATGAGCATGCTTTCCCCCTTAGTAGAAGCGAACATAAGCTATACTCAACAACCGCATAAGAACTGTAAATCTGCAGAAGACTATCTCAACAATCATAACCCGCTGCAGGAAGATGTACATTAAGCTCTGGTGGTCCATGAAAATCTAACACGACTCTCGAACAAGTAATGTCTCCAAATCTCCAACGCAAGACCACCGCGGCCATCTCCAGATCATGAGTAGGATATCCTGCTCGTACTTCCTCCAGATGTAATGAAGAAAAAGCGATAACTCTATAGTGTCACCTCAGTACACAATCGAGCCCCATTCGCGAAACATTACAGTTAACAACAAAGTCGACCGTACCAGAAAGCAAAGAAGAACTGATGCGGTTGTTAACCGAGTTTTCAACTGCTGAAAAACTCTGCACGCATGCATCAGTTCAAGAAAAGCACATCCTTTCCGGTCAGTCCAATCAACGGTACAACACTACACTAGTACTACTGCACGAAACGGCGGTAAAAACCTGATAAGTCCAAAAATCGTGGACCTCCATCCCGCGCACAAGTCTGGGCGTAAGATGTACGGCCATGATCTTTCTCGGAACCATACAAAACCGTCTCCCGTAACTACAAGACCTAGGAGCCAACACAAACAAGCCTGAAGGAACACTCCGAGAATCTAGCAAACCGCTGGGGCTCTCCCAATGTCTGCAAAACAAATCCTCAAGTGCTACTCCTGTTCCTCAAGACATATTAAATAGACCAGAATGTCGTCAATAACACAACAACAACTAGTCGAGGAACGGCCTGAAGAAATCTGGTTTATCATATAAACGAATGCTGCTAGGGCATTGGTGAGTCCAATGACACCACCAAAACACACAAAGCCCATAGCACGCACAAGGAAGTCTTCGGAATGTCATCACTCCGAACCCCTAACGATGATGACATGATCCCGAACAAACTTAGAAAATGTTTCACACTCCGGAGCTGATCGAATAAATCGTCAATGCGAGGTAAAGGATACCTATCCGCACCGTAAGCCGGTTCAATTGACGATCCATCAATACACAACCTCAATCTTTCGTGCTTCTTCTTGACGAACAGAAATAGGAGCTCCCCAATGCGAAACACTCAAACGCACAAGCCCCCCAACAAACAACTCTGCAGCTGATCCTTAAGCTCCTTAAGCTTCGCCGGCTCATCTGGAACAATGTCGGATAACTCTCGCACGAAAGAAACCTGGTCCAATAAACCAACTGTGGCTCCGGTACCACGAATGAATGCCAAGAATCCACGACATCCTCTCCTCAAAAGCCGACTAGTGAAAAAGGCTGATTTCGAGCTGTGAGAGGCGGCACAACTATCCACCTGCACAACAAGAACTGACTCGCTGGAAAAACAACACCTGACTGTTTTCTCACGGTAGTCCACAGACGTCTAACACGTAGATAATCCAGTTCGTGCCCAGGAGAACGTCAAATCCAACATCTCTAGAAGGATCAGGTGACGGACGAATCTCTATTTCCTATCCGATTGGCACACGACCGAAATACGTGTCGCGTAACAAATGAATCGCTGACAGAAATTAACACACCAAGCGGCTGCTCTACCTAACATGAATCTCGTCCCAACCACGGCACAAAGTGTGTAAAACAAACAAGAATTACATCAAAAGAACATACGAATTAAGGATACCTGAACACTATGCTTTGGACACCCGCGCGTCCCGATAAGTAGAAGCAAACTCTCGTGTATGCCCCCTACCCGCAACTGGCTGAACTCCTCTTCTGGTAACCTATCCCCTTTGAGCGAACCTTCCGCGTCCATGACCTCTCTGCACATAAGCCTAACGTGGTGCTAAGGAACAATGTCTGACGAAGTGTTGAAGGCTTCCACATCGAAAACATCCATGGGACGACTGCTGACCCTCCTAGGGATGAGAGATGAACGACTGTCCTCGTCCTAAGCCTCTGGTACTCCCACGACGGTCGCAAAATCTGTCTCGACGACTAAACCTCTGTCTCTGGGCTGGTACACCGGTACGAGTCCTCCACTGTCCCGGAACTCTCAGAGTCTCTAGAATACGTGCCTCGTCAACTGGGGCTGCATCCACTGGTGCTATGTAGGTGACGGACTGCTGCATGCGGATCGTAGGGAACAACTGGGTAACAGGGGTGACAACCTCCTGTCGCTGCGCTCGAACGGCCTCAACCAATGAACTCATCGTCTGGCGCATGTCCTGCATCTCTGTCACAAACCTAGTGATACTATCTGTCGAAGGCGAATCCGTCTGCACCTGTGCAACGAGCGTGCTATCCTGGTCAGTCCTCGCTGCATCACTCTGTGTCCCCATAGTCATCGGCGGCAAGGCTATAAATGGAAATAAGATTCGATAAGAACACAGAAATCGAATCACAAGGATATGAATCATCAAGGAAGGAATTTCAAGCAATTTGTACTTAGGTCACTTTAGGCGGAGTACCGCATCGTGAGTATGCTGCAGACATACACATACTACGTTACTCTGCTTAAGCTACCTACTCCATCATACCAAGGTCCTCCTACACTCCGAAAGGAAAAAACCTAGCGCTCTGATACCAACTTTGTCACGACCCGAAATTGGCACGTGACGGCCCTAATACTACGCAACGTCTATAGGCGTAACACAGTAAAAGAAAGCCAAAACCCAGAAATCTATACCATTAAAAGACAAGAAAAGATAAGAAACATTGTTTAAACTTTTGAAAATCTCAAGTATAAATTCTTTAAGTCCAATTTACTTTCTTGAAAATTTCGGCAGCACCTCTTTTGTAAAAACCAACCCCAATATGGGTACAACATAAATATAAAGTAAGGTATCCCCAACGGGACCAAATCCACGCCAAAAGGAGGAAAACAACCACCACAACAGATATACGACGCCGTAGCGAAGAAATAAAAGACGATACAAGTAAAAATGCATAAAAAGACATCCATGTCACCAAAATATACAATATCGTCCTCACATCAAGTCTCTAAGTCATACAAGATAATATAATAGATGGAGAGTACAAGGATACAACGAATATACAATACAACAATACGGATAACCACAAAACCCACCTAAGCAAAACTGCACAATATGAGTTGAAGAGGTATCCGCAGCAAAAGATGATCGGATAGGTGAATAGCCTGTCTCGACTACTCTAGGGAAAACAACCTGCAAAACCCTGTGGCACAACGGGGGTGGGTTGCTAACTCGTGATTAGTAAATAACATATGCAGGTAATCGCAAGTATGCACGTACAGCGCGAATCTAACATATGTAAGCAAAAAGCAGTAAAAGGTCATATGAATGTGATAATCATGAACGGTACACTAGCATGTACAACTAATACATGAAGCAATAATATGACAATCTGTATGCAATAGTCATGCGATAATGATCTGAATGTGTATATATGCAACAGTCATGAAAGGTACGCTAGCAGGTACAACTAACACATGAACTAATGCATAAAAATAAAGGTGTGTAAATGCAACAATCATGAACGGTACTCTATCAGGTACAACTAATATATGAAGCTGTGCATATAAATAAAGGTATGTAAATGCAACAGTCATGAAAGGTACTCTATCAGGTACAACTAATACATGAAGCAGTGCATAAACAAAAAATGTGGAGTATGGAATGAAACATGTCATTTCCACGGAATCCTGACATCGTGGTAGGATCAAAATCCATCAAGAAAATCCAAATCCCAATTCCACAAATCAGCCCCCAAATTGGCTCTCATATCATATAAGTCTCACAAATCCTGATTGTACAATATCGAATAAATCTCATATATCCTGAATGTACAAAATCAGCAATCTCATAAATATCCTGTACCAAATCCCAATTAAATCTCCTATAACCCAAATCCAATATCAAGTAAAATTCTAACAACCAAATTATATTTGCATGAATAAATATGATGTATATAAATTGATATCAATACACATATATTAGCGTCCCATTCCACTAATATTGGTGTAAAATTATATATAACAGCGTCCCATTCCACTGTTATATATACATAGGAGTAAAAAGAAATATCATGAAACCAATGTGTCAAGCATCGACACAGAAATGCTGATCTATCAGGTGCTTTCACGAAGACTGACCCCCCTGATAGGTACGTATCATACGCTATACCGAAAGATCGAGTGCCTAGCTCTGACCCTCGCCTTTCGATGTATCCATACGTACATGACTCCCGTCGGTATCCCCATGATAACCGCCGAGTCATTGGTAATATCACCGGATGGTATGGTTTCCCCACTAACTCATCGTCTACTCCATGATTCTTTCCCCGGGGTACCTCCCGGGCCCCACCATGTACCCGCAGACGGTGCCTCCCGCTCCTCGAATCGGGTATATAATCAGAACCGATAAATCTCATGGTGGATGCTGTAATATCATACCAAAGGCAACCATGTTTTTCAAATAATGCATAATTTCATGAACAACCACGGTCCCCAAATCCAGAAAACATCATGAAAAATCCATATCTCAATACGAAAAATCCATGAATAAATTATACGCAACATAAAACTCTAATGTAAGCATATAAAGGAAAAGCCACTAATTAACTGCAATAAGTTAATATAATTATCATGCGGTTCATAATTTTCTCCAATTCTAAATAACATCAAGTAAAGGTAAACATTGTAGCTATAACTGATATATGTGTAAACATAAAAGTATTGCAAGATATAGATATCTACCTATCAGAAATGATGTAATATACCCCCCGGGTATAAGTGAAGTATGTATGCAAAGTATACATGTAGCTATGTCATTATGTGTGTATGTACCTATCACTAATGGTATAATACCTTATAGGTATACAGGTCACTAGCATGTAAGTATGTCAAGGCATATATGTAAGCATATAGGTATACAGGTATGCTATAAGTCATATGCATAAAGAAATATGAATCAATGTCTAAATTTCCCTAACCAAACTATATCATATCTATAAGTGGATTGTGCGTGACATGGCAATTATTGACGGTGTGTGTGGCATACAATCAGTGCTCGTGCAACATGAATCGTCAATAATATGTGCAGTGTCCTAAGGGTACTAGTCCAAGCACAACAATATCTAAGAAATAAAGTATAGTCGCAAATTCTAAATATGAAATAGAATATGCGACAAGTCAAGTCAATCTAGCCCAGACGGATAACGCGATGTGGGCGATTCCCCTGTAGATGTTTAATCTACTCACCAACGCTCCAAGCTAGGTGAAGTCTACCACCTGCTTCCTGTTTGTAGCAGTGTCCGAAGTCCCTGCCTGCGAAACTGCAACATTAAAACAATAACACAAGTATATATTAAATATAGACCCAAAATACATACAATCTACACGGACCAACATGACACACATACATACTATAAAGGGTTTGTATTGTACCTAACGCGTATAGAGACACTACAAAATCAACTCAGAACAACAGCAACACAGAACACGCATCTTATCGGATAACGTATCGCGCGAAACGAAACACTAGAAATATGCATAGTGGTCCCATATTTTTATGTACCAGTAATATGTAAAAATTGCAAGTACCGGGAGACTACAATTAACCCCAGAGACCCCTACACCAAAAATCAACACCTTAGTCCCTACTCTGGCCGCAAATTGCGGCTAGAACCATTAAATCTACGGCCGGAGTTGGAGGAAGTGGGCTCGTATTTTGAGGGTAGGTTCTAGGTCTCTTCACTAGGTTACTGTCATGTCAATTTTTGCAACAAGTACTTAGTTTAATAGCAGATCATCCGAGACCCAAAAACAACACTAAAAATACGATATTTACCCGAAACGATACGATACGCGAAAAAAACAGAAACTTTAGAGCTAAGCTACCCAATAAACATCTAAAGAACAGAAAGAGATCAATACCTACACAAAAGAACTCAAAGATCCAAGCTTTGCACACTCCAAGGCATCCAAGAGGCAAGTGATGGAAAAAGATGTGATTTTGTGATGTTTGTGAATGATTGGAGATGGATTTGTGAATAAATGGTGAAGAGAAGCTAAGTGTTCAGTTTGAGGAATGAGGAGGTGAAGAAATAATGCTAAAGAGATAAAGAAATGAGAGAGAGAGCGAATGATAAAGAGAGAGGGAGGTGAGGCTAAGAGGTAAGAACATCAAAGCATTAACTCCTCATAAATGCCTTCACACACACCTCATCACTCCAAAAGAAAATATCTTCTCTCTCACACAAAAGATCTAGGGTTTAGGTTAAGGATGGATTAAACAAGGATTAGGTTAAGTGTCATGCTTGCTAAGAACAAAATTAGCACAAACAAAACTCACATTTACGTGCACACGTGCGTGCATGCTTATAATAAATAATAATAAATTATTAATTAAATGTTATAAAATGTGAGGAACCCGAATTGGTAAAATTTTTACAGTAAACCCGCATTAACGTCTAAACGAACACTAACCGAAATCTAAGGCGTTACACCTATACTTTCTAGTTTTGTTCCAATTGACCTAAACCAAAATCTGGGAGCACATTAGGGTGTTTTTGGTTATGTTTTGCGTATTTTGGATTGCTTGGTTTTGATGTTGACGAGCGGAACCAGAGGTTCGTGTGAGATGCTGACGAGTAGTTGTTACTCCCTGTTGAGATTAGAGATCCGATATGTATACAGAGGCGTTGGGACACGTCCAGCTCCTGAGGAAATGTTGTGCTGAGAACGCAGACGTCCAGAAAGCAAGGAAAGATTATTTAAGAGTATCAGCCTCCGTATAGTTCGGCATAGGCGGGATCGGAAGATACCTTGAGCAAGTTCCTTCCAGGACACTGCTGGGAGAAGACTTGCACCGAGGATCAATTGTCTCACGTGTATTCAGAGGGCCAGAGGCCGACGCCAGTAACGTGCTGCTTTACGAGTGGTCATGCTAATTGGCCGAAAGATGAGCAGAGGAGTGCTAGAGCGGGATCGTTTCCGTCAGCACACCCGACCGGGCCGACGAGCCGATGAGTTGCGAGATTGGTAATCCACATAGAAAATGAGGACCCGGAGATAGAGGACGCCAGACCGTGAGCAGGAGGCAAGCATATGTTCTTTCTCTGCCAGTTTTGGGCGTACCGAAATTTTTCGACATTGTAGGAGGTGTACCTCAATATCATTTGTTGCGATTTGCATTTGTGGAGCGAGTATCATGCTTATATCGCTTGGATTTGAGTTTTAATGATTGAGTTTCATGATATTGTTTTCGTGCACCATTGCTGCACCTGCTCGGTATTTACATTTTTGTACCTAGTTATTGCACTTGATATATGCTTTATACACCGTTGTGTTGGTTTATAATTTGTGCATGTTTATTGCCCTTGGTGTCGATTTTGTGCCTTGGCTGCACGTGTTTATGATTTTGTGGATTTCATACGGTTGATTTGATTTTGTGCATGTGGTACGCACACGATTTGATTTTTGCACTCGGTATAGCTCACATGTGCTTGAAGTGCATTTATACGTGTTTTGTGCACGCAGTTGCACGCATTTTTGATTTTATACACCTTGGTACTCTCGGTGTTGTTTTTATACGCATTGTAGTTATTAATGTGTTTCCGTGCACTTGTTGCACCCGGTTTGTATGTTGTGCAATTGTTGCACTAGGTTTTTATGCCATGCATTTGCTGCACTGTATTTGTATTCGTGCACTGGATGCACTATATTTGTATTTCGTGCACTGGATTCACTGTACTTGTATTTCGTGCACTGGATGCACTGGAGTTGTATTTCGTGCACTGGATATACCGGATTTGTATTTCGTGCACTGAATGAACTAGATTTGCATTTCGTACATTTGTTGCACCATATGGGTATTTCGTGCATTGGCTGCACTAGATTTATACTCCGTACCATGGTTACACCCGATTTTTGTCCTTGAGCATTCGTTTTACCAGATTTATGTATTGTGCGCATTGCACTTGACGTTCGTTTTTCGTGCGCTTTACCGCACTGGGCATTTATATGGACCTGACGCGCTTGGGTTGGATTTTTGCGTATATTAGGCGCTTGGTATTAGATTTCATGCGCATTGGATGCACTTGAGTGAGATCTTATTCGTGTATGTCGAATGCCCTTGATTGAGATTTTATTCGTGCATGTTCGATGCACTTGACTTAGATTTTTATTCGTGCATGTTGGATGCACTTGATTTAGATTTCAATTATGCATGACGGATGCACTTGATTTGAATTTTCATGCATGTTGGGAGAATGATATGAGATGTGATTTTGTGTACACCGGATGCACTCGATTCGGATTTCATTCGTGCATGTTAGTTGCACTGGATTGAGATTTTCGTGCACTATACATGCACTAGATGTTGTTGTCGTGCACACCCGTTGCACCGGATAGATGCTTTCGTGCACACCCGTTGCACTTAGTTTTGCTTTTGTGCATATCGTGGCACTTTTATTGGATTTTATTTCCGTGTGTACCAGACGCACGTGATTATTGGATACGCCTTTCGAGACTGATTTGCTTTTGGGCACATTGTTTTCATGATAGGCACTATATTATGTAGTAACCGAACAGTACTGATCTGAGGAAAATACCTGAGTACTTTGCATGCATTAAAAGTTTAACAAGAGGTTTTCAAACAGGAGCTATAGTCTCGCTATTTCCTATGTGTCCGCGATCAACACGAACATTTACAAAGGAAAACCTTTTGGGATATTTCAAAACGGCGGAACTTATATTTCAGTAAAACCTATCTGAACGTATATTTATTACTTTACAAATGAGCGTCTGTCACTTGTGCTGTGAGTTATGCATCACACGGTGATTCAGAAAATATTTTGCATGTGTTTTATTCAGTTTAGGAGATTTTTTCAAAGGATGCGTACTATACGCGTATTATAGTATTTGACTAGTGCATATTGGATTTTAGTAGTGGATTTCGAGATCTTTATCTACATTGTAACTCCAATGATATGCGTGAAAATCCGATGATTTGTGTGACGCTTGACGGAGTTCGATTTTGAGTTTCATACTCGTTTTCAGGCGCACCTGATGCGCTGCGGTATTTCTGTATGTTCCGTTATTTCGGAGACCCGTTTATTTGAGTTGATTACTGAAATATTATAGTATTTGGGGGTTTAAATTTAAATTCAGGGACCGAATTTAATTAAGGGGGTAAGATTGTAACATTTCAGAAAATATAAATTATTATTGTTTGAATTTAATTTTAAAATAATATATTTCGCGAAAAGTACCCGATTTGCGAAATTAGGGTTTTTGTAAAATGGTATAAATATATACCAATATTTGTGAAATAATTGGAGATTAAAATTATTTATTCATTTAAAAATATATTTATTGGTTTTGGCGTTTTTATAATTAATTATATGCAGTTTGGATAAAAATTGATTAGTGCACTACTAATCGCGATTAACCCAAATCCGTGTTTCTACATTCTTTCATGGCTAGTACACCATGACATGTTGCATTTTGGTACATATTGTTTCCTTTGTGTTTGTTCATTTCTTTTGGTTCTATTTGTGTGAGAAAAGAAAGAAATGAGAGGGTATTATAGAGGAGAGAGAGAGGGGGGACCACCTCATGACTTGGAGCATGCCATGAGAAAGAAAGAGAATGAGAATAGGAGAGGATAAGAGAGAGAGAAAGAGAGAGCTGCCATCATCCTCCCCCATTTGCTTCTTTCATTTTCCTTCAACTCATATCTCCCTCCATCTCCACCTCCAATTATCATATCAAAATTTTCATCAAAAGACTAAACCCCTTTCATTAAAGATGATCCCCTCCTCATCCTCAACACTTTGGACTAATGAAAGATGGATTTTCGAAACTTTGAGAAGCTAGGGTTTTTCTTGAGTTGTCCAAATGAGGTATAAATCCTTTCATTTAGTTTAGTTTTTAGTTTCATGCATTCTAGTTTAGTTTAGAAGTTGATTAAGTATAAAATGGTGAAGTTAGAAATCTCAAGAGTGGGTTTGGGTGAAGGTGTGGATTTGGTGATGTCTAGTTGCTGTTTACAAGACCCTAGTGTGGAGTTTATGCCCAAAAAACAGAGAATACATACTTAGGATATACCCAGTGTCGGTTGTGTATTAATTGTGTGCCTACAGGGAATCTGGGATGACCTGGGAAGTTTATGAGAAAAACTGGCAACTCCAGAGACCTGGTTGGACCAATTGGAGACCACCCTGAGAAGATGAACCTCAACGGAGCACTTCTAGCCGAGCTCGCCAGATTTCTATGGTGTGTGGCTGGCCAAGTTGTGGTATTTGGTGCCTAGGTTGGTTCAGTAGCCCATATACTCCATATACAACATCCTATACTTAGTAGTTTTGTTCCAATTGACCTGAACCAAAATCTGGGAGCATATTGGGGTTTTTTTGGTTATGTTTTGAGTATTTTGGAATGCTTGGTTTTGATGTTTGGATTTGTATTTGGTTGTTGGGTGTTTGTATATCAACAACAAGGGTTGTTTGATTGTTTTGCATGCGTTGGCTATATGTTCTAACCTATGAGCGTGCCGTGTGCCGTATTGGTTTTTCGGACATGATGTTAATAGCGATTGCGATTGTGTATTATTGTAGGTACCTTCGCATGGATTCCGAGATGACGGAGCATGGCGTCATCGACTTCGGCAAGCAAGGATCAAGGTGAGTAAATTTATATCTATGGGGGAAGTCAGGTGGATGGCATATAGCACCCCCGCAAATTTTGATGGAAACCAATATATAGGATATGGTTAAGGAAACTTATGTTAGGAAACTATGGATATGGTTAAAAGGATAGTTAGAAGTCATATGATATGATTAATACATGAAGACGAGATTTGAGATATCAATATGATGAGATAAGATGATATGAGCGGACACGATTGATATAAGATTTATAGTGGTATGTTATGAGAACGTTATATACAATAAGATATGACGTTTATGAAAAATAATAGGATTTGAGAATAATGAGTGATATGCCGTACGGGACTTGAGATCCGTACCCTCTGTTAGTGTATATGCCCTAGGGGCCATTATTGTATCATACTAGCTTGTATATTACTTAATGGAAGCTTAGGATATTAACAGTCTTGGTAAACATGGTAGTATGCTCTTTGGTTTATGTCTATGTTAATATGTGTATATGTTAGCATATCGAGAATGCATATTGATAGAGCCCTTAGGATCTTGCTTGACTACCAGCGTTGCGATGGCAGTCACATTAGTGGGGGCTGGGTAGTCTACAAGCACATACTTTTTCAGGTCCCTAGTCGTAGGATTATTGAAACAGGGCATCGATACTCCGGAGTAGACTAGTGTGTACGCTTCTCATCCCAGTTGGGAAGATGTTCTGTCCCACAGCCATCAGTACGTTTTACTGGAGATAGTATACATGTAACATTTCAAAATAATAAAATATTTTTTTTAGGAATTTTTATAATTTAATATTATTTTATTGATTATTTTAATATTAAATTTATAATTAAATATCGATAAATAGGAAAAATTTTGGGAAAATTATGGAAAATTCAAAAATTATGTATTCTATGAAAATTAGTCATTTTAAAGTTTTTATGAGCATTTATATACTAATTTAGTGCTAATCGCGATTAAAAATCGCTAATCGGGTTTTTAGCAATTTTGTGCAAAACATGCACATATCTTTTTCTACACTTGTGTTACATTTTCTTACCATGGCTATTACTTTGGGTTTACTATTTGAATGAGAAGGTTTTGGAAAAGAAAAGAAAAGAAAAGGATTTTGATTAAAGAAAAGAGGTATGGTAAGAGAGAGGGGGTAGGTGAGGGTGTTGACTTGGCTTCTCTCTTCATCTCTTCCTCTCATATTCTCTCTCCCTCTTCCTCCATCTCCTGCTGCTACTTCCCTCTTGCTACCCCCTTCACAAAATCATCACAATCACACACAAAACAATCTCAAAACCCCACTTCCATTTCACAAAAATTGTACACAAGCTCACAAGCATGCCTTTGGACCAAGAAAGTAGTCATTTTGGCGCTGTTGAGGATTCATGAGGGTATTATGAGGTAATTTCTTCACAATTAGAGTGTTATTGCTTTGCTTAAGCTTCAATTCAAGTTTCATATCGATATCGTGTAATTTGGTGTGTTTTGGACAAAACTAGAGAGGGTTAGGGTAAAGTTGAGATGTTTCTTTGCAATTGGACTCTAATGGTGACCTTAGACCCCATATTGACCAAAACACTGGCCTAGCACAACCTGAAACCCAAAAATACGGAATTACGGAACTTTTCATGTCGGTTTGTGATGACTTTGAGGGTGCAGGGAAATCTGGAGTGAACCGGGACCAAAACGAGATAAACAAACAACTCTAGGGGCCAAATTAGGGTATTAGGAGGCCACCCTGACCAGACGAACCCCATTGGACATAGGGGGGCCGGCCAGGCCGGTTTTGGCAAGGATGTGGCCGGCCATGTAGTGGTGGAATGTGTCGGGGTTGGTCCAGTAGCTCAAATACATCATATACATCACCCTGGACTTGTTTGCTTGCCTTTATTTGACCCGAGGTGAAATCTGGGATCGTTTTCTTGGGTTGCTGCTTTACTTTTAGTTTTGGTTTTCCGTATTTTGATTTCCAAATTTTGATATTTGTGCGTTATCTCGATTGTGTGACGTTTGTACGTCTATATCGAGTGATTTCGGGATGTTTTGCGAAGGCTAACCGTAGGTTCTAACCTATAGGCCTTTTAGCGTATCTTGTTGGTTTTAGCGTGTCGTTTTAAGTTTCGATTTGGTTTTGATGTGATGCGATACGTGTGATATGTGTAGGTACCCCCACGACGATCCGAGGCGATGTAGAAGATGAAGGCGACATCGATACCGACACGCAGGATACAGGTGAGTAGATTTATATCTACGGGAAGAAGTCGGGTGGATGGCGTATAGCACCCCCGCAGTTCGTGGTGATATATACGAATACGTATACACATAGATATTGATTATATTGTTTGAGATTATTGGTGATAGAGATGGATCCTAGGTGTGATTGGATTGGTTTAGTATTGCGAAACCCTAGAGTGGTGGTTGCACCACACATACACACACCCATACTTGCATACATTCTTCTTTCATATGTGCGTACATGGGATTACATATGGATGTGTATATTTACGCATGAGTATGGGACTATGTGTTTATATGCTGGATTGAGGATAGTAATTGGGATTTGAGATGAGTCGATGAGATTGGGCTTGATGCCAGGAGATCGGTGATGTGATTTGGTTCGTATTGAGATACGACATGATGTTTTCGCGGGTCTTTTGGCGTAGTGATTCTTATACCTGCATGCATACATAGATGGTATCAATATTGTACTAGACGTAGATCAGTACCCCGATCATTATATTTGATAAAGAGGATACCAGATAAATAGTATGATGAATGTGATATTGACCCGTACCCAGATTTGGGATGCCGTACGACGGATTTACGTACGAGCTATATTTTGATGTTTGATCCGCACTCTTGACTTGGGATGTCTGATTATAGATATGATATCGGATATGATATTATTGAGGCGGGATCACCGACTAATATATATACAGGTATGTATATGTATCGACTCAAATGTTAGGCGGTTTCCCTACCTGTAACTCAGCTTGTTAGTTCAGCCGTATAGTTTAGTGTAGTTGTTAGATTAGATTAGACTCCTACCTATTTCAAAACTAACGAATCGTGGGTATTTTAAAAGACAGCCCAAGGGATCCTACCGATATTTCAAAAGACGTATCTTTTCATTAAAAACACCGTAGCCCCTATTTTCAAAACCCCATGATTTGTGTGTTTTCAAAAGGCACCATTTGTAGGACTTTTATTAGATTAATTCAGATTAGTTATAGTTGCGTCTAGTTTTCAGCTACCGCTCATTATTGTGGTTCGCTTCGCATCGCATGCTTATATTATGTTTCATACTCCATTATTGATGTCATGCTGTTAGGACACCAGCACCATTACCGATGATGCGTATGTACCACGTACACTTACTTGCCGGCTCACACACATCTTCATCGGTAATTACCATGTCACGTACACCTTAGAAAATATTATTGCATCGACATAGGTTGTTAGCTAATAGTTTAGACATGATATTAGTATACTTGCCTTATATATTAGTTTGGACATTGTAGTTATTACCTGCTACTTCATGCATACTGTCATTCATTGTTATGCCGCATTCATGGATTCTCATGCATATATTCACTATGTTACGTGTTATTGAGGTTTTGGATTCGGATTTCCATGAGATTTTCTGGATTTGGAGGAAAACCACAAAAACATAAAAAAACATTTTCTCTCTTTTAAAATAAAAAGTGCGGTTTTCCCATGATGTATGAGTCGTCCACCATAAGTTTGCTGATGGATTTGGAAACCCGATTCGAGGAGACGGATGAACCGTTTCGGGTACATGGTGGACCCGGTGCGGTACCCCGGGGCATGATGAATGTGGTGATGACGTTGAGCCAGGCAGGGAGCACTACCGACCGGTGATTTTACCTGACGCGTCGGATATCCGGAGTATACCGTCGTAGTCTTGAGATTGATGGTAGGGGCCGGTCTGGACTGACGGCGCCCTAGGTATTGTGATTGAGACATTGAGATTTCGAGATATTGAGGTACAGAGACTGTGATACAGAGATATCGAGATATTTGGATTACGTTTTGTGCCGATGTTAGGCACTGTTTTATGTTGATTTCATTATGATACCTCATTTTAAAAATACAAAGGAAATCTCACTAAATTATGAAAACAGTTTCTTCATTTACATGTATTCTGTTCTCATGCATTCATACCTCATTTATATGATATATTGCTACCTGAGGCACTGACACGGGCACATGAGATTACACTCGGGTTAGATATTTACCCTAGCCTTGTTATAGGCTGCATGTTATATTGGAGGATTATATATTATGATCGTATGACCTAGGATTGCGTTATACATGCGATTTTTGTTCGTAGATGTATTCTATTCACGAGTTGGCAACTCACCCCCGTTGTGCCCCAGTTTCTTGCAGGTTTGCCGTACAGGTTCATTACGGCTTTGCGGGTACTGTACCTTTCGGGTGACTTGCTAGTAGGTGGGTTTATTGTATCACACCCATCATTATATATCTTGTATATTATTATTCAGTTGTATCTAGAGGTTCCATCAACCAAACATGTATTTATTTGAGATAGAGACCAGTGTCGTTTATTCTATCGACCTTAGAGTCGCGCTTGTATTCATTCGGATTTCATGCTGTTTTGAGTTTCCTTTTCTGTTGTGATCCTCGCCTTTCGGCGTTGTATATTATATTGCTTGCGTGGTTGTGACCGTCGATTGACAAAGAGCTAGCTCCCGCTTGGGGATGCATTTTCCATTATATATGCTTTATCAGGTTTTGTACCCGTTTGGGGTCAGTTTTTACAACGGAAACTCTGCCGAAATTTTTAGAAAAGACTTGTGATTTTAAAATGCATATTTCGGCGTATTTTGCAAAACTACTTGATTTAAATTGGTTTTCCTACACTCTACTACTCCTCTTGGTTTGGATTTCTGGGTTTTCGGCTTACTTAGAATACGTACGCCTTGAGACGTTCGTAGTTTAAGTGCCGGTCATGTTCCGTACTTTCGGGTCGTGACGAAGTTGGTATCAGAGCGTTAGGTTTTACCTTCGGAGCGTAGGACGACCCTTGGTTGATGGAATATGTGACTAAACTAGAGTGACGTACCGTTGGTATGTTCCGCGGCATATTTACGACACGCCACTCCACTTAAGAAGCCTTAGGATGTACATTTTCTTGTTCAGTATCATATTCATTCCTAATCTAGCTTCATCGGTACCAGTTTGGTTTTGCTGCCACGATTACGGGCAGGGAGAGCTACTGCTAGAGTTGCGGTCAGCACGAGCTCGTCACGAACGAGGACTGACCAGGGCGTGATCCCGGCGACACACGATTGTAGAGATGTGTCTTTTTATTGTGTTTTCGCGCCACGAGCGTTGGATGGATCGCCGTGTAAAATTACTCGGACGTGCAGATTAGCACCAGAGGATTGAGCCACTGACAGAGGCCAGCCAGATATTGATGACCGTTGGTGTATTGCTACTCATAATGATTGATGCATGGTTCAACGTGCAGACGATTGAGCCAGTTATTGCTGCGAACGACGAGATATCGCCTCAGATGTTGGAGCTATTGCATTACTAGTTGTACGAAGAGATGATAGAAGGTCGCTAGTCATCGAGGATGAATGACTAGGACATGTGGATCGTTGGCCTACCCTGATGCGAGGTCATCAGATAGATTGATTCCAGCTAGAGACGACTTCACGCGGAGACGTTGAGAGTCGACAGAGATGATCGAATGTCAGAAACCTATTATTCCAAGTTTAAAGTAGTCGGAAAGACATGCAGGCAATTCTATGGTCCCTCTAGAAGAATGAAACCCTAACTCGACTTAATGACCGTGTGAAAGCCTTTGAACCCTAGGGTTTACGGCAGTTCTACGGCGCCATTAGTGAGGCTTGGGTTTGCCCTTCTACGGCTGGACCACCGATGCTGTGGTATGTACTCGATACTATTATATTGTACCCAAGATGTTGAGCTCTTGGGGGACTATGAGGTTTTGACGACTCGATTGGATGGCTTGACTTAATTCGGATGCTAGGTGGTGAGATGCATTTCTTGGGAGACTCCCGATACGAGGATAGCCGTTGGAGCTCAGTCCATGCAGCCACGACGAGACGAGTCCGAAGCGGTCGACCTTAGAAAAAAAGGGGAGTAAGCGGTTCGTACGAGATCTTGATAAGATGACGTTTTACTCTGCCGACATCAGAGATGCGATACGCATGCCGAGACATTGTACTTGGATATACCTTCCAGAAGGAGTCGCAGTGAGTATGGAGCTGTTCCGGAACAAGAAACAGATATAGTAAAGGACGATGACTTCCAGACAGTTAGGCAGAGACGAGACTTGGAAGAGACCTTGAGCAGGATTCCTTCCAGGATACTGCTGCAATGATATTTGCACCCAGGATTAGATGTGTCATGTGCATTCAGAGAGCCAGAGGCCGACGCCAGTGACATGCTGCTTGACGAATGGTCGTGAGGATTGACCGAGAGATGACCAGAGAAGTGCCAAAACGGAATCGTCCCCGTTAGCACACCTGACAGGGCCGATGAGCCGGTGGATCGTGAGATTGGTAATCCACAGAGAAGACTTGGACCCAGGAGTGGTCATGTTACGCACACCAGTAGGCCAGAGTTCAGGATCGTCGATGAGACATGCTATGAGTGATCGCGACAGTTGACCCGAGATTCTTAGGGGATGCATTTGAGCGGTACTATTCCGCCATTATTGATTTCGATGTTTTGGATGATTTGTTCGCATGATTTGATTTTGATGATTGAGGATTTACGATCTTTGCACAGTGTTGCACTTGATATCGTTTTCATGCTTTGGTTTCACATGTTTGTGATTTTACGGTTTTAGAAATTTGAGTTGATTTTGTGCGTATGCACGCACACGATTTGGTTTTTGCACTCTGTATAGTTTACATATGCTTGTAGTGCAGTGACATGTATTTTGTGCATTTAGTTGCACTGGACTTCGATTTCGATTGGGATGTTCGATGTTTGTTTGTGCACTTTATGCACCTGATTGGATTTTACGCGTGTTTCGGCGCTTGATATTGGATTTCATGATTTCATGCATGATGGATGCACCGGGTTTGGATTTTTAGCGCATGTTGGGCGCCTGTTATGAGATGAGATTTGGTGCACACTAGATGCACTAAATCGGAATTTTCGTGCATGTCAGATGCACCTGATTTTGCTGTCAAGCACCCATGTTGCCCATGACAGATGTTTCGTGCGCACCCGATACACTTAGATGTTGTTTCTGTGCGCATGTATGGCACATATATGGATTTTGATTTCCGTGCGCACCAGACGCACGTAGTATTCATATGTATATTTTGGGATTGATTTCTTATGCAGAAGTATGTTTTTATGATATTTGCTATGTGTTTTCATACTGAGAAGGACTAGTCAGATGACAGTACCTGAGTATATTTTGCATGCATTTTTAGATTTTGAAGGGATTTCCAAAAGCGAGCTATAGTCTCAGTATTTACCTACGTGTCTGATATGACACGAAACGTTGTAAAACAAGAAAACCCTTCTAAATTGTTTTCAAAACGGCGGAACGTGCATATTAAACAAAAGGTATATACGTATATGGTTATTTTATGATAAAGACGTCCGCCACTGTGCAGTGTTATGCGCATCGCACAGCAACTTAAAAAGATTTGGCATGCATTTACTTCAGCTAATTACATGTATAGTTTTGATATATATCATATTGGTTTCGTATTGGATTTGGCATTGTGTCTTTACCATAACTCCGATGATTGCGGGATGCTTGACGGAGTTTTGTTTTTGAGTTATCTGCTCATTTCTCATGCGCATGCATTGCGCTATGATGTGTTTTGTGTATTGATGATTTCGGAGCCCCGACGACTTGGACTTTCATTTGAAATGTTTTAGAAATTGGGGGTTTAAATTTAAATTCGGGGACCGAATTTCTTTAAGGGGGGAAGATTGTAACATTTCAAAATAATAAAATATTATTTTTAGGAATTTATATAATTTAATATTATTTTATTGATTATTTTAATATTAAATTTATAATTAAATATCGATAAATAGGAAAAATTTTGGGAAAATTATGGAAAATTCAAAAATTATGTATTCTATGGAAATTAGTCATTTTTAAGTTTTTATGAGCATTTATATACTAATTTAGTGCTAATCGCGATTAAAAATCGCTAATCGGGTTTTTAGCAATTTTGTGCAAAACATACACATATCTTTTTCTACACTTGTGTTACATTTTCTTACCATGGCTATTACTTTGGGTTAACTATTTGAATGAGAAGGTTTTGGAAAAGAAAAGAAAAGAAAAGGATTTTGATTAAAGCAAAGAGGTATGGTAAGAGAGAGGGGGTAGGTGAGGGTGTTGACTTGGCTTCTCTCTTCATCTCTTCCTCTCATATTCTCTCTCCCTCTTCCTCCATATCCTGCTGCTACTTCCCTCTTGCTCCCCCCCTTCACAAAATCATCACAATCACACACAAAACAATCTCAAAACCCCACTTCCATTTCACAAAAATTGTACACAAGCTCACAAGCATGCCTTTGGACCAAGAAAGTAGTCATTTTGGCGCTGTTGAGGATTCATGAGGGTATTATGAGGTAATTTCTTCACAATTAGAGTGTTATTGCTTTGCTTAAGCTTCAATTCAAGTTTCATATCGATATCGTGTAATTTGGTGTGTTTTGGACAAAACTAGAGAGGGTTAGGGTAAAGTTGAGATGTTTCTTTGCAATTGGACTCTAATGGTGACCTTAGACCCCATATTGACCAAAACACTGGCCTAGCACAACCTGAAACCCAAAAATACGGAATTACGGAACTTTTCATGTCGGTTTGTGATGACTTTGAGGGTGCAGGGAAATCTGGAGTGAACCGGGATCAAAACGAGATAAACAAACAACTCTAGGGGCCAAATTAGGGTATTAGGAGGCCACCCTGACCAGACGAACCCCATTGGACATAGGGGGGCCGGCCAGGCCGGTTTTGGCAAGGATGTGGCCGGCCATGTAGTGGTGGAATGTGTCGGGGTTGGTCCAGTAGCTCAAATACATCATATACATCACCCTGGACTTGTTTGCTTGCCTTTATTTGACCCGAGGTGAAATCTGGGATCGTTTTCTTGGGTTGCTGCTTTACTTTTAGTTTTGGTTTTCCGTATTTTAATTTCCAAATTTTGATATTTGTGCTTTATCTCGATTGTGTGACGTTTGTACGTCTATATCCAGTGATTTCGGGATGTTTTGCGAAGGCTAACCGTAGGTTCTAACCTATAGGCCTTTTAGCGTATCGTGTTGGTTTTAGCGTGTCGTTTTAAGTTTCGATTTGGTTTTGATGTGATGCGATACGTGTGATATGTGTAGGTACCCCCACGACGATCCGAGGCGATGCAGAAGATGAAGGCGACATCGATACCGACACGCAGGATACAGGTGAGTAGATTTATATCTACGGGGAGAAGTCGGGTGGATGGCGTATAGCACCCCCGCAGTTCGTGGTGATGTATACGAATACGTATACACATAGATATTGATTATATTGTTTGAGATTATTGGTGATAGAGATGGATCCTAGGTGTGATTGGATTGGTTTAGTATTGCGAAATCCTAAAGTAGTGGCTGCACCACACATACACACACCCATACTTGCATACATTCTTCTTTCATATGTGCGTACATGGGATTACATATTGATGTGTATATTTACACATGGGTATGGGACTATGTGTTTATATGCTGGATTGATTATAGTAATTGTGATTTGAGATGAGTCGATGAGATTGGGCTTGAGGCCAGGAGATTGGTGATGTGATTTGGTTCGTATTGAGATACGACATGATGTTTTCGCAGTTCTTTTGGCGTAGTGATTCTTATACCTGCATGCATACATAGATGGTATCAATATTGTACTAGACGTAGATCAGTACCCCGATCATGACATTTGATAAAGAGGATACCAGATAAATAGTATGATCAATGTGATATTGACCCGTACCCAGATTTGGGATGCCGTACGACGGATTTACGTACGAGCTATATTTTGATGATTGATCCGCACTCTTGACTTGGGATGTCTGATTATAGATATGATATCGGATATGATATTATTGAGGCGGGATCACCGACTAATATATATACAGGTATGTATATGTATCGACTCAGATGTTAGGCGGTTTCCTTACCTGTAACTCAGCTTGTTAGTTCAGCCGTATAGTTTAGTGTAGTTGTTAGATTAGATTAGACTCCTACCTATTTCAAAACTAACGAATCGTGGGTATTTTAAAAGACAGCCCAAGGGATCCTACGGATATTTCAAAAGACGTATCTTTTCATTAAAAACACCGTAGCCCCTATTTTCAAAACCCCATGATTTGTGTGTTTTCAAAAGGCACCATTTGTAGGACTTTTATTAGATTAATTCAGATTAGTTATAGTTGCGTCTAGTTTTCAGCTACCGCTCATTATTGTGGTTCGCTTCGCATCGCATGCTTATATTATGTTTCATACTCCATTATTGATGTCATGCTGTTAGGACACCAGCACCATTACCGATGATGCGTATGTACCACGTACACTTACTTGCCGGCTCACACACATCTTCATCGGTAATTGCCATGTCACGTACACCTTAGAAAATATTATTGCATCGACATAGGTTGTTAGCTAATAGTTTAGACATGATATTAGTATACTTTCCTTATATATTAGTTTGGAAATTGTAGTTATTACCTGCTACTTCATGCATACTGTCATTCATTGTTATGCCGCATTCATGGATTCTCATGCATATATTCACTATGTTACGTGTTATTGAGGTTTTGGATTCGGATTTCCATGAGATTTTCTGGAATTGGAGGAAAACCGCAAAAACATAAATAAACATTTTCTCTCTTTTAAAATAAAAAGTGCGGTTTTCCCATGATGTATGAGTCGTCCACCATGAGTTTGCTGATGGATTTGGAAACCCGATTCGAGGAGACGGATGAACCGTTTCGGGTACATGGTGGACCCGGTGCGGTACCCCGAGGCAAGATGAATGTGGTGATGACGTTGAGCCTGGCAGGGGAGCACTACCGACCGGTGATTTTACCTGAAGCGTCGGATATCCGGAGGATACCGTCATGGTCTTGAGATTGATGGTAGGGGCCGGTCTGGACTGACGGCGCCCTAGGTATTGTGATTGAGACATTGAGATTTCGAGATATTGAGGTACAGAGACTGTGATACAGAGATATCGAGATATTTGGATTACGTTTTGTGCCGATGTTAGGCACTGTTTTATGCTGATTTCATTATGATACCTCATTTTAAAAATACAAAGAAAATCTCACTAAATTATGAAAACAGTTTCTTCATTTACATGTATTCTGTTCTCATGCATTCATACCTCATTTATATGATATATTGCTACCTGAGGCACTGACACGGGCACATGAGATTACACTCGGGTTAGATATTTACCCTAGCCTTGTTATAGGCTGCATGTTATATTGGAGGATTATATATTATGATCGTATGACCTAGGATTGCGTTATACATGCGATTTTTGTTCGTAGATGTATTCTATTCACGAGTTGGCAACTCACCCCCGTTGTGCCCCAGTTTCTTGCAGGTTTGCCGTACAGGTTCATTACGGCTTTGCGGGTACTGTACCTTTCGGGTGACTTGCTAGTAGGTGGGTTTATTGTATCACACCCATCATTATATATCTTGTATATTATTATTCAGTTGTATCTAGAGGTTCCATCAACCAAACATGTATTTATTTGAGATAGAGACCAGTGTTGTTTATTCTATCGACCTTAGAGTCGCGCTTGTATTCATTCGGATTTCATGCTGTTTTAAGTTTCCTTTTCTGTTGTGATCCTCGCCTTTCGGCGTTGTATATTATATTGCTTGCGTGGTTGTGACCGTCGATTGACGAAGAGCTAGCTCCCGCTTGGGGATGCATTTTCCATTATATATGCTTTATCAGGTTTTGTACCCGTTTGGGGTAAGTTTTTACAACGGAAACTCTGCCGAAATTTTTAGAAAAGACTTGTGATTTTAAAATGCATATTTCGGCGTATTTTGCAAAACTACTTGATTTAAATTGGTTTTCCTACACTTTACTACTCCTCTTGGTTTGGATTTCTGGGTTTTCGGCTTACTTAGAATACGTACGCCTTGAGACGTTCGTAGTTTAAGTGCCGGTCATGTTCCGTACTTTCGGGTCGTGACAATACAGGTGCTCGTTGGGTTACGGGTACACCAGACAGGACTCGCAGGGAACTGTTGGTTGGTTTCATACCCATCGTCAGTTAACAGTTCCCAGATGACATAAGTACAACATAGTCCGCAGACTTGACACTGCTGCTTCGCCTCGAGTGTGTTCCTACTGTTCTTAGATTGCTACCCTACCACGGCTCAAAAGAGTCGTGCAAACAGGTAGCAGTTGGGTGCAGTCCCGAAGCACTTGGAGGCAGTGGCGGTTAGATAGGATTCGTCTCTCCCAGTATTGGGAGTTGATATCGCGCTGTGTTTAGAGAGCCATTACGCAAAGTCCCTGGCCAGGGCAAACGAGATTTACTGGTAGGATTTCCAGTAGCTTCTTAAGGTGTAATGGGCTTCACTCCGACACGACTTATACAGCTTTAAAGGGATTGACGCTTGCCGCCCCCTTAGGCCAGATATGCGATAGTCTTAGAAGAACAGACCGGACTGTACGGAGATTGTCACATCAGGCTCAGTAAGAGTTCGGATTGGTTTCCTCATCGGCCTTTTTATCGACATCTACCTGGGGACCGTTACGTACAGCTAGTGCCGCTTGCGGTCTGTGGTTAAACCAACTGCCAGCGTAGTAGTCGAGTCTTTAGGGTCCCACACAGAGAGTTTCCCTGCTTCGGGCGAAACGATATAGAGGTCGTATGGTTTTACTACAGGGTTCGGACACGCACGTGCATTTATGCACGTACGATGTTCGGACAGTTTATACCAGCGGGCTTTAGTTTAAGCCAGATTCTAGTATTGGATTATTGGATTTGTACAGTCTCAGTATATCCGTGTTTTCATGGATGAGAGGGGCATTCTCGTAATTTGTCGAGAAGCTTCTAGAAGATTGATGAGTTAGAGGCTTAGGTGGAATTTGCATTAATTGGATTAATGACTCATGGTGTGATTTATCCAAAGGAGTTAATGATGCATTTATTGATTAATGACTCATAGGATGAATCACACAAGGTGAGTTATTGAAGCATGATGATATTATTATTTGTTATTGATTTAATAATATCTTATGCTTCATATATATTCACAAATGAGTTATTTTTCTAAATGATTCTCACTCTCACCTTCTCTCTCCTTAAGCTCTCTCTCTCTCTTCAAGAACTAACCCTAACCTCTCATGTGTTGAGATACAAGGGTTAGCAAGACTAATAGATCCCTAATTCTCTTCTATATCCTCTAGGTTTCTTTGATTAGCACTCATAGTCACCTAGTCACCTCAAGTGAGAGGTTAAAGGTTGGAGAAGTAGCTCTCGGGTGGATCTTCTATCACATCGAGGAGGCCGACGAGGAGGTGGTCAAAGAGAACAAGAAGGACTTGATTAATTTGGTATAATCGTCTTTCATAGTAGCTAATCACTTATATTTTGTTGTTAGTTAGGGTTTAATAAAGATCCGTAAAGTTAGTCGATGTTAGTTTAAACAAAATGATTGTTTTACCTATTCCGCCTCCCCGCATCATGTGGGGTGTCTAACGTCAACTTACCGTGGTATCAGAGCCTCGCTAAACCATAACTAACTTGTTATCAAAGTCGTTAGAAATTCGATCGCAAAACGAACCCAAAAATATGACTTTTTCACCATGTTTATGCCGATTTTAAAACGGGGTCTAAAAATTTTTCAGGGACCCTTAAAATTACAAGCAGGGAATTATAAGGTTACTGGAGAAATTTGGGATGTAACTCGGACAAACCGCCACGGAACCGCGGCCGATCCATGCGATCCGCCACGGATCCGTGGCCGAGTTGAAGCCGAGTCAGTCCAAAATTCCCCAGTAACTCTTCTGTGTTAATTTTGAATTTTCTGGGATTTTCTGTTTCTGCTCAGCTTTCAGGTGCACAGAGAATTATTTGGAGTAAAATCATTTGGGTTTACTTGATCAAAATTCTAAGATGTTTGGCTAACTTGATTATATTTGTGATTTGTATAATGTGTTCGTAAACCTCCCCTAACTGCTATTATGTCGGTTAGCAGGGGGTTGCACATTTCTGTAATGGTTTTTACTGGTTTTTGTTTGTGGACTTGTTGGATTGTCGTGAATGGATAGCCGGGGATATGAGACGAGCATTTCTTTCATTCAAATATAATTTGTAAATTGTTGTAATATTATTTTGCGGGGCACATCCGGGCTGAGGTTGTAGCCACCGTTTTATTGTTTCATTTACTGTTTTCTACTCCTAGGATAGACCCAAGATAGGGTGCACAAACTACCGAGTATTTTGAAGTGTTTAGTGGCCTACTCACGTTGTTGAGGGAGACCGCTTCACTTCGGGTAGTAGGAGGGTAGTTTGCCGTACCCATAGGGGTCTAGGATGGGGTTTTGGCTATTCATCGCGACTGTGTAATCCGTCTTTCTTTGCAGGTGCAAAAGGAATGCGGATTCGTAGAAAATCCAATATGTTCATCTGTGATCTGGAATGCCTATTATTGCGTCTAACGAATGTACAATATCTATATATGATAGCTATTAGGTGTCACTTATATTTTACACCCACGCTAGCCCAGCCCCCGCTCTGTCGTTAGTTAAGTAACCTAACGGGTGAATGACGTGACCCAGTGGCAAATGCGGATGGCATAAGAGGACGTTGTATGTTCGTTGTTTTCTGCAATGATAGGTTAATTGATGGGACACATTATATTAATGCAAAGAAAATAAACCAAAGTTGAATCGTTAGAACAGTTTAAAAGAAACCACTTGGTTTTTTTAAAATAGAGGATATTTTTTAAATAGCTGAGCTTTAACTACTTCTTTTAAAAGCTATCAGGTTCATTCGATCATATCAAGTTCACTACGTTCACGGTTTCACCAAAACCATTCGTAGCCCTCCGTCATTTCATTTGGGTATTCAGTAGTATTCAAGCTATGTATTTTGACCAACGCCAAGGCAAAGTGTTTGGTAGCTGTTGGGTATTCATTTGTTGCATAGATAGATGAGTTAGTTTGGGACAGTCGTATTATCATTTGGCCAACGTCAGGGGTATATACGGATGAGTTCAAATTAACAAGATAATGATGGGTAGAACTTGACATGTGACTTCTAACATTTTGACCAACGCCAAGGTCATAAGAACATGGGGCGGAAATTTATATCGGGAATCTCTAAAGAAACTGAAATTTGCAAAGAGTTGCATACCATTTGGAGTGTGATAATTTTGGTAGGATTCCTTCAGCTTTACCACACGATGATATTTGGATCCCAATCCTACTGTGAGTATCCGCTAGTCATCAGGAGATTCGTCACTTAACGATCAATGCTATAAACCAAGTACGTGTCGAGAAAGGTGTCAGCGGGGTTATGGCCCCAGAGAAAAGAGGTTATTTAATTAAGGAACTTCGCGAAAGCGTCGTAAAACCTCTCTCGAAGTACCGACACCAGCCTGGCTGAACGGTAAAGCAAGTATTGTACGGTGAGAATAGTCCTGACTAGTTCTTCCTTTTTGGTTTGAGGAGAGATTCGAGAAACAGTGGGAGCCATCCTGTTTAGATAAACTAAAAACCACTCTAAACTTGCAAGAGCATCATGCTAAAGAGTTCCCTCTCTCTCTCATTGCAGCGACCCAAAATATGATAGGCTTTAAGTTACTATTAGAGAAAAATATTTTGACAGGGCTAACTTATAAAGATTGGTTCCGGAATGTTAAGATGGCGTTGACTTATGACAAATTGGGGTATGTCCTTACTGCTAAGGCACCTGCTGTCCCTGGTCCAAAATCAAGTCTTGCGGATAAGGAAATCCACAAAACCTGAGAGTTAGATTGCACGAAGGCCAAATGCATCGTGCTTGCCTCTATGAATAATGAACATCAGAGGAGGCACGAGAATATGGATCTTGAATCCATATTTCTCCACACCAAGGAACTGTATGGAGAGAAATCTCGTATAGCTAGATTCGAGACCTCGAAGAACTTGTTTCAGTCGAGGCTGGCCGTCGGATCATCTGTAGAAGAACATGTCCTAAAGATGATTGGTTATATAGAAGAGCTCGCGGACCTCGGGACAACATTAGAGAACGAGATGTATACAGACTTGGTTCTTCAGTCCCTTCCTTCCACCTACGCCCAGTTTATTCTGAATTTCAACATTCAAAGAAAAGAAGTTGAACTTCCAAAACTCCTTAACATGTTGAGGAGTGCAGAGGGCACCTTGCAGAAAGCAAGGGAAACTCCTTAACATGTTGAGGAGGCCGTCGGATCATCTGTTAGTTGTATGTATGCCCCAGAGGCCGGTATTGTACAGATGATGTATATTATATTGGATGCTTGGACATATATAGAGAGAACTTTCTTGCTCGATATGATAGTATACAATCTGGTTGCTCTTTATCTTAAGATGTATACTTGTCTCTTGATACTGTCTTATAGTTACATGTTGGTAAAGCCCTTAGGATGTGTACTTGACTGCCTGGACTATGATGCAGATCATACTAGTGGGGACAGAGTAGTCCATAAGTACATCCTTTATTGTTCCTAGTCGTGGGTGTATCGAGACAGGGCATCGATATACCAGAGTAGACTAGCGTATACGCTTCTCGACCCATGAGATGGGCGATGGATGATCCCATATCCATTGGTGTTTGACACCAGAGATGGTATAGGGGTGCTCAGTGGAGACTGGGTACACTGGACGGAATCACCGAGAACTCCCAGATGGTATTATACCTCACGTCAGATGGCAGTTCTCTGGTGACACTTGTGCAGGTTAGTCTGTAGACCCGAGATCGTCAAAGAGTCTTGTGTGATTCCCACTGTGCTTTGATTTCCACCTTACCACGTCCATGAGGGCATGCAAAACGGTGGTTTTTGGGTACAGTCCCGAGTCACATGGAGGCAATGAGCGATAGGAGGGGTTTCATCTCTCCCGGTATTGGGGGTTGATGTTGCGTTGTGCTCGATTGGCCATAACAGGGAAGTCCCTGGCCAGGGCTGATTTAGAGATTTACTGGTAAGTGTTACCAGTAGTTTCTCGACCGGTTACGACTTATCGGTTATTGGGGTCTGACGTTTACCACCCCCAGACTTGATATACGACATATCAGACGAGGAGACCGGACTGTACGGGAAGTGTTACCGTCAGGCTTTTACAGGAGTTGGAGCGGGCTTGCTTGCTGATCTTCTGATCGCTCAATACCCGGGTAGCCGTTATGTCCAGCTATTACCACTGACGGCTTGTGGGTGCTTGATGTGATCATCACCTACTGCCGGCGTATTAACGAGTCTTTAGAGTCCTACATAAAGGTTTTACTGGCTCAGGCAAAACGAAATAGGAGCACGTATGTGATATGTACGGGACCGAGAATAATCCATGTATGTGATACCGTATTCTATTCTCGCGACTTTTTGTATCGGTCGGTTATATATGATATAGCCGGGTTATCGAATCAAGTGTTGATTCGATAAAACGATACATTGGATGTTAGCCGGTTATATGAGATATAACCGGATTATTAAGTCAAATGTTGATTTAATAATTTAGTGTATAATTGTATATTTGATATACTAATTTACATTAACTAACATTTGTTCACTTAAGGATTTTTCTCACATGTGCACAACTTTAATATGTATGTGATACATATTAAAATGTGTTTTCTTTTTGTATCATGGTTGTTCATACATCATGCATGGGTGTTCAAGACATACACCATTCTATTTTAAATGGTGGTTAATAGTTATTTAAGGTAATTACAAATTAGTGGATCTTTTGTCACAAGCATGAAGCTTGTAGAAGCTTGTAGAAGCTTTGACAAAGTCCACTAACTTTGTTTAGTTTAGATTTTTATTAACCTAACCATTTAGGATTAGCCATGGTAATGTCTCTACATGAGTTAGTACATGATACTCACTCACCATGGTTAGCTCACTGACTTGATCATTATCCTCATCCTTTTCTTTTGTTCAACTTCTTCTTCTTTGAGAAAAAAGAAAAAGCTTGCTAGGGTTTTAAAAAGGGAGTGAAAGATTGTGAGAAATCAAATTCTAAAGAGAACCCATTTCCTATTTCTCCATCCTCTACTTGACTAGCACTTTAGTTTAAGGTGTTTGCCTCACTAATTCTCTAGTTAGTGAAGTAGTAGCTTGAGTTGGTATTCCCTCGACGTAGATCATCTTCGGCCTCGAAGACTTCAAGCAAGGACGCCTCTTTCGCCTCGTGAAGCCATGCAAGAGCCCGGGAGAACCATGATCGCAGCGAAGGGACTACGACAAGGAGCTTTAGAAGTGAAGGACCGATCTACAAAGGTTGTATTTCATATTCACTTAGTAGTAAATGTAATTTACTTGCATGTGTAACCCTAATTATCTAGCAAAGATCTTGTTTAGGGTTATTCGGCACGGCTAAAATTTTAAACGGGTATAGTTGATGCCTTGTAGAACCTTATTAGAGTGCCTAATAACCCTACAATTGTAGACTGGGTCACATCAATAAGACAAGATTAACTAAGTTACATAGAGAAGGATATTTGGATTCGTTCCAATATCAATCTTATGCAACTTGTCAATTATGTCTCAAAGGAAAGATGACAAAGACTCCATTCACTGGACATGGAGTAAGAGCGAGCGAGCTCTTAGGACTCATACACAGCGATGTATGTGGTCCAATGTTTACACATGCAAGAGGTGGTTTTTCATATTTCATTACTTTTACGGACGATTACTCTAGGTATGGATTCATTTTCTTAATGAAACATAAATCCGAGACTTTTGAGAAATACCAAGAATATAAGAATGAAGTTGAAAACCAAACCGGCAAAATTATCTAGACACTGAGATCTGATCGAGGTGGTGAATACTTAAGTGCCGAATTCCTAGGTTACCTAAAATAGAAAGGAATTCTATCTCAGCTTACTCCTCCATACACTCCACAGCATAACGGTGTATCGGAGAGACGGAACCGAACCCTATTGGATATGGTACGTTCCATGATGAGTAATGCTAAGTTATCGCGATCTTTCTGGGGTTATGCGCTAGAATCAGCAGCATATCTTTTGAACAGGTCTCTTACCAAGACTGTGTCTACCACGCCATATCAGATCTGGAGTGGGAAGAAACCCTATCTTCAGTATCTGAAGATATGGGGATGTCCAGCTTTTGTTAAAAAGCAGCATGTGGACAAACTCAAGACACGATCAGTAAAGTGTAAGTTTGTGGGATATCCAAAGAACTCCAAGGGGTATTTCTTCTATTACGCAGAGGAACAAAAGGTTTTTGTTTCTCGTAATGCCCGTTTTATAGAACAGCAGTTTTTAGAAAAGGAAACAAGTGGGAGCGCAATAGAACTGGAAGAAATTCCAGATCCACAAAGTACTACTGAAAGTTTGGTAGAACCAGAAGTTCAAGAAGAACAGGACATTCCAGCACCCCTCCGCAGGAGTAGTAGGCTGTCTCATCATCCTGAGAGATACTACGGTTTTCTCATAGATGGGGATAGAGAGGATTGCGTCATTGATAATGATGAACCCACTAGCTTCCAGTAGGCCATCCAGAGCAGCGACTCGGTACGATGGCTGGATGCAATGCGGACCGAGATGGAGTCAATGTACACCAACAAAGTATGGACTTTTGACTTTGCTCCAGATGGGATAATTATAGTGTATATGCCATAGGGGCCATTATTGTATCATACTAGTTTGTATATTACTTAATGGAAGCTTGGGATATTCACATGTATATAACAGTCTTGCTAAACATGGTAGTATGCTACTTGGTTTTTCTATCTTAATATGTGAGTGTACGTATTGATAGAGCTCTTAGGATCTTGCTTGACTACCAGCGTTGTGATGGAAGTCATACTAGTGGGGGCTGGGTAGTCTACAAGAACATCCTTATTCAGGTCCCTAGTCGTAGGATTATCGAGACAGGGCATCGATACTCCGGAGTAGACTAGTGTGTATGCTTCTCATCCCAGTTAGGGAGATGGTCCGTCCCACAGCCGTCAGTACGTCGTACTGGAGATAGTATGCAGGTGCTCGTTAGGTTACGGGTACACCGGACAGGACTCACAGGGAACTGTTGGTTGGTTTTATACCAGTCGTCAGTTAACAGTTCCCAGGAGACATGAGTACAACATAGTCCGCAGACTTGACACTGCTACTTCGCCTCAAGTGTGTCCCACTGTTCTTAGATTGCTACCTTACCACGGCTCAAAGGAGTCGTGCAAACAGGTAGTAGTTGGGTGCAGTCCCGAGCACTTTGAGGCAGTGGCGGTTAGACAGGATTCCTCTCTCCTGGTATTGGGGGTTGATATCATGCTGTGTCAGAGAGCCATTACGCAAAGTCCCTGGCCAGGGCAAGCGAGATTTGCTGGTAGGTTCCAGTAGTTTCTCAGGGTGTAATGGGCTTCACTCCGACACGACTTATACCGGTATTAGGGGACTGATGCTTGCCGCCCCGTAGGCCCGATATGCGATAGTCTTAGACGAACAGACCGAACTGTACGGAGATTGTCACATCAGACTTAGTAGGAGTTCGGATGGGTTTCCTTATCGGACTTCTTATCGACATCTACCTGGGGACCGTTACGTACAGCTAGTGCCGCTTGCGGTCTGTGGTTAAACCCACTGCCAGCGTAGTAGTCGAGTCTCTAGAGTCCCACACAGAGAGTTTCCCTACTCCAGGCGAAACGATATAGAGGTCATACGGTTTTACGACAAGGGTTCGGACGCATACGTGTGTTTACGCACGTACGACATCCGGACAGTTTTTACTAGCCGGCTTTGGTTTAAGCCAGTTTCTAGTATCCGGTTATTGGATTTATACAGTCTAAAGTTTTTCCGTGTTTTCACGGATAGGAGGGGCGTTCTCGTAATTACACGAGAAGCTTCTAGAAGATGGTGACTTGGGGGTTAAGGTGGCATATGCATTAAATGAGATTAGTGACTCATTTGAGTGATTCATCCATGTCATTAATGTATCATAAATGCTTATTGACTCATGGAGATGAATCACCCATTAGATATTTATGAAGCATGGTTGTTAAATCATTTATTTGATTTATCTTGATATTGTTAATGCTTCATATATATTATGAGAGATCATTATCTCATTCCATTCTCTTGCTCACTTTCTCTCTCCTCAAGCTCTCCCTCTTCAAATCCTAATCCTCCTCTCTAATGTGTTGAGACCAAGGATTAGAGTAGACTACTTAATCTTTAACCACTCTCTATATCACCTAGGTTACTTAGATTGGCGATTTAAGAAACCTAGTTACCTCAAGTTAGAGGTGAAGCTTGTAGTTAAGTTCTCGGGTGGATCTTCTACTACATAGAGAAGGCCGGAGAGGACGTGAAGATCGACAAGACGAAGAACTCGGTTCTATAGGTATAATCACTTATCATAGTAGTTAAGTCTTCTATGGTTTCTTGTTAGTTATTGTTTATGCAAAGATTCAAGGTTAGTCGATGTTTACGCCTAAAACAAGATCGTTTTTCATTATTCCGCCTCCCCGCATGTCGTGGGGTGTTGTACATCAACTTACAGTGGTATCAGAGCCTCACAAAACAATAATTAACTCATTAGCAAAGTCGTAAGTATTTTGAACGCAAAAAGAACCGGAAAGATCATCGTGTTAACACAGTTTCTGTCGAATTTCAAACAGGGCCTAAAAAATTTTCAGGGACCTTCATATTAACTTGCATAGAATAATAGGGCTACTGAAGAAATTTGGACTCCTAACTCGGCCAACTCACCGCGGAACCGCGGCCGAGTTGGGGCCGAGTTAGCCCAAATTCCTTCAGTAACTCTCCTGTGTTAATAGTGATGTTTCTGGGATATTTTATTTTCTGTTCAAGTCTCAGGTGCACAGAGAAGTTTTGGGAGTAGAATCTAAAGTGTTTGCTCGATCGAAATTTTACGATGTTGCTAATATGATTATATCTGTGTTTGTATAATGTGTTCGTAAGCCTCCCCTAACTGCTAGTATGTCGGTTGGCAGGGGGTTGCACATTTCTGTAATGGTTTTTACTGTTTGTGGTTGTGAACTGTATTGGACTGTTGTGATGATTAGCCGGGGTTTGAGATGGGTTATTATATTCATTCATTCATTGTAATTGTAATATGTTGTAATATTATTTTGCGGGGCACATCCAGGTTGCGGTTGTAGCCAACGTTGTATTATTTCATTTGACTGTTTTTTGCTCCTAGGATAGACCCAAGGTGGGGTGCACAAACTACCGGGTACTTTGAAGTGTTTGGTGGCCTACTCACTTTGTTGAGGGAGACCGCATCACTTCGGGTATTTGGCGGGTAGTTTTCCGTACCCGTAGGGGTCTAGGGTGGGGTAATGGCTATTCATCACAACTGTGTAATCCGTCTTTTGTTGCAGGCTCTAAACAAATGCGGATTGCTTGCAAATCCAATAAAGTTCATATGAGATCTGGAATGCCTATAATTGCGTCAGACGAATGTACAATATCTATATATGATAGCTATTTAGACGTCACTTATGTTTTACACCCGCACTAGCCCAGCCCCCGCTCTATCGTTAGTTAAGTAACCTAACGGGTGATGACGGGACCCAATGGCAAATGCAGATGGCATAAGAGGACGTTGTATTTTCGTTGTTTTCTGCAATGATAGGTTAATGATGGGACGCATTATTTATAATGCAAAGAAAATAAACCAAAAAGTAGAATCGTTGGAACAATTTAAAAGAAACCATTCGGTTATTTTAAAACAGATGATATTTTTAATTGCGGTGCTTTAACCACTCCTTTTAAAAGCTATCAGGTTCCTTCGGTCATATCAAGTTCACTACGTTCACGGTTTCGCCAAAACCATTTGTAGCCCTCCGTCATTTCATTTGGGTATTCAGTAGTATTCAAGCTATGCATTTTGGCCAAAGTCAAGGCATAGTGCTTGGTAGCTGCTGGGTTTTCATTTGTTGCATAGATAGATGAGTTAGTTTGGGACAGTCGTATTATCATTTGACCAAAGTCAGGGGTATGTACGGATGGGTTCAAATTGACAAGATAATGACGGGTAGAACTTGACATGTGACTTATGACATTTTGACCAAAGCCAAGGTCATAAGAGCATGGGGCAAAAACTTATATCGGGAATTTCTAAAGAAACTGAAATTTGCAAAGAGTTGCATACCATTTGGAGTTTGATGAATGTTGGTAGGATTCCTTCAACATTATCATATGATGATATTTGGATCCCGATCCTACTCTGAGTATATGCTACTCATCAGGGTATTCGTTACTTAACGATCAATGCTATAAACCAAGTAGGTGTTAAGAAAGGTGTCAGCGGGGTTACGCCCCCAGAGAAAATAGGTTATTTAATTAAGGAACTTCGCGAAAGCGTTGGAAAACCTCCTTCGAAGTACCGACACCAGCCTGGCTGAACGGTTAAGCAAGTATTGTACAGTGAGAATAGTCTTGGCTAATTCTTCTTTTATGGTTTGAGAAAGGATTCGAGAAACAGTGGGAGCCATCTAGTTCAGATAAATTAAAAACCACTCTAAACTTGCAAGAGCATCATGCTAAAGAGTTTTCTTCTCTCTCTCCTAATTGCAGCGACACTGAAAATGACTGGACTTAAGTTACTTTTATAGAAAAATATACTAACAGGGCCAAACTATAAAGATTGGCCGCGGAATGTCAAAATGGCTTTGACCTATGATAAATTGGGGTACGTCCTCACCACTAAGGCACCTGCTGTCCCTGGTCCTAAATCCAGTAATGTGGATAAGGAAATCCGCAAAACATAGGATTTCGATTGTGCGAAAGCCAAGTGCATCGTGCTTGCCTCAATGAACAATGAACATCAGAGGAGGCACGAGGATATGGAACTAGATGCCATATTTCTCCATACAAAGGAACTTTATGGAGAGCAATCTCATATAGCAAGATACGAGACCTCTAAGAACTTGTTTCGAGCGAGGTTGGCTGTCGGATCATCGGTAGGAGAACATGACCTAAAGATGATTGGCTGCATAGAAGAGCTCGCAGACCTTGGGACAACTTTGGATAATGAGCTCTATACGGACCTTATTCTCCAGTCCCTTCCTTCCACCTACGCCCAGTTTATTCTGAACTTCAACATTCAAAGAAAAGAAGTTGAACTTCCGGAACTCCTTAACATGTTGAGGAGTGCAGAGGGCACCTTGCAGAAGGCAAGAGAAACACCCGCTATGTTTGTTAGCGGTGCTTCTTCTTCCGGGTCCAAGGCTAGGGCCAAAGGAAGGAAAAAGAAGGCCGCCACCAAACCTAGAGGAGGTGTAAGTAAGGTGGGAGGGAAAGGAAAGAAAAAGTTTGCGGTACCGGTAGTGGCCTAGGATGAATGCTTCCATTGTCACAGGAAAGGGCACTGGAAAATGGATTGCAAGGCGTGGAACGCCAAGAACCAGGAACCGAAGCAAGCCGTGGCTTCGACTTCAGGTGTGTTTGTAATTGAGAATTGTCTGTCAATCAACTCTACTTAAAGGTTATTGGATACCGGATCAGGATCTCATATTTGCAATTCATTGCAGGCACTGAGAAACCGTAGAGTGCTGAAGGAAGGTGATATGACCCTGATGGTTGCTAACGGAGCTAGCGTGGGAGCTGTGTCCGTAGGGGATTATCACCTGGGATTGACGAGTGGACACATTTTGGTTTTACATAACTATTTTTGTGTACCCAGCTTAACGTGTAATATCATATATGTTTCCTTGTTATCAAATAAAAGTTATGATTTCACGTTTGGAAGTGGTGTTGTTAAGATCCACCTTAATCATAGTTTGATTGGGTCCGGTACACTGGAAAACGGTATATATGTGTTAAACCAACTCCAAATTTTCAATGTCCAGAACACACTAAAAAGAAAGTCTCCAGATTTAAATAAAGCTTTCTTATGGCATTGTAGACTGGGTCACATCAATGAGAGAAGGTTAACTAAGTTGCATAGAGAAGGATATTTGGACTCGTTCGAATATCAAACTTATGACACTTGTCAATCTTGTCTCAAAGGAAAGATGACAAAGACTTCATTTACTGGACATGGAGTAAGAGCGAGCGAGCTCTTAGGACTCATACACAGTGATGTATGTGGTCCAATGTCTACACATGCAAGAGCTGGTTTTTCCTATTTCATTACTTTCACGGATGATTACTCAAGGTACAGATTCATTTATCTGATGAAACATAAATCCGACGCTTTTGAGAAATTCCAAGAGTAAAAAAATGAAGTAGAAAAACAAAACCGGCAAAAGTATCAAGACACTAAGATCTGATCGAGGTGGTGAATACTTAAGTGCCGAGTTCATAGGTTACCTAAAAGATAAAGGAATTCTCTCTCAGCTTACTCCTCCATACACTCCACAGCATAACGGTGTATCGGAGAGACGGAATCGAACCCTATTGGATATGGTACGTTCCATGATGAGTAATGCTGAGTTACCACGATCTTTTTGGGGTTATGCGCTAGATTCAGCAGCATATCTTCTGAACAGGGCTCCTACCAAGACTGTGCCTACCACCCTATATCAGATGTGTAGTGGGAAGAAACCCCATCTTCAGCATATGAAGATTTGGGGATGTCCAGCTTTTGTTAAAAAGCAGCATGTGGACAAGCTCGAGGCACGATCAGTAAAGTGTAAGTTTGTGGGATATCCAAAGAACTCCAAGGGATATTATTTCTATTACGCAGAGGAACAAAAGGTTTTTGTTACTCGTAATGCCCATTTTCTAGAACAACAGTTTTTAGAAAAGGAAATAAGTGGGAGCGAAATAGAACTGGAAGAAATTCAAGAACCACAAACTAATACTGAAAGTTTGGTAGAACAAGTAGTTCAAGAAGAACAGGACATTCCCGCACCCCTCCGCAGGAGTAGTAGGCCGTCTCATCCGTCAGAGAGATACTACGGTTTTCTCATAGATGAGGATAAAGAGGATTGCATCATAGATGATGATGAAACTACTGGCTTCCAGCAGGCCATCCAGAGCGGCGACTCGGTACGATGGCTAGATGCAATGCGGACCGAAATGGAGTCCATGTACACCAACAAAGTATGGACTTTGGACTTTGCTCCAGATGGGGTAAAACCCATTGGATGCAAATGGATCTTCAAGAAAAAGATTGGTGTAGATGGACAGGTGGAAACCTATAAGGCTAGACTTGTTGCAAAGGGTTTTCGTCAAAGACCTGGTTTGGACTATGACGAAACTTTTTCTCCAGTAGCTATCCTCAATTCCATTCGGGTCCTTCTTGCTATTGCTGCCTTCCATGATTATAAAATCTGGCAGATGGACATAAAGGCGGCTTTTCTAAATGGTAATTTAGAAGAGTGCGTCTATATGGATCAGCTAGAGGGTTTCAATCAGAGTGGGAGCAGCGGGAAAGTATGCAAGTTGCTTGAGTCCATTTATGTACTAAAGCAGGCATCGCGGAGTTGGAACATCTGTTTTGATGAAACGGTCAAAGAATATGACTTTATCAAAAATCCAGAAGAACCGTGCATATATAGTAAAGTTGTAGCAAGAACTGTCGTATTCCTCGTCTTGTACGTGGATGACATTCTATTGATAGGAAATGACATTCCTATGCTACAATCTGTCAAAGGATTCTTGTCACACAGGTTCTCCATGAAAGACCTGGGTGATGCCTCTTACATTCTGGGGATCCGGATCTATCGTGATAGATCCAAGAGGATGTTGGGACTTTCGCAGTCCAGGTATATCGACACTGTACTGAAAAGATTCAGTATGGAAGATTCTAAGCACGGTAATCTACCGGCTTGTCACGGAATCACCCTATCCAAAGAGATGTCTCCAAAGACTTATTTGGAAAGGGAACGCATGTCTATTATACCCTACGCTTCTGCGGTAGGCTCTATAATGTATGCGATGTTGTGGACCAGACCAGATGTAGCTTACGTACTGAGCGTGGTAAGCCGGTATCAGTCAGACCTAGGGAAGAAGTACTGGATAGCAGTAAAGAACATTCTCAAGTACCTGAGGAGGACTAAGGAGATGTTCTTGGTTTACGGCGGAAAAGACCTAAGGATGGAGGCCTATGCTGATTCCGGCTTCCAGAGTGATAAGGACGATACCAAGTCCATGTCAGGTTATGTCTTTACCCTCAATGGAGGGGCGGTGTGCTGGAAGAGTTCCAAGCAGGACACCGTTGCTGACTCGACGATGGAAGCGGAGTATATTGCTGCTTGCGATGCCGCAAAAGAAGCGGTCTGGATGAAGAAGTTCCTAACAGAACTTCAGATGGTTCCTACCATTGTTGATCCAATACCTCTGTATTGCGACAACAACGGAGCTATAGCTTTAGCAAAGGAACCAAGGTCCCATCAGAAATCCAGACACATCTTAAGGCGGTATCAGCTGATCAGGGAGATCATTGATCGTCGGGAGATCGAGGTTCGGAGAGTTGCTACTGAAGAGAACATTACTGATCCATTCACAAAGGCCCTACCTCAGATTCAGTTCGAGAGGCTACTCGAGATCATCGGTCTTCGATATGCCAGTACATGGCCCTAGTGCAAGTGGGAGATTGTTAGTGTATATGCCCCAGGGGCCATTATTGTATCATACTAGTTTGTATATTACTTAATGGAAGCTTAGGATATTCACTTATATATAACAGTCTTGCTAAACACGGTAGTATGCTACTTGGTTTTTCTATCTTAATATGTGAGTATACTTATTGATAGAGCTCTTAGGATCTTGCTTGACTATCAGTGTTGTGATGGCAGTCACACTAGTGACTCATTTGAGTGATTCATCCATGTCATTAATGCATCATAAATGCTTAATGACTCATGGAGATGAATCACCCATTAGATATTTATGGAGCATGGTTGTTAAATCATTTATTTGATTTATCTTGATATTGTTAATGCTTCATATATATTATGAGAGATCATTATCTCATTCCATTCTCTTGCTCACTTTCTCTCTCCTCAAGCTCTCCCTCTTCAAACCGTAATCCTCCTCTCTCATGTGTTGAGACCAAGGATTAGAGTAGACTACTTAATCCTTAACCACTCTCTATATCACCTAGGTTACTTAGATTGGCGATTTAAGAAACCTAGTTACCTCAAGTTAGAGATGAAGCTTGTAGTTAAGCTCTCGGGTGGATCTTCTACTACATAGAGAAGGCCGGAGAGGACATGGAGATCGACAAGACGAAGGACTCGGTTCTATAGGTATAATCACTTATCATAGTAGTTAACTCTTCTATGGTTTCTTGTTAGTTATTGTTTATGCAAAGATTCTCGGTTAGTCGATGTTTACGCCTAAAACAAGATCGTTTTTCATTATTCCGCCTCCCCGCAAGTCGTGGGGTGTTGTACATCGACTTACAGATAAAACCCATAGGATGCAAATGGATCATCAAGAAAAAGATTGGTGTATATGGACAGGTGGAAACTCATAAGGCTAGACTTGCTGCAAAAGGGTTTTTGTCAAAGACCTGGTTTGGACTATGACGAAACTTTTTCTCCAGTGGCTATGCTCAAATCCATTCAGGTCCTTCTTGCTATTGCCGCCTTCCATGATTATGAGATCTGGCAGATGGACGTAAAGACGGCTTTTCTAAATGGTAATTTAGAAGAGTGCGTCTATATGGATCAGCCAGAAGGTTTCAATCAGAGTGGGAGCAGCGGGAAAGTGTGCAAGTTGGTTATGTCCATTTTTGGACTAAAGCAGGCATCGCGGAGTTGGAACATCTGTTTTGATGAAACGGTCAAAGAATATGACTTTATCAAAAATCCAGATGAACCATGTATATATAGTAAAATTTTAGCACGAACTGTCGTAATCCTCGTCTTATACGTGGATGACATTCTATTGATAGGAAATGACATTCCTATGCTATAATCTGTCAAAGGATTATTGTCACACAGGTTCTCCATGAAAGACCTGGGTGATGCTTCTTACATTCTCGGGATCCAGATCTATCGTGATAGATCTAAGAGGATGTTGGGACTTTCGCAGTCCAGGTATAACAACACTATACTGAAAAGATTCAGTATGGAAGATTCTAAGCACGGTAATTTACCGGCTTTTCACGGAATCACCCTATCCATAGAGATGTCTCCCAAGACTGATTTGGAAAGGGATCGCATGTCAGGTATACCCTACGCTTCTGCGGTAGGCTCTATAATGTATGCGATGTTGTGCACCAGACCAGATGTAGCTTACGCACAGAGCGTGGTAGCAGGTATCAGTCGGACCCAGGGGAAAAGCACTGGATAGCAGTAAAGAACATTATCAAGTACCTGAGAAGAACTAAGGATATGTTCTTGGTTTACGGCGGAAAAGACCTCCAGATCGAGGCTTTTGCCAACTCCAGCTTCCAGAGTGACAAGGATGACACCAAGTCCATGTCAGGTTATGTCTTTACCCTCAATGGAGGGGCGGTGATCTGGAAGAGTTCCAAGCTGGACACCGTTGCTGACTCGACGATGGAAGCAGAGTATACCGCTGCTTGCGATGCCGCAAAAGAAGCAGTCTGGATAAAGATGTTCCTAACAGAACTTCAGGTGGTTCCTACCATTGCTGATCCAATACCGCTGTATTGTGACAACAACGGAGCTATAGCTTTAGCGAATGAACCCAGGTCCCATCAGAAGTCCAGACACATCTTAAGGCGGTATCACTTGATCAGGGAGATCATAGATGGACAGGAGATCGAGGTCCGGAGAGTTCCTACAGAGGAGAACACTGCAGATCCATTCACTAAGGCCTTACGTCAGATTCAGTTCGAGAGGCTACTCGAGATGATAGGTCTTCGATACGCCTGTACATGGCCCTAGTGCAAGTGGGAGATTGTTAGTGTATATGCCCTAGGGGCAATTATTGTATCATACTAGCTTGTATATTACTTAATGGAAGCTTGGGATATTCACAGTTATATTAACATTCTTGCTAAACATGGTAGTATGCTACTTGGTTTATGTCTATCTTAATATGTGTATATGTTAGCATATCGAGAATGCATATTGATAGAGCCCTTAGGATCATGCTTGACTACCAGCGTTGTGATGGCAGTCACACTAGTGGGGACTGGATAGTCTACAAGCACATCCTTTTTCTGGTCCCTAGTCGTAGGATTTTTGAGACAGGGCATCGATACTCCGGAATAGACTAGTGTGTACGCTTCTCATCCCAGTTGGGGAGATGGTCTGTCCCAAAGCCATTAGTACGTTGTACTGGAGATAGTATACAGGTGCTCGTTGGGTTACGGGTACACTGGCAGGACTCGCAGAGGACTGTTGGTTTGTTTTATACTCATCGTTAGTTAACAGTTCCCAGGTGACATGAGTACAGCATAGTCCGCAGACTTGACACTGCTGCTTCGCCTTGAGTGTGTTCCCACTGTTCTTAGATTGCTACCCTACCACGGCTCAAAGGAGTCGTGCAAACATATAGCAGTTGGGTGCAGTCCGAAGCACTTTAAGGCAATGGCGGTTTGATAGGATTCGTCTCTCCCGGTATTGGGAGTTGATATCGCGCTGTGTTTGGAGAGCCATTACGCAAAGTCCCTGGCCAGGGCAAACGAGATTTACTGGTAGGATTTCCAGTAGCTTCTCAAAGTGTAATGGGATTCACTCCGACACGACTTATACAGCTTTTAGGGGACTGACGCTTGCCGGCCCCCATAGGCCGGATATGCGATAGGCTTAGACGAACAGACCGGACTGTACGGAGATTGTCACATCAGGCTTAGTAGGAGTTCGGATGGGTTTCCTCATCGGCCTTCTTAACGAAATCTACCTGGGGACCGTTACGTACAGCTAGTGCCGCTTGCAGTCTGTGGTTAAACCCACTGCCAGCATAGTAGTCGAGTCTTTAGAGTCCCACACAGAGATTTTCCCTGCTTCGGGCGAAACGATATAGAGGTCGTATGGTTTTACGACAGGGTTCGGACATGCACGTGCATTTATGCACGTACGATGTTCGGACAGTTTATACTAGCGGGCTTTAGTTTAAGCCAGATTCTAGTATTGGATTATTGGATTTTTACAGTCTCAGTATTTCCGTGTTTTCACGGATGGGTGGGGGGCATTCTCGTAATTTGTCGAGAAGCATGTAAAATATTGATGAGTTGGAGGCTTAAGTGGAATTTGCATTAATTGGATTAATGACACATGGTGTGATTCATCCAAAGGAGTTAATGATGCATTTATTGATTAATGACTCATAGGATGAATCACACAAGGTGAGTTAATGAACCATGATGATATTATTATTTGTTATTGTTTTAATAATATCTTATGCTTCATATATATTCACAAATGAGATATTTTTCCAAATGATTCTCACTCTCACCTTCTCTCTCCTCAAGCTCTCTCTCTTCAAGAACTAACCCTAACCTCTCTTGTGTTGAGATCCAAGGGTTAGAAAGACTAATATATCCATAATCCTGTTCTATATCCTCTAGGTTGGTTTGATTCGCACTCATAGTCACCTAGTTACCTCAAGTGAGAGGTTAAAGCTTGGAGAAGTAGCGCTCGGGTGGATCTTTTATCACATCGAGGAGGCCGACGAGGAGGTGGTAAAAAAGAATAAGAAGGACTTGATTCATTAGGTATAATCATCTTTCATAGTAGCTAATCACTTCTATGTTGTTGTTAGTTAGGGTTTAGCAAAGATCCGTAAAGTTAGTCGATGTTAGTTTAAACAAAATGATTGTTTTACCTATTCCGCCTCCCCGCATCATGTGGGGTGTATAACGTTGACTTACACCCTCATTGTCGTATAGGTCAATAGATCCCTATTTCTGTTAAATGTCACCGTACGAAGGATTACCGTACGCGATGTGAGTTACAGGATGGATTATCCGCGCTCGTGATTTGAGGATGATGTTCGATGATATTGCCGTATCATATACTATATGACTAAATAGCTGACGTAAATGTGTCATCCGAACCATACATATTTCCAAACTGAAGAATCGTATGCATCTCTTAAATAGATACCTTGAGGGACGTTACGGATTTTCAAATGGTGTCTTTTCCTTAAAAACACTGTAGGCCCAACTTTCAATACTACGATTCACATCTTTTAAAAACTGATCATATGGTTTGTGTGTAGATGTTAGATTAGATACGTTTTCTTATAGCATTGCGCCCACGATTTACTTTATGCTACGTTCATGTTATTCTCATTGCATTACGTATACCTACGCTAGTACACCTACACCATTATCGATGATGCATATGTTACACTTACACCGATTGGCCAGCTCACACACTTCATCATCGATAATTGCTATGTCACTTACACAGTAGAATTGCCACATCATTTTGATATGTCGCATGATATACTGATATTGTCACATCACTGTTCCATGTTGCATGATATACGAATATTCTCACATCTCTGTTATACGTTCGCATACATTATGCTTTACGATTATCTGCACTGAGATGTCGTTTCCATGAGATTTCTGGATTGGAGAACCGCAGTTTAATTTCAGTGGAAATTGTGCATTGTTTTAAAAATGTGGCTTCTTTTGATATGATATTTCGAGACGTCCACCATGAGTTTTCTCGGTTCTGAGAATTTGTTTTCGAGACCCGATTCGAAGAGTGGAGGAACCGTCTGCGGGTACATGGTGGACCCGGTAAGGTACCTCGGGGGAAGAGAGAGATTTCATGGGGATGACGATGAGCCTGGCAGAGGGACTACTACCTACCGGTGATAGTATTTTGACTAGTCGGTTATCCGGAGGATATTGACTGGAGTCATGAGATGGATGAGGGCCGATCAGAGTATGCGGCGCCGGAGATGAGATAGATATGAGGGCCGATCTGAGTATGCAGCGCCTGAGATATGAGGATTTACGGGTCGATGCTGGACACGTTTTTCATGATGTTTTGAGTGTCGATGTTGGACACTCAGGTTTCATGATTTTGATGTGTCATTGATGGACACACGTTAGTTGATATCCTCATATTTACATGCATATGTTTTCAAGATATTACATGCATTATGTTGTGTGTCACTGATGGACGCGCAGATGTTAACCACAAGCATACATGCATTGATTATTATATTGTTGGCACATATTTACATATACGGTCACCCTAGATATCTTATTATTACCTTTATGATATAGTTGACCTAGGAATCGTTGTTTATTCGATTTCTACCTGATGATGTTTTCTGTTGGAGATAGTGCCCTCAGAGTCAATTATTGGATCACAGGCACGTGATTGCAATGATTGATGGAGGACTTATCCCGATAAGACATTCTTACTCGAGATGATAGTATGCTATCTGGTTTATCTTTATCATTGTGTACTGCTTTAGGTGACCTTACAGGTCGCTATTACACGTTGATAGAGCCCCTAGGATTCTTGCTTGACTGCCAGCAGTATGAGGGTGATCATATACGTGAGAGGTGGTAGTCTATAAGCATATCCTTAAAAGGTCCCTAGTCGTAGGAGTTTCGAGACAGGGCATCGATACTCCAGAGTAGACTAGTGTATACAGTCGAGACCCCGACGAGGGACGGTGGCCGGTCTCACAAGGCACTGGTGTCAGTTGGTTCACCTTAGATGTATACAGGTGCTCATTGGGTTATGAGTACACCAGACAGGACTCGCCGGGAACATGCTAGTTCCTCTTATACCTGACTTCAGATAGCAGTTCCCTGGTGACATGTGTACAGGTTAGTTCATCGACCTGAGATCGTCATTTGTCTCGTGTGAGTTCCCACTGTACTTTGATTACTACCCTACCACGCTCAAAGGAGACGTGCAAACAGGTTTTAGTTGGGTACAGTCCCGAGCCACATGGAGGCAGTGAGCGGATCTGCAGGGGTTCGTCTCTCCCGGTATTGGGGGTGAGGTCGCGCTGTGTCTAGGAGAGCCATTACACAAAGCCCTCGGCCGAGGCAGGAGATTTACTGGTAGGTATTCCAATAGTATCTCAGGGTGTTCTGGGCTACACTCCGACACGACTTGTACCGCTTTGGGGGGTCTGACTTTTACCAACCCCCTAGGCCCGCCATACGATGCTCATAGACGAACGGACCGGACTGTACAGATATTGTCACTGACAGGCTCAGTAGGGTGTCAGGATGAGTTCGCTCACAGACGTCCCTTTTGGTCAATAGCTGGTAGCCCATCACGTATGGCTAATATCTCTGACGTGCTGGTGGTTAAATCCACAGCCATAGTATTGATGAGTCTTTAGAGTCCCCCACAGACCAGTTTCTCAAGTTTCGGGCGAAACGCTGTAGAGGCTGTATGGAGATATGGCAGGGTTTGATCATGTACGTGCGGTATTGCACGGATAATGATCGGTCGGATAATACTAGCGGACTTTTGTTTAAGCCGGATCCTAGTATTGCACAGTGTAGATTTTGTCTCATTGCATTTGTATTCGGTCGGAATACAAATGCAAGTATGTATATATAGTAGCGGGGTTTTCCTGTAATTTATTACAGGATCGGTTTTCTGAAGTTGCCAGTTTGCTTTCCGTTTCGGCCATTTTCCTTTGTATCTTTCCTTGGCCGGAAATTAGTGGAGAAGGGGTTATTTGCAAGTATGCAAATTTGATTTGTGAAGGGTGTTATTTGTATTTTGTTGTCTCATGATGGTTCTACCACCATTGACTTCATAAGTTCATGATTGCTTGACTTTTTGGAGCAATCGTGGTTGTTGATTAGTTGATGGAGTGTGGGTTTTAGTTGTTGATCATTTCTTTTCATCATCACCTTTTCTCTCTCTTGTTTGATTTTGAGGCCGGCCACATTTGATGAGGGGGCTGTCCCAATATTTTTTGGTGGGATTTTTGGTCTTTTGGTTTCACAAAAATCCCATAGCTCCATCTCCAAATTTGTATATCTCATTTTCTCCACCTAAAGGCAACTTCCTCAAACCTCATGAGACATAGCACTACACTCATTCTACAGCAAATCTTGGGCACGTTGACTCGCCAACTTCGTGCCCGAGTTACCTCGGTCCAGAGGTGGGAGCCCGTAAAAGAAGCCGGCGAAGTGGTGCCCTTCCGACGAGGACTTGAAGACCGAAGATTCCGCGGGAGATCGGGACGACGACGAGAAGACCGAAGGACACGGATCGCTCGGTATATCTCTCTAACCCCTTCTCTATTTAGCTAGGACTAGCTTAATGGCCCGATCCGGGATATTTGTGCGCGGTGGTGCCGGTTTACAAGTTCGTAAAAAGTTTCGTTTCCGCATTCCGGTGCTGGATTGACGGCCGGGGAGCCGCCGTGCACTTACATGGTATCAGAGCCATGCCATTAACCTAGTCTAGCTTGGTCTAATGTGTTTACACTTTCGATCGAACAAAGTTCCAAAACCCGCATTTTCAATAGCATCAGTTTCTGTCGATTTTGTTTTGGCTCGAATTTTTTTTCAGGGTGTTGCAGAATAATGTGCAGGAAATTCTAAGCGTTCTGTGAAATTTTGGTCACGTGAACACACTGTACCACCGCGGAACCGCGGCCAAACCCATGCTTGGGCCGCGGTTCCGCCGCAAGATTCACTGTTCAGCGTATCAAAATTTTACAGAGGCTCTTGGACTTGACAATAGGGGTTTTGGAATATTCTTTTTGGGCCCAGATTTTCTATGAGTGCTACAATAGTGCTTGGGGCCTACTTCGATAAATTTGATCGATTAAGAATTTAAACACATTAGTTCATAATATTTACATTATATCAGTGACCGTGAATATCATTTGATCGGTAAATCCTGTCTAACTGCTATAGCCCTTTTAGACGGATTTGCGAACGTGGCCTTCACGTTGATGTTCTGTGTTGTGCTGTGATGTTGCGGATTGGTCGTGGGGGATAGCCTGGATGCAATGCTAGTACAGTTTTGGTTGTATTATGTACATTTGATATTGCGGGGCGAGCGTCCGACATGTGGACTGCCGTCACTGTCTGTTTGTATATTATTCTTTTAGGGCACGACCAGGTTGAGGTCGATGTACCCGTTGTTTGTATATTTTACTTTCTGTACTAGGATTACCCCAAGGTGGGGTGCACGGATAGCCGGGTTCTAGAGGGCAATGGGCCCGCATCTCATGGCATTGAGACGGAGGGGGCTTCACTCTAGAATTGGCGGGCTCTTCGCCGCACTCGTAGGGGGTACAGGTTGACCCAGGAGGGGTGCCAAAGTTACCGGATTCCGTGAAGTGCTGGGTGGTCCATTTACGTTGTTGAAGGGGGATGCCTCGCTTCAGGTTTTGGCGGGTAACTTGCCGCGCCCGTAGGGGTCTAGGATTTCATTGCACAGGCTATCCACACGACCAGGGGAACGTCGGGTTTCAGTAGCGGCTCTGTGAAACCCGGGGATCCCAGATATCTGTATTGTTCTGTGATGCTTATTACATTTCTGTGATGTTGCATTTTATCATGCCTTCAACGAAATATTTTATATTGATATATATACTAGTAGATGTTGTATATTTTTTGCATCCGCGCTAGTCCAGTCCCCGCTCTGTCGTTAGTTAAGTAACCTAACGGGTAATGATGGGACCCAGTGGCGAATGCTGATGGCATATACGTACATCATTATTTTCGTTCTTTATTGGTGTGATCAATTGATAGGACTGCGTTGATTCGGATCAATGCAAGCTAAACAAACCTATTCTGATGTTGTTGGAACAACTTTTCAAAAAGCTATTATTGCGAGGACGTTCTCTTTTGTTTTGCATCGTGGTATTCACTTGGAATATCCTGCTCCTCAGTCAACGAGGCAAGGGCCGAGATCCCTTCACCGGGAGTGACCCCTTGGACAGAAGTTTGCGTCAGGGAAATAACTTCACTATAGCCGATTACTTTTGCTTTGCATCGTGGTATTCAGTTGGAATATCCTGCACCTCATTCTTCGGGGAAAGAGCCGAGATCCCTTCACTGGGAGTGACCTCTTTAGCAATGGTTTTCGTCACTATATTTTTATAAAAAGCTATCCGGTTCCTTCAACTATATCAAGTTCATTACGTTAAAGGTTTTCTCCAGAAACCATTCGTAGCCCTCCGTCGTTTCAGACGGGTAGCACGTAGTATTCATGCTATGTTTGTTGGCCTTCGTCAAGGCATAGTGTATGGTAGCTGCTTGTTGCCTTTCTGCAGCATAGATAGATGCGTTGGTTTGGGACAGTCGTATAGCCTTGTTGACCTTCGTCAAGGGCTTGTATGGGTGGGTTCAAATTAACCTGGACAATGACGGGTAGAACTTGACATGTGACTTATGATTTGTTGACCTTCGTCAAGGTCATAAGAGCATGGGGCAAAAAAAAATCCACATCGGGAGTTTCTAAAGAAACTGAAACTTGCCAGATATGCGCATACCTTCTGGAGTGTGATAACGTGAGCGGATTCCGTCACGTTATCATGCGATGATAGTTGGATCCCGATTCCCACTGATGAGTTGGTTTACTCCTCGGGTGATCCCGACTAATTCTTCTTTCAGGTTTGCAGGAGAATTTGACGGTACAGTGGGAGGTTTCCAGATTAGATAAATTAGTAACCATTCTGATCTAGGTTAGAGTGCACGCTGTGTGTTTCTTTTCTCTCTCTTTTCGGCAGCGACCATGACCCGACCCTAAGACTATGACTCAGAGACCAAAATTAACCGAACTTTCTTAAACACTGGCTTTTGGATTATCAGAGTTGCATACCTCATTGCCACTCCTACTTTTACCCTTTTCTCCAGGACACCCCGTATTACTACAAACGTCCACTTCCATTGGATAAAACCATCGTATGGTTATATACAAACTCGAAAGAATTTATTCGAGGATGGTTTTCGGTTCTGGAGAAAACGGATAGGACTATTCAGTTGTCTTTTCCTTTTACCTTCTCTCAGGTTGCGAGTACTCCTTGGTTTAGGAGATAGTACACCTATTATGCAAATTGGATAGTCTTCTTCCAAACCATAGGCAGGTGCCGACCGGTAGGGAATAAAGAAAACCAGTTAGCTTAACGATGGTGTATAGAAGGTATTAAGTAAAGACATATCAAGGGATTAGTAAGAGGGCAAAGTAAATTGCGACTGCTATTCACGACCAAACCAAGTATTTCTTCACCAATCCTAAATCACCTTTGTATTTCTCCAGGACACTCCGTGTCACTACGAAGATCCACAGTTTATTGGATACTCCATCGTATGGTTATATACGAACTCGAAAGGAACTCGTTCCAGTTCGGGGATGGATTCTGGTTCAGGAGAAATATGAATAAGGTTTATTCGGTTGTCTTTTATCTTCACCTTCTCTCGCATTGCGAGTGCTCCTAGGATTAGGACAATACACCCATTATGCTTATTGGATAGTCTTCTTCCAAACCATAGGCTGGTACCGAACGGTAGGGAAAGAAGAAAACCATTTAGCCTAAGAGGGTGTGCAGAAGGTAATGACTAAAGAAATATAAAGTGATTTGGAAAGATGGCAAAGAATTATACGGTTACAGCTGTGAATCTGGATAATGGAAGAGGCATTACTAGGAATACCCGGATACCCCTACGAAACATTTCAATGTTTCAATTTCACTGTGTAATGTTAAAAGAAAACTGATTTCCTAATTAGACACTTGCTCCAGGGTATGTATTTACCAGGTATGATTCTCACATCTGTATGGTTTTACAGATGATGAGTGGGAGTATTTTATTGGGAATTGGGTGATCATCCTCATTATATCGGGATTCGTTGTAATCAGTGATATTTGAGGAAGTCACCTGGGTTGTTTGCCGGATGGCAAATATTTAGTTTTGAATATCCACTGTTATGCACCAATTTCAAATTGATATATCTGTACGTCTATTTTTATAGAGTGAGATATACCTTTTTGAAATTATGTCTATGACATTTACGTATATCAGTGGATGGTTAGGTAAGGAGCATTAAACAGCGGTGTAACTCTTCTTAACCATAGGTACAGTTTTCAACCTACGACACACATGGAATGAGTTATCTAACTCAAGGGACTTATACAGAGTATTGTATGTTGTCCAGTGTCCATTTGGACAGAGGGGTTGGTTCTCGTACTATATTCGGTTTACTTATGACTTCTCTAGTTTTTAGACAGGTGTTTCGTAGAAAACACAGGGTCCATGTTTTGAGAAGTTATAGGTATATGGATAAAGTAGAGAACCAGGTGTTGCAAGTATCGGGATTCTTCAAGTTGATCGAAGATGTAGATACTTGTGTATGGTGTTCAGTTGATAGTAATGATTAAGAGAACTTGCCTCTCTTTCAGGTTACTCATAATTGGAAGCATTCCTAAGTTGAGTAACGATGATCGGCCTCTTTCCATTTAGTTGACATGCACCGGAGACAGTGGCATGATTTGAATCTGGTTCAATTAAATCAGTGCCTCTGGTTCTATATTGTATATAGAACAGTTCATATCTTAACGATGTTAAGGTACGGGGAGTTGTCCGGCTTATGCTTAAAACCAGACTCTGGATAACTCAAGGCACGTTTCTATAATGGCTGTTTGTGGGTTGACCCAGGCTATGACGAGGGTTGACATTCTACCATCTGGAAGATCAATAGAGATATTGTTCTAGACTCGCCACAGTTTTAATAAAAATGGATTTTTTCAGAAAACAGTAGTGGGAGTATGGTAGAACTGGAAGTGATTCCAGAACCGCAAACGATTACTGAAGATTTGATAAGAACCTAAAGATTCAATCTGGTTTGACATTCTATTGGCCACTCCGCAGATATGGTGGGTAACCTCAGGCACCCGAGGGGTACTCCGGTAGCCTCAAGGACGGTGACAGGGAGGTTCTTGTTTACCCAGACTTGCCATTGCTGTTGTTCCAGGCTGTGAGACCCGGCAGGAGGATGAGTATAGCGTCGTTCTAAACTAGCTTTAGAAGTGTACGTCTATATGACTCTGCCAGAGGGTTTTCATAGTCAGTGGGAGCAGCGGAAGCATTGGTGGACAGGTAGCTTTTGTCTTTTTATGGACTAAAGCAGATATAGCGGAGATAGATCATCTATTTCTAATGTGAAAGTCATAGGTTTGAATTCATCAGAATAGGGGATGGATTTGTTGAGAAGGTAGTAGGGTGTGATGTTATGGTATTTGGATGACATACACAGAGTAGGAAGTGATATTCCTAATCTACGATCGGTTATACTTTGGTCGTCACACAGTGGTTTCTCCACATGGGACTTGAACATTATATCAGACATTCTGGTTATTGGATCTATGGTTTTAGATCTAGATTTGGGTAGTTTCCCAATCAGGGTACTTAGACAGCATTCTAGAGGTTCTTTAGAATGGACGACTCCTGGCCATGGTGGTGTATCTGCAGGTGATAGAGTCACCCTCTCTAAAGGTATCTTACAGACTAAAGTGGAGAGGGATGTGCATGATTGGCAGATCACTTGCTCAGGCAATTGAGTCAATCATAAGATGTCAAGTACCATACCAGATGTTGTTTTTGCACTTGATGCAATAAGTTGACATTGATCCAATCCTGGAGAAACGGTCGGAAGCAGTTTTAGAACATAAGTGGATGTTCTAGGGATATGATAACGACAACCGCATTCGGGAGACAGTTATCATTCCAGGCTTCCAAGGTGACCTGGATGACAGAGAGGTTGTCAGAGTTATAGTTTTCCCTCTGACAAGGGGCGGTATTATGGACAGGTGGTCCAGGAGGATACTGAGGGAGGCATGGCGCATGATACTGATTAAGTTCAGTTGACGATACAGTCTAAGAAGTTTGGATTTGGAGTTCATTTATGAGCTAGGTCCTATCAGACATCCAGACACATTCTAAGACAGGTATTGCTCATTTCGGGAGATGGCTTTCTCCGCGAACTTGAGATATAGAGAGACATAGAAAGAAACATCACAGCGAATCCACTCACTAAGGCAATTCCTCGAACGCAATAGTTTCACAAAACGGGTTTTGTGAGGCTGATTAGTAGAGGAGTTGGGTGTTCGGTATCACACGGGCTGTGAGTATGCGACATCGCAATAATTAGCCTTGAGTGCAAGTGGGAGATTGTTGGAGATAGTGCCCTCAGAGTCAATTATTGGATCACATGCACGTGATTGCAATGATTGATGGAGGACTTATCCCGATAAGACAGTCTTACTCGAGATGATAGTATGCTATCTGGTTTACCATTATCATCGTGTACTACTTTAGGTGACCTTACAGGTCACTATTACACGTTGATAGAGCCCCTAGGATTCTTGCTTGACTGCCAGCAGTATGAGGGCGACATATACGTGAGAGCTGGTAGTCTATAAGCACATCCTTAAAAGGTCCCTAGTCATGGGAGTTTCGAGATAGGGCATCGATACTCCAGAGTAGACTAGTGTATACAGTCGAGACACCTACGAGGGGCGATGGCCGGTCTCACAAGCCACTGATGTCAGTTGGTTCACCTAAGATGTATACATGTGCTCATTGGGTTATGAGTACACCGGACAGGACTCGCCGGGAACATGCTAGTTGGTCTTATACCTGACGTCAGATAGCAGTTCCCTGGTGACATGTGTACAGGTTAGTTCATCGACCTGAGATCGTCATTTGTCTCGTGTGAGTTCCCACTGTACTTGATTACTACCCTACCACGCTCAAAGGAGACGTGCAAACAGGTTTTAGTTGGGTGCAGTGCCGAGCCACATGGAGGCAGTGAGCGGATCTGCAGGGGTTCGTCTCTCCCGGTATTGGGGGTGAGGTCGCGCTGTGTCTAGGAGAGCCATTACACAAAGCCCTCGGCCAAGGCAGGAGATTTACTGGTAGGTATTCCAGTAGTATCTCAGGGTGTTCTGGGCTACACTCCGACACGACTTGTACCGCTTTTTGGGGTCTGACTTTTACCAACCCCCTAGGCCCGCCATGCGATGCTCATAGACGAACGGACCGGACTGTATGGATATTGTCACTGACAGGCTCAGTAGGGTGTCAGGATGAGTTCGCTCACAGACGCCCCTTTTGGTCAATAGCTGGTAGCCCGTCATGTATGGCAAATACCTCTGACATGCTGGTGGTTAAATCCACAGCCGTAGTATTGAAGGGTCTTTAGAGTCCCCCACAGACCAGTTTCTCAAGTTTCGGGCGAAACGTTGTAGAGGCCGTATGGAGATATGGCAGGGTTCGATCATGTACGTGCGGTATTGCACGGATCATGATCGGACGGATAATACTAGCGGGATTTGGTTTAAGCCGGATCCTAGTATTGCACAGTGTAGATTTTGTCTCATTGCATTTGTATTCGGTCGGAATACAAATGCAGGTATGTATATACAGAAGCGGGGTTTTCCTGTAATTTATTACAGGATCAGTTTTCTGAAGTTGCCAGTTTGCTTTCCGTTTCGGCCATTTTACTTTGTATCTTTCCTTGGCCGGAAATTGGCGAAGAAGGGGTTATTTGCAAGTATGCAAATTTGATTTTTGGAGGGTGTTATTTGCATTTTTTTGTGTCATGATGGTTCTACCACCATTGACTTCATAAGTTCGTGATTGCTTGACTTTTTGGAGCAATCATGGTTGTTGATTAATTGATGGAGTGTGGGTTTTTGTCACGACCCGAAAGAGCACGTGACTGGCCCTTGAACCATGTGAAGTCTATAGGACCCCATCTGATCCAAGTAAGCCAAAAGCCCAGCAATCTAAAACCATTTAAAGAGTAAATAAGGAAGACTGGTTTTGAAAAGTAAGGAAATCATGTTTCAAAAATCAAAGTTTTTAAATAACTAAGCCGAATGTGTATTTTTAAAATGTGTAACCTTTCCTGAAAATTTCGGCAGAGTTACCTTTGTAAAAACTGGCCCCAAACGGGGTACAACAAGAATAATATATATGAAATGATAAAAGGCATCCCCAAGCGGGAGCTAGCTCTTCGTCAATCGACGGTCGCAACCACGCAAGCAATAATAATATACAACGCCAAAGGGCGAGGATCAAAACCCAAAAAGAAACTCAAAACAGCCAGAAAACCGTAATACTACAAGCGCGACTCTAAGGTCGAAATAATACAACACTGTTTTCTAAGTCTGAAACAATATACAAGTTTTGGTTGATGGAATGACTAGATACAATAATAATACATGAATAATGGCGGTTCTGATACAAAAGAACCCACCTACCAACGCAAGTCACCCATATGGAAGCAGTGTGCCAGAAATGCCGCTATGAAATCTGTACGGCAAAAACCTGCAAGGGCTGTGGCACAACGGGGTTGAGTTGCCAACTCGTGAATAGAAAATATCTACAAGCAGAGATCGAATGCATGACCCATCCTAGGTCAATACGATCAGATATATAAACCTCAATATGAATAAGACAGAAACATGCTAAACTGGCAATGTAATCTCTATACATGAGTATAATGACAAGTGCTCGTGCCAGTGCCTCAGGTAATAGCATATCATAAATGTGAGGTACAATCAATGAAAACAATCTGCATGTACGTGGATCCTGTCCACTCGTGACCCAATGACAATAACCATCATGCATGTAAATATCATCAGCATATGCATAGAAATATAAGGATATAAACCACCTGTGTCCCTCGCGACACGTCAAAATCATGGAACCGGAGTGCCCAGCATCGGCACTCGAAAACATCATGAAAATTGTGCCCAACATCGGCACGTAAATCCTCATATATCGGGCTCCGTCCGTCCGGATCGGCCCACAGGCTCTGTCTGCGGTATCGGCCCTCGGCCCCGGCAGTACGCCATATCCAACTATCGACTCCGGTCGGTATCCTCCGGATAACCGCCAGGTCCAAAAAAATCACCGGTAGGCAGTAGTCCCTCTGCCAGGCTCAGCGTCTACTACACAGCGAAACCGTTCTCGCCCCGGGGTACCATACCGGGTTTTTAAAACAATTACATATTCTCTTTAAAACACCCACGGTTCCCAAAACCAGAAATATCATGGAAACAACATATCTCAATGCGTATAATCCGAAAGCAGCATGTATGCGACATATAGCAGAAAGGTAAGCATACCAATATGTCATGCAAGGGTCATATCCTGAATGCAACAGTACTACAGTGTAGTGACATGGCAATTATCGATGATGAAGTGCGTGAGCCGGCAACAGTGTACGTGGAACATACGCATCATCGATAATGGTGCTGGTGTCCTAGCAGCATGACTGAAATATATGAACAATATAAGCGATGCAATGCAAACAGCATGAATGTGCGGAATCGAGTAATCAACGCAACAGTAGAGAACCTGCCTCAATAGATATATCATGCAACCTTGCCTTTTGAAATAAGACGAATCAGGGCTTTTGGTAAATTAAGGGCTACGGTGTTTTAAGAAAAGATGCGTCGTTTGAAATATCCGTATAAACCCTTTTTCTTATCTTTAAAATATCCCCGATTCGTTAGTTTTGAAATAGGTATGACTCGGGTCTAGTCTAACGCGTACTATGCGAACTACTAACCCACAATCAAGTCAATAGAGAGGGGTATGGAAACCACCTAAATCTGAGTCAATATCACACTATCTCATCACATGACAGGCATCACTACCATCATATCACATCTCCAATACGACTCTGTCATGTCGCCAAACTCACGGCCTCAATCGAATCTCATCGACTCACCTCAATCCCACGTATCATCCTCAAAACCCGTATATAAACACATAGTCCCATACCCATGTGTAAATATACCCATCATCATATGCGCACAGATATATGAAAGAATGCATGCAAGTATGTGTGTATGTGTGAGTGTGGGTGCAACCACTACTCTTGGGTTACGCACTACTCAACCAATACATTCTTATCACCAATAATCCATTAATACTATCAATAACCCTAAACAACACATAATAAATATATGTGTGTATACGTATTCGTATACATCACCACGGACTGCGGGGGTGCTATACGCCATCCACCCGACTTCTCCCTGTAGATATAATCTACTCACCTTGCTTCTCATGTGCCGGTGCCGATGTCGCCATCTTCATCTTCTTTGCCTCAACATCTCGTAGGGTACCTACAAGTATATCACAACGCTAAAGCACATGAAAACCACATCGGAAACCAAAATAGCACACGCTACCCACATAGGTAAAAACCTATCGACTCGCATGTAAACACGATCAATATCCACTTGTCGTTGACGTCCAAACGCCACCCGACAGGAATGAATCACAGAACACCAAAATCCATGCTAAATCAAGTCGTAAATCATACACCAACATAGGAAAATCAACCCAGATTTCACCCTAGATGGAATCAGTCAAAACTAGACATACCCACGGTCAAGAATAGAGGAAATGGGGGCATGCACGTAAAACGAGGCAGATCCATCCTGCTCTGGCCGCAAATTGCGGCCAGAATGGGATAATTGGCAGCCTCAAAGTGGAGTTGGGGGCTAGGGTTTGGGGTGGTGGTTCATTGGTGCCTGCACATCTCACTGTCAACTCAGTTTTATTTTAGGGATATCGGGATGATAGCAGATTCCACAAAATACTTCCAAATTTACTGTTTTCCCCGATATCGATTCCGTAATTCCGTATTTTGTTTTCAAGCTCAGGTTTGGGTTCAAATTAGCATTACACAAGGGATTCTAAGGCCACCACAATCCTCAGTTTCATCTTGATTTTCAGTTTTACCCTAAACCCTAACTAGAAATCTCTAAAGTTCACAAACAACACAATATCGATATGAAACTAGAATAGATACACAAGGAATTGAAATACTACTCTAATAGGTGCAGAAATTACCTCCTTTGGCAACTCAAGAAAATTCTTGAGTTGCTCAAAGTCCACCAAATCCAATCTTGCTAGGTTCAATGTGTAGCTAGTGAGCTTGGGAGTAAGTTTTGTGAAGTGGGAATGGGGTTTTGGCTTTGTTTTCATGATGGATCTAGGGTTTTTGTGAAGAGGGTGAGAGGGGGAGAGGGCAGCAGCAGCAATAAGGGGAGAGGGGAGAGAAAATGGGAAGGGAAAAGATGAAGGAAATGGTCAAATGTCCAAAAGCCACCTACTCTTTCTCTCTTATCATCACTTACTTTTTCTTTTCTTTTCTTTTCTAAACTCTTCTCACTTGAATAGTGAACCCAAAAGAAAGCCATGGAAAAAGAAATGTAACACAAATGTAACAAGTGTGGAAAATGATATGTGCACATTTTTGCACAAAAATGCTAAAAATCCAATTAGCGATTCTTAATCGCGATTAGCACTAAATTAGCATATAACTAATCTTAAAAACATAAAAATGGCATAATTCCATAAAATACCTTATTTTAGAATTTTTCATAATTTTTCCTCATTTATTTGTATTTAATTATACCAGAATATTAAAATATTCATTAAAATAATATTAAATTATAAAATTTCCCAAAAATCATATTTTATTATTTTGAAGACGTTACAATCTACCCCCTTAAAGAAATTCGGTCCCCGAATTTAAAATTTAAAACCCCCAAATACTAAAATATTTCAATACAAATTCCAAGTCATTGGGGCTCCGAAATCAGCAATACATAAAACATCATAGCGCAATGCATGCGCATGAGTACTGAGCAGATAACTCAAAAGCAACACTCCATCAAGCATCCGCAATCATCGGAGTCATGGTAAAGACACAAATATCAAATCCAATACAAAATCAATATGATATAAATTAGAACTATACTTGTAGACATCCAATCTATACATGTGAATAGCTGATGTAGATGCCTGCCAAATCTTTTAAGTCGCTGTGTGATGCGCGTAACATTGCACAGTGGCGGACGTTTTTCACAAGAAAATAACTATATACGTAAATATATATCCTTTGTTTAATAGGTACGTTCCGCCGTTTTGAAAACAATTTAGAAGGGTTTCCTGTTTTTAAAACGTTCCGTGTCATATCGGACACGTAGGTATATATACCCGAGACTATAGCTCACTCTTTGGAAATCCCTTCGAACTATCAATGCATGCAAAATATATCCAGATATTGTCCTCTGACTAGTCCTGCTCAGTATGAAAACAAATATCCAATATCATAAAAATGTACTGCTCCAAAAGGAATAAATCCCAAAAATGCACATAACACCACCCTGTGCGTCTGGTGCGCACGGAAATCAAAATCCATATATGTGCCATACAGGTGCACAAAACAACATCTAGGTGCAACGGGTGTGCACGAAACATCTATCATAGGCAACGTTTGTGCCTGACAGCCAAAACAGGTGCATCTGACATGCACGAAGAATCTCGATTTAGTGCATCTGGTGTGCACCAAAATCGTATCTCAAAACATGCGCCCAACATGCGCGAAAATCCAAATCGGTGCATCCATCGTGCACGAATGAAAATCTAAACCCTGCGCACTCAATATGCACGGAATCACAAAAATCCAATAGCAACGCCGAATATGCGTAAGTCCAGTCAAAAGCACGGAGTGCAAGAATCCACATTAATATCACAATCAAAATCGACATACCGAAAGGCATCAAATCGAAGTCAGGTGCAATCGAAATGCACAAAATATAAATCCGGTACAACAAAGGCACGAAATATAAATCTGATGCGATAAACGCAAGAAACATAAAACTGGTGCGACAAACGCACGAAGTATAGAACTGGTGCATCCCATGCACAAATACCAGCAATAACTCAAATACGTAAGCAGCAACACCAAGTGTACCCAGATATGAAGAAAATCATAAACGTGTGCAACTGCGTGCACAAAACACATATCAATGCACTACAAGCACATATAAGCTATACCGAGTGCAAAATCGAAACACCAAAAGTACATGAAACTATGCTGGAAGCGTAAATCAAATCACCGGCATAAAATAGGCATGAAATCACAATCAATACCTCAAGAGTAATAACTATGTGCAAGGTATAAATACCCAGTAGGTGCAACCATGGTGCACAAAATCAAATATCATGGAACTCAGTCATCAAGACTAAATCATGCGAATAGATCGCCCAAAATACCGAAATCCAAAGCAACGGATACGTGATAATCAAATCACAAAATCACAAATCATAAATACTGTCGTCGGTATATCCTTCTTCAGGGTCGAGAAGGTAACGGTACATCCAATGCTAGCGGCGCAAGATATCTACTTGCCTCTTGCTCGCGGCTGGCGTCCTCTGCCTCTGGTTCCTGATGATTCCTGTGGATTACCAATCTCGCAATCCATCGGCTCATCGGCCCGGTCAGGTGTGCTGACATGAACGATTCCATTCTGGCACTTTCCAGGTCATCACTCGGTCAATCCTCACGACCGCTCGTAAAGCAGCACATCTCTGGCGCCGACCTCGGGTCCTCTGAATGCACATCACGCATCTACTCCTGGGTGCAACTCTTATTGCAGCAGTGTACTGGAAGGAATCCTACTCAAGGTCTCTTCTGATCTTGCCTAAGCCAAACTGTAAGGAGGCTGGTACTCTGGCGTAATCTTTCCTCGCTTTCTGAACACCTGCACCCTTAGTACAACATCTCTTCGGAAGCTGATCGCATCCCTGCGCCTCTGTACGCATGTCCGACCTTTAATCTTAACGGGGTGTAGTAACAGCTCGTCTGCCTCTCGCACGAACTTCTTGTCCCGCTTGTCTGTATCATCGACCATTCGACGTCGCGTCTTATCTGCGCACTGCAATGTCCTCGGCTACGGTCCATCCGAAGTCTCTAACACGGACTCGAAATCACGAACTCGGTATCTTCATCACTCAGTAGAAGATATCTAGTCGAACACGTCCTCAGCGTGCATATCGCATCTCTGATGTCAGCGGAGTGAAACGTCAACTCGTTGAAATCTCGTGCGAACTCTTTACTCCACTTTGCTCCAATATCGACTGATTCAGACTCATCTCATCGTGGCTACATGGACTGCGCTCCGACGGCTAAGCTCGTATCTGGAGTCTACCAAGCAGTGTCCCATCACATGATATCCGAATGATGTCAAATCGTCCGATCGACTCGTCAGAACCTCATAATCCCCCAAGAGCTCAACATCTCGGGTACAGTTTAATAGTATCGAGTACATACCACAGCATCGGTGTGTTGGAGATAGTGCCCTCAGAGTCGATTATTGGATCACAGGCACGTGATTGCAATGATTGAGGGAGGACCTATCCTGGTAGGACAGTCTTACTCGAGATGATAGTATGCTATCTGGTTTACCTTTATCATCGTGTACTGCTTTAGGTGACATGACAGGTCGCTATTGCACGTTGATATAGCCCCTAGGATTCTTGCTTGACTACCGGCAGTATGAGGGCGATCATATACGTGGGAGCTGGTAGTCTATAAGCACATCCTTAAAAGGTCCCTAGTCGTGGGAGTTTCGAGATAGGGCATCGATACTCCAGAGTAGACTAGTGTATACAGTCGAGACCCCGACGAGGGGCGGTGGCCGGTCTCACAAGCCACTGGTGTCAGTTGGTTCACCTAAGATGTATACAGGTGCTCATTGGGTTATGAGTACACCGGACAGGACTCGCCAGGAACATACTAGTTGGTCTTATACCTGACGTCAGATAGCAGTTCCCAGGTGACATGTGTACAGGTTAGTTCATCGACCTGGGGATCGTCATTTGTCTCGTGTGAGTTCCCACTGTGCTTTGATTATTACCCTACCACGGCTCAAAGGAGTCGTGCAAACAGGTTTTAGTTGGGTACAGTCCCGAGCCACATGGAGGCAGTGAGCGGATCTTCAGGGGTTCGTCTCTCCCGGTATTGGGGGTGAGGTCGCGCTGTGTCTAGGAGAGCCATTACACAAAGTCCTTGGCCAAGGCAGGAGATTTACTGGTAGGTATTCCAGTAGTATCTCAGAGTGTTCTGGGCTACACTCCGACACGACTTGTACCGCTTTTGGGGGTCTGACTTTTACCAACCCCCTAGGCCCGACATGCGATGCTCATAGACGAACGGACCGGACTGTACGGATATTGTCACTGACAGGCTCAGTAGGGTGTCAGGATGAGTTCGCTCATCGACATCCCTTTTAGTCATTAGCTGGTGGCCCGTCACGTATTGGCTTATACCTCTGACGTGCTAGTGGTTAAATCCACAGCCATAGTATTGACGAGTCTTTAGAGTCCACCACACTTTCAGTTACTCAAGCTTTCGGGCGAAACGCTGTAGAGGCAGTATGGAGATATGGCAGGGTCCGATCAGATACGTGCGGTATTGCACAAATCAGGATCGGACGGTTTGTACTAGTGGCCGTATGGTTATATGGCAGCGTTCGATCAGATACGTGCGGTATTGCACGGATCAGGATCGGACGGATATTACTAGCCGGCTTTGGTTTAAGACGGATCCTAGTATAGTACAGTGTAGATTTTGTCTCATTGCATTTGTATCCGGACGGAATACAGATGCGGGTGTGTATGCACAGTATCGGGGTTTTCCTGTAATTTATTACGGGACCAGTTTTCTGGAGTTGCCAGTTTGCATTCCGTTCCAGCCGGTTTTCCTTTGTTCTTTCCCGGCCGGACTTTTCCTATGGAGGGTGTTATTTGCAAGTTTGCAAATAACACATTGTGGAGGGTTTTATTGCATAAGGATTGATTATGAAAGCATCTTTTGATACCATTCTTATCCATCATTATCACTTGCTTTTTGTTGATTAGAAGTGATTAGAGTTTGATGTGAGATGGTTATGATGATGTTTTGGATGTGGTCACCACTTGTGCTCCTACCATCACCTCCCTTCATGCTTCATATTCATTCCTCCACTATATTCTTCTCACTTGATGAAATAAGTTTTTTCATGGTTGAGAGAAAGAAAAAGATGAGAGTTTTCATTCTTGAGGTTTTGATTTCTTGATCTCATTTCATGTTAAGAAAAATGCAAGCACCATTTTTCTTACCTTGTTTCCTCCATCATCTTCAAATGGCAACGAACTCAATTGAGACATAGCCTCTACACTACACTTCCTACAGCAAATCTTGGGCGCGTCGGCTAGCCAACTTCGCCCCCGAGTTGCCTCGGTATTGAGGTGGGAGCCCGTATAAGTACCCGGCTTCGTGGTGCCCTTTCTGACGAGGAGGAGACGGACGGAGATCCCGCGAGGAGATCGGAGTGGAGATGAAGACCGGAGGACTCGGATCATTCGGTATATCTCTTCCCCTTCTTATAGTTTGCTAGATCTAGTTTAATGGCCCGATCCGGGGTTTAGTGCGCGGTGGTGCCGGTTTGCTAAGTCCGCAAAAATTAAAGTTTATCACCGCTTCCGCATTCCGCCGTCGGATTGACGGCCGGGGCGCCGCCGTGCACTTACACGGTGGTCCGGCCGTAGAAGGGCAAACCCAAGCCTCACTAATGGCGCCGAGGAACTGCCGCAAACCCTAAGGTTCAAAGGCTTTCACACGGTCATTAAGTCGAGTTAGGGTTTCATTCTTCTAGAGGGTCCATAGAATCGCTTGCATGTCTTTCCGAATACTTTAAACTTGGAAAATGGGTTCCTGACATTCGATCGTCTCAATCGACTCTCAACGAATCTGCGTGAAGTCGCCTCTAGCTGGAATCAATCTATCTGATGACCTCGCATCGGGGTAAGCAAACGAACCACAGGTCCTAGTCATTAATCCTCGGTGACTAGCGACTCACTATCATATCTCTAAGAATATGCTCATGCTGCAGTAGCTCCAATCATCTGGGCGATATCTCATCACTCGCAGCAACCACTGGCTCATTCGTCCGTACACTGAACAGCGGCTCAATCATCCTGAATAAGCGATATATCAACAGTCATCACATCCTGGCTGGCCTTTATCAGTGGCTCAATCCTCTGGTGCCGATCAGCATACCCGGGAAATCTCGCAACAGCGATCTGTCAAACGCTCATAGTGCGGAAACACAAAATACGAAGCCTCAATGCAACCGTATGTCTCTGGAATCACGCCCCGGTCAGCCCTCGTCCACGACGAGCTCACGCTGACACCACTCGATCCGTAGCTCACTCTGCCCGTGCAATCGCGGCAACAAAACCATAACCAGTATCGATGAAGGTAGATCATGGGAAGGAATATAATACGGTGCAAGGAAATGTACAACCTAAGGTTTCTTAAGCGGAATGGCGTGTCGTAAGTATGCCGCGGAACATACCCACGGTACGTCACTCTACTTTAGTCACCTATTCCATCAACCAAGGGTCATCCTACACGACGAAAGTTCGGGTTTAATACCCCCTCGACTAAGTCTAAGTTCCATAAGGTCAAGCCTAAGTTCCGTATATAAATAACGCCCTAGGCTCCACATAGTCAAACTCAGACTCGAACCAAGGTCAACCTAGCGCTTTGATACCAACTTTGTCACGACCCGAAAGAGTACGTGACTGGCCCTTGAACCATATGAAGTCTATAGGACCCCATCTGATCCAAGTAAGCCAAAAGCCCAGCAATCTAAAACCATTTAAAGAGTAAATAAGGAAGACTGGTTTTGAAAAGTAAGGAAATCATGTTTCAAAAATCGAAGTTTTTAAATAACTAAGCCGAATGTGTATTTTTAAAATGTGTAACCTTTCCTGAAAATTTCGGCAGAGTTTCCTTTGTAAAAACTGGCCCCAAACGGGGTACAACAAGAATAATATATATGAAATGATAAAAGGCATCCCCAAGCGGGAGCTAGCTCTTCGTCAATCGACGGTCAAAACCACGCAAGCAATAATAATATACAACGCCAAAGGGCGAGGATCAAAACCCAAAAAGAAACTCAAAACAGCCAGAAAACCGTAATACTACAAGCGCGACTCTAAGGTCGAAATAATACAACATTGTTTTCTAAGTCTGAAACAATATACAAGTTTTGGTTGATGGAATGACTAGATACAATAATAATACATGAACAATGGCGGTTCTGATACAAAAGAACCCACCTACCAACGCAAGTCACCCATATGGAAGCAGTGTGCCAGAAATGCCGCTATGAAATCTGTACGGCAAAAACCTGCAAGGACTGTGGCACAACGGGGGTGAGTTGCCAACTCGTGAATAGAAAATATCTACAAGCAGAGATCGAATGCATGACTCATCCTAGGTCAATACGATCAGATATAGAAACCTCAATATGAATAAGACTGAAACAAGCTAAACTGGCAATGTAATCTCTATACATGAGTGTAATGACAAGTGCTCGTGCCAGTGCCTCAGGTAATAGCATATCATAAATGTGAGGTACAATCAATGAAAACAATCTGCACGTACATGGATCCCGTCCACTCGTCACCCAATGACAATAACCATCATGCATGTAAATATCATCAGCATATGCATGGAAATATGGGGATACAAACCACCTGTGTCCCTCGCGACACGTCAAAATCATGGAACCGGAGTGCCCAGCATCGGCACTCGAAAACATCATGAAAACTGTGCCCAGCATCGGCACGTAAATCCTCATATATCGGGCTCCGTCAGTCCGGATCGGCCCACAGGCTCTGTCTGCGGTATCGGCCCTCGGCCCCGGCAGTACGCCATATCCAACTATCGACTCCGGTCGGTATCCTCCGGATAACCGCTAGGTCCAACAAAATCACCGGTAGGCAGTAGTCCCTCTGCCAGGCTCACCGTCTACTACACAGCGAAACCGTTCTCGCCCCGGGGTACCATACCGGGTTTTTAAAACAATTACATATTCTCTTTGAAACACCCACGGTTCCCAAAACCAGAAATATCATGGAAACAACATATCTCAATGCGTATAATCCGAAAGCAGCATGTATGCGACATATAGCAGAAAGGTAAGCATACCAATATGTCATGCCAGGGTCATATCCTGAATGCAACAGTACTACAGTGTAATGACATGGCAATTATCGATGATGAAATGTGTGAGCCGGCAACAGTGTATGTGGAACATACGCATCATCGATAATGGTGCTGGTGTCCTAGCAGCATGACTGAAATATATCAACAATATAAGCGATGCAATGCAAACAGCATGAATGTGCCGAATCGAGTAATCAACGCAACAGTAGAGAACCTGCCTCAATAGATATATCATGCAACCTTGCCTTTTGAAATAAGACGAATCAGGGCTTTTGGTAAATTAAGGGCTACGGTGTTTTAAGAAAAGATGTGTCGTTTGAAATATCCGTATAAACCTTTTTTCTTATCTTTAAAATATCCCCGATTCGTTAGTTTTGAAATAGGTATGACTCGGGTCTAGTCTAACGCCTACTATGCGAACTACGAACCCGCAATCAAGTCAATAGAGAGGGGTATGGAAACCACCTAAATCTGAGTCAATATCACACTATCTCATCACTGACAGGCATCACTACCATCATATCACATCTCCAATACGACTCTGTCATGTCGCCAAACTCACGGCCTCAATCGAATCTCATCGACTCACCTCAATCCCACGTATCATCCTCAAAACCCGTATATAAATACATAGTCCCATACCCATGTGTAGATATACCCACCATCATATGCGCACAGATATATGAAAGAATGCATGCAAGTATGTGTGAGTGTGGGTGCAACCACTACTCTAAGGTTACGCACTACTCAACCAATACATTCTTATCACCAATAATCCATTAATACCATCAATAACCCTAAACAACACATAATAAATATATGTGTGTATACGTATTCGTATACATCACCACGGACTGCGGGGGTGCTATACGCCATCCACCCGACTTCTCCCCGTAGATATAATCTACTCACCTTGCTTCTCATGTGTCGGTGCCGATGTCGCCATCTTCATCTTCTTTGCCTCAACTTCTCGTAGGGTACCTACAAGTATATCACAACGCTAAAGCACATGAAAACCACATCGGAAACTAAAATAGCACACGCTACCCACATAGGTAAAAACCTATCGACTCGCTTGTAAACACGATCAATATCCACTTTTCGTTGACGTCCAAACTCCACCCGACAGGAATGAATCACAAAACACCAAAATCCATGCTAAATCAAGTCGTAAATCATACACCAACATAGGAAAATCAACCCAGATTTCACCCTAGATGGAATCAGTTAAAACTAGACATACCCAGGGTCAAGAATAGAGGAAATGCGGGCATGCACGCAAAACGAGGCAGATCCACCCTGCTCTGGCAGCAAATTGCGGCCAGAATGGGATAATTTGCGGCCTCAAAGTGGAGTTGGGGGCTAGGGTTTGGGGTGGTGGTTCATTGGTGCCTCCACATCTCACTGTCAACTCAGTTTTATTTTAGGGATCTCGGGGTGATAGCTGATTCCACAAAACACTTCCAGATTTACTGTTTTCCCCGATATCGATTCCGTAATTCCGTATTTTGTTTTCAACCTCAGGTTTGGGTTCAAATTAGCATCACACAAGGGATTCTAAGGCCACCACAATCCTCAGTTTCATCTTGATTTTCAGTTTTACCCTAAACCCTAACTAGAAATCTCTAAAGTCCACAAACAACACAATATCGATATGAAACTAGAATAGATACACAAGGAATTGAAATACTACTCTAATAGGTGCAGAAATTACCTCCTTTGGCAACTGAAGAAAATTCTTGAGTTGCTCAAAGTCCACCAAATCCAATCTTGCTAGGTTCAATGTGTAGCTAGTGAGCTTGGGAGTAAGTTTTGTGAAGTGGGAATGGGGTTTTTGCTTTGTTTTCATGATAGATCTAGGGTTTTTGTGAAGAGGGTGAGAGGGGGAGAGGGCAGCAGCAGCAACAAGGGGAGAGGGGAGAGAAAATGAGAAGGGAAAAGATGAAGGAAAGGGTCAAATGTCCAAAAGCCACCTACTCTCTTTCTCTCATCATCACTTACTTTTTCTTTTCTTTTCTTTTCTAAACTCTTCTCACTTGAATAGTGAACCCAAAAGAAAGCCATGGCAAAAAAAATGTAACACAAGTGTTACAAGTGTGGAAAATGATATGTGCACATTTTTGCACAAAAATGCTAAAAATCCAATTAGCGATTCTTAATCGCGATTAGCACTAAATTAGCATATAACTAATCTTAAAAACTTAAAAATGGCATAATTCCATAAAATACCTTATTTTATAATTTTCCATAATTTTTCCTCATTTATTTGTATTTAATTATACCAGAATATTAAAATATTCATTAAAATAATATTAAATTATATAATTTCCCAAAAATCATATTTTATTATTTTGAAGACGTTACAGTTTTAGTTGTTGATCATTTCTTTTCATCATCACCTTTTCTCTCTCTTGTTTGATTTTGAGGCCGGCCACATTTGATGAGGGGGCTGTCCCAATATTTTTTGGTGGGATTTTTGGTCTTTTGGTTTCACAAAAATCCCATAGCTCCATCTCCAAATTTGTATATCTCATTTTCTCCACCTAAAGGCAACTTCCTCAAACCTCATGAGACATAGCACTACACTCATTCTACAGCAAATCTTGGGCACGTCGACTCGCCAACTTCGTGCCCGAGTTGCCTCGATCCAGAGGTGGGAGCCCGTAAAAGAAGCCGGCGAAGTGGTGCCCTTCCGACGAGGAGTTGAAGACCGGAGATTCCGCGGGACATCGGGACGACGACGAGAAGACCGAAGGACACGGATCGCTCGGTATATCTCTCTACCCCCTTCTCTAGTTAGCTAGGACTAGCTTAATGGCCCGATCCGGGATTTTTGTGCGCGGTGGTGCCGATTTACAAGTTCGTAAAAATTTTCGTTTCCGCATTCCGGCGTTGGATTGACGGCCGGGGCGCCGCCGTGCACTTAAATTTTCTCTTCACGAGTTGGCAACTCACCCCCGTTGTGCCACAGCTTTAGCAGGTTGACCGCATGGATCGGTAGCGGTATCGATGACACATAGTTTGCAATCGTGTGACTTGCTTTGGTAGGTGCTATATGGTTGATCGTACCACTATTGTTTTTATTATTCCTATTGTATCTAGTCAATTCCATTAATCAGAAACTAGTATTTGTATAATTAGTAAGACTTAGTGAGATTTGTTGTTGTCAGACTTAGAGCGAGGGTTTATGTTCGCGTATTGGGTTGATGTTTTGCTTTATTCATTATATTTTGTGTTTATTTTCACCGTTGGGCGTCGTATACATGTTTTATGATTTGCGTGGTTTGGACTCCGCCGTTTGGCAAAGAGCGAGCTCCCGCTTGGGGATACCTTTTATATTATCATGTATTTATGGTTTTGGATCAAAATATACAAAGGAGGTGCTGCCCAAATTTTTAAAAGACGAAACATTGTTTTCAACTAGTAAATCCACTTGCTTTTTTCATGTTCCTTTATCAATGCATTTAAGAAAACTTTTGATTTCATCATACCTTTATTTCAAAACTTCACCTCTTTTATTTTCCTAAAAGGGTTTAGATTTCTGGGCTTCGGCTACTTGAATTACGTTACGCCTTTAGACATGGCGTGTTTTAAGTGCCGGTCATGAACTAAATTTCGGGTCGTGACAGCGTGGATTAGCAAACTACCCAATAATATACGAACACGACGCCAATTAATGAATCGGTTCCCTCAGGCTACAAAAGGGTTCGCTAAGCGGCTGAACGCGTACAGCAGCATCTTCAAATAAACCCACGATTGCGAGCTACCAGAAACACTTAAACTACGTCGGATTAATCGTATCACACTTTGCCGAAACACTAAAAACTAGCTAAGTGGTCCGAGATTTTGCTGCTCAAACAATTAGTGAAAGTTGCAGGTTCCACGAGACTACAAACAACCCCAGAGACCCCACGACCAAGACTCGAGACCCCGGTTCCCAATCTGGCCGCAATTTGCGGCCACAACAAATATATTTGCGGCCAAGTTCAAATGTGTAACATTTCAGGAAAATAAAATATTATTTTTGGGAATTTTTATAATTAAATAATAATTATATTGAATATTTTAATAAGGCGGTAAAATTAAATACCCATAAATTTGGGGAAAATTTGAAAAACGATAGAAATTACTAAAAAGTGGGTCCTTTGTGTAATTTATGCAAATTATGATGTTTTATGATTTATTATACACCATTTTAGTGCTAATCGCGATTACATATCGCTAATGGGGCATTAAGCGTGTTTTGTGCACATGACATGCACCATATCATTTTTTTCACACTTGTTACATTTTTCTATCATGGCTTTTCCTTATTTTTATCATGCATGGCTTTTTAAATGAAAAAAAGAGAAGAAGACAAAAACAAAAGAATAGGAAAAGGTATCATGATGACAAGAGGGAAGGGCATTAGAGAGAGAGGGTGAGTGGTCAGACCATAGTCATGGCTCATTGTTTCGCTCTTCATCTCTTCACAATTTCTTCTCCCTCTTCACCCATGGAAGTCACATCTCCCTCTTCCACTTCAAGCCTCAAAACACCCCCAAAACAAACCAAAAACCCCATCTCCATTTCAGAAAAAGCATGCACAAGCTCAAGGGAAGCACATTGGACCAAGAAAAATCGAATTTTGAGGACTTTGAGCAACTCAAGAAAATTCTTGAGTTTCCAATTGAGGTAATTTCTGCACCATTAGCATTATATTTCCACTACCTTAGCACCCATACAAGATTAGAAGTGTTTGGATGCAGTTTAATGAACTTTGAAAATTCCTAGTTAGGGTTTTGTGGAATTCTTGAGTGGTGATGTATAATTGAGCTTAGCAGAAGCCACACAAACCCCCTAGTGCTAGAATTCAGACCCAAACCTTAGACTTAACCCCGGAATGCGAACTTTGAATTTCTGCCGACATTGAAATTGTGAGAATTGTGATAGGAAAACTGAATTTGCTAACACCCGGAGACTTATAAAATTATTTAGCAAACACAAAGGATTGTGCAGGAGCCTAGTAAGCATCACCGAAGACCCCAGCCCCTATACCCTTACCCAGACCGCAAATAAATCCCCTCTGGCCGCAAATTGCGGCCATACCTGGTCCATTTTGGTTCGTGCATGTTCTGTAGACCCATTTCCAGTAAAATAGACCTTTACATATGCAAAATTGACTAATTTGGCCTAGGGTAAAATCTGGGACCATTTCCTTGTGTTGTTGTTTTGATTCGGGGTATTGTTTTGCGTAATTTGAATTCTAGATTTTAGGAATTTGGTTTTAAATCGATGGTTTGACGTTTGTACGACGATATCGAGAGTTGTTTGGTTGTTTTGAAGGCATAGTCCATAGGTTCGAACTTATAGGCTTTTAGCGTGTCATTTTGGTTTTGATTTAGATTTTATGCGATACGATACGTTATGATGAGTAGATACCTCACGTGGATTTCGAGACGACGAAGATGAGCGTGGCGTTATCGACTCCAGAGAGCGAAGATCAATGTGAGTAGATATATATCTACGGGGGAAGTCGGGTGGATGGCATATAGCACCCCCGAAAATTCATAAGAAATGATGTGACGTAGTATATTTAAACATTTATATGTTTTTTGAGCTGTGAACACTCAGCAAGAAAAGTTTTAGGAGATTATGGTTAGTGTTAGCGAGAATTGAAGAGAGGATTTAGTTGGTTTCTTCGTCACGAAACCCTAGAGTAAAGATTTGCATACGCGCACATACACATACTCGCATACATTTACTTCCTTGTGCGTATTGGGGACACACACACACACACACATATATATTGGTATTCATGTGCTTGGATGATGAGGATGTTATATGATACTTGGGAATGAGTCGATATGATCAGGCCTGATGCCGTAAGATATTAATATGTGACCGAGATATGTCATGATGTTATAGTGGATCGTTGGACGACGATACCATGTGGATGATGATATGCATATGATAGTTAACATATGATCGAGATATGGGATGAGATATGTTATGATATTTATAATGGATCGCTTGGGCGATGTATACTTCAATATGATAATATATGTTGATGCCATCGGATTGTATGAGGGTTTAGATCAGTAGTTAGATCATGATATTGCTGATGATATTAGTAGTGTACTCGACTTAGATCAGTACACCTGCTCACGATATGTGATGATGTGGATACCAGATTAATAATGAGATAAATGTGATATTTGATCCGTACCCAGATTTGGGATGCCGTACGATAAATTTACCGTACGAGATATAGTTATGAGGATAATGTAACACCTTAGAACGTGATTAGTGGCTAATTATACATTATTGTGTGGTTTCTAGTAAAAAGTTTACCAAAACGATTTTCAAATATTTTATCAAAATTAATGAATATTTTATTAGAATTTATTTAGGCTTGCACACACATGTGCATGTAAACTAGGGTTAAGTTTTGGGTTAAGCTATGTTTAAGTAACCATGGTGGACTAACTAATATCATTAAGTTAATTTGAGTTAATTAGGTGTATTTTTTTTTAAAATGGATTGTGCTTTGTGGGTTGACTTGGAGAGAGAGAGAGAGAGAAAGAGAGAGAGAGAGAGAGAGCATGATGTGGGAGCCATGCTTGCATTTAATGAGGAGAGAGATTGGGGGGTTTGACTCTTTTATTCTCTCATTTCTCTTTTTTCATTAACTCATTTCCTCGCATATCTCCCTTTCACTCACACACACACACCCTATACCTGAGCAGCAGCAGCAGAAGCCACAACAGCAGCAGCAACATAAGCAACAGCAGCACAAGCAGCAGCAGCAGCAGCAGGCAGCAGTAGTAGCAGCAGCAGCAGCAAGCAGCAGCAGCACCCAGCAGCAGCAACAGCTCCTCCTTCACTTCTTCTTCTCCTTCTACGAGCATCCTAGGATCAAGTGGGGTATAATCTCTTAAACTCAACTCCTTTTGGCTAAGCTTATGTGTTATTTAGCTTCGGTTAGTGTTTAATATGAGATTTTAGTGCTAAAATTGTGATTTAGGTGGAGATTTGGCCAAGTGAGGATCTTTATGGTTAGTATAGCTTGACTAGGTGTTTTTAAGGCCATGTAAACCAAGTCTTGCCCCAGATTTCACTAAAATACCATAGTGTTTCAATTTAGTGTAAATTAACGGTTTAAGGTAAATTTTAGCCCTTTTTAAAGTCTGCTGTTGACCCGGTTGCTTCAGAAAAAAACTGAGATTACTGGGGCATGTACACAACATCTAGACCACACACACGGAGCACGAAATCCTAATTCCCAAATATGGCCGCAAATAAATTCGTTCTGGCCTCAAATTTTGGCTAGAGAGAGGAGTTGGGTGCCTAGGTTTGGTCTGGGGAAGTTTGTTGTATATTAAAGGGTTTTGGCATATGCAACTTTTTACTTTTTCATTCGAGCCAAAATCTGGAGCTAAATACCGTATTTTCAATACATTTAACTTGCGCGACACGTGTGATGCGTGAGTGGGTTTAGTGTTTGCTGCGTGTCGCAGCGTGTCGGGGTAGTTTCAGACTCGTATACACACGTTTCAGCGTATCGGATGTACACGCGCTTAGTTCGCGACGCGAGTTTCTCGTTTGGTTTTGATCTCTCGTTTTTACATGATTTTAGCTTATGTGTATTCTTGTGTAAATTCAAGGTTCGCAGGCGGGTACGTCGGACGCCGCAAAGAAGGGGAAGCAAGTAGTCGTCTGCACTTAGCACGAGACCAGGTGAGTAGATTTAACATCTACGGGGAAATCGCCCGTATGACGTTAAGCGTCATGGCATGATAGGATATTGTAGTCGAGTATATATATTTATATGTATATTAGCCGTGCATATGTACTATTGTTGCATACACATCTTTTGTTGCATATTGAAATGGTAGTTATATAACACTGCACTGTCACTAACGGTTCAAGCTGCACGAGCACTATTTGTATGTTACACTCACACGGCTAGTGATTGCCATGACACTTGCACTATAGATTGCTACGAACCATACGTCATTTTGATCATCGCATCATTGATGATTAGACATGATTTTGTCGCATATTGGCGCATATACATATTGTACATCCACACTTGGGCACATGCACATTGTATATCCATATTGGTGCACACATACATTGATATATCCATACTTTCTTACATACACATTTTGTATTCATATTGGTGCACACATACAATGATATATCCATACTTGCGCACATGCACACTGTATATTCATATTGGTGCACACATACATTGATATATCCATACTTGCGCACATACACATTTTGTATTCATATTGGTGCACACATACATTGATATATCCATACTTGCGCACATGCACACTGTATATTCATATTGGTATATCCATACTTGCGCACATGGACACTATATATTCATATTGGTGCACACGTATATTGCTATATCCATACTTGCGCACATGCACACTGTATATTCATATTGGTGCACACATACATTGATATATCCATACTTCCGCACATGCATATTTTGTACTCATATTGGTGCACACATACATTGATATATCCATACTTGCGCACATGCACACTGTATATTCATATTGGTGCACACATACATTGATATATCCATACTTGCGCACATGTATGCACACTGTATATTCATATTGGTGCACACATACATTGATATATCCATACTTGCGTACATGCACACTGTATATTCATATTTGTGCACAAATACATTGATATATCCATACTTGCGCACATGCACATTTTGTAATCATATTGGTGCACACATACATTGATATATCCATACTTGCGCACATGCACACTGTATATTCATATTGGTGCACACATACATTGATGTATCCATACTTGAGCACATGCACACTGTATATTCATATTGGTGCACACATACATTGATATATCCATACTTGCGCACATGCACATTTTGTATTCATATTGGTGCACACATACATTGATATATCCATGGTTGCGCACCTGCATACTGTATATTCATATTGGTGCACACATACATTGATATATCCATACTTGTGCACATACACATTGTATATCCATATTGGTGCACGTATACATTGGTACATTCATACTTGCGTATATATATCCACTTGCACATCCATACCTATATACATACATATTTCACATACATGGATGCTACTGGTTTTGATTTCTAGAAAATAGGGACCGCATGAGATATTTTCAAAACTGGATCCATTTAAAGCAGCGGTTTCCCTTTCTACTCTTAGTGGCATACGACACACTGCATGGATTTACGCATTTAGTTTTAGGATTTCATGTGATTTCTAGATTTTGAGAACCGTGGTATTAATTAAAGAAAGTATGCTTCATTCTAAAAACCCGGTTTCTCTTGATATGATATTTTAGTGCTCCACCATGAGTTTTCTCGGTTCATGAGAGCTTGTGTGAGTATACTCGATTCGAGGAGTGGTAGTCACCGTCTACGGGTACATGGTGGACCCGGTATGGTACCCTGGGACAAGAAGACTCGTACAGTTAGACGGTGAGCCCAGCGGAGGGACTATTACCTGCCGGTGACAGTTTGGAGACCCGACGGATATCCGTAGGATACCGTCTGGGGTTATGACATGCTATACATACTGAGGGCCGATCTGGTATGCGGCGCCTGAGAGATGTAGATTTGTGTGTCGATGCTGGACACGAGTATTTCATGATATTTGGGTGCCGATGTGGGGCACTCATGTTCCATGAGATCTACAGGATACGAGGGCCGGATAGAGTGACGGCGCCTGAGTTATCGGGATCTTGGGGTGTCTTTGGTAGACACCGGGGTTTTCTACGTTGATATTCTATGTTGATGATATTTTATCCCATGCTCAGCATTCCATTGTTATGAATCGCATCATGTAGTCGTAGTACCTGATAGAGTACTTTGGCATGATTATTGCATACCCAGCTCATCATATAGATGTTATTGGATTTCACTTGTTATGCATGATTATTGCATACCCTGCTCATCATATATAGATGTTATTAGATTGCATTTGTTATGCATGATTATTGCGTACCCAGCTTATCACATATATATTATCTGTTTACACATTTTAGAGTATCGCAAAACGTGCATACCCGCGATTATCTTTATATGTTATCTACTATTCACGAGTTGGCAACTCACCCCCGTTGTGCCACAATGTTTGCAGGTTGCCCCTTAGAGTAGTTGCGACAGGGCTACTTCCTTGTATCTTTTGCTACGGATACCACTGCAGTTGGAGTGTGAGCCCTTGCTTATAGGTGGGTTTTTGCGGTATCCGTTTATTTTCCATATATACACACTATTGTATCTAGTACTCTCCATCTACTATTTCATGTATTGACTTAGAGACCAGTTGTGAGGGCGATATATATTATTTTGTACTCTGGTGTCTAGCTCGTGTGAGCCGACTTTATTTATGAAGTTTTATCTTTGATGATGTTTTTCACTTATATTGCCCATTTCTTCGCTGCGGCGTCGTATATTATTCTTGTGGTGTTTGTTTTCGCCGTTGGGCGTGATTGCTCCTGTTGGGGATGTTATATTATTATTGTATGTCATTTTACTTATATCATGTCTTGTACCCGATTTCGGGTCTAGTTTTAACAAAGGAGGTGCTGCCGAAATTTTGGATAAAATAATTTAAAATTGAAAGATTTTTACATGAGATTCTCCAAATGTTTCAACAAATGTTTTCATCAAATGTTTTCAACACTCACTACTTTTAATGGGTTTGATTTTTGGGTTTCGGCTTACTTAGTCACATTATGCCTGTAGTCGTTACGTTGTTAAGTGCCGGTCACGGGCCGAACTTTGGGTCGTGACGAAGTAGGTATCAGAGCGTAGGTTTTACCTTTCAGAGTGGAGGATGACCCTGGTATGATGGAGTAGGTAGCTGAAGCAGAGTGGCACAGCTTGTGTATGTTCCGCGGCATACTCACGCCACGGTACTCCGCCTAAACGACCTTAGGACTTACTGATTGAAATTCCTTCATGATTTTATACATTCTTGTGATTCGATTTCCGTATACTTATCAAATCCTACGTTCTTTTCAGCCATTATGCCACCAAAGACTTCGAGGGCGCAGAGTGCAGCCGCGAGAGCTGAGATTAGAGTTGACTCATCTGAGACGAGGACTGACCCGGGCAGTACACCCGTTGTACCAGAGCAGCCTGTTCCTCCTTCGACAGACCAGATTGTTATGTTAGGGACGGTATGCAGGAGATGTGCTAGATGATAGGGTCCTTAGCTGAGACACTTCGAGCGCAGCGACCAGAGATAGTTCTACCCGTTGCGGGGACCGCGATGGTACCTACAGTACAGGCAGTTGCCCCTGCAGCTACAGAGCTTATTACAGTATCGCTATCAGAGTTTATGAGGCTGAAGCCTCCGATCTTCACAGGCACCGATGCAGCCGAGGACCCACAGTCATTTATCGATAGGATGGCCCGGATATGTCGTTCACTCAGATTCTCAGATGCGAGATGGGTGGAGTTCGCGAGCTTTCGCCTGGAAAGTCTTGCGCAGAAATGGTGTGAGTCGGTCGAGAAGGGCAGAGCAGCAGGTCTTCCTCCTATAACCTGGACTGAGTTCGTGACGGTGTTCCTTGCCCGTTTCCTTCCACAGAGTGTCAGAGAATCTAGAGAACGCAGGTTCGAGTCTTTATGTCGGACTCCGGAGATGACCATGGCAGAGTACGATGTACTTTTCACCTATCTATCTGTTTATTCCCCATATTTAGTAGCTACTGAGGAGATGCGAGTCAAGAGGTTTTTTCGAGGATTGCTTACCCCGTTGTTTCTTGCGATCAGCGCACAGCATTGCGAGACCTATGCAGCAGCTGTAGATGCAGCCTTATTAGTCGAGGAGCGCCTCGCTGAGACTTCGGTAGTTCTAGGACCGAAGAGAGTTCATACTGATACAGCAGCACGGAGACTTCCATTCGGACGCCGTGATAGACGTCGTACAGGTGGCAGAGACTCGGGGCGAGGTCAGATGTTTAGCTCTTATCCCCCGGAGGGTCAGCAGTCGTCGCGCGGATGCTTTGGGTGTGGTAGTCCCCATCACCGCATCAGAGACTGTACCGAGATACGCCGGAGGGAGGAAGCAGTATCGCATGTCATTTTGCCACCTTCTCCACCCCGGAGGGCGTTGCCTATTGTACCCACTGTTACTCCGTGTCAGACTCATGCACAGAGAGGTCGTGGTCGCGGAGGGTTTGCTTATAGAGGACGAGGTGGCCGAGGCAGAGGACAGCCAGCTGCCTGCAGATTACAGCCAGTTGCTAGTAGGGGACCGCCAGTCGCAGGTAGAGGATAGGCACGGGTTTTCACTTTGACGCATCAGGACGCGCAGGCGTCCAATGCAGTGGTCTCAGGTACCCTTTCAGTATATTCTGTTGACGCACACGTGTTGTTTGATCCGGGATCCACGCACTCGTACGTTTCCACACACTTCATGCCGAGTTTGGGTAGAGAGTCTGGTTTTCTTGATCAGCCGCTTGCTGTGACCACTCCTGTGGGCAATTCGTTTATTTCTAGACACGTGTTCCGATCGTGTGTTGTTCGTATTGGCGAGAGAGAGTTGCATGTCGACTTGATCCTTCTTGAGATGTTGGACTTCGACGTTCTTCTGGTCATGGATTGGTTATCCACGTGCTATGCGTCTGTGGACTGCCGCGAGAAGACAGTTAGGTTTTGTTTTCCCGGCGAGTCGGGTTTTGTTGTGCAGGGGGACCGTGGTGCCGCCCCTCACAGTTTGTTTTATTCTCTTCGTGTTGAACAGCTTTTGAGGAAGGGATGTCAGGGATTTCTAGCTTATTTTTGCGATACTAGAGCTACAGAGGTTCCGTTGGACCAGGTTCCGATTGTTAGTGAGTTCCATGATGTTTTCCCTGACGAGCTTCCTGGGCTACCGCCTGAGCGCGACATTGTTTTCTGCATTGACTTGATTCCCGGTACAGGGCCTATTTCCATACCGCCTTATCGGATGGCCCCGGCGGAGCTTAGAGAGTTGAAAGGTTGGTTGCAAGATTTGCTGGATAAGGGGCTTGTTCGACCTAGTGTGTCTCCTTGTGGTGCCCTGGTCCTGTTTGTCAAAAAGAAGGACGGTAGTTTGCGTTTGTGTATCGACTACCGCCGGCTGAACAGGGTTACCGTGCGGAACAGATATCCTTTACCACGCATCAATGACCTGTTAGACCAGCTCTAGGGTGCAGGATACTTTTCGAAGATCGATGATTGAATAATTCTCGGTGTGTAGGCAGAAAATGTATAAAAATCACAACCAAAGAAATTTATACCGCAATCAATTAACGGTGTCGATGTAGCGCATTAATCAATACAGATAGTCCACTGAGATATGTGTTTTTCTCGCTTTCATTTTAGATGAGTCGAAATGAAAAGATAAAAGAAAAATTGCAAAAAAATTGATTCAAGAATTTTGAAATTTAGTTTCTAGAATAGTAAAGACTAGATCTAAAGATCAAGAATCAATAAAATTCTAGAAGATGTCCAAATCTAATGAATTATCAAGATTTGTAATGAAGCTCGTAGGAATCGATCGAATCGATAGTGAGGATGAAGACTTGTGATTACGCATTCCTATCCATTGATGATTTTTTGCTAGATTGATGATTATTAATGAGGATTAGGGATCTCTTGAAGAAACTAGGGTTTCTCCATCATCATCCCTTGTCCTTTCGTTGATTATCATTCACAAGCTAACCTCTAGGAAATTCAATCACCGATCGTTGATCTCTAATTAAGAGCGAGAACATTCAATAAAGTATCTCGCTCAAAACTTGGTTGTCGATGATTCAATTTTCTAGAGTTTACAAAACTCAAAGGACTTAAGAATCGTACAAAAATCTAATCATCATCAACTATCAATTTTCTCGACTCCTTCACGAGCGGAGTTTTACTCAAACATCATAACAAGAAACACAATCAAGAATCGAGATCTAATCATGATGCAAGAATGTAAAGAAAACAAGATAAAGAATTTCACCTTTTATTTATCAACAATTTTGTTACAGTTCTCTCAAGATCTACAATGAGAAAAGAACTCGACCGTCGATGGGCGTCGCACGTCTTCGTGAGTCGCGGATCGTCTTAGACCACTTGCTCAGATGAAGATCGGCTTCGCTCCTAAAAGGTTGAAGGCTTCTTGCTTGAATTGTACTCGGTGTTCTTGATTTTTGGCTTGGATTTGATTGGATTAGGGTTAGGGTTTTGAATGCACAAGTTGTGTCACTCAACTTGTGTGTGTAATGGTTAATGAACAACCCAAAACCCTAGATCTAGGTTTCCTTTTATAAGCATCTCAACCTTAGATCAAGAACTCAAATTTCAAATTTCCCTCCAAAAGTTTGTTAGAGAGAGGCTTCTAGAAGAAGTTTGTTGGAGGGAATATTCTAGAATAAGGTATATTCTAGGTTGAGTTTGTTAGGCCGAGCCTTCTGGATGAAGCCACGTGTTATTCTGGAATCTTCTGGAAGCTTGTCTGTTATTAAAAAACCACATGGGGGAAATCTTCAGCGATGACGTCATCAAGCCGCCGTGGATCCGCGGCGGGAATGGGGCTTTGGCCGCGGATCCGCGGCCCATTAGAAGCTTCACTGCATAAACTTTCTTGAATATTCTTGTACTGACTTCTTGGCACTTTTGTTATGTGTGGAATCCTATTTTGCTTTCTTGATTTCTGCCAGATCTCAAGTCTTGGACTTGGCGTATTTTTATCAGCACTTTTGACAATTTCGGCTCTGTTCCTGGAATTTCCTGCACATATTCTCGAGACAAGTGTTGCGCTATACAAAGATAATGCGATGCAATGATAAACACTTAATTTCCCACATAAATGTTGGTTTTAATATATAACACAAATTATTTGGTATTTTACAGTCAATTTGCTAATATGTGCTATATTAATACCGAACACCTCTAGATGAGTGCAAATGGTAGGGAAATTGTCGTATTAGAAATGCAATATTTTCGACCGATCAAATTCCCCCAAACTTATTTTCGGTCGTCTCGAGCGAACTGTTTTATTAAAAAGAGATGGAGAAAATAAAGAAAGAGAAAAACTAACTAGCACACTTTCGTAGGCAACACGATTGCACTGAGCACGTGCAACAAGCCTTTAAACCTCTAGGTGTCCCTAGTAGGAGGAGTGTTGTCTCCTGAAGGTTTTCAGCGGATTGCACCCACAAAATCCAATAATAAAAGGAAGACCGTGAAACTTACATATAAAGATAAGAATTGTAAAAGAAAGACTTTGAAAATTAGAGTTTCCAATTATGCTAGCTTTTCGGTTTTCATGAGCCCTATCTTAATAGTTATGAAAAGATGTTAGAAATCACATCATCCCTCAATAAAACATCGTCTTTATTCTTCATTCCTATCTTTCTTCCAAATATCGATCATATAACCCTACGTGTGTGTAATATACATCCCTACACCCGGAGAATTCAATTCAAGCTATCATACTCTTGTCCATCTGCCTCAGTACTTTTTAATTAATGAATATTTAGATTTGGTCACACATTTTCATGCGACCGTTAATACTTCTTGAGGTACTAACCGTCCGATTACTCATGTGCTTTCTTATTAGGTGTATTTTTCTCGTCTTGCACCACCTAAGGCTTAACAGTGACTCCCAGACCAGTTGGTCTAAGGCACTAGGTGAAGAGGCACCCTCACTATATTTTTTTATTGCTGCCTTGGCGATAACAAAACCAGTGTTCATTTTTCTACACCATTTTTAAATTTTATTCATTTTTTTTATTTTCTTCATACTTTTGGCTTTTAGACAAGAGCATTTCAAGGTATCCTCTACTATCCCGAGCTTCAAGACGTGTGTAAGTGCTTATAGTAGGGTATCAACGTTCAAAATGTTTGGCTTCCAGAATAGGAACTTTTTTTCAGACTTATTTTTATCCTCAGATTAGTGACTTCTTTCATCTTACTAACCCTTGGGACAACGGCTCATAACTACTTATTACTAGTTCGTTTAAAAAAACTTATAATTTTCTAGGTTTTCTTAAATTTTTCTAATCTTTTGGGTATAATTTTTCACTATCTAATCTTTTATTATCTTATTTATGTACAATTTTTTTTTTTTGAAATTTTTTAAATTTTTATAGGTTTTAAATGTTTTGTGCTTATGCATAGTATGATGCAAATGATGCAAAAATAAGCACAAACCTCCCCCAAACTTGTTTTCAACAGTATCCTAACTGTTGCCATCCGCTATATCTCAAAAACCTATAAGTTTGGGAGGAAATTTATTAATGGGGGCAAAATATTTAAGTGAAAATCCTCCCCCAAACTTATTCTTGGCTCATCATTTTTCTGTAAAAATTTTCTTATCAAGAGCCAGATTGTACCCCCCCCCCCAAACTTGAGTTAAACAATGTTAAGCTTTGAAAATCACAAGAGGGGGTCAAGAATCATTGGTCGATGCCAAGCTTTGAAAAGACTGAAGGTTAACACCAACCATTCGAAGATTTTATCAATGCAGTGCTCGGGTTGGTGGAAAGACATGTTATATGGAGCCAGAAAGAAGTGGGGAAAAGGTAAGTGGTGGAATAGAATGTGTTTGCGTCTCGTTTTGGAGAGACGATGCAGTGATTGTGATGTATTACTCGCATTCTTTTTACAGTTCAGAAGAAGGGGTGGAGGTTCAATTTCAATGATTGGGAGATGATTCATCTCAACACCCGTATCATTCAAAAATGCGAGTTCATCAGCGAAGATTTCCTCAAAAGTCCCATCAATACCCCGAAGAATAATGTCATCACAAGGTGCGGGGTGATCTTCAGACTCTAAAAGCATTTCATAATCATTGTTAGTTGTTGACCCGGACATCTCGATGGAAGAGTCCGTATGTGTATAATACATAGTTGGGTCAAACAACAACATATGGAAAGAGTCTAGATCAGTATCATGAGGATCATCAAATTCGCTGCTGTCGATATCCATTAATTCGACAGAACATGCTTGAGCAGTAGGTTCGGAGGGTACACTTCCCAACTTGTAAATGTTCAGCTCAATTGACCTATTCCCGAAGGATAGGGTCATAGAACCGTTACGACAGCAGATGATAGCATTGGAAGTGGCCAAAAAGGGGCGACCTATAATCATCGGAATTTGATTCCGTGGGTTCTTTACAGGCTGTGTATCAAGTACAATAAAGTACACAGGGAATACAAATTCCCCGATTTTTATTAACACGTCCTCCAGTTCACCCCTAGGTTTGGTGCTTGATCGGTCAGTCATCTGGAGAGTGCAATGGGCTGGTTTCAACACTCCGATCCCTAACTGCTCATAAACCGAGAAAGGAAGCAGGTTAACACTTGCGCCAAGGTCAAGTAGAGAACGGTTGATGTGTTTTTCCCCGATAGAAATGGAAATAGTAGGATAGCCAGGATCCTTACGTTTCCTCGGTAATTGCTAGGGAAAGGCTGTGTCTACTGTCTTTGCCATGAAAATCTTCGTGGGCACTTGAGTCTTCCTCTTTCTAGTGCACAAGTCTTTAAGAACTTTTGCATAAGTGGGGACTTGTTGTATTGCATCTAGAAGAGGGATGTTGATGTTAACCTGTTTAAACATTTTAGTGATCTTCTCCATTTGTGGACTCAGTGTGTTTCCCCTTAACCGATTTGGATAAGGAGCTTGAGCAATAAGATCAGGGTCCAACATTGGAGAAGATCGTGTGGGTGGAAACGATCTAAGAATAGGAGTGAGGATCGTTTTCGGTGGACTAGAAGAGCTGGGCTGAGGTGTCGAGCCTTGGGGAAAATGGAGAATAGGCTCGGAAGAAGGTGGCGGGGTAGAAGAACTGGGATCAGAATTAGAAGTAGAAGTGGAAGGAAAGGTTTCAGCCGGGGTATCATCGATAGATTTTTCAGTGTCATCAATCTCTTCCCCATTGTGATTGTCAAGCACTCTTCCAGATCTCAACGTGATTGCATTCACATGATGTGAATAGCCACGATTGGGCAGGGGTTGAGCTAGAAGTTTCCCTTTCTCTCTTGCACTCATTTCAGCTTTTAATCGTGCAATTTCTTCTTCCATCGATTTTACAATCTCGCTTTGGGACGCAGAGTTTTTCTCGATTTTATCGACGGAAGTCATTATTGTCAAAAGAAAGTTCATGAATGAAAAGGATTCATCAGTACCGGTCAACTGCAAACGATTAGACGGTGCGGGTGTGTTGACTGGATTTTGGAAGTTTTGTGCTTGGAAGGGGTGCTGACTCAGTTGAAATGGTTGCTGTTGTGGTGAAGGAGCCATTTGGAAATTGTTTTTATTTGGAACCGTGTTTTGAGATTGTGATTGGTTCCAAACAAAGTTAGGGTGATTCTTCCAACCCTGATTATATGTGGAAGAAAATGGATCGTTCCTTGGTTTTTGAAAAGCAGCATTGGTATGCTCATGACCTTGAAACGGAGAATTTAATGGACATTCTTCAGTCAAATTAGAAGGATCAGAACAGTATCCACATACAGTTTTGGAGAGTGACATTTGATTTAAGGCGGCGGCTAAAAATTTATTTTCCATAGTCTCGAGTTTCTTTTGCATAGCTGAAACGTCAGCTCTAACTCCTATGGAAACTTCCGATTGGTTATTGCCACCCCTAGACGATTGACTCACACCCTCCCATTGTAATGATTTTTCATCGAAATCTTCTAGGAATTTCCTGGCTTCCCCATCATCTTTGGTCATGAAGTTGCCTTGACACATAGATTCAAGGGTCTGTTTTGTGTTAGGATTAATGCCCTCATATATAATTCGGCACAGATCCCATCTGGGGATTCCGTGATGTGGACATTGAACTAACAAATCCTTAAAGCGTTCAAGACATTTTGAGAATGTTTCATTTGGAAGCTGGGTGAATTGATTAATTTCTCTGCGGACTTGAGCTGTTTTATGATTCGGGTAGAATTTCTTTAGGAATGCTTTTACGAATTCTTCCCAGTTTGAAATGGAATGTGCAGTAGTGTTATAAAGCCACTTCTCGGCTATATCGCATAAGGTAAATGGGAGAAGACGAAGACGCATAGCATCCACAGAAAGCTGTGAAGTACCCATCATTGCGGATACATTTTCAAATTTGGTAATAAAGACATATGCGTCTTCAGACTCGTGACCGTGGTATTTGGGTAGAAGGTTGATGTATTGGGGTTTAATCTCAAAATTGTCCCCGTTGGCTGGTGGAATGGAGAGACAGGTCGAAAGAGGACCTCGCATATGATAGCGCCTCTCTTGGAGAGAGATGCGGGGTGGATTCTGCGCACCTGCGGACCGCGGCAGAGTAGTGGGAAAGAAGTTCGATGGAGAAACGTCCATCGAAGTGGGTGTGGTGGTAGGTAAAGAAGAAGTAAATGTAGAAATACCGACTTCGGAGTCGATCGGGGGAACGCGTACTAAACGGGCACTAGAATCCCGTGTCCAGCCTATCTTGCACTAAAGGGTGTAGTACAAGTGGCAGCGTTAAGATAATTAGGGGAAATGAATGAAGTGGTGTTTGTTTTGAAAAATATACGGATTTTTTGAAAAAATGATGCAAATCACAACAAATGCAACAAGCAACCCTAAGTCTAGTGGTCACCTAGGTCAAGGCTCTAGACTGCTCCTAACTTCCAGAAGACAAGTCGCAGGATCAATCCTCTACTACCTCTTTGTCCCTCCTGTGGCCAGGTAAGTGCCAGGTAAGTGGGAGGTTCTCCACTACGTAAGTAGTGGGCCTAATTAAGTAACCACTTGCCTCAGACACACTTGCCTTAGACACCACAAAAGAAACGCGGATAAGCAATAGATTACCCACGACCTCCTTTTGTCCTAAGTGAGCGCGACGGTTCTTAGAGTCAAGTCTAGATTTCTTTTAGTTAATGAGGGTAATGCGGATGAAGTTTTATGATTTTCGGGGCTTAGGAAGGGTAATGAACTCCCCACCTAATCTGAATTTGGCCGTGCCCCTTAATTTCTGTATTAAAAAATGCAAACAACCAAGATAAAAAAACGCACAATATTTTTATTTTTGCGGCGTTGCGAATTTTTTTGCAAAGAAACCTGCAGCAAATTTGTTATTGGAGCAGACAGAGGAAGAGATAAGAAAGTTAGAATTTCACCTGAAACATTTTATGCAAGATGCTACAGTGCCGCCGCGTTTCCGCCGCGGGAAGCTCGTTAGGCCGCAGATGCACGGTGAAATGGTGAGGTTCCTGCACAAAAATTGGTACAAATGCTTCTGTTCACTTCCTGAGCCCTCTGGAATATTCCGAAAATTTTTCCAATTACTCCGCAGATTCCAGATTTCCTCGCAACAAACCACAACAAAACGTTTAGTGCTTGTGCGAATTTAGATCTAAAAATATAGATGGAATAAATTTTTCAACTCAAATTTCAAAACGAACGAATTAGCGCACTATCCTCGGCAACGACGTCATTTGATTGATTCGAATTCTCGATGTGTCGTGTTTAGGAAATGATGTTTCACAATCAAAGAAATTTTTGACCGCAATCAATAACGGTGTCGATTGTAGTGCGTTAGCGAGTGCGGATGGTCCACAGGGAAAGTGAGATCCGTTCGAATTTGAATTAGATGAATTGAAAATTAAAGAAAAGAGAAAAGACAATTCAATTCAAGATTTATAAAATTGAAGTTCAAGAATTATCTAGATCTATATCTAAAATCAAGAAAACATTTAAAATCAAGAATTAAGAATTGATGATATCCAATCCAATAATCAAGAATTGAAGTGAGGCTCGTAGGAATCGATCGAATCTATAGACGTGATGAAAACTAGTGATTACGTTTTCTTATCTATTAATGATTTGATACTAGATCGATGACGATTAATCGAGGCTTAAGGATCTTTCGAAGAAACTAGGGTTTCTTCATCTCATCTTTTGTCCTTTCGATGAATCTCATTCAAAAACTAGCCTCTAGTAAATTCAAGAATCGATCGTGGATCACTAATTAAGAGCGAACACAATCAAGAAAGCATCGCTCGAAACTAGGTTGTCGATTCTTCAATTTGCTAAAGTTTACAAAACTCATAGCACTTAAGAATCGTTTCAAGATTTGTAACATCATCATCTATTGATTCTCTCGACTCCTTCACGAGCGGAGTTTTACTCAATCATCATAACAAGAACACAATCATGAATCGAGATCTAATCATGATGCAAGAATGTAAAGAAAGTGTAAGTCGATGTACAACACCCCACGACTTGCGGGGAGGCGGAATAATGAAAAACGATCTTGTTTTAGGCGTAAACATCGACTAACCGAGAATCTTTGCTAAACTATAACTAACAAGAATTATAGAAGTTATCAACTACTATGAAAAGATATTATACCTAATGAACCGTGTCCTTCGTCTTTTCGTTCTTCACGTCCTCTCCGGCCTTCTCTATGTAATAGATGATCCACCCGAGAGCTTTACTTCAAGCTTCACCTCTAACTTGAGGTAACTAGGTTTCTTAAAGTGCTAATCTAAGTAACCTAGGTGATATAGAGAAGGGTTATGGATTAAGTAGTCTATTCTAATCCGTGGTCTCAACACATGAGAGGGGAGGATTAGGGTTTGAAGAGAGAGAGAGCTTGAGGAGAGAGAAGGTGAGCAAGAGAATGGAATGAGGTAATGATCTCTCATGATATATATGAAGCATTATCATTACCAAATAAATAATATAAAGGATTTAACAACCATGCTTCATAAATACATATGAGTGATTCATCTACATGAGTCATTAAGCATTTATGATGCATTAATGACAAGGATGAATCACACAAATGAGTCACTAATCTCATTTAATGCTTATGCCACCTTAACCCCCAAGTCACCAACCTTCTAGAAGCTTCTCGCGAAATTACGAGAACGCCCCTTCTATCCGTGAAAACACGGAAAAATTTTAGACTGTATAAATCCAATAACCGGATACTAGAAACTGGCTTAAACCAAAGACGGCTAGTAAAAACTGTCCGTATGTCGTACGTGCGTAAACACACGTATGCATCCGAACCCTTGTCGTAAAACCATACGACCTCTATATCGTTTCGCCTGGAGTAGGGAAACTCTCTGTGTGGTACTCTAAAGACTCGACTACTACGCTGGCAGTGGGTTTAACCATAGATCGCAGGCGGCACTAGCTGTACGTAACGGTCCCCAGGTAGATGTCGATAAGAAGGCCGGTGAGGAAACCCATCCGAACTCCTACTGAGTCTGATGTGACAATCTCCGTACAGTCCGGTCTGTTCGTCTAAGACTATCGCATATCGGGCCAAGGGGGCGGCAAGCGCCAGTCCCCTAATAGCAATATAAGTCGTGTCGGAGCGTAGCCCATTACACCTTGAGAAAACAACTGGAACCTACCAGTAAATCTCTCTTGCCCTGGCTAGGGACTTTGCGTAATGGCTCTCTGACACAGCGCGAGATCAACTCCCAATACCGGGAGAGACGAATCCTGTCTAACTGCCACTGCCTCCAAGTGCTCAGGACTGCACCCAACTGCTACCTGTTTGCACGACTCCTTTGAGCCATGGTAGGGTAGCAATCTAAGAACAGTGGGACACACTCGAGGCGAAGTAGCAGTGTCAAGTCTGCGGACTATGCTGTACTCATGTCACCTGGGAACTGTTAACTGACGATGGGTATAATACCAACTAACAGTTCCCTATGAGTCTTGTCCGGTGTACCCGTAACCTAACGAGCACATGCATACTATCTCCAGTACGACGTACCGACGGCTGTGGGACAGACCATCTCCCCAACTGGGATGAGAAGCGTACACACTAGTCTACTCCGGAGTATCGATGCACTGTCTTGATAATCCTACGACTAGGGACCTGAATAAGGATGTGCTTGTAGACTACCCAACCCCCACTAGTGTGACTGCCATCACAACGCAGGTAGTCAAGCAAGATCCTAAGAGCTCTATCAATACGTATACTCACATATTAAGATAGAAAAACCAAGTAGCATACTACCATGTTTAGCAAGACTGTTATATACATGTGAATATCCCAAGCTTCCATTAAGTAATATACAAACTAGTATTATACAATAATGGCCCTTAGGGCATATACACTAACAGAAAGCAAGATAAAGAATTTCACCTTTTATTTATCAACAATTTTGTTACAATTCTCTCAAGATCTACAATGAGGAAAGAACTCGATCGTCGATCGGCGTCGCACGTCTTCGTGAGTCGCGGATCGTCTTGGACCACTTGCTCGGATGAAGATCGGCTTCGCTCCTAAAAGGTTGAAGGCTTCTTGCTTGAATTGTACTCGGTGTTCTTGATTTTTGGCTTCGATTTGATTGGATTAGGGTTAGGGTTTTGAATGCACAAGTTGTGTCACTCAACTTGTTTGTGTAATGGTTAATGAACAACCCAAAACCCTAGATCTAGGTTTCCTTTTATAAGCATCTCAACCTTAGATCTAGAATTCAAATTTCAAATTTCCCTGCAAAAGTTTGTTAGAGAGAGGCTTCTAGAAGAAGTTTGTTGGAGGGAATATTCTAGAATAAGGTATATTCTAGATGAGTTTGTTAAGCCGAGCCTTCTGGATGAAGCCACGTGTTATTCTGGAGTCTTGTCCGTTATAAAAAAGCACATGGGGGAAATCTTCAGCGATGACGTCATCAAGCCGCCGCGGATCCGCGGCGGGAATGGGGCTTTGGCCGCGGATCCGCGGCCCATTAGAAGCTTCACTGCATGAACTTTCTTGAATATTCTTGTACTGACTTCTTGGCACTTTTGTTATGTATGGAATCCTATTTTGTTTTCTTGATTTATGCCACATCTCAAGTCTTGGACTTGGCGTATTTTTATCTGCACTTTTGACAATTTCGGCTCTGTTCCTGGAATTTCCTGCACATATTCTCGAGACAAGTGTTGCGCTACACAAAGATAATGCGATGCAATGATAAACACTCAATTTCCCTCAGAAATTTCGGTTTTAATATATAACACAAGTTATTTGGTATTTTACAGTCAATTTTCTAATATGTGCTATATTAATACCGAACACCTCTAGATGAGTGCAAATGGTAAGGAAATTGTCGTGTTAGAAATGCAATATTTTCGAATGATCAATCGACTTGCGATTAGGTTACCGTCAGCTGCGGGTTCGACGGGAGGATATTCCAAGGACGGCTTTCCGCACGCCTTATGGCCACTATGAGTTTTTGGTGATGTCGTTCGGACTCAACAACGCCCCAGCAGCGTTTATGAACTTGATGAACCGTACTTTCAGGCCGTATCTTGAATTTTTCATCATCGTATTCATTGACGATATTTTGTTGTATTCCCGGAGCCGAGAAGAGCACGAGCAGCACCTGCAGATCACATTGCAGACCTTGAGGAAGCACCAGTTGTTCGCGAAATTCTCCAAATGCGCGTTTTGGCTCGACAGCGTAGATTTCTTGGGTCACGTGATTACACGAGATGGTATATGTGTGGACCCGAAGAAGATCGAGGTCGTTCAGCATTGGCCCAGACTCGCATTAGTTACAGAGATCCGCAGCTTTCTAGGACTGGCTGGCTACTACAGACGATTTGTACAGGACTTCTCCCATATTGCTGCGCCGTTGACCGGGTTGACCCGGAAGGGAGTTCCTTCGGATTGGACGGAGGAGTGCGAGCATAGCTTTCAGCAGTTGCAAACTCGTTTGACTACGGCACCGGTGTGCTCATTGCCTTCGGGATCGGACGGATTTGTGGTCTATTGTGACGCTTCTCGAATGGGGCTAGGGTGCGTATTGATGCAGCACGACAGGATGATCGCGTATGCTTCTCGGCAGCTAAAGAAACATGAACAGAACTACCCCACTCACGATTTGGAGATGGCTGCAGTAGTCTTTGCACTCAAGATCTGGCGAAATTACCTATACGGTGAGTCATGTCAGATTTTCACTGATCACAAGAGCTTGAAGTACATATTTCAGCAGCGAGACCTGAATCTTAGACAGCGTCGTTGGATGGAGTTAGTGAAGGACTATGATTGTGAGATCCTGTACCACCCGGGCAAGTCAAATGTAGTGGCGGATGCTTTGAGTAGGAGGCCCGGGGTAGTCTATCTTGTTTGAGCGCAGTGCAGAGGAAGTCGTCGGCAGATTGGCAGGTTTTATACGACAGCCGAGTGCAGTTCGAGTTCACTCCGATCGGGGGATCGATTGTGCATGTTCGAGCACACCCACAGTTGCTTGACAGTATACAGGAGGCACAATACAGTGATGACTGTTGTTCAGAGATCATGGCACAGATTGGACAGGGCAGATTTTCCGAGTTCGTGATTGATGATCAGGGGATGCTACGATTTGGGACTAGACTGTGCGTTCCAGATGCGGAGGGACTGCGGCGTGAGATTCTTGAGGAGGCACATCGATCGGTGTACAATGTTCATCCGGGTTCCACCAAGATGTACCATGATATGAGAGATGTTTATTGGTGGGAAGGGATGAAGAGGGACGTCACAGACTTCGTGTCGAGATGCCTGACTTTTCAGCAAGTCAAGGCCGAGCACCAGAGGCCAGCAGGAGAGCTATAGCCGTAGCCCATTCCGGAGTAGAAATGGGAGCAGATTTCTATGGACTTCATTGTGGGTCTACCCAGGACTAGTCAGGGGTATGACTCTATTTGGGTGATCGTGGATCGATTGACGAAGGCGGCTCACTTCCTGTCAGTGAAGATTACTTTTGGATTTGCTCAGTATGCCCAGATATACATTGACGAGATCGTACGACCGCATGGGGTCCCAACATGTATCGTGTCCGACCGAGGCACCCAGTTTACCAGCCGACTATGGAAGAGGATTCAGGAGGCTTTGGGCACCCGCTTGAGTTTCAGCACAGCATTTCATCCGCAGACCGACGGCCAGTCAGAGCGGACTATTCAGACTCTCGCGGACATGCTCCGAGCGTGCGTTTTAGACTTTGGTGGTAGCCGGGATCATCATTTACCCTTGGTGGAGCTCTCCTACAACAATAGTTTCTAGGATACTATTCAGATGGCACCTTTCGAGACCTTGTATGGGAGGAGATGTAGATCGCCCGTCTGTTGGACAGAGCTCAGTGAGAGAAGTATTTTAGGGCCACAGATCGTACAGGAGACGACCGAGAAGATACAGTTGATTTGAGATAGGATGAGGACAGATCAGAGCAGGCAGAAATCGTATGCTGACAGACGCCGTCGCAGATTAGAGTTCGCGGTTGGCGATCACGTTTTTCTGAGGGTCTCTCCGATGAAGGGCGTGATGAGATTTGGACGGAAGGGAAAGCTTAGCCCCTGATTTATAGGTCCCTTCGAGATCCTCGAGCTTGTGGGCGCAGTGGCATATCGTTTGGCTCTTCCAACCGACTTCCCGGATGTTCACCCCGTATTTCACGTGTCGATGTTTCGCAGATACCTGCATGACCCTTCTCACATGATTCAGCATCAGACCGTTCAGCTCGAGCGCGATCTTTCGTTCACCGAGCAGCCAGTAGTAATATTGGACCGGCAGGTAAAGAAACTTCGATCAAAGGTCTTTCCATCCGTGAAGGTGCTTTGGCGCAGCCCAAATGGTGAAGAGATCACTTGGGAGGCCGAGGACGAGATGCGGAAGAAATTCCCTCATCTCTTTGAAGGTACGCGTAGCTATATATTTTTAAATTCGGGAACGAATTTCTTTAAGGGGGGAAGATTGTAACACCTAAGAACGTGATTAGTGGCTAATTATACTTTATTGTGTGGTTTCTAGTAAAAAGTTTACCAAAACGATTTTCAAATATTTTTATCAAAATTAATGAATATTTTATTAGAATTTATTTAGTCTTGCACACACATGTGCATGTAAACTAGGGTTAAGTTTTGGGTTAAGCCTTATTTAAGTAACCATGGTGGACTAACCCATATCATTAAGTTAATTTGAGTTAATTAGGTGTATTGTTTTTTTTTAAAAATGGATTGTGCTTTGTGGGTTGACTTGGAGAGAGAGAGAGAGCGTGATAGGGGAGCCATGCTTGCATTTAATGAGGAGAGAGAGAGTGGGGTTTGACTCTCTTATTCTCTCATTTCTCTTTTTTCATTAACTCATTTCCTCACATCTCTCCTTCTCACTCACACACACACACACCCTATACCTCAGCAGCAGCAGCAGCAGCAGCAGCAACAGCATAAGCAGCAGCAGCAACAGGCAGCAGCAGCAGCAGCACACACAGCAGCAGCAGCAGCAGCTCCTCCTTCTCTTCTTCTTCTCTTTCTTCCTGCACCCTAGTATCAAGGGGGGTATAACATCTAATACTCAACTCCTTTTTGCTAAGCTTTTGTGTTATTTAGCTTCGGTTAGTGTTTAATATGAGTTTTTAGTGCTAGAATTGTGATTTAGGTGGAGATTTGGCCAAGTGAGGATCTTTATGGTTAGTATAGCTAGACTAGGTGTTTTTAAGGCCATGTAAACCAAGTCTTGCCCCAGATTTCACTAAAACACCATAGGATTTCAATTTAGTGTAAATTAACGGCTTAAAGTAAATTTTAGCCCTTTTTAAAGTCTGTTGTTGACCCGGTTGCTTCAGACAAAAACTGAGATTACTGGGGAATGTACACTAGATCTAGACCACACACACGGAGCACGAAACCCTAATTCCCAAATATGGCCGCAAATAAATTCGTTCTGGCAGAAAATTGCGGCCAGAGAGGGGAGTTGGGTGCCTAGGTTTGGTCTGGGGAAGTCTGTTGTATATTAAAGGGTATTGGCATATGCAACTTTTTACTTTTTCATTCGAGTCAAAATCTGGAGCTAAATACCGTATTTTCAATACATTTAACTTGCGCGACACGTGTGATATGTGAGTGGGTTTAGTGTTTGCTGCGTGTCGCAGCGTGTCAGGGTAGTTTCAGACTCGTATACACACGTTTCAGCGTATCGGATGCACACGCGTTTAGTTCATGTCGCGAGTTTCTCGTTTGGTTTTGATATCGCGTTTTTGCAGGATTTTTGCTTATGTGTATTCTTGTGTAAATTCATGGTTCGCAGGCGGGTACGTCCGCAAAGAAGGGGAAGCAAGTAGTCGGCTACACTTAGCACGAGACCAGGTGAGTAGATTTAACATCTTCGGGAAAATCGACCGTATGGCGTTAAGCGTCAGGGCGTGATAGGATATTGTAGTCCCGTATATATTTATATGTATATTGCACGTGCATATGTATTATTGTAGCATACCCATCTTTTGTTGCAAATAGAAATGATAGTTATATAACACCGCACTGTCACTAACGGTTCAAGCTGCACGAGCACTATTTGTATGTTACACTCACACCGTTACTGATTGCCATGACACTCGCACTATATGATTTCTACGAACCATACGTCATTTTGATTATCGCATCATTGATGATTAGACATGATTTTGTTACATATTTGCGCATATACATATTGTACATCCACACTTGCGCACATGCACATTGTATATCCATATTGGTGCACACATACATTGATATATCCATACTTGCGCACATACACATTTTGAATTCGTATTGGTGCACACATACATTGATATTTGCATACTTGCACACATGCACACTGTATATTCATATTGGTGCACACATACATTGATGTATCCATACTTGCGCACATACACATTTTGTATTTATATTGGTGCACACATACATTGATAAATCCATACTTGCGTATATGCACACTGTATATTCATATTGGTGCACACATACATTTATATATCCATACTTGCGCACATGCACACTGTATATTCATATAGGTGCACACATACATTGATATAACCATACTTGCGCACATGCACACTGTATATTCATATTGGTGCACACATACATTGAAATATCCATACTTGCGTACATGCACACTTTATATTCATATTGGTGCACACATACATTGATATATCCATACTTGCGCAAATACACACTGTATATCCATATTAGTGCACGTATACATTGGTACACTCATACTTGCGTATATATATCCCCTTGCACATTCATACCTATATACATACATATTTCACATACATGGATGCTACTGGCTTTGATTTCTAGAAAATAGGGACCGCATGAGATATTTTCAAATCTGGATCCTTTTAAAGGAGCTGTTTCCCTTTCTACTCTTAATGGCATACGACATACTGCATGGATTTACACATTTAGTTTTGGGATATCTTGTGATTTCTGGATTTTGCTAACCGTGGTATTATCTCAAGAAAGTATTCTTTATTCTAAAAACTCGGATTCTCTTGATATGATATTTTAGTGCGTTCACCATGAGTTTTCTCGGTTCATGAGAGCTTGTGTGAGTATACCCGATTCGAGGGGTGGTAGGCACCGTCTGCGGGTACATGGTGGACCCGATATGGTACCCCAGGGCAAGAAGACTCGTACAGTTAGACGGTGAGCCCAGCGGAGGGACTACTACCTGCCGGTGACAGTTTGGAGACCCGACGGATATCCGGAGGATACCGTCTGGGGTTATGACATGAGGTACATACTGAGGGCCGATCTTGTATGCGGCGCCTGAGAGATGAGGATTTACGTGTCGATGCTGGACACGAGTATTTCATGATATTTGGGTGCCGATGTGGGGCACTCCTGTTCTATGAGATCTACAGGATACGAGGGCCGGATAGAGTGACGGCGCCTGAGTTATCGGGATCTTGGGGTGTCTTTGGTAGACACCAGGGTTTTCCAGGTTGATATTCCATGTTGATGATATTTTATCCCATGCTCAGCATTCCATTGTTATGCATCGCATCACGTAGTCGTAGTACCTGATAGAGTACTTTGGCATGATTATTGATACCCAGCTCATCATATAGATGTTATTAGATTTCACTTGTTAAGCATGATTATTGCATACCCTGCTCATCATATATAGATGTTATTAGATTGCACTTGTTATGCATGATTATTGCGTACCCAGCTCATCATATATATGTTATCTGTTTGCACATGTTAGAGTTTCTGTTAGTCTACGCTAGTGCCCCGGCCGTCTACAGACGCCAAATGCGGAACAAAAACTTTTAAACTGGCGCTATCGTATACTTTAACCCGGATCTGCCATTATTGCTAAACTAACAAACTGTAAAGAGTGTAGGAATGTTATACCGAACGATCCGAGTCCTTCGTTCTTCAACCATCATCCCACGCTCCGTTGCGGCTGCTCCGATCTCGTCGATCTCCGATGTCCTCGTCGAAGTGGCACCACATGATCGGTTCTTTAAACGGGCTCCCGCCTCTGACTCGAGGCAACTCGATCGTCAAGTTTGCTAAAAGAGACGACCAAGATTGATGTAGAGAATGAGTAGATGACTTTGTCTCACTTCGTCCAAATCCGTGGACGATCGGTTAATGAAGTTGCCGTGGAAATCGGGTGATGGAATGAAATGGACTGTGAAATTCCATACACCGATAAATATCTATCATAACCTTTTCCAAATGAATCAAGTGTGTGAATGAGAGAGAGAGAGGAGGCTATATATATATAAAGGAGGAGGGTGAGTGTAGGAGAAGATAAGGAGGTAACCATAACCAAACATCCTTATCATAATATGAACACAAACTAAATATCTAGCAAAAAGATCTTAAGCATAACAAGAAATGGTTGATTACAAAGCATGAGTCACACGACACCTCACCCAATCTAGAACCTTCTAGAATCTTCTAGAAGCATGACTCATCATATCTGAAGAAAAGATAAATCCGTCTTTAACAGAATATTAAAAGACGGCTGATAGAAAACTGAAAACTGGCAACTTCCAAAAGTGATCCTGAAACGAATTTCAGGATAACCCCGAAACTGTATAAATATACCCGCATTTGTATTACGACCGAATACAAATGCAACTGAGACAAAGATATTATACCTACTCAATATAATACTCGGATGCGGCTTAAACCAAAGCCGACCAGTATCAACTGTCCGAAAATCGACACGTGCGTAAACGCACGTGCATTTTCCGAACCCTGCCATAAAACCATACGGCCTCTACAACGTTTCGCCCGAACTTGGGAAACTGTCTGTGGGGGACTCTAATGACTCGTCAGCACCCTGGCAGTGGGTTTAACCACAAACCGTCAGCGGCACTAGCTATGCGTAACGGCTGCCCATGGACTGACCTCAAGGGTGGCCGAGGAGCGAACTCAAGGGAGACCGATGAGCGAACTCCTCCGAAAACCCTTCTGAGCCTAACAGTGACAATGTATATACAGTCCGGTCCGTTCGTCAATGAGTATCGCATATCCGCCTAGGGGGCTAGTAACGTCAGACCCCCATTAGCAGTATAAGTCGTGTCGGAGTGTAGCCCAGAACGCCCTGAGATACTACTGGAATACCTACCAGTAAATCTCCTGCCTCGGCCGAGGGCTTTGCGTAATGGCTCTCCTAGACACAGCACGATCTCGCCCCCAATACCGGGAGAGACGAAACCCCTGCCGATCCGCTCACGTGCCTCCATATGGCTCGGGACTGTACCCAAAAGCTACCTGTTTGCACGACTCCTTTGAGCCGTGGTAGGGTAGAAATCAAAGCACAGTGGGAACTCACACGAGACAAATGACGACCTCAGGTCGATGAACTAACCTGTACACATGTCACCAGGGAACTGCTATCTGACGATAGGTATAGTACTAACTAGCAGATTCCCGGCGAGTCCTGTCCGGTGTACTCATAACCCAATGAGCACCTGTATACATCTTAGGTGATCCAACTGACACCAGTGGCTTGTGAGACCGGCCACCGCCCCTCGTCGGGGTCTCGACTGTATACACTAGTCTACTCCGGAGTATCGATGCCCTGTCTCGAAACTCCCACGACTAGGGACCACAATTAAGGATATGCATATAAACTACCCAACTCTCACGTATATGATCGCCATCATACTGTTGGTAGTAAAGCAAGATCCTAAGGGCTCTATCAAAGTGTAACATGCAATCAGTCACCTGAACATGTACACGACTGATAAAGGCAAACCAGATAGCATACTATCATCTCGAGTAAGACTGTTCTACCGGTATAGGTCCTCCGCAATCATTGCAATCACGTACCTGCGATCCAATAATTGACTATGAGGGCACTATCTCCAACAATCTCCCACTTGCACTCAAGGCTAATATTGCGATGTCGACTACTCACAGCTCGTGTGAAACCGAACATCCAACTCCTCTACTAATCAGTTTCACAAAGCCCGTTTGTAAAACTATTGTGTTCGAGAAATAGCCTCAGTGAGTGGATCCGCCTAGAAGTTTCTTTCTGTATCTCTCTTAATCTCAAGTTCGCGGAGAAAGCCATCTCCCGAATTGAGTAATACCTGTCTTAGAACATGTCTGGATATCTGATGGGACCTTAGTTCATAAATGAACTCCATATCCAAACTTCTTAGACTGAATCGATCACTGAACCTAATCAGTATCGGGCACCTTGCTTCCCACAGTATCCTCTTGGACCACCTGTCCATAATACTGTCCTTCGTCAGAAGGAAAACTAAAAACTCTGACAATCACTCTGTCATCCATGTCACCTTTGAAGCCTGGAATGATAACCGTCTCCCGAAAGAGGCTGCCGTTATCAAATCCGTAGAACATGTACTAATGTTCTAAAACTGCTTCCTTATGTTTCTCCAGGATTGGATTAATACAAACTTATTGCATCTAGTGCAAAGACAACATCTGGTGTGGTACTTGACATCTCATGATTGACTCAATTGCCTAAGCAAGTGATCTGCCAATCATGCACATCCCTCTCCCCTTTAGTCTATACGACACCTTTAGAGAGGGTGACTCCATTACCTGCAGGTACACTACCATGCTAGGAGTCAACTATTCTAAAAACCATTAGAATATCTGTCAAAGTACCCACATTGGGAAACCACCCAAATCTAGATCTAAAACCATAGATCCAGAAACCAGAATGTCATATATTATATCCATGTCCTGTCTGGAGAAACAACTGTGTGACGACCACAGTACAACCGATCGTAGTATAGAAATTTTACTTCCTACTCTGTGTATGTCATCCAGATACCATGACATCACACCCTACTACCTTCTTAACTGATCCATCCCCTATTCTGATTGAAGTCAAACCCATGACTGTCACATCAAAATTAGATGATCTATCTCCGCTATAACTGCTCAAGTCTATAAATAGACATAAGCTACTTGCCCACCATGCTTCCGTTGCTCCCACTGACTACGACAACCCTCCTACCGGGTCTCATATCCTGGAACAACAGTAGTGTCAAGTCTGGGTAGATAAGAACCTCCCTGTCACCGTCCTTGAGGCTACCGAAGTACCTCTGGGGTGTCTGAGGTTACCTACCATACCTGCGGAGTGGCTATTGGAATGTCAAACCTGATTGAATGTATAGGTCCTATTAAATTTTCCGTAATCGTTCGCGGTTCTGGAATCACTTCCAGTTCTACCATACTCCCACTACTGTTTTCTGAAAAAGATATATTTTTACTAAAACTGTGGCGAGTCAAGAACAATATCACTATTGATCTTCCAAATGGTAGAATATCAACCCTCGTCATAGCCAGGGTCAACCCACAAACAGCCACTACAGAAACGTGCCCTGAGTTATCCAGAGTCTGGTTTTAATCATAAGCTGGACAACTCCCCGTACCTTAATTTCTTTTAAGGTACGATCCATTCTATATCCAATACAGAAACTTTGGCACTTATTTAATTGGAACCATATTCAAATCATGCAGCTGTCTCCAGTGCATATCAACTTAATGGAAAGAGGCTAATCAGCATTACTCAACTTAGGAATCCATCCAATTATGAGTAACCTGAAAGAGAAACACGTTTCTCAAAACCATCACTATCATCTGAATACCAATCACAAGAATCTACATCTTCGATCTCTTTGAAGAATCCCGATACTTGTGATACCTGGTTCTCTACTTTATTCTTATACCCACAACTTCTCAAAACTTAGACCTTGTATTTCTACGAAACACTCGTCTAAATACTAGAGAAGTTATAAGTAAACAGAACATAGTACGAGGACCTACCCCTTTGTCCTGATGGACACTGGACAACATACAATACTCTGTATAAGTCCGCTGAGTTTAAACAACTCATAACCTGTGCGTTGTAGGTGGAAAACTGTACCCTAGCGATTTCCTCAAATATCACCAATTACAACGAATTCCGATATAATGAGGATGATCACCTAATTCCCAATATCTTACTCCCACTCATCATCTGTAAAACCATACAGATATGATGATGAAACCTGGTAAATACATACCCTTGGAGTAAGTGTCTAATCGGGAAAACAGTTTTTCCTTAACAATGCACTGAAACATGAAAATGTTTCGTAGGGGTATCCTGGTATTCATAGCAATGCCTCTTCCATAATCCAATTCATGACTTCAACCGTATATTTTATTGCCATCTCTTCAAATCCCCTTTATTTGTCTTTAGTCGTTACCTTCTGTACACCATCGTTAGGCTAACTGGTTTTCTTCCTTCCCTACCGTTCGGCACCAGCCTATGGTTTGGAAGAAGACTATCCAGTAAGCATAATAGGTGTACCCTCCTAAACCAAGGAGTACTCGCATCTCGAGAGAAGGTGACGATAAAAGACAACTGAATAATACCTTATTCTTTTTAAAGGTGAAATAGGAGTGGCGATGAAGTACGCGGTTTTGGTCGTGAATGATATCAGTCACAATTTACTTTGCCCTCTTTCTAATCCCTTTATTTTGTCTTTACATATTACCTTCTGCACACCCTACTTAGGCTAATTGGTTTTCTTCATTCCCTACCTTTCGGCACCAGCCTATGGTTTGGAATAAGACTATCCAATAAGCGTAATAGGTGTACTCTCCTAAACCAAGGAGCTCTCGCAACCTGAGAGAAGGTGATAATAAAAGACAACTGAATAAACCAATTCTATTTCTCCTGAACCTGGATCCATCCCCGAAGAAGTCCCTTCGAGTTCGTATATAACCATACGATGGATCAATCCAATGGAAGTGGATATCCGTAGTAATACGGGTGTTCTGAGAAATGCAAAGGGTAAAAGAAGGAGTGGCAATGACTTATGCAACTCAGACAATCCAAAAGCCAGTATTTTAAGAAGGTTCGGTCAACCTGGTCACTGAGTCATAGTCTAGGGTCGGTCAAAAGGTCGCTGCCAAAGAGAGAGAGAGAAAAGAAACACTCTGCGTGCACTCTAACCTAGATCAGAATGGTCATCATTTTATCTAATCCGGAAACCTCCCACTGTCCTGTCAAATTCTCCTCCAAACCTAAAGAAGAATTAATCGGGATCACCCGAAGAGTAAACCAACTCATCAGTGGGAATCAGGATCCAACTCTCATCGCATGATAACGTGATGGAATGCATCCACGTTACTCATACTCCAGAAGGTATGCGCATACTCGGCAAGTTTCAGTTTCTTTAGAAACTCCTGATATAGTTTTTGCCCCATGCTCTTATAACCTTGGCTTTGGTCAAAATGTCATAAGTCACATGCCAAGTTCTACCCATCACTATCTTGTCAATTTGAACCCACCCGCACATGCCCCTGACTTTGGCCAATCGGCAGAACGACTGTCCCAAACTAACTCATCTATCTATGCAACAATTGAATACCCAGCAGCTACCAAACACTATGCCTTAACTTTGGCTAAAATGCATAGCTTGAATACTACTAAATACCCAAAAGAAGTGACGGAGGGCTACGGCTGGTTTTTGGCGAAAAACCTTTAGCGTAGTGAACTTGATATCGCTGAAGGAACCTGATAGCTTTTTAAAATATAGTGGCGAAAACCTTTTGCTAAAGAGGTCACTCCCGGTAAAGGGATCTCGGCTCTTTCCTCGTGGAATGAGGTGCAGGATATTCTACTGAATACCGCTATGCAAAGCAACATGTAATCGACTATAGTGAAGTTATTACTCTGACGCAAACTTCTGTCCAAGGGGTCTTTCCCGGTGAAGGGATATCAGCCCTTGCCTCGTCGAATGAGGTGCTGGATATTCACACCGAATACCGCTATGCATAACAAAAGGAAACGTCTTTGTAACAACACTTTTTAAATTGTTCCAACAACTGTATACAGGTTTGTATTACTTTGCATTGATCAGAATCAACGCAGTCCCATCAATCAATCACACCAGAAAAGAACGAAAATAAAATGTACGTATATGCCATCCGCATTCGTCACTGGGTCCCATCATCACCCGTTAGGTTACTTAACTAACGACAGAGCGGGGACTGGACTAGCGCGGGTGTAAAACATATACAACATCTAATAGTACATAAACCAATATACATAATCGCTCCAGGCGTGATAATATGCAACATTACAGAAAAGTAATAAGCATCACAGAACAATACAGATATCTGGGATCCCCGAGTTTCACAGAGCCGCTGCTGAAACTCGGCGTTCCCCTGTCGTGTGGATAGCCTGTGCAATGAAACCTAGACCCCTACGGGTGCGGCAAGTTACCCGCCAAGACCTGAAGCGAGGCAGCCCCCTACAGCATAGTGAATGGACCACCCAGCACTCCACGGAATCCGGTAAGCTTGGGCACCCCTCCTTGGGTCAACCTGTACCCCCTACGAGTGCGGCGAATAGTCTGCCAATTCTGAAGTGGGACCCCTCTGCCTCTCAAAGCCATGAGATGCGGACCCGTTGCCCCCCAGAACCCGGCTATCCGTGCACTCCGTCTTGGGGCAAAACCTAGTACAGTAATGAAAAATAGTACAATAGGTACATCGACCGCAACCTGGTCGTGCCCCAAAAAGAATATTATACAACAGGCAGTGACGGCTGTCCACAAGTTGGACGCTCGCCCCGCAATATCAAATGTACAAATAAACTCAAACTGTACTACCATTGCACACTGCTATCCACCACGACAAATCCGCAACATCACAGCACAACACAGAACATCAACGCGAATGTCACGTTCGCAAACCCGTCTAAAAGAACTATAGCAATCAGACGCGGTTTACCGATCAAATGACATTCCCGGTCGGAGATATAATGTAAGCACTGTAAACTAACGTGTTTAAATTACGATCGACCAAAGACCAAATATCAAAAAGTGGGCCCCACGGCTTACTGGTGAACAGTAACAAAACCTGGGCGTAAATGATATATACCAAAAATCACAAAATCCCAAATAAAGCCAACTGAGAAAAACTGGTGCACTGTTCCCTCTGAAGCGCGGCGGTTCCGCGGTCAAACCATAGGTTTGACCGCGGAAGCGCGGCGCTTTAGTGGGATCTCATGACCGTCTTTTCTCAGATGTCTTAGAAAACCCTGCACTGATTTTTAAGATATACAGAAATCAATTTTAACACCGTTTAAAATCAACAGAAACTGTCGGCTAGGATTTTTGTGTTTTTCGATTTTCGGTCGGATCGATGTTTTAAACGCGTTAGCACAAGTTAGTATAGCAAAATGGTGAGGCTCTGATACCACTGTAAGTCTACGCTAGTGCCCCGGCCGTCTACAGACGCCAAATGCGGAACAAAAACTTTTAAACTGGTGCTATCGTATACTTTAACCCGGATCTGCCATTATTGCTAAACTAACAAACTGTAAAGAGTGTAGGAATGTTATACCGAACGATCCGAGTCCTTCGTTCTTCAACCATCATCCCACGCTCCGTTGCGGCTGCTCCGATCTCGTCGATCTCCGATGTCCTCGTCGAAGTGGCACCACATGATCGGTTCTTTAAACGGGCTCCCGCCTCTGACTCGAGGCAACTCGATCGTCAAGTTTGCTAAAAGAGACGACCAAGATTGATGTAGAGAATGAGTAGATGACTTTGTCTCACTTCGTCCAAATCCGTGGACGATCGGTTAATGAAGTTGCCGTGGAAATCGGGTGATGGAATGAAATGGACTGTGAAATTCCATACACCGATAAATATCTATCATAACCTTTTCCAAATGAATCAAGTGTGTGAATGAGAGAGAGAGAGGAGGCTATATATATATAAAGGAGGAGGGTGAGTGTAGGAGAAGATAAGGAGGTAACCATAACCAAACATCCTTATCATAATATGAACACAAACTAAATATCTAGCAAAAAGATCTTAAGCATAACAAGAAATGGTTGATTACAAAGCATGAGTCACACGACACCTCACCCAATCTAGAACCTTCTAGAATCTTCTAGAAGCATGACTCATCATATCTGAAGAAAAGATAAATCCGTCTTTAACAGAATATTAAAAGACGGCTGATAGAAAACTGAAAACTGGCAACTTCCAAAAGTGATCCTGAAACGAATTTCAGGATAACCCCGAAACTGTATAAATATACCCGCATTTGTATTACGACCGAATACAAATGCAACTGAGACAAAGATATTATACCTACTCAATATAATACTCGGATGCGGCTTAAACCAAAGCCGACCAGTATCAACTGTCCGAAAATCGACACGTGCGTAAACGCACGTGCATTTTCCGAACCCTGCCATAAAACCATACGGCCTCTACAACGTTTCGCCCGAACTTGGGAAACTGTCTGTGGGGGACTCTAATGACTCGTCAGCACCCTGGCAGTGGGTTTAACCACAAACCGTCAGCGGCACTAGCTATGCGTAACGGCTGCCCATGGACTGACCTCAAGGGTGGCCGAGGAGCGAACTCAAGGGAGACCGATGAGCGAACTCCTCCGAAAACCCTTCTGAGCCTAACAGTGACAATGTATATACAGTCCGGTCCGTTCGTCAATGAGTATCGCATATCCGCCTAGGGGGCTAGTAACGTCAGACCCCCATTAGCAGTATAAGTCGTGTCGGAGTGTAGCCCAGAACGCCCTGAGATACTACTGGAATACCTACCAGTAAATCTCCTGCCTCGGCCGAGGGCTTTGCGTAATGGCTCTCCTAGACACAGCACGATCTCGCCCCCAATACCGGGAGAGACGAAACCCCTGCCGATCCGCTCACGTGCCTCCATATGGCTCGGGACTGTACCCAAAAGCTACCTGTTTGCACGACTCCTTTGAGCCGTGGTAGGGTAGAAATCAAAGCACAGTGGGAACTCACACGAGACAAATGACGACCTCAGGTCGATGAACTAACCTGTACACATGTCACCAGGGAACTGCTATCTGACGATAGGTATAGTACTAACTAGCAGATTCCCGGCGAGTCCTGTCCGGTGTACTCATAACCCAATGAGCACCTGTATACATCTTAGGTGATCCAACTGACACCAGTGGCTTGTGAGACCGGCCACCGCCCCTCGTCGGGGTCTCGACTGTATACACTAGTCTACTCCGGAGTATCGATGCCCTGTCTCGAAACTCCCACGACTAGGGACCACAATTAAGGATATGCATATAAACTACCCAACTCTCACGTATATGATCGCCATCATACTGTTGGTAGTAAAGCAAGATCCTAAGGGCTCTATCAAAGTGTAACATGCAATCAGTCACCTGAACATGTACACGACTGATAAAGGCAAACCAGATAGCATACTATCATCTCGAGTAAGACTGTTCTACCGGTATAGGTCCTCCGCAATCATTGCAATCACGTACCTGCGATCCAATAATTGACTATGAGGGCACTATCTCCAACAGTTTCGCAGTACGTGCATACCCGCGATTACCTTTATATGTTATCTACTACTCACGAGTTGGCAACTCACCCTCGTTGTGCCACAGTGTTTGCAGGTTGCGCCTTAGAGTAGTTGCGGCAGGGCTACTACCTTGTATCTTTTTGATACGGATACCACTGCAGTTGGCGTGTGAGCCCTTGCTTATAGGTGGGTTTTTGCGATATCCGTTTATTTTCCATATGTACATACTATTGTATCTAGTACTCTCCATCTACTATTTCATGTATTGACTTAGAGACCAGTTGTGAGGACGATGTATATTATTTTGTACTTTGGTGTCAAACTCGTGTGAGCCGACTTTATTTATGAAGTTTTATCTTTGATGATGTTTTTCACTTATATTGCTCATTTCTTCGCTGCGTTGTCGTATATTATTCTTGTGGGGTTTGTTTTCGCCGTTAGGCGTTATTACTCCCGTTGGGGATGTTATATTCTTATTGTATGTCATTTTACTTATAGCATGTCTTGTACCCGATTTCGGGGCTAGTTTTTACAAATGAGGTGCTGCCGAAATTTTGGATAAAATAATTTAAAATAGAAAGATTTTTACTTGAGATTTTCCAAATGTTTCAACAAATGTTTTCATCAAATGTTTTCAACACTCACTACTTTTAATGGTTTTGATATCTGGGTTTCGGCTTACTTAGTCGCGTTACGCCTGTAGACGTTATGTGGTTAAGTGCCGGTCACGGGCCGAACTTTAGGTCGTGACAGATAGATCCACACTCTTGAATCGAGGATGTCATATTATTTATTGTATCGTACATGATACTGTTGAGGCGAGATCACCGACTACTAGATATATATATATAAATCGACTCAGACTTAGGTGGATTTCCTTACCCTTTTGACTGGGCTCGAGTCATACTCATTTTCAAAATTGCTAAGTACATAGCTCCCCGGCTCAACGGTACATTATGGAAACGATAATAGAACTAGTCCACTCTGGCACGTCCTCTAAAGATATCTAGCCAACTCTTATGGTCACTCATAACATGTCTCGTCGACGATGCTGAACTCTGGCCTGCTGGGCGTGTGCAATATGACTGATCCTGGGTCCAAGTCTTCTCGTTCAGTATTTCCAGAAAGGTCCTGTCAAGGTCTCTCCCCAATCTCGTTTCTGCCGAACTGCCCGGAAGTCATCATCTTAACTATATTTATTTCTTGTTCCGGAACGGCTGCATACTCATCACGACTCCCCCTGGAAGATATACCCATAGTCAACGCTTCTGCTTGCGTATGATATCTCTGATGTCAGCGGAGTGGAACGTCCTTTCGTCATGATCTCGTACGAATCTCTTACTCCACTTTCCTCCAATGTAGACTGATTCAGACTCGTCTCCTCATGGCTGCATGGACCGCGCTCCAACGGCTATACTCATATCTGGAGTCTCCCAAGCAATGTATCCCATCACATGATATCCGAATGATGTCGAACTTTTTGATCGATTCGTGAAGGCTCCATAATCCTCCAAGAGCTCAACATCTTGGGTACAGTTTAATAGTATCAAATACATGCCACAGCACCTATGGACCAAACATAGATGGGTAAACCCAAGCCTCATCAATGGCACTGAGGAACTGCCGCAAGCCGTAGGGTTCAAAGGCTTTCACATGGTCATTATATCGAGTTAGGGTTTCATTCTTCTAGAGGGTCCGTAGAATTAATTGCATTGTTTTCCGAATACTTTAAACTTAGAAAATGCGTTCTTAACATTCGATCATCTATATCGACACTCAACGTATCAGTGTGAAGTCGTCTATAGCTGGAATCAGTCAATCTGATGACCTCGCAACGGGGTAGGAAATGAATCACATGTCTTAGTCTTTCATCTCTGGTGACTAGCGATATTCTATTATATCTCGAAGTATAACTCATGCGGCATTAGCTCCAAACATCTGGGGCGATATCTCCTCATTCGCAGCAACAACTGGCTCATTCGTCCGCATACTGAACAGTGCCTCAATCATCAAGTATAATCGGTGCTCTAACGGTCATCACATCCTGGCTGGCCTCTATCAGTGGCCCAATCCTCTGGTGCTGATCTGCACGTCCGAGAAATCTCGTAACAACGATCCATCAATGCTAATGGCGCAAAAACGCAAATAAACGATACGTCTACGCAATCGTATGTCCTTGGAATCACGCCGTTGTCAGTGCTCGTCCGTGACGAGCTCATGCTGACCGCAACTCTATCCGTAGCTCTCGGTGCCCGTACAACCGTGGTAACAAAACCATAACTAGTACTGATGAGGATAGATCATAGGAGTGAATATAATACTGTGCAAGGAAATGTACATCCTAAGCCTTCTTAAGCGGAGTATCGTATCGTAAGTATGCCGCGGAATATACATACGGTACATCACTCTGCTTGAGTCACCTACTCCATCAACCAAGGGTTATCCTACACTCAGGAGGTAAAACCTAACGCTCTGATAACAACTTTGACACGACCCGAAAAGTATGGAACATGACCAGCACTTAAACTACGAAACGCCTCGAGGCGTACGTAATCTAAGTAAGCCAAAACCCAAAAATCCAAACCAAGTAAGGCAGTAGAGTGAAGGAAAAACCAACTTTTCAAAGCAAGAAGTTTAACAACATAAGCCGAAGTATGTATTTTTAAAATCTCTATTCTTTTCTGAAAATTTCGGCAGGGTTTCCTTTGTAAATACTGACCTAAACGGGTACAAAACCTGATAAAGAATATATAATGAATAAAGGAATCCTCAAGCGGGAGCTAGCTCTTCATCAATCGACGAACAAAACCACACAATGGAATATAATATACAACGCCATGGGGCGAGGATCGAAGCTCAAATGGAAACTCAAAATCATCAAGAAAACCATAATAATACAACGCGCGACTCTAAGCTCGAAATAATATACACTGGTCTTCTATCTCTATAAAATATACAAGTCTGGTTGATGAAGTTTTACTCGATACAACTGAAATAACAAATATACAATGGTGGTCCTGATGCAAAAGATCCTACCTGCCAAAGCAATCATCGGAAGGAACAGTGTGCCAGGAAAGCCGCAACGAAACCTGTACGGAAAAACCTGCAAGGAACTGTGGCACAGCAGGGGTGAGTTGCCAACTCGTGAGTAGAAAACATCTACGGGTAGAAATCGCATGTATGACGCTATCCTAGGTCATATCGGGTAATATCCTCAAATAAATATCCCGATCCATCTACACATAAGTGCAATACCACGTGCTCGTGTCAGTGCCTTAGATAGCAACATATCGGATATATGATGTATGAATGCATTACTAATGGAAACAGAATACATCATAAATGAGACAACTGTTTTCTTTCTTTAATGAGATTTCTGTATGTATATAAATCAAGTATCATCATTGAAATCAACAGAGAAATCAGTGTCAAGTATCGACACAAAACATAAATCTCAATATCTCAATATCTCAGGCTCCGACTATCCGGACTGGCCTGTATCATCAAATCTCAATATCTCAGTGTCTCAAATCACAATATCTCAGTGTCTCAAATCTCAATATCTTAATACCTCGGGCTCCGTCAGTCCGGATCGGCCCATATCATCAATCACACGACCACGAACGGTATCCTCCGGATATCCGCCGGCCAAACAATCACCGGTAGGCTGTCTGCCCCTGCCGGGCTCATCGTCTACAACTCTAGCTTCTTGCCCCGGGGTACCATACCGGGTCCACCTTGTACCCGCAGACGGTTCATCCAACTCCTCGAATCGGGTCTCGAAAACCATCTCAGAACCGAGAAAATATCATGGTGGAAAATACTCATCATATCAAGGAAAACCGCATCAATCTCTTTAAAACAAATCAGCAGTTTATAAAACATTCACATGCGGATTCCAAATCCAGAAATCTTAAGAAGGATCCGAAATTATAAAAATCATGATATCAATAAACAGTGAATACCGGCATAAATCTCCATAATACTACATGACCAATGAATATATGAATGCATCTGATATCATGCAATAAATCCAATAGTTAAACTAGCACATGAAAGCTATAACATATTGCAACTATCAACTAGCAAGCTATGTCAATGAATAGTATTTTCTAAAGTGTACGTTATATGGCAATTACCGATGATGTGTGAGTGAGACGGAAAGCAGGTGTACGTGGAACATACGCATCATCGGTAATGGTGCTGGTGTCCTGACAGCAGGGTTTCATGATAATTACTGATAACATATGCACAAGCATGCAATGCGATTAAACATCATGAATATACAGAAAGTGATGTAGTAACAGCAACACTGAAAAATATACCTACCCAATATACGAGTCATACAGTTTGGTATTTAAAATACTCACGATTCTCCACTTTGCAGAGAGAGACGAGAGCCTAAGGGCACCAGACGACAGGTCATGATCAGGAGGCAAGTAGATATCTTGCTCTGCTAGCATTGGAAGCACCGACACCTTCTCGACCTTGAAGGAAGGACATATCGATGACAGTATTTACGATTCGTGATTTCGTGAGTTGACTATCACGTATAAGTCACTTTGGCTTTTGCTATTTTGGGTGATTTATTGCATGATTGAGTTTTGATGACCGAGTTTCATGATATTTTCTTTTGTGCACCATGGTTGCACCTATTGGGTATTTACGTTTTTGTGCATAGTTATTGCACTGGAGATATGTTTTTATACACCGTCATGTTGATTTATGATTTGTGCGTATTTATTGCACTTGATGTTGATTTTGAGCCTTGGCTGCACATGTTTATGAGTTCATGGATTGCATACAGCTGATATGATTTTTGTGCAGGTGGTAAGCACTCGATTTGGTTTTTGCACTCGGTATAGCTTACATGTGCTTGTAGTGCGTGGATACGTGTTTTGTGCATGCAGTTGCACGCGTTTATGATTTTATACACCTTGGCACACTCGGTGTTGCTTTTTATACGCATTTGAGTTATTGATGCATTTTCGTGCACTTGTTGTACCCGATTTGTATTTTGTGCAGTTGTTGCACTAGGTTTTTACGCTATGCATTGTTGCACCATATTGTATTTCATGCAATGGATGCACTGTATTTGGCATTTCATGCACTAGATGTACCGGATTCGTATTTCGAGCATTTGTTGCACCAGCTAGGTATTTTGTGCATTGGTTGCATACGACATATACTCCGTACCTTGGTTGCACCCGATATATGTCTTGAGCATTTGTGTTAGCAGATTTGTGTTTTGTGCGCGTCTACACTTGATGTTCGTTTTCATGCATGTTACTGCACTATAAACTTTTCACGGACTGACGCGCTTGGATTGGATTTTGTGCATGTTCGGCGCTTGATATTGGATTTCGTGATTTCATGCATGTTGGATGCACATGATTTAGATTTTAATCGTGCATGATGGATTCACCTGATTTGGATTTTCGCGTATGTTGGGCGCATGATATGAGATATGATTTTGGTGCACACCAGATGCACTAAATCGGGTTTCTTTGTGCATATCAGATACACCTGATATTGTTGTCGTGCACACCCGTTGCACTGGACAGATGCTTTCGTGCACACCCATTGCACTTACATGTTGGTTCTGTACACATGTGTTGGAGATAGTGCCCTCAGAGTCAATTATTGGATCACAGGCACGTGATTGCAATGATTGAGGGAGGACCTATTCCGGTAGGACAGTCTTACTCAAGATTATAGTATGGTATCTGGTTTACCTTTATCATTGTGTACTGCTTTAGGTGACCTTACAGGTCACTATTGCACGTTGATAGAGCCCGTAGGATTCTTGCTTGACTGCCAGCAGTATAAGGGCGATCATATACGTGGGAGCTGGTAGTCTATAAGCACATCCTTAAAAGGTCCCTAGTCGTGGGAGTTTCGAGACAGGGCATCGATACTCCAAAGTAGACTAGTGTATACAGTCGAGACCTTGACGAGGGGCAGTGGCCGGTCTCACAAGCCACTGGTGTCAGTTGGTTCACCTAAGATGTATACAGGTGCTCATTGGGTTATGAGTACACCGGACAGGACTCGCCAGGAACATGCTAGTTGGTCTTACAACTGACGTCAGATAGCAGTTCCCTGGTGACATGTGTACAGGTTAGTTCATCGACCTGAGGATCGTCATTTGTCTCGTGTGAGTTCCCACTGTACTTTGATTACTACCCTACCACGCTCAAAGGAGACGTGCAAACAGGTTTTAGTTGGGTACAGTCCCGAGCCACATGGAGGCAGTGAGTGGATCTTCAGGGGTTCGTCACTCCCGGTATTTGGGGTGAGGTCGCGCTGTGTCAAGGAGAGCCATTACATGAAGTCCTTGGCCAAGGCAGGAGATTTACTGGTACGTATTCCATTAGTATCTCAAGGTGTTCTAGGCTACACTCTGACACAACTTGTACTGTTTTTGGGGGTCTGACTTTTACCAACCCCCTAGGCCCGCCATGCGATGCTCATAGATGAATGGACCGGACCGTACGGATATTGTCACTGACAGGCTCAGTAGGGTGTCAGGATGAGTTCGCTCATCGACGTCCCTTTTGGTCAATAGCTGGTAGCCCGTCACGTATGGCTAATACCTCTGACGTGCTAGTGGTTAAATCCACAACCATAGTATTGACGAGTCTTTAGAGTCCCCCACATTCAGTTACTCAAGTTTCGGGCAAAACGCGGTAGAGGCCGTATGGAGATATGACAGGGTTCGATCAGATACGTGCGGTATTGCACAGATCAGGATCGGACGGTTAATACTAGCAGGCTTTGGTTTAAGCCGGATCCTAGTATTGTACAGTGTAGATTTTGTCTCATTGCATTTGTATTTCGGTCGGAATACAAATGCGGGTATGTATATACAGTAGCGGGGTTTTCCTGTAATTTATTACGGAATCAGTTTTTGGAGTTGCCAGTTTGTTTTCCGTTTCAGCCATATTTCTTTGTATCTTTCATTGGCTGAAGATTGGTGGAGGAGGGCTTATTTGCATTTGTGCAAATTAGCATTTGTGGAGGGTGTTCTTTGCATCTTGTAGTGTCATGATGGTTGCACCATCCCTTGACCATTTGACTTCTTCTTTCATGATGGCTTGACCTTTGTTGTAATGATGATGGTTGATGGAGTGTGGTTTTGAGTATGTGATCATTTCTTTTCATGATAAGATTTTCTCTCTCTCTCTTGCATTATTCTTGTGAGACTCTCCCTCATTCTCTCACTCTCTTCTCTACTCACCACCATGAGGCCGGCCAAGCTCTTAGGGGGCTGCCCAATTTTTTGGGTGTGGGAATTTTGCTCTTTTCATGCTACAAAATTCCCAAAGTTTCATCTCCAAAAAAAAGTCTTAGTTCCTTTCCTCCACCAAAGGCAACTCCATAACCCCAAAATGAGACATGAGATCTATACGTATTCTACAGCAATTCTTGGGCACGTCGACTCGCCAACTTCGTGCCCGAGTTGCCTCGGACCAGAGGTGGGAGCCCGTAAAAGAAGCAGGCGACGTGGTGCCCTTCCGGCGACTTGGTGGAGACCGGAGATTCCGCGGGGAGATCGGGACGACGACGAGAAGACCGAAGGACACGGATCGCTCGGTATATCTCTCTACCCCTTCTCTAGATAGCTAGGACTAGATTAACGGCCCGATCCGGGTTTATAGTGCGCGGTAGTGCCGGTTTGAAAAGTTAAAGTTTAACATCGCTTCCGCATTCCGGCGTCGGATTGACGGCCGGGGCGCCACCGTGCACTTACAGTGGTATCAGAGCCTCGCCATTAACCTAGTCTAGCTTTGTCTAATGTGTTTACATTTCCGATCGATCAAAATTCCAAAAACCGCGTTTTCATGTGCATCAGTTTCTGTCGAATTTTTTTTGGCTCCAAAATTTTTTCAGGTTGTTGCAGAATGATGTGCAGGGAATTTTAACAATTCTGTGAAAATTTGGTCTCGTGAACAGTCTACACCACCGTGGAACCGCGACCAAACCCATGCTTGGGCCGCGGTTCCGCCGCGACTTTCACTGTTCAGTGTACCAAAATTTTGCAGAAAGCTCTTGACTTGAAAATAGGGTTTTTGGAATGTTCTTTTTGGGCCCAGATTTTCTGTGAGTGCTACAGTAGTGCTTGGGGGCCCACTTGGGTAAATTTGATCGATCGAATATTTTAAACACCTTAGTTCACAGTATTTACATTATATCTGCGACTGTGAATGTCACTTGATCTGTAAATCCTGTCTAACTGCTATAGCCCGGTTAGACGGATTTGCGAACGTGACATTCACGTTGATGTTCTGTGTTGTGCTGTGATGTTGCGGATTGGTCGTGGGGGATAGCCTGGATGCAATGCTAGTACAGTTTTTTTTGTATTATGTACATTTGATATTGTGGGGCGAGCGTCCGACATGTGGATTGCCGTCACTGCCTGATTGTATATTATTATTTTGGGGCACGACCAGATCGAGGTCGATGTACCCGTTGTATGTATATTTTACTTTCTGTACTAGGATTACCCAAGGTGGGGTGCACGGATGGCCAGGTTCTAGAGGGAAACAAGCCCGCATCTCATGGCATTGGGACGGAGGGGGCTTTACTCTAGAATTGGCGGGCTATTCGCCGCACTCGTAGGGGGTACAGGTTGACCCAGGAGGGGTGCCCAAGTTACCGGATTCCGTGAAGTGCTGGGTGGTCCATTCACGTTGCTGAAGGGGGCTGCCCCGCTTCAGGTTTTGGCGGGTAACTTGCCGTGCCCGTAAAGGTCTAGGATTTCATTGCACAGGCTATCCACACGACCAGGGGAACGTCGGGTTTCAGTAGCGGCTCTGTGAAACACGGGGATCCCAGATATCTGTATTGTTCTATGATGCTGTACATTTCTGTGATGTTGCATTTTATCACGCCTTTAGCGAAAATATTATATATTGATATATATACTAGTAGATGTTGTATATGTTTTGCATCCGCGCTAGTCCAGTCCCCGCTCTGTCGTTAGTTAAGTAACCTAACGGGTAATGACGGGACCCAGTGGCGAATGCGGATGGCATATACGTACATCATTATTTTCGTTCTTTATTGGTGTGATCAATTGATGGGACTGCGTTGATTCGGATCAATGCAAGTTAAACAAACCTATTCTGATGTTGTTGGAACACTTTTCAAAAAGCTGTTATTGCAAGGATGTTCTCTTTTGTTTTGCATCGTGGTATTCAGTTGGAATATCCTGCTCCTCAGTCGACGAGGCAAGGGCCGAGATCCCTTTACCGGGAGTGACCCCTTGGACAGAAGTTTGCGTCAGGGCAATAACTTCACTATAGCCGATTACTTTTGCTTTGCATCGTGGTATTCAGTTGGAATATCCTGCACCTCATTCTACGGGGAAAGAGCCGAGATCCCTTCACCGGGAGTGACCTCTTTAGCAATGGTTTTCGCCACTATATTTTTAAAAGCTATCCGGTTCCTTCAACGATATCAAGTTCATTACGTTAAAGGTTTTCGCTAGAAACCATTCGTAGCCCTCCGTCGTTTCACATGGATAGTCAATTAGTATTCAAGCTATGTTTGTTGGCCAAAGTCAAGGCATAGTGATTAGTAGCTATTGGGTATTCATGTGCAGCATAGATAGATGCGTTGGTTTGGGGCAGTCGTATAGCCTTGTTGGCCAAAGTCAAGGGCTTGTGCGGGTGGTCTCAAATTAACCTAGAGAATGACGGGTAGAACTTGACATGTGACTTATGATTTGTTGGCCAAAGTCAAGGTCATAAGAGCATGGGGTAAAAATCCACATCGGGAGTTTCTAAAGAAACTGAAACTTGCCAGATATGCGCATACCTTCTGGAGTGTGATGACGTGAGCGGATTCCGTCACGTTATCATGCGATGATAGTTGGATCCCGATTCCCACTGATGAGTTAGTTTACTTCTCGGGTGACCCCGACTAATTCTTCTTTCAGGTTTGGAGGAGAATTTGAGGCTACCGTGGGAGGTTTCCAGATTAGATAAAGTGTGACCATTCTGATCTATGATAGAGTGCACGCTGAGTGTTTCTTTTCTCTCTCTCTTTGGCAGCGACCATTGACCCGACCCTAAGACTATGACTCAGTGACCAAGTTGACTGAACCTTCTTAAACACTGGCTTTTGGATTGTCAGAGTTGCAACCTCATTGCCACTCCAACTTTTACCCTTTTCTCCAGGACACCCCGTATTACTACGAACGTCCACTTCCATTGGACAAAACCATCGTATGGTTATATACGAACTCGAAGGAATTTATTCGAGGATGGTTTCCGGTTCTGGAGAAAACGAATAGGACTATTCAGTTGTCTTTTCCTTTTACCTTCTCTCAGGTTGCGAGTACTCCTTGGTTTAGGAGATAGTACACCTATTACGCAAATTGGATAGTCTTCTTCCAAACCATAGGCAGGTGTCGACCAGTAGGGAATGAAGAAAACCAGTTAGCCTAACGATGGTGTACAGAAGGTATTAAGTAAAGACATAACAAGGGATTAGTAAGAGGGCAAAGTAAATTGCGACTGCTATTCACGACCAAACTAAGTATTTCTTCACCAATCCTAAATCACCTTTGTATTTCTCCACGACACTCCGTATCACTACGAAGATCCACAGTTTATTGGATACTCCATCGTATGGTTATATACGAACTCGAAAGGAACTTGTTCCAGTTCGGGGATGGATTCTGGTTCAGGAGAAATAGGAATAAGGATTATTCGGTTGTCTTTTATCTTCACTTTCTCTCACATTGCGAGTGCTCCTAGGATTAGGACAGTACACCCATTATGCTTATTGGATAGTCTTCTTCCAAACCATAGGCTGGTGCCGAACGGTAGGGAAGGAAGAAAACCATTTGGCCTAAAGGGGTGTACAGAAGGTAATGACTAAAGAAATAGAAAGGGATTTGGAAAGATGGCAAAGAATTACACGGTTGCAGTTGTGAATCTGGATAATGAAAGAGGCATTACTAGGAATACCAGGATACCCCTACGAAACATTTCAATGTTTCAGTTTCACTGTGTACTGTTAAAGGAAAACTGATTTCCCTATTAGATACTTGCTCCAGGGTATGTATTTACCAGGTATGATTCTCACATCTGTATGGTTTTACAGATGATGAGTGGGAGTAAGTTATTGGGAATTAGGTGATCATCCTCATTATATCGGAATTCGTTGTAATTGGTGATATTTGAGGAAATCGCCTGGGTTGTTTGTCGGTCGACAAATATTTGGTTTTGAATATCCGCTGTTATGCACCAATTTCAAATTGATATATCTGTACGTCTATTTTTATAGAGTGGGATTTACCTTTTTGAAATTATGTCCATGACAATTTTCTATATCAGTGGATGATTAGGTAAGGAGCATTGAACAGCGGTGTAATTCTTCATAACAATAAGTACAGTTTTCAACCTATGACACACAGGGAATGAGTTATCAGACTCAAGGGACTTATACAGAGTATTGTATGTTGTCCACGGTCCATCAGGACAGAGGGTTGGTCCTCGTACTATATTCGGTTTACTTATGACTTCTCTAGTTTTTAGACAGGTGTTTCGTGGAAACACAGGGTCCGAATTTTGAGAAGTTATAGGTATATGGATAAAGTAGAGAACCAGGTATTGCAAGTATCGGGATTCTTCAAAGTGATCGAAGATGTAGATACTTGTGTAAGGTATTCAGTTGATAGTAATGGTTAAGAGAACTTGCTTCTCTTTCAGGTTACTCATAATTGGAAGCATTCCTAAGTTGAGTAACGCTGATCGGCCTCTTTCCATTTAGTTGACATGCACTGGAGACAGCTGCATGATTTGAATCTGATTCAATTAAATCAGTGCCTCTGGTTCTATATTGGATATAGAACAGTTCATATCTTAACGATGTTAAGGTACGGGGAGTTGTCCGGCTTATGCTTAAAACCAGACTCTGGATAACTCAAGGCACGTTTCTGTAATGGCTGTTTGTGGGTTGACCCAGGCTATGACGAGGGTTGACTTTCTACCATCTGGAAGATCAATAGTGATATTGTTCTAGACTCGCCACAGTTTTAATAAAAATGGATTTTTTCAGAAACAGTAGTGGGAGTATGGTAGAACTGGAAATGATTCCAGTACCACAAACGATTACTGAAGATTTGATAGGAACCTAAATATTCAATCTGGTTTGACATTCCATTGGCCACTCCGCAGATACGGTGGGTAACCTCAGGCACCCGAGGGGTACTCCGGTAGCCTCAAGGACGGTGACAGGGAAGTTCTTGTTTACCCAGACTTGCCATTGCTGTTGTTCCAGACTGTGAGACCCGGAGGGAGGATGAGTATAGCGTCATTCTAAACTGGCTTTAGAAGTGAACGTGTGTATGACTCTGCCAGAGGGTTGTCGTAGTCAGTAGGAGCAGCAGAAGCATTGGTGGACATGTGGCTTATGTCTATTTATAGACTAAAGCAGATGTAGCGGAGAAAGATCATCTATTTCTGATGTGACAGTCATAGGTTTGACTTCATCAGAATAAGGGATGGATCTGTTAAGAAGGTAGTAGGGTGTGATCTCCTGGTATTTGGATGACATACACAGAGTAGGAAGTGATATTCCTATACTACAATCGGTTATACTTTGGTCGTCACACAGTGGTTTCTCCACATGGGACTTGGACATTATATCAGACATACTGGTTACTAGATCTATGGTTTTAGATCTAGATTTGGGTTGTTTCCCAATCAGGGTACTTTTACAACATTCTAAGAGTATTTAGAATGGACGACTCCTGGCACGGTAGTGTACCTGCAGGTGATGGTGTCACCCTCTCTAAAGGTGTCTTACAGACTAAAGGGGAGAGGGATGTGCATGATTGGCAGATCACTTGCTTAGGCAATTGAGTCAATCATGAGATGTCAAGTACCACACCAGATGTTGTTTTTGCACTGGATGCAATAAGTTGATATTGATCCAATCCTGGAGAAACAGTCGGAGTCAGTTTTAGAACATAAGTGGATGTTCTAGGGATATGATAACGACGGCCCTATTCGGGAGACAGTTATCATTCCAGGCTTCCAAGGTGACATAGACGACAAGGAGCTTGTCAGAGTTATAGTTTTCCTTCTGACGAGGGGCAGTATTATGGACAGGTGGTCCAAGGGGATACTTAGGGAGGCATGGCGCAGGATACTGATTAAGTTCAGTTGACGATACAGTCTAAGAAGTTTGGATTTGGAGTTCTTTTATGAGCTAGGTCACATCAGACATCCAGACACATTCTAAGACAGGTATTGCTCATTTCGGGAGATGGGTTTCTCCGCGAACTTGAGATTAAGAGAGACATAGAAAGAAACATCATAGTGGATCCACTCGCTGAGGCTATTCCTCGAACGCAATAGTTTCGCAAACGGGATTTGTGAGACTGACTAGTAGAGGAGTTGGGTGTTCGGTATGAAACGGGCTGTGAGTATGCGACATCGCAATAATTATCCTTGAGTGCAAGTGGGAGATTGTTGGAGATAATGCCCTCAGAGTCAATTATTGGATCACAGGCACGTGATTGCAATGATTGAGGGAGGACCTATTCCGGTAGGACAGTCTTACTCAAGATGATAGTATGCTATCTGGTTTACCTTTATCATCGTGTACTGCTTTAGGTGACCTTACAGGTCACTATTGCACGTTGATAGAGCCCCTAGGATTCTTGCTTGACTGCCAGCAGTATGAGGGCGATCATATACGTAGGAGCTGGTAGTCTATAAGCACATCCTTAAAAGGTCCCTAGTCGTGGGAGTTTCGAGACAGGGCATCGATACTCCAGAGTAGACTAATGTATACAGTCGAGACCCCGACGAGGGGTAGTGGCCGGTCTCATAAGCCACTGGTGTCAGTTGGTTCACCTAAGATGTATACAGGTGCTCATTGGGTTATGAGTACACCGGACAGGACTCGCCGGGAACATGCTAGTTGGTCTTATACCTGACGTCAGATAGAAGTTCCCTGGTGACATGTGTACAGGTTAGTTCATCGACCTGAGGATCGTCATTTGTCTCGTGTGAGTTCCCACTGTACTTTGATTACTACCCTACCACGCTCAAAGGAGACGTGCAAACAGGTTTTAGTTGTGTACAGTCCCGAGCCACATGGAGGCAGCGAGCGGATCTTCAGGGGTTCGTCTCTCCCGGTATTGGGGGTGTGGTCGCGCTGTGTCTAGGAGAGCCATTACACGAAGTCCTTGGCCAAGGCAGGAGATTTACTGGTAGGTATTCCAGTAGTATCTCAGGGTGTTCTGGGCTACACTACGACACGACTTGTACCGCTTTTGGGGGTCTGACTTTTACCAACCCCCTAGGCCCGCCATGCGATGCTCATAGACGAACGGACCGGACTGTACGGATATTGTCACTGACAGGCTCAGTAGAGTGTCAGGATGAGTTCGCTCATCGAAGTCCCTTTTGGTCAATAGTTGGTAGCCCGTCATGTATGGCTAATACCTCTGACGTGCTAGTGGTTAAATCCACAGCCATAGTATTGACGAGTCTTTAGAGTCCCCCACATTCAGTTACTCAAGTTTCGGGCGAAACGCTGTAGAGGCCGTATGGAGATATGGCAGGGTTCGATCAGATACGTGCGGTATTGCACGGATCAGGATCGGACGGTTAATACTAGCGGCTTTGGTTTAAGCCGGATCCTAGTATTGTACAGTGTTGATTTTGTCTCATTGCATTTGTATTTCGGTCGGAATACAAATGCGGGTATGTATATACAGTAGCGGGGTTTTCCTGTAATTTATTACGGGATCAGTTTTTGGAGTTGCCAGTTTGTTTTCCGTTTCAGCCATATTTCTTTGTATCTTTCATTGGCTGAAGATTAGTGGAGGATGGCTTATTTGCATTTGTGCAAATTAGCATTTGTGGAGGGTGTTCTTTGCATCTTGTAGTGTCATGATGGTTGCACCATCCCTTGACCATTTGACTTCTTCTTTCATGATGGCTTGACCTTTGCTGTAAAGATGATGGTTGATGGAGTGTGGTTTTGAGTATGTGATCATTTCTTTTCATGATAAGATTTTCTCTCTCTCTTGCATTATTCTTGTGAGACTCTCCCTCATTCTCTCACTCTCTTCTCTACTCACCACCATGAGGCCGGCCAAGCTCTTAGGGGGCTGCCCAATTTTTTGGGTGTGGGAATTTTGCTCTTTTCATGCTACAAAATTCCCAAAGTTTCATCTCCAAAAAAAAGTCTTAGTTCTTTTCCTCCACCAAAGGAAACTCCATAACCCCAAAATGAGACATGAGATCTACACGTATTCTACAGCAAGTCTTGGGCACGTCGACTCGCCAACTTCGTGCCCGAGTTGCCTCGGACCAGAGGTGGGAGCCCGTAAAAGAAGCAGACGACCTGGTGCCCTTCCGGCGACTTGGTGGAGACCGGAGATTCCGCGGGGAGATCGGGACGACGACGAGAAGACCGAAGGACACGGATCGCTCGGTATATCTCTCTACCCCTTCTCTAGATAGCTAGGACTAGATTAATGGCACGATCCGGGTTTATAGTGCGCGGTGGTGCCGGTTTGAAAAGTTAAAGTTTAGCATCGCTTCCGCATTCCGGCGTCGGATTGACGGCCGGGGCGCCGCCGTGCACTTACAACATGTATGACACATTCATGGATTTTTATTTCCATGCGCACGAGACGCACGTAGCATTCATATGCACATTTCGGGATTGATTCTTATGGAGCAGTACGTTTTTATGAAATTTACTATCTGTTTCCGTACTAAGCAGGACTAGTCAGAGGACAGTACCTGGATATGTTTTGCATGCATTGATAGCTATCGAAGGGATTTCCAAATAAAAAGAGAGCTATAGTCTCCGTATTCACCTACGTGCCTGATATGACATGAAACATTTTATAAAGGAAACCCTTCTAAATCATTTCAAACGGCGGGACGTACATATTAAACAAAGGATACGTATATATATAGTTATTTTCTTATATTAGATGCCCGCCACTGTGCAGTGATATGAGAAATGCACAGCGACTTAAAAGGGTTTTGCATGCATTTCCTTCAAATATTGACATGTATAGTTATGATGTTTACTTGCATTGTTGATTTATATCATGTTGGTTTTGTTTTGGGCTTTGACATTGGTGCCTTCTCTATAACTCCGATGATTGTGGGATGCTTGACGGAGTTTTAATTGTGAGTTATCTACTCATTGTTCATGTGCATGCATTGCGCTACGATGCGTCTTATGTATTGATGATTCCGGAGCCTCGACGACTTGGACTTTTTGCTGAAAAGTTTTAGTATTTGAGAGGTTTAAATTTAAATTCGGGGACCGAATTTCTTTGAGGGGGGAAGATTGTAACATTTCAGGAAAATAAAATATTATTTTTGGGAATTTTTATAATTAAATAATAATTATATTGAATATTTTAATAAGGCGGTAAAATTAAATACCGATAAATTTAGGGAAAATTTGGAAAGTTATAGAAATTACTAAAAAAGGGGTGCTTTTTGTAATTTGTTCAAATTATGAAGTTTTATGATTTATTATACACCATTTTAGTGCTAATCGCGACTAAATATTGCTAATCGGGCATTAACAGCATTTTGTGCACATGACATGCACCATATCATTTTTTCACACTTGTTACATTTTTCTATCATGGCTTTTTCCTTATTTTTATCATGCATGGCTTTTTAAATGAAAAGAAAAGAGAAGAAGACAAAAACAAAATAATAGGAAAATGTATCATGATGACAAGAGGGATGGGCATGAAAGAGAGGGTGAGGGGTCAAACCATAGTCATGGCTCATTGTTTCTCTCTTAATCTGTAACACTTCAGAAAAATAAAATATTATTTTTGGGAATTTTTATAATTAAATAATATTATATTGAATATTTTAATATTTCGGTATAATTAAATACCGATAAATTGGGGGAAATTTTGGAAAATTATGGAAATTACTAAAATCAGGGTGCTTTATTGGATTTATGCAAATTATGAAGTTTTACGATTTATTTGATACTAATTTAGTGCTAATCGCGATTAAAAATCGCTAATCGCGCTTTAAGCTTGTTTTGTGCAAAACATGCACCATGTCTTTTTATTCACTTGTTACAATTTTTCCTACATGATTTTGGGTGTATGGTTTGTTTTGGGTTACTATTGAGTAGAGAAAAGGAAAGGAAAGGAAAAGAATTGAAATGAAAAAGGGAAACAATATTATATGAAGCATGGGCATGAGAGAGAGAAAAAGGTCTTCTCTGAATTGGCTTCATCCTCCATTTTGTTCACCATTTCCTTCTTATTTCAGAAGTGTTGCTGCCCTCACTCCCTCCCCCTCTTCATCCTCTCAAACTCCATGAGAAACGCCTCAAAACTCAAACACCATTTCATTAAAAAGATGTGCAAGCTCAAGGGAAGCACATTGGACCAAGAAAGCAAGGATTTTGGCCACTTGGGGCAACTCAAGAATTTTCTTGAGTTGCCAAATGAGCTATTTTCTGAACCATAAGCTTAGTGTTTCCATTACTTATACCCCCCATATTAGATTTGAACCGATATCGAGTGGTTTTATGGACTTAGGAAAAACCTAGTTAGGGTTTAGGGTATGAATTGAAATCAAAGGTGAAATTAGGGTTACTAGAGGCTATACAACCCCTGTGGTGATGTTATTTTGGATTAAAACCTTAGACAAACCCCAGGTTGCAAACTTTGAATTCTGCAGATACGGAAAATTGTGAGAATTGTGTAGGGAAATTGAAATCTGCTATCACTAGGAAACTACCACAAAAACCCCAGCCCTTGTATCTTTTTACAGGACGCAAATAAAAGCCTTCTGGCCGCAAATTGCGGCCAGACCTGGGCCATTTGGTCTCGTTCTTGTTATGTGGTCCTCTCATCAGTTAAATAGACCCTTGGCATATGCAAAATTGTCTGATTTGACCTAGGGTGAAATCTGGAACCTTTTTCCTGAGATGCTGTTTTGGATTCGTGTTTAGTTTTTCGTATTTTGAATTCTTGATTTGTATATTTGCGTTTTACCTCGATTACTTAGCATTTGTACGACAATATCGAGGATTGTTCGATGGTTTTGAAGCGTAGTCTATTGGTTCTAACCTATAAGCTTTTAAGCGTATCGTGTTGGTGGTCGTATGTCATTTTGGTTTTGATTTGGGTTTAATGCGATGCGATACGTGTGATATGTAGGTACCCCCACGGTGATCCGAGGCGATGAAGATGATGGTGGCAACATCGACACCGACACGTAGGATACAAGGTGAGTAGATTATATCTACGGGGGAAGTCGGGTGGATGGCGTATAGCACCCCCGCAGTTCGATGTCTAGTATACTATATACACTATATATATATATATATATATATATATATATATATATATATATATGATAGCTTATTGTGTGTCGTGGATATTTGAGATGAGATTAGGTGTACTAGGGTTAGATTAGGGCGTAGAAGTAAACTAGTATAGTTTCCTAGTTGCGAACCCTAGAATAGGTTTTCACCACACGCACGTACATGCTTATTTGTTATACTTATACTTGGATGATGAGGGTAGTGGGTGATATTTGGTGATAAGTCGAGGAGATTGGGAATAGTGCCCGGAGATCGGTGATATGATGTGATTAGTATTTAGGATACGACATGTGATTTTCGCGGGCCTTTGGATGTGTGTTTCCCACACGCATTTATATTTATATAGATGGTGTCGATTTGTACTAAACTTAGATCAGTACCCCAGAACATGAGATATGATGATAAAGATACCTGATAATTGATGAGATGAATGTGATATTGAACTGTGCCTAGCTTTTGGGATGTCGTACGATGATTTACCGTACGAGCTTTATATTGATGATAGATCCGCACTCATGACTCAAGGATGTCATATGGTATTGTATCGTACGCGGTACCTTTGAGGCGAGATCACCGACTATTATATATATATATATATACATATATATCGACTCAGATTTAGGTGGTTTCCATACCCCTCCTGATTGACTTGTTAGTTAGAGCTGTAGTTTTGCAAGTAGATGTTAGGCTAGGGTGATGTCATACCTATTTCAAAAACTAACGAATCGGGAGTATTTTAAAGACAGACAAAGGGATTCTACGGATATTTTCAAAAAAACGCATCTTTTCATAAAAACACCGTAGCCCTTATTTTACTAAAAAAAACCTGATTCGTCTTATTTCAAATGGCAAACTGTATGACTTTTTATATTGATGCAGATGCGTCACTATTGCGTAATTAGTCGATCTCTGCCTATTCTTGTTATTTGCATCACATTGCATGTGCAAATGGTTATTGTTATATTAAACTCATGCTGTTAGGACACCAGCACCATTAACGATGATGCATATGTTCCCTGTACACCTGCTTGCCGGCTCACACACTTCATCATCGATAATTGCCATGTCACTACATAGTAGGATTGTTGCATCAGGATATGACCCATACTTGCATACATACATATTTGCACGTACATAGATGATTCTGCCTTGATTTGGAGGTTTGGGAACCGCAAGATATATTTTAAAACTGGATTCATTTTAAAAGAGCGGTTTCCCTCAATATGTGCATACTATTATTCCATGTTTCATGATATAATGGTAAGCTTACATTTTCTTTATATGTCGCATACATCATGCTTATGATTATACGCATTGAGATATTTGTTTTCATGAGATTTCTGGATTTGGGAACCGTGGTTATTTCAAAAGAGAATATGTATTGTTTTAAAAACCCGGTTTCCCTTGATATGATATTTTAGTGCATCCACCATGCGTTTTCTCGGTTCATAGACGTGTGCTTGAAACCCGATTCGAGGAGTTGGATGATCCGTTTGCGGGTTCATGGTAGACCCGGTATGGTTCCCCGGGGCGAGAAATGTTTTTCGTGGAGAAGACGATGAGCCTGGAAGGGTGGAGAGTACCTACCGGTGATTGTATTTGAGCTCGGCGGATATCCGGAGGATACCGACCGGAGTCGAGAGATGATATGGGCCGATCCAGACTGACAGAGCCCGATATATGAGGATTTACATGCCGATGCTAGGCATAGGTTTCATGATGTTTTCGAGTGTCGATACTTGACACTCCGGATCCATGATTTGATATGTCGCGAGCGACACATGTTGATTTACATCCTCATACTTCCATGCATATGATGTTTACATGCATGATGCTTATTGTCATTGGGTGACACATGGACGATTTCCACATATATATATTGACATTGATGATATTGATTACATAGTTGGATGATATCCACGTACTTTTAGACTTCATGATATAGTCGACATTGATCATATCTCATATTTATGATATTTTATTACCTGAGGCACTGGCACGAGCACTTGGCACTATACTCATGTATAGATGTTACATTTCCACCTTATCATACTTCAGACTTATTCATTCAAGGTTTATATATATCTGATCGTATTGACCTAGAATTGTGTCATACATACGATTTCTGCTATGTGATGTTTTCTATTTACGAGTTGACAACTCACCCCCTTTGTGCCACAGTTCTTGCAGGTTTTGCCGTACAGGTTCATTGCGGCTTTTCTGGCACACTGCTACCTTTCTGGATGATTGCATTGGTAGGTGGGTTCTTTTGCATCAGAACCACCATTGTACATGTATTATTCAGTTGTATCTAGAAATTCCATCAACCAAACTTGTATATTGTTACAGACTTAGAAAACCAGTTATGTATTATCTCGACCTTAGAGTTGCGTGTTGTAGTATTATGGTTTTCATGTTGATTTTGAGTTTCTTTTTGAGTTTTGATCCTCGCCCTTTGGCGTTGTATATTATATTGCTTGCGTGGTTGTGACCGTCGATTGACGAAGAGCTAGCTCCCGCTTGGGAATGCCTTTTATCCTTGTGTATATATTATTCTTGTTGTACCCCATTTGGGGCCATTATTTATAAAGGAAACTTTGCCGAAATTTTCAGAAAAGAATATAGATTTTAAAAATGCATATTCGGCTTACTTATTTAAAAACCTTGTTTCTGAAACATGTTTTCTTTACTTCTTAAAAACTAGTTTTCTTATTTACTCCATAAAATGGTTTTAGATTTCTAGTCTTTTGGCTTACTCGAATTAGATGGTGTCCTATAGGCTTCATATGATTCAAGTGCCAGTCACGGGCTATTTCGGGTCATGACAAAGGTGGTATCAGAGCGCTAGGTTAACCTTGGTTCGAGTCTATATTTGACCATGTGGAGCCTACGGCGTTTATATATATACGGAACTTAGGCTTGACCTTACAGAACTTAGACTTAGTCGAGGGGGTATTATACCCGAAATTTCGTCGCATAGGATGACCCTTGGTTGATGGAGTAGGTAGCTTGAGTAGAGTAACATACCGTACGTATGTTCCGCGGCATATTTACGATAAGCTACTCCGCTTAAGAAACCTTAGGATGTACATTTCCTTGCATAGTATTATATTCATTCCTACGATCTATCCTCATCGGTACTGGTTATGATTTTGCTGCCACGATCACATGGGCAGAGAGAGCTACGGCTAGAGTTGCATCAGCTTGAGCTCGTCACGGACGATAACTGACCAGGGTGTGATTCCAGAGCCGTACGATCGCGTATAGAGGCGTCGTTTTATTGTGTTTTCGCGCCTTGAGCGTTTGACAGATCGCTGTCACGAGATTTCCCGGATGTGCTGATCGGCACCAGAGGATCAGGTTACTGCAAGAGGCCAGCTAGGATGTGATGACCATTGATATATCGCTTATTCATGATGATTGAGGCGTTGTTCAGCGTACAGACGAATGAGCCAGTTGTTGCTGCAATGACGAGATATCGCCCAGATGTTGGAGCTACTACAGCAAAGGTATATACTTAGAGATACAATGGTAAGTTGCTAGTCATCCGAGGATGAATGACTAGGATATGCGGTTCGTTCGCTTACCCCGGTGCGAGATCATCAGATAGATTGATTCCAGCTAGAGACGACTTCACGCAGGTATGTTGAGAGTCGATGGAGGCGATCGAATGTCAGAAACCCATATTCCAAGTTTAAAGTATTCGGAAAGACATGCAGGTGATTCTATGGACCCTCTAGAAGAATGAAACCCTAACTCGACATAATGACCGTGTGAAAGCCTTTGAACCTTAGGGTTTGTGGCAGTTCCGCGGTGCCATTAGTGAGGCTTGGGTTTTCCCTTCTACGACTGGTCCACCGATGCTGAGGTATGTACTCGATACTCTTAAACTGTACCCAAGATGTTGAGCTCTTGGGGGATTATGAGGTTTTGACAAATCGATCGGATGGTTCGACATCTTTCGGATATCAAGTGATGGGACACATTGTTTGGGAGACCGCAGATACGAGTATAGCCGTTGGAGCGCAGTCCATGCAGCCACGAGAAGACGAGTCCGAATCAGTCGACAGTAGAGAAAAGTGGAGTAAAGAGTTCGCACGAGATTTCGACGAGATGACGTTCTACTCCTCTAACATCAGAGATGCGATACGAATGCTGAGGCGTTGGGATGCGACCAGTTTCCGAGGAAATGCTGTGCTAAGGATGCAGATGTCCAGAGAGAGAGAAAGATTATGCAAGAGTACCAGCCTCCGTACAGTTCGGCATAGGCAAGATCGGAAGAGACCATGAGTAGGATTCCTTCAAGGACACAGCTGCGATAAGATTTGCACTTGGGATCAGATATGTAATGTGTATTTACAGGACCAGAAAAGTGCCAAAACAGAATCGTCCCCTTTAGCACACCTGACATGGCCGATGAGCCGATGGATCGCAAGATTGGTAATCCACAGAGAAGATAAGGTCCCAGAGACAGAGGATGCCAAATCGTGAGCAGGAGGCAAGTAGATATCTTGCGCTGCTAGCATTGGATGCACCGACACCTTCTCGACTTTGAAGGAGGACATATCGATGACAGTATCTATGATTTTTGATTTTGTGATTCGATTATCACGTATCCGTCACCTTGGATTTCGATTTGATGTCATTTGATATGTTGGTTTTGGTTTCATGCCTATACTATGCATGTGATTTGACTTATGCTTTCAGCATAGTTTTCATGCGCTTTTGTGCTTAGATATGATTTGTGCACGCTGATACACATGGTTGTGAGATTATACACAGCGGTATACCTGATTTGGATTGAGCCGTATTGTATACCGTCGACTTTGATTCTGATATTGATGTTGATTTCTTGCACTCCGTGCATTTGATTTGGATTTTCGCGCGTGATGAGCGCATATTTTGAGATGCGATTTTGATGCACACCAGATGCACTAAATCAGGATTCTTCGTGCATGTCAGATGCACCTGATTTTGCTGTCGGGCACACACGTTGTCTATGACAGATGTTTCGTGCACACCCGTTGCACCTAGATGTTGTTCTGTGCTCATGTATGGCACATATGTGGATTTTGATTTCCGTGCGCACCAGACGCACAGGGTATTCTTATATACATTTTTGGGATTTATTCCTTATGGACCAGTACGTTTTATGATATTTGCTATTTGTTTTCGTACTGAACAGGATTTGTCAGAGGACAGTACCTGGATATATCTTGCTTGCATTGATAGTTATCGAAAGGATTTCCAAAAAAAGAGCTATAGTCTCAGTATTTACCCGCGTGTCCGATATGATACGAAACGTTTAAAACAAGGAAACCCTTCTAAATTATTTTCAAAACGGCGGAACGTACATATTAAACAAAAGATATATACGTCTATGGTTATTTTCTTATAATAGACGTCCGCCACTATGATGTGTTGTGCGCATCGCACAGCGACTTAAAAAGATTTGGCATACATTTACTTCAGCTATTTATATGTATAGATTTGAGGTCTACATGTATAGTTCTGATTTATATCATATTGGTTTTGTTTCGTATTTGACATTTGTATCTTTACCATGACTCCGATGATTGCGGGATGCTTGATGGAGTTTTGATTTTGTGTTATCTGCTCATTGCTCGTGCGCACGATGTAAGTGCACGGCGGTGCCCCGGCCATCAATCCGATGCCGGAATGCGGAAACGGAACTTTTCTAAAAACTAGAAACCGGCATCACCGCGCACTAAAATCCCGGATTAGGCCATTAACCTAACTCTAGCAAACTAGAAAATGGAGTAGAGAGCTATACCGAGCGATCCGTGTCCTTCGATCTTCGGCCTCCACTCTGATCACCTCGCGGAATCTCCGGTCTGCATCTCCTCATCAGAACGGGCACCACATCGCCGGGTTCTTTTACGGGATCCCACCTCTGGACCGAGGCAACTCGAGCACGAAGTTGGCGAGCCGACGTGCCCAAGGATGCTGTAGGCTAAGTGTAGAAGCTTTTTTCTCAAAAGGGTTGTGAAGTTTCCATGATGGATTGAGGAGGAGAATGACAAGGAGCAATGAAAAAGGAGCTAGTCTTTTGCATAAATGGAAAAATGAGATACCAAAATTTTTCTACACCAAATGAAATTCTCTCCCTTACTCAAAGTGGCCGGCCCCTCTATAGAATGGATGAGGGAAAAAGAAAAACAAAGCAAGAGGAGAAAAATAGTCACAACAACATCAACCTCACATCCATTCCAAACCCATCACCATAAATGCAAAGGAAAAGAATTAAAAAGAATCTCATGATGCTAGAACCATCATGACGCCTCCATTAACAAATAACCCCCCCCCCAAATTACTAATTTGCATACTTGCAAATTAGCCCCTCCCATCATAAAAGTCCGGTCGTGAAGGAACAAAGGAAAACTGGCCGAAACGGAATGCAAACGGGCAACTTCAGAAAACTGATCCCGTAATAAATAACAGGAAAACCCTGCAACTGCATATACATGCCCGCATTTTTATTCCCACTGAATACAAATGCAATGAGACAAAATTTACACTGTACAATACTAGGATCCGGCATAATCCAAAGCCCGCTAGTATTATCCGTCCGATCATGATCCGTGCAATACCGCACATATCTGATCGACCCCTGCCATATCTCCATACGGCCGCCACAGCGTTTCGCCCGAAACTTGAGAAAACGGTCTGTGGGGGACTCTAAAGACTCGTCAATACTTTAGCTGTGGATTTAACCACTAGCACGTCAGAGGTATTAGCCATACGTGACGGGATACCAGGTATTGACCAAAAGGGACGTCGATGAGCGTACTCAACCTGACACCCTACCGAGCCTGACAGTGACAATATCCGTACAGTCCGGTCCGTTCGTCTATGAGCATCGCATGGCGGGCCTAGGGGGTTGGTAAAAGTCAGACCCCCAAAAGCGGTACAAGTCGTGTCGGAGTGTAGCCCAGAACACCCTGAGATACTACTGGAATACCTACCAGTTAATCTCCTGTCTTGGCCAAGGACTTCATGTAATGGCTCTCCTAGACACAGCGCGACCTCACCCCCAATACCGGGAGAGACGAACCCTTGCAGATCCGCTCACTGCCTCCATGTGGCTCGGAACTGTACCCAACTAAAACCTGTTTGCACAACTTCTTTGAGCGTGGTAGGGTAGTAATCAAAGTAAAATGGGAACTCACACGAGACAAATGACGATCTCAGGTCGATGAACTAACCTGTACACATGTCACCAGGGAACTGCTATCTGACGTCAGGTATAAGACCAACTAGCATGTTCCCGGCGAGTCCTGTCCGGTGTACTTATAACCCAATGAGCACCTGTATACATCTTAGGTGAACCAATTGACACCAGTGGCTTGTGAGACCGGCCACCGCCCCTCGTCGGGATCTCCACTGTATACACTAGTCTACTCTGAAGTATCGATGCCCTGTCTCGAAACTCCCACGACTAGGGACCTTTTAAGGATGTGCTTATAGACCCAAGCTCCCACGTATATGATGGCCCTCGTACTGCTGGCTGTCAAGCAAGAATCCTAAGGGGCTCTATCAATACAGTGATAAATGCAGGCACCTAGGAAACTACCACAAAAACCCCAGCCCCTGTATCTTTTTACAGGCCGCAAATAAAAGCCTTCTGGCCGCAAATTGCGGCCAGACCTGGGCCATTATTCTTGTTATGTGGTCCTCTCATCAGTAAAATAGACCTTTTGTAGGGTTCCTAGGCACACTAATGAGGTCTCACAAGGCATCAACCATGCCAATTTCAAATTTTATAGGTGCCGAGAAACCCTAATACGGATCGTTGACTAGAGATTAGGCGAAACATGCAACTAGTTAACAGCTTAACTAAGAAGTGAACAAACATACAACCTTTGTAGATCCGGTTCTCCACCTCCATGGCTCCGCGATGAAGTCTCCTCGCTGCGATCATCGGATCCCGGGCTTTAGCGTCGGCTTCATCGGAGAAATGGGCGGGCTAGGTCGTCGACTTCGATGCCGAAGATGATCTACGTCGAGGCAACACAAGATCAAGCTCCAACTTCACCAAGCGATGAAACTTATGAAGAAAACACCCTATACTACTTGGAAAGTGGTAGAGGATGAAGAAATAGGAAGTGGGTTCACTTTAGAATTGGATTTCTCACTCTTTTTCTCAAGTTGCCATTAAAGGTTGCAAGCTTTCTTCATTGTTGAAGAAGAAGAAGAAGAAGAAGAAGGAATATGATAAGAATTATCCAAATAAAAAATAAAATGAAAACTTATCATATACCAACCATGGTTAAATGTAGAGACTAAACTAGGGTTAGGTGAATGGTTAGGTTAAGGGAAGCAAACAAAATGGTCAAGCTTTCAACACTTCATGAAGCTTCATGAAAGAAACAAAGAAAGCCACCATTTCTATTTATCTTTTCCAAAATAAATAAACAAAATAAATAAATGAATAAGTAAACAAAACCCTAACCATTCATATAACCATGGATTAATCATACACACAAACTCAAGTTAGCATGTATCATCAAACATGATACAAACAAGTGCACAAAAGTATATCACATATACAATGTGCATATCAAGTGAGAAAATCCTTTTTAAAGTGAACCAATACTAGTTAATGCAAAGTAATATATCAAATATATAATTATACATTAAATCATTAAATCAACACTTGATTCAATGATCCGGTCACGTCGCATATAACCGACTAGTATCCAATGTATCGACTTATCGAATCAATCCTTGATTCGATAACTAGGTTATATCGCATACAACCAATCGATACATTCATCGCGAGAATAGAATGCGGTATCACATATGCGCATTATTCTCGGTCCCGCACATATCTCATATGCGCTCCTATTTCGTTTCGCTTGAGCCCGGAAACCTCTGTGTAGGACTCTAAAGACTCGTCAATACGCCGGCAGTAGGTGATGATCATATCAAACACCCACAAGCCGCAAGCGGTCTGCTAAACGTAACGTCCACCCGGGTATTGAGCGATCAGAAGATCGACGAGCAAGCCCGCTCATACTCCTGTGATCCAACCAGTAACACTTACCATACAGTCCGGTATGTTCGTCTCATATGTCGCATATCTCGCCTAAGGGTGGTAAACGTCAGACCCCAGTAGCTCGATAAGTCGTGTCGATATGAGGTCTATAACAGTTCGAGAAACTACTGGTAACACTTACCAGTAAATCTCTACAACCCTGGCCAGGGATTTCCGGTTATAGCCAATCGAACACAGCACAACATCAACTCCCTATACCGGGAGAGACGAATCCCCTCCTATCGCTCATTGCCTCCAAGTGATTCGGGACTGTACCCAAAAACCACCATTTTGCACGCCCTCTTGGACGTGGTAAGGTAAAAATCAAAGCACAATGGGAATCACACAAGACTCTATGACGATCTCGTATCTACAGACTAACCTGTACCAGTGTCACCAGAGAACTGCCATCTGACGTAAGGTATAATACCATCTGGGAGTTCTCGGCGAGTCCGTCCAGTGTACCCAGTCTCCACTGAGCACCCGTATATCATCTCTGATGTCAAACACCAATGGATATGGGATCATCCATCGCCCATCTGTATGGGTCGAGAAGGTATACGCTAGTCTACTCTGGTATATCGATGCCCCGTCTCGATACACCCACGACTAGGGACCTTGAAGGATGTACTTGTGGACTACCATGTCCCCACTAGTATGATTCGCATCATAGTCCAGGTAGTCAAGTACACATCCTAAGGGCTTTACCAACACGTAACAGAGAGACAAACAGTATACACGTTAAGGTAAAGAGTAACCAGATAGCATACTATCATGTCGAGCAAGAAAGTCCTCCCTATATATGTCCCAGCATCCACTACAATATACATCCTATGTACAGTAATGGCCTCTAGGGCATAGATATAACTAACAATCTCCCACTTGCACTAGGGCCATCTGTAGCAGTGGTTGCAGTATCTCAAACTCAACCATCCCATAAAAGTCTCTCTCTGGGAATAGGCCTTCGTGAGTGGATCCGCCGTGTTATCCTCTGAGTCTGCTCTCCTAACCTCGATCACCTTGGAGATCAGCCATCTCTATGATCAGGTGATACTGCCTTAGAATATGTCTGGATCACTGATGGGACGGACGTTCCTTGGCATAAGCCACAACTCCATTGTCACACAATGGGAGGAACTAAGTTCATCTCATGAACTTATATACACCCAGACAGCCTCTTTGGTAGCATCTTATGTAGCGATGTATCCAGCCTTTATCGTCTCGTTAGCCACGGTATCTAGCTTGGAACTCTTCCAACATACCGTCCCTTTACTGAGGGTAAAGACAATGCCTGCGACTGACATTCAGTCGTCCTTATCACCCTAGAACACTTCCAGTGATTCTCCCCATGACCAATTGATACCATCTCACTACAACTTGTGAGTATCCTAATATCTAATTAGATCTATCTCATAGATCCAAAACCCAGGATTTAGTAGGTATCACTTTGATCCTTTATGGAGAATCATTGTGAGAAGCGGAGATTGACCGAGCGTAGCAAAGGAGACTCCTTCCCTATCAAGAGTATGTTATCCACGTACTCTACGAGGATTACCACCATACTCCCTACTACCTTTTTGTATATACAAGGTTCATCTACCATTTTGATGATGTCAAACTGTTTGACTAACTCATCAAAACAGATGTTCCATCTCCGCGATGCCTGCTTTATCATATAAAACATCTTACACACGTTTCCGCTTCTCCCACTGTCTACGAAGCACTCTGGCTGTGTACTTATAGACGCTCTCTTCCAAAACATCATTTTAGAAGAGCTGTCATGACACCCAACCACCAGATATCGTAGTCATGGTATGTAGCCATGGAAAGTAGGATCTGGATGGACTTAAGCATAGCTACTTGAAAAAGGTTTCATCATTATCCACTCCTGGTCGATGATGAAAACCTTTAACATGTCTAGCTTTGAAAGTCTTAACTTTTCCATGTACACCAAGTAATCTTCTCAAGATATACTTGCTCCTGATGGGGATTTAACCCTTCAGATAAAGCAACCAAAGTCCATACTTTGTTGGTGTATAAGGATTCCATCTCAGATCGATAAACATCCAGCCATTCTTACAGAGTCCTACTCCTGATGACCAGCTCGAAGCTAGTTGGGTCATCATCTCATGATGCAATTCTCTCTCCCACTGTCATAGAGAAACCGAAGTATCTCTCAGGTGGGTGAGGAACCCTACTAGATCGGCGGAGAGGCTGAGGTTCGTTGGTTGCTATTGAATCCTTTGGTTCTGCCAAATCATCAGCTGCAGTTTCTATAGCTGGAACATTTCCAGTTCTACATAACAGATCTTGCCTCGAGCTTGTCCGGATTTTGCTTTTAGACATAAGCCGGACAACCCCAAATCTTAACTAACTTAAGATATGGGCTCTTCCCTTTCCATATCACATATGAAGTGGTAGGCAACTGATTTGATCGGAACCTATTCAATAGGTATGCAACTTCATAAGCGCATAACTCCCAAAGGGAAATAGGAAACTCAGTAGTACTCATCATAGAGCGCACCATATCAAATAGGGTGTGATTGCTCCGCCCCGATACAACGTTGTGCTGTGGTGTATTCGGAGGAGTAAGGATGAGAGAGTATCTCATTCTCCTTTAGAATAGTCCAGGAATTCCATGCACACTCCTCCCTGATCTCATCATAGGACATAATACTTATACCCGTAATTTGGTTCTCTACTTCTAACTTATATTCTGTGAATATCTCAAAAGGTTCGGAGTTGTGTTTCAACAGGAACATATATCGGAATCTTGAGAGATTATGTCACGCCCCAAAAGTACGGAACATGACCAGCACTTAAACTACGAAACGTCTCGAGGCGTAGCAAAACTAGTGGTTACAATATTCACTAATTAGCTTAAATAGGCCACATAAACATTTATTATATTTTTAATCTTGCCAAAATTCCCTTAAACCAAAACCTAGTTAGCACAAATACCCTTTTTGTTCAAAACATGAAGTTTTAACCAATAAAAACATTTCAACAATTTTTGTGGCCAACATGCTTACTAAATAACATAATTAGGTCATACAAATCACTTTCATATATTGAACTTATCAATTTATAAATATTTTTAAAACCTAGTAAGCAAAAAAAAAATTCCAAATTTGTGCAAACATTGCGGATTTGCGATAAAGTGCACACAATATCGCGCAAACACCCAAGTTAACCATTAGAAAGCCACTACAATTAAATTAGCCCAATTACCATGCTTCAAAACCCATTTTCCATACACACCCTTTCTTGATTTTTTTTCAAAATGAGCAATTCCAATCCAAACTATACATGAAAACACTAAATTAACACTAATTTGAGCCCACTAAGCAAAGTAACCTCTTAGATTTGGTTTGTATAAAACACTAGATAACAAAATAGAATAATTAACTTTAAAAAATGGTTTGCTAAAAACCCTAGTTTAACTCAAACCATTCTCTTGAAAATCCTAGATGAAAATAGCACCAATATTAACACTAAAACAACCCGATTAAAGAAATCTAACCATAGGAATTTAAATGGGTAGAAATATACCTCAAGATCTATGGATCTAGCTTGATGATTTGCCTCTAAAATTGCCTCCTTTACACATGTTTTCAACTAAATTAGACTTGAGAAGAGGTAGCACAAGGATTTGTTTTGGTTTTGTGAAGAAATTTGTGGATTTATATGGATTTTGAGAGGGATTTTTGAACCAAAAGAGGAGGAAAAAATGAGGGGAGGGGGATGCAGAATTTCGACCTGAAGGAGGAAGGGGGAAGTGGTGTTGTGGGAATTTTCACCAAGTCAAACCCCCCTCAAGTCAAGTACACCATACCCCAAAATAATATATATTAAAACCTACACTTTTAACTCAATTCCTCACCTAAAAAATGAGTTAAAGAAAAAAAATTTGAGAGGGGGAGAAATTTCTGCATTTGGGCCGGCCAAGGGAGTGAGGAGTGAGTGAGAGAGATTTTACAAAGAAATTCTATGCAAAAAGACCCCCCACAATGCCATATTTGCAAGTTTTAGTTCAAAATAATTATATTTTTGTTTTCCATAATAAAAACCTATTAAAACTTAAAATAAAATACAAACAAATTATATTACAAATAGATTTTAATTAAAATTATTTTAAAGATTAAAATTAGCCCATTTAAATTTTTATTTATCGCTAATTTAATGTATTTTTTTACCGGCTTAAAATAATATTAAAAATGGAAAAATTAGGGAAAAATTTTAAACGACCAGAATTTCATAAGTAACTCATTAGATATTAAAAACTAGCAATTACCTATCCAAATTAGGTATAATTAGGCCTAAACTGCAAAATAACAAAAAAGACGATTTACGGAAAAATACCAAATTTTCACCGATTTTTGGGAAAACACCAAAACGACTTTTCTAGGCGTTATAATCTTCCCCCCTTAAAGAAATTCGGTCCCCGAATTTAAATTAAAACTCCCCCCCCTAAATACTAAAACATCCAAGCAAAACCATCAAGTCGTCGGGGCTCCGAAATCATAAGTACATAAAACAAATCATAGCGCAGCGCAATGCGCATGAAAAACGAGCATATAACTCAAAATCAAAACTCCGTCAAGCATCATGCAATCATCGGAGTCAAGGTGAAGACACGAATGCCAAATCCAAAGCAAAACCGATATGATATAACTCGGAACTATACATGTAAACATCGAATCTATATCTGTAAGTATCTGAAGGAAATGCATGCCAAATCTCTTGAAGTCGCTGTGCAACGCGTATAACACTGCACAGTGGCGGATGTCTATCATAAGAAAATAACTATATACATATATACCTTTGTTTGAAATGTACGTTCCGCCATTTTGGAAACAATTTAGAAGGGTCTCCTTGTTTTAAATATTTCGTGTCATATCAGACACGTAGGTAAATACTGAGGCTATAGCTCGCTTTTTGGAAATCCCTTCAATAACTATCAACGCATGCAAAATATATTCAGGTACTGTCCTCTGACTAGTCCTGCTCAGTACGAAAATACATAGCAATATCATAAAAACGTACTGTTCTATACGAAATCAATCCCAAAATATGCACATGAATGCTACGTGCGTCTGGTGCGCACGGAAATCAAAATCCATGAATGTGCCATACATGCGCACAGAAACAATATCTAAGTGCATCGGGTGTGCACGAAACATCTGTCGTAGGCAACATGTGTGCCTGACAGTAAAATCAGGTGCATCTATCGTGCACGAAATCATGAAATCCAATATCAAGCGCCGAACGTGCGCAAAATCAATCAGGTGCACAAAACAAATATCGGGTATCACAATCGAAATCGAAGTCCAGTGCATCTAAGTGCAAAAAAGGCGTATCACTGCACTGCAAGCATATATAAACTATACCGAGTGCAGGAACGAAATCGTGTGCATGCATACGCACAAAACCAACTCAACTGTTTAAAATCGTAAAATCACAAACATGTGAAACTGAAGCACGAAAACGATATCAAATGCAACACTGTGCAAAGATCGTAAATCCTCAATCATCAAAATCAAATCATCCAAAACATCGTAATCAAGTATGGCGGAATAGTCCCGCTCAAGTTCACCCTCTAAGAATCTCTGGCCAACTGCCGTGATCACTCATAACGTATCTCGGCGGCGATCCTGTACTCTGGCCCGCTGGTGTGCGTAACATGACCACTCCTGGGTCCAAGTCTTCTCCGTGGATTACCAATCTCACGATCCATCGGTCATCGGCCTGGTCAGGTGTGCTAACAGGGACGATTTTGTTCTGGCACTTCTCTGGTCATCTCTCGGTCAATCATCGTGACCACTCGTAAGGCAACATGTCACTGGAGTCCGTCTCTGGCTCTCTAAATGTACGTGACACATCTGATCCTGGGTGCAAATATCATTGCAGCATTGTCCTGAAAGGAATCCTACTCAAGGTCTCTTCCAGTCTCATCTCTGCCAACTGTCCGGGAGTCATCGTCCTTTACTATATCTGCTCCTTGTTCTGGAATGGCTGCATACTCATCGCGACTCCTTGTGGAAGGTATATCCAAGTACAATGCCTCGGCATGCGTATCGCATCTATGATGTCGGCGGAGTAGAACATCATCTTATCAAGATCTCGTACGCACCGCTTACTCCACTTTTCTCCAAGTTCGACCGTTTCGGACTCGTCTCGTCGTGGCTGCATGGACTGAGCTCCAACGGCTATCCTCGTACCTGGAGTCTCCCAAGAAATGCATCTCACCACCTAGCATCCGAATTAAGTCGATCCATCCGATCGATTCGTCGAAACCTCATAGTCCCCCAAGAGCTCAACATCTTGGGTACAGTATAATAGTATCCAGTACATACCACAACATCAGTGGTCCAGCCGTAGAAGGGCAAACCCAAGCCTCACTAATGGCGCCGTAGAACTGCCGCAAACCCGAAGGTTCAAAGGCTTTCACACGGTCATTAAGTCGAGTTAGGGTTTCATTCTTCTAGAGGGACCAAAGAATTGCCTGCATGACCTTCCGATTACTTTAAACTTGGAATAGTAGGTTTCTGACATTCGATCGTCTCTGTCGACTCTCAACGTCTCCGCGTGAAGTCGTCTCTAGCTGGAATCAATCTATCTGATGACCTCTCATCGGGGTAGGCGAACGAATCACATGTCCTAGTCATTCATCCTCGGTGACTAGCGACCTTCTATCATTTCTTAGTAGAATCTCGTACTGCAATAGCTCCAACATCTGGGGCGATATCCCGTCGTCCGCAGCAACAACTGGCTCACTTGTCCAAACGCTAAACAGTGCCTCAATTATCATGAGTAAACAACACACCAACGGGAATCAAAATCTGGCTGGCCTCTGTCAGTGGCTCAATCTGATTGGCACGTCCAAGTAATCTCATACAGTGATCCATCCAACGCTCGTGGCGCGAAAGCACAATCAAAAGACACATCTCTACAATCGTGTGTCGCCGGAATTATGCTCTGGTCAGTCCTCGTTCGTAACGAGCTCGTGCTGACCGCAACTCTAGCCGTAGCTCTCCCTGCCCGTAATCGTGGCAGCAAAACCAGAACTGGTACTGATGAGGCTAGATCGGAATGAATATAATACTGAGCAAAGAAATGTACATCCTAAGGCTCCTTAAGTGGAGTGGCGTGTCGAAAATATGCCGCGGAACATACCCACGGTACGTCACTCTACTTTAGTCACCTATTCCATCAACCAAGGGTCATCCTACGCTCCGAAGGTAAAGCCTAACGCTTTGATACCAACTTTGTCACGTCCCGAAAGTACGGAACATGACCGGCACTTAAACTACGAAACGTCTCGAGGCGTATGTAATCTAAGTAAACCGAAAACCCAGAAATCCAAACCAAGAAAAGAAGTAGAGTGAAGGAAAACCAATTTAAAACAAGTAGTTTTAATAGCATAAGCCGAATTATGCGGTTTTTAAAACATCAAAATTTTACTGAAAATTTCGGCAGAGTCTCCTTTGTAAATACAGGCCACCAAATGGGATACAACATGATTAGTATACGAAAACAAGAAAAGGGCATCCCCAAGCGGGAGCTAGCTCTTCGTCAATCGACGGTCACAACCGCACAAACAATATAATATACAACGCCAACGGCGAGGATCAATACTCAAAAGGAAACTCAAAACCACCAGAAATATAACGAGCAACTCTAAGGTCGAAAGAATAAACAATACTGGTCTCTATCTCAAAAAAATACATATTTGGTTGATGGAATTTACTAGATACAACGGAATAATATTATACAAGGTAATATGATGGGTAAGATACAAGAAAAACCCACCTACTAGCAAGTCACCCGAATGAAACTGAGCCCGCAAAGCCGTAATGAAACCTGTACGGCAACCTGCAAGAAACTGGGGCACAACGGGGGTGAGTTGCCAACTCGTGAATAGAAAAATATCTACGCACAGAAATCGCATAAATAACGCAACCTAGGTCAATGATCATAATATATCCTCAAATATATGAATAACACGTAGCCTATAACAAGGCTAGGGTAAATATCTAACCCGAGTGTAATCTCATGTGCCCGTGTCAGTGCCCAAGGGTAGCAATATATCATATGAATGAGGTAAGAATGCATGAAAACAGAATACATGTAAATGAAGAACTGTTTCCATAATTTAGAGAGATTTCCTTTGTATTTTTAAAATGAGGTATCATAATGAAATCAGCATAAAACAGTGCCTAGCATCGGCACAAAACGTAATCCCAATATCTCAATATCTCTGTATCACAGTCTCTGTACCTCAATATCTAGGGCGCCGTCAGTCCAGACCGGCCCCTACCATCCATCTCAAGACCACGACGGTATCCTCCGGATATCCGACGCGTCGGGTAAAATCACCGGTAGGTAGTACTCCCCTGCCAGGCTCACATCGTCATCATCACGCGCTTCTTGCCCCGGGGTACCTTACCGGGTCCACCATGTACCCGAAACGGTTCATCCGTCTCCTCGAATCGGGTCTCGAAATCCATCAGCAAACTCATGGTGGACGACTCATACATCATGGGAAAACCGCACTTTTTATTTTTAAAAGAGAGAAATCAGTTCATATAAGTTTTTGCGGTTTTCCTCCAAATCCAGAAAATCTCATGGAAATCCGAGTCCAAAACCTCAATAACACGTAAAATAGTGAATATATGCATGAGAATCCATGAATGCGGCATAACGATGAATAACAGTATGCATGAAGTAGCAGGTAATAACTACAATGTCTAAACTAACATATAAGGCAAGTACACTAATATCATGTCTAACTATTAGCTAACAGGCTATGTCAAGCAATAACATTTTCTAAGGTGTACGTGACATGGCAATTACCGATGAAGATGTGTGTGAGCCGGCAATTAAGTGTACGTGGTACATACGCATCATCGGTAATGGTGCTGGTGTCCTAACAGCATGATATCAATAATGGAGTATGAAACATAAAATAAGCATGCGATGCGAAGCGGACCACAAAAATGAGCGGGAGCTGAAAAATAGACGCAACTATAACTAATCTGCATTAATCTAATATCAGTCCTACAAATGGTGCCTTTTGAAATAACACAAATCATGGGGTTTTGATAATAGGGGCTACGGTGTTTTTATGAAAAGATACGTCTTTTGAAATATCCGTAGGATCCCTTGGGCTGTCTTTAAAAATGCCCACGATTCGTTAGTTTTTGAAATATGTGAGAAGTCTAATCTAATCTAACAACTACACTAAACTATACGGCTGAACTAACAAGCTGAACTACAGGTAAGGAAACTGCCTATCATCTGAGTCGATACATATACATACCTGTATATGTATAGTCGGTGATCCCGCCTCAATAATATCATATCCGATACCATATCTATAATCAGGCATCCCAAGTCAAAGAGTGCGGATCAATCATCAATATAGCTCGTACGTAAATCCGTCGTACGGCATCCCCAAATCTGGGTACGGGTTAATATCACATTCAATCACACTATTCATCTGGTATCTTCTTTATCAAATATCATGATCCGGGACAATGTCCTACGTCTAGTATAATACTGATACCGCCTAAGCATGCATACAGGTGTAAGAATTGCTACGTCAAAAGACCCGCTAAAACATCATGTCGTATCTCAATACGAACCAAATCACATCACCGATCTTCTGGCCTCAGGCCCAATATCATCAACTCATCTCAAATTCCAAATACTATCCTCAAATCCAGTATATGAACACATAGTCACATACCCATGTGAACACATAAATATATACTCCCATATACGCACATATAAAAGAAGAATGTATGCAAGTATGTGTGTGTGTGCGTGCGTGAGTGCGACCACTACTCTAGGGTTTCGCAACTACACTAAACCAATCCAAAAATACCAAATATCCATCTTATCATCAATAATCTCAACAACATATAATCAATATCTGTGTGTATACGTATTTGTATACATCACCACGAACTGCGGGGGTGCTATACGCCATCCACCCGACTTCTCCCCGTAGATATAAATCTACTCACCTGGTCCTCGTTCGCCGGTGCCGACGTCGCCACGCGCTTGCTTGTCGTCTCGAAGTCCACATGGGTTACCTACATATCATAACGTACCGTGTCATATTAAAATCCGACTCATGACCCAAAACGACACGTGAATCCCACACAGGTCAAAACCTATGGTTTGCTTTCTCAAATCAACCCAAAAACCCTCGACATCGGCGTACAAACGCCAAATCATCGAGAAAAACTCAAACGCACCAATCGTGGTTTCAAAACTCATTAATAATATAAGAAATAGTTTTTAATTCATCAAAACCATCAAATTAAACAAATCGTTTTATTTCCCGAAAACCTAGTTAGCGGTCGTTAACCGTTTTTAATACAAATCTTAATGTTTTAGCAAAACTAGTGGTTACAATATTCACTAATTAGCTTAAATAGGCCACATAAACATTTATTATACTTTTAATCTTGCCAAAATTCCCTTAAACCAAAACCTAGTTAGCACAAATACCCTTTTTGTTCAAAACATGAAGTTTTAACCAATAAAAACATTAAGATTTGTATTAAAAACGGTTAACGACCGCTAACTAAGTTTTCAGGAAATAAAACGATTTGTTTAATTTGATGGTTTTGATGAATTAAAACCTATTTCTTATATTATTAATGAGTTTTGAAACCACGATTGGTGCGTTTGAGTTTTTCTCGATGATTTGGCGTTTGTACGCCGATGTCGAGGGTTTTTGGGTTGATTTGAGAAAGCAAACCATAGGTTTTGACCAATGTGGGATTCACGTGTCGTTTTGGGTCATGAGTCGGATTTTAATACGACACGGTACGTTATGATATGTAGGTAACCCATGTGGACTTCGAGACGACAAGCAAGCGCGTGGCGACGTCGGCACCGGCGAACGAGGACCAGGTGAGTAGATTTATATCTACGGGGAGAAGTCGGGTGGATGGCGTATAGCACCCCCGCAGTTCGTGGTGATGTATACGAATACGTATACACACAGATATTGATTATATGTTGTTGAGATTATTGATGATAAGATGGATATTTGGTATTTTTGGATTGGTTTAGTGTAGTTGCGAAACCCTAGAGTAGTGGTCGCACTCACACACGCACACACACACACATACTAGCATACATTCTTCTTTTATATGTGCGTATATATTTATGTGTTCACATGGGTATGTGACTATGTGTTCATATACTGGATTTGAGGATAGTATTTGGAATTTGAGATGAGTTGATGATATTGGGCCTGAGGCCAGAAGATCGGTGATGTGATTTGGTTCGTATTGAGATACGACATGATGTTTTAGCGGGTCTTTTGACGTTGCAATTCTTACACCTGTATGCATGCTTAGGCGGTATCAGTATTGTACTAGACGTAGGACATTGTCCCAGATCATGATATTTGATAAAGAAGATACCAGATGAATAGTGTGATTGAATGTGATATTAACCCGTACCTAGATTTGGGGATGCCGTACGACGGATTTACGTACGAGCTATATTGATGATTGATACGCACTCTTTGACTTGGGATGCTTGATTATAGATATGGTATCGGATATGATATTATTGAGGCGGGATCACCGACTATACATATACAGGTATGTATATGTATCGACTCAGATGATAGGCGGTTTCCTTACCTGTAGTTCAGCTTGTTAGTTCAGCCGTATAGTTTAGTGTAGTTGTTAGATTAGATTAGACTTCTCACCTATTTCAAAAACTAACGAATCGTGGGCATTTTTAAAGACAGCCCAAGGGATCCTACGGATATTTCAAAAGACGTATCTTTTCATAAAAGCACCGTAGCCCCTATTTTCAAAACCCCATGATTTGTGTTATTTCAAAAGGCACCATTTGTAGGACTGATATTAGATTAATGCAGATTAGTTATAGTTGCGTCTAGTTTTCAGCTCCCGCTCATTTTTGTGGTCCGCTTCTTATTTTATGTTTCATACTCCATTATTGATATCATGCTGTTAGGACACCAGCACCATTACCGATGATGCGTATGTACCACGTACACTTAATTGCCGGCTCACACACATCTTCATCGGTAATTGCCATGTCACGTACACCTTAGAAAATGTTATTGCTTGACATAGCCTGTTAGCTAATAGTTAGACATGATATTAGTGTACTTGCCTTATATGTTAGTTTAGACATTGTAGTTATTACCTGCTACTTCATGCATACTGTTATTCATTGTTATGCCGCATTCATGGATTCTCATGCATATATTCACTATTTTACGTGTTATTGAGGTTTTGGACTCGGATTTCCATGAGATTTTCTGGATTTGGAGGAAAACCGCAAAAACTTATATGAACTGATTTCTCTCTTTTTAAAATAAAAAGTGTGGTTTTCCCATGATGTATGAGTCGTCCACCATGAGTTTGCTGATGGATTTCGAGACCCGATTCGAGGAGACGGATGAACCGTTTCAGGTACATGGTGGACCCGGTAAGGTACCCCGGGGCAAGAAGCGCGTGATGATGACGATGTGAGCGTGGCAGGAGAGCACTACCTACCGGTGATTTTACCCGACGCGTCGGATATCCGGAGGTTACCATCGTGGTCTTGAGATGGATGGTAGGGGCCGGTCTGGACTGACGGCGCCCTAGATATTGAGGTACAGAGACTGTGATACAGAGATATCGAGATATTGGGATTACGTTTTGTGCCGATGCTAGGCACTGTTTTATGCTGATTTCATTATGATACCTCATTTTAAAAATACAAAGGAAATCTCACTAAATTATGGAAACAGTTCTTCATTTACATGTATTCTGTTTTCATGCATTTATACCTCATTCATATGATATATTGCTACCCTTGGGCACTGACACGGGCACATGAGATTACACTCGGGTTAGATATTTACCCTAGCCTTGTTATAGGCTATGTGTTATTCATATATTTGAGGATATATTATGATCATTGACCTAGGTTGCGTTATTTATGCGATTTCTGTTCGTAGATATTTTTCTATTCACGAGTTGGCAACTCACCCCCGTTGTGCCCCAGTTTCTTGCAGGTTGCCGTACAGGTTTCATTACGGTTTTGCGGGCTCAGTTTCATTCGGGTGACTTGCTAGTAGGTGGGTTTTTCTTATATCGTACCCATCATATTACCTTGTATAATATTATTCCGTTGTATCTAGTAAATTCCATCAACCAAATATGTATTTTTTTGAGATAGAGACCAGTGTTGTTTATTCTTTCGACCTTAGAGTTGCTCGTTATATTTCTGGTGGTTTTGAGTTTCCTTTTGAGTATTGATCCTCGCCGTTGGCGTTGTATATTATATTGTTTGTGTGGTTGTGACCGTCGATTGACGAAGAGCTAGCTCCCGCTTGGGGATGCCCTTTTCTTGTTTTCCTATACTATTCATGTTGTATCCCGTTTGGGGGCCTGTATTTACAAAGGAGACTCTGCCGAAATTTTCAGTAAAATTTTGATGTTTTAAAAACCGCATAATTCGGCTTATGCTATTAAAACTACTTGTTTTAAATTGGTTTTCCTTCACTCTACTTCTTTTCTTGGTTTGTATTTCTGGGTTTTCGGTTTACTTAGATTACATACGCCTCGAGACGTTTCGTAGTTTAAGTGTCGGTCATGTTCCGTACTTTCGGGGCGTGACAGATTATCAGAGAACGTAATGAAGTATAAAGAACCGGTCTTGGCATGTTTAGACAGGGGATCTACATACATCAACATGTATCAATCCCAAAAATTCACTAACTCTTTCTCTGTTTCCAATAAACAGAGCTATGGTCATCTTATCTCTGTGACATGACTGGCAAGTTTCACAAGATGTAAATTCAAAGTAATTTAAATATGCATCTATGTGCAACTTAGCTAGTCGGGTCGCATTGATATGACCTAGTCTACAATACCTCAGGAAGGATTCATTCATTTTTGAACTCTTCCTCTTGTGTGAGTTCTGTATACTAAAGAACTGTGGTTTGATTTAGAACTTTAATGCTTTTAGATAACGTGCCTGAACTGATCAACTTTTGATATTGGAAATGTTCAAAACATTATTCGACAATACAAAATTTTATCATTTCTTTACAAATAAAGAGACTGATATGATTTTGTATATCAGGTTCGGTATCTAATAACATTCGTTCAGAATCAATGTATTTGTAATACAGGGTGACAGTGACCAACAGACATGGCAGCAACACTTGCCCCTTTTTCTGCCTCATGAAACTTATCACCCGTTCTCAGTTCTCTACCTATCTGTAGCCTTATGTAACAGATTACATATCCGAGATCCTGATCCGGTATCATATACCCAGGACGTAAAGGATACTGAGAAACAGTTCTTTGTAATGAACACACCCGAAGATGATGCATCTTCCTGCACTTTCTTCGTTTGGGCGGCACGGGAAATCTGGTATTCCCCAATTTCCTGCTCTGTCTTATAACAATTATAAGTTGGAGCGGGACCAACGTTCCCCAGCTCAGTATAACAAGTGGGTTCGGTCAATATATCCATTTTATTATCTTGATTAAGGCGTGATATGGTCGCTACCAGGAGAGGGAAAGAAGAAAACACTCTGCGTGCGCTCTTGCAAAATTAGATTGGTTATATATTTTATCTAATCAGGATGGTTCCCACTGTTTTTATCAAATCTTCCTTCAAACCCTAAAAGGAAAGACTAGCGGGGATTAATTACACGCTACAAGTTCGCCAATCTTTCAGCCAGGCCAGTGTCGGTACTTTGAGGGAGGTCCCCCGTGCTTTCGCACGAACCTAATTAATGTAAACCTCGTTTTTCTAGAAGCTTATCCCCGTTGACACCTTTCTAGACACCTACTTGATCGGGTAATTGTAATGTGTAAAACTCTCCCAGGAGTAACAATTACTCGCAGTGGGTATCGGGATCCAACTATCTCATAGAAGGTATGCAATCTCATTGCAAATTTCAACACTTGAAATTCCCGATAATATTTTGCCCCTAACGTGCTATGACCTTGACGAAAGCCAACAAACCATAGCCCGCTAGTCAAGTTCAACCCGTCATTTCCTGATTGAATTAAACCCACCCGCACGACCCTTGACGAAAGCCAACTAAACCGCACGACTACCCTAATCCAATCGCATCGTATGCTACAGATAAGCAGCATATAGCTACCGCACACTGCACCTTGACGAAAGCCAACAAATGCAGCACGAATACTATATACAACTTATCTGAAATGACGGAGTGCTACGACAGGTTTTTCTGAAAACCTATTGCGTAATGAACTTGATATCGTTGTAGAATCGAATGAATTTTGAAATGGAGTGTTTTTAAGGCTTTTCTAGTTTTGCTAAAGGAGTCACTCCCGGTGAAGGGATCGTCGGTCCTTTCCTCGCCGAATGAGGTGCGGGATATATCATATATATCACTGTGCAAAGCAGAAACTATAGAAGCAATCAAAAGACGAACCGAGGGTTGTAGCATCTGCCAGTTATTGCTAAAGGAGTCACTCCCGGTGAAGGGATCTCGGTCATTTTCTTATCGAATAAGGTGCAGGATGTTCTACAAGGAACACCGCGATGCAAAGCAAGAACTGTAGCTACCTGTTTTATTTAGAAATTCGATTCCACAACATCTTAGGTTTCTTTTCTTTCATTAATCACATTAATGAAGTCCCATCATTTAAATCACCTAAACATCACAGATAAATACGACGTACACTTATGCCATCCGCTTTGGCCTCGATGTCCTCTCGTGCACCGTTAGGTTAGGTAACTAACGGCAGAGCGGGGCAGGGCTAGCGCGGGTGTAAAACATAAGTAACGCCTATATAATATATCATATATACTATATACTGTATCTATCATAGAACATCACATGATCACATCACAGATATCGCAGCAGAAGAATCATATGAAACATTGGATATACTAGGACGTCCGTGTTTTCAATACGAGCCAGTATAAAACACGGATTCCACGGTCATGATGAATAGCCAAACCCACACCCTTAGACCCCTACGAGAGCGGCAAGCAACCCTCCCAATTCTAGAGTTAGGAGACCCGGACTCGACTCCTCGAGTTGGTCTCCCACTGGACACCAGAACCCGGTTACTTGTGCCCTCCTCCTTGAGTCTATCCTAGTGCGGAAAAGTAAATAATATACAAAGGTGACAACTTCTGCTACCTGGAAGTGCCCCAATAAAAGAATATTACATACAAGTTTTTACATGAATGAAAATGAAAAATACTCATCTCACATAAAAAACACGGCTATTCAAACATGACGATCCAATATAACATATCCAGCAACACATAACATCACATGTCATCAACGTATGTAAACATGCGCATCCCAATTGTCGTTGACATATAGCAACGAAACCGGCGATATCACATATTACACTTACGGTCACAGAAAAGAAAGTGTAAAACTACAACAGTTGGAATCCGCAACCTCTTTAGACATCGCATGCCTAATCAAATGAATTCCTTAGACATCGCATGCCTAACAATTATAAACCCCACATTTTAGTCTCATTATCGAAAACACTTTTCAATATCAAGTCGGGCAATTCAACAAGATTCCCGGCATCCTGATCGAATGCTCGTCGCAAACTTTAGTAGACGGCCGCACCCCCGATACCGTCGACGAAGTGCACCAAGGCGGAACACCGCTGCCGCGAGCACCCGAACGGATGCTTTCGGCGACGGGGTTCTCCTACAGTCACTTGGTCGGGGCTATGGGGTGTAGCTGTCTATTAAGTTTACCGGCGAATATCCGCGTACGCTACGTGATTGCGATGGACTTTTGATCGCATCAAAATTCCGTGGCAACCGATCAAGTGAGACTAAAGTGCTATGTTTATAACATTCATATTAGTTATCTCATAACTCTTTGTGGATTCCAAATATTGTATCACATTTCAGATAAATAGAAAATGTTAAACTTTTCGATCGAACAATCAAACACCCAAGTTTTCCCGGAACAGCTCAACTCATGAAATAAGTTTAAAAACATCCAGTTCATGCCTCAGTACCAACGGTCCAGCCGTAGAAGGGTCAAGCCAACGCCTCACATGTGGCACGCCGTACTGCCCCAAACCTTAAGGTTCAAAGGGCAGTTCAAGACGGTCACATAATCGAGTTAAGGTTTGTTGTCTTCTAGAGGGACCATCGCGTTACTTGCACTACTTAGAACATCATTAAACTACGGAAAAATCCAACAATTGGAAATTTCCCGGCAGGGGAAAAAGTGGGTATTTACATCCGGTCGAACTTTTTAACATATTCAAAAATTATCCGGAAAAACACATAGACGAAAATAGATAAACCGATCGAATAATCGAATCCCCAAAACAACCCAGAAAATTCAACTGTTGAATAAATATTAAAAATTCCCAGAAAATACAGCACTACAAGATAGGAATTACTGTGCAATTTCCAAAAGCTAATCTGACTTAATGGCCGCGGAACCGCCGCACTAGCCATGCTCGTGCCGCGGTTCCGCCGCGCTTTAGATGAATCATGGGCACGTGCTGCACAGTAATCCCTAAAAAACCCTGCTGATATTTCTGCATATTTTTAATATGGAAAAATCCACATTTTCAAAAATTGGACAGAGAGGGGTTTTGATATTAGGGTTTCAGTTCGATCGGACTTCAAACTCCGTCTACGCATCGCCTAAGGCTCTAGCTAGGCTCTGATACCACTGTAGGGTTTCTAGGCACACTAATGAGGTCTCACCAGGCATCAACCATGCCAATTTCAAATTTTACAGGTGCCGAGAAAACCTAATACGGATCGTTGACTAGAGATTAGGCGAAACATGCAACTAGTTAACAACTTAACTAAGAAGTGAACAAACATACAACCTTTGTAGATTCGGTTCTCCACCTCCATGGCTCCACAATGAAGTCTCCTCGCTGCGATCATCGGATCCCGGGCTCTAGCGTCGGCTTCATCGGAGAAATGGACGGGTTAGGTCGTCGACTTCGATGCCGAAGATGATCTACGTCGAGGCAACACAGGATCAAGCTCCAACTTCACCAAGCCATGAAACTTATGAAGAAAACACCCTATACTACTTGGCAAGTGGTAGAGGATGAAGAAATAGGAAGTGGGTTCACTTTAGAATTGGATTTCTCACTCCTTTTCTCAAGTAGCCATTAAAGGTTGCAAGCTTTCTTCATTGTTGAAGAAGAAGAAAAAGAAGGAATATGATAAGAATTATCCAAATAAAAACTATAATGAATACTTATCATATACCAACCATGGTTATGCGTAGAGACTAAACTAGGGTTAGGTGAATGGTTAGGTTAAGGGAAGCAAACAAAATGGTCAAGCTTTCAACACTTCATGAAGCTTCATGAAAGAAACAAAGAAAGCCACCATTTCTATTTATCTTTTCCAAAATAAATAAACAAAATAAATAAATGAATAAGTAAACAAAACCCTAACCATTCATATAACCATGGTTTAATCATACACAGAAACTCAAGTTAGCATGTATCATCAAACATGATACAAACAAGTGCACAAACGTATATCACATATACAATGTGCATATCAAGTGAGAAAATCCTTTTTAAAGTGAACCAATACTAGTTAATGCAAAGTAATATATCAAATATATAATTATACATTAAATCATTAAATCAACACTTGATTCAATGATCCGGTCACGTCGCATATAACCGACTAGTATCCAATGTATCGACTTATCGAATCAATCCTTGATTCGATAACTAGGTTATATCGCATACAACCAATCGATACATTCATCGCGAGAATAGAATGCGGTATCACATACACGCATTATTCTCGGTCCCGCACATATCTCATATGCGCTCCTATTTCGTTTCGCTTGAGCCAGGAAACCTCTGTGTAGGACTCTAAAGACTCATCAATACGCCGGCAGTAGGTGATGATCATATCAAACACCCACAAGCCGCAAGCGGACTGCTAAACGTAACGGCCACCCGGGTATTGAGCGATCAGAAGATCGACGAGCAAGCCCGCTCATACTCCTGTGAATCCAACCAGTAACACTTACCGTACAGTCCGGTCTGTTCGTCTGATATGTCGCATATCTAGCCTAGGGGTGGTAAACGTCAGACCCCAGTAGCTCGATAAGTCGTGTCGATATGAGGTCTATAACAGTTCGAGAAACTACTGGTAACACTTACCAGTAAATTTCTGCAACCCTGGCCAGGGATTTCCGGTTATAGCCAATCGAACACAGCACAACATCAACTCCCTATACCGGGAGAGACGAATCCCCTCCTATCACTCATTGCCTCCATGTGATTCGGGACTGTACCCAAAAACCACCGTTTTGCACGCCCTCTTGGACGTGGTAAGGTGGAAATCAAAGCACAGTGGGAATCACACAAGACTCTATGACTATCTCGGGTCTACAGACTAACCTGTACCAGTGTCACCAGAGAACTGCCATCTGACGGAAGGTATAATACCATCTGGGAGTTCTCGGCGAGTCCGTCCAGTGTACCCAGTCTCCACTGAGCACCCGTATATCATCTCTGATGTCAAACACCAATGGATATGGGATCATCTATCGCCCATCTGTATGAGTCGAGAAGGTATACGATAGTCTACTCTGGTATATCGATGCCCCGTCTCGATACACCCACGACTAGGGACCTTGAAGGATGTACTTGTGGACTACCATGTCCCCATTAGTATGATCCGCATCATAGTCCAGGTAGTCAAGTACACATCCTAAGGGCTTTACCAACACGTAACAGAGAGACAAACAGTATACACGTTAAGGTAAAGAGTAACCAGATAGCATACTATCATGTCGAGCAAGAAAGTCCTCCCTATATATGTCCCAGCATCCACTACAATATACATCCTATGTACAGTAATGGCCTCTAGGGCATACATATAACTAACACCTTTGGCATATGCAAAATTGTCTGAATTGACCTAGGATGAAATCTGGAACCTTTTTCCTGAGATGCTGTTTTGGATTCGTGTTTCGTTTTTCGTATTTTGAATTCTGGATTTGTATATTTGCGTTTTACCTCGATTACTTAACGTTTGTACGACGATATCGAGGATTGTTCGATGGTTTTGAAGCGTAGTCTATTGGTTCTAACCTATAAGCTTTTAAGCGTATCGTGTTGGTTGTCGTATGTCATTTTGGTTTTGATTTGGGTTTAATGCGATGCGATACGTGTGATATGTAGGTACCCCCACGGTGATCCGAGGCGATGAAGATGATGGTGGCAACATCAACACCGACACGTAGGATACAAGGTGAGTAGATTATATCTACGGGGGAAGTCGGGTGGATGGCGTATAGCACCCCCGCAGTTCGATGTCTAGTATACTATATACACTATATATATGATAGCTTATTTTGTGTCATGGTTATTTGAGATGAGATTAGGTGTACTTGGGTTAGATTAGGGCATAGAAGTAAACTAGTATAGTTTCCTAGTTGCGAATCCTAGAACAGGTTTACACCCACACGCACACACATGCTTATTTGTTATACTTATACTTGGATGATGAGGATAGTGGTTGATATTTGGAGATGAGTCGAGGAGATTGGCCATAGTGCCCGGAGATGGGTGATATGATGTGATTCGTATTTGGGATACGACATGTGATTTTAGCGGGCCTTTGAACGTGTGTTTCCCACACGCATTTATATTTATATAGTTGGTGTCGATTTGTACTAGACTTAGATCAGTACCCCAGAACATGACATATGATGATAATGATACCTGATAATTGATGATATGAATGTGATATTGAACCGTATCCAGCTTTTGGGATGTCGTACGATGATTTACCGTACGAGCTTTATATTGATGATAGATCCGCACTCATGACCCGAGGATGTTATATGATATTGTATCGTACGCGGTACCTTTGAGGCGAGATCACCGACTATTATATATATATATACATATATATCGACTCGGATTTAGGTGGTTTCCATACCCCTCCTGATTGACTTGTTAGTTAGAGCTGTAGTTTTGCTAGTAGATGTTAGGCTAGGGTGATGTCATACCTATTTCAAATACTAACGAATCGGGAGGCTTTTAAAGACAGGCAAAGGGATTCTACGGATATTTTCAAAAGACGCATCTTTTCTTAAAAACACTGTAGCCCTTATTTTACTAAAAAAAACTCGATTCGTCTTATTTCAAATGGCAAACTGTACAACTTTTTATATTGATGCAGATGCGTCACTATTGCGTAATTAGTCGATCTCTGCATATTATTGTAATTTGCATCGCATTTCATGTGCAAATGGTTATTGTTATATTAAACTCATGTTGTTAGGACACTAGCAACATTATCGATGATGCATATGTTCCACGTACACCTGCTTGTCGGCTCACACACTTCATCATCGATAATTGCCATGTCATTATACAGAAGGATTGTTGCATCAGGATATGACCCATACTTGCATACATACGTATTTGCATGTACATAGATGATTCTGGCTTGATTTGGAGGTTTGGGAACTTCAAGATATATTTTAAAACTGGATTCATTTTGAAAGAGCGGTTTCCCTCAATATGTGCATACTATTATTCCATGTTGCATGATATACTGATATGCTTACATTTCCTTTATATGTCGCATATATCATGTTTATGATTATACGCATTGAGATATTTTTTTCATGAGATTTCTGGATTTTGGAACCGTGGTTATTTCAAAAGAGAATATGTATTGTTTTAAAAACCCGGTTTCCCTTGATATGATATTTCAGTGCGTTTTTCATGAGATTTCTGGATTTGGGAACCGTGGTTATTTCAAAAGAGAATATGTATTGTTTTAAAAACCCGGTTTCCCTTGATATGATATTTCAGTGTGTCCACCATGCGTTTTCTCGGTTCTGAGACGTATGCTTGAAACCCGATTCAAGGAGTTGGATGATCCGTTTGCGGGTTCATGGTGGACCCGGTATGGTTCCCCGGGGCGAGAAATGTTTTTCGTGGAGCAGACGATGAGCCTGGCAGGGCGGCGAGTACCTACCGGTGATTGTATTTGAGCTCGGCGGATATCCGGAGGATACCGACCGGGGTTGAAAGATGATATGGGCCGATCCAGACTGACGGAGCCCGATATATGAGGATTTACGTGCCGATGCTAGGCACAGGTTTCATGATGTTTTCTAGTGTCGATGCTTGACACTCAGGTTCCATGATTTGATATGTCGCGAGCGACACATGTTGATTTACATCCTCATACTTCTATGCATATGTTTATGATGTTTACATGCATGATGCTTATTGTCATTGGGTGACACCTGGACGATTTCCATATATATATATTGACATTGATGATAGTGATTACATAGTTGGATGATATCCATGTACTTTTAGACTTCATGATATAGTCGACATTGATCATAGCTCATATTTATGATATGTTATTACCTGAGGCACTGGCACGAGCACTTGGCACTACACTCATGTATAGATGTTACATTGCCACCTTATCATGCTTCAGACTTATTCATTTGAGGTTTATATATATCTGATCGTATTGGCCTAGGATTGTGGCATACATACGATTTCTGCTCTGTGATGTTTTATATTCACGAGTTGGCAACTCACCCCCGTTGTGCCACAGTTTTTGCAGGTTTTACCGTACAGGTTCATTGCGGCTTTTCTGGCACACTGCTTCCTTTCTGGGTGATTGCATTGGTAGGTGGGTTCTTTTGCATCAGAACCACCATTGTACATGTATTATTCAATTGCATCTAGAAATTCTATCAACCAAACTTGTATATTATTTCAGACTTAGAAAACCAGTTATGTATTATCTCGACCTTAGAGTTTCGCGTTGTAGTATTATGGTTTTCATGTTGATTTTGAGTTTCTTTTTGAGTTTTGATCCTCGCCCTTTGGTGTTGTATATTATATTGCTTGCGTGGCTGTGACCGTCGATTTACGAAGAGCTAGCTCACGCTTGGGGATGCCTTTTATCCTTGTGTATATATTATTCTTGTTGTACCCCGTTCAGGGCCATTATTTACAAAGGAAGCTCTGCAGAAATTTTTAGAAAAGAATATAGATTTTAAAAATGCATATTCGGCTTACTTATTTAAAAACCTTGTTATTTTGGATTAAAACCTTAGACAAACCCCAGGTTGCAAACTTTGAATTCTGCAGATACGGAAAATTGTGAGAATTGTGTAGGGAAATTGAAATCTGCTATCACTAGGAAACTACCACAAAAACCCCAGCCCTTGTATCTTTTTACAGGACGCAAATAAAAGCCTTCTGGCCGCAAATTGCGGCCAGACCTGGGCCATTTGGTCTCGTTCTTGTTATGTGGTCCTCTCATCAGTTAAATAGACCCTTGGCATATGCAAAATTGTCTGATTTGACCTAGGGTGAAATCTGGAACCTTTTTCCTGAGATGCTGTTTTGGATTCGTGTTTAGTTTTTCGTATTTTGAATTCTTGATTTGTATATTTGCGTTTTACCTCGATTACTTAGCATTTGTACGACAATATCGAGGATTGTTCGATGGTTTTGAAGCGTAGTCTATTGGTTCTAACCTATAAGCTTTTAAGCGTATCGTGTTGGTGGTCGTATGTCATTTTGGTTTTGATTTGGGTTTAATGCGATGCGATACGTGTGATATGTAGGTACCCCCACGGTGATCCGAGGCGATGAAGATGATGGTGGCAACATCGACACCGACACGTAGGATACAAGGTGAGTAGATTATATCTACGGGGGAAGTCGGGTGGATGGCGTATAGCACCCCCGCAGTTCGATGTCTAGTATACTATATACACTATATATATATATATATATATATATATATATATATATATATATATATATATATATATATATATATATGATAGCTTATTGTGTGTCGTGGATATTTGAGATGAGATTAGGTGTACTAGGGTTAGATTAGGGCGTAGAAGTAAACTAGTATAGTTTCCTAGTTGCGAACCCTAGAATAGGTTTTCACCACACGCACGTACATGCTTATTTGTTATACTTATACTTGGATGATGAGGGTAGTGGGTGATATTTGGTGATAAGTCGAGGAGATTGGGAATAGTGCCCGGAGATCGGTGATATGATGTGATTAGTATTTAGGATACGACATGTGATTTTCGCGGGCCTTTGGATGTGTGTTTCCCACACGCATTTATATTTATATAGATGGTGTCGATTTGTACTAAACTTAGATCAGTACCCCAGAACATGAGATATGATGATAAAGATACCTGATAATTGATGAGATGAATGTGATATTGAACTGTGCCTAGCTTTTGGGATGTCGTACGATGATTTACCGTACGAGCTTTATATTGATGATAGATCCGCACTCATGACTCAAGGATGTCATATGGTATTGTATCGTACGCGGTACCTTTGAGGCGAGATCACCGACTATTATATATATATATATATACATATATATCGACTCAGATTTAGGTGGTTTCCATACCCCTCCTGATTGACTTGTTAGTTAGAGCTGTAGTTTTGCAAGTAGATGTTAGGCTAGGGTGATGTCATACCTATTTCAAAAACTAACGAATCGGGAGTATTTTAAAGACAGACAAAGGGATTCTACGGATATTTTCAAAAAAACGCATCTTTTCATAAAAACACCGTAGCCCTTATTTTACTAAAAAAAACCTGATTCGTCTTATTTCAAATGGCAAACTGTATGACTTTTTATATTGATGCAGATGCGTCACTATTGCGTAATTAGTCGATCTCTGCCTATTCTTGTTATTTGCATCACATTGCATGTGCAAATGGTTATTGTTATATTAAACTCATGCTGTTAGGACACCAGCACCATTAACGATGATGCATATGTTCCCTGTACACCTGCTTGCCGGCTCACACACTTCATCATCGATAATTGCCATGTCACTACATAGTAGGATTGTTGCATCAGGATATGACCCATACTTGCATACATACATATTTGCACGTACATAGATGATTCTGCCTTGATTTGGAGGTTTGGGAACCGCAAGATATATTTTAAAACTGGATTCATTTTAAAAGAGCGGTTTCCCTCAATATGTGCATACTATTATTCCATGTTTCATGATATAATGGTAAGCTTACATTTTCTTTATATGTCGCATACATCATGCTTATGATTATACGCATTGAGATATTTGTTTTCATGAGATTTCTGGATTTGGGAACCGTGGTTATTTCAAAAGAGAATATGTATTGTTTTAAAAACCCGGTTTCCCTTGATATGATATTTTAGTGCATCCACCATGCGTTTTCTCGGTTCATAGACGTGTGCTTGAAACCCGATTCGAGGAGTTGGATGATCCGTTTGCGGGTTCATGGTAGACCCGGTATGGTTCCCCGGGGCGAGAAATGTTTTTCGTGGAGAAGACGATGAGCCTGGAAGGGTGGAGAGTACCTACCGGTGATTGTATTTGAGCTCGGCGGATATCCGGAGGATACCGACCGGAGTCGAGAGATGATATGGGCCGATCCAGACTGACAGAGCCCGATATATGAGGATTTACGTGCCGATGCTAGGCATAGGTTTCATGATGTTTTCGAGTGTCGATACTTGACACTCCGGATCCATGATTTGATATGTCGCGAGCGACACATGTTGATTTACATCCTCATACTTCCATGCATATGATGTTTACATGCATGATGCTTATTGTCATTGGGTGACACATGGACGATTTCCACATATATATATTGACATTGATGATATTGATTACATAGTTGGATGATATCCACGTACTTTTAGACTTCATGATATAGTCGACATTGATCATATCTCATATTTATGATATTTTATTACCTGAGGCACTGGCACGAGCACTTGGCACTATACACTTGTATAGATGTTACATTTCCACCTTATCATACTTCAGACTTATTCATTCAAGGTTTATATATATCTGATCGTATTGACCTAGAATTGTGTCATACATACGATTTCTGCTATGTGATGTTTTCTATTTACGAGTTGACAACTCACCCCCTTTGTGCCACAGTTCTTGCAGGTTTTGCCGTACAGGTTCATTGCGGCTTTTCTGGCACACTGCTACCTTTCTGGATGATTGCATTGGTAGGTGGGTTCTTTTGCATCAGAACCACCATTGTACATGTATTATTCAGTTGTATCTAGAAATTCCATCAACCAAACTTGTATATTGTTACAGACTTAGAAAACCAGTTATGTATTATCTCGACCTTAGAGTTGCGTGTTGTAGTATTATGGTTTTCATGTTGATTTTGAGTTTCTTTTTGAGTTTTGATCCTCGCCCTTTGGCGTTGTATATTATATTGCTTGCGTGGTTGTGACCGTCGATTGACGAAGAGCTAGCTCCCGCTTGGGAATGCCTTTTATCCTTGTGTATATATTATTCTTGTTGTACCCCATTTGGGGCCATTATTTATAAAGGAAACTTTGCCGAAATTTTCAGAAAAGAATATAGATTTTAAAAATGCATATTCGGCTTACTTATTTAAAAACCTTGTTTCTGAAACATGTTTTCTTTACTTCTTAAAAACTAGTTTTCTTATTTACTCCATAAAATGGTTTTAGATTTCTAGTCTTTTGGCTTACTCGAATTAGATGGTGTCCTATAGGCTTCATATGATTCAAGTGCCAGTCACGGGCTATTTCGGGTCATGACAAAGGTGGTATCAGAGCGCTAGGTTAACCTTGGTTCGAGTCTATATTTGACCATGTGGAGCCTACGGCGTTTATATATATACGGAACTTAGGCTTGACCTTACAGAACTTAGACTTAGTCGAGGGGGTATTATACCCGAAATTTCGTCGCATAGGATGACCCTTGGTTGATGGAGTAGGTAGCTTGAGTAGAGTAACATACCGTACGTATGTTCCGCGGCATATTTACGATAAGCTACTCCGCTTAAGAAACCTTAGGATGTACATTTCCTTGCATAGTATTATATTCATTCCTACGATCTATCCTCATCGGTACTGGTTATGATTTTGCTGCCACGATCACATGGGCAGAGAGAGCTACGGCTAGAGTTGCATCAGCTTGAGCTCGTCACGGACGATAACTGACCAGGGTGTGATTCCAGAGCCGTACGATCGCGTATAGAGGCGTCGTTTTATTGTGTTTTCGCGCCTTGAGCGTTTGACAGATCGCTGTCACGAGATTTCCCGGATGTGCTGATCGGCACCAGAGGATCAGGTTACTGCAAGAGGCCAGCTAGGATGTGATGACCATTGATATATCGCTTATTCATGATGATTGAGGCGTTGTTCAGCGTACAGACGAATGAGCCAGTTGTTGCTGCAATGACGAGATATCGCCCAGATGTTGGAGCTACTACAGCAAAGGTATATACTTAGAGATACAATGGTAAGTTGCTAGTCATCCGAGGATGAATGACTAGGATATGCGGTTCGTTCGCTTACCCCGGTGCGAGATCATCAGATAGATTGATTCCAGCTAGAGACGACTTCACGCAGGTATGTTGAGAGTCGATGGAGGCGATCGAATGTCAGAAACCCATATTCCAAGTTTAAAGTATTCGGAAAGACATGCAGGTGATTCTATGGACCCTCTAGAAGAATGAAACCCTAACTCGACATAATGACCGTGTGAAAGCCTTTGAACCTTAGGGTTTGTGGCAGTTCCGCGGTGCCATTAGTGAGGCTTGGGTTTTCCCTTCTACGACTGGTCCACCGATGCTGAGGTATGTACTCGATACTCTTAAACTGTACCCAAGATGTTGAGCTCTTGGGGGATTATGAGGTTTTGACAAATCGATCGGATGGTTCGACATCTTTCGGATATCAAGTGATGGGACACATTGTTTGGGAGACCGCAGATACGAGTATAGCCGTTGGAGCGCAGTCCATGCAGCCACGAGAAGACGAGTCCGAATCAGTCGACAGTAGAGAAAAGTGGAGTAAAGAGTTCGCACGAGATTTCGACGAGATGACGTTCTACTCCTCTAACATCAGAGATGCGATACGAATGCTGAGGCGTTGGGATGCGACCAGTTTCCGAGGAAATGCTGTGCTAAGGATGCAGATGTCCAGAGAGAGAGAAAGATTATGCAAGAGTACCAGCCTCCGTACAGTTCGGCATAGGCAAGATCGGAAGAGACCATGAGTAGGATTCCTTCAAGGACACAGCTGCGATAAGATTTGCACTTGGGATCAGATATGTAATGTGTATTTACAGGACCAGAAAAGTGCCAAAACAGAATCGTCCCCTTTAGCACACCTGACATGGCCGATGAGCCGATGGATCGCAAGATTGGTAATCCACAGAGAAGATAAGGTCCCAGAGACAGAGGATGCCAAATCGTGAGCAGGAGGCAAGTAGATATCTTGCGCTGCTAGCATTGGATGCACCGACACCTTCTCGACTTTGAAGGAGGACATATCGATGACAGTATCTATGATTTTTGATTTTGTGATTCGATTATCACGTATCCGTCACCTTGGATTTCGATTTGATGTCATTTGATATGTTGGTTTTGGTTTCATGCCTATACTATGCATGTGATTTGACTTATGCTTTCAGCATAGTTTTCATGCGCTTTTGTGCTTAGATATGATTTGTGCACGCTGATACACATGGTTGTGAGATTATACACAGCGGTATACCTGATTTGGATTGAGCCGTATTGTATACCGTCGACTTTGATTCTGATATTGATGTTGATTTCTTGCATTCCGTGCATTTGATTTGGATTTTCGCGCGTGATGAGCGCATATTTTGAGATGCGATTTTGATGCACACCAGATGCACTAAATCAGGATTCTTCGTGCATGTCAGATGCACCTGATTTTGCTGTCGGGCACACACGTTGTCTATGACAGATGTTTCGTGCACACCCGTTGCACCTAGATGTTGTTCTGTGCTCATGTATGGCACATATGTGGATTTTGATTTCCGTGCGCACCAGACGCACAGGGTATTCTTATATACATTTTTGGGATTTATTCCTTATGGACCAGTACGTTTTATGATATTTGCTATTTGTTTTCGTACTGAACAGGATTTGTCAGAGGACAGTACCTGGATATATCTTGCTTGCATTGATAGTTATCGAAAGGATTTCCAAAAAAAGAGCTATAGTCTCAGTATTTACCCGCGTGTCCGATATGATACGAAACGTTTAAAACAAGGAAACCCTTCTAAATTATTTTCAAAACGGCGGAACGTACATATTAAACAAAAGATATATACGTCTATGGTTATTTTCTTATAATAGACGTCCGCCACTATGATGTGTTGTGCGCATCGCACAGCGACTTAAAAAGATTTGGCATACATTTACTTCAGCTATTTATATGTATAGATTTGAGGTCTACATGTATAGTTCTGATTTATATCATATTGGTTTTGTTTCGTATTTGACATTTGTATCTTTACCATGACTCCGATGATTGCGGGATGCTTGATGGAGTTTTAATTTTGTGTTATCTGCTCATTGCTCGTGCGCACGATGTAAGTGCACGGCGGTGCCCCGGCCATCAATCCGATGCCGGAATGCGGAAACGGAACTTTTCTAAAAACTAGAAACCGGCATCACCGCGCACTAAAATCCCGGATTAGGCCATTAACCTAACTCTAGCAAACTAGAAAATGGAGTAGAGAGCTATACCGAGCGATCCGTGTCCTTCGATCTTCGGCCTCCACTCTGATCACCTCGCGGAATCTCCGGTCTGCATCTCCTCATCAGAACGGGCACCACATCGCCGGGTTCTTTTACGGGATCCCACCTCTGGACCGAGGCAACTCGAGCACGAAGTTGGCGAGCCGACGTGCCCAAGGATGCTGTAGGCTAAGTGTAGAAGCTTTTTTCTCAAAAGGGTTGTGAAGTTTCCATGATGGATTGAGGAGGAGAATGACAAGGAGCAATGAAAAAGGAGCTAGTCTTTTGCATAAATGGAAAAATAAGATACCAAAATTTTTCTACACCAAATGAAATTCTCTCCCTTACTCAAAGTGGCCGGCCCCTCTATAGAATGGATGAGGGAAAAAGAAAAACAAAGCAAGAGGAGAAAAATAGTCACAACAACATCAACCTCACATCCATTCCAAACCCATCACCATAAATGCAAAGGAAAAGAATTAAAAAGAATCTCATGATGCTAGAACCATCATGACGCCTCCATTAACAAATAACCCCCCCCCAAATTACTAATTTGCATACTTGCAAATTAGCCCCTCCCATCATAAAAGTCCGGTCGTGAAGGAACAAAGGAAAACTGGCCGAAACGGAATGCAAACGGGCAACTTCAGAAAACTGATCCCGTAATAAATAACAGGAAAACCCCGCAACTGCATATACATGCCCGCATTTTTATTCCCACTGAATACAAATGCAATGAGACAAAATTTACACTGTACAATACTAGGATCCGGCATAATCCAAAGCCCGCTAGTATTATCCGTCCGATCATGATCCGTGCAATACCGCACATATCTGATCGACCCCTGCCATATCTCCATACGGCCGCCACAGCGTTTCGCCCGAAACTTGAGAAAACGGTCTGTGGGGGACTCTAAAGACTCGTCAATACTTTAGCTGTGGATTTAACCACTAGCACGTCAGAGGTATTAGCCATACGTGACGGGATACCAGGTATTGACCAAAAGGGACGTCGATGAGCGTACTCAACCTGACACCCTACCGAGCCTGACAGTGACAATATCCGTACAGTCCGGTCCGTTCGTCTATGAGCATCGCATGGCGGGCCTAGGGGGTTGGTAAAAGTCAGACCCCCAAAAGCGGTACAAGTCGTGTCGGAGTGTAGCCCAGAACACTCTGAGATACTACTGGAATACCTACCAGTTAATCTCCTGTCTTGGCCAAGGACTTCATGTAATGGCTCTCCTAGACACAGCGCGACCTCACCCCCAATACCGGGAGAGACGAACCCTTGCAGATCCGCTCACTGCCTCCATGTGGCTCGGAACTGTACCCAACTAAAACCTGTTTGCACAACTTCTTTGAGCGTGGTAGGGTAGTAATCAAAGTAAAATGGGAACTCACACGAGACAAATGACGATCTCAGGTCGATGAACTAACCTGTACACATGTCACCAGGGAACTGCTATCTGACGTCAGGTATAAGACCAACTAGCATGTTCCCGGCGAGTCCTGTCCGGTGTACTCATAACCCAATGAGCACCTGTATACATCTTAGGTGAACCAATTGACACCAGTGGCTTGTGAGACCGGCCACCGCCCCTCGTCGGGATCTCCACTGTATACACTAGTCTACTCTGAAGTATCGATGCCCTGTCTCGAAACTCCCACGACTAGGGACCTTTTAAGGATGTGCTTATAGACCCAAGCTCCCACGTATATGATGGCCCTCGTACTGCTGGCTGTCAAGCAAGAATCCTAAGGGGCTCTATCAATACAGTGATAAATGCAGGCACCTAGGAAACTACCACAAAAACCCCAGCCCCTGTATCTTTTTACAGGCCGCAAATAAAAGCCTTCTGGCCGCAAATTGCGGCCAGACCTGGGCCATTATTCTTGTTATGTGGTCCTCTAATCAGTAAAATAGACCTTTTGTAGGGTTCCTAGGCACACTAATGAGGTCTCACAAGGCATCAACCATGCCAATTTCAAATTTTATAGGTGCCGAGAAACCCTAATACGGATCGTTGACTAGAGATTAGGCGAAACATGCAACTAGTTAACAGCTTAACTAAGAAGTGAACAAACATACAACCTTTGTAGATCCGGTTCTCCACCTCCATGGCTCCGCGATGAAGTCTCCTCGCTGCGATCATCGGATCCCGGGCTTTAGCGTCGGCTTCATCGGAGAAATGGGCGGGCTAGGTCGTCGACTTCGATGCCGAAGATGATCTACGTCGAGGCAACACAAGATCAAGCTCCAACTTCACCAAGCGATGAAACTTATGAAGAAAACACCCTATACTACTTGGAAAGTGGTAGAGGATGAAGAAATAGGAAGTGGGTTCACTTTAGAATTGGATTTCTCACTCTTTTTCTCAAGTTGCCATTAAAGGTTGCAAGCTTTCTTCATTGTTGAAGAAGAAGAAGAAGAAGAAGAAGGAATATGATAAGAATTATCCAAATAAAAAATAAAATGAATACTTATCATATACCAACCATGGTTAAATGTAGAGACTAAACTAGGGTTAGGTGAATGGTTAGGTTAAGGGAAGCAAACAAAATGGTCAAGCTTTCAACACTTCATGAAGCTTCATGAAAGAAACAAAGAAAGCCACCATTTCTATTTATCTTTTCCAAAATAAATAAACAAAATAAATAAATGAATAAGTAAACAAAACCCTAACCATTCATATAACCATGGATTAATCATACACACAAACTCAAGTTAGCATGTATCATCAAACATGATACAAACAAGTGCACAAAAGTATATCATATATACAATGTGCATATCAAGTGAGAAAATCCTTTTTAAAGTGAACCAATACTAGTTAATGCAAAGTAATATATCAAATATATAATTATACATTAAATCATTAAATCAACACTTGATTCAATGATCCGGTCACATCGCATATAACCGACTAGTATCCAATGTATCGACTTATCGAATCAATCCTTGATTCGATAACTAGGTTATATCGCATACAACCAATCGATACATTCATCGCGAGAATAGAATGCGGTATCACATATGCGCATTATTCTCGGTCCCGCACATATCTCATATGCGCTCCTATTTCGTTTCGCTTGAGCCCGGAAACCTCTGTGTAGGACTCTAAAGACTCGTCAATACGCCGGCAGTAGGTGATGATCATATCAAACACCCACAAGCCGCAAGCGGTCTGCTAAACGTAACGTCCACCCGGGTATTGAGCGATCAGAAGATCGACGAGCAAGCCCGCTCATACTCCTGTGATCCAACCAGTAACACTTACCATACAGTCCGGTATGTTCGTCTCATATGTCGCATATCTCGCCTAAGGGTGGTAAACGTCAGACCCCAGTAGCTCGATAAGTCGTGTCGATATGAGGTCTATAACAGTTCGAGAAACTACTGGTAACACTTACCAGTAAATCTCTACAACCCTGGCCAGGGATTTCCGGTTATAGCCAATCGAACACAGCACAACATCAACTCCCTATACCGGGAGAGACGAATCCCCTCCTATCGCTCATTGCCTCCAAGTGATTCGGGACTGTACCCAAAAACCACCATTTTGCACGCCCTCTTGGACGTGGTAAGGTAAAAATCAAAGCACAATGGGAATCACACAAGACTCTATGACGATCTCGTATCTACAGACTAACCTGTACCAGTGTCACCAGAGAACTGCCATCTGACGTAAGGTATAATACCATCTGGGAGTTCTCGGCGAGTCCGTCCAGTGTACCCAGTCTCCACTGAGCACCCGTATATCATCTCTGATGTCAAACACCAATGGATATGGGATCATCCATCGCCCATCTGTATGGGTCGAGAAGGTATACGCTAGTCTACTCTGGTATATCGATGCCCCGTCTCGATACACCCACGACTAGGGACCTTGAAGGATGTACTTGTGGACTACCATGTCCCCACTAGTATGATTCGCATCATAGTCCAGGTAGTCAAGTACACATCCTAAGGGCTTTACCAACACGTAACAGAGAGACAAACAGTATACACGTTAAGGTAAAGAGTAACCAGATAGCATACTATCATGTCGAGCAAGAAAGTCCTCCCTATATATGTCCCAGCATCCACTACAATATACATCCTATGTACAGTAATGGCCTCTAGGGCATAGATATAACTAACAATCTCCCACTTGCACTAGGGCCATCTGTAGCAGTGGTTGCAGTATCTCAAACTCAACCATCCCATAAAAGTCTCTCTCTGGGAATAGGCCTTCGTGAGTGGATCCGCCGTGTTATCCTCTGAGTCTGCTCTCCTAACCTCGATCACCTTGGAGATCAGCCATCTCTATGATCAGGTGATACTGCCTTAGAATATGTCTGGATCACTGATGGGACGGACGTTCCTTGGCATAAGCCACAACTCCATTGTCACACAATGGGAGGAACTAAGTTCATCTCATGAACTTATATACACCCAGACAGCCTCTTTGGTAGCATCTTATGTAGCGATGTATCCAGCCTTTATCGTCTCGTTAGCCACGGTATCTAGCTTGGAACTCTTCCAACATACCGTCCTTTTACTGAGGGTAAAGACAATGCCTGCGACTGACATTCAGTCGTCCTTATCACCCTAGAACACTTCCAGTGATTCTCCCCATGACCAATTGATACCATCTCACTACAACTTGTGAGTATCCTAATATCTAATTAGATCTATCTCATAGATCCAAAACCCAGGATTTAGTAGGTATCACTTTGATCCTTTATGGAGAATCATTGTGAGAAGCGGAGATTGACCGAGCGTAGCAAAGGAGACTCCTTCCCTATCAAGAGTATGTTATCCACGTACTCTACGAGGATTACCACCATACTCCCTACTACCTTTTTGTATATACAAGGTTCATCTACCATTTTGATGATGCCAAACTGTTTGACTAACTCATCAAAACAGATGTTCCATCTCCGCGATGCCTGCTTTATCATATAAAACATCTTACACACGTTTCCGCTTCTCCCACTGTCTACGAAGCACTCTGGCTGTGTACTTATAGACGCTCTCTTCCAAAACATCATTTTAGAAGAGCTGTCATGACACCCAACCACCAGATATCGTAGTCATGGTATGTAGCCATGGCAAGTAGGATCTGGATGGACTTAAGCATAGCTACTTGAAAAAGGTTTCATCATTATCCACTCCTGGTCGATGATGAAAACCTTTAACATGTCTAGCTTTGAAAGTCTTAACTTTTCCATGTACACCAAGTAATCTTCTCAAGATATACTTGCTCCTGATGGGGATTTAACCCTTCAGATAAAGCAACCAAAGTCCATACTTTGTTGGTGTATAAGGATTCCATCTCAGATCGATAAACATCCAGCCATTCTTACAGAGTCCTACTCCTGATGACCAGCTCGAAGCTAGTTGGGTCATCATCTCATGATGCAATTCTCTCTCCCACTGTCATAGAGAAACCGAAGTATCTCTCAGGTGGGTGAGGAACCCTACTAGATCGGCGGAGAGGCTGAGGTTCGTTGGTTGCTATTGAATCCTTTGGTTCTGCCAAATCATCAGCTGCAGTTTCTATAGCTGGAACATTTCCAGTTCTACATAACAGATCTTGCCTCGAGCTTGTCCGGATTTTGCTTTTAGACATAAGCCGGACAACCCCAAATCTTAACTAACTTAAGATATGGGCTCTTCCCTTTCCATATCACATATGAAGTGGTAGGCAACTGATTTGATCGGAACCTATTCAATAGGTATGCAACTTCATAAGCGCATAACTCCCAAAGGGAAATAGGAAACTCAGTAGTACTCATCATAGAGCGCACCATATCAAATAGGGTGTGATTGCTCCGCCCCGATACAACGTTGTGCTGTGGTGTATTCGGAGGAGTAAGGATGAGAGAGTATCTCATTCTCCTTTAGAATAGTCCAGGAATTCCATGCACACTCCTCCCTGATCTCATCATAGGACATAATACTTATACCCGTAATTTGGTTCTCTACTTCTAACTTATATTCTGTGAATATCTCAAAAGGTTCGGAGTTGTGTTTCAACAGGAACATATATCGGAATCTTGAGAGATTATGTCACGCCCCAAAAGTACGGAACATGACCAGCACTTAAACTACGAAACGTCTCGAGGCGTAGCAAAACTAGTGGTTACAATATTCACTAATTAGCTTAAATAGGCCACATAAACATTTATTATATTTTTAATCTTGCCAAAATTCCCTTAAACCAAAACCTAGTTAGCACAAATACCCTTTTTGTTCAAAACATGAAGTTTTAACCAATAAAAACATTTCAACAATTTTTGTGGCCAACATGCTTACTAAATAACATAATTAGGTCATACAAATCACTTTCATATATTGAACTTATCAATTTATAAATATTTTTAAAACCTAGTAAGCAAAAAAAAAATTCCAAATTTGTGCAAACATTGCGGATTTGCGATAAAGTGCACACAATATCGCGCAAACACCCAAGTTAACCATTAGAAAGCCACTACAATTAAATTAGCCCAATTACCATGCTTCAAAACCCATTTTCCATACACACCCTTTCTTGATTTTTTTTCAAAATGAGCAATTCCAATCCAAACTATACATGAAAACACTAAATTAACACTAATTTGAGCCCACTAAGCAAAGTAACCTCTTAGATTTGGTTTGTATAAAACACTAGATAACAAAATAGAATAATTAACTTTAAAAAATGGTTTGCTAAAAACCCTAGTTTAACTCAAACCATTCTCTTGAAAATCCTAGATGAAAATAGCACCAATATTAACACTAAAACAACCCGATTAAAGAAATCTAACCATAGGAATTTAAATGGGTAGAAATATACCTCAAGATCTATGGATCTAGCATGATGATTTGCCTCTAAAATTGCCTCCTTTACACATGTTTTCAACTAAATTAGACTTGAGAAGAGGTAGCACAAGGATTTGTTTTGGTTTTGTGAAGAAATTTGTGGATTTATATGGATTTTGAGAGGGATTTTTGAACCAAAAGAGGAGGAAAAAATGAGGGGAGGGGGATGCAGAATTTCGACCTGAAGGAGGAAGGGGGAAGTGGTGTTGTGGGAATTTTCACCAAGTCAAACCCCCCTCAAGTCAAGTACACCATACCCCAAAATAATATATATTAAAACCTACACTTTTAACTCAATTCCTCACCTAAAAAATGAGTTAAAGAAAAAAAATTTGAGAGGGGGAGAAATTTCTGCATTTGGGCCGGCCAAGGGAGTGAGGAGTGAGTGAGAGAGATTTTACAAAGAAATTCTATGCAAAAAGACCCCCCACAATGCCATATTTGCAAGTTTTAGTTCAAAATAATTATATTTTTGTTTTCCATAATAAAAACCTATTAAAACTTAAAATAAAATACAAACAAATTATATTACAAATAGATTTTAATTAAAATTATTTTAAAGATTAAAATTAGCCCATTTAAATTTTTATTTATCGCTAATTTAATGTATTTTTTTACCGGCTTAAAATAATATTAAAAATGGAAAAATTAGGGAAAAATTTTAAACGACCAGAATTTCATAAGTAACTCATTAGATATTAAAAACTAGCAATTACCTATCCAAATTAGGTATAATTAGGCCTAAACTGCAAAATAACAAAAAAGACGATTTACGGAAAAATACCAAATTTTCACCGATTTTTGGGAAAACACCAAAACGACTTTTCTAGGCGTTATAATCTTCCCCCCTTAAAGAAATTCGGTCCCCGAATTTAAATTAAAACTCCCCCCCCCCTAAATACTAAAACATCCAAGCAAAACCATCAAGTCGTCGGGGCTCCGAAATCATAAGTACATAAAACAAATCATAGCGCAGCGCATGCGCATGAAAAACGAGCATATAACTCAAAATCAAAACTCCGTCAAGCATCATGCAATCATCGGAGTCAAGGTGAAGACACGAATGCCAAATCCAAAGCAAAACCGATATGATATAACTCGGAACTATACATGTAAACATCGAATCTATATCTGTAAGTATCTGAAGGAAATGCATGCCAAATCTCTTGAAGTCGCTGTGCAACGCGTATAACACTGCACAGTGGCGGATGTCTATCATAAGAAAATAACTATATACATATATACCTTTGTTTGAAATGTACGTTCCGCCATTTTGGAAACAATTTAGAAGGGTCTCCTTGTTTTAAATATTTCGTGTCATATCAGACACGTAGGTAAATACTGAGGCTATAGCTCGCTTTTTGGAAATCCCTTCAATAACTATCAACGCATGCAAAATATATTCAGGTACTGTCCTCTGACTAGTCCTGCTCAGTACGAAAATACATAGCAATATCATAAAAACGTACTGTTCTATACGAAATCAATCCCAAAATATGCACATGAATGCTACGTGCGTCTGGTGCGCACGGAAATCAAAATCCATGAATGTGCCATACATGCGCACAGAAACAATATCTAAGTGCATCGGGTGTGCACGAAACATCTGTCGTAGGCAACATGTGTGCCTGACAGTAAAATCAGGTGCATCTATCGTGCACGAAATCATGAAATCCAATATCAAGCGCCGAACGTGCGCAAAATCAATCAGGTGCACAAAACAAATATCGGGTATCACAATCGAAATCGAAGTCCAGTGCATCTAAGTGCAAAAAAGGCGTATCACTGCACTGCAAGCATATATAAACTATACCGAGTGCAGGAACGAAATCGTGTGCATGCATACGCACAAAACCAACTCAACTGTTTAAAATCGTAAAATCACAAACATGTGAAACTGAAGCACGAAAACGATATCAAATGCAACACTGTGCAAAGATCGTAAATCCTCAATCATCAAAATCAAATCATCCAAAACATCGTAATCAAGTATGGCGGAATAGTCCCGCTCAAGTTCACCCTCTAAGAATCTCTGGCCAACTGCCGTGATCACTCATAACGTATCTCGGCGGCGATCCTGTACTCTGGCCCGCTGGTGTGCGTAACATGACCACTCCTGGGTCCAAGTCTTCTCCGTGGATTACCAATCTCACGATCCATCGGTCATCGGCCTGGTCAGGTGTGCTAACAGGGACGATTTTGTTCTGGCACTTCTCTGGTCATCTCTCGATCAATCATCGTGACCACTCGTAAGGCAACATGTCACTGGAGTCCGCCTCTGGCTCTCTAAATGTACGTGACACATCTGATCCTGGGTGCAAATATCATTGCAGCATTGTCCTGAAAGGAATCCTACTCAAGGTCTCTTCCAGTCTCATCTCTGCCAACTGTCCGGGAGTCATCGTCCTTTACTATATCTGCTCCTTGTTCTGGAATGGCTGCATACTCATCGCGACTCCTTGTGGAAGGTATATCCAAGTACAATGCCTCGGCATGCGTATCGCATCTATGATGTCGGCGGAGTAGAACATCATCTTATCAAGATCTCGTACGCACCGCTTACTCCACTTTTCTCCAAGTTCGACCGTTTCGGACTCGTCTCGTCGTGGCTGCATGGACTGAGCTCCAACGGCTATCCTCGTACCTGGAGTCTCCCAAGAAATGCATCTCACCACCTAGCATCCGAATTAAGTCGATCCATCCGATCGATTCGTCGAAACCTCATAGTCCCCCAAGAGCTCAACATCTTGGGTACAGTATAATAGTATCCAGTACATACCACAACATCAGTGGTCCAGCCGTAGAAGGGCAAACCCAAGCCTCACTAATGGCGCCGTAGAACTGCCGCAAACCCGAAGGTTCAAAGGCTTTCACACGGTCATTAAGTCGAGTTAGGGTTTCATTCTTCTAGAGGGACCAAAGAATTGCCTGCATGACCTTCCGATTACTTTAAACTTGGAATAGTAGGTTTCTGACATTCGATCGTCTCTGTCGACTCTCAACGTCTCCGCGTGAAGTCGTCTCTAGCTGGAATCAATCTATCTGATGACCTCTCATCGGGGTAGGCGAACGAATCACATGTCCTAGTCATTCATCCTCGGTGACTAGCGACCTTCTATCATTTCTTAGTAGAATCTCGTACTGCAATAGCTCCAACATCTGGGGCGATATCCCGTCGTCCGCAGCAACAACTGGCTCACTTGTCCAAACGCTAAACAGTGCCTCAATTATCATGAGTAAACAACACACCAACGGGAATCAAAATCTGGCTGGCCTCTGTCAGTGGCTCAATCTGATTGGCACGTCCAAGTAATCTCATACAGTGATCCATCCAACGCTCGTGGCGCGAAAGCACAATCAAAAGACACATCTCTACAATCGTGTGTCGCCGGAATTATGCTCTGGTCAGTCCTCGTTCGTAACGAGCTCGTGCTGACCGCAACTCTAGCCGTAGCTCTCCCTGCCCGTAATCGTGGCAGCAAAACCAGAACTGGTACTGATGAGGCTAGATCGGAATGAATATAATACTGAGCAAAGAAATGTACATCCTAAGGCTCCTTAAGTGGAGTGGCGTGTCGAAAATATGCCGCGGAACATACCCACGGTACGTCACTCTACTTTAGTCACCTATTCCATCAACCAAGGGTCATCCTACGCTCCGAAGGTAAAGCCTAACGCTTTGATACCAACTTTGTCACGTCCCGAAAGTACGGAACATGACCGGCACTTAAACTACGAAACGTCTCGAGGCGTATGTAATCTAAGTAAACCGAAAACCCAGAAATCCAAACCAAGAAAAGAAGTAGAGTGAAGGAAAACCAATTTAAAACAAGTAGTTTTAATAGCATAAGCCGAATTATGCGGTTTTTAAAACATCAAAATTTTACTGAAAATTTCGGCAGAGTCTCCTTTGTAAATACAGGCCACCAAATGGGATACAACATGATTAGTATACGAAAACAAGAAAAGGGCATCCCCAAGCGGGAGCTAGCTCTTCGTCAATCGACGGTCACAACCGCACAAACAATATAATATACAACGCCAACGGCGAGGATCAATACTCAAAAGGAAACTCAAAACCACCAGAAATATAACGAGCAACTCTAAGGTCGAAAGAATAAACAATACTGGTCTCTATCTCAAAAAAATACATATTTGGTTGATGGAATTTACTAGATACAACGGAATAATATTATACAAGGTAATATGATGGGTACGATACAAGAAAAACCCACCTACTAGCAAGTCACCCGAATGAAACTGAGCCCGCAAAGCCGTAATGAAACCTGTACGGCAACCTGCAAGAAACTGGGGCACAACGGGGGTGAGTTGCCAACTCGTGAATAGAAAAATATCTACGCACAGAAATCGCATAAATAACGCAACCTAGGTCAATGATCATAATATATCCTCAAATATATGAATAACACGTAGCCTATAACAAGGCTAGGGTAAATATCTAACCCGAGTGTAATCTCATGTGCCCGTGTCAGTGCCCAAGGGTAGCAATATATCATATGAATGAGGTAAGAATGCATGAAAACAGAATACATGTAAATGAAGAACTGTTTCCATAATTTAGAGAGATTTCCTTTGTATTTTTAAAATGAGGTATCATAATGAAATCAGCATAAAACAGTGCCTAGCATCGGCACAAAACGTAATCCCAATATCTCAATATCTCTGTATCACAGTCTCTGTACCTCAATATCTAGGGCGCCGTCAGTCCAGACCGGCCCCTACCATCCATCTCAAGACCACGACGGTATCCTCCGGATATCCGACGCGTCGGGTAAAATCACCGGTAGGTAGTACTCCCCTGCCAGGCTCACATCGTCATCATCACGCGCTTCTTGCCCCGGGGTACCTTACCGGGTCCACCATGTACCCGAAACGGTTCATCCGTCTCCTCGAATCGGGTCTCGAAATCCATCAGCAAACTCATGGTGGACGACTCATACATCATGGGAAAACCGCACTTTTTATTTTTAAAAGAGAGAAATCAGTTCATATAAGTTTTTGCGGTTTTCCTCCAAATCCAGAAAATCTCATGGAAATCCGAGTCCAAAACCTCAATAACACGTAAAATAGTGAATATATGCATGAGAATCCATGAATGCGGCATAACGATGAATAACAGTATGCATGAAGTAGCAGGTAATAACTACAATGTCTAAACTAACATATAAGGCAAGTACACTAATATCATGTCTAACTATTAGCTAACAGGCTATGTCAAGCAATAACATTTTCTAAGGTGTACGTGACATGGCAATTACCGATGAAGATGTGTGTGAGCCGGCAATTAAGTGTACGTGGTACATACGCATCATCGGTAATGGTGCTGGTGTCCTAACAGCATGATATCAATAATGGAGTATGAAACATAAAATAAGCATGCGATGCGAAGCGGACCACAAAAATGAGCGGGAGCTGAAAAATAGACGCAACTATAACTAATCTGCATTAATCTAATATCAGTCCTACAAATGGTGCCTTTTGAAATAACACAAATCATGGGGTTTTGATAATAGGGGCTACGGTGTTTTTATGAAAAGATACGTCTTTTGAAATATCCGTAGGATCCCTTGGGCTGTCTTTAAAAATGCCCACGATTCGTTAGTTTTTGAAATATGTGAGAAGTCTAATCTAATCTAACAACTACACTAAACTATACGGCTGAACTAACAAGCTGAACTACAGGTAAGGAAACCGCCTATCATCTGAGTCGATACATATACTTACCTGTATATGTATAGTCGGTGATCCCGCCTCAATAATATCATATCCGATACCATATCTATAATCAGGCATCCCAAGTCAAAGAGTGCGGATCAATCATCAATATAGCTCGTACGTAAATCCGTCGTACGGCATCCCCAAATCTGGGTACGGGTTAATATCACATTCAATCACACTATTCATCTGGTATCTTCTTTATCAAATATCATGATCCGGGACAATGTCCTACGTCTAGTATAATACTGATACCGCCTAAGCATGCATACAGGTGTAAGAATTGCTACGTCAAAAGACCCGCTAAAACATCATGTCGTATCTCAATACGAACCAAATCACATCACCGATCTTCTGGCCTCAGGCCCAATATCATCAACTCATCTCAAATTCCAAATACTATCCTCAAATCCAGTATATGAACACATAGTCACATACCCATGTGAACACATAAATATATACTCCCATATACGCACATATAAAAGAAGAATGTATGCAAGTATGTGTGTGTGTGCGTGCGTGAGTGCGACCACTACTCTAGGGTTTCGCAACTACACTAAACCAATCCAAAAATACCAAATATCCATCTTATCATCAATAATCTCAACAACATATAATCAATATCTGTGTGTATACGTATTTGTATACATCACCACGAACTGCGGGGGTGCTATACGCCATCCACCCGACTTCTCCCCGTAGATATTAATCTACTCACCTGGTCCTCGTTCGCCGGTGCCGACGTCGCCACGCGCTTGCTTGTCGTCTCGAAGTCCACATGGGTTACCTACATATCATAACGTACCGTGTCATATTAAAATCCGACTCATGACCCAAAACGACACGTGAATCCCACACAGGTCAAAACCTATGGTTTGCTTTCTCAAATCAACCCAAAAACCCTCGACATCGGCGTACAAACGCCAAATCATCGAGAAAAACTCAAACGCACCAATCGTGGTTTCAAAACTCATTAATAATATAAGAAATAGTTTTTAATTCATCAAAACCATCAAATTAAACAAATCGTTTTATTTCCCGAAAACCTAGTTAGCGGTCGTTAACCGTTTTTAATACAAATCTTAATGTTTTAGCAAAACTAGTGGTTACAATATTCACTAATTAGCTTAAATAGGCCACATAAACATTTATTATACTTTTAATCTTGCCAAAATTCCCTTAAACCAAAACCTAGTTAGCACAAATACCCTTTTTGTTCAAAACATGAAGTTTTAACCAATAAAAACATTAAGATTTGTATTAAAAACGGTTAACGACCGCTAACTAAGTTTTCAGGAAATAAAACGATTTGTTTAATTTGATGGTTTTGATGAATTAAAACCTATTTCTTATATTATTAATGAGTTTTGAAACCACGATTGGTGCGTTTGAGTTTTTCTCGATGATTTGGCGTTTGTACGCCGATGTCGAGGGTTTTTGGGTTGATTTGAGAAAGCAAACCATAGGTTTTGACCTATGTGGGATTCACGTGTCGTTTTGGGTCATGAGTCGGATTTTAATACGACACGGTACGTTATGATATGTAGGTAACCCATGTGGACTTCGAGACGACAAGCAAGCGCGTGGCGACGTCGGCACCGGCGAACGAGGACCAGGTGAGTAGATTTATATCTACGGGGAGAAGTCGGGTGGATGGCGTATAGCACCCCCGCAGTTCGTGGTGATGTATACGAATACGTATACACACAGATATTGATTATATGTTGTTGAGATTATTGATGATAAGATGGATATTTGGTATTTTTGGATTGGTTTAGTGTAGTTGCGAAACCCTAGAGTAGTGGTCGCACTCACACACGCACACACACACACATACTAGCATACATTCTTCTTTTATATGTGCGTATATATTTATGTGTTCACATGGGTATGTGACTATGTGTTCATATACTGGATTTGAGGATAGTATTTGGAATTTGAGATGAGTTGATGATATTGGGCCTGAGGCCAGAAGATCGGTGATGTGATTTGGTTCGTATTGAGATACGACATGATGTTTTAGCGGGTCTTTTGACGTTGCAATTCTTACACCTGTATGCATGCTTAGGCGGTATCAGTATTGTACTAGACGTAGGACATTGTCCCAGATCATGATATTTGATAAAGAAGATACCAGATGAATAGTGTGATTGAATGTGATATTAACCCGTACCTAGATTTGGGGATGCCGTACGACGGATTTACGTACGAGCTATATTGATGATTGATACGCACTCTTTGACTTGGGATGCTTGATTATAGATATGGTATCGGATATGATATTATTGAGGCGGGATCACCGACTATACATATACAGGTATGTATATGTATCGACTCAGATGATAGGTGGTTTCCTTACCTGTAGTTCAGCTTGTTAGTTCAGCCGTATAGTTTAGTGTAGTTGTTAGATTAGATTAGACTTCTCACCTATTTCAAAAACTAACGAATCGTGGGCATTTTTAAAGACAGCCCAAGGGATCCTACGGATATTTCAAAAGACGTATCTTTTCATAAAAGCACCGTAGCCCCTATTTTCAAAACCCCATGATTTGTGTTATTTCAAAAGGCACCATTTGTAGGACTGATATTAGATTAATGCAGATTAGTTATAGTTGCGTCTAGTTTTCAGCTCCCGCTCATTTTTGTGGTCCGCTTCTTATTTTATGTTTCATACTCCATTATTGATATCATGCTGTTAGGACACCAGCACCATTACCGATGATGCGTATGTACCACGTACACTTAATTGCCGGCTCACACACATCTTCATCGGTAATTGCCATGTCACGTACACCTTAGAAAATGTTATTGCTTGACATAGCCTGTTAGCTAATAGTTAGACATGATATTAGTGTACTTGCCTTATATGTTAGTTTAGACATTGTAGTTATTACCTGCTACTTCATGCATACTGTTATTCATTGTTATGCCGCATTCATGGATTCTCATGCATATATTCACTATTTTACGTGTTATTGAGGTTTTGGACTCGGATTTCCATGAGATTTTCTGGATTTGGAGGAAAACCGCAAAAACTTATATGAACTGATTTCTCTCTTTTTAAAATAAAAAGTGTGGTTTTCCCATGATGTATGAGTCGTCCACCATGAGTTTGCTGATGGATTTCGAGACCCGATTCGAGGAGACGGATGAACCGTTTCAGGTACATGGTGGACCCGGTAAGGTACCCCGGGGCAAGAAGCGCGTGATGATGACGATGTGAGCCTGGCAGGAGAGCACTACCTACCGGTGATTTTACCCGACGCGTCGGATATCCGGAGGTTACCATCGTGGTCTTGAGATGGATGGTAGGGGCCGGTCTGGACTGACGGCGCCCTAGATATTGAGGTACAGAGACTGTGATACAGAGATATCGAGATATTGGGATTACGTTTTGTGCCGATGCTAGGCACTGTTTTATGCTGATTTCATTATGATACCTCATTTTAAAAATACAAAGGAAATCTCACTAAATTATGGAAACAGTTCTTCATTTACATGTATTCTGTTTTCATGCATTTATACCTCATTCATATGATATATTGCTACCCTTGGGCACTGACACGGGCACATGAGATTACACTCGGGTTAGATATTTACCCTAGCCTTGTTATAGGCTATGTGTTATTCATATATTTGAGGATATATTATGATCATTGACCTAGGTTGCGTTATTTATGCGATTTCTGTTCGTAGATATTTTTCTATTCACGAGTTGGCAACTCACCCCCGTTGTGCCCCAGTTTCTTGCAGGTTGCCGTACAGGTTTCATTACGGTTTTGCGGGCTCAGTTTCATTCGGGTGACTTGCTAGTAGGTGGGTTTTTCTTATATCGTACCCATCATATTACCTTGTATAATATTATTCCGTTGTATCTAGTAAATTCCATCAACCAAATATGTATTTTTTTGAGATAGAGACCAGTGTTGTTTATTCTTTCGACCTTAGAGTTGCTCGTTATATTTCTGGTGGTTTTGAGTTTCCTTTTGAGTATTGATCCTCGCCGTTGGCGTTGTATATTATATTGTTTGTGTGGTTGTGACCGTCGATTGACGAAGAGCTAGCTCCCGCTTGGGGATGCCCTTTTCTTGTTTTCCTATACTATTCATGTTGTATCCCGTTTGGGGGCCTGTATTTACAAAGGAGACTCTGCCGAAATTTTCAGTAAAATTTTGATGTTTTAAAAACCGCATAATTCGGCTTATGCTATTAAAACTACTTGTTTTAAATTGGTTTTCCTTCACTCTACTTCTTTTCTTGGTTTGTATTTCTGGGTTTTCGGTTTACTTAGATTACATACGCCTCGAGACGTTTCGTAGTTTAAGTGTCGGTCATGTTCCGTACTTTCGGGGCGTGACAGATTATCAGAGAACGTAATGAAGTATAAAGAACCGGTCTTGGCATGTTTAGACAGGGGATCTACATACATCAACATGTATCAATCCCAAAAATTCACTAACTCTTTCTCTGTTTCCAATAAACAGAGCTATGGTCATCTTATCTCTGTGACATGACTGGCAAGTTTCACAAGATGTAAATTCAAAGTAATTTAAATATGCATCTATGTGCAACTTAGCTAGTCGGGTCGCATTGATATGACCTAGTCTACAATACCTCAGGAAGGATTCATTCATTTTTGAACTCTTCCTCTTGTGTGAGTTCTGTATACTAAAGAACTGTGGTTTGATTTAGAACTTTAATGCTTTTAGATAACGTGCCTGAACTGATCAACTTTTGATATTGGAAATGTTCAAAACATTATTCGACAATACAAAATTTTATCATTTCTTTACAAATAAAGAGACTGATATGATTTTGTATATCAGGTTCGGTATCTAATAACATTCGTTCAGAATCAATGTATTTGTAATACAGGGTGACAGTGACCAACAGACATGGCAGCAACACTTGCCCCTTTTTCTGCCTCATGAAACTTATCACCCGTTCTCAGTTCTCTACCTATCTGTAGCCTTATGTAACAGATTACATATCCGAGATCCTGATCCGGTATCATATACCCAGGACGTAAAGGATACTGAGAAACAGTTCTTTGTAATGAACACACCCGAAGATGATGCATCTTCCTGCACTTTCTTCGTTTGGGCGGCACGGGAAATCTGGTATTCCCCAATTTCCTGCTCTGTCTTATAACAATTATAAGTTGGAGCGGGACCAACGTTCCCCAGCTCAGTATAACAAGTGGGTTCGGTCAATATATCCATTTTATTATCTTGATTAAGGCGTGATATGGTCGCTACCAGGAGAGGGAAAGAAGAAAACACTCTGCGTGCGCTCTTGCAAAATTAGATTGGTTATATATTTTATCTAATCAGGATGGTTCCCACTGTTTTTATCAAATCTTCCTTCAAACCCTAAAAGGAAAGACTAGCGGGGATTAATTACACGCTACAAGTTCGCCAATCTTTCAGCCAGGCCAGTGTCGGTACTTTGAGGGAGGTCCCCCGTGCTTTCGCACGAACCTAATTAATGTAAACCTCGTTTTTCTAGAAGCTTATCCCCGTTGACACCTTTCTAGACACCTACTTGATCGGGTAATTGTAATGTGTAAAACTCTCCCAGGAGTAACAATTACTCGCAGTGGGTATCGGGATCCAACTATCTCATAGAAGGTATGCAATCTCATTGCAAATTTCAACACTTGAAATTCCCGATAATATTTTGCCCCTAACGTGCTATGACCTTGACGAAAGCCAACAAACCATAGCCCGCTAGTCAAGTTCAACCCGTCATTTCCTGATTGAATTAAACCCACCCGCACGACCCTTGACGAAAGCCAACTAAACCGCACGACTACCCTAATCCAATCGCATCGTATGCTACAGATAAGCAGCATATAGCTACCGCACACTGCACCTTGACGAAAGCCAACAAATGCAGCACGAATACTATATACAACTTATCTGAAATGACGGAGTGCTACGACAGGTTTTTCTGAAAACCTATTGCGTAATGAACTTGATATCGTTGTAGAATCGAATGAATTTTGAAATGGAGTGTTTTTAAGGCTTTTCTAGTTTTGCTAAAGGAGTCACTCCCGGTGAAGGGATCGTCGGTCCTTTCCTCGCCGAATGAGGTGCGGGATATATCATATATATCACTGTGCAAAGCAGAAACTATAGAAGCAATCAAAAGACGAACCGAGGGTTGTAGCATCTGCCAGTTATTGCTAAAGGAGTCACTCCCGGTGAAGGGATCTCGGTCATTTCCTTATCGAATAAGGTGCAGGATGTTCTACAAGGAACACCGCGATGCAAAGCAAGAACTGTAGCTACCTGTTTTATTTAGAAATTCGATTCCACAACATCTTAGGTTTCTTTTCTTTCATTAATCACATTAATGAAGTCCCATCATTTAAATCACCTAAACATCACAGATAAATACGACGTACACTTATGCCATCCGCTTTGGCCTCGATGTCCTCTCGTGCACCGTTAGGTTAGGTAACTAACGGCAGAGCGGGGCAGGGCTAGCGCGGGTGTAAAACATAAGTAACGCCTATATAATATATCATATATACTATATACTGTATCTATCATAGAACATCACATGATCACATCACAGATATCGCAGCAGAAGAATCATATGAAACATTGGATATACTAGGACGTCCGTGTTTTCAATACGAGCCAGTATAAAACACGGATTCCACGGTCATGATGAATAGCCAAACCCACACCCTTAGACCCCTACGAGAGCGGCAAGCAACCCTCCCAATTCTAGAGTTAGGAGACCCGGACTCGACTCCTCGAGTTGGTCTCCCACTGGACACCAGAACCCGGTTACTTGTGCCCTCCTCCTTGAGTCTATCCTAGTGCGGAAAAGTAAATAATATACAAAGGTGACAACTTCTGCTACCTGGAAGTGCCCCAATAAAAGAATATTACATACAAGTTTTTACATGAATGAAAATGAAAAATACTCATCTCACATAAAAAACACGGCTATTCAAACATGACGATCCAATATAACATATCCAGCAACACATAACATCACATGTCATCAACGTATGTAAACATGCGCATCCCAATTGTCGTTGACATATAGCAACGAAACCGGCGATATCACATATTACACTTACGGTCACAGAAAAGAAAGTGTAAAACTACAACAGTTGGAATCCGCAACCTCTTTAGACATCGCATGCCTAATCAAATGAATTCCTTAGACATCGCATGCCTAACAATTATAAACCCCACATTTTAGTCTCATTATCGAAAACACTTTTCAATATCAAGTCGGGCAATTCAACAAGATTCCCGGCATCCTGATCGAATGCTCGTCGCAAACTTTAGTAGACGGCCGCACCCCCGATACCGTCGACGAAGTGCACCAAGGCGGAACACCGCTGCCGCGAGCACCCGAACGGATGCTTTCGGCGACGGGGTTCTCCTACAGTCACTTGGTCGGGGCTATGGGGTGTAGCTGTCTATTAAGTTTACCGGCGAATATCCGCGTACGCTACGTGATTGCGACGGACTTTTGATCGCATCAAAATTCCGTGGCAACCGATCAAGTGAGACTAAAGTGCTATGTTTATAACATTCATATTAGTTATCTCATAACTCTTTGTGGATTCCAAATATTGTATCACATTTCAGATAAATAGAAAATGTTAAACTTTTCGATCGAACAATCAAACACCCAAGTTTTCCCGGAACAGCTCAACTCATGAAATAAGTTTAAAAACATCCAGTTCATGCCTCAGTACCAACGGTCCAGCCGTAGAAGGGTCAAGCCAACGCCTCACATGTGGCACGCCGTACTGCCCCAAACCTTAAGGTTCAAAGGGCAGTTCAAGACGGTCACATAATCGAGTTAAGGTTTGTTGTCTTCTAGAGGGACCATCGCGTTACTTGCACTACTTAGAACATCATTAAACTACGGAAAAATCCAACAATTGGAAATTTCCCGGCAGGGGAAAAAGTGGGTATTTACATCCGGTCGAACTTTTTAACATATTCAAAAATTATCCGGAAAAACACATAGACGAAAATAGATAAACCGATCGAATAATCGAATCCCCAAAACAACCCAGAAAATTCAACTGTTGAATAAATATTAAAAATTCCCAGAAAATACAGCACTACAAGATAGGAATTACTGTGCAATTTCCAAAAGCTAATCTGACTTAATGGCCGCGGAACCGCCGCACTAGCCATGCTCGTGCCGCGGTTCCGCCGCGCTTTAGATGAATCATGGGCACGTGCTGCACAGTAATCCCTAAAAAACCCTGCTGATATTTCTGCATATTTTTAATATGGAAAAATCCACATTTTCAAAAATTGGACAGAGAGGGGTTTTGATATTAGGGTTTCAGTTCGATCGGACTTCAAACTCCGTCTACGCATCGCCTAAGGCTCTAGCTAGGCTCTGATACCACTGTAGGGTTTCTAGGCACACTAATGAGGTCTCACCAGGCATCAACCATGCCAATTTCAAATTTTACAGGTGCCGAGAAAACCTAATACGGATCGTTGACTAGAGATTAGGCGAAACATGCAACTAGTTAACAACTTAACTAAGAAGTGAACAAACATACAACCTTTGTAGATTCGGTTCTCCACCTCCATGGCTCCACAATGAAGTCTCCTCGCTGCGATCATCGGATCCCGGGCTCTAGCGTCGGCTTCATCGGAGAAATGGACGGGTTAGGTCGTCGACTTCGATGCCGAAGATGATCTACGTCGAGGCAACACAGGATCAAGCTCCAACTTCACCAAGCCATGAAACTTATGAAGAAAACACCCTATACTACTTGGCAAGTGGTAGAGGATGAAGAAATAGGAAGTGGGTTCACTTTAGAATTGGATTTCTCACTCCTTTTCTCAAGTAGCCATTAAAGGTTGCAAGCTTTCTTCATTGTTGAAGAAGAAGAAAAAGAAGGAATATGATAAGAATTATCCAAATAAAAACTATAATGAATACTTATCATATACCAACCATGGTTATGCGTAGAGACTAAACTAGGGTTAGGTGAATGGTTAGGTTAAGGGAAGCAAACAAAATGGTCAAGCTTTCAACACTTCATGAAGCTTCATGAAAGAAACAAAGAAAGCCACCATTTCTATTTATCTTTTCCAAAATAAATAAACAAAATAAATAAATGAATAAGTAAACAAAACCCTAACCATTCATATAACCATGGTTTAATCATACACAGAAACTCAAGTTAGCATGTATCATCAAACATGATACAAACAAGTGCACAAACGTATATCACATATACAATGTGCATATCAAGTGAGAAAATCCTTTTTAAAGTGAACCAATACTAGTTAATGCAAAGTAATATATCAAATATATAATTATACATTAAATCATTAAATCAACACTTGATTCAATGATCCGGTCACGTCGCATATAACCGACTAGTATCCAATGTATCGACTTATCGAATCAATCCTTGATTCGATAACTAGGTTATATCGCATACAACCAATCGATACATTCATCGCGAGAATAGAATGCGGTATCACATACACGCATTATTCTCGGTCCCGCACATATCTCATATGCGCTCCTATTTCGTTTCGCTTGAGCCAGGAAACCTCTGTGTAGGACTCTAAAGACTCATCAATACGCCGGCAGTAGGTGATGATCATATCAAACACCCACAAGCCGCAAGCGGACTGCTAAACGTAACGGCCACCCGGGTATTGAGCGATCAGAAGATCGACGAGCAAGCCCGCTCATACTCCTGTGAATCCAACCAGTAACACTTACCGTACAGTCCGGTCTGTTCGTCTGATATGTCGCATATCTAGCCTAGGGGTGGTAAACGTCAGACCCCAGTAGCTCGATAAGTCGTGTCGATATGAGGTCTATAACAGTTCGAGAAACTACTGGTAACACTTACCAGTAAATTTCTGCAACCCTGGCCAGGGATTTCCGGTTATAGCCAATCGAACACAGCACAACATCAACTCCCTATACCGGGAGAGACGAATCCCCTCCTATCACTCATTGCCTCCATGTGATTCGGGACTGTACCCAAAAACCACCGTTTTGCACGCCCTCTTGGACGTGGTAAGGTGGAAATCAAAGCACAGTGGGAATCACACAAGACTCTATGACTATCTCGGGTCTACAGACTAACCTGTACCAGTGTCACCAGAGAACTGCCATCTGACGGAAGGTATAATACCATCTGGGAGTTCTCGGCGAGTCCGTCCAGTGTACCCAGTCTCCACTGAGCACCCGTATATCATCTCTGATGTCAAACACCAATGGATATGGGATCATCTATCGCCCATCTGTATGAGTCGAGAAGGTATACGATAGTCTACTCTGGTATATCGATGCCCCGTCTCGATACACCCACGACTAGGGACCTTGAAGGATGTACTTGTGGACTACCATGTCCCCACTAGTATGATCCGCATCATAGTCCAGGTAGTCAAGTACACATCCTAAGGGCTTTACCAACACGTAACAGAGAGACAAACAGTATACACGTTAAGGTAAAGAGTAACCAGATAGCATACTATCATGTCGAGCAAGAAAGTCCTCCCTATATATGTCCCAGCATCCACTACAATATACATCCTATGTACAGTAATGGCCTCTAGGGCATACATATAACTAACACCTTTGGCATATGCAAAATTGTCTGAATTGACCTAGGATGAAATCTGGAACCTTTTTCCTGAGATGCTGTTTTGGATTCGTGTTTCGTTTTTCGTATTTTGAATTCTGGATTTGTATATTTGCGTTTTACCTCGATTACTTAACGTTTGTACGACGATATCGAGGATTGTTCGATGGTTTTGAAGCGTAGTCTATTGGTTCTAACCTATAAGCTTTTAAGCGTATCGTGTTGGTTGTCGTATGTTATTTTGGTTTTGATTTGGGTTTAATGCGATGCGATACGTGTGATATGTAGGTACCCCCACGGTGATCCGAGGCGATGAAGATGATGGTGGCAACATCAACACCGACACGTAGGATACAAGGTGAGTAGATTATATCTACGGGGGAAGTCGGGTGGATGGCGTATAGCACCCCCGCAGTTCGATGTCTAGTATACTATATACACTATATATATGATAGCTTATTTTGTGTCATGGTTATTTGAGATGAGATTAGGTGTACTTGGGTTAGATTAGGGCATAGAAGTAAACTAGTATAGTTTCCTAGTTGCGAATCCTAGAACAGGTTTACACCCACACGCACACACATGCTTATTTGTTATACTTATACTTGGATGATGAGGATAGTGGTTGATATTTGGAGATGAGTCGAGGAGATTGGCCATAGTGCCCGGAGATGGGTGATATGATGTGATTCGTATTTGGGATACGACATGTGATTTTAGCGGGCCTTTGAACGTGTGTTTCCCACACGCATTTATATTTATATAGTTGGTGTCGATTTGTACTAGACTTAGATCAGTACCCCAGAACATGACATATGATGATAATGATACCTGATAATTGATGATATGAATGTGATATTGAACCGTATCCAGCTTTTGGGATGTCGTACGATGATTTACCGTACGAGCTTTATATTGATGATAGATCCGCACTCATGACCCGAGGATGTTATATGATATTGTATCGTACGCGGTACCTTTGAGGCGAGATCACCGACTATTATATATATATATACATATATATCGACTCGGATTTAGGTGGTTTCCATACCCCTCCTGATTGACTTGTTAGTTAGAGCTGTAGTTTTGCTAGTAGATGTTAGGCTAGGGTGATGTCATACCTATTTCAAATACTAACGAATCGGGAGGCTTTTAAAGACAGGCAAAGGGATTCTACGGATATTTTCAAAAGACGCATCTTTTCATAAAAACACTGTAGCCCTTATTTTACTAAAAAAAACTCGATTCGTCTTATTTCAAATGGCAAACTGTACAACTTTTTATATTGATGCAGATGCGTCACTATTGCGTAATTAGTCGATCTCTGCATATTATTGTAATTTGCATCGCATTTCATGTGCAAATGGTTATTGTTATATTAAACTCATGTTGTTAGGACACTAGCAACATTATCGATGATGCATATGTTCCACGTACACCTGCTTGTCGGCTCACACACTTCATCATCGATAATTGCCATGTCATTATACAGAAGGATTGTTGCATCAGGATATGACCCATACTTGCATACATACGTATTTGCATGTACATAGATGATTCTGGCTTGATTTGGAGGTTTGGGAACTTCAAGATATATTTTAAAACTGGATTCATTTTGAAAGAGCGGTTTCCCTCAATATGTGCATACTATTATTCCATGTTGCATGATATACTGATATGCTTACATTTCCTTTATATGTCGCATATATCATGTTTATGATTATACGCATTGAGATATTTTTTTCATGAGATTTCTGGATTTTGGAACCGTGGTTATTTCAAAAGAGAATATGTATTGTTTTAAAAACCCGGTTTCCCTTGATATGATATTTCAGTGCGTTTTTCATGAGATTTCTGGATTTGGGAACCGTGGTTATTTCAAAAGAGAATATGTATTGTTTTAAAAACCCGGTTTCCCTTGATATGATATTTCAGTGTGTCCACCATGCGTTTTCTCGGTTCTGAGACGTATGCTTGAAACCCGATTCAAGGAGTTGGATGATCCGTTTGCGGGTTCATGGTGGACCCGGTATGGTTCCCCGGGGCGAGAAATGTTTTTCGTGGAGCAGACGATGAGCCTGGCAGGGCGGCGAGTACCTACCGGTGATTGTATTTGAGCTCGGCGGATATCCGGAGGATACCGACCGGGGTTGAAAGATGATATGGGCCGATCCAGACTGACGGAGCCCGATATATGAGGATTTACGTGCCGATGCTAGGCACAGGTTTCATGATGTTTTCGAGTGTCGATGCTTGACACTCAGGTTCCATGATTTGATATGTCGCGAGCGACACATGTTGATTTACATCCTCATACTTCTATGCATATGTTTATGATGTTTACATGCATGATGCTTATTGTCATTGGGTGACACCTGGACGATTTCCATATATATATATTGACATTGATGATAGTGATTACATAGTTGGATGATATCCATGTACTTTTAGACTTCATGATATAGTCGACATTGATCATAGCTCATATTTATGATATGTTATTACCTGAGGCACTGGCACGAGCACTTGGCACTACACTCATGTATAGATGTTACATTGCCACCTTATCATGCTTCAGACTTATTCATTTGAGGTTTATATATATCTGATCGTATTGACCTAGGATTGTGGCATACATACGATTTCTGCTCTGTGATGTTTTATATTCACGAGTTGGCAACTCACCCCCGTTGTGCCACAGTTCTTGCAGGTTTTACCGTACAGGTTCATTGCGGCTTTTCTGGCACACTGCTTCCTTTCTGGGTGATTGCATTGGTAGGTGGGTTCTTTTGCATCAGAACCACCATTGTACATGTATTATTCAATTGCATCTAGAAATTCTATCAACCAAACTTGTATATTATTTCAGACTTAGAAAACCAGTTATGTATTATCTCGACCTTAGAGTTTCGCGTTGTAGTATTATGGTTTTCATGTTGATTTTGAGTTTCTTTTTGAGTTTTGATCCTCGCCCTTTGGTGTTGTATATTATATTGCTTGCGTGGCTGTGACCGTCGATTTACGAAGAGCTAGCTCACGCTTGGGGATGCCTTTTATCCTTGTGTATATATTATTCTTGTTGTACCCCGTTCAGGGCCATTATTTACAAAGGAAGCTCTGCAGAAATTTTTAGAAAAGAATATAGATTTTAAAAATGCATATTCGGCTTACTTATTTAAAAACCTTGTTATTTTGGATTAAAACCTTAGACAAACCCCAGGTTGCAAACTTTGAATTCTGCAGATACGGAAAATTGTGAGAATTGTGTAGGGAAATTGAAATCTGCTATCACTAGGAAACTACCACAAAAACCCCAGCCCTTGTATCTTTTTACAGGACGCAAATAAAAGCCTTCTGGCCGCAAATTGCGGCCAGACCTGGGCCATTTGGTCTCGTTCTTGTTATGTGGTCCTCTCATCAGTTAAATAGACCCTTGGCATATGCAAAATTGTCTGATTTGACCTAGGGTGAAATCTGGAACCTTTTTCCTGAGATGCTGTTTTGGATTCGTGTTTAGTTTTTCGTATTTTGAATTCTTGATTTGTATATTTGCGTTTTACCTCGATTACTTAGCATTTGTACGACAATATCGAGGATTGTTCGATGGTTTTGAAGCGTAGTCTATTGGTTCTAACCTATAAGCTTTTAAGCGTATCGTGTTGGTGGTCGTATGTCATTTTGGTTTTGATTTGGGTTTAATGCGATGCGATACGTGTGATATGTAGGTACCCCCACGGTGATCCGAGGCGATGAAGATGATGGTGGCAACATCGACACCGACACGTAGGATACAAGGTGAGTAGATTATATCTACGGGGGAAGTCGGGTGGATGGCGTATAGCACCCCCGCAGTTCGATGTCTAGTATACTATATACACTATATATATATATATATATATATATATATATATATATATATATATATATATATATGATAGCTTATTGTGTGTCGTGGATATTTGAGATGAGATTAGGTGTACTAGGGTTAGATTAGGGCGTAGAAGTAAACTAGTATAGTTTCCTAGTTGCGAACCCTAGAATAGGTTTTCACCACACGCACGTACATGCTTATTTGTTATACTTATACTTGGATGATGAGGGTAGTGGGTGATATTTGGTGATAAGTCGAGGAGATTGGGAATAGTGCCCGGAGATCGGTGATATGATGTGATTAGTATTTAGGATACGACATGTGATTTTCGCGGGCCTTTGGATGTGTGTTTCCCACACGCATTTATATTTATATAGATGGTGTCGATTTGTACTAAACTTAGATCAGTACCCCAGAACATGAGATATGATGATAAAGATACCTGATAATTGATGAGATGAATGTGATATTGAACTGTGCCTAGCTTTTGGGATGTCGTACGATGATTTACCGTACGAGCTTTATATTGATGATAGATCCGCACTCATGACTCAAGGATGTCATATGGTATTGTATCGTACGCGGTACCTTTGAGGCGAGATCACCGACTATTATATATATATATATATACATATATATCGACTCAGATTTAGGTGGTTTCCATACCCCTCCTGATTGACTTGTTAGTTAGAGCTGTAGTTTTGCAAGTAGATGTTAGGCTAGGGTGATGTCATACCTATTTCAAAAACTAACGAATCGGGAGTATTTTAAAGACAGACAAAGGGATTCTACGGATATTTTCAAAAAAACGCATCTTTTCATAAAAACACCGTAGCCCTTATTTTACTAAAAAAAACCTGATTCGTCTTATTTCAAATGGCAAACTGTATGACTTTTTATATTGATGCAGATGCGTCACTATTGCGTAATTAGTCGATCTCTGCCTATTCTTGTTATTTGCATCACATTGCATGTGCAAATGGTTATTGTTATATTAAACTCATGCTGTTAGGACACCAGCACCATTAACGATGATGCATATGTTCCCTGTACACCTGCTTGCCGGCTCACACACTTCATCATCGATAATTGCCATGTCACTACATAGTAGGATTGTTGCATCAGGATATGACCCATACTTGCATACATACATATTTGCACGTACATAGATGATTCTGCCTTGATTTGGAGGTTTGGGAACCGCAAGATATATTTTAAAACTGGATTCATTTTAAAAGAGCGGTTTCCCTCAATATGTGCATACTATTATTCCATGTTTCATGATATAATGGTAAGCTTACATTTTCTTTATATGTCGCATACATCATGCTTATGATTATACGCATTGAGATATTTGTTTTCATGAGATTTCTGGATTTGGGAACCGTGGTTATTTCAAAAGAGAATATGTATTGTTTTAAAAACCCGGTTTCCCTTGATATGATATTTTAGTGCATCCACCATGCGTTTTCTCGGTTCATAGACGTGTGCTTGAAACCCGATTCGAGGAGTTGGATGATCCGTTTGCGGGTTCATGGTAGACCCGGTATGGTTCCCCGGGGCGAGAAATGTTTTTCGTGGAGAAGACGATGAGCCTGGAAGGGTGGAGAGTACCTACCGGTGATTGTATTTGAGCTCGGCGGATATCCGGAGGATACCGACCGGAGTCGAGAGATGATATGGGCCGATCCAGACTGACAGAGCCCGATATATGAGGATTTACGTGCCGATGCTAGGCATAGGTTTCATGATGTTTTCGAGTGTCGATACTTGACACTCCGGATCCATGATTTGATATGTCGCGAGCGACACATGTTGATTTACATCCTCATACTTCCATGCATATGATGTTTACATGCATGATGCTTATTGTCATTGGGTGACACATGGACGATTTCCACATATATATATTGACATTGATGATATTGATTACATAGTTGGATGATATCCACGTACTTTTAGACTTCATGATATAGTCGACATTGATCATATCTCATATTTATGATATTTTATTACCTGAGGCACTGGCACGAGCACTTGGAACTATACTCTTGTATAGATGTTACATTTCCACCTTATCATACTTCAGACTTATTCATTCAAGGTTTATATATATCTGATCGTATTGACCTAGAATTGTGTCATACATACGATTTCTGCTATGTGATGTTTTCTATTTACGAGTTGACAACTCACCCCCTTTGTGCCACAGTTCTTGCAGGTTTTGCCGTACAGGTTCATTGCGGCTTTTCTGGCACACTGCTACCTTTCTGGATGATTGCATTGGTAGGTGGGTTCTTTTGCATCAGAACCACCATTGTACATGTATTATTCAGTTGTATCTAGAAATTCCATCAACCAAACTTGTATATTGTTACAGACTTAGAAAACCAGTTATGTATTATCTCGACCTTAGAGTTGCGTGTTGTAGTATTATGGTTTTCATGTTGATTTTGAGTTTCTTTTTGAGTTTTGATCCTCGCCCTTTGGCGTTGTATATTATATTGCTTGCGTGGTTGTGACCGTCGATTGACGAAGAGCTAGCTCCCGCTTGGGAATGCCTTTTATCCTTGTGTATATATTATTCTTGTTGTACCCCATTTGGGGCCATTATTTATAAAGGAAACTTTGCCGAAATTTTCAGAAAAGAATATAGATTTTAAAAATGCATATTCGGCTTACTTATTTAAAAACCATGTTTCTGAAACATGTTTTCTTTACTTCTTAAAAACTAGTTTTCTTATTTACTCCATAAAATGGTTTTAGATTTCTAGTCTTTTGGCTTACTCGAATTAGATGGTGTCCTATAGGCTTCATATGATTCAAGTGCCAGTCACGGGCTATTTCGGGTCATGACAAAGGTGGTATCAGAGCGCTAGGTTAACCTTGGTTCGAGTCTATATTTGACCATGTGGAGCCTACGGCGTTTATATATATACGGAACTTAGGCTTGACCTTACAGAACTTAGACTTAGTCGAGGGGGTATTATACCCGAAATTTCGTCGCATAGGATGACCCTTGGTTGATGGAGTAGGTAGCTTGAGTAGAGTAACATACCGTACGTATGTTCCGCGGCATATTTACGATAAGCTACTCCGCTTAAGAAACCTTAGGATGTACATTTCCTTGCATAGTATTATATTCATTCCTACGATCTATCCTCATCGGTACTGGTTATGATTTTGCTGCCACGATCACATGGGCAGAGAGAGCTACGGCTAGAGTTGCATCAGCTTGAGCTCGTCACGGACGATAACTGACCAGGGTGTGATTCCAGAGCCGTACGATCGCGTATAGAGGCGTCGTTTTATTGTGTTTTCGCGCCTTGAGCGTTTGACAGATCGCTGTCACGAGATTTCCCGGATGTGCTGATCGGCACCAGAGGATCAGGTTACTGCAAGAGGCCAGCTAGGATGTGATGACCATTGATATATCGCTTATTCATGATGATTGAGGCGTTGTTCAGCGTACAGACGAATGAGCCAGTTGTTGCTGCAATGACGAGATATCGCCCAGATGTTGGAGCTACTACAGCAAAGGTATATACTTAGAGATACAATGGTAAGTTGCTAGTCATCCGAGGATGAATGACTAGGATATGCGGTTCGTTCGCTTACCCCGGTGCGAGATCATCAGATAGATTGATTCCAGCTAGAGACGACTTCACGCAGGTATGTTGAGAGTCGATGGAGGCGATCGAATGTCAGAAACCCATATTCCAAGTTTAAAGTATTCGGAAAGACATGCAGGTGATTCTATGGACCCTCTAGAAGAATGAAACCCTAACTCGACATAATGACCGTGTGAAAGCCTTTGAACCTTAGGGTTTGTGGCAGTTCCGCGGTGCCATTAGTGAGGCTTGGGTTTTCCCTTCTACGACTGGTCTACCGATGCTGAGGTATGTACTCGATACTCTTAAACTGTACCCAAGATGTTGAGCTCTTGGGGGATTATGAGGTTTTGACAAATCGATCGGATGGTTCGACATCTTTCGGATATCAAGTGATGGGACACATTGTTTGGGAGACCGCAGATACGAGTATAGCCGTTGGAGCGCAGTCCATGCAGCCACGAGAAGACGAGTCCGAATCAGTCGACAGTAGAGAAAAGTGGAGTAAAGAGTTCGCACGAGATTTCGACGAGATGACGTTCTACTCCTCTAACATCAGAGATGCGATACGAATGCTGAGGCGTTGGGATGCGACCAGTTTCCGAGGAAATGCTGTGCTAAGGATGCAGATGTCCAGAGAGAGAGAAAGATTATGCAAGAGTACCAGCCTCCGTACAGTTCGGCATAGGCAAGATCGGAAGAGACCATGAGTAGGATTCCTTCAAGGACACAGCTGCGATAAGATTTGCACTTGGGATCAGATATGTAATGTGTATTTACAGGACCAGAAAAGTGCCAAAACAGAATCGTCCCCTTTAGCACACCTGACATGGCCGATGAGCCGATGGATCGCAAGATTGGTAATCCACAGAGAAGATAAGGTCCCAGAGACAGAGGATGCCAAATCGTGAGCAGGAGGCAAGTAGATATCTTGCGCTGCTAGCATTGGATGCACCGACACCTTCTCGACTTTGAAGGAGGACATATCGATGACAGTATCTATGATTTTTGATTTTGTGATTCGATTATCACGTATCCGTCACCTTGGATTTCGATTTGATGTCATTTGATATGTTGGTTTTGGTTTCATGCCTATACTATGCATGTGATTTGACTTATGCTTTCAGCATAGTTTTCATGCGCTTTTGTGCTTAGATATGATTTGTGCACGCTGATACACATGGTTGTGAGATTATACACAGCGGTATACCTGATTTGGATTGAGCCGTATTGTATACCGTCGACTTTGATTCTGATATTGATGTTGATTTCTTGCACTCCGTGCATTTGATTTGGATTTTCGCGCGTGATGAGCGCATATTTTGAGATGCGATTTTGATGCACACCAGATGCACTAAATCAGGATTCTTCGTGCATGTCAGATGCACCTGATTTTGCTGTCGGGCACACACGTTGTCTATGACAGATGTTTCGTGCACACCCGTTGCACCTAGATGTTGTTCTGTGCTCATGTATGGCACATATGTGGATTTTGATTTCCGTGCGCACCAGACGCACAGGGTATTCTTATATACATTTTTGGGATTTATTCCTTATGGACCAGTACGTTTTATGATATTTGCTATTTGTTTTCGTACTGAACAGGATTTGTCAGAGGACAGTACCTGGATATATCTTGCTTGCATTGATAGTTATCGAAAGGATTTCCAAAAAAAGAGCTATAGTCTCAGTATTTACCTGCGTGTCCGATATGATACGAAACGTTTAAAACAAGGAAACCCTTCTAAATTATTTTCAAAACGGCGGAACGTACATATTAAACAAAAGATATATACGTCTATGGTTATTTTCTTATAATAGACGTCCGCCACTATGATGTGTTGTGCGCATCGCACAGCGACTTAAAAAGATTTGGCATACATTTACTTCAGCTATTTATATGTATAGATTTGAGGTCTACATGTATAGTTCTGATTTATATCATATTGGTTTTGTTTCGTATTTGACATTTGTATCTTTACCATGACTCCGATGATTGCGGGATGCTTGATGGAGTTTTGATTTTGTGTTATCTGCTCATTGCTCGTGCGCACGATGTAAGTGCACGGCGGTGCCCCGGCCATCAATCCGATGCCGGAATGCGGAAACGGAACTTTTCTAAAAACTAGAAACCGGCATCACCGCGCACTAAAATCCCGGATTAGGCCATTAACCTAACTCTAGCAAACTAGAAAATGGAGTAGAGAGCTATACCGAGCGATCCGTGTCCTTCGATCTTCGGCCTCCACTCTGATCACCTCGCGGAATCTCCGGTCTGCATCTCCTCATCAGAACGGGCACCACATCGCCGGGTTCTTTTACGGGATCCCACCTCTGGACCGAGGCAACTCGAGCACGAAGTTGGCGAGCCGACGTGCCCAAGGATGCTGTAGGCTAAGTGTAGAAGCTTTTTTCTCAAAAGGGTTGTGAAGTTTCCATGATGGATTGAGGAGGAGAATGACAAGGAGCAATGAAAAAGGAGCTAGTCTTTTGCATAAATGGAAAAATGAGATACCAAAATTTTTCTACACCAAATGAAATTCTCTCCCTTACTCAAAGTGGCCGGCCCCTCTATAGAATGGATGAGGGAAAAAGAAAAACAAAGCAAGAGGAGAAAAATAGTCACAACAACATCAACCTCACATCCATTCCAAACCCATCACCATAAATGCAAAGGAAAAGAATTAAAAAGAATCTCATGATGCTAGAACCATCATGACGCCTCCATTAACAAATAACCCCCCCCCCAAATTACTAATTTGCATACTTGCAAATTAGCCCCTCCCATCATAAAAGTCCGGTCGTGAAGGAACAAAGGAAAACTGGCCGAAACGGAATGCAAACGGGCAACTTCAGAAAACTGATCCCGTAATAAATAACAGGAAAACCCCGCAACTGCATATACATGCCCGCATTTTTATTCCCACTGAATACAAATGCAATGAGACAAAATTTACACTGTACAATACTAGGATCCGGCATAATCCAAAGCCCGCTAGTATTATCCGTCCGATCATGATCCGTGCAATACCGCACATATCTGATCGACCCCTGCCATATCTCCATACGGCCGCCACAGCGTTTCGCCCGAAACTTGAGAAAACGGTCTGTGGGGGACTCTAAAGACTCGTCAATACTTTAGCTGTGGATTTAACCACTAGCACGTCAGAGGTATTAGCCATACGTGACGGGATACCAGGTATTGACCAAAAGGGACGTCGATGAGCGTACTCAACCTGACACCCTACCGAGCCTGACAGTGACAATATCCGTACAGTCCGGTCCGTTCGTCTATGAGCATCGCATGGCGGGCCTAGGGGGTTGGTAAAAGTCAGACCCCCAAAAGCGGTACAAGTCGTGTCGGAGTGTAGCCCAGAACACCCTGAGATACTACTGGAATACCTACCAGTTAATCTCCTGTCTTGGCCAAGGACTTCATGTAATGGCTCTCCTAGACACAGCGCGACCTCACCCCCAATACCGGGAGAGACGAACCCTTGCAGATCCGCTCACTGCCTCCATGTGGCTCGGAACTGTACCCAACTAAAACCTGTTTGCACAACTTCTTTGAGCGTGGTAGGGTAGTAATCAAAGTAAAATGGGAACTCACACGAGACAAATGACGATCTCAGGTCGATGAACTAACCTGTACACATGTCACCAGGGAACTGCTATCTGACGTCAGGTATAAGACCAACTAGCATGTTCCCGGCGAGTCCTGTCCGGTGTACTCATAACCCAATGAGCACCTGTATACATCTTAGGTGAACCAATTGACACCAGTGGCTTGTGAGACCGGCCACCGCCCCTCGTCGGGATCTCCACTGTATACACTAGTCTACTCTGAAGTATCGATGCCCTGTCTCGAAACTCCCACGACTAGGGACCTTTTAAGGATGTGCTTATAGACCCAAGCTCCCACGTATATGATGGCCCTCGTACTGCTGGCTGTCAAGCAAGAATCCTGAGGGGCTCTATCAATACAGTGATAAATGCAGGCACCTAGGAAACTACCACAAAAACCCCAGCCCCTGTATCTTTTTACAGGCCGCAAATAAAAGCCTTCTGGCCGCAAATTGCGGCCAGACCTGGGCCATTATTCTTGTTATGTGGTCCTCTCATCAGTAAAATAGACCTTTTGTAGGGTTCCTAGGCACACTAATGAGGTCTCACAAGGCATCAACCATGCCAATTTCAAATTTTATAGGTGCCGAGAAACCCTAATACGGATCGTTGACTAGAGATTAGGCGAAACATGCAACTTGTTAACAGCTTAACTAAGAAGTGAACAAACATACAACCTTTGTAGATCCGGTTCTCCACCTCCATGGCTCCGCGATGAAGTCTCCTCGCTGCGATCATCGGATCCCGGGCTTTAGCGTCGGCTTCATCGGAGAAATGGGCGGGCTAGGTCGTCGACTTCGATGCCGAAGATGATCTACGTCGAGGCAACACAAGATCAAGCTCCAACTTCACCAAGCGATGAAACTTATGAAGAAAACACCCTAAACTACTTGGAAAGTGGTAGAGGATGAAGAAATAGGAAGTGGGTTCACTTTAGAATTGGATTTCTCACTCTTTTTCTCAAGTTGCCATTAAAGGTTGCAAGCTTTCTTCATTGTTGAAGAAGAAGAAGAAGAAGAAGAAGGAATATGATAAGAATTATCCAAATAAAAAATAAAATGAATACTTATCATATACCAACCATGGTTAAATGTAGAGACTAAACTAGGGTTAGGTGAATGGTTAGGTTAAGGGAAGCAAACAAAATGGTCAAGCTTTCAACACTTCATGAAGCTTCATGAAAGAAACAAAGAAAGCCACCATTTCTATTTATCTTTTCCAAAATAAATAAACAAAATAAATAAATGAATAAGTAAACAAAACCCTAACCATTCATATAACCATGGATTAATCATACACACAAACTCAAGTTAGCATGTATCATCAAACATGATACAAACAAGTGCACAAAAGTATATCATATATACAATGTGCATATCAAGTGAGAAAATCCTTTTTAAAGTGAACCAATACTAGTTAATGCAAAGTAATATATCAAATATATAATTATACATTAAATCATTAAATCAACACTTGATTCAATGATCCGGTCACGTCGCATATAACCGACTAGTATCCAATGTATCGACTTATCGAATCAATCCTTGATTCGATAACTAGGTTATATCGCATACAACCAATCGATACATTCATCGCGAGAATAGAATGCGGTATCACATATGCGCATTATTCTCGGTCCCGCACATATCTCATATGCGCTCCTATTTCGTTTCGCTTGAGCCCGGAAACCTCTGTGTAGGACTCTAAAGACTCGTCAATACGCCGGCAGTAGGTGATGATCATATCAAACACCCACAAGCCGCAAGCGGTCTGCTAAACGTAACGTCCACCCGGGTATTGAGCGATCAGAAGATCGACGAGCAAGCCCGCTCATACTCCTGTGATCCAACCAGTAACACTTACCATACAGTCCGGTATGTTCGTCTCATATGTCGCATATCTCGCCTAAGGGTGGTAAACGTCAGACCCCAGTAGCTCGATAAGTCGTGTCGATATGAGGTCTATAACAGTTCGAGAAACTACTGGTAACACTTACCAGTAAATCTCTACAACCCTGGCCAGGGATTTCCGGTTATAGCCAATCGAACACAGCACAACATCAACTCCCTATACCGGGAGAGACGAATCCCCTCCTATCGCTCATTGCCTCCAAGTGATTCGGGACTGTACCCAAAAACCACCATTTTGCACGCCCTCTTGGACGTGGTAAGGTAAAAATCAAAGCACAATGGGAATCACACAAGACTCTATGACGATCTCGTATCTACAGACTAACCTGTACCAGTGTCACCAGAGAACTGCCATCTGACGTAAGGTATAATACCATCTGGGAGTTCTCGGCGAGTCCGTCCAGTGTACCCAGTCTCCACTGAGCACCCGTATATCATCTCTGATGTCAAACACCAATGGATATGGGATCATCCATCGCCCATCTGTATGGGTCGAGAAGGTATACGCTAGTCTACTCTGGTATATCGATGCCCCGTCTCGATACACCCACGACTAGGGACCTTGAAGGATGTACTTGTGGACTACCATGTCCCCACTAGTATGATTCGCATCATAGTCCAGGTAGTCAAGTACACATCCTAAGGGCTTTACCAACACGTAACAGAGAGACAAACAGTATACACGTTAAGGTAAAGAGTAACCAGATAGCATACTATCATGTCGAGCAAGAAAGTCCTCCCTATATATGTCCCAGCATCCACTACAATATACATCCTATGTACAGTAATGGCCTCTAGGGCATAGATATAACTAACAATCTCCCACTTGCACTAGGGCCATCTGTAGCAGTGGTTGCAGTATCTCAAACTCAACCATCCCATAAAAGTCTCTCTCTGGGAATAGGCCTTCGTGAGTGGATCCGCCGTGTTATCCTCTGAGTCTGCTCTCCTAACCTCGATCACCTTGGAGATCAGCCATCTCTATGATCAGGTGATACTGCCTTAGAATATGTCTGGATCACTGATGGGACGGACGTTCCTTGGCATAAGCCACAACTCCATTGTCACACAATGGGAGGAACTAAGTTCATCTCATGAACTTATATACACCCAGACAACCTCTTTGGTAGCATCTTATGTAGCGATGTATCCAGCCTTTATCGTCTCGTTAGCCACGGTATCTAGCTTGGAACTCTTCCAACATACCGTCCCTTTACTGAGGGTAAAGACAATGCCTGCGACTGACATTCAGTCGTCCTTATCACCCTAGAACACTTCCAGTGATTCTCCCCATGACCAATTGATACCATCTCACTACAACTTGTGAGTATCCTAATATCTAATTAGATCTATCTCATAGATCCAAAACCCAGGATTTAGTAGGTATCACTTTGATCCTTTATGGAGAATCATTGTGAGAAGCGGAGATTGACCGAGCGTAGCAAAGGAGACTCCTTCCCTATCAAGAGTATGTTATCCACGTACTCTACGAGGATTACCACCATACTCCCTACTACCTTTTTGTATATACAAGGTTCATCTACCATTTTGATGATGTCAAACTGTTTGACTAACTCATCAAAACAGATGTTCCATCTCCGCGATGCCTGCTTTATCATATAAAACATCTTACACACGTTTCCGCTTCTCCCACTGTCTACGAAGCACTCTGGCTGTGTACTTATAGACGCTCTCTTCCAAAACATCATTTTAGAAGAGCTGTCATGACACCCAACCACCAGATATCGTAGTCATGGTATGTAGCCATGGCAAGTAGGATCTGGATGGACTTAAGCATAGCTACTTGAAAAAGGTTTCATCATTATCCACTCCTGGTCGATGATGAAAACCTTTAACATGTCTAGCTTTGAAAGTCTTAACTTTTCCATGTACACCAAGTAATCTTCTCAAGATATACTTGCTCCTGATGGGGATTTAACCCTTCAGATAAAGCAACCAAAGTCCATACTTTGTTGGTGTATAAGGATTCCATCTCAGATCGATAAACATCCAGCCATTCTTACAGAGTCCTACTCCTGATGACCAGCTCGAAGCTAGTTGGGTCATCATCTCATGATGCAATTCTCTCTCCCACTGTCATAGAGAAACCGAAGTATCTCTCAGGTGGGTGAGGAACCCTACTAGATCGGCGGAGAGGCTGAGGTTCGTTGGTTGCTATTGAATCCTTTGGTTCTGCCAAATCATCAGCTGCAGTTTCTATAGCTGGAACATTTCCAGTTCTACATAACAGATCTTGCCTCGAGCTTGTCCGGATTTTGCTTTTAGACATAAGCCGGACAACCCCAAATCTTAACTAACTTAAGATATGGGCTCTTCCCTTTCCATATCACATATGAAGTGGTAGGCAACTGATTTGATCGGAACCTATTCAATAGGTATGCAACTTCATAAGCGCATAACTCCCAAAGGGAAATAGGAAACTCAGTAGTACTCATCATAGAGCGCACCATATCAAATAGGGTGTGATTGCTCCGCCCCGATACAACGTTGTGCTGTGGTGTATTCGGAGGAGTAAGGATGAGAGAGTATCTCATTCTCCTTTAGAATAGTCCAGGAATTCCATGCACACTCCTCCCTGATCTCATCATAGGACATAATACTTATACCCGTAATTTGGTTCTCTACTTCTAACTTATATTCTGTGAATATCTCAAAAGGTTCGGAGTTGTGTTTCAACAGGAACATATATCGGAATCTTGAGAGATTATGTCACGCCCCAAAAGTACGGAACATGACCAGCACTTAAACTACGAAACGTCTCGAGGCGTAGCAAAACTAGTGGTTACAATATTCACTAATTAGCTTAAATAGGCCACATAAACATTTATTATATTTTTAATCTTGCCAAAATTCCCTTAAACCAAAACCTAGTTAGCACAAATACCCTTTTTGTTCAAAACATGAAGTTTTAACCAATAAAAACATTTCAACAATTTTTGTGGCCAACATGCTTACTAAATAACATAATTAGGTCATACAAATCACTTTCATATATTGAACTTATCAATTTATAAATATTTTTAAAACCTAGTAAGCAAAAAAAAAATTCCAAATTTGTGCAAACATTGCGGATTTGCGATAAAGTGCACACAATATCGCGCAAACACCCAAGTTAACCATTAGAAAGCCACTACAATTAAATTAGCCCAATTACCATGCTTCAAAACCCATTTTCCATACACACCCTTTCTTGATTTTTTTTCAAAATGAGCAATTCCAATCCAAACTATACATGAAAACACTAAATTAACACTAATTTGAGCCCACTAAGCAAAGTAACCTCTTAGATTTGGTTTGTATAAAACACTAGATAACAAAATAGAATAATTAACTTTAAAAAATGGTTTGCTAAAAACCCTAGTTTAACTCAAACCATTCTCTTGAAAATCCTAGATGAAAATAGCACCAATATTAACACTAAAACAACCCGATTAAAGAAATCTAACCATAGGAATTTAAATGGGTAGAAATATACCTCAAGATCTATGGATCTAGCATGATGATTTGCCTCTAAAATTGCCTCCTTTACACATGTTTTCAACTAAATTAGACTTGAGAAGAGGTAGCACAAGGATTTGTTTTGGTTTTGTGAAGAAATTTGTGGATTTATATGGATTTTGAGAGGGATTTTTGAACCAAAAGAGGAGGAAAAAATGAGGGGAGGGGGATGCAGAATTTCGACCTGAAGGAGGAAGGGGGAAGTGGTGTTGTGGGAATTTTCACCAAGTCAAACCCCCCTCAAGTCAAGTACACCATACCCCAAAATAATATATATTAAAACCTACACTTTTAACTCAATTCCTCACCTAAAAAATGAGTTAAAGAAAAAAAATTTGAGAGGGGGAGAAATTTCTGCATTTGGGCCGGCCAAGGGAGTGAGGAGTGAGTGAGAGAGATTTTACAAAGAAATTCTATGCAAAAAGACCCCCCACAATGCCATATTTGCAAGTTTTAGTTCAAAATAATTATATTTTTGTTTTCCATAATAAAAACCTATTAAAACTTAAAATAAAATACAAACAAATTATATTACAAATAGATTTTAATTAAAATTATTTTAAAGATTAAAATTAGCCCATTTAAATTTTTATTTATCGCTAATTTAATGTATTTTTTTACCGGCTTAAAATAATATTAAAAATGGAAAAATTAGGGAAAAATTTTAAACGACCAGAATTTCATAAGTAACTCATTAGATATTAAAAACTAGCAATTACCTATCCAAATTAGGTATAATTAGGCCTAAACTGCAAAATAACAAAAAAGACGATTTACGGAAAAATACCAAATTTTCACCGATTTTTGGGAAAACACCAAAACGACTTTTCTAGGCGTTATAATCTTCCCCCCTTAAAGAAATTCGGTCCCCGAATTTAAATTAAAACTCCCCCCCCTAAATACTAAAACATCCAAGCAAAACCATCAAGTCGTCGGGGCTCCGAAATCATAAGTACATAAAACAAATCATAGCGCAGCGCATGCGCATGAAAAACGAGCATATAACTCAAAATCAAAACTCCGTCAAGCATCATGCAATCATCGGAGTCAAGGTGAAGACACGAATGCCAAATCCAAAGCAAAACCGATATGATATAACTCGGAACTATACATGTAAACATCGAATCTATATCTGTAAGTATCTGAAGGAAATGCATGCCAAATCTCTTGAAGTCGCTGTGCAACGCGTATAACACTGCACAGTGGCGGATGTCTATCATAAGAAAATAACTATATACATATATACCTTTGTTTGAAATGTACGTTCCGCCATTTTGGAAACAATTTAGAAGGGTCTCCTTGTTTTAAATATTTCGTGTCATATCAGACACGTAGGTAAATACTGAGGCTATAGCTCGCTTTTTGGAAATCCCTTCAATAACTATCAACGCATGCAAAATATATTCAGGTACTGTCCTCTGACTAGTCCTGCTCAGTACGAAAATACATAGCAATATCATAAAAACGTACTGTTCTATACGAAATCAATCCCAAAATATGCACATGAATGCTACGTGCGTCTGGTGCGCACGGAAATCAAAATCCATGAATGTGCCATACATGCGCACAGAAACAATATCTAAGTGCATCGGGTGTGCACGAAACATCTGTCGTAGGCAACATGTGTGCCTGACAGTAAAATCAGGTGCATCTATCGTGCACGAAATCATGAAATCCAATATCAAGCGCCGAACGTGCGCAAAATCAATCAGGTGCACAAAACAAATATCGGGTATCACAATCGAAATCGAAGTCCAGTGCATCTAAGTGCAAAAAAGGCGTATCACTGCACTGCAAGCATATATAAACTATACCGAGTGCAGGAACGAAATCGTGTGCATGCATACGCACAAAACCAACTCAACTGTTTAAAATCGTAAAATCACAAACATGTGAAACTGAAGCACGAAAACGATATCAAATGCAACACTGTGCAAAGATCGTAAATCCTCAATCATCAAAATCAAATCATCCAAAACATCGTAATCAAGTATGGCGGAATAGTCCCGCTCAAGTTCACCCTCTAAGAATCTCTGGCCAACTGCCGTGATCACTCATAACGTATCTCGGCGGCGATCCTGTACTCTGGCCCGCTGGTGTGCGTAACATGACCACTCCTGGGTCCAAGTCTTCTCCGTGGATTACCAATCTCACGATCCATCGGTCATCGGCCTGGTCAGGTGTGCTAACAGGGACGATTTTGTTCTGGCACTTCTCTGGTCATCTCTCGGTCAATCATCGTGACCACTCGTAAGGCAACATGTCACTGGAGTCCGCCTCTGGCTCTCTAAATGTACGTGACACATCTGATCCTGGGTGCAAATATCATTGCAGCATTGTCCTGAAAGGAATCCTACTCAAGGTCTCTTCCAGTCTCATCTCTGCCAACTGTCCGGGAGTCATCGTCCTTTACTATATCTGCTCCTTGTTCTGGAATGGCTGCATACTCATCGCGACTCCTTGTGGAAGGTATATCCAAGTACAATGCCTCGGCATGCGTATCGCATCTATGATGTCGGCGGAGTAGAACATCATCTTATCAAGATCTCGTACGCACCGCTTACTCCACTTTTCTCCAAGTTCGACCGTTTCGGACTCGTCTCGTCGTGGCTGCATGGACTGAGCTCCAACGGCTATCCTCGTACCTGGAGTCTCCCAAGAAATGCATCTCACCACCTAGCATCCGAATTAAGTCGATCCATCCGATCGATTCGTCGAAACCTCATAGTCCCCCAAGAGCTCAACATCTTGGGTACAGTATAATAGTATCGAGTACATACCACAACATCAGTGGTCCAGCCGTAGAAGGGCAAACCCAAGCCTCACTAATGGCGCCGTAGAACTGCCGCAAACCCGAAGGTTCAAAGGCTTTCACACGGTCATTAAGTCGAGTTAGGGTTTCATTCTTCTAGAGGGACCAAAGAATTGCCTGCATGACCTTCCGATTACTTTAAACTTGGAATAGTAGGTTTCTGACATTCGATCGTCTCTGTCGACTCTCAACGTCTCCGCGTGAAGTCGTCTCTAGCTGGAATCAATCTATCTGATGACCTCTCATCGGGGTAGGCGAACGAATCACATGTCCTAGTCATTCATCCTCGGTGACTAGCGACCTTCTATCATTTCTTAGTAGAATCTCGTACTGCAATAGCTCCAACATCTGGGGCGATATCCCGTCGTCCGCAGCAACAACTGGCTCACTTGTCCAAACGCTAAACAGTGCCTCAATTATCATGAGTAAACAACACACCAACGGGAATCAAAATCTGGCTGGCCTCTGTCAGTGGCTCAATCTGATTGGCACGTCCAAGTAATCTCATACAGTGATCCATCCAACGCTCGTGGCGCGAAAGCACAATCAAAAGACACATCTCTACAATCGTGTGTCGCCGGAATTATGCTCTGGTCAGTCCTCGTTCGTAACGAGCTCGTGCTGACCGCAACTCTAGCCGTAGCTCTCCCTGCCCGTAATCGTGGCAGCAAAACCAGAACTGGTACTGATGAGGCTAGATCGGAATGAATATAATACTGAGCAAAGAAATGTACATCCTAAGGCTCCTTAAGTGGAGTGGCGTGTCGAAAATATGCCGCGGAACATACCCACGGTACGTCACTCTACTTTAGTCACCTATTCCATCAACCAAGGGTCATCCTACGCTCCGAAGGTAAAGCCTAACGCTTTGATACCAACTTTGTCACGTCCCGAAAGTACGGAACATGACCGGCACTTAAACTACGAAACGTCTCGAGGCGTATGTAATCTAAGTAAACCGAAAACCCAGAAATCCAAACCAAGAAAAGAAGTAGAGTGAAGGAAAACCAATTTAAAACAAGTAGTTTTAATAGCATAAGCCGAATTATGCGGTTTTTAAAACATCAAAATTTTACTGAAAATTTCGGCAGAGTCTCCTTTGTAAATACAGGCCACCAAATGGGATACAACATGATTAGTATACGAAAACAAGAAAAGGGCATCCCCAAGCGGGAGCTAGCTCTTCGTCAATCGACGGTCACAACCGCACAAACAATATAATATACAACGCCAACGGCGAGGATCAATACTCAAAAGGAAACTCAAAACCACCAGAAATATAACGAGCAACTCTAAGGTCGAAAGAATAAACAATACTGGTCTCTATCTCAAAAAAATACATATTTGGTTGATGGAATTTACTAGATACAACGGAATAATATTATACAAGGTAATATGATGGGTACGATACAAGAAAAACCCACCTACTAGCAAGTCACCCGAATGAAACTGAGCCCGCAAAGCCGTAATGAAACCTGTACGGCAACCTGCAAGAAACTGGGGCACAACGGGGGTGAGTTGCCAACTCGTGAATAGAAAAATATCTACGCACAGAAATCGCATAAATAACGCAACCTAGGTCAATGATCATAATATATCCTTAAATATATGAATAACACGTAGCCTATAACAAGGCTAGGGTAAATATCTAACCCGAGTGTAATCTCATGTGCCCGTGTCAGTGCCCAAGGGTAGCAATATATCATATGAATGAGGTAAGAATGCATGAAAACAGAATACATGTAAATGAAGAACTGTTTCCATAATTTAGAGAGATTTCCTTTGTATTTTTAAAATGAGGTATCATAATGAAATCAGCATAAAACAGTGCCTAGCATCGGCACAAAACGTAATCCCAATATCTCAATATCTCTGTATCACAGTCTCTGTACCTCAATAATCTAGGGCGCCGTCAGTCCAGACCGGCCCCTACCATCCATCTCAAGACCACGACGGTATCCTCCGGATATCCGACGCGTCGGGTAAAATCACCGGTAGGTAGTACTCCCCTGCCAGGCTCACATCGTCATCATCACGCGCTTCTTGCCCCGGGGTACCTTACCGGGTCCACCATGTACCCGAAACGGTTCATCCGTCTCCTCGAATCGGGTCTCGAAATCCATCAGCAAACTCATGGTGGACGACTCATACATCATGGGAAAACCGCACTTTTTATTTTTAAAAGAGAGAAATCAGTTCATATAAGTTTTTGCGGTTTTCCTCCAAATCCAGAAAATCTCATGGAAATCCGAGTCCAAAACCTCAATAACACGTAAAATAGTGAATATATGCATGAGAATCCATGAATGCGGCATAACGATGAATAACAGTATGCATGAAGTAGCAGGTAATAACTACAATGTCTAAACTAACATATAAGGCAAGTACACTAATATCATGTCTAACTATTAGCTAACAGGCTATGTCAAGCAATAACATTTTCTAAGGTGTACGTGACATGGCAATTACCGATGAAGATGTGTGTGAGCCGGCAATTAAGTGTACGTGGTACATACGCATCATCGGTAATGGTGCTGGTGTCCTAACAGCATGATATCAATAATGGAGTATGAAACATAAAATAAGCATGCGATGCGAAGCGGACCACAAAAATGAGCAGGAGCTGAAAAATAGACGCAACTATAACTAATCTGCATTAATCTAATATCAGTCCTACAAATGGTGCCTTTTGAAATAACACAAATCATGGGGTTTTGATAATAGGGGCTACGGTGTTTTTATGAAAAGATACGTCTTTTGAAATATCCGTAGGATCCCTTGGGCTGTCTTTAAAAATGCCCACGATTCGTTAGTTTTTGAAATATGTGAGAAGTCTAATCTAATCTAACAACTACACTAAACTATACGGCTGAACTAACAAGCTGAACTACAGGTAAGGAAACCGCCTATCATCTGAGTCGATACATATACTTACCTGTATATGTATAGTCGGTGATCCCGCCTCAATAATATCATATCCGATACCATATCTATAATCAGGCATCCCAAGTCAAAGAGTGCGGATCAATCATCAATATAGCTCGTACGTAAATCCGTCGTACGGCATCCCCAAATCTGGGTACGGGTTAATATCACATTCAATCACACTATTCATCTCGTATCTTCTTTATCAAATATCATGATCCGGGACAATGTCCTACGTCTAGTATAATACTGATACCGCCTAAGCATGCATACAGGTGTAAGAATTGCTACGTCAAAAGACCCGCTAAAACATCATGTCGTATCTCAATACGAACCAAATCACATCACCGATCTTCTGGCCTCAGGCCCAATATCATCAACTCATCTCAAATTCCAAATACTATCCTCAAATCCAGTATATGAACACATAGTCACATACCCATGTGAACACATAAATATATACTCCCATATACGCACATATAAAAGAAGAATGTATGCAAGTATGTGTGTGTGTGCGTGCGTGAGTGCGACCACTACTCTAGGGTTTCGCAACTACACTAAACCAATCCAAAAATACCAAATATCCATCTTATCATCAATAATCTCAACAACATATAATCAATATCTGTGTGTATACGTATTTGTATACATCACCACGAACTGCGGGGGTGCTATACGCCATCCACCCGACTTCTCCCCGTAGATATAAATCTACTCACCTGGTCCTCGTTCGCCGGTGCCGACGTCGCCACGCGCTTGCTTGTCGTCTCGAAGTCCACATGGGTTACCTACATATCATAACGTACCGTGTCATATTAAAATCCGACTCATGACCCAAAACGACACGTGAATCCCACACAGGTCAAAACCTATGGTTTGCTTTCTCAAATCAACCCAAAAACCCTCGACATCGGCGTACAAACGCCAAATCATCGAGAAAAACTCAAACGCACCAATCGTGGTTTCAAAACTCATTAATAATATAAGAAATAGTTTTTAATTCATCAAAACCATCAAATTAAACAAATCGTTTTATTTCCCGAAAACCTAGTTAGCGGTCGTTAACCGTTTTTAATACAAATCTTAATGTTTTAGCAAAACTAGTGGTTACAATATTCACTAATTAGCTTAAATAGGCCACATAAACATTTATTATACTTTTAATCTTGCCAAAATTCCCTTAAACCAAAACCTAGTTAGCACAAATACCCTTTTTGTTCAAAACATGAAGTTTTAACCAATAAAAACATTAAGATTTGTATTAAAAACGGTTAACGACCGCTAACTAAGTTTTCAGGAAATAAAACGATTTGTTTAATTTGATGGTTTTGATGAATTAAAACCTATTTCTTATATTATTAATGAGTTTTGAAACCACGATTGGTGCGTTTGAGTTTTTCTCGATGATTTGGCGTTTGTACGCCGATGTCGAGGGTTTTTGGGTTGATTTGAGAAAGCAAACCATAGGTTTTGACCTATGTGGGATTCACGTGTCGTTTTGGGTCATGAGTCGGATTTTAATACGACACGGTACGTTATGATATGTAGGTAACCCATGTGGACTTCGAGACGACAAGCAAGCGCGTGGCGACGTCGGCACCGGCGAACGAGGACCAGGTGAGTAGATTTATATCTACGGGGAGAAGTCGGGTGGATGGCGTATAGCACCCCCGCAGTTCGTGGTGATGTATACGAATACGTATACACACAGATATTGATTATATGTTGTTGAGATTATTGATGATAAGATGGATATTTGGTATTTTTGGATTGGTTTAGTGTAGTTGCGAAACCCTAGAGTAGTGGTCGCACTCACACACGCACACACACACACATACTAGCATACATTCTTCTTTTATATGTGCGTATATATTTATGTGTTCACATGGGTATGTGACTATGTGTTCATATACTGGATTTGAGGATAGTATTTGGAATTTGAGATGAGTTGATGATATTGGGCCTGAGGCCAGAAGATCGGTGATGTGATTTGGTTCGTATTGAGATACGACATGATGTTTTAGCGGGTCTTTTGACGTTGCAATTCTTACACCTGTATGCATGCTTAGGCGGTATCAGTATTGTACTAGACGTAGGACATTGTCCCAGATCATGATATTTGATAAAGAAGATACCAGATGAATAGTGTGATTGAATGTGATATTAACCCGTACCTAGATTTGGGGATGCCGTACGACGGATTTACGTACGAGCTATATTGATGATTGATACGCACTCTTTGACTTGGGATGCTTGATTATAGATATGGTATCGGATATGATATTATTGAGGCGGGATCACCGACTATACATATACAGGTATGTATATGTATCGACTCAGATGATAGGCGGTTTCCTTACCTGTAGTTCAGCTTGTTAGTTCAGCCGTATAGTTTAGTGTAGTTGTTAGATTAGATTAGACTTCTCACCTATTTCAAAAACTAACGAATCGTGGGCATTTTTAAAGACAGCCCAAGGGATCCTACGGATATTTCAAAAGACGTATCTTTTCATAAAAGCACCGTAGCCCCTATTTTCAAAACCCCATGATTTGTGTTATTTCAAAAGGCACCATTTGTAGGACTGATATTAGATTAATGCAGATTAGTTATAGTTGCGTCTAGTTTTCAGCTCCCGCTCATTTTTGTGGTCCGCTTCTTATTTTATGTTTCATACTCCATTATTGATATCATGCTGTTAGGACACCAGCACCATTACCGATGATGCGTATGTACCACGTACACTTAATTGCCGGCTCACACACATCTTCATCGGTAATTGCCATGTCACGTACACCTTAGAAAATGTTATTGCTTGACATAGCCTGTTAGCTAATAGTTAGACATGATATTAGTGTACTTGCCTTATATGTTAGTTTAGACATTGTAGTTATTACCTGCTACTTCATGCATACTGTTATTCATTGTTATGCCGCATTCATGGATTCTCATGCATATATTCACTATTTTACGTGTTATTGAGGTTTTGGACTCGGATTTCCATGAGATTTTCTGGATTTGGAGGAAAACCGCAAAAACTTATATGAACTGATTTCTCTCTTTTTAAAATAAAAAGTGTGGTTTTCCCATGATGTATGAGTCGTCCACCATGAGTTTGCTGATGGATTTCGAGACCCGATTCGAGGAGACGGATGAACCGTTTCAGGTACATGGTGGACCCGGTAAGGTACCCCGGGGCAAGAAGCGCGTGATGATGACGATGTGAGCCTGGCAGGAGAGCACTACCTACCGGTGATTTTACCCGACGCGTCGGATATCCGGAGGTTACCATCGTGGTCTTGAGATGGATGGTAGGGGCCGGTCTGGACTGACGGCGCCCTAGATATTGAGGTACAGAGACTGTGATACAGAGATATCGAGATATTGGGATTACGTTTTGTGCCGATGCTAGGCACTGTTTTATGCTGATTTCATTATGATACCTCATTTTAAAAATACAAAGGAAATCTCACTAAATTATGGAAACAGTTCTTCATTTACATGTATTCTGTTTTCATGCATTTATACCTCATTCATATGATATATTGCTACCCTTGGGCACTGACACGGGCACATGAGATTACACTCGGGTTAGATATTTACCCTAGCCTTGTTATAGGCTATGTGTTATTCATATATTTGAGGATATATTATGATCATTGACCTAGGTTGCGTTATTTATGCGATTTCTGTTCGTAGATATTTTTCTATTCACGAGTTGGCAACTCACCCCCGTTGTGCCCCAGTTTCTTGCAGGTTGCCGTACAGGTTTCATTACGGTTTTGCGGGCTCAGTTTCATTCGGGTGACTTGCTAGTAGGTGGGTTTTTCTTATATCGTACCCATCATATTACCTTGTATAATATTATTCCGTTGTATCTAGTAAATTCCATCAACCAAATATGTATTTTTTTGAGATAGAGACCAGTGTTGTTTATTCTTTCGACCTTAGAGTTGCTCGTTATATTTCTGGTGGTTTTGAGTTTCCTTTTGAGTATTGATCCTCGCCGTTGGCGTTGTATATTATATTGTTTGTGTGGTTGTGACCGTCGATTGACGAAGAGCTAGCTCCCGCTTGGGGATGCCCTTTTCTTGTTTTCCTATACTATTCATGTTGTATCCCGTTTGGGGGCCTGTATTTACAAAGGAGACTCTGCCGAAATTTTCAGTAAAATTTTGATGTTTTAAAAACCGCATAATTCGGCTTATGCTATTAAAACTACTTGTTTTAAATTGGTTTTCCTTCACTCTACTTCTTTTCTTGGTTTGTATTTCTGGGTTTTCGGTTTACTTAGATTACATACGCCTTGAGACGTTTCGTAGTTTAAGTGTCGGTCATGTTCCGTACTTTCGGGGCGTGACAGATTATCAGAGAACGTAATGAAGTATAAAGAACCGGTCTTGGCATGTTTAGACAGGGGATCTACATACATCAACATGTATCAATCCCAAAAATTCACTAACTCTTTCTCTGTTTCCAATAAACAGAGCTATGGTCATCTTATCTCTGTGACATGACTGGCAAGTTTCACAAGATGTAAATTCAAAGTAATTTAAATATGCATCTATGTGCAACTTAGCTAGTCGGGTCGCATTGATATTACCTAGTCTACAATACCTCTGGAAGGATTCATTCATTTTTGAACTCTTCCTCTTGTGTGAGTTCTGTATACTAAAGAACTGTGGTTTGATTTAGAACTTTAATGCTTTTAGATAACGTGCCTGAACTGATCAACTTTTGATATTGGAAATGTTCAAAACATTATTCGACAATACAAAATTTTATCATTTCTTTACAAATAAAGAGACTGATATGATTTTGTATATCAGGTTCGGTATCTAATAACATTCGTTCAGAATCAATGTATTTGTAATACAGGGTGACAGTGACCAACAGACATGGCAGCAACACTTGCCCCTTTTTCTGCCTCATGAAACTTATCACCCGTTCTCAGTTCTCTACCTATCTGTAGCCTTATGTAACAGATTACATATCCGAGATCCTGATCCGGTATCATATACCCAGGACGTAAAGGATACTGAGAAACAGTTCTTTGTAATGAACACACCCGAAGATGATGCATCTTCCTGCACTTTCTTCGTTTGGGCGGCATGGGAAATCTGGTATTCCCCAATTTCCTGCTCTGTCTTATAACAATTATAAGTTGGAGCGGGACCAACGTTCCCCAGCTCAGTATAACAAGTGGGTTCGGTCAATATATCCATTTTATTATCTTGATTAAGGCGTGATATGGTCGCTACCAGGAGAGGGAAAGAAGAAAACACTCTGCGTGCGCTCTTGCAAAATTAGATTGGTTATATATTTTATCTAATCAGGATGGTTCCCACTGTTTTTATCAAATCTTCCTTCAAACCCTAAAAGGAAAGACTAGCGGGGATTAATTACACGCTACAAGTTCGCCAATCTTTCAGCCAGGCCAGTGTCGGTACTTTGAGGGAGGTCCCCCGTGCTTTCGCACGAACCTAATTAATGTAAACCTCGTTTTTCTAGAAGCTTATCCCCGTTGACACCTTTCTAGACACCTACTTGATCGGGTAATTGTAATGTGTAAAACTCTCCCAGGAGTAACAATTACTCGCAGTGGGTATCGGGATCCAACTATCTCATAGAAGGTATGCAATCTCATTGCAAATTTCAACACTTGAAATTCCCGATAATATTTTGCCCCTAACGTGCTATGACCTTGACGAAAGCCAACAAACCATAGCCCGCTAGTCAAGTTCAACCCGTCATTTCCTGATTGAATTAAACCCACCCGCACGACCCTTGACGAAAGCCAACTAAACCGCACGACTACCCTAATCCAATCGCATCGTATGCTACAGATAAGCAGCATATAGCTACCGCACACTGCACCTTGACGAAAGCCAACAAATGCAGCACGAATACTATATACAACTTATCTGAAATGACGGAGTGCTACGACAGGTTTTTCTGAAAACCTATTGCGTAATGAACTTGATATCGTTGTAGAATCGAATGAATTTTGAAATGGAGTGTTTTTAAGGCTTTTCTAGTTTTGCTAAAGGAGTCACTCCCGGTGAAGGGATCGTCGGTCCTTTCCTCGCCGAATGAGGTGCGGGATATATCATATATATCACTGTGCAAAGCAGAAACTATAGAAGCAATCAAAAGACGAACCGAGGGTTGTAGCATCTGCCAGTTATTGCTAAAGGAGTCACTCCCGGTGAAGGGATCTCGGTCATTTCCTTATCGAATAAGGTGCAGGATGTTCTACAAGGAACACCGCGATGCAAAGCAAGAACTGTAGCTACCTGTTTTATTTAGAAATTCGATTCCACAACATCTTAGGTTTCTTTTCTTTCATTAATCACATTAATGAAGTCCCATCATTTAAATCACCTAAACATCACAGATAAATACGACGTACACTTATGCCATCCGCTTTGGCCTCGATGTCCTCTCGTGCACCGTTAGGTTAGGTAACTAACGGCAGAGCGGGGCAGGGCTAGCGCGGGTGTAAAACATAAGTAACGCCTATATAATATATCATATATACTATATACTGTATCTATCATAGAACATCACATGATCACATCACAGATATCGCAGCAGAAGAATCATATGAAACATTGGATATACTAGGACGTCCGTGTTTTCAATACGAGCCAGTATAAAACACGGATTCCACGGTCATGATGAATAGCCAAACCCACACCCTTAGACCCCTACGAGAGCGGCAAGCAACCCTCCCAATTCTAGAGTTAGGAGACCCGGACTCGACTCCTCGAGTTGGTCTCCCACTGGACACCAGAACCCGGTTACTTGTGCCCTCCTCCTTGAGTCTATCCTAGTGCGGAAAAGTAAATAATATACAAAGGTGACAACTTCTGCTACCTGGAAGTGCCCCAATAAAAGAATATTACATACAAGTTTTTACATGAATGAAAATGAAAAATACTCATCTCACATAAAAAACACGGCTATTCAAACATGACGATCCAATATAACATATCCAGCAACACATAACATCACATGTCATCAACGTATGTAAACATGCGCATCCCAATTGTCGTTGACATATAGCAACGAAACCGGCGATATCACATATTACACTTACGGTCACAGAAAAGAAAGTGTAAAACTACAACAGTTGGAATCCGCAACCTCTTTAGACATCGCATGCCTAATCAAATGAATTCCTTAGACATCGCATGCCTAACAATTATAAACCCCACATTTTAGTCTCATTATCGAAAACACTTTTCAATATCAAGTCGGGCAATTCAACAAGATTCCCGGCATCCTGATCGAATGCTCGTCGCAAACTTTAGTAGACGGCCGCACCCCCGATACCGTCGACGAAGTGCACCAAGGCGGAACACCGCTGCCGCGAGCACCCGAACGGATGCTTTCGGCGACGGGGTTCTCCTACAGTCACTTGGTCGGGGCTATGGGGTGTAGCTGTCTATTAAGTTTACCGGCGAATATCCGCGTACGCTACGTGATTGCGACGGACTTTTGATCGCATCAAAATTCCGTGGCAACCGATCAAGTGAGACTAAAGTGCTATGTTTATAACATTCATATTAGTTATCTCATAACTCTTTGTGGATTCCAAATATTGTATCACATTTCAGATAAATAGAAAATGTTAAACTTTTCGATCGAACAATCAAACACCCAAGTTTTCCCGGAACAGCTCAACTCATGAAATAAGTTTAAAAACATCCAGTTCATGCCTCAGTACCAACGGTCCAGCCGTAGAAGGGTCAAGCCAACGCCTCACATGTGGCACGCCGTACTGCCCCAAACCTTAAGGTTCAAAGGGCAGTTCAAGACGGTCACATAATCGAGTTAAGGTTTGTTGTCTTCTAGAGGGACCATCGCGTTACTTGCACTACTTAGAACATCATTAAACTACGGAAAAATCCAACAATTGGAAATTTCCCGGCAGGGGAAAAAGTGGGTATTTACATCCGGTCGAACTTTTTAACATATTCAAAAATTATCCGGAAAAACACATAGACGAAAATAGATAAACCGATCGAATAATCGAATCCCCAAAACAACCCAGAAAATTCAACTGTTGAATAAATATTAAAAATTCCCAGAAAATACAGCACTACAAGATAGGAATTACTGTGCAATTTCCAAAAGCTAATCTGACTTAATGGCCGCGGAACCGCCGCACTAGCCATGCTCGTGCCGCGGTTCCGCCGCGCTTTAGATGAATCATGGGCACGTGCTGCACAGTAATCCCTAAAAAACCCTGCTGATATTTCTGCATATTTTTAATATGGAAAAATCCACATTTTCAAAAATTGGACAGAGAGGGGTTTTGATATTAGGGTTTCAGTTCGATCGGACTTCAAACTCCGTCTACGCATCGCCTAAGGCTCTAGCTAGGCTCTGATACCACTGTAGGGTTTCTAGGCACACTAATGAGGTCTCACCAGGCATCAACCATGCCAATTTCAAATTTTACAGGTGCCGAGAAAACCTAATACGGATCGTTGACTAGAGATTAGGCGAAACATGCAACTAGTTAACAACTTAACTAAGAAGTGAACAAACATACAACCTTTGTAGATTCGGTTCTCCACCTCCATGGCTCCACAATGAAGTCTCCTCGCTGCGATCATCGGATCCCGGGCTCTAGCGTCGGCTTCATCGGAGAAATGGACGGGTTAGGTCGTCGACTTCGATGCCGAAGATGATCTACGTCGAGGCAACACAGGATCAAGCTCCAACTTCACCAAGCCATGAAACTTATGAAGAAAACACCCTATACTACTTGGCAAGTGGTAGAGGATGAAGAAATAGGAAGTGGGTTCACTTTAGAATTGGATTTCTCACTCCTTTTCTCAAGTAGCCATTAAAGGTTGCAAGCTTTCTTCATTGTTGAAGAAGAAGAAAAAGAAGGAATATGATAAGAATTATCCAAATAAAAACTATAATGAATACTTATCATATACCAACCATGGTTATGCGTAGAGACTAAACTAGGGTTAGGTGAATGGTTAGGTTAAGGGAAGCAAACAAAATGGTCAAGCTTTCAACACTTCATGAAGCTTCATGAAAGAAACAAAGAAAGCCACCATTTCTATTTATCTTTTCCAAAATAAATAAACAAAATAAATAAATGAATAAGTAAACAAAACCCTAACCATTCATATAACCATGGTTTAATCATACACAGAAACTCAAGTTAGCATGTATCATCAAACATGATACAAACAAGTGCACAAACGTATATCACATATACAATGTGCATATCAAGTGAGAAAATCCTTTTTAAAGTGAACCAATACTAGTTAATGCAAAGTAATATATCAAATATATAATTATACATTAAATCATTAAATCAACACTTGATTCAATGATCCGGTCACGTCGCATATAACCGACTAGTATCCAATGTATCGACTTATCGAATCAATCCTTGATTCGATAACTAGGTTATATCGCATACAACCAATCGATACATTCATCGCGAGAATAGAATGCGGTATCACATACACGCATTATTCTCGGTCCCGCACATATCTCATATGCGCTCCTATTTCGTTTCGCTTGAGCCAGGAAACCTCTGTGTAGGACTCTAAAGACTCATCAATACGCCGGCAGTAGGTGATGATCATATCAAACACCCACAAGCCGCAAGCGGACTGCTAAACGTAACGGCCACCCGGGTATTGAGCGATCAGAAGATCGACGAGCAAGCCCGCTCATACTCCTGTGAATCCAACCAGTAACACTTACCGTACAGTCCGGTCTGTTCGTCTGATATGTCGCATATCTAGCCTAGGGGTGGTAAACGTCAGACCCCAGTAGCTCGATAAGTCGTGTCGATATGAGGTCTATAACAGTTCGAGAAACTACTGGTAACACTTACCAGTAAATTTCTGCAACCCTGGCCAGGGATTTCCGGTTATAGCCAATCGAACACAGCACAACATCAACTCCCTATACCGGGAGAGACGAATCCCCTCCTATCACTCATTGCCTCCATGTGATTCGGGACTGTACCCAAAAACCACCGTTTTGCACGCCCTCTTGGACGTGGTAAGGTGGAAATCAAAGCACAGTGGGAATCACACAAGACTCTATGACTATCTCGGGTCTACAGACTAACCTGTACCAGTGTCACCAGAGAACTGCCATCTGACGGAAGGTATAATACCATCTGGGAGTTCTCGGCGAGTCCGTCCAGTGTACCCAGTCTCCACTGAGCACCCGTATATCATCTCTGATGTCAAACACCAATGGATATGGGATCATCTATCGCCCATCTGTATGAGTCGAGAAGGTATACGATAGTCTACTCTGGTATATCGATGCCCCGTCTCGATACACCCACGACTAGGGACCTTGAAGGATGTACTTGTGGACTACCATGTCCCCACTAGTATGATCCGCATCATAGTCCAGGTAGTCAAGTACACATCCTAAGGGCTTTACCAACACGTAACAGAGAGACAAACAGTATACACGTTAAGGTAAAGAGTAACCAGATAGCATACTATCATGTCGAGCAAGAAAGTCCTCCCTATATATGTCCCAGCATCCACTACAATATACATCCTATATACAGTAATGGCCTCTAGGGCATACATATAACTAACACCTTTGGCATATGCAAAATTGTCTGAATTGACCTAGGATGAAATCTGGAACCTTTTTCCTGAGATGCTGTTTTGGATTCGTGTTTCGTTTTTCGTATTTTGAATTCTGGATTTGTATATTTGCGTTTTACCTCGATTACTTAACGTTTGTACGACGATATCGAGGATTGTTCGATGGTTTTGAAGCGTAGTCTATTGGTTCTAACCTATAAGCTTTTAAGCGTATCGTGTTGGTTGTCGTATGTCATTTTGGTTTTGATTTGGGTTTAATGCGATGCGATACGTGTGATATGTAGGTACCCCCACGGTGATCCGAGGCGATGAAGATGATGGTGGCAACATCAACACCGACACGTAGGATACAAGGTGAGTAGATTATATCTACGGGGGAAGTCGGGTGGATGGCGTATAGCACCCCCGCAGTTCGATGTCTAGTATACTATATACACTATATATATGATAGCTTATTTTGTGTCATGGTTATTTGAGATGAGATTAGGTGTACTTGGGTTAGATTAGGGCATAGAAGTAAACTAGTATAGTTTCCTAGTTGCGAATCCTAGAACAGGTTTACACCCACACGCACACACATGCTTATTTGTTATACTTATACTTGGATGATGAGGATAGTGGTTGATATTTGGAGATGAGTCGAGGAGATTGGCCATAGTGCCCGGAGATGGGTGATATGATGTGATTCGTATTTGGGATACGACATGTGATTTTAGCGGGCCTTTGAACGTGTGTTTCCCACACGCATTTATATTTATATAGTTGGTGTCGATTTGTACTAGACTTAGATCAGTACCCCAGAACATGACATATGATGATAATGATACCTGATAATTGATGATATGAATGTGATATTGAACCGTATCCAGCTTTTGGGATGTCGTACGATGATTTACCGTACGAGCTTTATATTGATGATAGATCCGCACTCATGACCCGAGGATGTTATATGATATTGTATCGTACGCGGTACCTTTGAGGCGAGATCACCGACTATTATATATATATATACATATATATCGACTCGGATTTAGGTGGTTTCCATACCCCTCCTGATTGACTTGTTAGTTAGAGCTGTAGTTTTGCTAGTAGATGTTAGGCTAGGGTGATGTCATACCTATTTCAAATACTAACGAATCGGGAGGCTTTTAAAGACAGGCAAAGGGATTCTACGGATATTTTCAAAAGACGCATCTTTTCTTAAAAACACTGTAGCCCTTATTTTACTAAAAAAAACTCGATTCGTCTTATTTCAAATGGCAAACTGTACAACTTTTTATATTGATGCAGATGCGTCACTATTGCGTAATTAGTCGATCTCTGCATATTATTGTAATTTGCATCGCATTTCATGTGCAAATGGTTATTGTTATATTAAACTCATGTTGTTAGGACACTAGCAACATTATCGATGATGCATATGTTCCACGTACACCTGCTTGTCGGCTCACACACTTCATCATCGATAATTGCCATGTCATTATACAGAAGGATTGTTGCATCAGGATATGACCCATACTTGCATACATACGTATTTGCATGTACATAGATGATTCTGGCTTGATTTGGAGGTTTGGGAACTTCAAGATATATTTTAAAACTGGATTCATTTTGAAAGAGCGGTTTCCCTCAATATGTGCATACTATTATTCCATGTTGCATGATATACTGATATGCTTACATTTCCTTTATATGTCGCATATATCATGTTTATGATTATACGCATTGAGATATTTTTTTCATGAGATTTCTGGATTTTGGAACCGTGGTTATTTCAAAAGAGAATATGTATTGTTTTAAAAACCCGGTTTCCCTTGATATGATATTTCAGTGCGTTTTTCATGAGATTTCTGGATTTGGGAACCGTGGTTATTTCAAAAGAGAATATGTATTGTTTTAAAAACCCGGTTTCCCTTGATATGATATTTCAGTGTGTCCACCATGCGTTTTCTCGGTTCTGAGACGTATGCTTGAAACCCGATTCAAGGAGTTGGATGATCCGTTTGCGGGTTCATGGTGGACCCGGTATGGTTCCCCGGGGCGAGAAATGTTTTTCGTGGAGCAGACGATGAGCCTGGCAGGGCGGCGAGTACCTACCGGTGATTGTATTTGAGCTCGGCGGATATCCGGAGGATACCGACCGGGGTTGAAAGATAATATGGGCCGATCCAGACTGACGGAGCCCGATATATGAGGATTTACGTGCCGATGCTAGGCACAGGTTTCATGATGTTTTCGAGTGTCGATGCTTGACACTCAGGTTCCATGATTTGATATGTCGCGAGCGACACATGTTGATTTACATCCTCATACTTCTATGCATATGTTTATGATGTTTACATGCATGATGCTTATTGTCATTGGGTGACACCTGGACGATTTCCATATATATATATTGACATTGATGATAGTGATTACATAGTTGGATGATATCCATGTACTTTTAGACTTCATGATATAGTCGACATTGATCATAGCTCATATTTATGATATGTTATTACCTGAGGCACTGGCACGAGCACTTGGCACTACACTCATGTATAGATGTTACATTGCCACCTTATCATGCTTCAGACTTATTCATTTGAGGTTTATATATATCTGATCGTATTGACCTAGGATTGTGGCATACATACGATTTCTGCTCTGTGATGTTTTATATTCACGAGTTGGCAACTCACCCCCGTTGTGCCACAGTTCTTGCAGGTTTTACCGTACAGGTTCATTGCGGCTTTTCTGGCACACTGCTTCCTTTCTGGGTGATTGCATTGGTAGGTGGGTTCTTTTGCATCAGAACCACCATTGTACATGTATTATTCAATTGCATCTAGAAATTCTATCAACCAAACTTGTATATTATTTCAGACTTAGAAAACCAGTTATGTATTATCTCGACCTTAGAGTTTCGCGTTGTAGTATTATGGTTTTCATGTTGATTTTGAGTTTCTTTTTGAGTTTTGATCCTCGCCCTTTGGTGTTGTATATTATATTGCTTGCGTGGCTGTGACCGTCGATTTACGAAGAGCTAGCTCACGCTTGGGGATGCCTTTTATCCTTGTGTATATATTATTCTTGTTGTACCCCGTTCAGGGCCATTATTTACAAAGGAAGCTCTGCAGAAATTTTTAGAAAAGAATATAGATTTTAAAAATGCATATTCGGCTTACTTATTTAAAAACCTTGTTTCTAAAACATGTTTTCTTTACTTCTTAAAAACTAGTTTTCTTATTTACTCCTTAAAATTGTTTTAGATTTCTGGGCTTTTGGCTTACTCGAATTAGATGGGGTCCTATAGGCTTCATATGATTCAAGTGCCCGTCACGGGCTATTTCGGGTCCTGACATCATCTCGTCACCATTTCTTCTCCATCTTCATCCATGGCAGCCCCCATCCCACTCCTCCACTTCAAGCCTCAAAACACCCCCAAAAAAAACCCAAAACCCCATCTCCATTTCACAAAAAGCATGCACAAGCTCAAAGGAAGCACATTGGACCAAAAAAAATCGAATTTTGATGACTTTGGGCAACTCAAGAAAATTCTTGAGTTGCCAATTGAGGTAATTTCTGCACCATTAGCATTATATTTCCACTACCATAGCACCCATACAAGATTAGAAGTGTTTGGTGCGGTTTAGTGAACTTTGAAAATTCCTAGTTAGGGTTTTGTGGAATTCTTGAGTAGTTATATGTAATTGAGCTTAGTAGAGGCCACAAAAACCGCCTAGTGCTAGAATTCAGACCCAAACCTGAGACTTAACTTCGGAACGCGAACTTTAAATTTCTGCCGACATTGAAATTGTGAGAATTGTGATAGGAAAACTGAATCTGCTAACACCCGGAGACTTATAAAATTATTTAGCAAACACAAAGGAGTGTGCAGGCACCTAGTAAGCATCACCCAAGACCCCAGCCCCTATACCTTTACCCAGGTTGCAAATAAATCCCCTTTAGACGCAAATTGCGGCCAGACCTGGTCCATTTTGGTTCGTGCTTGTTCTGTAGGTCCATCTCCAGAAAAATAGACCTTTTACATATGCAAAATTGACTAATTTGGCCTAGGGTAAAATCTGGAACCATTTCCTTGTGTTGATGTTTTGATTCGGGGTTTTGTTTTGCGTATTTTGAATTCTGGATTGTAGGAATTTGGTTTTAACTCGATAGTTTGACATTTGTAAGACGATATCGAGAGTTGTTTGGTGGTTTTGAAGGCGTGGTCCGTAGGTTCGAACCTATAGGCTTTTACCGTGTCATTTTGGCTTTGATTTGGATTTTAATGCGATACGATACGTTATGATTTGTAGGTACCTCATGTGGACTTCGAGACGACGAGGATGAGTGTGACGTCATCGACTCTAGAGAGCGAAGATCAAGGTGAGTAGATATATATCTATGGGGGAAGTCGAGTGGATAGCGTATAGCACCCCCGCAAATTCGTAAGAAATGATGTGATGTGGTATAGTTATACATTTAAATGTTTTTTGAGGTGTGAACACTCAGCAAGAAAATCTTTAGGTGATTATGGTTAGTGTTAGCGAGAATTGAAGAGTGGATTTAGTTGGTTTCTTAGTCACGAAACCCAAGAGTAAAGATTTGCATACGTGCACATACACATACTCGCATACATTTACTTCCTTGTGCGTATATATATATATATATATATATATATATATATATATATTGGTATTCATGTGCTTGGATGATGAGGATGTTATATGATACTTGGGAATGGGTCGATATGATCGGGCATGATGCCGTGAGATATCAATATGTGACCGAGATATGTCATGATGTTATAGCGGATCGTTCGATGACAATACCATATGGATGATGATATATATATGATAGTTGACATATGATCGAGATATGAGATGAGATATGTTATGATATTTATAATGGATCGCTTGGGCAATGTATACTTCTATATGATTATATGTGTTGATGACATCGGATTGTATGAGGCTTTAGATCAGTAGACAGATCATGATATTTTTGATGATATTAGTAGTGTACTCGACTTAGATCAGTACCCCTGCTCACGATATGTGATGATGTGGTTACCCGATAAATAATGAGATAAATGTGATATTTGATCCGTACCCAGATTTGGGATGCCGTACGATAAATTTACCGTACGAGATATAGTTATGAGGATAGATCCGCACTCTTGACACGAGGATGTCATATTATTTATTGTACCGTACGTGATACTACTGAGGCGAGATCACCGACTACTAGATATATATATAGATCGACTCAGACTTAGGTGGATTCCCTTACCCTTTTGACTGGGCTCGAGTCATACTTATTTTCAAAAGTGGAGAATCGTGAGTATTTTAAATACCAAACTATATGACTCGTATATTGGGTAGGTATATTTTTCAGTGTTGCTGTTACTACATCACTTTCTGTATATTCATGATGTTTCATTGCATTGCATGCTTGTGCATATGTTATCTGTAATTATCATGAAACCCTGTTGTAAGGACACCAGCACCATTACCGATGATGCGTATGTTCCACGTACACCTGTTTGCCGTCTCACACACATCATCATCGGTAATTGCCATGTTACGTACACTTTAGAAAATACTATTCATTGACATAGCTTGCTAGTTGATAGTTGCAATATGTTATAGCTTTCATATGCTAGTTTAACTATTGCATTTGTTGCATTATATCAGATGCATTCATACATTCATTGGTCATGCAGTATTATGGAGATTTATGCCGGGATTCACTGTTTGTTGATATCATGATTTTTATGATTTCGGATCCTTCTTGAGATTTCTGGATTTGGAAACCGCATGTGAAAGTTTTATAAACTGATGATTTGTTTTAAAGAGATTGATGTGGTTTTCCTTGATATGATGAGTATTGTCCACCATGATGTTTTCTCAGTTCTGAGATGGTTATCAAGACCCGATTCGAGGAGTTGGATGAACCTTCTGTGGGTACATGGTGGACCCGGTATGGTACCCCGGAGCAAGAATCTCGAGTTGTAGACGATGAGCCCGGCAGGGGCAGACTGCCTACCGGTGATTGTTTGGCGCGGCGGATATCCGGAGGATACCGTTCGTGGTTGTGTGATTGATGATATGGGCCGATCCGGACTGACGGAGCCTGAGGTATTGAGATATTGAGATATTGAGATTTGAGACACTGAGATATTGAGATTTAATGATACAGGTCAGTCCGGATAGCCGGAGCCTGAGATATTGAGATTTATGTTTTGTGTTGATGCTTGACATTGATTTCTCTGTTCATTTCATTGATGATACTCGATTTAATATACATACAGAAATCTCATTAAAGAAAGAAAACAGTTGTCTCATTTATGATGTATTCTGTTTCCATTAGTAATGCATTCATACATCATATATCTAATATGTTGCTATCTGAGACACTGACACGAGCACGTGGTATTGCACTTATGTGTAGATGGATCAGGATATTTATTTGAGGATATTACCCGATATGACCTAGGATAGCGTCATACATGTGATTTCTACTCGTAGATGTTTTCTGCTCGCGAGTTGGCAACTCACCACCGTTATGCTACGGTTCCTTGCAGGTTTTGCCGTACAGGTTTCGTTACGGCTTTACTGGCACACCGTTCATTCCGGTGATTGCTTTGTTAGGTGGATCTTTTGCATCAGGAACACCATTGTATATTTGTTATTTCAGTTGTATCTAGTAAAACTCCATCAACTAGACTTGTATATTTCATAGAGATAGAAGACAGTGTATATCATTTCTACATTAGAGTAGCGTGTTGTATTATTATGGTTTTCTTGATGATTTTGAGTTTCCTTTTGAGCTTCGATCCTCTCCCTTTGGCGTTGTATATTATATTGCATTGTGTGGTTTTGTCCGTCGATTTACGAAGAGCTAGCTCCCACTTGGGGATGCCTTTATTCATTATATATGCTTTATCAGGTTTTGTACCCGTTCGAGGTCAGTATTTACAAAGGAAACCCTGCCGAAATTTTCAGAAAAGAATAGAGATTTTAAAAATATATACTTCGGCTTATGTTGTTAAACTTCTTGCTTTAAAAAGTTGGTTTTTCCTTCACTCTACTGCCTTACATGGTTTGGATTTCTGGGTTTTTGCTTACTTAGATTACGTACGCCTCGAGACGTTTCGTAGTTTAAGTGTCGGTCATGTTCCGTACTTTTCGGGTCGTGACAAAATGGAATGGGTTCAGGTTAATAGGGTAGCTTCTAGGTCTCTAAACTAGGTTTCTGTAATTGCAACTTTTCAAACAACAACCTGGTTCGATAGCAGATTCACCCGAGACACAACATTTTAGAAAAATACGATATTTTCACAAAAACTATAACTTTAGTATCTTAAACAGCAACTAATAAGCAACACAATATCTTAAAAACCTAGTTAATAGTTAGAGATCACTACCTTACCAAACTTGCTCAAAAACCCTAGCTTTCCATGCTCCAAGTCATCTCTAGATGCTTAACTTGACTTTGTGAGGGTTTTAGTGAGGTTTAGTGAAGATTAGGCCTGGTTTTAGTGAAGAACAAGATAAGTTTCAGTTTGGGGATGGGGAAATGAGAAGGAGAACAAGAAATGAGAGAGTGTGAGTGATGAGGAAAATGAGAGTGTGAGAGTGGTGAGGAAAAATGAGGGTATGGGGTTAGGAATGAGCCATGCCCCTTCTCTCTCCTCATTAAATGCTCCCATTCTTGCCCCATGCCTCATCATTTTCCATTTGTCAACCCCCTCTCTCTCTCTCAAGTCAACCCTTAGACAAAAGAATAAACTTTTACTAAATATTAAGTGAAAAGGGTTAACATGGCTTAAAATTGGTTTAGGGTGCCATGACTACTTAAGCATGGTTAACACCTCCATAACCCCCAAGTTAACATGCACAAGTGTGTGCAAGCCAAAACAAATAATAATAAAATATTAATAAATTTTTATAAAATATGTGAAAAATATTTTGGTTAACTTTTTACTAAAAACACTCATTATCGTTAATTAACACTAATCATATTCTAAGGTGTTACAATTGCGACTGCTATCATTCATGATGAAACCACGTATATCATCGCTAGTCCTACTTCATCTTTGAATTTCTCCAGAATACCCCGTATCACTACGAAGATCCACATTTATTGGATTATCCATCATATGGTTATATACGAACTCGAATGAACTTGTTCCAGTTTGAGAATGGATTCTGGTTCAGGAGAAATAAAATAAGGATTATTCAGTTGCCTTTTATCTTTACCATCTCTCAGGTTGCGATTGCTCCTAGGATTAGGAGAGTATAACTATTATGCTTATTGGATAGTCTTCATCCAAACAGTAGGCTGGTGCCGAACGATAGGGAAGGAAGAAAACCATTTAGCCTAAGGGTGGTGTACAGAAGGTAATGAGTAAAGACAAATAAAGGGATTTGGAGAAATGGCAAGGAAATATACGGTTACAGTCATGAATCTGAATAATGGAAGAGGCATTACTAGGAATACCCCGCTATCCCTTCGAAACATTTTCATGTTTCAGTTTCACTGTACATTGTTAATTGAAAACTGATTTCCCAATTAGATCCTTACTCCAGGGTATGTATTTACCAGGTTTGATTCTCACATCTTTATGGTTTTACAGATGATGAGTGGGAGTAACTTATTGGGATTAGGTGATTATATCGGAATTCGTTTTAATTGGTGATATTTGAGGAAATCGCCTGGGGTTTTGCCTGACGACAAATATTTGGTTTTGAATATCCGTTGTTATGTTCCAATTTCAAACTGAAATATCTATACGTTTATTTTATTAAGTGAGATATAACTTTTTGAAATTATGTCCATCACATTACCTATATCAGTTGATGATTAGGAAAGGAGCATTAAACAGCGGTGTAATTCTTCTTAACCATAGTACATTTTTCAATCTACGACCCATAGGGTTTGAGTTATTCAACTTAGTGGACTTATACAAAGTATTGTATGTTTTCCATTGTCCATTAGGACAAAGGGGTTGGTGCTCATACTATATTCTGTTTACTTGTGACTTCTCCAGTTTTAGACAAGTATTTCGTAAAAATATAAGGTCTAAGTTTTGAGAAGTTATAGGTACAAGAATAAAGTAGAGAACCATGTGTTGCAAGTATCAGGATTCTTCAAGGTGATCGAACATGTAGATACTTGTGTTTGGTATTCAGTTGATAGTAAACGTTTTGAGAACTTGCTTCTCTTTCAGGTTACTCATATCTGGATACACTCCTAGTTGAGTAATGTTGATCGGCCTCTTTCTATTTAGTTGACATGCACTGGAGACAGCTGCATGATTTGAATCTGGTTCCAATTAAATTAGTGCATCTGTTTCTATATTGTATATAGAATGGTTCATATCTTAACGATGTTAAGATATATGGAGTTGTCCGGCTTATGCTTAAAACCAAACTCTGGATAACTCAAGGCACGTTTCAGAAATGGCTGTTTGTGGGTTAACCCGGGCATTGACGAGGGTTAATTTTCTACCATCTGGAAGATCAATAGTTATATTGTTCTTGACTCGCCACAGTTTTAGTAAAATGGACTTTTTCAGAAAAAGGTAGTAGGAGTATGGTTGACTGGAAGTGATTCCAGAACCACAAACAATTAATGAAAATTTAATAGAACCTAAAAATTCAATCGAGTTTGACATTCCATTGGCCACTCCTCAGATATGGTGGGTAAACTCAGACACCCGAGAGGTACTTCGGTATCCTCAAAGACGGTGACAGGGAGGTTCTTGTTTACCTAGACTTGTCATTACTGCTGTTCTAAACTATAAGACCCGGCAAGAGGATGAGTATAGCGTCGTTCCAAACTAGCTTTAGAAGTGCACGTGTATATGACTCTGCCAGAGGGTTGTTGTAGTCAGCGGGAGCAGCGGAAGCACAGTGGACAAGTAGCTTGTGTCTATTTATAGACTAAAGAAGGTATAGCGGAGATAGATCATCTATTTTTGATGTGACTGTCAAAGGTTTTGACATTTTCAGAACAGGAGATGGATCTATTAAGAAGGTAGTAGGGTGTGATATCCGGGTATTTGGATGAAATGCACTTGGTAGGAAGTGAAATTCCTACACTACGATCGGTTATACTATGGTTGTTGCAAGTTATATGTATGCCCTAGAGGCAGTTATTGTATATGCGTATATATTGTAGTGGATGCCTGGACATATATAGGGAGAACTTTCTTGCTCGACATGATAGTATGCTATCTGGTTGCACTTTATCTTAATATGTACACTTATTGTCTCTCTTTTACATGTTGATAAAACCCTTAGGATGAGTACTTGACTACCAGGATTATGATGTGGATCATACTAGTGGGGCAGAGGTACTCGGCAAGTACATCCTTCAATTGTTCCTAGTCGTGGGAGTATCGAGACTGGGCATCGATACTCCAGAGTAGACTAGCATATGCGCTTCTTGACCCATATGATGGGCGATGGATGATCCCATATCCATTGTTGTTTGACATCAGAGAAGGTATAAGGGTGCTCAGTGGAGACTGGGTACACTGAACGGACTCGCCGAGAACTCCTAGATGGTATTATACCTATCGTCAGATAGCAGTCTCTTGTGACACTGATAAAGGTTAGTCTGTCGACCCGAGATCGTCATAGAGTCTTGTGTGTTTCCCACTGTGCTTTGATTTCCACCTTACCACATTCAAGAGATCGTGCAAACGGTGGTTTTTGGGTACAGCACCGAGTCACATGGAGGCAATGAGCGATAGGACGGGATTCGTCTCTCCCAGTATTGAGGGTTCATGTTGCCCTATGCTCGATTGGCCATAACAGAAAATCCCTAGCCAGGGTTGCTGAAATCTACTGGTAATTGTTATCGGTAGTTTCTCGAACCATTATGGATCTTGCATCGGCATGACTTATCAGGCTATTGGGGTCTAACGTTATACCACCCCAAGGTTACGATATGCGACATATCTGACGAAGAGACCGGACTGTACTGTAATGTTACTGATTGGATTCGCAGGAGTTTGAGTAGGCTTTCCTGCTGATCTTCTGATTGCTCAATACCCGGGTGGCCGTTACGTTTAGCAGACCGCTTGCGGCTTGTGGGTGTTTGATATGATCATCACCTACTGCCGGCGTATTGACGTGTCTTTAGAGTCCTACACAGAGGTTTCCTGGTTTATGCGAAATGAAGTAGGAGCACATATGTGATATGTGCGGGACCGAGACTAATGCATATATGTGATACCGCATTCTATTCTCGCAATATATGATATCGGACGGTTATATGAGATATAGCCGGGTTATCGGATCAAGTGTTGATTCGAAAAGTTGATTCATATGATATTAGTCGGTTGTATGTGATATAGCCGGATTATTAAATCAAGTGTTGATTTGATAATTTAATGTATAATTATATATTTGACATATTAACTTACATTAACTAATATTTTCTCACTAAGTATTCTTTTTCTCACTTGTATGAATAAAGTATATATGTGATATATATTAATGTAAATTTTATTTGTGTCATGCTTGATGCCACATGCTTCATGGTTGTATGAGACATACATCATGCTTAATATAATGAAGGGTTTATATTTATCTAAGTAATTCAAAATTGGATGGATATTTGACATGGCTACAAGCATGTAGAAGCTTGTGGAACCATTGACCAAGTCCACTAATTTTGTTTCACTTGTAGATATTTATTAACCTAACCATTAATATTAGCTATGGTTCATTCTCTACATGGGTTAGTGTATGAGACTAACTCACCCATGGTTGCTATTCTCACCTCATAAGATTTATTCTCTTCTTCACTTCATCTTCTTCTTCCTCATGAGAAAGCTTTCTAGCTTTTCTCCAAGTGAAGAAATATTGTGAGAAAAATTAATCTAAAGTGAGCCCAATTCCTACTTCATCATCCTCTACTATATTAGCCATTTAGTTTAGGGTGTTCGCTTCACTAGTCTACCATTAATGAAGAGGTAGCATGAGCTTGAGTCTCCTCGACGTAGATCATCTTCGGCTTTGAAGACTACGAGAAAGTTTGTTCATTTCTTCATGTGCCAAAATCGGTTCCCCAACGAAACACGGAGACGCGACTGCGCAGGTCTGTCTTGCCTGGATTTCGGGGCAGATGCTAATTGGTGCTATCCGTCCACCTCTCCGAAGATGTCAAGTTGATTTATGACACCATGTATCGATGGTTTAAGCGGATGCGGCCGATGTAGCAGACTTCGTCGGATTCCCCCTCATTTGAGGGGGTTTTGATTGTGGGGACGCTCTTCCCTGGGCTTATGGCCAACTTGGGCTAAGTCCAATTAAGGTTTAAAATGTTAGACCTTGGTTTGGGCTGTTGAACATATGTGTCTTGGTTCAGCCTCCCATTATTTAGCAATGCTAAAGATGGGTTTGAGGATCTGACAACATTTTGTCTTTTATTGGGCATTGACCATCCATCATGGCTCTGGAGTTTTCTTTGAATGCCATATGAAATGATCAAGTTTGAAAGAATGTAGTCGAGGTTTAATCAAAGGGGAGTCTTGACTCAGAAAGACTTAGACACATTTAGCTAAGACTGGTTTAAGAATAGTGTTAAACACTAACATATATTTGACGATCACGTGTTCCCACGTGATGCACTTAAATAGTGTTAAACACAAGGGACAGAACACTCAAAATAGTGTTAAACACCGAAAAGATGAAGCCCTCACGTGAGGACATGTGAGGCGCCTTAGGATAGGGCTAAGCTTCCTTTATTTTATTCTCAGAATATTCAAATAAGTGTTATCACGTGTGAGCACGTGAGGCATCTGAAGATGGGGCCAGACTTCCTTTATTTTTGTTCTCAGAATATTCAAATAAGTGTTAGACACTTTTGGTCTTCAGGCCATCACATGTTGGCACGCGATGGGTATCCATGTATTAATTTTTAAAGTGTATATTAGGGGTCACGTGGGGATACGTGAGGGCGCCCAAAATTGATTCTGCCTTTGGCTTTGTTCCCTTTATTTTGAGGGTCACATGGGAGCACGTGAGGCATTGCCTCCAAGTTTTTCTTTCTCATTTTGAGAAATCTGTTTTAGGGGTCACGTGGGGGCACATGACCTAGTCTTGCTCTTTCTTTTCTGATTATTAAAGGAAGGGTCACGTGTTGCCATGCGACGACGTTTACGTGCATGGATAATTTAAGTCCTTTGTTCGAGAATTAAATTCTTTGGTAGGGTTAAACCCTAATCTTGTTTTGAGGAATTAAATACCTATGTATACGGAAGAATTAAATTCTTATGTAGGGTTAAACCCTAGTTTTATTTGGGGGAATTGAATTCCTATGAATTTGGGAGAATTAAATTCTCATATAGGGTTAAACACTGGTTTCATTTGGAGGAATTAAATTCCTATGAATTTGGAAGAATTAAATTCTCATATAAGGTTAAACCCTGGTTTCATTTGGAGGAATTAAATTCCTATGAATTTGGGAGAATTAAATTCTCTAAACTTAATTCTCTCTCTAAGTTTTGGATCTGCATGGCAGGATCTCCCCGATGAGAATTAAATTCTCAACTTGTGGGGTGATCTGCTTCTACAGATCTTCAACCAAAGGAAGAACTAAGTTCTTATTCAGAAGAGTTAAAATCTTAAATTGAGAATTAAATTCTCTTTTGTTTTATGGAGCTTAGATCTCTTTCCCCTTTCTCACCTAGTGTTTCTATTCTGAAAAACTCTTCTTATTTTTTTTCTCTTCAGAATTAAATTCTTCTCTCTCTGCAGTTGTTTCTCTCTAAAAAAATTCTAAAGATCCTTCTCTTCTCTTCTTGGCTCCTATTTATAGGAGAAAGAAAAGAATCAATTTGTTTAGTCAATCTTTCATTGAATGATTTTGGTTGTTTCTATAACCAACATGATCTTTTAGATCACACAGAGAATTTTATTCACCATTGGATTTTTAATCCAAAAGTTATTCTGTTTGTTATTCTTGGTGAATTTTCAGGGAAATCTTTCCTTTTATAGAATCTTTCTATAAATTGGTGATTTTTAATCACCATTGGATTTTTAATCCAACGGTGCTCCACTTTACAGAGCACGATCTCTTTTTGTTTGGAAAGATTTAAAGAAATATTTTTCCATTTAAGGTCTTTGATTTCTCTTTATTGGAATTTAATTTTATTAGTTCAGAAGACTTAAGAGCCTATCACGTGTTGGCACGTGATCCGACTGTTTGATCATTTCTATAGAATTCAATTCTATTAATTAAGGAATTTAGGAACCCATCACGTGTTGACACGTGACCCCCTTGATTAACATTTTAACCATAATTTAATTCTGCTGTTTGAAAGAGTTAAGGAATCATCACGTGTCATCACGTGACCCTTGGTCACGTGTAGACACGTGATGCCTCATAGGGATCTTTGCTTGCCATTTTATTATGTCTTTTAATTCTTTCAGTGGGTTTTTTAAAGGTCCATCACGTGTCGGCACGCGACTCCATTAATTGCTTGCTTGATCAGAATTTTAATTCTATTATAACAGAGTCCCAGGAAACCAGCACGTGTCAGCACGCGACCCTTTGTCACGTGTGAGCACGTGATACCCCATTGGGGTATTTCCTGATATTTTATCAGGGAACAATGTGAACCCTTACTAGGGTTCGGGTGTTCACTACTTGGAGCGAAGAGACTACTACACGGAGCTTTAGAAGTGAAGGACCGGTCTACAAAGGTTGTATTCCTCATTCACTTTGTATGTTGTAACACCTTAGAATGCGATTAGTGTTAATTAAGCGATAATGCGGGCTCGGCCTTTTGGTGGAGTTGGGACTTGGTTTTTGTAGGGTAGCTGTCTGCAGTTGTTTAGAAGTGTTTAGTACTGTTTGATTTTTTGTGGTTTGAGAGTATACAAAATCTGGGATCACTTTACTTGTTTCTAGTGTTTCGACTACGCGTGTTACGTTATCCGACACGGTTCGTGTTCTTGTGTAGCTGTAGCTCTTGGGTTGGTTTCGTAGTGTCGCTACGCACGTTAGCCCATAAACGAACACTTGAGAGTTTGTTTGGAGTTGGTGCGTCTTTCAAACATAGTTTTTACGTGTTATTGGTCGATTGCTAATATGCACTTGTTATGATTGTTGTATAATTTTAGGGTCGCAGGCGGGGACTTCGGACGCTGTGAAGAAGGGAAAGAAAGTGGTGGGCTTTACTTAGCCCAAGATCATTTGTGAGTAGATTTAACATCTACAGGGGAATCGCCCGCATGGCGTTATGCGTCTGGGCTAGATTATATGACATGATTATTAGTTATAAGTATATGGACATTGATTGTGCAAAATTACCATTGTTGCATACCTCATTTTCCTATTTCATATGGACATAGTATTAATGAGACACAACACCATTATTGACGGTTCATGTTACACGAGCACTAATTGTATGCTACACACACTTCATCGATAATTGTCATGACACGCACAACCCATATACATATGTGATATTGTATGGTTAGTGACATTGAGACATTGATTCTTATTCCATTGTGCAAATGAAATATAGCATACCTGTATACCTACATGCTTACACACATATCTTGCTATAGCTACATGTACCTCATGGATACGTACTTATATGTACACCCATATACCTTTCTATAGCTATATGCTCACCTTTATATGATGTTGCAATGGATTTCGGAGAAATTGGAAACCACATGATATATTTAATAACTTGATGCATTTAAATAGCGGTTTTTCCTTGATATGCTCATATTACTGTTTTATGTTGCATATATTATATATCATGGATTTACGCATTGAGATATGAATTTCATATGATATTTTCTAGATTTGAGGATCGTGGTATTTCATGAAATTATGCATTATTTGAAAAACCCGGTTTCTCTTGATATGATATTTCGATATGTCCACCATGAGATTTCTCGGTTCTGAGACTTGTGTTAGAAACCCGATGCGAGGAGTGGACGAGGCCGTGTGCGGGTACATGGTGGACCCGATATGGTACCCCGGGGCAAGAAATGGATGTCGATGGATAAGCCGATGAGCCTAGTAGGGGAGGTGCACTGCCTACCGGGGATAGTATTTGGACTCGGCGGTTATCTGGGGATACCGACCGGAGTTATTTACGGACATCATATGTGGATTGTGAGTGTCGGTGTTGGACACTCAGGTTCCATGAGATGTACAGACATGATATGTGGATTGCGAGTGTCGGTGTTGGACACTCAGGTTCCGTGAAATGTACAGATATAAGGGCCGGTCTTGGTGACGGCGCCTGAGAGATGAGTATTTACGTGTCGATGTTGGACACTAGTTTTCATGATGTTTTCAGGTGTCGATGTTGGACACTCAGATTCCATAAGACTTACGGGATATGAGGGCCGATCTGAGGATGCAGTGCCTGAGATATTGGGAATTGGTGTGTCATTGATGGACAGTGGTCTTTCCACGATGATGATTCCGGGAGGATGACATGTTTTATCCCATACTCAGCTTTCATTTGATATGCATTGCTTCATGTTTTTGTTGTACCTGATAGAGTACCTTTCATGACTGTTCCATATATATATTGTCAGTTATTGCGATCAGCTTGCATGTGATAGATTATCGCAGTACGTGCATACCTGCGATTACGTGCATGATGTTATTTACTATTCACGAATTGGCAACTCACCCCCGTTGTGCCACAGTGTTTTGCAGGTTGTCCCTCAGAGCAATCGCGGCAGGGCTTCTTCTTATCATATCATCTTTTGCGTCGGATACCACTATGGCTGACTGTGAGCGGTTTTGCTATAGGTGGGTTTTGCGGTTATCCGATAATGTTCATTGTATATCCTATTGTCTCTAGTTCTCTCCATCTACCCCTTTCATGTTTTGACTTAGAGATGAGATGTGATAACGATATTGTATATTGTTTTGTGACTCTGGGTGTCGTGCTCGTGTGAGCCGGCCTTTAATGCAGCTTTATATTTTAAGCTGTTGTCACTCTTTTTTTGTCCTTTTCTTTGCTACGGCGTCGTATATCTGCTTGTGGTGGTGGTTCCCGCCTTTGGGTGTGGTTTCCTCCCGTTTGGAGATGCTTTACTTATATCTTTTGTATGTACCCTTTTTGGGGCATGTTTTTACAAAGGAGGTGCAGCCAAATTTTTAAGGAAGTAAATTTGGACTTTAAAGAATTTTTACTTGAGATTCCCAAAAGTTTTTAACAATGTTCTTATCACTTACTACTTTTGATGGTTTAGATTACTGGGTTTTCGGCTTACTTAGATTGCGTTACGCCTGTAGACGTTACGTAGTTTAAGTGTCGTCACGTGCATTTTTGGTCGTGACAAAGTAAAGTTGTTTACATATTGTATGTCTAAATCTCTAGTTATGATTCTAGGGTTAGGATTCTTTAGTACGGCAAAAATTTGAAAACGGCATGGACGATGCCTCCCGAAACCTTACTGCCGCGCTATGTATCCCTACAGTTGTATCAAAGCTAGGCTAGAGAATTAGGCGATGTTTGTTAGATTACAAAACCGAAACAACACCAAAACACCCGATATACAATACTAGTTTCTGTCGAATTTTAAATGGCCTCTAAAAATTTTGTAAGCAACTGCAGAATGTTGTATGTGATATAACAAGAACACCATAGAAATTTGAAGCAAATTGGTGGAAAAATGGCCGGCCACATTCATGAAATTTCCGAGCTCACCGGTTCTTCTGGGGATTTTTGGCTTCAAATTTTAAGGGTGTTCCAGTCTCTGGATTTTGGTGTTTCAGGTGTTGCTTGTTTTTGCTAAATTTGCATGTAATATTATCTTTGTGCAATGGCAATTCGGAATGTTTCATAGTCGTAGTTCTAACATCTATTCGGGTTATTTAGACGACGTTAAAAAGTTCGAACAGATATCAGTAACCCTTATTTTCCCTCGCTGGAAATTTTCCAAGAGTTTGATTCTTTCCAAGTTTAAAATATTCAGAAAATCATGGAAGCGATTCTGTGGACCCTCTAGAAGAACGATACACAAACTCGACTTTTTCGATCGCGGAACCGCGGTCATACCCTAGGGTTTGTTGCAGTTCCGTGGCGACATGAGTGAGGCAAGGGTCGGCCCTTCTACGGATGGTTCATAGGAGATGTGGCATGTTTTGGGTACCTTTTAAACAACACTTAAGTGTTGAGATCTTTGGGAAATTTTGGTTGTTTGTTTATTTGATCGAAAAGTTTAACATCATCTAGCTATCTGTGATTGTGATACAATACTTGGAATCCACAATAATTAGTTATGTGATAACTCGTTTGAATTTTATAAATCTAGCAATTCAATCTCATTTGATCGGTTACCACGGAATTTTGATATGGATCAAAAGTCCATCGCAATTACGTAGCGTACACGGATACTCGCCGGGTAACCTTACTAGATAGCCATGCCCCATAGCCCCGACCAAGTGACTGCAGGAGAACCTCGTCGCTAAAAGCATCTATTCGGGTGCTCGCGGCCGTGGTGTTCCGCCTTAGTGCACTTCGTCGATGGCATCAGGGGTGCAGCCGTCTATTAATGTTTCCGACGAGCATTCGATCAGGTTATCGGGAATCTAGTTGAATTACCTGACTGGTTATTGGAAAGTGTTTTCAATATCGAGACTAAAATGCGGGGTTTATAATTGTTAGGCATGTGATGTCTAAGGAATTCATATGGTTGGGTATGAAATCCAAAGTATGTGATACATTGGGATTATGATGTCTAAGGTCATTGCGGATTCCAATTTTAGTAGTTTTCACTTTCTTTTCTGTGACCGTAACTGGTAATATATGGTGTATCGCCGGTTTCATTGTTATATGTCAACAAGAATTGGGATACGCATATTTACTTACGTTGATGACATGTGATATTATGTGTTGCTGTGATATATTATATTGGATCGTTGTGTTTTGAATAGCCGGGGGGTTTTATGTGAGATGGGAGTTTTTCATTTTCATTCATGTAAAACCTTGTATGTAATATTCATTTATTGGGGCAATTCCGGGTTGAGGATGATGTCACCATTGATGTATATTATTTACTTTTCCGCATTAGGATAAACCCAAGATGGGGAGCACAAGTAATCGGGTTCTAGAGTCCCGTAGGAGACCATCTCGAGGAGTCGAGACCGGGTCTCCTAACTCTAGAATTGGAAGGGTTTCTTTCCGCTCTCGCAGGGGTCTAGGGATGTGGGTTTGGCTATTCATCAAGACCGTGGAATCCACGTTTTTTTATTGTTTTAAATAAAACACGGAATTCCTAGTATATCCAATATTTCATATGTGTTCTTCTGCTGCTGATATTCTGTGATGTGATCACTTTATATGTTGAGACGAATACTTATTTTATATATATGATGATATATAGTAAATATTGATGCCTTCGTTTCTTCTATGATACTTAGGAAGCATAATTTGATGGGACTTCATTAATGAGATTAATGAAATAAAAGAAACGTAAAGATGTTGCAGAATCTTGTTTTAAAAACCGGTAGCTCTAGTTCTTACTTTGCATAGAGGTATTCCTTGTAGAATATCCAGCACCTTATTCTATAAGGAAAGAGCGGAGATCCCTTCACCAAGAATGACCTCTTTAGCAAAACTGGCAGATACTACAACCCACTCGGTTTGTCTTTTGATTGCTTCTATAGTTTTTGCTTTGCATAGTGGTATTTGTGAAATATCTTGCACCTCATTCGATAAGGAAAGAGCCTAGATCCCTTCACCGGGAGTGACCTCTTTAGCAAAACTAGCAAAAGCATCAAAAACTCTTCTTTTCAAAATCACTTGATTCTACGACGATATCAAGTTCATTACGCAAAGGGATTTCTTAAAAACCTGTCGTAGCCCTCCGTCATTTGAGATAAGTAGTATTTAGTATTCATGCAACGGTAGTTTGGCCTCCGTCAAGGCGTAGTGTACGGTAGGTGATGAAGGGTTACCTAAGACGGCAGCAAGGTTTCGGGAGGCATCGTCCATGCCAAATTCAAAAATTTTCCGTTTTAGCTAACCCTAACTAAGAATCGTTAACTAAAAATCAACGGAAATATAAATGCAAACATTTTGCAAGTCTAGTGAGCAAGGAATACAAACTTTGTAGAGCGGTCCTTCACTTCAATAGCTCCGTGTAGTAGTCCATTTCACTACGATTGTGAACTCCTGACTTTAGAGAGGCTCCGATGACGAAACGAACATGCTTACTTCGAAGTCTTCGAGGCCGAAGATGATCTATGTCGGAGAGACACTAACCCAAGCTATCTCTTCACTAACCATGGAATTAGTGAAGAAAACACCCTATACTAAATGGCAAGTAGTAGAGGATGATGAAGTAGGAATTTTTCTCACATTAGAAATGATTTTCTCATACTTTTTCTCATACCTCCATTGAAGCTAGAAAGTTTTGAGGAAGAAGAAGAATTAACTCATCAAATGAATTATTGTGTGACGTTAGAAATGCAACCAAGGGTTAAGCATGTCATGCTTAACCCTTTTTGAGAGTTAACCATAAGCTATGCTTAAAGGTTAGGTCAAAAATATCTTAAGCAAGACAAAGAGAATGGACAAAGTCAAAGATGCCTTGAAGCTTCTAGAAGCTTTCAACAAATATCAAGCATAACTAATTCCACAATTTTTGAATTACTTAATGATAAATATAAACCCTAATCTTAACCCTAGCATGGTTTAACCCTCATTAACCCTAGTTGCATTTGTAACCTAGCATGATACATTTAACATATATCACATATACATCAATGTATCCAAAATGAGAAAAGAAATCATAAGTGAGCTAATACTAGTTAATGTAATGTAATATATCAAATATATAATCATACATTAGTTATCAAATCAACTCTTGATTTAATAATCCGGTTATATCATATATAACCGACTAATATCATAATGTAGCATCTTATCGAATCAACACATGATCCGATAACTCGGCTATATCACATATAACCTTTCATGTCACATATCGCGAGAATAGAATACGGTATCACATATCGCATTAATCTCGGTCCCGCACATATCACATATGTGCTCCTACTCTGTTTCGCATGAGCCAGGAAACCCCTGTGTAGGGCTTTAAAGACTCGTCAATACGCCGGCAGCAGGTGATGATCATGAAAACCGTGCGCAGCATCGGCACGTAAATCCTCATATATCTTGCTACGTCGGTCCGGATCGGCCCACGGGCTCCGTCAGTCCGGATCGGCCCATATCATCTCTCGACTCCGGTCGGTATCCTCCGGATATCCGCCGAGCCCAAATACTATCACCGGCAGGTAGTAGTCCCTCTGCCAGGATCACCGTCTACTGCACAGCGATCCGTTCTTGGCCCGGGGTACCATACCGGGTCCACCATGTACCCGCAATCGGCCTCATCCTCCTCCTCGAATCGGGTTTCACATGTCGCTCTCAGAACCGAGAAAACACATGGTGGACGCACTGAAATATCATATCAAGAGAAACTGGGTTTTTTAAAACAACGCATAATCCATTTTAAAATGTCCACGGTCCTCAAATCCAGAAATCTCATGATAATAGCATATCTCAATGCGTAAAATCATAGAGCATGATGCATGCGACATATAATAGAAATGTAAGCATATCCGTATATCATGCAACATGGAAAAGTGATATGACATGTTAAGGGAAAACCGCTCTTTTAAATAATTCCAGTTTTTAAAGTATAACACGCGGTTCCCAATTTTCCAATAAAACCAGTTATCTATGTAGGTACAATATGTATATATGCAAGTATAGATGTACCAATGTATGTGTGCACCAATATGGATATACAAATGTGTATATGCGTAAGTATATGGATATATCAATGTATGTGTGCACCAATGTGGATATACAATGTTTATGTGCGCGAGTATGAATATATCAATGTATATGTGCAAGTATGTTATGCAAAGAGTCATGTCATGATGCAGCAATCCGACTATGTAGTGACATGGCAATTATCGATAATGAAGTGTGTGAGCCTACAATATGTGTACATGTAACATACGCATCATCGATAATGGTGCAGGTGTACTATCACAGGTATGAGTAATGCAATGCTAATATCATGAATGCAGCACAAGGTAAATCATCAACTAAGAGCTATAAGGTATACGTAACTTTCATATGTCCGAGTCGGTGAATCTATCAATCGGCATCTAGCCTCACAGCATCACGTACGGTATAATCCATCGTATGGCATCCTCTAGTCAAGGGTATGGATCAACATCAAGTCAAACTCATCACGCACGGAAAATCATCGTATGGCGGCATTAAACCAATAAGGATCCTATCATCCTATAAGACAAATGAGGGTACGAACTAATATCGTGTACGGCCTATCATCCATGATTCACAACATTCTATATATGTATATTTGTCTATATACCAATGTCCCAGGTCACATCCGCAATAATCTCATATCAGGGGATCGGCAGGGTATAAATCATCTCGAACGACTCGCATCCGTATACCATTGATTGATTCGAAAGAGTGTGTTTGTAGTTTAACCGCAATCAATAACGGTGTCGCGCGTAGATAGACCGAGATGAGTACGGGTCGTCCTCAGGGAAACGTTGAATCTTTTACTCTTACTTTAGATGTGTTGAAAAAGAGAGGAGGGATAAAGAATTTTGTGGAAAGGTTTCTAGATCTACGTTAAGTACTAATGCAAAATATAGATCTAGATTATTTATGGATGTAAGTTAATATAAGAAGGGGCTTGTAGGGTTCGTTAGGATTCAGTAGTTATGGACGATGAAATAAAAGTTACCCTTTTTATCCTTTAATAGATTTAAAACTAGAACGGCGGTGATGCGTGTAGATTAGGGTGTCTGCATGGAAAAGGAATCCCACTCTTAACCCTTATCTCGACACGGAACTCCGTTCATATCTAGCCTTTACCAAAACAATCATTAATCTAATCTCTAATCGCGGTCGGGACTAACAAAGAATTGTTAGCGAGCCCGATTAGGATGTTAATGATTCATTTGATAAAGTTCATAAACTTTATAGGACTTAAAAAGGGTTTAGGGATGTTCATCATCCATTAGCCTACCCTAATCCTACGAACCCTAACAAACGGAGAATTACTCGCGCATGTTGGGAGAAAAAGAGATGGAAAGAAATTGCATAATTAAACTATGAAGAAATAGAATAAGAAAAAGAAATCTACCTTTATTAATCAACAATATTCATTACACTTGAATCCTTAGAAAATGATTACAATTTCTAGTTGCTTCTCGATCTCTTCTAAGGAGGTAGATGAACCGTTGATGATCGGCCTGGATGCATGAGCCGTCTTGGACTTCGTGATCTCTTCGGCTTGATACCTTCTAACTTTAGCCCTTGGTCCTTTATATTGCCCTCAAAGAAGAAAAACTAGTTACCGTATGGTGACTTCCTAATATGGTGAATTTCCATGCCTGGATTCTGAGTCCCTGTCAGTATTGATTTTATGATTTTGGCAGATTTTTGATCCTGTCATCTTGAACATCTTGATCTCTTGACCTGAGCTAAATCTTGCACAATATCTCTATGAATAATGTTAGTTTATTTATTAAATTAGAGAGAGTATCTTAATCACTATATATGGTAATAAATCTTTAAGAAACTTGATTAAGAATATTTAATATGCTATGCACTTTATATGGTAATAAATCTTTAAGAAACATGATTAAGAATATTTGATATGCTATGCATCTTTTAATTACTAAAATATTATGCATATATTTTAAAATATTATTCTAACCATTTGTATGATATTATATCTTTTAAGAATTGTGATTAGAATATTTGATATGATATGCATAATTTCAATTACCAAAATATTATATAAATATAAAATGCATATATTTTCCTTCATATTATTAATTATAATATATAAACATATGGTAAATAGTATTTTGCAGATAAATCCAAATATGTTTAATATTTATAATAAACACTTTTTATTATTTAAGAAATGTAAGGAAAATACTTATACCAAAGTGCAATATTTTCAACTGAACAAATACCCCCAAACTTAACTTTGATCGTCCCGAGCAAACTAACTATTCAAGAAAAAGAGAAAAAGAAAAAGAAGAACCGAAATAGCACACTTTCGTAGGCAAATATGATTGCACTGAGCAAGTGCAATAAGCCGTTAAACCTCTAGGTGTCCCTAGTAGGAGGAGTGCTGTCTCCTGAGGGTTTTCAGCGGATTACACCCACAAAATCCAATAACAAAAGAGAGGTGGTGAAATTTACATATAAAGATAAGAACCATAAAAGAAATACTTTGAAATTTTAGAGTTTCCAACTACACTAGCTTTTCAGTTGTCATGAGCCCTATCTTAATAGTCATGAAAAAATGTTAGAAATCACATCATCCCTCAATAAAACATCGTCTTTATTTCTCATTCCTACCTTTCATCCAAACATCGATCATATACCCCTATGTGTGTGTAATGGACATCCCTACACTCGGAGAATTCAATTCAAGCTATCATACTCTTGTTCATCTACCTCAGTACTTTTTAACTTGATGAATATTTGCTCACACATTTTCATGCGACCGTTAATACTTCTTGAGGTACTAACCGACCGATTAATTATGTGCTTGCTGATTAGGTGATAGTATTTTCCTCGTCTTGCACCACCTAAGGCTTAGCAGTGACTCCCAGACCAGTTGGTCTAAGGCACTAGGTGATGAAACACCCTCGCTATATTTTTTTATTGCTGCCTTGGCGATAACAAAACCAGTGTTCATTTTTCTTTTCACCATTTTTATATTTTCTTCATTTTTTATTTCCTTCATACTTTGGCTTTTAGACAAGAGCATTTCAAGGTATTCTCTACTATCCCGAGTTTCAAGACGTGTGTAAGTGCATATAGTAGGGTATCAACATTCAAATGTTTGGCTTCCAGAATGGAAACTATTTTTTAGACTTATTTTTATCCTCAGATTAGTGACTTCCTTCATCTTACTAACACTTGGGACAACGGCTCATAACCACTTATTACCAGTTCGTTTAAGAAAACATCTAATTTTCTTGGTTTTCTTAAACTATTCCTATCTTTTGGATGTAATTTTTCACTTTCTACTCTTTTGTTATAAAGAAAATTTTTAAAATTTTTGAAAATGTTGTGCGTATGCAAAGTATGATGCAAATTGATGTGTAAATAAGCACAAACCTCCCCCAAACCTGTTTACAGCAGTGTCCTCACTGATGTCATCCGTTAAGCTCAAAAACCTGTAGACTTGGGAGGAAATTATTAATGGGGGCAAGAATATATGAAAGTGAAAATCCTCCCCCAAACATATTTTTGGCTCACAATTTTGTAAAATTCATTTTCTTTCAAGAGCCAAAATATAACCCCTCCAAACTTGAGTTAAACAATGTTAATCTTATAAAATCACACGAGGGGGTCAAGGTTATTGGTCAATGCCAAGCTTTGCAAAGACCGAAAGTCAACACCAACCATTCAAAAAATTTATCGATGAAGCACCAAGGTTGGTGGAAGAACATGTCACCTTTCGACGTGAAGAAGTGGGGAGGTAATAAGAGGTGTAATGGAAAAGGATTGCGTCTCAATTTGGAGAGACGACACAGTGATAGTGATGATGGATTACTCGCATTATCGTGATTCTCCAGAAGAAGAGGTGGAGGTTCAATTTCTTCGTCTTGGAGTTGACTCATCTCAACACCCGTGTCTTGTAAAAATACGAGTTCATCAGCGAAAATTTCCTAAAAGCTTTCATCGATACCCCGAAAAATAATGTCATCAGAAAAAATGGGGTGATCGTCAGACTCTATAAAAAGTTCCTTATCAGCGTTAGATGTTGACCCAGACAACTCGGTCGAAGAGTCTGTGTCAAGCAACAACATATGAAAAGAGTCAGAATTATGAGGTTGATCAAATTCGCTGCTGTCGACATCCATTAATTCGACAGAAAACACATGAGCATAGGGTTCGGAGGGTTCACTTCCCAACTTGTAAATGTTAAGCTCAATTGACTTCTTTCCAAAGGATAGGGTCATAGAGCCGTTTCTACAATTGATTACTGCGTTGGAAGTGGCCAAAAAGGGTCGACCGAGTATCACCGGGTTTTGATTGCGTGGGTTTGCCACAGGTTGTGTATCAATAACGATAAAGTCCACAGGAAATATGAATTCCCCGACTTTAATTAACACATTCTCTGGCTCACCCCTAGGTTGGTTGATAGATCGATCGGCCATCTGAAGAGTGCAATGCGCAGGTTTTAACTCTCCGATCTCTAATTACTCATAAACAGAATACGGAAGCAAGTTAACACTAGCACCTAAATCGAGTAGAGCACGATTGATATTTTTACCCCCAATAGAAATTGAAATTGTAGGACTTCTGGGGTCCTTTCGTTTCTTGGGTAGTTGTTGTGTAAAAGCTGTGCTCACATTACTCGCAAGGAAAACTTTTTTAGGTACTTGAACTTTTCTCTTCCTAGTGCACAAGTCCTTTAGGATTTTCGCATAAGACGGAACTTGTTGAATAGCTTCTAGGAGAGGAATGTTTATGTTAACTTGCTTAAAAATTTCCACAATCTTCTCCATTTGTGGACTTGGTCTGTTACCCCTTAACTTGTTTGGATATGGTTCTTGATCAATACGTTTTGGGTCCAACGTTTGTGGAGAAGACTGTGGGGACGGATTCGATCCCAAAATTGGAGTGGGAATCGACTTAGATAGATTCGACGAAATGTTCGAGCCTTGGGGAAAACGGAGAATAGGCTCGGGTGAAGGTGGGAGATTAGACGAATTAGGGGACGAAGAAGAAGCTGGGGTATCATTGGTGTCGCTATCATTACATTGCTCACCCACTCGGTTATTCAGCTCTTTTCCCGATCTCAACATGGTAACAGCACTCACATTATAACTTTGTGAGTGGCCAGGATTAGGTATGGGTTGAGATGGGAGTTTCCCTTTCTCTCTCGCACTCATTGCGGCGTTTAACTGTGCGATTTGGTTTTCTATTGATTTAATACTCTCACCATGGGAGGCGGAGTTTTTCGTTATGGTATCAATAGAAGACTTCATCTCAACCGACAACTGCATGGATTGTTTCATGAACATATCCAAAGTTTTTGCAAGTGAGTTGTCAGTACCGGCCACTTGTGGTGAAATGTTGGCCGGATTTTGGAAATTCTGTGACTAAAAGTGGGGCTGATTCTGTGGTTGTGGTTGCTGTGGAGGAGGTCTTTGATAATTGCTTTGTTGGTTTTGATTCCAAGCAAAGTTAGGATGATTCCTCCATCCTTGATTGTACGTGGAAGAATAAGGGTCGTTTCTAGGTCGCTGCTGAAAAGCAGCATTAGTTTGCTCGTGACCTTGAAACGGTGCATTCATAGGACATTCTTCCGTTAAGTGCGAAGGATCCGAACAGCAACCACAGACGGTCTTAGGAAGCGTGACCTGATTTAGGGAGAATGATGAGAATTTGTTCTCAATAGCGTCGAGTTTCTTCTGTATCGCTGCCATTTCGACTTTTACTACGATAGAAACATCGAGCTGGAGAACAGCTCCCCTAGATGAAGGTGGTCTTACGCTTTCCCACTGCAAAGTGTGTTCAGCGAGGTCTTCCAGATACTTCCAAGCTTCACCATCATCTTTAGACATGAAATTGCATTGACACATTGTTTCAAGCATCTGCTTTGTCGCTGGATTAATGCCCTCATATATAACCCGATATAAATCCCATCTATTGATTCCATGATGAGGACATTGGATAAGCAGATCCTTGAAACGTTCAAAGCATTTCCAAAATGGTTCATTGGGAAGCTGGGTGAACTGGTTGATCTCGCTTCTAACACGGGCAGTCTTATGGTTTGGGTAAAACTTCTTAAGAAATGCTATTACGAATTCATCCCAATTAGTGATAGAGTGTGCGACAGTATTGTAAAGCCATTTTTCTGCCAAGTCGCATAGTGTGAATGGGAGAAGACGTAAGCGCATAGCATCTAAAGTCAATTGTGAAGTACCTATCATTGCGCATACGTTTTCGAATTTGGTAATGAAAACGTATGCGTCTTCCGATTCAAGCCCGTGAAATTTGGGCAGCAGATTGATGTAGTGGGGTTTAATTTCAAAATTATCCCCGTTAGGTGGTGGAAGAGATAGACAAGTGGGAAGAGGACCACGGATAGGATAGCATCTCTCTTGGAGAGAGATGCGCGGTGGATTCTGCGCACCTACGGGCGGTGGCAGCGTGGTGTTATAATCTGATGGAGTACCGTCCATCACGGTCGTGGTGTGTGGTGGAGGAAAAGAAGATGAAGAAGTAGCGACTTCGGCGTCGATAGCAGGAACGCGGACAAGACGGGCACTAGGATCCCGTGTCCCGCCAAGCATGCACTAAGCGGGTTTAGTGCAAGTGGCAGCGTGTGTGTGATTTAAAATTGGCTTGTTTTGAAAAAGTGGGACTCAAGATAAATCACTCTAAAATGCACAAGCAACCCTAGAACTAAGGTCACCTAGGTCCAGTCTCTAGACCGCTCCTAGACTTCCAAAGGACAAGCCGCAGGATAAATCCTCTACCGCCTCTTTACTACTCTTGTAGCCAGGTAAGTGCCAGGTGGGTGGGAGGTTCCCCACTACGAAAGTAGTGGTCCTAATTAAGTAACCGCTCGCCTTGGACACACTTGCCTAGGCACTATAAAAGTAATGCGGATAAGCAATAGATTACCCACGACCTTCCTCTGTCCTTAATGAGCGCGACAGTCCTTAGAGTCTGGTCTAGATATTTTTTAAATTAATGAAGCGTTGATCTAGATGCTCGGTTTGTGATTTGTGGGGCTTAGGAAGGGTGATGAAATCCCCACCTAATCTTGATTTGGTCTTTGCCCCTTAAAGTCCGTATTAAAATATGCAAAACAAAACCAATCACAAAACTTTTGCAAAAAGATTTTTGAGCGGCGCTATTTTGCAAAGAATCCTGCAGAAAATAGATTTTATTGGATTTTAGAGGAGAGAGAAAGAGTTAAGAAAGATACCTGAGAAGTGTGAAACCCTAGATCTCCAGTTTCCTCAAGTCCGTGACTCCAGATTCCCTCGCAAAATTCATGCACAAATCGTTAAATATGCAATTTGCAGTTTTGTTTTAATAATGATATGATTCGTCTAAGAATTCAACTTAAATAATAAGAATAAAAAATTACGCACGTATCCCCGGCAACGGTGCCATTTGATTGATTCGAAAGAGTGTGTTTGTTGTTTAACCGCAATCAATAACGGTGTCGCGCGTAGCTAGACCGAGATGAGTACGGGTCGTCCTCAGGGAAACGTTGAATCTTTAACTCTTACTTTAGATGTGTTGAAAAAGAGATGAGGGATAAAGAATTTTAGGGAAATGTTTCTAGATCTACGTTAAGCTCTAATTCAAAATATAGATCTAGATTATTTATGGATGTAAGTTAATATAAGAAGGGGCTTGTAGGGTTCTTTAGGATTTAGTAGTTATGGACGATGAATTAAAAGTTACCATTTTTATCCTTTAATAGATTTAAAACTAGAACGACGGTGATGCGTGTAGATTAGGGTTTCTGGATGGAAAAGGAATCCCACTCTTAACCCTTATCTCGACACGGAACTCCGTTCATATCTAGCCTTTACCAAAACAATCATTAATCTAATCTCTAATCATGGTCGGGACTAACAAAGAATTGTTAGCGCGCCCGATTAGGATGTTAATGATTCTTTTGATAAAGTTCATAAACTTTATAGGACTTAAAAAGGGTTTAGGGATGTTCATCATCCATTAGCCTACCCTAACAAGCGGAGAATTACTCGCGCATGTTGTGAGAAAAAGAGATGGAAAGAAATTGCATAATTAAACTACGAAAAAATAGAATAAGAAAAAGAAAGCTACCTTTATTAATCAACAATATTCATTACACTTGAATCCTTAGAAAATGATTACAATTTCTACTTGCTTCTCGATCTCTTCTAAGGAGGTAGATGAACCGTTGATGATCAGCCTGGATGCGTGAGCCGTCTTGGACTTCATGATCTCTTCGGCTTGATGCCTTCTAACTTTAGCCCTTGGTCCTTTATATAGCCCTCAAAGAAGAAAAACTAGTTACCATATGGTGACTTCCTAATATGGTGAATTTCCATGCCTGGATTCTGAGTCCCTGTCAGTATTGATTTTATGATTTTGGCAGATTTTTGATCCTGTCATCTTGAACATCTTGATCTCTTGACCTGAGCTAAATCTTGCACAATATCTCTATGAATAATGTTAGTTTATTTATTAAATTAGAGAGAGTATCTTAATCACTATATATGGTAATAAATCTTTAAGAAACTTGATTAAGAATATTTAATATGCTATGCACTTTATATGGTAATAAATCTTTAAGAAACATGATTAAGAATATTTGATATGCTATGCATCTTTTAATTACTAAAATATTATCCATATATTTTGAAATATTATTCTAACCATTTGTATGATATTATATCTTTTAAGAATTGTGATTAGAATATTTGATATGATATGCATATTTTCAATTACCAAAATATTATATAAATATAAAATGCATATATTTTCCTTCATAATATTAATTATAATATATAAACCTATGGTAAATAGTATTTTGCAGATAAATCCAAATATGTTTAATATTTATAATAAACACCTTTTATTATTTAAGAAATGTAAGGAAAATACTTATACCAAAGTGCAATATTTTCAACTGAACAACCATCATATCATCATATCATCATATCAAATCGACTTTACATAAACATTTTATCTCTACTAAGTATAGTATCTAATCTAACATACACACCCAAACCATACAATCAGATTTTTAAAGAAGTGAATCGTAGTTTCGAAAATAGGGGTTACGGTGTTTTTAAGGAAAAGATATCATTTGAAAATCCGTAACATCCCTCAAGGTATATATTTAAAAGATACATAAGATTCTTTGGTTTTAGAAAAAGGTATGGTTCGAATGACACATCTACATCGACTATCTAGTCCTACAGTACCCTAAACGGCAATATCGACAAACGTCATCCTCGAATTCCGTCATCTTATAATAATCGTAACATATCACATCTAACTATCCTCTAGTTCCAAATATGGTTTCATAGCTATCTCATTCTAACCCTAGTTTCCTAATCTAGGTTTCCTAACCATATTCTATAAATCAGTTATCCATCAAAACTTTGCGGGGGTGCTATACGCCATCCACCCGACATCCCCGGTAGATATAGATCTACTCGCCGTAGTCTTCGCTCGCCGAAGTCGATGACGCCTCGCTCCGTCGCTTCGGAATCCACGCGAATATACCTACAATAACAACACATATCATAACGATATTAAAATCATGTTCCAAAATCCAAAATGTCACGCGCATTGCTCGTAGGTTAGAACCTATAGCATATGCGTACAAAATCAACCAAACAACCCTTGTTGTCGACGTACAAACATGTGACAACCAAAAATGAATCCAATATCAAAATACGGAAAACATATCCTAAACCACACACAAGTGTTCCCAGATTTTGACTCAGGTCAAATAAAGCCAAGAAAACAAGTATAGGGTGATGTAGAAGGTGTATAAGACATACTGGACAAACCTAGATCCCAACTCCCACTACAAAACCGACCACTATCCCTAAAATTCCGGCCAGGATGGTTTTACTGTCTCCCGTGGTCTTCGTCTTCGTAGGGTGGTCTCCTAGTGGTGTATCTAGGCCCCTGATATTGTTTGGTTGTTTCAGAAATTCCCTGGGTTGCTCCAGATACCCTGAAGGCACACTAAAAGTCACAAAACTGATACGGAACAAATCCTAAGTTCGTGCATCGAGTTCAGGTCTATGGCTCAGGTCAGGAATCGTGTCACCAAGGTCATGTAAACACTCCTAACTGTTCCCAGGTTTCACATCTATTCATAACAGGAAAATCAAGTAAGACCAAACACCTCTAAACAGCTTCAGCCAACTACCCTAAGAAATCCAATCCCTAACTCCCCTATAAATCTGAGGTCGCCGGAAATTCTCCAGTAGCTGCCAGCCAAAACCGCCCAGATAAGGTCCAAACTCCACTCACACACTCAGGGTACCTAGCACTACACTACTACATTGATTGGGTTTTAAAAAGGGTCTCGGGGTAACAGCAGGTTATAGTAGCTCTAAAACGACACTAAAATACGATATCTCACCAAAACTAATCTAAAGAGAAGAAATTATTCCTCAACAAGGCCAATCAAGAAAACCCGAGCTTCCCAATGTCATCAAAATTATACTTTTCTTGGTTCAATGTGTAGAGGAAGAGATGGGGGTTAATTTTTGTGAAAGGAGTTTAGGGTTTTGGGGATTGTTTGGAGGTAGATCAAGGGTTTGAAGTGGAGGGTTGTGGAGTTGAGAAAGATGAAGAGGGAGAAGAGAAAATGATGGGGGAAAATGGAGTGGCAGCAGCCCCCTCTCCTTCTCACATAATCACACACTCTCTCTCTCTCTCTCCAAAGTATACCTAACCCATACATTTAGTCCTCTTTGACTTTTCTCTTTTCCATTTTCTTTTTCTCACCAAAAAAACATACACCCATATAAAACCACAAATGAAATAACATGTAACCAAATGAAACATGTCATGGTACACTAAGCATGAAAACTGTAGAAATACGGATTTGGCTTAATCGCGATTAGCAGTGCACTAATCGGGTTTTTATCAAAACTGTATATAATAAATTTTTAAAATGCCAAATCCTTTAAATATATTATTAAATGAATAAATCATTTTAATTTCCATTTTTTTCACAATTATTGGTATATATTTATACCCTTTTTCGAAAACCCCAATTTCGCAAATCCGGCAGTTTTCGAGAAATATATTATTTTAATATTAAATTCCAAAAATAATATTTTATATTTTCTGACATGTTACAATATTTCCCCCTTAAATAAATTTGGTCCCCGAATTTAAATTTAAACCCCCAAAATCTAAAACATTTCAATAATCAGCTCAAATCAACGGGGCCCCGAAATCATGGAAAACGCAGAAATAACACAGCGCGTCAAGTGCGCATGAAAACGAGTGCAAAACTCAAAATCAAACTCTTTCAAGCGTCACGCAAATCGTCGGATTTGCACGCATATCCTCGGAGTTACAATAGAGATACAGATCTCGAAATCTTTTACTGAAATCCAATATACACTAGTCAAATACTATAATACGTGTATAGTACGCATCTTTGGAAACTTTCAAGAACTAAATAAAACTCATGCAAAAATCTTTTCTAAGTCGCCGTGTGATGCGTAACTCACGGCCTAAGTGACGGACGTCCATTGTAATGAAATACTATATGTCCATATATATTTTGCTAAATATACGTTCCGCCGTTTTGAAAATATCCCAAAAAGTTTCCTTTATTAACATTCGTGTCGCTCACGGACACGTAGGAAATAGCGAGACTATAGCTCTTTTTGAAAACCCTTTTTGGTAATCTTTTAATGCATGCAGAGTACTCAGGTACTGTCCTCAGATCAGTCCTGTTTGGCTATTATATACTATATATAGTACTTAACATGAAAATAATGTGCTCAAAAGCAAAATCAGTCTCAAAAGGCGTATCCTATAATCACATGCGTCTGGTGTGCATTGAAATCAAACCAAATACAGGTGCCACTATAAGCACAAAGCAAAACTAAGTGCAACGGGTGTGCACAAAAGCATTTGTCCAGTGCAACGGGTGTGCACGACAACAATATCGGGTGCATCTAAAATGCACTAAAATCTCAATCCAATGCATCCGGTGTACACAGAATCGCATCTCATATCATACGCCCAACAAGCGCGAAAATCCAAATCAGTGCATATGTCCTTTACGAATGAAATCACATCCAATATGCACAGAAGAAATCTAAATCAAGAGCATCCGACATGCACGAGTAAAATCTCACTCAAGTGCACCCGATACGCACAAAATCCAAAATCAAGCACCTAATATGCGCAAAAATCCAAACAAAGTGCGTCGGGTCCGTAAAAGCATATAGTGCAGTAGCATGCACGAAAATCAACGGCAAGTGCCAACGCGCACGAAAATACAACTCTGGTAAAACAAATGCTCAAGGATATAAATCGGGTGCAACCAAGGTACGGAGTATAAATCCAGTGCGACAAATGTAGGGTTACTAGGCACTAGAACAAGGTTCTACAAGGCATCAACCATGCAAAAATCAAATTTTTCTAGTGCCGAACAACCCTAACCAAGATCGTAGACTAGAGATTAGGCGAAACAAATAGTAAGTAAACAACTTTACTTCTAAGAGTTAGGGGTTACAACCTTTGTAGTCCGTTCCTTCACTCCATAAGCTCCGTGTTGAGGTCCCTTCGCCGCGATCATCATGTACCCGGACTCTAGAGAGGATCCAGGAAGAGAAAGATGCAAGCTTGCTTCCGATCTTCAATAACTAAGATGATCTACCTTGAAGAAACTCAAACCCAAGCTCTTACTTTTCTAAGCAAGTATTAGCAAAGCAAACACCCTAATCTAAGTGGCAAGAATAGATGAGGATGATGAAGTAGGAATTTAGCTCTCATTTGTTTTCAATTTCTAACTCATTTTCATAACATATGAAAAAGCTAGAAAGCTTTTCATAAAAAAAGAAGAAGAAGAAGAAGCAAATCAATTTGTGATGAATAATGAATCTTTTGTGTGGTTAGAAATGCAACCATGGGTTAAGTATGAAGACTTAACCCATGTAGAGAATTAACTATGGTAAAGGGTTGGGTTGGGTTAAAAAAATATCTATGCAAAATACCACAAGTCAAAGTCAAAGCTTCAAGAAGCTTCTTAAAAGCTGAATGCAAGCTTAACCCTAATCCAAACCCTAACCATATTTAAACTCCACAAAACATGTTGCTTTTATAACCCTAACTTGTTACAATATTATATATCACATATACAATATTTATTGTAACAAAATAAAATAATACAATCAACATATATCACATATATATCAATGTATTATCCAAGTGAGAGAAAGAATCTTTAAGTGAGATAATATTAGATAATGTAATATAATATATCAAATATATAATTTTACATTAAATTATCGAATCAACACTTGATCCGATAATCCGGCTATTTCACAAATAACCGACTAATATAATCTGTATCAGTTCATCGAATCAACACTTGATCCGTTGACCCGGCTATATCACATATACACGGCCGATATCACATATCGAGAGAATATAATACGGTATCACATACACGTATTGTTCTCGTTCCTGCACATATCACATATGTGCTCCTACTCCATTTTGCCTGAGCCAGGAAACCTCTATGTAGGATTTTAAAGAATCGTCAATACGCCGGCAGTAGGTGATGATCATATCAAACACCCACAAGCTGTAAGCGGTCAGCTAAACATAACAGCCACCCATGTATTGAGCGAGCAAAAGATCAACAAGCAAGCCTGTACATTCTCCTGCGAATCCAATCAGTAACACTCCCGTACTGTCCGGTCTCTTCGTCTGATATGTCGCATATCTCGCCTAGGGGTGGTAAACGTCAGACCCCAGTAGCTTGATAAGTCGTGTCGATATGAGGTCCATAACAGTTCGAGAAACTACTGATAACACTTACCAGTAAATCTCAGCAACCCTGGCCAGGGTTTTCCAGTTATAGCCAATCGAACACAGCGCAACATCAACTCCTTATACAGGGACAGACGAAACCCCTCCTATCGCTCGTTGCCTCCATGTGATTCGGGACTGTACCCAAAAGCCACCTTTTTGCACGCCCTCTTGGACGTGGTATGATGGAAATCAAATCACAGTGGGAATCATACAAGACTCTATAACGATCTCGGGTCTATAGACTAACCTGTACCAGTGTCACCAGAGAACTGCCATCTGACGTGAGGTATAATACCATCTGGGAGATCTCGGCGAGTCCGTCCAGTGTACCCTGTCTCTACTGAGCACCTGTATACCTTCTCTGATTTCAAACACCAATGGATATGGGATCATCCATCGCACATCATATGGGTCAAGAAGCGCATATGCTAGTCTACTCTGGAGTATCGATGCCCTGTCTCGGTACTCCCACGACTAGGAACATTTGAAGGATGTACTTGGCGAATACACTGTCCCCACTAGTATGATCCGCATCATAGTCCCGGTAGTCAAGTACTCATCCTAAGGGCTTTATCAACATGTAACATATAAACAATCAGAGTACATGTTAAGATAAAGTGTAACCAGATAGCATACTATCATGTCGAGTAAGAAAGTCCTACATATATATGTCCAAGCATCCACTACAATATACATCGTATGTACAGTAATGGCCTCTAGGGCATACATATAACTAACAATCTCCCACTTGCACTAGGGCCACCTGTTGTGGTATCGCATACCCAACAATCAGCTGTGGTTGAAGTATCTCGTACTCAACCATCCCATAAAAGTCTCTACTGGGAAACAGGCCTTTGTGAGTGGATCCGCGCTGTTGTCCTATGTGTGTACTCTCCTAACCTCGATCTCCCTGGAGATCAATCATCTCCATGATCAGGCGATACTTCCTAAGAATATGTATGGATCTCTGATGGGACGGGGTTCCTAGGCATAAGCCACAACTCCATTGTCATACAATGGTAAGAACGAAGTTCATCTCATGAACTATTAAATATATCCAGACTGAATCATTGGTAGCATCCTTGGTAACGATGTATCTGGCCTTTAATCGTCTAGTATGGTACGGTATCTAGCTTGGAACTCTTCCAACATACCGTCCTTCCACTGAGGGTAAAGACAATGCCTGCGACTGACATTCAGTCGACCTTACCACCCTAGAACCATTCAAGTGATTCTCCCCAGGATCGATTGATACAATCTCACTACAACTAGTGAGAATCCTAACATCCAATAAAATCTATCTCATAGATCCAAAACCCAGGATTTAGGAGGTATCACTTTGATCCTTATGGAGAATCCTTGTGATAAGAGGAGATTGACCGAGCGTAGCATAGGAAACTCCTTTCCTATCAAGAGTATGTCATCTTTTACAATACGAGGATCATCACCATACTCTCTACTACCTTTTTGTATATACAAGGTTCATCTACCATTTTGATGAAGTCAAACTCTTTGACTACCACATCAAAATAGACGTTCCAACTCCGCGATGCCTGATTTATCACATAAAACATCTTGCACACGTTTCCGCTGCTCCCACTGTCTACGAAGCCCTCTATCTCTGTATTTATAGACACTCTATTCCAAATCATCATTTAGAGAAGCAGTCATAATACCCAACCGCCAGATATCGTATTCATGGTATGTAGAAGTGGCAAGTAGGATCTGGATGGACTTAAGCATAACTTTGAAAGTCTCAACTTTTCCATGTACACGAAGTAATCTTCTCAAGATATACTTGCTCCTGATGGAGATTTAACCCTTCAGATAAGGCAACCAAATTCCATTCTTTGTTGGTGTATAAGGATTCCATCTCAGATCTCATTAGCATCCAGCCATTCTTACAGAGTCCCACTCCTGATGGCCTGCTCGAAAACTAGTTGGGTCATCATCTCATAATGAAATCCTTGCTCCCACTATCAGGTGGGTGAGGAACCCTACTAGATTGGCGGAGAGGCTGAGGTTCGTTGGAAACTATTGAATCCTTTGGTTCTACCAAATCATCAGCTGCAATTTGTATAGCTGGAAATCTTTCCAGTTTTACCTCATGACCACAAATTTCTTCACAAAAATTCCCTTTCACAAAGGTGGCATGCTGAGAAACAAAACATCTTTTGTTCCTTGGTTTGGTAGATGATATTCCCTTGCGAATGCTTGGGATATCCAACAAACTTCCACAGAACTGACATTGCCTCGAGTTTGTCTGGATTATGCTTTTAGACATGGGCAGGACAACCCCAAATCTTAACTTCCTTAAGAGATGGGCTCTTCCCATACCATATCACATATGGAGTGGTAGGCAGCTGATTTGATTGGAACCCTATTCAATAGGTATGCAGCTTCTCAAGTGTATAACTCCCAAAAGAAAATAGGAAACTCAGTAGTACTCATCATAGAGCGCACCATTTCAAATAGGGTGTGATTGCTCCGCCCCGATACACCGACGTGCTGTGGTGTATACAGAGGAGTAATGCTGAGAGAGAATCTCATTCTCCTTTAGAATAGTCCAGGAATCCTGTGCTCATGTATTATCCTCCCTGATCACATCAAAGGACATAATACTTATACCCGTTTTGGTTCTCTATTTCTAACTCATATTTATTGAATTTCTCAAAAGGTTCAGACTTGTGTTTCAACAGTAACATATGTCCGAACCTTGAGAGACAATCAGTGAATGTAATGAAGTATAAAGAACTAGTCCTGGCATGAGTAGACAGGGGACCTTACATACATCATCATGTATCAATCCCAAGAGTTCACTAACTCTTTCTCTGTTTCCAATAAACAGAGCTGTGGTCATCTTATCTTTGTGACATGACCGGCAAGTTTAACAAGATGTAAATTCAAACAGATTTAAATATGCATCTAAATATAACTTCAGCTAGTTGGGTCACATTGATATGACCTAGTCAACAATACCTCAAGAAGGATTCGTTCATTTCTGAACTCTTCCTCTTGTGTGTGTTCTGTACGTTAAGAACTGTAATTTTATTTAGAACGTATAAGCTTTTAGATAACGTGCCTGAACCGATCAACTCTTGATATAGGAAATGTTCAAAACATTATCGAACAATACAAAATTATATCATTCTTTACTAATAAAGAGACTGATATGATGTTGTATATCAGGTTCGGTATCTAATAACATTCGTTCAGAATCAATGTATTCTGGTAATACAGGGTGATAACTGCCAACAGACTTGGCTGCAACACTTGCACTGTTTCCAACTCTTGAAACTTATCTCCCGTTCTTAGTTCTATACCTATCTGTAGCCCATGTAACAAATTACATTTGCGGGATCCTGATCCGGTATCTCATACCCAGGACGTAAAGGATACTGAGAAACAGTTCTCGGTAATAAACACACCCGAAGAAGATGCATCAGCATGCACATTCTTCGTTTGGGTGGCACGGGAATTCTGGTAATCCCCTATTTCCTGCTCGGTCTTATAACATTTATAAGTTGGAGCGGGACCAACGTTCCTTAGCATAGTATAACAAGCGGGCTCGGTCAATACATCCGTATTATTATCTTGATTAAGGCGTGACAAGATCGCTACCAAGAGAGAGTGAGAAGAAAACACTCAGTGTGCGCTTTTACAAGATTAGATTGGTTATCAATTTATCTAATCAGGATGGTTCGCATTGTTTTAGTCAAATCTTCCTTCAAACCCCAAAAGGTAAGACCAGCCGGGATTAATTACACCCTACAAGTTCGCCAGTCTTTCGGCCAGGCCAGTGTCGGTACTTTGAGGGAGGTTCCCCGTGCTTTCGTACGGACCTAATTAAAGTAAACCTCGTTTTCCTAGGGGCGTAACCATGTTAACACCTTTCTAGTCACCTACTTTGATCGGCTAATTGTAATGTGTAAAACTCTTCCAGGAGTAACTCTTACTCGCAGTGGGTATCGGGATCCAACTATCTCATAGAAGGTATGCAATCTCATTGCAAATTTCAAAACTTGAAATTCCCAATAATATTTTACCCCTTGCATCCTATGACCTTGACGAATCCCAAACAACCCATAGTCCTCTAGTCAAGTTCAACCCGTCATTTCCTGATTGAATTAAACCCACCCGCATGACCCTTGACGAATGCCAAACGCCATACGAATACCCTAATCAAATCGCATCGTATGCAAGCAGATAAGCACTAGTTAGCTACCGTACACTACGCCTTGATGAATGCCAAACTACCGCAGCATGAATACTAAGTAGTACTTATCTGAAATGACGGAGGGTTACGACAGGTTTTAATAAAACCCTTTGCGTAATGAACTTGATATCGTTGTAGAATCGAGTGATTTTGAATGGAGTGTTTTTTAGGCTTTCACTAGTTTTTCTAAAGAGGTCACTCCCGGTGAAGGGATCTCGGCTCTTTCCTTATTGAATAAGGTGCAGGATATTTCTCAAATACCACTATGCAAAGAAAGAACTATACAAGCAATCAAAAGACAGACCGATTGTGTAGCATCTGCTAGTTTCGCTAAAGAAGTCACTCCCGATGAAGGGATCTCGTCTCTTTCCTTATCGAATAAGGTGCTGGATATTCTACAAGGAATACCACTATGCAAAGCAAGAACTAGAGCTACCGGTTTTTAAACAAGTTTCTACAACATCTTTAGGTTTCTTTTATTTCATTAATCTTATTAATGAAGTCTCATTTTATTATGCTTCACAAGCATCACATTTGAAACGAAATCAACAATTTATAATATATATCTCATATATATAATATAAACATTCATCTCAGGCAGAACTATGATCTCATCACAGAACATTGCAGCAGAAGAACATATATGAAATATTGGATATACTAGGAGGTCCGTGTTTTAATACGAGCCTGTATAAAACACGGATTCCACGGTCATGATGAATAGCCAAACCCACATCCCTAGACCCCTACGAGAGCGGCAAGTAACCCTTCCAGTTCTAGAGTTAGGAGACCAGGTCTCGACTCCTCGAGATGGTCTCCCACTGTACCCTAGAACCCGGTTACTTGTGCTCTCCGCCTTGGGTCTATCCCTATGCGGAAAAGTAAATAATATACAATGGTGACATCATCCTCAGGCCGGAAGTGCCCCAATAAAAGAATATTACATACAATGAAATTTTACAAGAATGAAAATGAAAAACTCTCATCTCACATAAAACCCCCGGCTATTCAGAACACGACGATCCAATATAACATATCACAGCAACACATAATATCTCATATCATCAGCGTAAGTAAATATGCATATCCCAATTGTCGTTGATGTATAGCAACGAAACCGGCGATACACCACATATTACACTTACGGTCGCAGAAAAGAAAGTGTAAAAGTACAACTGATGGAATCCGCAACCACCTTAGACATCGCATGCCTAACCAAATGAATTCCTTAGACATCTCATGCCTAACAATTATAAACCCCGCATTTTAGTCTCTATCTCGAAAACACTTTTCAATATCTAGTCGGGCAATTCAACAAGATTCCCGACATCCTGATCGAATGATCGTCGAAAACTTTAGTAGACGACCGCACCCCCGATGCCGTCGACGAAGTGCACTAAGGCGGAACATGTTGGATACGTATGACCTAGAGGACATTATTGTATAGTACTAGTTTGTATAATACATTTTGAAAACTTGGGATATATACACGAATTTACGACAGTCTTGCTCGATACAGTAGTATGCTACTTGGTTTGTTTCTATCTTAATATGTGTATATGTTACTTTTAACATATCGCAAATACATATTGATGGAGCCCTTAGGATTTTTGCTTGACTACCGGCGTTGTGATGGCGATCACACTAGTGGGGGCTGGGTAGTCTATAAGCACATCCTTATTTTGGTCCCTAGTCGTAGGATTATCGAGACAGGGCATCGATACTCTAGAGTAGACTGGTGCATACGCTTCTTATCCCAGCAAGGGAGATAGTCTGTCCCACAACCATCAGTACGTCGTACTGGAGATAGTATGCAGGTGCTCGTTAGGTTACGAGTACACTGGACTGGACTCGTCGGGAACTATTGGTTGGTATTATACCTATCGTTAGTTAGCAGTTCCCAGGTGACATGAGTACAACTTAGTCCGTTGACTTGACACTGTCACTTCGCCTCGAATGTGTTCCCACTGTTCTTAGATTTGTTGGATATAGTACCCTGAGAGTCAATTATTGGATCACAGGCACATGATTGCAATGATTGAGGGAGGACCTATACCGGTAGGACAGTCTTACTCGAGAGGTTTGTATACTATCTGGTTTGTCTTTATCATCGTGTACATGCTTTAGGTGACATTGTGGTTCACTATTACACGTTGATGGAGAATAGTATGCTACCATGGTTTGTCTTTATCATCGTGTACTGCTTTCGGTGACCTTACAGATCGCTATTGCACGCTGATAAATCCCTTAGGATTCTTGCTTGACGACCAGCAGTATGATGGTGATCATATACGTGGGAGCTGGGGTTTATAAGCACATCCTTAAAAGGCCCCTAGTCGTGGGAGTTTCGAGACTGGGCATCGATACTCCATTAGTAGACTAGTGTATACAGTCGAGACCCCGACGAGGGGCGGTGGCCGGCCTCACAAGCCATTGATGTCAGTTGGATCACCTAAGATGTGTACAGGTGCTCATTGGGTTATGAGTACACCGGACATGACTCGCCGGGAACATGCTAGTTGGTATTATACCTGACGTCAGATGGTAGTTCCGTGGTGACATGTGTACAGGTTAGTTCATCGACCTGAGATCGTCATTTGTCTCGTGTGAGTTCCAACTGTGCTTTGATTACTACCCTACCAAGGCTCAAAGGAGTCGTGCAAACAGGTTTTAGTTGGGTACAGTCCCGAGCCATATGGAGGCAGTGAGCGGATCGGCAGGGGTTTGTCTCTCCCGGTATTGGAGGTGAGGTCGCGCTGTGTCTAGGAGAGCCATTACACGAAGTCCTTGGCCAAGGCAGGAGATTTACTGGTAGGTATTCCAGTAGTATCTCGGGGTGTTCTGGGCTACACTCCGACACGACTTGTACCGCTTTTGGGGGTCTGACTTTTACCAACCCCTAGGCCCGACATGCGATGCTCATAGACGAACGGACCGGACTATACGGATATTGTCACTGACAGGCTTAGTAGGGTGTCAGGATGAGTTCAGTCATCGACCTCCCTTTTGGTCAATAGCTGGTAGCCCGTTACGTACGACTAGTACCTCTGACGTGCTAGTGGTTAAATCCACAGCCAATGTATTGACGAGTCTTTAGAGTCCCCCACAGACAGTTTCTCAAGTTTCGGGCGAAACGTTGTAGAGGCCGTATGATATATGGCAGGGTCCGATCAAATACGTGCAGTAGTGCACGGATCATGATCGGGCGGATCATACTAGTGGGCTTTGGTTTAAGCCGGATCCTAGTATTAGATTTGTTGGATTACTTTAGTCTCATCGCATTCGCATTCAGTCGGAATGCGGGTGCAGGTATGTATATACTGGTGAGTGGTATCCTTGTGATCCGTCACGAGTTTACTTTAAATTTTTCCGTATCTTTTTATTGTTGCAAACATTTGGATTAATGTTTGCATATGGAAATAATGAGCTAGAATTCATCATTTGGAGCATTTATTGTGACACATGCACAAGTGGTGACTCATGGTCTCTTTCTTTGTGCATGTGTCACATAATGTGATGGATTTGTGAGTTGATTTGATGAGAGGAGAGAGAGGGGCAGCCAAGGGTGAGGTTGGCTCTTGTATTATGATACTCTTGCTCTTATTTTATGATACAACAATAAATGAAAGATAGCCTCTTCTTCTTCTTCTAGCTCATAATCTCCATTAATGGCAACACCACTAACCTCCATCCAAAACAATGGATGCAAGAGACAAAGTGATCACAAACATTCTCTACAACACCTTGGACACGTCGGCTAGCACACTTCGTGCCTGAGTTTCTTTGGACGAAGCGGGAGCCCGTAAAAAGACTCGAAGATGTGGTGCCCTTTCCGACGAGGAGATCGAGACCGGAGATGCCGCGAGGAGCTTGGAATGGTGGCCAAAGACCGAAGGACACGGATCGATCGGTATAGCCTTTCTATCCCTTCTCTAGATAGCTAGTTGTAGGTTAATGGTTCGATCCGGATTTTAAGTATACGATAGCGCCGGTTTCAAGTTTTGAAAAAGTTTTCGTTTCCGCATTTTGGCCTCGGAAAGACGTCCGGGGCGCTACCGTAGTCTTACATGGTATCAAAGAAACGCCATTAACCTTTACTAGATTGCTTTAACGTGTTTAGAACTTCGATCGAACGAAATTTTCAAAAACTGCATTTCCAATGATGAAGTTTCTGTCGAATTTTTATTGTCGCCAAAAAATTATTTGGTGTACTGCAGAAAAACAGGCAGGGCTTTCTAAGAGAACTGAGAAAATTTGGTGGGCTGATTTCATTGTAGCGCGGTGGATCCACAGCCGTACCCACGTTTTGGCCACGGATCCGCCGCAGTACTGTAGCCATAGTGCACGAAATTTTCTGAGGTGGTCTCAGAATTGGAAATGTAGTTTCTGGTATTTTTGTTTAGGCCTAGATTTGTTTGAGTACTGGGAATTGTGCTTGGGGCCCACTTCGGGAAACTTTGTCGATCGAAAATTTTAAAACATGTTAGTTCACAATATTTACATTATATCCGCGACCGTGAATGTCATTTGATCGGTAAATCCTGTCTAATTGCTATAGCTCTTTTAGACGGATTTGCGAACGTGACATTCACGTTGATGTTCTGTGTTGTGCTGTGATGTTGTGGATTTGTCGTGGTAGATTGCCTGGTGCAATGGTAGTACAGTTTGGTTGTATACATTTGATATTGCAGGGCGAGCGTCCGACATGTATACTTCCGTCACTGCCTGTTTGTATATTATTCTTTTGGGGCACGACCGGGCTGAGGTAGATGTACCCGTTGTATATATATTTTACTTTCTGTACTAGGATTACCCCGCGGAGGGGTGCACGAGCAGCCGGGTTCTAGAGGGCAACGTGTTAGTGTATATGCCCTAGAGGCCATTACTGTATCATACTGGATTGTATATTACTTGACGGAAGCTTGGTATATTCATCTTGTATTGAAAGTCTTGCTCAAAATGGTAGTATGCTACTTGGTTTGTTTCTGCTTTAATGTGTGCATGTGTTTCTTTTAGCATATCGCCTTTACACATTAGTGGAGCCCTTAGGATCTTTGCTTGATTACCAGCGTTGTGATGGCAGTCACACCCGTGGGGGCTGGGTAATCTATAAGCACATCCATATGCAGGTCCCTAGTCGCAGGACTATCGAGACAGGGCATCGATACTCCGGAGTAGACAAGCGCATGGGCTTCTTATCCCAGCTTGGGAGACGGTCTGTCCCACAGCCGTCAGTACGTCGTACTTGAGATAGTATGCGGGTGCTCGTTAGGTTACGAGTACTCTGGACAGGACTCGTCGGGAACTGTTGGTTGGTATTATACCTATCGTCAGTTATCTGTTCCCATGTGACATGAGTACAGCTTAGTCCGTTGACTTGACACTGTCACTTCGCCTCGAGTGTGTTCCCACTTTACTTTGATTACTACCCTACCACGGCACAAAAGAGTCGTGCAAACAGGTAGTTTTTGGGTGCAGTCCTGAAGCACTTGGAGGCAGTGACGGTTAGACAGGATTCGTCTCTCCCGGTATTGGGGGTTGATATCGGGCTGTGTCTAGGAGAGCCATTACACAAAGTCCCTGGCAGGGCAAGCGAGATAGACTGGTAGGTTTCCAGTGTTATCTCAGGTGTCCTGGGCTACACTCCGACACGACTTGTACCGCTAGTAGAGGACTGACGTTTACCGCCCCCTAGGCCCGCCTTGCGATGTTCTTAGACGAACATACCGGACTGTACGGAGACTGTCACATTCAGACTCAGTAGCAGTTCAGATGGGTTTCACCTCGTCCGTCTTCTTATCGGCATCTACCTGGGGACCGTTACTTATAACTAGTGCCGCTTGCGGTCTGTGGTTAAACCCACTGCCAACGTAGTGTCGAGTCTTTAGAGTCCCACACAGAGGGTTATTCTCTTTTGGGCAAAACAGAGTAGAGGTCGCATGGTTTTGCGACAGGGTTCGTTAACATCCGCGCATTTGAGCACGTTTGGTGTCCGGACAGTTTTTACTAACGGGCTCTGGTTTGAGCCAGATCCTAGTATATGCTTTGGGGTTATTTTTATCTTATAGTATTCTTGCTCATCGGAACACGAATGCGGGTGTGTATGCATAGTTGACTGAGGCAGAGGAATATGATTCTCATTAGGGTTTTGGTACGGGTGTGTATGCACAGTTGACGGTTGTCGTTTACCAAACCCTAATGATTATGTGTAATATCAATTGATAATGTTATTTAAATGAAATTGTGTCATGGTTGGGTTTGTTGACTTATTGACCAAGGTTGACTAGTTGAACATGGTTGAAACTTTGACCATCATCATTTCTTTTCAAGATGCTCTTTGATCTTTGCAAAAACATTTAATATGAAATGATAATGGCATTATCAAACCAACCATCACCTTTTTCATTTTGATTAATATTATTAATTAGATTGATTCATATATATTTGATATGGTTGTAAAATTATTCTTATTCTATCATAACCATTCTCTCTCCTCCATTTTGCTCTTCCTCTTCCTCTAGTTCAAGGAGAATCATTCTCATGAGTTGAAAACCTTTCCTTGGAGATTAAACACCCAAAGCCACTCTCTACTCATCCTAAGGTTGAAGGTCTAGCAAGCCGGACACTTTAGTTCTCTCAAGATCGAGAAAGGAGCTCAAGGTAGAAACCCTCAGGTGGATCCATCTTCGACAAGAGAAGGCAACGGGGAAAGCACCATCCGACCACCATCAAGAGTCAAAGAGAAGGAGTTCAAGTTGAGGTATAACCCCTAACCGAGTAGCAATAGCTCTTGTTAGTTGCTAGTGTGTAGTTTAGCAAAGATCCGTGTTTTATAGTCCATGTTGCCATGACCCGAAAAATCGTTTTTCATCATTTCCGCAAGCCCGAAAGAACCGGGAGAGGTAACGTGGACTTACAGTGGTATCAGAGCCTAACTAAACACACCCTAGCATGTTTGCAAAGTATCTAGAATTTCGACCGGACAAAAAACCGCGAAACACCCCGGAAAATCCTAGTTTCTGCCGATTTTTATTTCAGCTCCAAAAATAATAAATCATGTCTTAAAAATCGGCTCAGGCTTTTTAATGAACAGGAAAGAAAAACGATGCAGCGAACCGACCTACTCACCACGGTTCCGCGGCAGAAGCTTGCTTCTGACGCGGATCCGCGGCCGAGTTGACTCGGCCGTGGATCGTTTCTCCTGCAGTTTGTTTCTGGTGGTATTTTATGAATTTTGAGATGGTTTGTTTCTGCCCAGAATTTCCAGAGAACAAGTTTGTTTTTGGGGTAGTTACAAATCCGTATTTTGGTCGATTTTCTGTAGACTTAGGCTAATGGGTTGTATCTGTAATGTTATATATGTATTGAACGTCTGCTAATCGCTATACTTCGGTTAGTGGGGGTTATACATATCTGTGATCTGTGACGTTGATGGTGTGTGTATATGAATTCGTTGGATTGTCGCGGATGAATAGCCGGGGGGAATTGTGAGATGAGAGTTTTATTTATCTTTCAATTCTTGTAATATTATTTGTATGGCCGCACAACCGGGTCGGGGTTGTAGCCGTCATTGTATAATTTCTTTTTACTGTTTTTGCTCCAAGGATAGACCCAAGGTGGGGTGCACAAACTACCGGGTACCTCGAAGTGCCGAGTGGCCTACTCACGTCGTTGAGGGAGGTTTCTTCACTTCAGATACTTGGCGGGTAGTTTGTCGCACCCGTAGGGGTCTAGGGTGGGGTATTGGCTATTCATCGCGACCGTGTAATCCGCTCTTCGTTACAGGCTCGTACGAATTGCGAATTCCTAGTATATCCAATGTATTCATCTGTGATCTGGAATGGCTATCATTGCATGTGACGAATGTTTATATATATCTATATGATATCTATTTAGGCGTTGCTTATGTTTTGCATCCGCGCTAGTCCAGCCCCCGCTCTGTCGTTAGTTAAGTAACCTAACGGGTGATGACGGGACCCCGTGGCGAATGCGGATGGCATAAGCGTACGTCATATTTTCGTTGTTTTCTGCAATGGTAGGATTAATTGATGGGACGCATTAAAATTAATGCAAGAAAAATAAACCAAAGTAAAAGTCGTTGGAACACTTTCAAAAACCACTCGGTTTCTTTTCAAAATAACTTTTAAACGCGGAGCTTAAACCACTCCTTTTAAAAGCTATCTCGTTCCATCGATTATATCAAGTTCACTACGTTCACGGTTTTGCCAAAACCATTCGTAGCCCTCCGTCGTTTCACATGGATGGTCAATAGTATTCAAGCTATGTTTGTTGGCCAAAGTCAAGGCATAGTGATTGGTAGCTATTGGGTATTCATGTGCAACATAGATAGATGTGTTGGTTTGGGACAGTCGTACTGCCTTGTTGGCCAAAGTCAAAGGTAGGTGCGGGTGGGTTCAAATTAACCTGGAGAATGACGAGTAGAACTTGACATGTGACTTATAATTTGTTGGCCAAAGTCAAGGTCATAAGAGCATGGGGCAAAAATCCACATCGGGAGTTTCAAAAGAAATGAAACTTGCTAGCTCTGCATACCATTTGGAGTGTGATGATTCTGGTAGGATTCCTTCAGTTTTGTCACGCGATGATATTTGGATCCCGATCCTACTGTGAGTATATGTTACTCCTCCGGAACATTCTCACTTAACGATCAATGCTATAAACCAAGTAGGTGTCTAGAAAGGTGTTAGCGGGGCCACGCCCACAGGGAAAAGAGGTTATTTAATTAATGAACATCGCGAAAGCGTTGGAAAACCTCCCTCGAAGTACCGAAACTAGCCTGGCTGAACGGTTAAGCAAGTATTGTACGGTGAGATTGATCCTGACTAATTCTTCCTTTTTGGTTTGAGGAGGGATTCGAAAGACAGTGGGAGCCATCCTGTTTAGACAAATTAAAAACCACTCTAAACTTGCAAGAGCATAATGCAAAAGTGTTTCTTCTCTCTCTCCTAATTGCAGCGACCAAACGTCATGACTGGACTTAAGTTACTACTAGATAAAAATATACTGACAGGGCCAAACTACAAAGATTGGCTCAGGAATGTCAAAATGGCAATCACTTATGACAAGTTGGGGTATCTCCTTACCACCAAAGCTCCCCCTGCCCCAGGTCCCACCTCCAGCGTCGCAGATAAGGAAATCCGTAAGACTTGGGAGATTGATTGCGCGAAGGCCAAGTGCCTCGTGCTTGCCTCTATGGACAATGAACACCAGAGGAGGCACGAGAATATGGACCTTGAATCCATATTTCTTCATACAAAAGAACTGTATTGAGAGCAATACCGTATCGCCAGATACGATGTCTCGAAAAAGCTGTTTTCGGCGAGATTGGCCATCAGATCACCGGTAGCGGAACACGTGCTTAAGATGATTGGCTTCATTGAGGAGCTCGCGGACCTTGGGACCACGTTAGAGAATGAGCTCTATACGGACTTGATTCTCCAGTCCCTTCCTTCAACTTACGCCCAGTTCATCCTGAACTTCAACTTACAGGAAAAGGAAGTTGAACTTTCAGAACTCCTCAACATGCTGAGGAGTGCAGAGGGCACCCTACAGAAAGGTAGGGAAACATCCACTTTGTTTGTAGGAGGATCTTCCTCTTCTAGGTCCAAGGCGAAAGCCAAGGGAAAGAAGAAGAAAACCCCCGCCAAACCAAGGGGCGGTGTTTGTAAAGTGGATACGAAGGGAAAGGCAAAAGCAACAAAGGAAGCGGGAAAGCTTGTAGGAAAGGAAGAATGCTTTTACTGTCACAAGAGTGGACACTGGAAGAAAGATTGCAGGGCTTGGAAGGCCAGAACACAGGATCTGAAGCATGTTGCGGCTTTAGCTTCAGGTGTGTATGTTATTGAAAACTATCTATCAATAAACTCTACTTCCTGGGTATTGGATACCGGATCAGGATCTCATATCTGTAATTCTTTGCAGGCGTTGAGAAACCGTAGGGTTTTGAAGGCAGGTGATATGACCCTCAGAGTTGCAAACGGAGCTGGCATGGATGCTGAGTCCGTAGGGGACTATCACCTGGGGATGTCAGATGGACACGTTTTGGTTTTGCGTAATTGTTATTTCGTACCCAATGCAACTTGTAATATCATTTATGTATATTTAATATCTAAAGAAGGTTATGAATTTGCATTTGTAAGAAATGTTGTAAACATTCGCCTTAATCAAGTTCTGATTGGTGTTGGGGTAAAAATTTACACCCCCGTTGACCGAGTCAAAGTCAAGGTCAACCCCAAGCCAGGTGGGCCCAAGCCCAGGTCAAGCGGGCCCAAGCCCAAGTCGAGCCCGCGGCTAGCCTCCCCTATACCAAAATATAAATCATGTAACAAATAATTTTTATGTAATTTTTTATACATGAATGTATGCAAAATGGGCATAAAAGCCAATATTTTGTAAGCCCATGGCTTATGTGCAAAAATGAAATGGCACATGAGCCATGGGATGGCTAAAATGCCATTTTTGTAAAGCCCAAGGGGCTATATGTAAATATGTAAGCCTATAAAAGGCAACATAATGATGAATAAAGCAGATACTTTTCATTCCCCCAAAAACTAGTGCTCTTTGTGCTTCCTGCTCCTTCTCCAAGGTTCTAAACCTTCTCATTTCTTTTGAATTAAATCAAGAGTTTTACTCTTTCTTTTCCAAAACTAAGTAGTTTTCCACCACAAAACCCGCAAAGGGGAACTCAGATCTACCATTAGATCTCAGAAAGGAGAGATTTTTAGATCTCACATCTCTTGATCATCAAGATCCAGCCAATAGAGGAGGAAGAGGAAGAACCCCTTTCATCAACAAAAACATTTTAGGAGTTTAACTCCATATATTTACATATATATATATATAATAAATATTTCCTTTCTGAAGCATAGCTTCTGTTTCCTAGGCTAAAAGCCTCCTTTTTCTCGCCGGCCCTCGAGCGCAGAGCGCCCGCGTGCCGACACGTGGCGCGCTTGCGCTCCTGCGCAAGCGCTCGAGCGCAAGTCGCCCCCGTGCCGACACGTGGCGCGCTTGCGCTCCAGCGCAAGCGCTCCAGCGCAGAGCGCCCAAGCGCAGAGCGCCCACATGCCGACACGTGGCACGCTTGCGCTCCAGCGCAAGCGCTCGAGCGCAAGTCGCCCCCGTGCCGACACGTGGCGCGCTTGCGCTCCAGCGCCCAGCGCTCAAGCGCAGAGCGCCCACATGCCGACACGTGGCACTCCAGCGCAAAAACTCTGCGTGGCTCCCGATATATCCAAAACCCCTCTCCAAAACAACAACACACGTACACTGCACATTGAGTTCGCATGACCAGTTTGACCCGTCAATCGGAGGTTCCCTCGCCCCAAAGACGGGGGGTAATTAACGTCAGCTTAGTTCGCAGCTGCCGGAGATTCGGATCCCCACAATCATTAAACCCCGGCCTACCCTAGGCAGGGGGAATCTATAGTACGCCTGACAAGCGCGCGCGTATTCCCATCTCAATGGGTTGACGAAAAACACCCTACAGGTTCTGGCACGCCCGGTGGGACCAATCTCTCCTCCCATATTTCGGGTTAAGCGTTCATGCGAACTCAATAAATATACACACCTATATTTATACTAAAAATAATTCTTTTTCATGCAGATTTTCAAGCAATCACCTTCCGACGATGTCTTCGATGATGAACTCAGCTCCCGTCTCCTACACGATGAGGATAGACTCTAGGACGGTCCTTCCGGCCAGTCTCGGGCGACGATGGGAGGAGCCGCTGCTACCATTCGGCTCTATTATGTTCATGCCAGTTGGCGCCATCCCAGCTCCTCAAGCCCCGGTGGCAGACAAACCGGTCTCGAAAGACAGGAGACCAAATGTGGTGATCTCAAGGGCGCCCCAAACCAAACGCAAGTCGGTATCTGAACGACTTTCCTTGGCCCCAGCTGGGGCAAGGCCATCAACACCAACAAAGCTACAACGCGTCCCGAGCAAGCTCCAGCGGTGCCCCTGACAAATGCTCGATCGGGTGTCTTCTCTAAGCTCCCCGCTGATCAACTCACAATGGCTTCCCGGGTAGCGGATGCCCGCCAAGCCTTCAAAATCGAGAAGCTGAGGGAGAAAAGGCTCAGATATAGAGCCAACAAAAGGGCTAGGGCTCCTGCCAGGCTGAACCTCATGAGGTTCGAAGAACAGGGTTACCCAGCCTAAGATGAGGAAATGGCTGGGTATGTGGTCCACACTGTCTACACGGAGGGCACGCGCAGCAAGAGCAAGGACGGGGCTACCACATCTCAAACCCAATCTGGCTTGAATGTGGTGGCCGCTTCCCAAGAACAGCCACCTCTGCTGGGTGATGAAAACCCTCTTGATGAGGAAGATAGGCGTAAAGACCCTTCGGTCCATGAGGAGTCGGGCTCGGAAAGCGAAGAAGAGCCGACTTTCCGCCCCAGGACCGCGGAGCAAGAGCTGCTTCAAGAGCTCCGAAAGCAGCTCAGAAACAAAGACAAGGAGATGGACAAACTCTACTCCAAAATCGATGACTTGACGAATGTCGTGATGCAGCTCACGGCCCGACTTGCCTCTCAGCCGCCCAATCAAGCGGAGGGTTCTGCTCGTGAACCGGGAAATGGTGTCCCGATGCAGCCGATGCCTATTCCCTCAAATCAAAAGGTGGGAGAACTACATGAAAACCGGTCGCATCCTATCTCGGGAAATGTCTTTGCTACCGATGACAGTAGCCCGCTAACCCAAGATCAAATCATGGATTTGGTTGCCAGCAAAGTCAAAACATTGGTGGCCGAAGCCGAAGCGCAAAAAGATATCAGTAGTAGTGGGAGACCATATCCTGCTCAGTATGATCTGGTAGAATTTCCTAGCGGCTATGTCATCCCCAAATTCGGAAGATTCGATGGGACGGGAAATGCGAATCAGCATATCGCCCACTTCAAAGCCTCATGCGGAAATACTGGGGGCAATGATGCGCTTCTCCTCCGCCAGTTCGTTAATAGCTTGACCGATGTTGTTTTCGACTGGTACGCGAGCATACCGGATGGCTCTGTTACTACTTTCGTCCAAATGGAGTCTTTGTTTCGACAAAGATTCATGAGCGTCAGCGATAAGATCACCATTGCCGAGCTCGTAAGGACCAAGCTCAAGAACAACGAAAGCAGCACGGATTTTATAACCCGATGGCGCAATCTCTTCGTCAAATTCGAACCGCCGATAGAGCAGGACCAATCTGTCAGTCTCCTCGTCGGAAATCTCAACAATTAGATGGCCCCGTTTCTATGCACCGCGGGTCTCAAAACATTCCAAGAGTTGACCAGGAAAGTTCAGATGCTGGAGCGCTCAAAACAGGAGTCCTCCTCGGATTCCCAAAATAACAATAGGTCCTGGAGAAACCGAAAGGACGATAATCGCAAAGGCGGAAACTCCGATGATTCTGAATCTTTCAACACTTCGGCTAACCGAAATAAGCAAGGGATGAGCGAACCTAGCGCCAACCAACCTCGGAAGCCAATGTTCGGAGAGGGAGGAGAATCTCCACTGAAAGAGAAGCTGGATAAGGTCTATTTCTTCAGAAGGGACAAAATCCGTAAAATATTCAAAGACGCCCTGAAGAACGGTCTACAATTTCCAGAGTCAAAAAGACCGCAGGAAGCGAATAGGACCGACGACCCTAAATACTGCCCCTATCACAGAGTGATAGGTCATGCCATTGAGGACTGCTTCGTCTTCAAAGATTGGGTCGAAAAGCAATACAAGGCAGGAGAGATAGAACTGTCCAAAGGCGTGTTAACAAACAGTCAAGCTGCAACCGCCAATTTCATACAATTGGAGACCGAAGTTCTTCGTGAAACCGATTCTCTCAGACATCTGCCTTTCTCTGAAAACAATCGACCACCACGTCATTAAACTGGGAACAATCGACCTCTAAGTCATTAAACTGGGAATGTAAATATATATATATATATATGTGTGTGTGTGTGTGTGTGTGTGTGTGTGTGTGTGTAAATAAAAAAAAATGTGTAAATAAAAGAAAAATAAAGAAAAGCCGAAATGATGGGGCAACTCACAATAAAAATCAGCGAGTAAAATAAAGATGAAAATAAAGCCGAAATGATGGAGCAACTCGCAATAAAAATCAGCGAGTAAAATAAAGATGAAATAAAAGCCGAAACGATAGGGCAATCGCGACCTTCGCGATAGGAAAAGCTGAAATGATAGAGCAATTGCGGTAAAACAAAAACAAAAACAAAAAAAACTGGCGAATGATGAGTCGCTCTTGGTACCATATTCCAGTGCAGCGATGCAGACGCCAACAAAAATCCATTTTTTCAAAATTCTTCCAGCTCTACGGTTAGTCCCCAAATTGACTACCGTATACAATCCACGGGCTCAAATAATTCTCATCACCCTCATGCCCCACCGCAATCACCAGTTACGCGGCTGGTCTCCGCCTGTGGAATTATGCTCCATTGAGAAGACCCACTCATGTGTCCTCACGATACATGAGGAGAACAAACCTTTGTGGGGTCCTTACGACTCACGAAGGAAAAACACACTTAGTAGTCCTCATGACTCCTAAGGAGAAAATACACCTACGGGATCCATACGACCCGTAGGGAGAAAATGCTCTTATGGGACCCTCACGGCCCATAAAATTGAAAAGCCTTAGGCGATAGGGATCTAAACCTTTCTCCTAAGCCATCGCTCCCCAATCCCCAAGTGGCGAATGATGAGTCACTCCTGGTACCATATTCCAGTGCAGCGATGCAGACGCCGACCAAATTCCAAATCCCATATCCCAACGGCGAATGATGAGTCGCTCCTGGTACCATATTCCAGTGCAGCGATGCAGACGCCAACCAAATTCCAAATCCCATACCCAACGGCGAATGATGAGTCGCTCCTGGTATCATATTCCAGTGTAGCGATGCAGACGCCAACCAAATTCCAATACCATACCCCAAGTGGCGAATGCTGAGTCGCTCCTGTTACCATATTCCAGTGCAGCGATGTAGACGCCAACAAAGTCCCAAAAATTTTTTATGGCCCTACGGTCTGGATCATACATCCTGCAAAACCGTATACAATCCACGGGCGTAAAACAATCCCAATCTCTCCAAAAAAAATATAATAAAATAAAAAAAAGGTATGTCCACAAGCAAGATGGGCACGGATGAAAACCCGAAAGGGCTCCGTGAGTAAAAACAGCAGGACTGCCGGCGAGTTTGTGAAAACCCGAAAGGGCGCAAACTCGTGAGAAAGAGATGAAATGCACTCACAAGGTCCTCTCGACTTTGTGAGGAGAAAATTCCCGCGTGAGATCCTTACGACTCACAAAGGAGCAACACACTTGGAAGTCCCCACGACTCCCAAGGAGAAAATGCACTTACGGGATCCTTACGACCTGTAAGGAGAAAATGCTTTGTGAGACCCTTACAGCTCATAAAATTGAAAAGTCTTAGATGATACGGACCTAAAACCTGTCTCCTGAGCCATCGTTTCTTAATAATCAAGCGCAAATGATGATTCGCTCCTGGTACCATATTCCAGTGTAGCGATGCTGATGCCAAATAAAAAAACAATTCCCAAATCCTCTCATGACAAATGATGATTCGCTCCTGGTACCATATTCCAGTGTAGCGATGCTGATGTCAACCCAAATCAAATCAAACCAACAACCTCTGCGGCGGAATCATGCTCCGTCCCAGAATTTACCCTGTGTCGAAATCGTGCTTCGTCTAGGGATATCTACCTTCCCTGCCGGAATTATGCTCCGCCTCGGAATCAAATCAACCAACCAGCTCTGCGTCGGAATCAAGCTTCGTCTCAGAATGCACCCTGTGTCGAAATGATGCTTCGCCTCGGTGTACCTGCCTTCCCTGTAGAAATTACGCTTCGCCTCGGAATATAGTCAACCAGCAAGCTCTGCGTCGGAATTATGCTTCGTCTCAGAATGAACCCCGTATCGAAATAATGTTTCGCCTCGGTGAACCTGCCTTCCCAGTCGAAATTATGTTTCGCCTCGGAATCAAGTCAACCAGCAAGCTCTGCGTCGGAGTTATGCTTCGTCTCAGAATGCACCCCGTATCGAAATGATGCTTCGCCTCGGTGTACCTGCCTTCCCAGTTGAAATTATGTTTCGCCTCGGGATCAAGTCAGCCAACAAGCTCTGCGTCGGAATCAAGCTTCGTCTCAGAATGCACCCTGTGTCGAAATGATGCTTAGCCTCGGTGTACCTGCCTTCCCTGTAGAAATTACGCTTCGCCTCGGAATCAAGTCAACCAGCAAGCTCTGCTTCGGAATTATGCTTCGTCTCAGAATGCACCCCGTATCGAAATGATGCCTCGCCTCGGTGAACCTGCCTTTCCAGTCGAAATTATGTTTCGCCTCAGAATCAAGTCAACCAGCAAGCTCTGCGTCGGAGTTATGCTTCGTCTCAGAATGCACCCCATATCGAAATGATGCTTCGTCTCGGTGTACCTGCCTTCCCAGTCGAAATTATGTTTCGCCTCGGGATCAAGTCAGCCAACAAGCTCTGCGCCGGAATCATGCTCCGTCTCAAAATATACCCCGTGTCGAAATCAATGCTTCGCCTCGGAATATTTTCCTCCCTTGTCGGAATTATACTTCGCCTAGGAATCTACCTCTGCATCGAAATCATGCTTCAGTCAGAATGTCTGCCGATCATCGGAATGATGCTCCGATCCTTGGAATTATGCTCCGCAAATTGGAATGATGCTTCGCTCATTGGAATGATGCTCCGATCCTTGGAATTATGCTCCGCTCTTCGGAAAGATGCTCCGAACTCTGAAATCATGCTCCGCTCTTCGGAAAGATGCTCCGAACTCCGGAATGATACTCCGATCCCCTGGAATTATGCTCCGCAAATCGGAATGATGCTCCGACCCTGGAATTATACTCCACGCTTCGGAATGATGCTCCGATCCTTTGAATCATGCTCCGCTCATCGGAATGATGCTCCGATCCCTGGAATGATGCTCCGCTCTTCGGAATGATACTCCGAACCACGGAATTATGCTTCGACTCTTCGGAATGATGCTCCGACGTTGGAATTATGCTCCGCGAATCAGAATGATGCTCCGATCCTTGGGAATCATGCTCCCCGGGATGATGCTTCGCCTCCGGAATGATGTTCCACCTCGAAGTTCAGCTTCAAGATCCATCAATTTCATGCACACAACTCAAATGTGCGGTGTGCATTTGTTGATGGGGGGCACTTTGTTGGGGTAAAAATTTACACCCCCATTGACCGAGTCAAAGTCAAGGTCAACCCCAAGCCAGGTGGGCCCAAGCCCAGGTCAAGCGGGCCCAAGCCCAAGTCGAGCCCGCGGCCAGCCTCCTCTATACCAAAATATAAATCATGTAACAAATAATTTTTATGTAATTTTTTATACATGAATGTATGCAAAATGGGCATAAAGCCAATATTTTGTAAGCCCATGGCTTATGTGCAAAAATGAAATGGCACATGAGCCATGGGATGGCTAAAATGCCATTTTTGTAAAGCCCAAGGGGCTATATGTAAATATGTAAGCCTATAAAAGGCAACATAATGATGAATAAAGCAGATACTTTTCATTCCCCCAAAAACTAGGGCTCTTTATGCCTCCTGCTCCTTCTCCAAGGTTCTAAACCTTCTCATTTCTTTTGAATTAAATCAAGAGTTTTACTCTTTCTTTTCCAAAACTAAGTAGTTTTCCACCACAAAACCCGCAAAGGGGAACTCAGATCTACCATTAGATCTCAGAAAGGAGAGATTTTTAGATCTCACATCTCTTGATCAGCAAGACCCAGCCAACAGAGGAGGAAGAGGAAGAACCCCTTTCATCAACCAAAACATTTTAGGAGTTTAACTCCATATATTTACATATATATATATATAATAAATATTTCCTTTCTGAAGCATAGCTTCTGTTTCCTAGGATAAAGCCTCCTTTTCTCGCCGGCGCTCGAGCGCAGAGCGCCCGCGTGCCGACACGTGGCGCGCTTGCGCTCCAGCGCTCCGCGCTCGAGCGCAAAGCGCCCCCATGCCGACACATGGCGCGCTTGCGTGTAGGGTTCCTAGGCATCCTAATAAGGTCTCACAAGGCATCAACCATGCCCGTTTCAAAAAATCTAGGTGCCGAGAAACCCGACTACGGATCGTTGGCTAGAAAACTAGGCGAAAAGCAATAAACTAGTTAACACTTAACTAAGAGATACGGAAATACAACCTTTATAGATCCGGTTCTCCACCTCCATAGCTCCGCAATGAAGTCTCCTCGCTTTCCATAACAAGTACCGAGCTCTGGCGTCGGCTTCATCGGAGAATGGACGGGCTAGGTCATCGATGTCCATGCCGAAGATGATCTACGTCGAGGCATCGCTAAATCAAGCTCCGACTTCACCAAGTCAAGAAACATGTGAAGAAAACACACTCTACTACTTGGCAAGAGGTAGAGGATGAAGAAATAGGAAGTGGGTAGACTTTAGAATTGTATTTCTCACTCATTTCCATCAATCACCATTGATGGAGCTTGCTTTCTTCATGGAAGAAGATGAATAAGAAGAAGAAAGTCTTATGATAAGTTAATTAGAATAGAATAGAAAATCAATTCTTATCATAATTCTAACTATGGTTATGTGTAGAGAATTGACCAAGGTTAAAGGAATGGTTAGGGTTAAGGATGATATAAGAATGGTGGACTAGGTCAAAGCTTCATGAAGCTTTAACTAAACAACAAAAAAAAAACCCACCATTCTTTTCTCTTTTCCATTCATTTTCCAAAATATATAAACAAATAAATAAATGAATAAATAAGTAATGGAAAATAAAACCCTAATTATATGTTTAACCATGGTTTAATTCTTTACACTTAACCAAGTAAACATGTATCATCAAACATGATACAATCATGTGTACAAAAGTATATCACATATACAATGTGCACAAACCGAGTGAGAAAATCCATTTAAAGTGAACCAATATTAGTTAATGCAAAGTAATATATCAAATATATAATTATGCATTAAATCATTAAATCAACACTTGATTTAACGATCCGGTCATATCGCATATAACCGACTAATATCAACAGTAACAACTTATCGAATCAACACTTGATCCGATAACCCGGCTATATCGCATATAACCAATCAATGTCACAAATCGCGAGAATTGAATACAGTATCACATACTGGTATCATTCTCGGTCCCGCACATATCTCATATGCGCTCCTATTTCGTTTCGCTTGAGCCAGGAAAGCTCTGTGTAGGACTCTAAAGACTCGTCAATACGCCGGTAGCAGATGATGATCATATCAAGCACCCACAAGCCGCAAGCGGTCTGCTAAACGTAACGGCCACCCGGGTATTGAGCGATCAGAAGATCGACGAGAAAGCCCGCTCACACTCCAGTGAATCCAACCAGTAACACTACCGTACAGTCCGGTCTGATCGTCTGATATGTTGCATATCTTGCCTAGGGGTGGTAAACGTCAGACCCCAATAGATCGATAAGTCGGGTCGATATGAGGTCTATAACTGTTCGAGAAACTACTGGTAACACTTACCAGTAAATCTCAGCAACCCTGGCCAGGGATTTCCTGTTATAGCCAATCGAACACAGCGCAACATCAACTCCCTATACCGGGAGAGACGAATCCTCTCCTATCGCTCATTGCCTCCATGTGATTCGGGACTGTACCCAAAAACCACCGTTTTGAACGCCCTCTTGGACGTGGTAAGATGGAAATCAAAGCACAGTGGGAACCACACAAGACTCTATGACGATCTCGGGTCAACAGACTACTTTGTACCAGTGTCACCAGAGAACTGCCATCTGACGTGAGGTATAATACCATCTGGGAGTTCTCGGCGAGTCCGTCCAGTGTACCTAGTCTCTACTGAGCACCCGTATATCATCTCTGATGTCAAACACCGATGGATATGGGATCATCCATCGCCCATCTGTATGGGTCGAGAAGGTACACGCTAGTCTACTCTGGTATATCGATGCCCCATCTCGATACACCCACGACTAGGGACTTTGAAGGATGTACTTATGGACTACCTTGTCTCCACTAGTATGATCCACATCATAGTCCAGGTAGTCAAGTACACATCCTAAGGGCTTTAACAACATGTAATAGAGAGACAACCTTGGTACACGTTAAGGTAAAGAGCAACCAGATAGCATACTATCATGTCGAGCAAGAAAGTCCTCCCTATATATGTCCCAGCATCCACTACAATATACATCCAATGTACAGTAATGGCCTCTAGGGCATACATATAACTAACAATCTCCCACTTGCACTAGGGCCATCTGTAGCAGTGGTCGAAGTATCTCATACTCAACCATCCCATAAAAGTCTCTTTCTGGGAATAGGCCTTCATGAGTGGATCCGCCGTGTTATCCTCTGAGTCTGCTCTCCTAACCTCAATCACCGTGGAGATCAATCATCTCCATGATCAGATGATACTGCCTTAGAATAATTCTGGATCACTGATGCGACCGGCGTTCCTTGGCATAAGCCACAACTCCATTGTCTCACAATGGTAGGAACATTGTTCATCTCATGAACTATTATACATCCAAACATTCTCTTTGGTAGCATCTTAAGTAGCGATGTATCCTGCCTTTATCGTCTAGTATGTCACGGTATCTAGCTTGGAACTCTTCCAACATACCGTCCCTTTACTGAGGGTAAAGACAATGCATGTGACTGATATTCAGTCGTCTTTATCACCCCGGAACCCTTCCAGTGATTCTCCCCAGGATCGATTGATACCATCTCACTACAGCTAGTGAGTATTCTAACATCCATTTAGATCTATCTCATCGATCCAAAACCCAGGATTTAGTAGGTATCACTTTGATCCTATGTGGAGAATCATTGTGATAAGCGGAGATTGATCGAGCGTAGCATAGGAAACTCTTTCCCTATCAAGAGTATGTCATCCACGTACTCTACGAGGAGCGTCACCATACTCCCTACTACCTTTTTGTTTATACAAGGTTCATCTACCATTTTGATGATGTCAACTTCTTTGACTAATCCATCAAAACAGATGTTCCAACTCCGCGATGCCTGCTTTATCAGATAAAACATCTTGCACACGTTTCCGCTGCTCCCACTGTTTACGAAGCCCTCTGGCTGTGTACTTATAGACTCACTCTTCTAAAACATCATTTAGAAACGCAGTCATGACACCCAACCACCAGATATCGTAGTCATGGTATGTAGCCGTGACAAGTAGGATCTGGATGGACTTAAGCATAGCTACTTGAAAAGGTTTCATCATTATCCACACCTGGTCAATGATGCAAACTTTCAACAAGTCTAGCTTTGAAAGTCTCAACTTTTCCATCTACACCAAGTAATCTTCTCAAGATATACTTGCTCCTGATGGGGATTTAACCCTTCAGATATAGCAACCAAAGTCCATACTTCGTTGGTGTATATGGATTCCATCTCAGATAACCAAGCATCCAGCCATTCTTACAGAGTCTCACTCCTGATGGCCAGCTCGAAACTAGTTGGGTCATCATCTCATGATGCATTGCTCGCTCCCACTGTCATAGAGAAACCGAAGTATCTCTCAGGTGGGTGAGGAACCCTACTAGATCGGCGGAGAGGCTGAGGTTCGTTGGAATCTACTGAATCCTTTGGTTCTACCAAGTCATCTGCTGTCATTTGTATAGCTGGAACCTTTCCAGTTGTACATAACAGACCTTGCCTCGAGCTTGTCCGGATTTTGCTTTTAGACATAGGCCGGACAACCCCAAATCTTAACTAGCTTAAGACATGGGCTCTTCCCTTTCCATATCATATATGAAGTGGTAGGAAACTGATTTGATTTGAACCCTATTCAATAGGTATGCAACTTCTCAAGTGCATAACCCCTAAAGGAAAAAGGTAACTCAGTAGTACTCATCATAGAGCACACCATATCAAATAGGGTGTATCTACTCCGCCCCGATATACCATCGTGCTATGGTGTATACGGAGGAGTAATTCTGAGAGAGAATCTTATTCTCCTTTAGAATAGTCCAGGAATTTCCGTGCTCAAGTATTCTCCTCCTTGATCTCATCAAAGGACATAATACTTATACCCGTATTTTGGTTCTCTACTTCTAACTTATATTCTGTGAGTATCTCAAAAGGTTCGGACTTGTGTTTCAACAAGAACATATGTCTGAATCTAAAGAGATCATCAGAGAACGTAATGAAGTATAAAGAACCAGTCCTGGCATGTGTAGACAGGGGACCTACATACATCAACATGTATCAGTCCCAAGAGTTCACTAACTCTTTCTCTGTTTACAATAAACAGAGCTATGTTCATCTTATCTTTGTGACATGACTGGTGAGTTTCAAAAGATGTAAATTCAAACTAATTTAAATATACATCTTTATATAACTCTAGCTAGTCGGGTCGCATTGATATGACCTAGTCTACAATACCTCAAGAAGGATCTGTTCATTTCTGAACTCTTCCCCTTGTGTGTGTTCCATATACTAAGAACTGTAGTTTGATTTAGAACAATAATGCTTTTAGATAACGTGCCTGAACCGATGAACTTTTGATATAGGAAATGTTCAAAACATTATCCAACAATACAAAATTTTATCTTTTCTTTACTAATAAAGAGACTGATATGATTTTGTATATCAGGTTCGGTATCTAATAACATTCATTCAGAATCAATGTATTCGAAATACAGGGTGACAGTGACCGACAGACTTGGCTGCAACACTTGCCCCGTTTTCTGCCTCATGAAACTTATCACCCATTCTCAGTTTTTCTACCCTTTTGTAGCCCTATGTAACAGATTACATATCTGGGATCCAGATCCAGTATCATATACTCAGGATGCAGAGGATACTGAGAAACAGTTCTTTGTAATGAACACACCCGAAGATGATGCATCAGCATGCACTCTCTTCGTTTGGGCTGCATGGGAAATCTGGTATTCCCCTATTTCCTGCTCTGTCTTATAACATTTATAAGTTGGAGCGGGACCAACGTTCCCCAGCTCAGTAAAACAAGCGGGTTCGGTCAATAATCCGTTTTATTATCTATATTAAGGCGTGACATGGTCGCTACCAGGAGAGAGAGAGAGAAGAAAACACTCAGCGTGCGCTCTTGCAAGAATAGATTGGTTATTATTTTATCTAATCAGGATGGCTCCCACGGCTTTTTATCAAATCTTCCTTCAAACCCTAAAAGGAAAGACTAGCCGGGATTAATTACACACTACAAGTTCGCCAATCTTTCAGCCAGGCCAGTGTCGGTACTTTGTGGGAGGTGCCCCGTGCTTTCGCACGAACCTAATTAATGTAAACCTCGTTTTCCCAGAGGCGTAACCTCGTTAACACCTTTCTAGACACCTACTTGATCGGCTAATTGTAATGTGTAAAAGTCTCCCAGGAGTAACTCTTACTCGCAGCGGGTATCGGGATCCAACTATCTCATAGAAGGTATGCAATCTCATTGCAAATTTCAACACTTGAAATTCCCGATAATGCTTTTGCCCCTAGCGTCCTATGACCTTGACGGAGGCCAAACAACCCATAGTCCGCTAGTCAAGTTCAACCCGCACATTTCTTGATTGAATTAAACCCACCCGCACGACCCTTGACGGAGGCCAAACAACGCCGTACGAATACCCTAATCCAATCGCATCATATGCTAGCAGATAAGCACTAGTTAGCTACCGTACACTACGCCTTGACGGAGGCCAAACAACCGCAGCACGAATACTAACTAGTACATATCTGAAATGACGGAGGGCTACGACAGGTTTTTCTGAAAACCTATTGCGTAATGAACTCGATATCGTTGTAAAATCAAATGATTTTAAAAATGGAGTGCTTTTGAGGCTTTTCTAGTTTTGCTAAAGGAGTCACTCCCGGTGAAGGGATCGTCGGTCCTTTCCTCGTCGAATGAGGTGCGGGATATATCATATATATCACTTTGCAAAGCAAAAACTCTTAAAAGCAATCAAAAGACAAACCGAGGTTGTAGCATCTGCCAGTTGTTGCTAAAGGAGTCACTCCCGGTGAAGGGATCTCGGTCCTTTCCTTATCGAATAAGGTGCAGGATATATCGTATATACCGCTGTGCAAAACAATAACTGTAGCTACCTTTTTTATTTTGAAATTCGATTCTACAACATCTTAGGTTTCTTTTATTTCATTAATCATATTAATGAAGTCCCATCATTTAATGTACCTAAACATCACAGATAAATACGACGTACACTTATGCCATCCGCATTCGCCTCGATGTCCCCTCGTGCACCGTTAGGTTAGGTAACTAACGACAGAGCGGGGCAGGGCTAGCGCGGGTGTAAAACATAAGTAACGTCTATATAATATATCATATATACTATATACTGTATCTATCACAGAACATCACATGATCACATCACAGATATCGCAGCAGAAGAAACATATGAAATATTGGATATACTAGGACGTCCGTGTTTTCAATACGAGCCAGTATAAAACGCGGATTCCACGGTCGTGATGAATAGCCAAACCCACACCCCTAGACCCCTACGAGAGCGGCAAGCAACCCTACCAATTCTAGAGTTAGGAGACCCGGACTTGACTCCTCGAGTTGGTCTCCCACTGGACTCCAGAACCCGGTTACTTGTGCTCCCCTCCTTGGGTCTATCCTAGTGCGGAAAAGTAAATAATATACATCAGTGACAACTTCCGCAACCTGGAAGCGCCCCAATAAAAGAATATTACATACAAGTTTTTACATGAATGAAAATGAAAAAACACCCATCTCACATAAAAACCCCCGGCTATTCAAACACGACGATCCAATATAACATGTCCAGCAACACATAACATCACATGTCATCAACGTAAGTAAATATGTCCATCCCAATTGTCGTTAACATATAGCAACGAAACCGGCGATATCACATATTACACTTACGGTCACAGAAAAGAAAGTGTAAAACTACAACAGTTGGAATCCGCAACCACCTCAGACATCGCATGCCTGACCAAATGAATGACTTAGACATCGCATGCCTAACAATTATAAACCCCGCATTTTAGTCTCATTATCGAAAACACTTTTCAATATCAAGTCGGGCAATTCAACAGGATTCCCGAAAAACTGATCGAATCTCGTCGCAAACTTCAGTAGGCGGCCGCACCCCCGATACCGTCGACGAAGTGCACCAAGGCGGAACACCGCTGCCGCGAGCACCCGAACGGATGCTTTCGGCGACGGGGTTCTCCTACAGTCACTTGGTCGGGGCTATGGGATGTAGCTGTCTATTAAGTTTACCCGGCGAGTATCCGCGTACGCTACGTGATTGCGACGGACTTTTGATCGCATCAAAATTCCGTGGCAACCGATCAAGCGAGACTAAACTGTTATGTTTATAACATTCATTCAGTTATCACATAACTTTTGTGAATTCCAATTGTTGTATTACATTCCGGATAAACAGAAAATGTTAAACTTTCCGATTGAACATTCGAATACCCAAGTTTTCCCGAAACAGCTCAACACATGAAATAAGTCTAACAACATTCAGTTCGTGCCTCAGTACCAACGGTCCAGCCGTAGAAGGGTCAAGCCAACGCCTCACATGTGGCACGCCGTACTGCCCCAAACCCGAAGGTTCAAAGGGCAGTTCAAGACGGTCACATAATCGAGTTAAGGTTTGTTGTTTTCTAGAGGGTCCATCGCGTTACTTGCACTACTTAGAACGTCGTTAAACTACGAAAAAATCCAACACTTGGAAATTTCCCGACAGGGGAAAAATTGGGTATTTATATCCGGTCGAACTTTTTAACATATTCTAAAATTTATCCGGAAAGCCACATAGACAAAATCTGATACTCCGATCGAAACACCGAATCCCCAAATCAAACCCAGAATGCTCAACTGTGGAGTAAATGTTAAAATATCCCAGAAAATATAGCACTAATAATTAGGAATTACTGTGCAGATTACACAAGATGACGTGGCTACTTAGCCGCGGAACCGCCGCATGAGCACTGCTCATGCCGCGGTTCAGCCGCAGTTTAAACGATTTAGCCGATCGAATTGCACAGTAATTCTTAAAAACACCTGCTGATTTTTCTGCATATTTTTAATATTGAAAAAACCCATTTTTTAAAAAATGTACAGAGAGCATCTATGGAGTTAGGGTTTCGGTTCGTTCGGATTCCAAACTTCGTCTAGACTTCGCCAAAGGCTCTAGCTAGGCTCTGATACCACTGTAGGGTTCCTAGGCATCCTAACGAGGTCTCACAAGACATCAACCATGCCCGTTTCAAAAAATCTAGGTGCCGAGAAACCCGACTACGGATCGTTGGCTAGAAAACTGGGCGAAAAGCAATAAACTATTTAACACTTAACTAAGAGATACGGAAATACAACCTTTGTAGATCCGGTTCTCCACCTCCATATCTCCGCAATGAAGTCTCCTCGCTGTCCATAACAAGTCCCGGGCTCTAGCGTCGGCTTCATCGGAGAATGGACGGGCTAGGTCATCGATGTCCATGCCGAAGATGATCTACGTCGAGGCATCGCTAAATCAAGCTCCGACTTCACCAAGTCGAGAAACTTGTGAAGAAAACACACTCTACTACTTGGCAAGAGGTAGAGGATGAAGAAATAGGAAGTGGGTAGACTTTAGAATTGTATTTCTCACTCATTTCCATCAATCACCATTGATGGAGCTTGCTTTCTTCATGGAAGAAGATGAAGAAGAAGAAGAAAGTCTTATGATAAGTTAATAAGAATAGAATAGAAAATCAATTCTTATCATAATTCTAACTATGGTTATGTGTAGAGAATTGACCAAAGTTAAAGGAATGGTTAGGGTTAAGGATGAGATAAGAATGGTGGACTAGGTCAAAGCTTCATGAAGCTTTTAACTAAACAACAAAAAAAAAGCCACCATTCTTTTCTCTTTTCCATTCATTTTCCAAAATATATAAACAAATAAATATATGAATAAATAAGTAATGGAAAATAAAACCCTAATTATATGTTTAACCATGGTTTAATTCTTTACACTTAACCAAGTAAACATGTATCATCAAACATGATACAATCATGTGTACAAAAGTATATCACATATACAATGTGCACAAACCGAGTGAGAAAATCCATTTAAAGTGAACCAATATTAGTTAATGCAAAGTAATATATCAAATATATAATTATGTATTAAATCATTAAATCAACACTTGATTTAACGACCCGGTCATATCACATATAACCGACTAATATCAACAGTAACAACTTATCGAATCAACACTTGATCCGATAACCCGGCTATATCGCATATAACCGATCAATGTCACAAATCGCGAGAATTGAATACAGTATCACATACTGGTATCATTCTCGGTCCCGCACATATCTCATATGCGCTCCTATTTCGTTTCGCTTGAGCCAGGAAACATCTGTGTAGGACTCTAAAGACTCGTCAATACGCCGGTAGCAGATGATGATCATATCAAGCACCCATAAGCCGCAAGCGGTCTGCTAAACGTAACGGCCACCCGGGTATTGAGCGATCAGAAGATCGACGAGCAAGCCCGCTCACACTCCAGTGAATCCAACCAGTAACAATACCGTACAGTCCGGTCTGATCGTCTGATATGTTGCATATCTTGCCTAGGGGTGGTAAACGTCAGACCCCAATAGATCGATAAGTCGTGTCGATATGAGGTCTATAACTGTTCGAGAAACTACTGGTAACACTTACCATTAAATCTCAGCAACCCTGGCCAGGGATTTCCTGTTATAGCCAATCGAACACAGCGCAACATCAACTCCCTATACCGGGAGAGACGAATCCCCTCCTATCGCTCATTGCCTCCATGTGATTCGGGACTGTACCCAAAAACCACCGTTTTGCACGCCCTCTTGGACGTGGTAAGATGGAAATCAATGCACAGTGGGAACCACACAAGAATCTATGATGATCTCGGGTCAACAGACTACTTTGTACCTGTGTCACCAGAGAACTGCCATCTGACATGAGGTATAATACCATCTGGGAGTTCTCGGCGAGTCCGTCCAGTGTAACCAGTCTCTACTGAGCACCCGTATATCATCTCTGATGTCAAACACCGATGGATATGGGATCATCCATCGCCCATCTGTATGGGTCGAGAAGGTACACGCTAGTCTACTCTGGTATATCGATGCCCCATCTCGATACACCCACGACTAGGGACTTTGAAGGATGTACTTATGGACTACCTTGTCCCCACTAGTATGATCCACATCATAGTCCAAGTAGTCAAGTACACATCCTAAGGGCTTTACCAACATGTAATAGAGAGACAACCTTGGTACACGTTAAGGTAAAGAGCAACCAGATAGCATACTATCATGTCGAGCAAGAAAGTCCTCCCTATATATGTCCCAGCATCCACTACAATATACATCCAATATACAGTAATGGCCTCTAGGGCATACATATAACTAACATTGCGCTCCTGCGCAAGCGCTCGAGCGCAAGTCGCCCCGGTGCCGACACGTGGCGCGCTTGCGCTCCAGCGCAAGCGCTCGAGCGCAAGTCGCCCCCGTGCCGACACGTGGCGCGCTCAAGCGCAAGCGCTCGAGCGCCAGTCGCCCCCGTGCCGATACGTGGCGCGCTTGCGCTCCAGCGCCCAGCGCTCAAGCGCAGAGCGCCCACATGCCGACACGTGGCACTCCAGCGCCTGAGCGCACAGCACCTAGGCTCACAGCGCCCAAGGTGCTGCCTCACGCATCCTTTGGATGTCTTTTCCCTTTTTTTATATATACATGTATATATACACATATGTATACATATTTACACACACAAATACTCCGCGACACTGTCCCTGTTAGAAAAAATTTCTAACGGGGCGCTGTCCCGCATCCCGCAAGGGGGCTGCTAGCCCCCTTGATCCATTCGAATATCAATCGTATACAACTTGTCAATCCTGTCTTAAAGGAAAGATGACAAAGACTCCGTTCACTGGACACGGAGTAAGAGCGAGCGAGCTCTTGGGACTCGTACACAGCGACGTGTGCGGTCCAATGTCTACGCATGCACGAAGCGGTTATTCTTACTTCATTACTTTTACGGATGACTTTTCAAGGTACGGTTATGTCTTCTTAATGAAACATAAATCCGAAGCCTTTGGAAAATTCCAGGAATATATGAATGAAGTAGAAAAACAAACAGGCAAAAGTATCAAAACACTGAGATCTGATCGAGGTGGTGAATACTTGAGTGCCGAGTTCCTGGATTACTTAAAAGAGAATGGAATTCTCTCTCAGCTTACTCCTCCATACACTCCGCAACATAACGGTGTATCGGAGAGACGGAACCGAACCCTATTGGATATGGTACGGTCCATGATGAGTAACGCTGAGTTACCGCGATCATTCTGTGGATATGCACTAGAATCAGCAGCATACCTTTTGAACCGAGTTCCAACTAAGACTGTGCCTACTACACCATATCAGATGTGGTGTGGGAAGAGACCCTATCTTAATCACTTTAAGACATGGGGATGTCCAGCTTTTGTCAAAAAGCAGCATGCGGACAAGCTCGAGGCACGCTCAGTACAGTGCAAGTTTGTGGGATATCCAAAGAACTCCAAGGGATATTTCTTCTATTGCGAAGAGGAACAAAAGGTTTTTGTTTCTCGTTATGCCCACTTCTTGGAAACTGAGTTTTTGGAAAATCAGATAAGTGGGAGCGCAATAGAACTGGAAGAAATTCCAGAACCACGAGCTATTACTGAAAGCTTAGTAGAACCAGAGGGTTCGAAAGATCAGGACATTCCTACGCCACTCCGCAGAAGTAGTAGGCAGTCTCATCAGCCAGAGAGATACTACGGTTTTCTCATAGACGGGGATCGAGAGGATTGCATCATTGATAATGATGAGCCTACTAGCTTCCAGCAGGCCATTCAGAGCGTTGACTCGGTAAAATGGCTGGATGCAATGCGGACCGAAATGGAGTCCATGTACACCAACAAAGTATGGACGTTGGACATTGTTCCAGATGGGGTAAAACCCGTAGGATGCAAGTGGATCTTCAAAAGGAAGATTGGTGTAGATGGACAGGTTGAGACCTATAAAGCTAGACTTGTTGCAAAGGGTTTTCGTCAAAGACCTGGCTTGGGCTATGACGAAACCTTTTCTCCAGTGTCTATGCTAAAATCCATTCGGATCCTTCTTGCCATTGCTGCCTTCCACGATTATGAGATCTGGCAGATGGACGTAAAGACCGCTTTTCTAAATGGAAATTTAGAGGAGTGTGTCTATATGGACCAGCCAGAGGGTTTCATTCAGAGTGGGAGCAGCGGAAAGGTGTGCAAGTTGTTGAAGTCCATCTATGGACTGAAGCAGGCATCGCGGAGTTGGAACATCTGTTTTGATGAGACGGTCAAAAATTTTGGCTTTATCTAAAATCCAGATGAACCATGCATCTATAGTAGATTTGTAGAACGAACTGTCGTATTCCTCGTTTTTTACGTAGATGACATTCTCTTGATAGGAAATGACATTCTTATGCTACAATCTGTCAAAGGGTTCTTGTCACACAGGTTCTCCATGAAAGACCTGGGTGATGCCTCTTACATTCTGGGGATCCGGATCTATCGTGACAGATCCAAGAGGATATTAGGACTTTCACAGTCAAGGTACATCGACACCATACTGAAAAGATTCAGTATGGAAGATTCCAAGCTCGGTAATCTACCGGCTTGTCACGGGATCACCCTCTCCAAAGAGATGTCTCCCAAGACTGATTTGGAAAGGGATCGCATGTCTATTATATCCTACGCTTCTGCGGTAGGCTCTATAATGTATGCGATGTTGTCTACCAGACCAAATGTAGCTTATGCACTAAGTGTGGTAAGCAGGTATCAGTCAAACCCTGGGGAGAAACACTGGATAGCGGTAAAGAACATTCTCAAGTACCTGAGAAGGACTAAGGAGATGTTCTTGGTGTATGGCGGAAAAGACCTCCAGATCGTGGCCTTTGCTGACTCCAGCTTCCAGAGTGACAAGGATGATTCCAAGTCCATGTCGGCTTTTGTATTTACCCTCAATGGAGGGGAGGTGTGTTGGAAAAGTTCCAAACAGGAAACCGTTGCTGACTCGACGATGGAAGCGGAATATATCGCTGCATCTGATGCCGCAAAAGAAGCCGTCTGGATGAGGAAGTTCTTGATAGAACTTCAGGTGGTTCCGTCCATTGTTGATCCAATATCTCTGTATTGCGACAACAACGGGGCTATAGCTTTAGCGAAGGAACCCAGGTCCCATCAGAAGTCCAGGCATATCTTGAGGCGGTATCACCTGATCAGGGAGATCGTGGGTCGCCAGGAGATCGAGGTTCGGAGAGTTGCTACGGAAGATAACACTGCTGATCCATTCACCAAGGCCTTACCCCAGACTCAGTTCGAGCGGCTGATCGAGATGATAGGTCTTCGATACGCCAGTACATGGCCTTAGTGCAAGTGGGAGATTGTTAGTGTATATGCCCTAGAGGCCATTACTGTATCATACTGGATTGTATATTACTTGATGGAAGCTTGGGATATTCACCTTGTATTGACAATCTTTCTCAAAATAGTAGTATGCTACTTGGTTTGTTTCTGCTTTAATGTGTGCATGTGTTTCTTTTAGCATATCGCCTTTACACATTAGTGGAGCCCTTAGGATCTTTGCTTGATTACCAGCGTTGTGATGGCAGTCACACTCATGGGGGCTGGGTAATCTATAAGCACATCCTTACACAGGTCCCTAGTAACAGGACTATCGAGACAGGGCATCGATACTCCGGAGTAGACGAGCGCATGCGCTTCTTATCCCAGCTTGGGAGACGGTCTGTCCCACAGCCGTCAGTACGTCATACTTGAGATAGTATGCGGGTGCTCGTCAGGTTACGAGTACACTGGACAGGACTCGTCGGGAACTGTTGGTTGGTATTATACCTATCGTCAGTTATCAGTTCCCAGGTGACATGAGTACAACTTAGTCCGTTGACTTGACACTGTCACTTCGCCTCGAGTGTGTTCCCACTGTAGTTTGATTACAACCCTACCACGGCTCAAAGGAGTCATGCAAACAGGTAGTTTTTGGGTGCAATCCCGAAGCACTTGGAGGCAGTGACGGTTTGACAGGATTCGTCTCTCCCGGTATTGGGGGTTGATATCGCGCTGTGTCTAGGAGAGCCATTACACAAAGTCCCTGGCCAGGGCAAGCGAGATAGACTGGTAGGTTTCCAGTGTTATCTCAGGTGTTCTGGGCTACACTCCGACAGGACTTGTACCGCTAGTAGGGGACTGACGTTTACCGCCCCCTAGGCCCGCCATGCGATGTTCTTAGATGAACAGACCGGACTGTACGGAGACTGTCACATTCAGGCTCAGTAGGAGTTCAGATGGGTTTCATCTCGTCCGTCTTCTTATCGGCATCTACCTGGGGACCGTTACGTACAGCTAGTGCCGCTTGCGGTCTGTGGTTAAACCCACTTCCAGCGTAGTGTCGAGTCTTTAGAGTTCCACACAGAGGGTTATTCGCTTTTGGGCAAAACAGAGTAGAGGTTGCATGGTTTTGCGACAGGGTTCGTTCACATCCGCGCACTTGTGCACGTTTGGTGTCCAGACAGTTTTTACTAGCGGGCTCTGGTTTGAGCCAGATCCTAGTATATGCTTTGGGGTTAGTTTTATCTCATAGTATTCGTGCTCCTCGGAACACGAATGCGGGTGTGTATGCACAGTTGACTGAGGCAGAGGAAGAGAATTCTCATTAGGGTTTTGGTACGGGTGTGTATGCACAGTTGACGGTTGTCGTTTACCAAACCCTAATGATTATGTGTAATATCAATTGATAATGTTATTTAAATGAAATTGTGTCATGGTTGGGTTTGTTTACTTGTTGACCAAGGTTTACTAGTTGACCATGGTTGAAAATTTGACCATCATCATTTCTTTTCAAGATGCTCTTTGATCTTTGCAAAAACATTTAATGTGAAATGATAATAGTCTTATCAAACCAACCATCACCTTTTTCATTTTGATTAATATTATTAATTAGATTAATTCACATATATTTGATATGGTTGTAATACTATTCTCATTCTATCATAACCATTCTCTCTCCTCCATTTTTCTCTTCCTCTTCCTCTAGTTCAAGGAGAATCATTCTCATGAGTTGAGAAACCTTTCCTTGGAGATTAAACACCCAAAGCCACTCTCTACTCATCCTAAGGTTGAAGGTCTAGCAAGCCGAACACTATAGTTCTCTCAAGATCGAGAAAGGAGCTCAAGGTAGAAACCCTCAGGTGGATCCATCTTCGACAAGAGAAGGCAACGAGGAAAGCACCATCCGACCACCATCAAGAGTCAAAGAGAAGGAGTTCAAGTTCAGGTATAACCCCTAACCGAGTAGCAATAGCTCTTGTTAGTTGCTAGTGTGTAGTTTAGCAAAGATCCGTGTTTTATAGTCCATGTTGCCATGACCCGAAAAATCGTTTTTCATCAGTTCCGCAAGCCCGAAAGAACCGGGAGAGGTAACGTGGACTTACACAACGGGCCCACATCTCATGGCTTTGAGACGGAAGAGGCTTCACTCTAGAATTGGCGGGCTATTCGCCGCACTCGTATGGGGTACAGGTTGACCCAAGGAGGGGTGCTCAAGTTACCGGATTCCGTGAAGTACTAGGTGGTCCATTCACTTTGTTGAAGGGGGCTGCCTCGCTTCAGGTTTTTGCGGGTAATTTTCCGCGCCCGTAGGGGTCTAGGATTTCATTGCACAGGCTATCCACATGACCAGGGGAACGTCGGGTTTCAGTAGCGGCTCTATGAAACCCGGGGATCCCAGATTATCTGTATTGTTCTGTGATCCTTATTACATTTCTGTGATGTTGCATTTTATCATGCCATGAGCGATTATTATATATTGATATATATACTGGTAGATGTTGTATATGTTTTACACCCGCGCTAGTCCAGTCCCCGCTCTGTCGTTAGTTAAGTAACCTAACGGGTGATGAGGGGACCCAGTGGCGAATGCGGATTGCATATACGTACATCATATTTTCGTTCTTTTGTGGTGTGATTAATTAATGTGACTGCATTGATTCGGATCAATGCAAGCTAAACAAACCTATTCTGATGTTGGTGGAACATTTTTCAAAAAGCTGTTATTTCAAGGACATTATCTTTTGTTTTGCACAGTGGTATTCGGTTATGAATATCCAGCACCTCAGTCGACGAGGCAAGGGCCGAGATCCCTTCACCGGGAGTGACCCCTTGGATAAAAGTTTGCGTCAGGGTAATAACTTCACTATAGCCGATTACCTTTTACTTTGCATTGTGGTATTTAGTTGGAATATCCTGCACCTCATTCTAGGGGAAAGAGCCGAGATCCCTTCACCGGGAGTGACCTCTTTAGCAAAGGTTTTCGCCACTATATTTTTTTAAAAAGGTTATCCAGTTCCTTCAACGATATCAAGTTCATTACGGTAAAAGGTTTTTTTCCAAACACCATTCGTAGCCTGATCAGTCGAAAATGCTGCATTTTTAACATGACAATTTCCCTATCATTTGCACTCATCTAGAAGTGTTCGCTATTCATATTGCACATATTAGCAAAACATCCCTGAAAATACCAGATTACATGTGTTATACTCTAAAACAGACATTTATGAGGGAAATTGACTGTTTATCATGGCATCGCGTCATTCTTGTATAGCGCAACACTTGTTTCGAAGACTGTGCAGGAAATTCCAGGAGAAAGGCTAAAATTGTCAAAGTGCTGATAAAAGATACGCCAACTTAAAGGCTGGAGATCTGGCAGTGATCAAGGATTAATTACAATATTCAGCACATTAGTGAATAGCCCAAATATTATAAGAAGAATTACCAGAAAAAAATCAAGCACTGAAGGTCCAACAGAGCCGCGGAACCGCGGCCTGAGCCGGCTTGCGCCGCGGTTCCGCGGCGGCCTTGCCACATCAGCACCTCAATTTTTCCCACGTGCCTTCATGCATTGGTCCAAGCTTCCAGAAGACTCCCGATTCTCCACGTGGCTTCATCTAGAAAGCTCGGCCTAACAAACCATTTCTAAAAGCTCCCTCCAACTAACTCCTTCTAGAAGCCTCTCCCTATAACAAACTTTTGGAGGGAAATTCAAATTTGAAATCCTAGATCTAGGGTTTTTAGGTCTATAAATAGGATCCAAGATCTAAGGGTTGTTGTTGTTGAATCTATCATCTCTTCCACCCATAAGTTGATTGACACGACTTGTGCTTCAAACCCTAACCCTAAATCCTAAATCCAAAGCCAAATTCAAGATCCTGAGTACCATTCAAGCAAGAAGCCTTCAACCTTTTAGGAGCGGAGCCGATCTTCAATCGAGCAAGTGATCCAAGCCGATCCGCGACTCAAGGAGACGAGCGACGCCAAATCGACGATCGAGTTCTTCCTCTTGTAGTTCTTGAGCGATTTGTAACGGAATTGTTGATAAATAAAAGGTGAAATTCTTTAATCTTGCTTTCTTTAAATTCTTGCATCATGATTCGATCTCAATTTGTGATTGTGGTTCTTGTTGTGATGTTTGAGTAAAACTCCGCTCGTAAAGGAGTCGAGACGATCAATAGAATGATGATGTAACAAATCTTAAAACGATTCTGAAGTCCTACGAGTTTTGTAAACCCTAGCAAATTGATGAATCGATGACCTAGTTTCGTTGTGATGCTTTCTTGATTGTGATCGCTCGAAATTAGGGATCCACAATCGATTCTTGAATTTCCTAGAGGCTAGAATGTGAATGATATCGACGAAGGAACAAGGGATAGATAATGAAACCCTAGTTTCATAAGAAATCCCTAATTCTCGTCGATCTTCATCGATCTAGTATCAATTCATCGATGGATAAGAATACGTAATCGCTAGATTTCATCACATCTATAGATCCGATCGATTCCTACGAGCCTCACTTCGATTCTTGATATTTGATTTGGAAATCATCACAAATTCTCAATTCTTGATTTTATCGTTTCTTGATTTAGACTAGATTTTTCTAATTCTTGAAATTCAATTTATAAATCATGAATTGTTTCTTTTCTTTCCTTTAAATTTTCGACTCATCTAAATCGAAACACGAACGATTACACTTTCCCTGTGGACGATCCACACTTACTAACGCGCTACATTCGACACCGTTATTGATTGCGGTCAAAATATTTTTGGTTGTGATTTCTATATATTTTCTAAACCAACACATCCGAAATCGTATTCAATCAAATGGCGCCGTTGCCGGGGAAAGTGCGCTAATTGTTCGTATTTTGAAATTTGAGTTAAAAAGTTTATTCCAAACATATTTTCAGATCTAAATTCGTACAAACCCTAAACGTGTTGTGTTTTGTTGCGAGGAAATCTGGAATTTGTGGTGCTATGGAAAAAAATTTCTGAATAATCCAGAGAGCTCAGGAGACAATCAGGAACAGTACCAAAATTTTTTGTGCAGAGATCAAGTAAGCCCACCGCGTTTCCGCGGCATAAACCTAGCTTCCACCGCGTTTCCGCGGCTCTTTGAGGGCTTCTCTGTACAAACTTTTCTCAGGTGATCTCTGACTTTCTTATCTCCTTCCTCATCTGCTCCAATTAACAATTTGCTGCAGGTTTCTTTGCAAATAAATCGCAGCGCCGCAAAAGCAAAATAAATTGTGCGTGTTTTGATTTTTGGTTGTTTGCATATTAATACGGAAATTAAGGGGCACAGCCAAATTCAGATTAGGTGGGGAGTTCATTACCCTTCCTAAGCCCCAAAAATCACAAACTTGCATTCGCATAACCCTCATTAAATAAAAAATATCTAGAGATGACTCTAAGGACCGTCGCGCTCACTTAGGACAGTAGAAGGCCGTGGGTAATCCATTGTTTATCTGCGTTTCTTTTGTGGTGTCTAAGGCAAGTGTGTCGAAGGCTAGTGGTTACTTAATGAGGCCCACTACTTACGTAGTAGAGAACCTCCCACTTACCTGGCACTTACCTAGCCACAGGAGAGACAAAGAGGCAGAGGAGGATTTATCCTGCGACTTGTCTTTTGGCAGTTAGGAGCGGTCTAGAGCTTTGACCTAGGTGACCATTAGATTTTAGGGTTGCTTGTTGCATTTGTTGTGATCGCATCATTTTTTCATATATCCGTATCATTTTTCAAAACAAACACCAACTCTATTCATTCCCCTAATTATAAGTCACGCTGTCACTTGTACTAACCCTTTTTAGTGCAAGATAGGCTGGACACGGGATTCTAGTGCCCGTTTAGTCCGCGTTCTCCCGATCGACCCAAAAGTTGGTATTTCTACATTTACCTCTTCTTTACCCACCACCACACCCACTTCGATGGATCCATCTCCATCGAACTTCTTTTCCACTACTCTGCCGCCGTCCGTTGGTGCGCAGAATCCACCCCGCATCTCTCTCCAAGAGAGTTGCTATCCTATGCGAGGTCCCCTTTCCACCTGTCTCTCCATTCCACCAGCCAACGGGGAAAATTTTGAAATTAAACCCCAATACATCAACCTTCTACCAAAATTTCACGGTCTCGAGTCTGAAGACGCATATGCCTTTATCACCAAATTTGAAAATGTATGCACAATGATGGGTACCTCACAGCTTTCTATGGATGCTATGCGTCTACGTCTTCTCCTATTCTGTAGGGTTGCTAGGCACGCGCACAAGGGTCTACGAGGCATCAACCATGCCCGATTAAAAATTTAGCCATGCCGAACAACCCGAATACGGAACTTTAAACTAGAGATTAGGCGAAAACTAACATGTTAACAACTTAACACTAAGTGAGAGGGATTACAACCTTTGTAGATCCGGTCCTTCACTTCATATGCTCCGTGTTGTGGTCCCTTCGCTGCGATCATCGGGTTCCGGGCTCTCGAGAGGTTCCACGAAGAGAAAGATGCAACCTTTGCTTCCGATCTTCGATACTAAGATGATCTACCTTGAAGTTTCTTTAACACAAGCTAACACTCATGAAATGATGTGAACACCCTCATGTAAATGGCAAGGGAAGATGAGGATGATGAAGTAGGATTTTTGCTCTCTTTATTTATATTTTTCTCACAATTATCCATCACAAATATCAAAGCAAGAAACCATTTCAAGCAAAGAAGAAGAAGGAAGAAGATGATGAACAATATTAGAATCCTTTTGTGATGAATAGGAAAAGGAGATAACGATCAATTATGCAACCATGGTTCACTTAACCAATGTAGAGAATTAACCAAGGGTTAGGGTTTGGGTTGAGTTAAGAATGAGTCACACACAAATATCTTTATCATGACAAAATAAAAAGCTTCTAGAATCAACTAGAAGACATTAACCCAAATCAAACCCTAATCTTGATTAATCTTTACTAAACATGTTGCATTATTTATCATATCATGTTACAATATTATATATCACATATATAATATTTATTGTAACAAAATAAAAATAATACAATTAACATATATCGCATATATATCAATGTATTACCCGAGTGAGAAAAAGAATCTTTTAGTGAGCAAATATCTGTTAATGTAATTTAATATATATATATTATTATACATTAAATTATCGAATCAACACTTGATCCGAAAATCCGGCTATATCGCATATAACCGACTAATATTTATCCGTACCGATTCATCGAATCAACACTTGATCCGATGACCCGGCTGATATAAAATATCGCGAGAATATAATACGGTATCACATATCGCATTATCCTCGGTCCCGCACATATCACATATGTGCTCCTACTCCGTTTTGCCTGAGTCAAGAAACCTCTGTGTAGGACTCTAAAGAATCGTCAATACGCCGGCAGTAGGTGATGATCATATCAAACACCCACAAGATGCAAGCGGTCAGCTAAACGTAACAGCTACCCAGGTATTGAGCGCTCAGAAGATCAACAAGCAAGCCTGTACATTCTCCTGTGAATCCAAACAGTAACACTTCCGTACAGTCCGGTCTCGTCGTCTGATATGTCGCATATCTCGCCTAGGGGTGGTAAACGTCAGACCCCAGTAGCTTGATAAGTCGTGTCGATATGAGGTCTATAACAGTTCGAGAAACTACTGATAACACTTACCAGTAAATCTCAGCAACCCTGGCCAGGGATTTCCGGTTATAGCCAATCGAACACAGCACAACATCAACTCCCTATACCGGGAGAGACGAATCCCCTCCTATCGCTCATTGCCTCCATGTGATTCGGGACTGTACCCAAAAGCCACCTTTTTGCACGCCCTCTTGGACGTGGTATGATGGAAATCAAAGCACAGTGGGAACCACACAAGACTCTATGACGATCTCGGGTCAACAGACTACTCTGTACCAGTGTCACCGGAGAACTGCCATCTGACGTATGGTATAATACCATCTGGGAGTTCTCGGCGAGTCCGTCCAGTGTACCCAGTCTCCACTGAGCACCCGTACACCATCCTTGATGTCAAACACCGATGGATATGGGATCATCCATCGCCCATCATATGGGTCATGATGCGTATACGCTAGTCTACTCTGGTGCATCGATGCCCTGTCTCGATACACCCTCGACTAGGAACAGTTATAGGATGTACCCGTCGACTACCGTGGCCCCACTAGTATGATCTCATCATAGTCCCAGTAGTCGAGTACATATCCTAAGGGCTTTATCAACATGTAGTATAGAGACAATCAGAGTACATGTTAAGATAAAGTACAACCAGATAGCATACTATCATGTCGAGCAAGAAAGTCTTCCCTATATATGTCCTAGCATCCACTACAATATACATCGTATGTACAGTAATGGCCTCTAGGGCATACATATAACTAACATATTCACCTTGTGCCATATAGCCAAGAAGTGGATGTATAACACTACCGCACATTCCATTTCAAATTGGAAAGAATTCGTCAAAGCATTCCTTAAGAAATTCTACCCACATCATAAGACAGCTCGAGTCCGTAGCGAAATAAATCAATTCACCAAGCTTCCAAATGAAACATTTTCAAAATGTCTTGAACGCTTTATGGATCTGTTAGTTCAATGTCCACATCACGGAATCCCCAGATGGGAACTGTGCCGAATCATATATGAGGGCATTAATCCTAACACAAGACAGACCCTTGAATCCATGTGTCAAGGCAACTTCATGACTAAAGATGAGGGGGAAGCTTGGAAATTCCAAGAAGATTTCGCTGAAAGATCTTTACAGTGGGAGGGTGTGAGTCAATCGTCTACGGATGGAAATGATATTTCCATAGGAGTTAGAGCTGAAATTTCTGCTTTACACAAAAAATTCGACAATATGGAAAACAAATTTTTAGCCGCTGCCCTAATTCAAATGTCACTCTCCAAAACTGTATGTGGATGTTGTTCCCATCCTTCTCACTTGACGGAAGAATGTCCATTTCAAGGTCATGAGCATACCAATACCACATTTCAAAGACCTAGAAACAAGCCATATTCTTCCTTTTATAATCAGGGTTGGAGGAATCACCCTAATTTTGCTTGGAACCAATCACAATCTCAAAACACGGTTCCAAACCAACACAATTTTCAAAGGGTCCCTCCACCACAACAGCAACCACCACTTCAATTGAGTCAGCACCCCTTCCAATCACAAAACTTCCAAAATCCGGCCAACACTTTTGCACCACATGAAAACTCTTTGCAATTGACCGGTACAGATAATACCTCTGCACTAGCACAAACCTTGGATACTTTCATGAAACAATCCATCCAAGGGACGGCAAGTTTGCAATCTTCCGTCGAGAATGTGATGAAGATCATTGTCTCTCAAAATGAGAATATCAAATCAATGGAAGCACGAATTGCACAACTAAAAGCCGAAATGAGTGCAAGAGAGAAAGGGAAACTTCCAGCTCAACCTTAGCCCAATCCTGGCTATTCACATCTTGTGAATGCAATCACGTTGAGATCTGAAAGAGTGCTTGACAATCACGTTGAGATTTGGAAGAGTGCTTGACAATCACGTTGGGGAAGAGATTGATGACACTGAAAAATCAATCAATAATACCCCAGCTGAGACCATTCCTTCCACTTCTACTTCTAATTCTGACCCCAGTTCTTCTACCCCACCACCTTCTTGCGAGCCTATTCTTCGTTTCCCACAAGGCTCGCCACCTCAGCCCACCTCTTCTAGTTCTCCACGAACGATCCCCACTCCTATTCTGGGATCGGGACCACACACACTTCCTTCTCCTATGATGGACCCAACGCTTATTTCTAAAGCACCTTATCCTAATCGGTTAAGGGCTAACAAATCGAGTCCACATATGGAGAAGATTATGGACATGTTTAAGAAAGTTAACATCAACATCCCTCTCCTAGAGCCATCCAACAAGTTCCGTCCTATGCGAAAACTCTTAAGAACTTGTGCACTAGAAAGAGGAAGAATCAAGTGCCCAAGAAGATATTCATGGCAAAGACTGTAGACACGGCTTTCCCCCAACAAGTACCGAGGAAACGTAGGGACCCTGGCTGTCCTACTATTTCTATTTCTATTAGGGAAAAACACATCAACCGTGCTCTACTAGACCTTGGCTCTAGAGTTAACTTTCTTCCATATTCGGTTTATGAGCAACTAGGTATCGGAGTGTTAAAGCCCTCGAGCATAACTCTTCAGATGGCTGACCGATCAATCACCAATCCTAGGGGTGAACTGGAGGATGTGTTAATAAAAATCGGGGAATTCGTATTCCCTGTAGACTTTATTGTAATTGATACACAACCTGTAGCGAACCCACGGAATCAAATTCCGGTGATTTTAGGTCGCCCCTTTTTGGCCACTTCCAACGCTATCATCAACTATCGTGATGGTTATATGACCCTATCTTTCGGGAATAGGTCAATTGAGCTAAACATTTACAAGTTCGGAAGTGTACCCTCCGATCCTACTGCTCAGGTCTGTTCTGTCGACTTAATGGATGTCGACAACAGCGAATTTGATGATCCTCTTGATACTGATCTCGACTCTTTTCATACGTTATTATTTGACCCAACTATGTATCATACACATACGGACTCTTCCACCGAGTTGTCCGGGTCAACAACTAACACTGATTATGAACCGTTTTTAGAGTCTGAAGATCACCCCGCACTTTGTAATGACATTATTCATCGGGGTATAGATGGAACTTTTGAGGAGATCTTCGCTGATGAACTCGCATTTTTGAATGACACGGGTGTTGAGATGAATCATCTCCCAATCAATGAAATTGAACCTCCACCCCTTCTTTTGAACTGTAAAAAGAATGCAAGCAATCCATCACATTCACTGCATCGTCTCTCCAAAATGAGACGCACACACATTCTATTCCACCACTTAACCTTTCCCCACTTCTTCTTCCACCAACCAGAGCACTACATTGATAAAAATTTTAAATGGTTGGTGTTAACTTTCGGTCTTTGCAAAGCTTAGGATCGACCACTGATTTTTGACCCCCTCATGTGATTTTCAAAAGATTATCATTGTATGACTCAAGTTTGGGGGGTATATATTTTCTGGCTCTTGAAAAGAAAATTTTTACAAAATGATGAGCCAAAAATAAGTTTGGGGGAGGGACTTCACTTAAATATTTTGCCCCCATTAATAAATTCCTCCCAGGCTTACAGGTTTTTCGAGATATAGCGGTTGGCAACAGCGAGGACACTGTTGAAAACAAGTTTGGGGGAGGTTTGTGCTTATTTTTGCATCATTTGCATATCACTTTGCATAAGCACAAAACATTTTCAAAAGCTATAAAATTTTTTAAAAATTTCAAAAAAAATATAAAAAGTAAAATTTTTTTGTACATAAATAGGATAATAAAAGATTAGATAGTGAAAAATTACATTAATGAGATTAGAAAAATTTAAGAAAACCAAGAAAATTAGAAGTTTTCTTATACGAACTAGTAATAAGTAGTTATGAGCCGTTGTCCCAAGGGTTAGTAAGATAAAGGAAGTCACTAATCTGAGGATAAAAATAAGTCTGAAAAATAGTTTCTATTCTGGAAGCCAAACATTTTTGAACGTTGATACCCTGCTATTCGCACTTACACACGTCTTGAAACTCGGGATAGTATAGGATACCTTGAAATGCTCTTGTCTAAAAACCAAAATATGAAGGAAAAAAAATGAAGAAAATATAAAATGGTGAGAAAAATGAACACTGGTTTTGTTATCGCCAAGGCAGCAATAAAAAAATATAGCGAGGGTGCCTCTTCACCTAGTGCCCTAAGGCCAACTGGTCTGGGAGTCACTGCTAAGCCTTAGGTGGTGCAAGACGAGGAAAATACACCAAATAAGCAAGCACATGAATAATTGGTCGGTTAGTACCTCAAGAAGTATTAACGGTCGCATGAAAGTGTGTGAGCAATCTCATCTAAATATTCATTAATTAAAAAGTACTGAGGCTGATGGGCAAGAGTAGGATAGCTTGAATTGAATTCTCCGGGTGTAGGGATTTTCTTTACACACACGCAGGGTTATATGATCGATGTTTGGAAGAAAGATAGGAATGAAGAATAAAGACGATGTTTATTGAGGGATGATGTGATTTCTGACATCTTTTCATGACTATTAAGATAGGGCTCATGACAACCGAAAAGCTAGCTTAGTTGGAAACCCTAACTTTTAAGGCTTTTCTTTTACAATTCTTGTCTTTAAATGTAATATTCATGATCTTTCTTTTATTATTGGATTTTGTGGGTGCAATCCGCTGAAAACCCTCAGGAGACAACACTCCTCCTACTGGGGACACCTAGAGGTTTAAAGGCTTATTGCACGTGCTGAGTGCAATCGTGTTGCCTACGAAAGTGTGCTAGTTAGTTTTTCTCTTTCTTTATTTTCTCCTTCTCTTTTTAATAAAACAGTTCGCTCGAGACGACCGAAAATAACTTTGGGGGAATTTGATCGGTCGAAAATACTACATTTTTAACACGACAATTTCCTTATCATTTGCCCTCATCTAGAAGTGTTCGGTATTCATATTGCACATATTAGCAAAACATCCCTGAAATACCAGATTACATGTGTTATACTCTAAAACCGACATTTATGAGGGAAATTGACCGTTTATCATGGCATCACATCACTCTTGTATAGCGCAACACTTGTTTCGAAGTCTGTGCAGGAAATTCCAGGAGAACGGCTAAAATTGTCAAAGTGCTGATAAAAGATACGCCAACTTAAAGGCTGGAGATCTGGCAGTGATCAAGGATTAATTACAATATTCAACACATCAGAGAATAGCCCAAATATTATAAGAAGAATTACCAGAAAAAAATCAAGCACTGAAGCTCCAACAGAGCCGCGGAACCGTGGCCTGAGCCGGCTTGCGCCGCGGTTCCGCGGCGGCCTTGCCACATCAGCACCTCAATTTTTCCCACGTGCCTTCATGCATTGGTCCAAGCTTCCAGAAGACTCCCGATTCTCCACGTGGCTTCATCTAGAAGGCTCGGCCTAACAAACCATTTCTAGAAGCTCCCTCCAACTAACTCTATCTAGAAGTCTCTCCCTATAACAAACTTTTGGAGGGAAATTCAAATTTGAAATCCTAGATCTAGGGTTTTGAGGTCTATAAAAAGTATCCTAGATCTAAGGGTTGTTGTTGTTGAATCTATCATCTCTTCCACCCACAAGTTGAGTGACATGACTTGTGCCTCAAACCCTAACCCTAAATCCTAAATCCAAATTCAAGATCCCGAGTACCATTCAAGCAAGAAGCCTTCAACCACTTAGGAGCGGAGCCGATCTTCAATCGACCAAGTGATCCAAGCCGATCCGCGACTCAAGGAGACGAGCGACGCCAAATCGATGATCGAGTTCTTCCTCTTGTAGTTCTTGAGCGATTTGTAACGGAATTGTTGATAAATAAAAGGTGAAATTCTTTAATCTTGCTTTCTTTAAATTCTTGCATCATGATTCGATCTCAATTTGTGATTGTGGTTATTGTTGTGATGTTTGAGTAAAACTCCGCTCGTAAAGGAGTCGAGATGATCAATAGAATGATGATGTAACAAATCTTAAAACGATTCTTAAGTCCTACGAGTTTTGTAAACCCTAGCAAATTGAAGAATCGACGACCTAGTTTCGTTGCGATGCTTTATTGATTGTGATCGCTCGAAATTAGGGATCCACGATCGATTCTTGAATTTCCTAGAGGCTAGAATGTGAATGATATCGACGAAGGAACAATGGATAGATGATGAAACCCTAGTTTCACAAGAAATCCCTAATTCTCGTCGATCATCATCGATCTAGTATCAATTCATCGATGGATAAGAATATGTAATCGCTAGATTTCATCACATCTATAGATCCGATCGATTCCTAAGAGCCTCACTTCGATTCTTCATATTTGATTTGGAAATCATCACAAATTCTCAATTCTTGATTTTATCGTTTCTTGATTTAGACTAGATTTTTCTAATTCTTGAAATTCAATTTACAAATCATGAATTGTTTCTTTTCATTCCTTTAAATTTTCGACTCATCTAAATCGAAACACGAATGATTACACATTCCCTATGGATCATCCGCACTTACTAACGCGTTACATTCGACACCGTTATTGATTGCGGTCAAAATATTTTTGGTTTTGATTTCTATACATATTCTAAACCGACACATCCGAAATCGTATTCAATCATAGGCCTCCTTCATTTCAGATTAGTATTGCTTGGTATTCGCGCTACGTTTGTCGTTGCTATTCGCCGAGGCGTAGTGTGCGGTAACTCTGTAATGCTTTCTGTCGCATGGATATGTAGATTTGTTAGGACAGTCGTACGATTTTGTTGATTATTCGTCAAGGGTCGTGCGGGTGGATTTAACGCAATCAAGATAATGACGGTTTGAACTTGACTAGGACCTTTTTGAATTGTTGATTATTCGTCAAGGTCACTTGGGTCCTAGGGGTAAAAATCACATCGGGAGTTTCTAAAGAAGCCGAAACTTGACAGATATGCACATACCTTCTGGTGTGTGATAACATGAGTGGATTCTATCACGTTATCATGCGATGATAGTTGGATCCTGATTCCTACTGATGAGTTGGTTTACTCCTCAGGTGATCCCGACTAATTCTTCTTTCAGGTTTGGAGGAGAATTTGACGATACAGTGGGAGGTTTCCAGATTAGATAAATTGGTAACCATTATGATCTAGGTTAGAGTGCACGCAGAGTGTTTCTTTTCTCTCTCACTTTGGCAGCAACCATGACCCAACCCTTGACTATGACTCAGTCACCAAGTTAACCGAACCTTCTTAAAACACCGGCTTCTGAATTGTCTGAGTTGCATACCTCATTGCCACTCCTACTTTTAACCTTTTCTTTAGAACACCCATATTACTACGAACATCCACTTCCATTGGATAAAACCATCGTATCGTTATATACGAACTCGAAGGAACTTGTTCCAGATTCGAGGATGCTTTCCGGTTCTGGAGAAAACGAATAGGACTATTCAGTTATCTTTTCTTTTTACCTTCTCTCAGGTTGCGAGTACTCCTAGGATCAGGGGAGTACACCCATTATGCTTATTGGATAGTCTTCTTCGAAACCATAGGCTGGTGCCGAACGGTAGGGAAGGAAGAAAACCATTTAGCTTAAAAGGGTGTACAGAAGGTAATGACTAAAGACAAATAAAGGGATTAGTAAGAAGGAAAAGTAAATTGCGACTGCTATTCACGACCAAACCAAGTATTTCTTCGCCAATCCTACATCACCTTTGTATTTCTCCAGAACACTTCCTATCACTACGAAGATCCATAGTTTATTGGATACTCCATCGTATGGTTATATACGAACTCGAAGGAACTTGTTCCAGTTCGAGGATGGATTCTGGTTCAGGAGAAATGGGAATAAGGTTTTATTCAGTTGTGTTTTATCATCACCTTCTCTCAGGTTGCGAGTACTCCTAGGATCAGGGGAGTACACCCATTATGCTTATTGGATAGTCTTCTTCCAAACCATAGGCTGGTGCGGAACGGTAGGGAAGGAAGAAATCCATTTAGCCTAAAGGAGTGTACAGAAGGTAATGACTAAAGACATATAAAGGGATTTGGAGAGATGGCAAAGAAATATACGGTTACAGTTGTGAATCTGATAACGGAAGAGGCATTACCAGGAATGCACGGGTACCCCTTCGAAACATTTACATGTTTGAGTTTCACTGTGTATTGTTAAAAGAAAACTGATTTCCCAATTAGTCCTTGCTCCAGGGTATGTATTTACCAGGTTTGATTCTCACATCTGTATGGTTTTACAGATGATGAGTGGGAGTAAGTTATTGAAAATTGGGTGATCATCCTCATTATATCGGGATTCGTTGTAATTGGTGATATTTGAGGAAATCGCCTGGGCTGTTTGCCGGACGACAAATATTTGGTTTTGAATATCCGTTGTTATGCACCAATTTCAAATTGATATATCCTTACGTTTATTTTTATAAAGTGAGATATAACTTTTTGAAATTATGTCTATGACATTTACCTATATCAGTGGATGGTTAGGTAAAGAGTATTAAACAGCGGTGTAATTCTTCTTAACCATAAGTACAGTTTTCAAACTACGACACACGGGGAATGAGTTATTAGACTCAGGGGACTTATACGGAGTATTGTATGTAGTCCAGTGTCCAT